>OY751103.1:8318183-10718183 GCA_963564075.1 Eupithecia subfuscata | reverse complement strand
CTAAGCCCAATGGAGCTCTTGATGAGGTTTTCAAGAAGTACGGAAATAAATAATATAAATAATGCTGGACAATTCACACAGCATTATCTAGCCCCAAGCTAAGCAGAGCTTGTGTTATGGGTACTAGATAACTGATATACTTAATACAATACACTACATAGATAGATATTTTTTATTATACATATAGAAAACATCCAGAACGCCCTGGACAAATGTCTGCAGATCGTACAAACATTTGTCCCGAGGTGGGAATCGAACTCGCAACCTCCTGCGTCGCAGGCAGACCTTCGCCCGCTGCGCCACAGAGGTCGTCCAGTCACACAAGTCCATGATTTGGATGTCTAAAGTGATAAAACATCTAAATAAACGATAACGACCGATGTGGCGCGGTGGGCGAAGGTCCGCCTGTGACGCAGGAGCTTGCGGGTTCAATTCCCGCCTTGGGACAAATGATGTTTGTACAATCTGAAAATATTTGTTCTGGGAGTTCTGAGTATTTTCTATGATTAGTAATTTTTTTATTTGTATTATGAGTATCAGTCATCTAGTACCCACAAGCTCTGCTTAGCTTGGGGCTACATGATGCTGTGTGGCTAGCATTATTATTATAATTATTAAAACGTTCTGTATGCGACTGCAGTGCCGTCTTTACCCGGGGGTGCAAGGGGTGCAGGGCACCCGGCCGCCGGGTCAAAGGGGGCGCTTTTATTTAATCCCATGAAAGTAGGAATTTTTATATTTTTAGGCGCCCCCCCCCCCCTTTTCAAATCAGACAGTTTATGAAAGTTGCATAATTTGTGACACGTGAGGCACCCCAAGAAAATATCGCGGCTCGCTTCGCTCGCCGTTTCTTTTCCTACTATTGTCTATTAGTCGGTTCTTACGATATCCACGGACAGTTGGGGAGTCGATACTTACACCGCGGCCGCCACGGCGGCCCTTGCGGCCACTGTTTCATTTATGCATTATTAGCTTCTGCCCGCGGCTTCGCACGCGTTGTTTCTATGGAAACGTTTTGAGGTTATTTCTATCCCATGGGAACTTATTTATGGGATAAAAAGCCTATGTCTGATTCCAGGATTAGAATTACCTGTGTGCAAAATTTCAGCGAAATCCGTTCAGTAGTTTTGGCTTGAATAGGTAACAAACATCCATCCATCCATCCAAACTTTCGCATTTATAATATTAGTGTGATGATGGTGTGATTTATGCATTATGCAGGTACAAGTAACCTGCTCGTCGAGATAAACCATTCTAAAAATCCACGCCGAGTGTATGACGTTTTGTGGAGGAGGCGTGCATTTTTAGAATGATTTATCTCTACCTTCTAGGTACGATACATAGACGATTATGTAAGTTTAATTACAGATAAACCATTCTAAAAATGCACGCCCCCTCCACAAAACGTCATAGGTACACCCGGCGTGCATTTTTAGAATGGTTTATCTCTAACTACTTTCATAATGCTTAGAATAATAAAAAAAATATATAATTAAATTATTTCAAAAAAATGGTTGATGGTTTACATTTTGAAATACTAGTTTCTGAAAGCGGCTTCGCACGCTTTGTTTGTATAGAAACGTTTAAAGGTGATTTCTATCCCATGGGAACTGATTTATGGGATAAAAAGTAGCCTATGTTTGATTCCAGGATTAGAATTACCTGGAAGTATGCAATTTTTCAGCCCGATCCGTTCAGTCGTTTTGGCGTGAAGAGGTAACAAACATCCATCCATCCATCCATCCAAACTTTCGCATTTATAATATTAGTGTGATACTAGTCCTATTGTATCTTTAAGATGTAATTTTCTTTGTACATAAAGAGCTTATAACTTTTCAGGTACTGCGCCAAGACCCCCGAGCTTAAGACCTGCCTCCATACGCTGATTGATGGGGCCAGCCCTTGCGTGGAGGAGTCTGCTAAGAGCCACCTCACTTTGGCCAAGAACGGCACTGACCAGTTTATTGACTTCGTCTGCTACAAAGATGGTGACAGAATTGCACGTATGTACCCACCTTTTATTTTATACAAATCATTATCCTCGGCACTTCTTCACTATTTTTAACCCCCGACGCAAAAAGAGGGGTGTTATAAGTTTGACGTGTCTGTCTGTGTATCTGTCTGTGGTATCGTAGCTCCCAAACGGATGAACCGATTTTCGTTTAGTTTTTTTTGTCATAGATAATGTTATCCCGAGTGTTCTTAGCCATGTTTCATGAAAACCTGTTCAGCCAATAAACGTCGACGGGTTTTTTAAAATGTCTTGTCTTAGTGCTTATCATAGATTCATGTTTTTTTTCTTATGAATTTTAATTTTTGATGATTGCTTGAAATAACTTAATAGGTACTGACTTCCTCCCTCCTTTTACCATTACCGTTTATCAAGCGTTTGGTCTGGTATTGCCGTTGATCACAGCTAGGCTACCAGTCAGTTATTGGAATTGTTGAATAACAGATTAACATTATTAACAAAGAAATTACAATCAAAGAATATAAACAAATAAGAACTAACATTTACGATTGAGCTAACTGCAGACTGTTAAATTGATAAACTAACAAAGTTTATTTATTTTTCCAGTGTTCATCGCCGAGGGGGGACCCGTGTGTTTCCAGGCCAAAGCCAACGAGATCAGAACATGCGCTGAATCTCTCAGGTCACAGGTCTCCTCTGTAGAAAACGCACAGTCGTTGACTCTTGCTGTAAGTTCATAATTTATCGAGCGGGGGTGCACTCTTGTTATTGCTGGATTGGAGAACTCCGTTGAAGGTGAAGATGACGTAGAATTGAAGGATGGTGAAGAGAGAGTGGAGAAGAGCATCATGCATCTTGCTGCAGTACTGGATTGCTAATACTATTGGTTCACAATTTAACTATTCACTGTTCCCTCGATCGTTGCTAAAGAAAGACTCCTATTTAATGTTCACTCGATCGTTGCTAAAGAATGACTGTTTAATTAAACCAGCGGAGAAGCTCGGCTTTTATACCTCTGTTCGAGCCTTGAAAACTTACTAGAAAGCTCGGGAAACTTCTAGAGAAATAACTCTGTCCTTGTCATTTAACCTACATACGTATCTACTATCAGCCGATTTTGTCTTATAGTTCCACTGTTTTCCAGAACCTATATCTATCTCTGTCTAAAAACCACACTTTATGAAATATCCTAGCTAGTAGGTGTAGGACAACTAGACAATATTTATTGAAGGAAGAATCTCAAATCGACAAGTAAGTAATGTAAATTGCGTATAAAAGTCGCGGCAAAAGTGTGAATTTTAAGTTAAGTATGGGCGGTTTATTTACAAACATTCTACACCAAGTTTGGCTAGTGTTCGTAACCTCAAAACTACTTACTCCTTGTAAAATAACATGGCATAATTTGTTATCTGGAAAATTTGATACCTACGTATAAGTGCACAACAAACCGTCTCATAAAAACCTAGATAATATTGGGTTCAATACTGTCTCAGGGTAGATAATGAAGGAAAGGCGTTCAGTGCCCAACTGTGGGGCCTTACAGGGCGATTAGGTATCTACCTACTTGATCAGCACACTAAGTGAAAAACGGATCATGCCTTCCCCGAACCAAACAAAATTTGAGTTGCTCGTTTTGCCATAATCACCACACTTGGCTAGCGGATGACCGCAGTAGAGATGTTACAAAATACACAGAAAAGCTGCTGCCTATCCTCTGTTAGGTCTCCTTCGTCTGGTCGAAACGACTGAGAGCTGGAGGGCGATTACGGTGTGGCAAGACACGGCATTACGGCACAAACGTTATCAGTTGAAACGTTAGGCTGCACGTTCAGACCGGCATCGGACAATCCGCTGACAAGTGCGTCCACTGATCGGCAAACCGAATGACGTCATTCGCACTAAACGGAAAAGTTGCTTAAAAGAAACCTCGCCGGCATTGCCGACATTCCGCTCCGTGCGGTGCGGATCTTTTATGGCAAATCATTGATGAGGCCCCAGTGCGGATTGTCCAGGTCTTACCACACTGTAATCGCCCTGGTTAGTACCTATCTGGCGCAGCGCATCAGCATTACCACTCTTACGACATCCGACTGAGTTAGATGTCGAATTTCTCACCATGATCGCCACAGCCAAGCTGATTCAAAATTTTGTTAACTTTTATGCAGGAAAAATGCGGTAAATTTGACGAGCTGTCGACCTGCATCGTGAAGGCTCTGGAGACCTGCAACACACCCACCCCGGGCAATATGGCGGAGTCTCTCTTCAGATTCGTGCGCAAGGGATCCGCCTGTAACGATGCGCTTCCCCTGACAGTACGTATGCACAATTTGTACATTTTTAGGGCTATGGTAAGTATACAGTATACTCTCATAAGTATTTAAGAAGTATATTTAGATGGGGTACCCCATAAGTGACTTACTTTCAAACGAGAATTTAAACCTATCTACACTTGCGAGCTTTAAAATGGAATCGCTTCATCGCGCGAGTTGATCAAAACAATTTTTTTACAATTTATGTACAATGAACTATAGATTGTGGTATATCATTTGAAAGGTAATTTTGTTACCTTTCAAGTGATATCAAGAAGATTTAAAATTAATTAAATTGGCTACCTAAATTTTGGGAATTATTGCAATAGGTCGAAGTTGCATCTAGGTACTGTCTAGTCACTGCTGCGGTGTGGCAGCGGACATTATCGTGCATTAAATCAAAATTTATCGTCGCCAATAAATCCTGCGTAAGGGAAAACATAACTTAACTCATAGTTCACTGCAAAGAAATTGTAAAAATTAGTCTTGAACAACCCTTGAAGCGATTCCAGTTTAAAGCTCGTAAGTGTAGTAGTAAATACCTACTGTTTATAAAATTTTACTAAAATGCAAACTTTTTGTTCGCAGCAATAAGAACTGCCACGAAGCACGCCAGAGGACAACTTTTTCATATGAACCACAAAATGCAATACCTCCATAACTACAATAAAGCATAGGTATTAGGGATTCACATTTTCTGCGTTCTGTAAAATTAGGCTAATTGGAAAACCTTTGTAAATCTGAATAAAATCTTTTTAAAAATGTCCACTGTTATTTTTCTTTAGGGAGGGACGCCTGTATTTGGCACCTATCTTGCATATGATCTCAGCTCTTTTATCAGTAAAGCCACTAACTAGTCGAACTTGGCCCAGTTTTAACAATAGTGTATTTTACACCAAGGCGAGAAAGTGATCAATTCCTACAGAGTGTGTCGTTTTGGTCGTCTATTCTATAAATGGAAAAGGAATAGGCAACTTTCTGAGCAGGTGTAGTATAAATTATGTTTATAATTAAAGGCTGGCGCGGTCAATGAGGTTTTACCAACATCATTGGGCGCGATTTCAAATAATAATTAATTCTGCTTTTTATTTTCCTCGAAGGTGTAGTATAAAGCACTATTTATCACTCGGCAGAAAGTGCGATTCCTACCTCGTGTGTTTTAAGGCCCTCGCCTGCGCCTCGGGCCCAAAACGACACACTCGGTAGGAATTGATCACTTTCTCGCCTTGGTGTAAAATGCACTATTTTGAAGGGATTCATATTTTCTGCCTTCTAGGTACAGATAAGTAGAACCTTTATCTCACTATAAAACAGGGTTTCCCA
The DNA here is from genome assembly GCA_963564075.1 of Eupithecia subfuscata. Lineage (NCBI taxonomy): Eukaryota > Metazoa > Arthropoda > Insecta > Lepidoptera > Geometridae > Eupithecia > Eupithecia subfuscata. The sequence goes on along the minus strand of OY751103.1, from coordinate 10,712,579 downwards.
GGCTAAAGAGCTTGGGAAACCCTGAAACCCTGAAAAAATATTTTCACATCCCTTAAAGTTTTCTTCATTGCTTCAATAAGGTTGGGTCGCCTAAGATCGGATGTGACATAAGATCGGATGCATGGAATAACTCGCAAACTAGGCAATATTTTCCACTGCTGGTGACACCACTAGATCCGCCATTTTATTCTGCCCTTCTCCTCACACTGCGGCCGGCCAGCGACCAGACGGGACGTGCACACAGGTGATTCGGCAGAAAAGGTGCATTTTGTGGGAAAAATGGTCGATCCGATCTTCCCTACAAAACTTTGATGGCTCATTGTGGTGAATACTTTCATTGAATTAATGTAATTAATTATTTTGGGGCAGAATTAGCGAATAATCTTTCGATCTGTATACTTTGATTACGCCTAGGACGTTTACAACCCAAGACCCGGTCTTCCCTCCCAATGCCGAAGATCGGATATAGCTGTGTCCGTTCATGGATGTCAAAAAATTATCAGTGGTTTTCAAGTGTTCATGCCCACTAACGACGCTATGATGGCGCTTAGATGACGCTATGACTATCAGATCTTAGGTACCTTTTCATTATTTAGTCCTAGGACACGAAGGATAAAAGTTTGTGAAACTTATTTAGGATGAGGAGGGAAGACCGAACTATGAAAACGCAAAAATAAAGAAAAATCGTATCTGTCAAATCTTTTGAGGAATTTCCTGACCGGATCATTGATATTTAATATATGGTGGAACGGCTCTCATGTGGCGCTCGAGCTTGTTCAGCAGTACCGAAATAGTGCAGTGTGATAGCGACCGAATCGTGGCGGTACGTTTAGTTCAGGGTGATCGTAGTCTTTTGGTGTTAAGTGTATATGTCGTGGCCATATCCTAGAATTGGTCACTTCATGATTGTGACCGACCATTTCAAGAAATGGTAGAATTTCATGAAATGGAAAATACGCGCTGGCCATATCATGATGTAGTCAGGCCAGATCAATGAATAATCAGCGTTTAACGATATGAAAAGCTAAACGCACGGCTACTTCATGATAAGGTCAAACAATATCATAAAATAGTTACATTATCCACCGTTAGAGGCGCTGATATTGTTTTGTTTTTGACATCATTGACACATTTGGATCTGTTAAATCGATTGTATATTAAAAACTCTTTTTAATTATTTCCACCCTCCATGACCCATACAAAAATAAATGTCCTTTTTGCACCTTAGAAGCTTCAAATCATATTATTGGCTCCAACATGTTCTCTAACAAACCTAATCTATTTATATAATGTTAATAAATATATTTCCTGTTATTTATTGAGAACCAATAATAATTTAGACAATATTTCTAAGATAATAAAATACTTTAATGTTTGTCTCAGGTTTTAAACATGTGAGTCACTCAGAGGATGTCACGGAGGATTTCCATAGTTTTCGTTGTAATTCTACCACTTAAAGTTATTTTTTCATGCGGCCTATTAGTTCTCAACAATAACTCGGCCATTTAGTTTTAGTTCCATTTTTTGTGTTGACAAAAAAGACCGGCCAAAATTCCCAAAAAAAATCATGTGAATCACGGTGGATTTACAAACGAAGTAAGGTGTGTATTATTTTCAATTATTTATAAAGCATAGACCTAACAAATGCTAGTTAGATTGTGTGTTCCATTCATCTGTATTGCTAATTATTTTTACAGAATATTTTTGGAGGTTAGGTTTTGCACAGAATGTTTACCAACATGTTAGTCACATTTCGTGAATTTTCGTGACTTATATGACGTGACTCACATCAACTTGCAAAGTAAAGGTTTGCTTACACTAGCAAAAAAAATATACAAAATGGAATATATAACTTATCTGAACGGATTTTCTGTAAAACCAGATGCTTTTGTTTCATTAAATGAAACAGATTCAATTTACTTCTAAAATTATATTGTAACCTTGCATCTTACTCAACGTATTTCTGTTAAAACATGTCATGTTAGTTAATTTTTGATTGCAATACTAGTAAGTTATAATAGTAGTAATAGTCACATAAAACATTTTATTTTAACCCCAAACTAATTTGTAGTTTTGTTTAAAAAACTTTATGTGCACACGCCCTTACAAAAAATGTGACTCACATTTACTATAAAAGTACAGGTATATCACGAAACAGTTTAGTCACGATTTCAATCATGTTAGTCACAATGTACATATTTTTTGATAATGACCCAACTGCATTAAGCAATTTTAAAATATGAAGTTCCTTCCTAATTCGAATTTTTCATTAAACCTTTTCATCATCATCATCAGCCTATATTAGCCCACGGCTGGACATAGGCCTCCCGTAATGAGCGCCATAGCCTTAAACCTTTTGATGACATGGAAACCCTACATAAATGATATGGCCAAACGATGATGGAAATATCATTAAACGTTGATGCTTAAACGATATAGTCAGTTTTAGCTGGCCATGTCATGAAATTCTACCATTTCATGAAATGGTCGGTCACAATCATGAAGTGATCAATTCTAGGATATGGCCACGACATATACATGCCTACTGATTGTGAAAATAATCTGCCAGATTATACTCAGTGTCTTGGGTTGATAAGCGCTGTAGTTGAAAGCTCCGAAACGGAATGTGTTGTGATCGTGATCCTAGGCGATTTTAACGCACACCCAGGTTCTCTTTTTGGAAAAGAGCTGGTGGATTATTGTGAAGAGCAATTATTGTTTTGTTTGGACTTAGATAGACTCGATCCAAGTACGTACACCTTTGTGAGCGATGCGCACGGAACGTGTCGCTGGCTAGACCACTGTGTCACGACGGCTGCTGCGGCAAGTGTCGTGACTGATCTGCACGTGATGTACGACTCCTATTGGTCGGATCACTTTCCTCTAGTCATTAATTTTAATATGAATCGAATAATACCGAAAGATACATGCTGTGATACTTTTAATAACAATTTTAAATATTTATGGGGAAATAGGGAACGGGAACAGATAGATAAATATCGTAAAATATGCAATAGTAAATTAAGTAATATAAATAAGCACTATATAAATTTAGAATGTTTAAGTTTTAAATTATTATGTAAAAATGATGATCATCACAAGTACCTACATAGATGTTTTTTACAATGATATCGTGGGCGTCCTGCAATTAGCAGCTGAACAGAGTTATGATTTTAAAATGAAAAGGAAAGGACAGAAAGTAACTGGCTGGAATTTTCACGTCAGGCTACTGCACGTTAAGGCTAGGGAACATTTTTTGATGTGGGTACAGTGTGGTCGGCCATGCTCGGGATATCACTATGAGAATATGACTGCCTCGCGCAGAGAATTTAAAGCCGCGCTTAAGTATGTACAAAATAACCAGGATAAAGTTAAAATGGAGGTGTTGGCCCGACATCACAGTGCTGGAAATTTTACAGATTTTTGGAAAGAAACTAAGAAATTGAACCGTAGAAACAATATGGCCGTTAGTGTTCAAGGAGAAAAAGATAAGAAAACCATAGCCGAACTATTTAAAAATCATTTTAATGTGGTGAAAAAGCAGCAAGCAATAAGCATACCGTAGAATCTCGGGCTAGTCCGGGCCCGGAGGCTCATCACGTAGTCACTATTACACCGAAGCAGGTTGAAACGATACTGAGAAAAATGAAACGTGGTAAGTCTCCGGGTCATGACGGCCTGAGCATAGAACATCTGTTGAATGCGGGCCAACATATCTGTGTGGTGTTGGCGCGGCTTTTTAATCTCTGTGTGAGGCATTGCTACTTACCTCAGGATTTAATCCGAACGTTGGTTGTCCCTATCACTAAGGATAAGACTGGAGATATATCGAGCATGGCCAACTATAGGCCTATTTCTCTGGCAACGGTTGTGGCCAAGGTGCTTGAACGAGTAATACAATCGTATTTAAGTCAAAATTATATTGACGATGGACAATTTGGTTTCCGTTCCACGGATATGGCTATTTTCTCCCTGAAGCAGGTTGTCGGTTACTACAAACAGCGGCTAACTACTGTGTACGCATGTTTTTTAGACCTTAGCCGTGCCTTCGACACGCTGAACCACGACCTCCTGTGGAAAAAGCTGCGTGACAGTAGCATGGGAGTTCCGCCTGAGGTTGTTGATCTCCTTGCATTTTGGTATCGCAAGCAGACCAACAGCGTCAGGTGGGGCTCCGAGCTGTCTGGACAACCTGAGCTATGCCGATGACACAGATATTATAATACTATCCGATGATATGGTGCTGCTTAGCCCTTCGATTAAAGGCATGAGAAAACTAATTAAAATCTGTGAAAGATATGCGAAAGATCATGACTTAATATATAACACAAGAAAGACAGAAATGGTGATATTCAGGTCCGGGAAGGGACCGGCGAACGTACCGGAGGTCTATTTGAACCGGCAGCCTGTAAAAATAGTCGAGAAATTCAAGTACCTTGGCCACATTGTGACATCTAACCTTAAAGATGATGATGATGTGGAACGGCAGCGTAGATCACTCTGTATCGTAGGGAACATGATCGCGAGAAAGTTCTATAGGTCGTCGCCTGACGTGAAACTGACATTGTTTAGGTCTTTCTGCCAGACATTTTACACCTATCAGCTCTGGACCGAGTACACCAAAAAGACGCATGATAGAATACGTGTGGCCTATAATAACATTATCAGGTAACTGATGGGCTTGAAGTGCTTCTGTAGTGCTTCTGAAATGCTAACACAGGCCCGCGTAGACTCTTTCAACGCTATTCAGCGGAAGAGGATTGCGTCTTTTATGTCCAGAGTTGGCTCGTGCGATAATTCGATTATCAGAAGTCTGGCAGAACGACTTATTCATACAATTACATTTTGACGGTGGGTGGATATTGCCACCAAAAACAATAATAATATACTTTTGTATATAGATTTAATATAATTTTTGTACATTCTGCAGTTAAAATATGGATCATTGTGTCTGCAATAAAGAGTTATTATTATTATTATTATATGGACGTAAGTCCGGATGTTTTCCTATCGCGTACCTTTTGTTTTATTTCCCCTACGTTTCTACCGCGTTACAGCGATCGTGGTCACGGGGCGACTGGATGTACTCGGAGTTACCGCCGAGAATTGACGGCAGTATCCACGACTACCCTCAATTCGTCTTCAGAATCAGGAATGTCCAAGTTCACATTCCGACACACTACACTGACCGTGTCCGATTGCAGTACAGTCGGATCACGACGCACACACATATTAATCACAGGATTCCACGAGGAAGAATCAAAAATCAAAATCAAAAACTCTTTATTTCCATAAATACAATAAATGTACACTTAGAAAAGGTCAAATTATAAAACTAAACACTGACACGGAAATAAAGTGATATTTTTTGATTTCTGTCGCTTCAGTATGTAGACTAAAGTAAAGAAGCGACGATGAAACCTTTAGCCTGTTAGTTGTTATTTTTTGAGTTGGAGCAAAACCCGTCCCAAGCTTTTTTATCCTCTAGATAATCTGATATTTTATAGTAAGCTTATTTCATAGTTAACTTTCGAATGAAATACCTCTAGTATTTCATTTCTCGGGTCTCGAGAATTCTCGAACTCAATTTCCCGGGTATTCCCAGGCAATCGAGAAATTTTTGTTTTTAATAAAAAACATGTTGGTTTATAAAAAAACATTGCTATTATAGTACTTATACATAATATTTTTTGAAATTAGAGAACAATCAACGAAATCCTTTAGCACCATAGCAAGCAATGTATTTTTCTTCTTTTAGAGTATAAAATTAAATCAACGTTTTACAAACTTCAACAGCTTTCTCTCTGTGCTAAACTCAAAATAATATCAAATTAAAAAAACTTTAAACTAAACCAAAAAGGAACGGATAGCCAAAAAGGAAAGGAAGGGATAAAATATAGCTAGGTATTCCATTATTATTATGCTATTCCAGACTATAATCTATCACTATACCGAATTTCATCACAATCCATTCAGTAGTTTTTGCGTGAAAGAGTAACAAACATCCATCCAACTATCCATCCATACTTACAAACTTTCGCGTTTATAATATTAGTAGGAAGTAGGATTCTGTAGAAAATAAAATTTTACCAGTATCTAATAATAAACTTTTTTTTCAAGGTCAAGACGTCTAAGAATCAGTCTGGCGCCGGGATAGACGATATATCAGCCTACATTATGGTACTATAACCATTTAAGTTTTCTGGAGGAGACCACAACGCCTTGTCGTCCAGTCCGGGACACTTTGGAAGATGATGAGGTATGAATATAAATTAATCATAAAACATGAACCTTGTACAATTTTTTTTATTTAGTAAGTTTAATATTAACCATTTTATCTTGAAAACTGATTTTACCCTCTTTAGAATTGAAATATTTCATAAATGTGTCACGAACTTGCTTTCCCTCTTCATTACGCTGACGTTTGCCTGTGTTCCTTAATGAACGCAATCCATCAGTAAAATTAAGCCAGTCTCCTATTTTAAGCGAACCTGTGGAAGTATTTTCTCGATCAATCCATTTTTTGGTTATGTAAGCTGGCGCCCGTTTTCTTAGACAATTGTGTAAGGCACAGCATGCTAAAACCACAGCATCTACATTTTCAAGATCTAAATTGAGAGGTCTGCGTAGAACTCTAAAGCGTGAAGCCAATATTCCGAAGGCATTCTCTACTATCCTGCGGGCCCGACTTAGACGATAGTTAAATATTCGTTGCTCCTTGTTAACATCCTTGAACGGAAAGGGTTTCATAAAATGCTTGTGTATGGGAAAAGCACTATCCCCTATTAAAACATACGGCACAGGAGTCTGTGTGCCTGGAAGCGGAGATGGTGCCGGCAAATTTAAATCACCATTCATAAATTTCTTATAAAACTTTGTTGATTCATATACACCAGAATCGTTAACAGCTCCATTAGTGCCAGTTTGAACATACATAAATTCATAGTTGGCATTGACAACCGCAAATAGTATAACGCTGAAAAACCCTTTGTAATTGTAAAATAGAGATCCACTGCCAGGTGTTTTTTCAATAGTTACGTGTTTGCCGTCCACTGCTCCAATACAATGACTAAAATTCCACTTATCTTCGAATTCCTTTGCTATTTCTTCCCATTCTGATTCTTTTTGTGGTAACTGAAAATAAATAAAATAATTTAATTCTTTTCAGAATTCATCACTGTCTTCTGCAGAAACTGCTGCACAGCCAACAACTTCGACTGCGAGTACTTCGAATCGCTTTAAGAAAAAGAAAAAAGGAACATCAGCTCAAAAGGAGATATTAGAAAAGGCATCCGAGTTATTAAACAGTACAGAACAGAACTGGGAAATTATGGTAAAATCTATCGGTCTCCAACTAAAAGAAATAATCAATCAATCCACAGCAACATGCCATTGCCCGAAAATTAATATCGGATGTAATTTTTTATGGCATGATGAATAAGCTGTCTGAAAATACAGCTATTGATTTAAGAACCTCTCCAACCGATGTTGCTGAGGCTTCATTCACAGCAAATAATTCTAGAGCGACATGCAGAAGTTCAATCTCGCCATGTCTAACTTCAAGATCATCTTCTCATAATTAATTTTACTCTCGATCTCCACTTCCCCGGTATCGTTCCCCTGTATCTTCAACACCATATCAGAGGCAAATCTTAAGATCTCCACTTACTTCCTCTTCATCTCCACCCCGCATACAATCTCTGCATCTATCAGTCTTACACCCTTCACCACAATATCACGTCCAGTCACCAGAGCCTCCACATTACCTCACATCATCCGCACACCAACAGTCATCGCAGGCTACACCTCAATATCACGTCCAATCCACAGGCACTCAACATCAACCCACCCGAACTGCAGACCAACAAAACTTGCATTCTTTACATCAATACCACATCCAGTCACCAGGCCTCCACATTACCTCACATCATCCGCACACCAACAATCCTCGCAGGCTACACCTCAATATCACGTTCAATCCACAGGCAGGCACTCAACATCAACCCACACCAACTGCACACCAACTGCACACCAACAAGACTTGCACTCTTCACATTCACCACAATATCAGTTCCAACCTGATGAAGTAGTAGAGTTACACATTCCATCTCCAAATTCTTCTATCCAAAATGAAAATATTACAGTAACAGAAGGCACGGCAAATGTGATGAATGAATTTTTATTATTGATGGGGAGGTTAATGGGATGGATGGGAATATATCAAATTCTTCAAAGAAGGCTCACAAGAAGTATAAAAATAATATAAAAAGTCTCGAAGTCCCGGGAATTCCCGGGACTTCGAGACTTTTAATATCCCTTATACCTGTATATATATATTATATATATATGCCTTTTAATATCATATTTGCGGTTTTAGGATTTTTTCCTTTACTTGTGCTATAAGAACCTTGCTTCTTGCCAAATTTTATGATTCTAAGTCTTAGAGCATTCAGAACTCTAAGTTCTAAGTCAACTGGAAGTACCCTATAGGTTTTGGTCCATGGCGAAAATCAAAAGTATTTTTTTTTGTGAATAAACTACAAATTTACTGTTTTCGGATTTTTTCCTTTATTTGTGCTATAAGGCCTTGCATCTTGCCAAATTTCATAATTTTAGGTCTACGGAAAGTACCCTATACACATAGTACATGGAGTGGTTATGGTCCATGGCGAGCATTAAAAGTAATTTTTTTAGTGAATAAATTACAAATTTATATTTTTCGGATTTTTCCCTTTACTTGTGCTATAAGACCTTGCTGCTCACCAAATTTCATGATTCTAGGTCTACGAGAAGTACCCTATAGGTTTTGGGTGCATGTGATTCCATTGGAAATTTCAAAATTTTCGGACATATTAACGGATGTAACTTTTGAGTGCGTTGACTTAGAAGTTTAATTTATACAGGGTGTTTGGTGGAGGGTTAGACAAACTCGGTGGGTGTGTAGGTGGACCTATTTGTGAAATACAAATTGAAGGAAAAGACCCTAACTGTTTACATTTTTTTTTAATCCTGTTTTTTGTATTTTTTTAAGATATTCCGAAATTTTACGTCTCTACCCCTAGAACTTTTTTTTGGGACATGTTTTCTAGTAATCTTTTTACTTGTTTTTGGTTTCAGATGTATCCTTCGTCTTTTGAAGGCATTATTTATTTGACAGAACGTGTAAATAATTATTTATAAGCTCTCAAAGTTAAAAAAAATAAAAAAATAAACAAGAAGGACAACTTTGCATCGTTTTAAAAAAAAAGTAATTAAAATTTTACCATTTTTCCGCAATTATAATTTAATTTTAATCAACCTCATTAATTACGTTATACAACATCAGAATGTTTCCACGCTGTTTTGTAGGAAATTTCATGGAGAATCCAAATATATATAGATGTTATGAGGTGTTAGTAGATAATAATCAAGAAATAAGCGAAATAATGCATTGTGATGCATTTCCGCGGATTTTCCGCGATTTTTGCGGAAGTACCTGCCACTCAACGGGGTTAGCGGGGCGCAGGGCGTGCCACCTGAGGGGCTATCCGTTTTGATTTTTATTCAACGGCTTTATTCTCGTTCTAGGTTTGGTGCAAGGTGATAATGCGCGACGACGCATGCAATTCTGTCGTTTTTTACTAAATACTGACATTGAGGACGGAAACTTTTTAAACAGCATTTTATGGACGGACGAGTCGAAATTTACACGAGAGGGGATTTTCAACCAACACAATCTACACCACTGGGAACAAAAGGGCCAAAATCCACATGCGACTAGGCAAACATCGCACCAAACGCAATTTTCTCTCAACGTCTGGGCAGGTGTGATTGGTAGACATCTCATTGGACCTTACTACTTACCGGACACTCTTAACGGGGACAATTACTTGGAATTCTTGCAAAATGACCTCCCTGAATTGATGAGCAGTGTGCCGATATTTCATGAATTTCGACCAATAGTATTTCAAAATGATGGGTGTCCGGCACACTATCGTCTCACAGTGAGGGAGTTCCTAGACAACGCGTTCCCCGACTCGTGGATTGGACGGCTTGGCCCCATCTCATGGCCTGCACGGTCCCCAGATCTCACTCCTCTTGACTTTAGCATATGGGGACGTGCAAAAGAGCTGGTTTACGAAAAAGAAATACAAACAATATAAAAAAAAAATATTTTTTACTTTTACTCCGTTTTCCCTTTAAGTGTTAATTTTTGACAAGTTTATAGACTTTTCGGCTACATGTGGTATACCGTTGTAATAAGCGATGTTTAGAAAAATAATTAAAAGCATTTGAACTCCTCGATCGTTGTTAGTTTTTTTTTAAAAAACGATGCAAAGATGTCCTTCTTGATTATTTTTTTTACTTTTTTTAACTTTGAGAGCTTATAACTAATTATTTACACGTTCTTTCAAATAAATAATGCCTTCAAAAGACGAAAGATACATCTGAAACCAAAAGCAAGTAAAAAGTTTACTAGAAAACATGTCCCAAAAAAAAGTTCTAGGGGTAGAGGCGTAAAATTTAGGAAAATCTAAAAAAATACAAAATAAGGATTAAAAAAAATTGTAAACAGTTAGGGTCTTTTCCTTCAATTTGTATTTCACAAATAGGTCCACCTACACACCCACCGAGTTTGTCTAACCCTCCACCAAACACCCTGTATAACGGCTTCAAGAGGTTACGGACTTGAGTATTTGATGTTAATATCAACTCGATACCTCCACGCGTTCCTGAGAAAAGAGGGTTGACAGACGGACAGACAGACAGACAGACAGACGGACAACAAAGTGATCCTATAAGGGTTCCTTTTTCCTTTTGAGGTACGGAACCCTAAAAACAAGTGAAAAAGGCCCCAAAGCCGTTGCTTTCGATCAGGGACCCATTTCAGGGTAGAGCGAAATCGTGCCTAGTAATTAAAGAAGAAAAGAAGTTTATCGCTTAACACAGGAAGAAATTTTGTTGGCCCATTTGATGGACATTCCGATCAAAATTTTTGCGATTTAACTTTTCGGCCAAAGATGGGGCCTGAATGGCGACACAAGACAGGTTCCAATATCGCGGCTGTGTGGTGGAAACACACACAATAAACAGATACAATAAGCCTCAGATTAAATATAGGTTTCTCTCTCTTTCTACGCAATAAGCTAATCCCGCGCTGAAGTTGCCACCTCAAAATGCAACGCTCTTATGTATGATAAAAATATTAAAAAAATTACATAAGTACATATTTCTATTGGTTGGTATATTCAAATTCAAATTAATTTATTTTCAGATAACTATGATCCATAATTTGTTAGTAACAGCAATAATTATCTCTTATATTAAATGTTAGTATCTATCTATTCTTACCCTACCTAGTACATTTAATTAAATTTAAATTAAATCATATAAAATTAGATTGAAACAAATTAAATATTCTCCTACAATAATTGTAAAAAATTGGTATATTTCTTCAATATTATTTTCGAGGTGGCCTTGGTATTTTCGTGAAATTTAATCTGCCAATCTGGTCACACTGACTGCGAATACAGACTGTGTGCGATACGAAAAACTTGTGAGTAGTTTATGAGTGCGTGCGTGCGAAACGAATACGAATAGACGAAATTGAAAAAAATTGTGATTGACGTGATTGTCATGTCAATTGTCATGTGTCATGTCATGTCAATGTGAATGCGATTAAGCGTGCCGTGCGAGTATTGTGAGTGAGTGAAGTGAAGTGAAGTGGACGGACGTTCGTTGGCTTGGGTGTCCGGTACGCTGCGGTGATTTTGTAGTGAATAATCCACAAAAAGAGAATACAATAGCACAAAACAATTTCAAGAAATAACGAAGAAGCTATTTTCTTTTCTTCATCCTAAAATACCCATAGTTTTGACGAGAACAAAATAACCATGCCGGAAAAAATATTTCTGTTTCTTGCGCTTTTCGTCGGTAAGTATTTATAGGTAATAATTGTCCGTCGTCGTAGATAATCTTTCTTGCAAAAACCTGGTTCGCATAGAGTGATTTTTTCTGTGACACAACTTCCTAATGGGTCTATCGATGGGTCAGTTTGTTTTATACCTGAAATTATTGGTGGGCAAATAAAGGAACCGCGCCGTGCCACCCGGCCGGGATTTCTCAAAATCGATAGGTATTTCAATAAGTAATAGGTAGGTACCTACTAAGTCCCAACAATAAGTTGACTCTTACCTAATAATAAATTAAATCAAGCTTCTTTCTATCGTTCATTAATATCCCCTCCCGAAATCAGGCTGGATGAAATTAACACAGGGATAATTTAATGTTAATCTTGAACTTTAAGTAGGTAAGTACCTATTTAATAGAGAGTGGACATGAATGATGTTCCCACGCAGTTGATAGCTGTAATCTTTTGAAATATTTGTGGGCAACTATTAGCTTCTACCTGCATATGCGTTATCATGCTTAATAAGTACCTACTAGCTTTTGTTACATAAACCAGGCCCTAAACTACAACTGTCGAACTTAAACCACATCCATTCATAAACAAGTTTTCACTTGAACTAGAAACTATACATACATTCCTCATCTATAACCTTCTGAGTTATTGTGATTGGCTGTAATTTTTTGAAACACCTTTCTAGGTATGGCATGGGCTCAGTCCAGCTTGCCAGAGCTTCCAGAAGGAGTGTCGCTTCCCCCTGAACTGCAGGGCAAAGTGGACCCTAAAGACTTGGAGAAGATACAGAACCAGTCGCTTTCAGAGTTCCAGGAGAAGTGTGAGAAGAATGGGGGCCCTGATGCCTTCGCAAAAGCCCAGGTATGCAACATTATGGTCATTAGTTTAACCCGCATAATACTCACCTTTTTTGAAGTCATGTATGAGTATGACTCAGATTGGCCATACCTGCGTGATTCACGGGGTTAAGTCTAAACTGGGCTAGACCAATGGCCACAGCAGAGAAGTGTGGAAAAGGGGAGGGAAACCTTAGACCGGCAGTGGGGTTAGGCTTATTATTAGCCTAAAACAAGGTTATAATAAATTAGTGTAAATTACACATAAACCCTTCTTGAAATTTAGGTTCTTGGCAGACTATAGTAACTAAGAGAATAGTATTTAGTGCTATTGAAAAGTTTTAAGGAATTTAATGATTTAGTAATTTACCAACTTTACCTAATACAAGTTGATTGTATATAAATTATGACACCCAATAATTTTTGAATGTCAAAATGACTAACAATTTTCATCAAACAGCTGAGAACTTCCCGAATATGCTAATATTGGGGAAATTCTCAGCTGTTGTGAGTGTCATTCAATAAAACTAGATCAAAATCGATCATACAGCTTAGGAGCTGAAAGGTTACATTGGTTTGCCCAAACAATCATCTCTCACCTAACATTCTTCAGGGGCTTAATAAGTATTGGCAAACAAAAGGTACTACCTACCTAACCATGTAGAAGATTCGGTTTAAAAAATATTTTCTGTCACATAAATTAAATACAATATGAAACAGCAAAACCAAATGTTTTTGCTAAATAGTTATCTTTATTATCCTTAGTCAAGGAATTAGCAAAAACTGGTTTTTAGTTAAGGTCTATGTCTGCTTAAAACCAGTTAATGTTTCTGTAGAATTGAATAGATTTATAAATAAAAGAATTAGCTTTCAAAAGGTACTTTTCTGTGTGATTGACAATGAAGTTTATTATTAATAGTGGTAGTAGTATGATGTTAGTTAGTAAGATTGGTGGATCACCAATTTGTCACAATAAGTTTTCGAGCATATTTCATCCATCAACAGAGATACTAAATACCTACCTATCCATCTCGCAAATTTCTTAATGATAAAGCTTATCATAATTATGTTAATTTACTGACTTCCTTGTAAACAAAATTCATATCAACAGCATTTACAAGAGCACTACTGGACATAGGCCTCCTCAGCAGGGCAGGGAGGTTGGGGATTACAGTTTGGTGTTAAATCCGTTCTGCAAGTGGCGCTGCTGCCGACCCCTCGTGGATATCCCTTAGGTGCGTCTTACGACACCCCCGCGCCCCGGGAAGAGTTGGTCATGTAAATTTTAGCCATCACCACACGGAAAAAAAGTTGTATTGCTTACCTATTAATGGTCTCGCAAAGTCGCACGTCATAATTTGATGACTTTGCGTTAATATTCATGCCTTCCTTAGAAATCAGTGTGATTAACTAGTAATTAATATTCAACTTACCTACCTACAGTTATTTACGAGTTGCTTGCAATATCTGAGGTCGGAAGTACAAAGGTCAAACACTGACAATTCAACTCTTGCGTACCTACTAACGATCTACATGTTTGTTTACTTTACTTATTAACAAACGGACTCCCTGCTGTGGTTTTCCAACAAAAGGAATGTTTTCCTATTGTTCTATTCCGTGCATGTTCACATGAGAATTATTTAAAAAAATTAAACAGAACAGGTAAATGCCTCAATCACTTTCAGATTCAAACTTTCATTTCATAGGCACTTTCATTATCATCACACTAATTGACCGAGCGAGCGAAGTCTCTGCTTCAAGTCTTGCAAAATTTGTTGGTACACCTCTACGGGTCGTATTTTACAACCCATCTGGACCTGGAAACTAGGTAGGTCTATGCAGGTTTTACGACTCATAATTTTTTTGTTGTCGGGGATTTTTGAAATCTTCTTTCTTCTTTCTCCAAAAAGGGGCAAAGATGGAGCTTCCGGAATATGAAATCAGATTTCGATGGTTATTTTGTGCTTGATAGAGAACCGCTCCGGGTACCAACCCACTAATTCTAAGTTCTATCTGACATCTCGCATAGGAGTGTATTGTGCATTGTCCCCCTGCCTAACCAGGCCCTAATCAGCTCCTTGAAATACTGGAACAGGACTTTTGGCGACAGCTTCGTTTCAGCTTTACTGTAGGCGTGGACGGGTTCGATGCCTCTATCTCTATCTTCAATTTCGTTTTTCCTCTGGCCTCCTCTGAGGCCGTGTAGTGTACCACTACATGTTCCTCAGTCTCTTCTTCCTGGAAGCAGCGACACAGGCTGTCTGTGGCTCAAGTCTTGAGAAGATGATGGTTCAGTTCAGAGTCACCTGTGATGCCCACCATTGTTCTTAGGTACTCGCGGCTCGTCTTGAGCAACGTGTTTGTAGTTTTCCTATCACCAACTGCAATGCATACTTCCATACTAATATTATAAATTGGAAAGTAACTCTGTCTGTCTGTTAACCTTTTCACGCTTAAATGGCTTAACCTTTATGAAATTTGGCAGGTTGGTTAATGGTATCCCGGGGAGGAGCATAGGCTACTTGAAAAGCGCGTGCGAAGCTGCGGGCAGGAGCTACTTTAGTTTATAAAATGATTAAAAAGGTTAATCATTAAAAGTACTTACCTACTCAACCTCAACCTCAACAGCCTGTAGTGGTCCACTACTGGACGCAGGCCTCCTCCTGATAAGCGCCTTATTGGCTTTTATCACATGAGGGGTAATGCCCATAATCCACACGCTGGGCATGCGGGTTGGGGATCGGGAGCAGTTCGGTGGTAGAATTGTTCTGCAGGGGCGCTGCTGCCCGCCCCCGGTGGATATCCCTTAGTCGCCTCTTACGACACCCGCGGGAAGAGTTGGGGTGATGCAAATTCTAAGCCGGCACCACACAGCCACCTACCTACTTTAAGTACCTACTAATTAAACCTACTTACCTTGTAGGGTATGTGTTTACTTCGCTTGTCCACACTTTTTATGTATTTACTATTTTTCTTAGTCGTGAAAACCTATTAATAGCCTTCTGTTTATATTTTCTTCATTTTTGACTTTTTGTATGTGCTGCTGGTTTTTCTTAAATAAATAAATAAATTGATGAAAATGAGGCAAACCTTGATTAGAAATAAATCTATTAATTAATTACTTCCCGTTCATATTAATATCTGATTGGACCCGTTCGCGAGAGCTTGTATTTTCCGCATTTAGATAACCGCGCACACAATCATATTTACCGGTAAATCTTTGCCTGAATTACCCAATTTAGTAACTTTATTACTTCATTGGAATAACCTAAATAAAGCAAAAACATATTTTGAATGAGCTAAAACTTTTTTAAACATTAAGTTATCTGTCACAGGTACAAGAGCATTAATTAGGATTTGTTTGGAAAAGTACGAAGGATAGATAAAGGCATCCTAACCTCGAGTGGATTAGATAAATCCAAAATAATCTAGGTATTTTGTTTTTTTTGATTGGTTGCTTACTTTTTGGTTGATTGTATTTTAAACCGAGCGACTTAGGCAAAAGGAGGAGGTTCTATGTTGTGTTTATTGCTAAGTACATGTTCGGCGATTTATCGGTCAATGATGGACCAATTTTGAAAATTCGCTTTTGTATAAAGACTGACTTCGAGGTGGTCTCATAAAAATTGAATTCCCGAAGGATTAGTTCTGTCCAGGTTATAGTCTACTAGGTTCTGCCCGCGGCTTCGCACGCGTTGTTTCTATGGAAACGTTTTGAGGTTATTTCTATCCCATGGGAACTGATTTATGGGATAAAAAGTAGCCTATGTTTTATTCCGGGCCTAAAATTACCTGTATGCAAAATTTCAGCTCGATCCGTTCAGTAGTTTTGGCGTGAAGAGGTAACAAACATCCATCCATCCAAACTTTCGCATTTTTAATATTAGTGTGATTAGAAAATGTTTCCCTGTTCTAAGCTTCTGCAAGCATAGTCAATACCTCAATAGATAAATTTTGTTATCTGTGTTTGTAAGGATGGCATGCCCTTTGACAGTGAATTTTTCCTCATCTATTGGCAACAATGGTGATTTCTGTGTCACGGACATTCCTTAACCGCTCCGAATCAAGAATCAGTTAGGGGATAGAGTGTCTGCTAGACTTTAGTGATACATCGTCTCCCAAATCGTACTTTCCATCTGCAGGGGTATTTTAATTCATTCGATTCGTTTCCGAATCGAAAATGTCGGATTCGAATTCGATTCCGACGGATCTATAGAACGCTATTTTGATTTCGCCTCGGGTTGATGATCGAAAATCCGAAGCGAACCTGTTAACTAATGGCCGTGTCAATGAGGAGGAGTTCCTTATTTCGAACACCAACCCAAGGTAAAATTAGAATAGCGTTTTATGCATCCGTCGGAATCGAATTCGAATCCGACGTTTTCGATTCGGAAACGAATCGCATGAATTAAAATACCTCTGCAGGTGTGATTTTGGTCAAACGAAGGTCTAATGACTATAAAAAAGGTCTAATGACTATAAAACCCATTTTGAAGAATCCCATGTTGGAGTCCGGAATCTAGAAAACTTGGGCGGGTATTTGATACCAGCTTCTGCCTATCGTCTCAGCCAAGGCTACGGGTTCCGTTTGAGCCATTTGCTTTCGGGTCGCGACGCTAACATATTCTAGTCGACCTGACCTCCATTAGGCTGGTGTATGAACCCATATTTCGGTAGAATGCCCTTATAAAATGTCCCCCAGCATCGTTACAGAAACTTTAGGTAGTTGACGAACGTAGGCAGACGTTTTAGTACACTAGTAGCTTGCGGCTTGAACATAAACGCATCGTGAATAATGAATATTCATAGTATAGAAAATAATCCATTATGTATACTTCGTCCATGCGTTTATTTTCATTGGCTGAATGAAAGAATACAGTATTACATGACTGTTCCTTTTTACAAATAGTGATGCGAATCTGTCGAAAACCATCGGGAATAACGATAGCTGCGATAATTAACGAGCTAACAGATTAAGTGTCTATGAAATATTGCATTCTTTTATTCAGCTACAGAAAATAAACGCGTGGACAAAGTAGTCAGAGATTTAAAGTAAAACAGGTGACAACCGAGGATGCTGCCATTCATTGGTACATATTTTTAACCTCCGACGCAAAAAGAGAAGGGTTATAAACGTAACGGGTCTGTTTGTGTATCTGTCTGTGGTATCGTAGCTCCCAAACGGATGAACCGATTTTCGTTTAGTTTTTTGTGTCAAATAATTTTATTCCGAGCGTTCTTATCTTAGCCATGTTTCATGAAAATTTGTCGGGGGGGGGGGGGGGGGGGGGGGTTATACATTATAAATTTTGTTCTTGTCTAAAAGTAAGCGCATGACCGGTTATTGTGATCGATTGTTAACACAAGCTCTGCTAAAAAATACAAAATATATCTTTATTAACAAATAAATTTACTATCAAATAACAGAAACAAATAAGAACAAGTATTTACAATTGAAACAATTGAGCTAGCTTTACTAAACTTCGGGCTAGATGTTGTGTGGATTGAACAGCATTATTATTACCTCGGGGGGCGGCCTACGGAGGCCTAGACCTTCTATTTCCAGCAGCGGACGTCTTTCCACTGAGATGATGATATTCTAACTGAACCAAATGAGTATACCTATGAAATTTAATAATATCCCAAATATTTCCCTAAGTGTGAGGGCTACGCACGTTCATAACAAAAAACCTTGCAGATTAATACCTGTTTGCTAAAATTTAATAATATCCCAAATATTTCCCTAAGTGTGAGGGCTACGCACGTTCATAACAAAAAACCTTGCAGATTAATACCTGTTTGCTAAAATTTAATAATATCCCAAATATTTCCCTAAGTGTGAGGGCTACGCACGTTCATAACAAAAAAACCTTGCAGATTAATACCTGTTTGCTAAAATGGTCCAATACATTACGGCTGGTATGCAAAGAGAATTGATTCACACGATTTTGTGGTCGGTTTTTCCTTTGCTACTACGCCACTGCGACCTTTAAAATTGTAAACGTATACTATGCATCAATATCCGGTACCAAACGTCATCGCCGTCATCACACTAATGTGCTAATATTATAAATGCGAAAGTTTGGATGGATGTATAGATAGATGGATAGGTGGGTGTTTGTTACCTCTTCACGCCAAAACTACTGAACGGATCGGGCTGAAAGTTTGCATACAGGTAATTCTAATTCGGGAATCAAACATAGATTTTTACCCCATAAATCAGTTCCCATGGTATAGAAATCACCTTTAAACGTTTATAGAAACAAGGCGTGCGAAGCCGCGGGCATAAACTAGTTTACCATAATTATAACTACTATCAGTAGGTAGGTAAGTACAATACAACTAGGACGATCAGATAGAGGCAATTGATTGAGCAATGCCCTTTCGGACATTCGACAATCAGTGGGGCTCTTGTGTCAATTAGATTAGGTACCGATAATTTTTGGGCATCGTTATTGATAGACCAGACCTTTATTTTACCTTCTGTTCTGTGTTAAATGTGGGGGGAACTACTTTTCTGGTAGTTTAATTCTTTGCTTAAACAGGAAATATTAAAAACCGCTGTAATATTTAAATTTCGCGCGAATTTGTGTCTGATTCCGTTTCGATGACTCGGTAGCGGAGATAATGAATAGCCCTGATCCAGCCAGCTACAATTTAGTGTACTTACACGTAGAACATCATCGGGCTTAATAAATAGGTTAGGTATTTTTTTATACAGGAATAGTTGTGCGAAGCCGCTAGCAGAAGCTAGTATCTGATAATAATAACGTTTAGGACATATCATTACAAAATCGATTTTATGATAAACACCGCATGATAGCATACTAAATTCTTACACACAAATACAATATTATAAAGCTAATGTATCTAAGCAACTAGGCACTTTTATTGCTTATTCGCAAAACTAGATGCTTTAAAACTGGTTTTGTAGTGACGTTTGAATTTAATTACCACTCAAAGTGGCTGGTAAACGGACATAACTTCACAAAAACAAGTTTTTCTAATATTACTTACTAGCTTCTACCCGCGGCATCGCACTCGTTTTTCCGGACTTATAGCACTCTTTGTTATTCATGGCCTACCTAAAACTATATCTATGCAAAATTTCAGCTCGATCCGTTCAAGTAGTTTGGGTGTAAAGAGGTAACAAAACATCTAAGCATCCGAACTTTCGTATTTATAGTGTGACTAGCTGACTCGGCGAACTTCGTACCGCTCTCACCTTTTAAACCTTCCTTAATAAGCTATCCTATCTTTCAAGTTGGATCAAACTGCACACGGTGTGCAAATTTAATTTAAAATCGGTTCAGTAGTTTAGGAGTCCATCGCGGACAAACAGCGTGACACGTGATTTATATACTTACGAGTATATTAGGATTTTTTAAAGCTCCTTAAGGTAGTGTTCTCCTGGAAGATCACTAAGTACTTTAGCAGCCAAGCTTCGTCTGATAACTTCGACATGCATTGACTGTCATTTTGCATCAAGTTCTCAGTATGTCAATAAACTTACTCTCACTGTCTATCTCTGTCTATCTATAGTATACGTTACTAGCTTCTGCCCGCGGCTTCGCACGCGTATTTTCGGTATACTAAGTAGCCTATTATCTAAGTTAATCTTTGCTCTAAACGAACGCCAAATTTCATCTTCATCTGTTCTAGGTAACAAAAATTCAGATTTCACAAACTTTCGGCCTTATCTATACATATAAAAATGAAACCCGTTTTCCTTGGTCACGGCATCACGCGTGAACGGCTGGACCGATTTCGCTAATTCTTTCTTTGTTGTGTTTGTTAGTCAGGAGAAGGTTCTTATGAAAGAAAAAAATAAGAAAGTTGGAAACATAAATTTCCACGGGGGCGAAGCCGCGGGGCGCAGCTAGTAAATAATATATTAGTAGGATGTATGAAATTACAAGATGTGTTTACGTTGGGCTAGGCAAGCTATGGTTTGTGAATAAGTCTAGCATTAAGGAAAGTTAAGTAAAAATATTTTATTTTTCGTCACAATAACAAACACGAAGGAATAAACACATAAAAGATAAATCAGTGACAAAAAGGGGCATCGCTTAGCACTGTTCCGTGGCTTAGCATGTTGTGCGCTGAAGCGATACATATCGCTACCGCGCGCTGGTTTTATGCGTGCGACACGCGCTTACATCAACAGAGGTAGGTAGAATGTACACAACATATAGGTTTACATATGAAATGTATAAAAATATTATGTAAACTTCTTCGTATTTTAAAAATGCTCTTGTCCGTTAAGGTATGGTATAGTATAAGCCGATTTCTATGACGGCGACCCTAGAGATTACGGATTCCTATCAGGAGCCGTGATATGGTTCGCTAGACCAAAATTGGTCTAGCGAGCGAGTTAACAACATTCAGGTAGCTACAAATAACATATTATAATATATAAATTAAAATATACAGCTCGAAACTTATGAAGGTCGTAATTTAGTATATGTGGGCAGATGTAAGGTTCTCTAAATAAATGGTTTTATATATCCGAGTAAAGGTGGGGTAAAACTAATATATATAGAAATGGCACGCGTAAAGTTCACTATTTATTATTATTAACTCATTTATTTCAGATTTAGAATCCATAAAACACATGCAAAGTAATAGAAATGTCACAGTAAAATCAGATTAAATTAAATATTAGATTAAAATACATGATGTTAAAGTTGGATAAAACCTATATAAAATAATTAATAAACCTACTAACTTAATGTCAATTTTAATGGAGTTAAACCCCATTAATATCCTCATCTATTTGATTTGGATGGGACAGTCCATATGTGGCTTAATCATTTGCAGGATGCCGTTGTTACTGCGTCGCACGCGCTGAAGTAGGGAAGCGACTTTCTTGCGAATAATCGCGTCAAAGCCATCGCGCCAGAACGTATCCGATGCGCTGAAACAGCGAGGCAGCCGCATCAGCATCTTGAAAATGTCCTAAATATCTAAATGAATCCACAACCATCTCTGGCATTTGTACCAATATTTCATGATGGACACTACTTCAGCCGGTACACCTCGTTCACCAGCATTTCCCAAAGCCTGTGATACAAAGTATCAAAGGCTTTGGATAAATCAAAGAAACAAGCTTAGAACGGCTCTTTCTATCAGTATATTACCTGACAGCTTGCTTATGAGACAAAATAGCACTCTCTGTAGATAGTCCTGCCCTAAAACCAAACTGAGCATCGTGCAGTGACGTGTTGCAAGAGAATGTTGTTAAGCAAGCTGTCAAGAACCTTTGCTATATTGGTTGCCAGTTCAATGGGCCGGTAGTTGCTCTGAGCCGATATGTCCCCAGTTTTACATATTACTATAAGTACCACGATGGTTCTGGTTAGTTTGTCGGGTAGCCATGACACAAGCATAAGTTATAAAACATATTAGAGTACTCGGAAGGTGAACACCAGCAAACTTTAGATGCTCAATCCTGAGACCGCCATGTCCAGGTGTCTTTCCTTTTGCATGGTCCGAATGACTTTTTGTACAATTCCTTGGCAGTGAAACTTACTCCTCCTTACTCTTTCCTTTGGATGTCGACCTCAGCTTCGAGCAGCTCACACGGCGAAGAGTTCAACTCGGGTTTCATCTTAAAGTGCTCTTTAAATAGATCGGTATTATAACTGCGGCTTACAACATCATTTACCGTCACAGGAAGGTCGTGTTTGGATTTTTCCAGAAATGCTTAAAAAATAGTGCGGTATGGTGACTTGACTAGCAAGAGCATCCATTTTTAATGGTTTCTCTTGGTCTTGACAACACTTTACCTTTCTTTTGAATTCCTTTGGAGATTTTGGATATTTAAGGGTCCGGCGATGGATGAATTTCCTATACAAACTTAGTACCAAAATGATTTGTAATTTGAGCATATTTTCATCATGGTCTGCTATTATTTGTATAAAAAGTACACTCGAGAGCAATGAATCCGGGTCACTCAAAGAATCCAAAAAATCTCGGAAAGTAAGAATGCTAGGTTAATGCAATAAATTGTATTTAATAGACAATTTAATACTCCTTAAATGAAAGTTAAAAAAATATGAGTCACCATACATTTTATTTACACAAAATTACATAAAGAAAAAAAACTGCTGATCTCTCCTTAAAACAAAAATAGGAAACATGAAATTTTTGAACTTTATGACGATTTTCTTGAATTTCAATACTTCGTATTACCTCCTCGTGCTTCCATTACTGCGTTTACGCGGTTTGGCATGCTGTACACCAAGTTCCTTATACGATTTTGGGCAATATTCTCCCATTCCTCTGTGAGAGCAATTTTGAGCTCAGGAAGCGTGATTGGGGGAGGGTTTCGTTGTTTTACGCATCTCCCTAGCTCGTCCCAAGCATGCTCGATCGGGTTGATATCCGGGCTGCGCGCTGGCCACTCCATACAAGTAATGTTCATCTCTTGAAGGTAGTCATTCACAATCCTACCTGTATGAGGTCGGGCATTGTCATGCATAAATATAGCATCCTCACCCAAATTGACCATAAATGGACCAACGTGTTCGTTGAGGATTTCTTCCACATATCTTACGCTAGTTAAAGAGCCGTTTTCTATGATCACCAGCTCTGTGCGACTTTCAGAGGAAATTCCGGCCCACACAAGTACAGACCCACCACCGTAGGCTACTTTTTCTTCGATGCATGCTTGCTTGAATCTTTCCCCTGGTCTTCTATACACTCTGTGTCTTCCATCGTGCTTGTAGAGCATAAATTTTGATTCGTCGGAGAACATAACTTTCGACCAATCTTCAATACTCCAATTTACGTGGTTCTGGGCATATCTTAGTCTTGAAATACGATGGCCACGCTCCAGTTTAGGGCCGTTTGCAGGTCTAAGGGGTTTTAAGTTAGATTCAGCAAGCCGACGTCTTACTGTCCATGCACTTGGGTTACTTCCTCCGAGGCGTCGAAACTGATTTGTGAGTTCAGTTCCTGTGAGAAAGCGATTTCGAAGCATGGTGTTCACCAAGTATCGGTCTTCTCGTGCTGTGGTACACCTAGTTCTGCCCGTTCCTGGTCTGCGTAGGTTAGAACCAGTTTCTTCGTAACGTCGGAGAACTCTTTGTACTGTTGACAGCGACACACCGACAGTCCTGGCTGTATCGCGCTGACTCCGGCCGGTTTCCACCAATGTAAGTATTCTGGTGCATTCTTCAAGTGTAAGCGACATGATTTCAGCTTGAATAATGAATATTGAGCACTATCAACCTGGTTTATGTACCAACATAAATGACAGATTACAAACAAAAGCAAAACAAATCCTGTAATTTCGTAGTTCCATCTTCGACAGTGTTCCCTTTTCAAATTTGATTTTTTTAAGATATAACTTTACAATAACTAAGAAGTTTTAATACTTTCATTTAAGGAGTATTAAATTGTCTATTAAATACAATTTATTGCATTAACCTAGCATTCTTACTTTCCGAGATTTTTTGGATTCTTTGAGTGACCCGGATTCATTGCTCTCGAGTGTATTTTGAAAAAAGCTTGTATGGGAAATTCATCCGTCGCCGGACCGTGTTATAATTAATCCTGATCTTCGGGAATCGGAATCTTCCGGCCAGTCTAGAATTGTTTAGATCGAATTTTGTCTTAGGATGTGTACAAATTTTCAAATTTTCTCGAAACTGTAATGTTGGTGTGTAGGTTTTAATAATAAAAAATATGCAAACAAATTGTTTTAACGATCCATTTTGATTGCCTGGTTTTTCCGGGTATTGTATTATCAGGGTCCTTCCGTCCTTGTCAACACATTTCGCAGGGCATGGCGAGTTTATACGACCGACGATTAGATAACCGTTTGCTGAACTTCGACCCTTTGCTAATGTATATCTATTATATCTATATACCTTACCTACCGTTTTATCATTATATAGTAAGTACTATATTTATCACTTTTCTGAATAATAACAAACATAGAAAATAATAAGTTAGTAATAAGGCATAGTTTAAAAATACCCTGTAAAAAACACAGCAATAAAGGCTTATATTATAATATAATATAAGCCTTTATTGCTGTATTGCTATAATAATATTATTATTCTATATATCACTTAGTATTATAATTGTTTAATAAAAAACAATTAAATAATCGTACTAATGCATCCCACCCAGTCCTTAGAGGTAGATAACTTTAATGTTCATTAATTTAGCACGCCATAATAAGTAATTAAGTAGGTACCAACTACCTACCCATTTTTTATCAATTTATCATTATGAGTAATTTAATGTGTGTCCGGTCATTATCAAAGAAAACGATAACTGGATAAGAAATTTTCGTTTTTTAGTAGTTTGTATTTGTCTTCAAGAATAAACTTAGTAATTCGTTGGAAATTAGATAACATTGTGGTTTTTACTCGACTGCGCAGGAAGGAGTGCTATTAAATGTTTTTCAAGAGTATGTACGAGGTTTCTTTGTCACGCCCTACAGCCTAAACAAGTAAATGGATTTCGGCATGTGAGGTGTCATATGAATCGTCACAAGAATTCAAGAACGGGCAGGGGAAAAAAATTACACGGAAAACTTAACGGAGTATTTTTTGAAAAATTACTTATCATCATTATATAGCCCTAACTCAGTTCATTTCTAAACCTGATTCTTTCAACAATCAAAAAACACAAAGAATGTCACGAACTTGCATAATATCTAAGTACTATGACGACGAATGACCTCTGCATTATCGTCGGTTTATTTTCCAATTGTTTATTTCTAGTGAGATAAGGAACGCATTTAAATGTAATAACATGAAACCACAGAACAGCGAAATCACTAGAAAAGCATGCATTTCTATTACTTAGGTACCTACTACTGAAAGAGGCAAACAAGCAATGGGTATTCATTTATTGGATTTGTAATAGCTCGCAAATAATGTTAATATTCCATCAATATACATAACTTACAATACATACCCAAAACTACTACATACCCAAAACTACTTGTATTATCCGGGTTCGCGAATAACAACGCGTAGCTTATTTAAACTACTAATTTATCGAACGATAATGGTCGTTTTGCACTGGCGGCCCGATAACGGCGGCACCAGCAGCCGGGAAGCAAAAATGTTTTTAATTAATTTTATTATACATCTACACTACATCCTGCCTAACTATACTGCAGATCTACTGCTGGACGCAGGTATCCCGTGATAAGCACCTTTTATCATATGGAGGGTAATGACCATAATCCCAACGCTGGGAATGCGGGTTGGGGAGCGCAGTTCAGTCGTAGAATTGTTCTGGCGTCGCTACCCGCCCCCTGATTTATATCTCTTAATTGCCTCTTACCGCGAAAAGAGTTGGGGTGGTGCAAATTCTAAGCCTTTTAATTTTCAATTTTAATCATTCAATTTTTTGTTTTTTAATATTTTCTCTGTTCTACAAGGAACAATGAAGTGGTGGACCTCTGGGTAAAGCCAATGAAACAAACGGAAAAGTAATTTGCCCCCAAACCATAAACCATTTTTTATGAACACAAATTGATAAAACCAACTTCGATTGGCTTGTATTTTGAGTTTATGCATTTCGGAGTATATTGATTTTTAGCCCAAAATCTCTTATTTCCCCAAATGTTCTAAAAATACAACTAAGATAATCGAAATTACTTTTTTGATAGGTTACCTAATAGAAAATGGTTTACGATTTGTGGCCAATCGCAAAATTGTAAAACGCAAAATAATTTAAATGTCGCATCAAAGCGAAACCATCAAGCCTAATTACATAATATATGGAACGTTTTGCCGCTTACCGGCTCCGCCGCCGGCTTCGTGGGTTGATCCATTTTTGTTTTCCCTGGCTGCTGGGGCCCTTGGGCCAGTGGAAACGCGCTCATTTACGATGTTGCCTAATTACCGAGCGATTACTTAAACAAATGTCAATTATGGTAATGAGTAATTGTGGAAACAACTGTATGCGGAAAGATTCAAAGTCAAGACAACTGGTTTTTTTTTAACGCAACACTGTTAAAAATAAAACTTGTTATCTTTGAGTTGAGTGCCTATTTAATAGCTGTGAATATTTATTTAAATCTTAGAGTTATTTGGCCGGAACGACCTTACAAGAAGTAATACTAAACAAAAGATTGTTTGGCCCTGCAGATAGCACAGTCGAGGAGAAAAATTGCGTTTGATATTAACGCTTTTCGAAAATTGACAATGCTTAGGTATTTTTATAAATGACTTCATTACATAGGTATACCTACCTACTAGATCTATATGTAGGTACTCATATTTAGTTAGGTCTGCTTGCATTTATCAACATACCTGCCATGTGGTGTCGCCATCTGGCATAAAAGTGATACAGAAAACAAACAAACCAACTAGACTTGGCCAACGTATGGCCAGTATTACGGGTATTTGCGTTTATGTGAAAAAATAACGATCAAAACTCTCTTAGGGCACAGTGTTATGCGGAGAAATCTTGACCTTACCTTTTATAGGTACTGACAGCTTCATTGATAGGTTCAAATTCGTCTTCATTCTTCAAAACTCTCTATTTAACCGATTAGAGTTGTTTTAAAACCTGTTCCTGTTTGTTATTCGGCTCATCACATCAGCACACATACGTCCACTGCTTAACATGCCTCCCTCAAACATCATGCCTCACTCAAACAACATGCCTCCCTCAAACAACATGTCTCCCTCAAACAACATGCCTCCCTCAAACAGTATTGCCATAATCAACACGCTAGGCAGGCGATTGGTGATCGCAATCGAAGACTAGCCTCGCATTATCTGACCTACTGAAATAAAACATAATCACTTTAGATAGGACTATAATCAATTGTGAAGCTCAATAACAATAATCCATTTTGACATAGTGGAGTTGTGATCGTTCGGTCTACAGTGTTTCGATGTTGTGTGCTTTCGGTATCCCGTTATGCGGCCTAATGTGCTTTCGGTATTTCGTTCAGCGGTTTCCTGTTCTTTCGGGATAACGTTCTCCGGTATTTCGACTTCCGGTATTCCGTAGTACAGTCGCTGTAGCAGCGTATTTTGCCGGCTCTAACATCGAAATTTTTCCAACATACAAAAGGAACCCTCGTAGAATCACTTTGTTGTCCGTCTGTCTGTCTGTCTGTCTGTCTGTCTGTCAACCCCCTTTTCTTAGGAATGCGTGGAGGTATCGAGTTGAAATTAACATCAAATATTCAAGTACGTAACCTCTTGAAGCCTCGATATGAATAAATCTTCTAGTTCAACGCAATCAAAAGTTACAGCCGTTTATGTCCGAATATTTAGAAATTTCGAAGGGAATCTTCCCGTAGTCATAGAATCATAAAAATTGACAAGAAGCAAGGTCTTATAGCACAAATAACGAGATAATTCGAAAACCGTAAATTTGTAGTTTATTAACAAAAAAAATTTTTTTTTTATTCGCTCCCTGAACGAAAATATGGGCTACTTACTTCCCGTTGACCTAGAATCATGAATGTAATAACGCTATGTTATGTTATGTCTAGTCGCAAACTTTAGGTAAACATAGACCAACTACTTATACGAATAACATTATTTTCTAATGTACCTAAGTAATGTCCGGAAATTTGGGGTAGAAAAAATATTTTCGGAAGGAAGTCTCCGATTCTTTTCACTGTTCCTCGAAGTTTAGGTAAATAAGCACTACCTATTCCTATCACTGATCATGATATTTGGCAAGAAACAAGGTCTTACAACTAAACGGAAGCCTTGGTGCGTGAGTCCGACTCGTACTTGTCGTTTTTTATAGCAAGCTTACACAATAGAGGTGTTAAAAATACACAGGAAAGCTGCCATAAGGGTAGCTTCTGGCTGCGTTGGAGGGGTTGATTCAATGGTTGTCGATTCCATCCAGTAGTAAAATATTTCTACAGTAATAGGAATCGGTTTTAATCTTAACAGGGGGCGTATCTAGGTAATGCCGTCACACCTAGTTTATAAATACCTCTATTTGTTTTTATATGTGTTTAGTGACCGCTTAAGTCGATATACCTACTCATAATTTTACTGTAATTCTATCGTAGTACCTAGTGTTGGAAGATCACTAACTTTGATGTAGTTGTATTGTATTTAGAGTAGTGGGAGATTTTTGGTCCCTGGTTCGGTTCTTGTCTCGTAAGATCTATGAAAATATTTTTCACCACTCTTGCTCGAAAACGGTGACTTTGCTGCTCAAAAACAGGAAGCAAAATCGGGTTTTGCTCACATGTGGAATAATGAATATTATTCTACTTTTTAAAACGTAATTTGAATTCAGAATGCTGTACTAAATTTCGATGGTGTAATAATAATAAGCTATTTATACTCTATGGTTAACCCGCTCTCATTCCATATAGAAACTATCGTATTTGTGTTGGAACATAGACATAGAGATTCATAGACAACACAGACAAGGTTCGTAGTTAACCCGCTCACATGCCACAGGTCCGCCTGGGGCGCAGAAGGTTGCGGGTTCGACTACCGCCTTGTGACAAATGTAGACGATCTGCAAATATTGGTTCCGGGTGATCTGGGTATTTTCTATGTATGATCAAAGATACCTACTGATGTTATGTATTATATTATCTATATCAGTCATCTAGTACCCATAACACAAGCTCTGCTTAGCTTAGGGCTAGATGATGCAGTGTGGATTGTCCAGCATTATTTACTATTATTCATTAATGAATACCTGTTCGTAATTGTTTACCAATCCTATTCTCTGTATTAGGTATTGTCTAAAATGTTTATTTATTTCTAGTAACTAACCGTTGTCTCTTCGCATGCCTTTTTCGGGGGTAAAAAGTAGTTCTTCCCCGTGATAGAATCATTCTACTTGCCAAGTTTCATTACGATCCGTTCAGCTGTTTTGGCGTTGTTCCAGCTCAAACACATCTTCACAAAGGGGTTTGAAGATTTTGGGCCGATCGGTCATCATTTTGTTTTTCAATCGACGAAAAACGGAGGAGGTTCTCACGACGATACATTTTTTTTTATGTTTGACAACGCATAACTTTTTACGGAGTAGTCCGATTTTGATATTCTTTTTTTATTGAACAGGGTCGATGTTGGTTCCTCGATGTGTTATCAAACTAAATCAGACTCGAATTTCAACTAGATGTCGCCACTAGAAGAATTTGAAGTCTGTTTTTAAAACACGGCAAATTTTTTTTTTAAATCACCGCGCACAATAAATTTATATATTTGGATAGAGAACACCCAAAGTAATAAAAAAACGTTCTATGATATAATGTGAAAAAAAGAAATAATATAGATAGGTTCGTCTGTGAATATCTCAGAAATCTGACGCTTTAGAAAATTATTTTACAGGGCAATTTTTATTACTTAGTGTCTTCGGTAACTTTATTGTGCGCGGTGATTTAAAAAAAGAAAAACAAATCTTAGGGCCACCCCTTCCTACAAAAATCTTCAACCCCTATCGTCTTAATATTATACTGGTTTCTGCCGGTATCTTCGCACACCTTGCTTCTATAGAAACGTTTAAATGTTATTTTTATCCTTTTATGGGCACAGATTTATGGGTTAAAAAGTAGCTCATTATGTCATTTCGAGACTAGACCTACTTCTATCTATCTATACATAATTTCAGCTCAATTCGTTCAGTATTTTTGGCGTGAGCAAGTTACAAACACAGCAAACTTACACAATAAAGGTGTTGTCCAGCATTATTTATTTATTTATATTGTAAATGAGAAAGTTTGGATGAATGGATGTGTTTATTAATTATTATTTATTATGCATAGATAGATAGATGTAGGTCTAGTCTCGTATTGACATAATGAACTACTTTTTATCCCATGCTGTGCATTATCCCCATTTGGATGAATGCACAGCATCATCTAGCCCTAAACTAAGCAGAGCTTGTGTTATGGGTACTAGATGACTGATATACTTAATACAATATAATTACATCTATACTAATATTATAGAGGAAAGATTTGATTGTTTGTTTGTATTGAATAGGCTCCTAAACTACAGGACTGATTTGAAAAATTCTTTAACACATAGGCTATATTTTACATAGGACATACATACATAGGCTATATTTTATCCCGGAATTCCCACGGGAACGGGAACGACGCGGGTGAAACCGCGAGGCGATCGTCTAGTTAGATATTTTTAGTATACATAGAAAGTACCCAGAATACCCGGAAAAAATATTTGCAGATCGTACAAACATTTGTCACGTACTGGTAGGTGGACCTTCGCCCGCCGCTTCACATCGATCGTTAATAATAAGTGTGATTAATGGGATTCTGTATTATAATGTTTTGTTCCAGAACGCATCGCAGCAGCTCGGTACATGTGTGACTAGCCTGGTGGACCCTGGGAAACTCCAGGCCGAGATCGAGGAAGCCAAGCCAAATGGGAACGTTGATGAGGTCTTCAAAAAGTACGCAACTACTTATCCTATATCAGCCAGGCTGTTCTAGCCCAGTATTTGTTTTTATTTATTCTATCGTAGGCACACATGTGCCTGCTGTGTGGTGCCGGCTTAGAATTTGCACCACCCCAACTCTTCCCGCGGGTGTCGTAAGAGGCGACTAAGGGATATCCACCGGGGGCGGGCAGCAGCGCCCCTGCAGAACAATTCTACGACCGAACTGCGATCCCCAACCCGCATGCCCAGCGTGGGGATTATGGGCATTACCCGCCATGTGATAAAAGCCAATAAGGCGCTTATCAGGGGGAATTATCGGGCCTGCGCTGCGTCCAGTAGTAGACCAATACAGGCTGTTGAGGTTGAGGCACACATGTTACACCTGATGTCGTTAAAGTTTTAGGTAGATATGTATTTATTAAAAAAATCGGAGCGTCTGCTCTAAGCGACGCGTGATCCGAGAGCTGATGAGTATCTGGCGCAGCGCATCAGCATTGCCTTTCAGCGGAACAATGCAGCCAACGTCTTGGGGTCGCTTCCGACTGGTATTGATATGGATAAGTTGAGCTACCAGTAGATTGTTTGAAACAGTCTGCAGTTAGCTCAATTGTAAATAATAGTTCTAATTTACTTCTATTATTAGATTGAAATTTTCTTAGTGAATCCATCGAGTGTTTTCTTGGCTATGTTTCATCAAAATAGGTGCAGCCGTTCTTCTCTAACATGTGATGGACGATGGTTCAAAGTAAATTTTACAGAATTGCACTTTTTTGAGTCGATTGACCTATTTTTGACCATCTCACCTTATAGTAATTGAAATGTGGTCGAAGATGTATCAATGCCTTGTGTATTTCGGTACTCAAGTGTGTTTGTTTTGTAATTGTAGATACTGCGCTAAGAAGCCTCTTTTCGAAAGCTGCATCAAGAACTTCACGGAAACGTCCAAGGTCTGCCTGGCGGAGGCCGAGCAGAAACATCTCAAGACTGTCTACAACGTGTCCGAACAGCTGGCGGAATTCATCTGTTTCAAGGAAGGAGACAGGATTGCGCGTGAGTAACATTAAATCATTATTAAATTAGAAATATACCTGGCGGAGGCCATGGAGATACATCTGAATCAAGTATTTTTGTTAACTACCCCCATCGGTTTGATTATTTGCTCGTACCGAACTACTAACAGTATAATAAGCTTATTTTGTTTCTCACCAGTGATCACTAATCTTTTGAGAAGTAAATAAAGATCTTAAACCTAACTATGTCCTCCCCCTCTACGGACTTCACATAACCCTAGAATATACCATTTAATGTTCTTCAACTCCACTTCCAACTGCGCCAGATGGTGGTTAAGCCTCAGAGTGCGTCCGGCAAACGTAGCCAGGGTTAAATTTTTAAGTAATGAACGGTAGCCCGGGGATTCCTAGCACCCCCTGCCCCGCCGTTACCGTGGCCGCTACCATGGCCAGGAATAGCGAGGCGGCCGGGATCTAGGGGCCATTTTCTGGCTTGTGTTATCATTGGAGGGTATTGCCCATAATCCCCACGCTGGGAATGCTTGTGTGATGCAATTGGTCTTCAGGGAGCGCTGCGGGCCGCGGTTTATGTCCCTTAGTCGCCTCTTACGACACCCGCGGGAAGAGTTGGGGTGGTGCAAATTCTAAGCCGGCACCACACGGCTAGCATGTAGTAGGCGGTAGATTGCGTCGTAAACGTGCTCGATGATTGCGCGAAACCGACGTCGGCCAATATCGTCGAGTCGCTCTTCAAGTTTGTCAGGAAAGCGACGCCTTGCAAGAACTTTGCGGTAATACAATAGACTATACTGTTCATAAGTCATGGACAAACAAAAACCTACTTTAACATGTACACAAAACGCCAAAATCCGAATTCGGTTTAAAGATACTTTGTTTTCTCATAGAGCATAAATACAGTTCACTTAAATGAGAAAAACAAAACTTGTATTTACATTAATTTAAGAATTCTGCTAACCAATCGCTTTACTATGACAATGACGACCTCAGTGGCGCGGCGGGCGAAGGTCCGCCTGCGACGCAGGAGGTTGCGGGTTCGATTCCCGCCTCGGGACAAATGTTTGTAAGATCTGCAGATATTTGTTCTGGATGTTTTCTATATATAATAAAAAAAAATTGGTTGTCTGTAAAGTCGGTTTACTGACGATAGTTGAACGTGACAACGCAGACGCATCGCTCACTCAAGTAGGAGAGAGACGAATGTCGAGCGCTCTCGCTTGCACTTCAAGCCTTACATGGAACGCCTCAGAGCGAGGTAACGCCGCATGCGAGGTAACGCCGCATGACGTCATGTTTTTTCGTGCGTGCAGCCGGCTCTATCGAATTATAAGACGTTGTCACGTCAAAAATATCTATCTATGTAGTGTATTGTATTAAGTATATTAGTTATCTAGTACCCATAACACAAGTGATCACTAATCTTTTGAGAAGTAAATAAAGATCTTAAACCTAACTATGTCCTCCCCCTCTACGGACTTCACATAACCCTAGAATATACCATTTAATGTTCTTCAACTCCACTTCCAACTGCGCCAGATGGTGGTTAAGCCTCAGAGTGCGTCCGGCAAACGTAGCCAGGGTTAAATTTTTAAGTAATGAACGGTAGCCCGGGGATTCCTAGCACCCCCTGCCCCGCCGTTACCGTGGCCGCTACCATGGCCAGGAATAGCGAGGCGGCCGGGATCTAGGGGCCATTTTCTGGCTTGTGTTATCATTGGAGGGTATTGCCCATAATCCCCACGCTGGGAATGCTTGTGTGATGCAATTGGTCTTCAGGGAGCGCTGCGGGCCGCGGTTTATGTCCCTTAGTCGCCTCTTACGACACCCGCGGGAAGAGTTGGGGTGGTGCAAATTCTAAGCCGGCACCACACGGCTAGCATGTAGTAGGCGGTAGATTGTGTAGCATGATATATTTATTAAAACAAAATGTTTGTTTTCCAGTGTTCATCGCGGAAGGTGGGCAGGAGTGTTTCCAAGACAAACAGGAAGGTCTGATGGCATGCCTCAACCAAACAGCCGAGCAACAGCCCAATCTGTCTCTCACCCAATCGTTTGATCCCAGTGCCTTATCGAATTTCACCCTCACTTTCGATGTGAGTAAACCAGACTCCATACCTACTTAAAATAAACATTGAACAGAATTTTAGTTATTTGGGTCATTGTCTTACGATAATAAAAACGCAGTAGGACGATAAAAATCACTGTACATGGTCCATTTTCCAGGTGTTTAGAAAATAGACATGTTATTTATTTTATCAATAAAATAAATAAATAATGCTTGACAGCATTGTTTTCATTGGAGCTTATAAAGTAAACCACCGCCTGGTTTTATTTGGCACCGCTTTAACAAGCACCTGTAAATTCTTCTTCTCATTCGTAGCGTTCTTGGCAGAACGGTCGTGGTCGTCATGACAAGTCTTTTTTATATGATACTAGCTGACCTGGCGAACTTCGTACCGCTCTCACCTTTTAAACCTTCCCTGAACTTACACAAACATTTCAAGACCAAAATTAGCGAAATCGCTCCAGCCGTTCTCGAGTTTTAGCGAGACAAACGAACAGCAATTGATTTTTATATACTTATTTTTTAGGCACACTTCAAAACTCTTCTCAAAACACTCAGTACCTTTTAATTTAATATTTAATCCAGCACATGGTCTACAATAACACAATGATAACAAAACTTTTTTTTTAATTTGATCGCAGCGCTAACTGTCGGGACAGACTAAAATTAAAATTCGAATATTATTTAAAATTTGACGCTGCGATGGTAGCGCCGTCTGTCGGATCCAATGTAAAACATTCCAAAATCGAATATTATTTAAAATTTGACACTGCGATGGTAGCGCCCTCTGTCGGATCCAATGTAAAACATTCCAAAATCAACAACTACTAGTAAAAAATTAATTAAAAAAACATAAAATTGTGAATCTAAACCATTCCCAGATCCCCTTGAACACACACAAAAAATTTCATCAAAATCGGTCCAGTCGTTTGAGAGAAGTTCAGTGACACTCACAGAAGAATTATATATAAAAAGATTGCTCGCCCCACGATATATCGCCATCTTTCTCTGTTAGTGGTCATTCTGGAACATTCATGCCAGGGGAACAGCTACGGCAGATCTTATCTGATCGGTCGATCTCATAGGCGTTCCTTTTAATTACGCTACAACAAACACCTATAACTAAAGTATCTATCGACGACCTCTGTGGCGCAGGGGGCGAAGGTCCGCCTGCGACGAAGCAGGTTGCGGGTTCGATTCCTGCCTCGGGACAAATGTTTGTACGATCTGCAGATATTTGTTCAGGGGTTCTGGATGTTTTTCTATGTATAATAAAAAATATATAATAATAAAATCTATCTATGTAGTGTATTGTATTATGTATATCAGTTATCTAGTACCCACCCATAACACAAGCTCGGCTTAGCTTGGGGCTAGATAATGCTGTGTGAATTGTCCAGCATTATTTATTATTATTATTATTTTTATTTATTTATCTATTAACTTAGAAAGCTATAACGATTTGAGAACCTCCGTCTTAAAAAATTCGGTGTAAAATCTTACTATTTCTAATAACTGATGTAATTTTTTCAGGAAAAGCAATGCAAGCAGCTGTCTGATCTCCAAACCTGCGTCGTAAACGTGCTCGATGATTGCGCGAAACCGACGTCGGCCAATATCGTCGAGTCGCTCTTCAAGTTTGTCAGGAAAGCGACGCCTTGCAAGAACTTTGCGGTAATACAATAGACTATACTGTTCATAAGTCATGGACAAACAAAAACCTACTTTAACATGTACACAAAACGCCAAGATCCGAATTCGGTTTAAAGATACTTTGTTTTCTCATAGAGCATAAATACAGTTCACTTAAATGAGAAAAACAAAACTTGTATTTACATTAATTTAAGAATTCTGCTAACCAATCGCTTTATTATGCCAATGACGACCTCAGTGGCGCGGCGGGCGAAGGTCCGCCTGCGACGCAGGAGGTTGCGGGTTCGATTCCCGCCTCGGGACAAATGTTTGTACGATCTGCAGATATTTGTTCTAGATGTTTTCTATGTATAATAAAAAAATAT
Organism: Eupithecia subfuscata; assembly: GCA_963564075.1. Lineage (NCBI taxonomy): Eukaryota > Metazoa > Arthropoda > Insecta > Lepidoptera > Geometridae > Eupithecia > Eupithecia subfuscata. The sequence continues at coordinate 10,676,352 of OY751103.1, read as the reverse complement.
CTATCTATGTAGTGTATTGTATTATGTATATTAGTTATCTAGTACCCATAACACAAGCTCTGCTTAGCTTAGGCGTGCTGCGGTGCTATTTGCACGGATAGATTGATAGATGGTTCAACCTTGTAAATTTTTACACGCGTCCCTCCATCTTCAGTTTCTTTCATCAAAGGTAAAATTCCATAATGTATCATTCTGAGAGACGATACCATAGTTATGGTGAAGCGATTAATTTAGTGGAATTCGGGCCCTGATGTGCAATTGACTATGTACATGGCGATGCCGATTTTTAAGGATCAACCTTCAACAACTGACTAGAGCTTTGAACACAGTAATCCAACACCACTACCGCACAGCAAAATGTGCATTAAAATATGGGCCTAAACTCTTTATGTTGAGACACATTTTACAGTGACAAAATGACTAGTGAATAAAATGTATACGGGCGAATAGATAGACTAGATAGATAAATAAATCAAGTGATATCTTACATATTAAAATTTGTGAATGAGTCTATAATTTGAACTGGAAACCAGTTTAGACAACAAAATTATTTTTCATCTTTCGAAACCAGGTTTCCAAAAAAGAAAACTAATTCTGTTGTCTAAACTGGTTTCGAACCTTTGGTTTCCTAAGTAGCCGAAGGGCTTCAAAAGCTACAAACGAGTGTCCCGCGTTCTTTCTGTCATCTAATCCCATGCAATATAAAGTGCATCTAAATTTTACGAGCTAAAACCCATATTTTAATGCACATATTTGTGCCGTACGAGCGGTGCGGCACTTATCTGCGACAAACTTTATAGGCCCTATGGCGGCGTCCTAATTGGGAGCGATCGCACGATGGCGCGATGCGTTTTTCATCGCACGATAAAAGTTTCATAATACATTTCATGTGCTCGCACGATTACTTGCGAGGTTCAAATAGGACACTCTGATGAAATCTGTATGTTTGAACTCATCGCACGACGAGAACGCATCGTGTCATCGTGCGATCTTCGCCAATTAGGACAACGCCTATAGCTCTCGCGCGAGGGTCATACCACTAATTACTTCCTGAATACTAACATTACTAACACATCTTAACTTTCCCACTAGGATCCCAGCGCTACCCCGAAAACCAAGAAATTCGTAAGTTGATTCGCCGTTAGATGTTAGCGAAAATTGCGTCTTTGCTTTGTTGGTCTTAGATATTTGGTTTTGGTCATTGTTGGTTAAACTTTTGTTGTTTTGTTCTTGGTTAAGTACTGTTTTGTTTAAGCAGTTTCAAGCTGTGGGCCAAGCACAGCGATTGTTGTCTCGGGTGGAATACAGATATATTACATCAGAATTTATTCCTTCAAGTTTAATAATTTATGATGATGCAATGTCATTTTTTGTCTATTCTACCCTAGACTACAATCGCTGCGCTTGGTCTACTGGTGTCTAATGTGTTTATACTGCGTACTTATACATAATAATGTCTAGTGTATAATTTTTAAAATATATTTACGTCAACTTGAGGACCTCTTTATTTTAGCCTATTAAAAACGTTTCAACTTAGACACAAACGAAGTTTTGTTGTTATTAATTCGGAAAATAGTGGTACAGTTGTTCTATCTCACGAAGTCCGTTAACTTACCTCACTACGAACAACTATACGCTTAGTTGTCATGCTGACGGTACTTGCTACCAAAATCTGACGTGAATACAATGAGCACTAGTGACCCGGACCGCGTCCCGGGCGAGACTGATTGCTTCTGAGCTTACGCACACTAAAACAATGTGTATATGCATTCACTATGACATACATAGCCCAACGGACTTCGTGAAATAGAACAACTCTACTAGTGTATAAAACTTTTGCAACTATCATGGTAACACTAAAATCACTTCTAATAGAATTGCGTAGGCTATTCCGTGATCATGGCCCATGCCGAAATATTTTCCATGGCTCATGAAATGAAATTATAGCTAGTCGGCTTGTTTTTAAAATTTATTTTAAATATCATGTTACTCGTTCATAATTATTTTTCTCATGTTGTCTTCACCTTTAATAATAATGACAGAAAGGGGTTTGGAGATTTTGCCCCTAACATCGGCTACGACACTGTTTTTCAATCAAAGTCGCGGCGCGCAATTACTATTATATATTTGGATAGATGACACCCAAGTGTCTTAAACAAATAAATAATTACCTAAAACATACTATCATAACTAAAGCGTCAAGTTTCTGAGATATTCACTTAAGAAAAGAATTCATTAGAACGATAGTTATGTTAGATTTATAGATAGACAGTTATTTGACCGAGCGAACGAAGTGAGCGAAGCGTCTCGGCATCAAGTCTAGCAAAATTAGCGTTTCTGTCAGTATGTCCGTAGGTACTCCTCTAGGTACAGGTCGTATTTTACAACCGATCAGAACGAAACTTGGTGTACAGGTCGTCGGGAGTTTTTTGATTAAAGGCGTACTTCCTCCAAAAAAGGCAGAATTTTATAAATTTTTATTTAAAAGTAGAAATTAAAAAAAAAATTCTCGTGAGGTCTACTGCTCGTAGAACTACTAGTATTATTATCTACGAATATCTCAGAAACCTGACGCTTCAGGACATTATGTACCCTCTATTTAAATACAGAATTTTACTGTACGCCGCGAGTTTGAAGAACAAAAAACACGGTTGAGGCCAAAGGATCACCCTCCTATAGGTACTAAAATCTTCAAACCCCTTTATTGAGGTAACCTTAAAAAATGTTTGTATTCAATAAATATCCCGTTAACAGTGATTACTGTCCTTTTTTCCTAGTTTGTAATCCTAATCATTTCATGAGAGTTTTCTGACACCAAGTCTCTGATTTCAGGAAGACAAGAAGTCCAGTGCTACAACTGCCTACGCTGCAACAGCTACTATTCTGATGGCGGCTACCACAATGCTTCTCGTATAAGTTTAGTATCTATATTTTAATTTAATACTTTCTAGTAGAACTGTTTAGTCAACGACAGATTTCAACGGTCAATTTCCCAATACCTTTTCAATACGTTACATTACGTTACAAAAAAACACCAATTATCAAATAATATACCGTCGTAAACATGCAGCTAAATGTCGGTATCGGATTTACCTTTTGTTGCTATTGATCTTCAATTTACTTCATGGTGAATGCAAAGCCGGTTTTCCACCGCGAGCGGAGCGTACCCATTCAGGACTCCGTTTTGTTCGCAAGAGTTAACTGCATACTTGTATTTCCACTTACAAATAGTCGAGCGGATAGGGCTAAGCGTGCTAAGAGATAGTCAAGCAGAAAGCTTTGAAATGAACTCCGCTAATTCATCGCTCATTTCCCGCTCATCACCCTCTCGGGGTGGAAACTCGGCTCGGGTCTTAGCTTGAGAAGTGCTTACTCCCTCTAACACGTATTTACTTGTATTTGAATAATATTAGCCGCTATTCCCCGTGATATTTGCAGGCCAAGTTTTCAGATTTACTTGCAACATTTGCCAAAACTAAACTGTTTAGGTTAAACCGGTGAATCGTATCTAATAAGTTGGTGAAAGATTGTTGTCGATGTAGTTTTTAATTTTATATTCCATATGCGGGGTAGGTTTAGTGACTGTAGCATTAGTGGTAAGGTAAATAGGATAATTATTTGTTTACAACCAATGGTACTCATTATTTGTTCCTACCTACCTGAGAAAGGACTTTCTCACGGCAATATCCAGTTTCTTACAGGTACGGTTTTTTGCAGGTACAGTTTTTTTTACATGTACGGTTTTTTGCAGGATCCTGTTTATAGTATACGTTTTTCAATACTAACATTCACACGAGTATCCTGTTTACGGTATCCTGCAAAAAACCGATCCGTTGGAATTTGTCATTCCGTTTTTTAATTTGGATGCAAACTGCTGTGTGTAAATACACCAATGATTTTTGCGGGATCTAGTAAAGAACCGTTACTGCAGAACTGGATCACCGCGGGAAAGGACCGTTACTTAAGAGTCACTGAAATAAATCACTAAATATCTATGCTTCTGATGAATCCATGCTCCTTAATGCTTACTCAAAGCAAACGGTGATATTCTGGCTCATGTTGTTTCTTTCGCTTCCTACTATTGAGGTTTCTTTAAACAGTGTTTTTAATAATAACGTTTGGTTTGAGTAACCTTCTGAGTGATATAAGACGCCATGGATTTATCAATTTTACGTAGTAACTACTAAAAGATATCAAGGAAACCAACACAACCTTTTGGTTCTATGGACTTGCCAAATCTAGTTATAATTATTAGGGTTCCATTTCTTGCCATGTGACAACGAAATATTTTATAATAATTCCTATTATTATTGGATCGTCCAAGATCCGTCCATTGTAGATACGATTAAAAAACTGTCGTGCAATTTTACAAACTTGTTGCCGAAAACGAAGCAAAACAAAAAAAGGAACCAGAACAAAACAACTTCGTCTTTCTAGAAACACAATATGTATTATTGAAATTGGACGTGATCAAGTGATATCTATAAACAACAAATCGACAAGAAGGGAGTCCTTAAACGACGTTAGTTGATAAAACACTTCTGAGTCAAAATCTGAGCGAAAGCAAAAACATTGCTTTTAATATTCTTAGGCGTTTTTATATCGTGCTTAGATTATGTCGACATTGCATGAAGGAAAACATAGGTTTAGATTATGGTTGTAATGTGATCAATTGTCATAAAGAAACTAGGCAATAAACGATAATATTATATAACCTGCATACTTAAAGGTTGGGATTGAGAAATCTCATGCTGTCCCTTTCGGATTTTAATTAAGCAGGACAGCATGAGGGCTGACGCATTTTCTATTCCATTTTATTAGAACGCAGGTTATACCTACCTTTATAGAAATTTAACTTAGAACTTTATATTTTCTTATAGCCGCATATAATTAATTATGACACTTGAAAAGGTCAATACATTTTAGTATATCAAGGCCCATATAGTAAGTACATATCTTATAGTATACGCCAAGTCTAGGATATTATGCGTTTATTGTAATCTAAGAGAGCCAAACTCGCGGCCAAATCGACCCTAACGCTTAGCTAAGTAGTTAAACGTCTTAGAACGAAGTTCTGCTTCCTGTCAAAAATAATAAGGTCAAAATTGAATGGATGAATATTTTTCGATAAAGCTTCGAGCATAAAATGCTACTTGTTAAACTGTAGTGTAAGCTTTCAGTAAAAGTACAACGATTTTAATCCTGCTATACGAGCTTCCAGACCATAGAGTAAACTGTTTAGTGGGTTGTAGACTGAAAGCTAAGCTAACTTAGTTTTGGCTTAGCTCGCTTAGCTGACGCAGTTGCTTAGCTTTCGGCCAACCGGCTTTTGTTGTAAGAACCAAATTTGAAATAGAAATTAATATATTCCGCTTTAGGTATAGTTATGTGTTTTTATCAGAATCAACGAAGACGTTTAAACTAATTTATTTTTAATATTCCTTTTTCCAGATAATATTAAGTTAGATTTAAGTTACCACATTACTTTGTGATATTTTAGTGGGGTTCCCCACTGATCTAATAAGCTTGATAATTCCATAGTGTTTAGGATGCAGGTATATTAGGTATTTACTTTCGGTCAGGTATCCGCTGCCTAGTGCCGGGCTGGCGAATTATGAAATTGCCGTTCAAAATGCACTGATAACTTCAAATGATTGACAGTGAAATTGCATATGAATTCTATTCAGAAAACATTAATATTATTGTTGATATTGCGTTCCTTTTCCCGATACCATGTGGGAACAAAAATTCAAAAATTACTCGTTTTTTAACGATCTAAATTATATGCAAATGTGATGAATAAATAAATAAATCACTGTATTTGAAATAATAATTCCAATATAAAAAATTCCGTTTACGAAAACGGTAATTTCAATGATAAAGGCAGCGAATTAAGCTATTATTTGTAATGTTCAACAATTTAGCACATTTATTATTTTATTAAGAGACCATCTCCACCTCCATAGAGTTGCCGGCGATAGTCACGTACGTTATTATAACTCTTCGTGTTTTGGGCGTTAATTTCAACTGTTTCGCCGCTAGCTTAGCTCGTGTAGGTAGTCTCTAAGTTAACTTATTAGTTTGCAACTTTAACAACTTATTTAGAAGGTGTTACGAATAAAAGTGACAGACGATCTTATTCCATGTATGTATTTGAATATTACGTTTAGTTAATTATTTTTATAGGTCTGCTAAGCTATTTGTGATATTTCGGATTGTTTTTTTACCTGCCGCTTTTTGATAAGAATGTTCTTGTGGAATAAACGGACAAATCATTTGCTTAAAAACTAAATTGTTTTATTAAACACCAGACGATCGCCTCGCGGTATCACCCGCGTAGTTCCCGTTCCCCTGGGAATTCCGGGATAAAATATAGCCTATGTCACTCCCTGAAAAGTAAGCTTCCTAACGGTTAAAGAATTTTTCAAATCGGTCCAGTAGTTTTGGAGCCTATTCAATACAAACAAACAATCAAATATTTCCTCTTTATAATATTAGTATAGAAGAATATTATATATAACTAGACGATCGCCTCGCGGTTTCACCCGCGTAGTTCCCGTTCCCGTGGGAATTCCGGGATAAAATATAGCCTATGTCACTCCCTGAAAAGTAAGCTTCCTAACGGTGAAAGAATTTTTCAAATCGGTCCAGTAGTTTCGGAGCCTATTCAATTCATACAAACAAACAAACAAACAAAAAATCAAACCTTTCCTCTTTATAATATTAGTATAGATAAATATGCCTTAAAATATGTATGTAGGTAATGGTCTACTGAGTGTTCTAGACTTAAGGTACAGTCTAGGCGACTGGTTTGAGTGTTAAATAGGTTAAGTTAGGATCACATCCTTAAAAGAAAAAGTAAGTTAAGATGTATAAGTACATCTCCTAACAGTAAAAAAAATGCATTTTCGTGGATAGTACGTAGCGTCTTCTACGACGCTACGCAATGCATTTTTGTAGTAAAATATCGTAGAACTTCGTAGCGCCTGCTACGACGTTACACAAGGCATGTTCATTGTTCGGAGCAGGGTTGTTGCGAGGTTGTAGCATCAACATTCGCTGATAGTCAGTAGTAAGATAAACATCAGCATCAACATCCGCAGTCAACGATGCTGACTTTTAATGCTGATGTTCGAGTCACAACATTACCCGAAGGGGCGAGGCTTAAAGCGCATTTTTGTACAAATCAGAATCAGAAATATATTTATTGTTAACTGTTGTACTTACAAAAAAAAATTGGTTGCCTGTAAAGTCGGTATACGGGCGAAAGTTTTACGTGACAACGACTTTGAGTGGTAAAATAATTTTAATGTGAATATTCATTCGTATAGTAGGAAGAAGGATGAAATGCATCATCTATCAAACTCGAGTGGAAGGGACGCGTGCCTTTCACTTTTTATGTCTGTCTCTCTCGCTCTTAGGCGGGCTAACCATGCCCGAGTGGAAGGGACGCGTGCCTCTCACTCGCTCTCATTGTGAGCGCATAACGTGAGCGGAGCGTAACGCAGTTTCTTGAAGTGTCACCCGGCAAACCAATTTATAAGACGTTTGTCACGTCAAAAAGATCTTAGGTATAAAATAGTGTACAGTTTCAACAGCTTATCTATAATAGACATACAATAAGTTTTAAATAGGTACCTTAATAGCTAGGTAGGTATATATTTGTTAACTTCCAAGTTATTTTATAAATTTAAAAATAGGACATACCATTGGGAAACCATCATTTATCAAAGAATTCTTTGAGCGAATAGAAAGCATTTGATACTAACCATTTTTTTTAGTTTATTTAAATAAATAATAATGCTGGACAATCCACACAGCATCATCTAGCCCTAAGCTAAACAGAGCTTGTGTTATGGGTACTAGATGACTGATATACATAATATAATACATTACATAGAAATAGATATCTTTTATTATACCTACATAGAAACGACCAGAACACCCGGAATAAATATTTGTAGGTCGTACAAACATTTGTCCCAAGGCGGGAATCGAACCCTCAACCTCCTGCGCCGCAAGCGGACCTTCGCCCGCCGCGCCACCGAGGTCGTCATTCGATTCGTCGAATTTCTAAATATATTACCATCTAATGTTTCAGGTAAACAAGCACAAACCTGTTGACTCGTCTCACTGCACACTGCGTGAGATTTGTTTATTTAAATTGTTACCCAGACCTCGCTTATGTGACATTATGTGGAATTTTGTATAAAAAGCTCTGTGAAGATTGCAACTATACATTTTACGATTCATAAGATACAGCCCCCTGACAGACTGACAGCGGAAGCATAATAATAGGGTCCAGTTGGCACCCTTTGGAGACGGAACTTTAAACGGCATAGTTTATCGAGACTCGGTTTCGATCATGGCAGGATCATCTACATTAAAGAAGTGCGGAAAACTCGGTTTGCGAGTCAGACACGCACTTGGCCAAAATCAGCATCAGGATAAACATCCGCTGATGTCAAGATTAAAAATCCGCATCAGCATCCGCTAATGTGTCTAAAAACTGCATCAGCAACAACCCTGGTTCGTAGCATAATATTGTAGAGCTTCGTAGCGCCTGCTACGACGCTACGCAGTGCTTGTTCAGCGCCGGAGCATAATATCGTAGAGCTTCGTAGCGCCTGCTACGACGCTACGCAGTGCTTGTTCAGCGCCGGAGCATAATATCGTAGAGCTTCGTAGCGCCTGCTATGACGCTACGCAGTGCTTGGTCAGCGCCGGAGCATAATATCGTAGAGCTTCGTAGCGCCTGCTACGACGCTAAGCAGTGCTTGTTCAGAGCCGGAGCATAATATCGTAGAGCTTCGTAGCGCCTGCTACGACGCTACGCAGTGCTTGTTCAGCGCCGGAGCATAATATCGTAGAGATTCGTAGCGCCTGCTACGACGCTACGCAGTGCTTGTTCAGCGCCGGAGCATAATATCGTAGAGCTTCGTAGCGCCTGCTACGACGCTACGCAGTGCTTGGTCAGCGCCGGAGCATAATATCGTAGAGCTTCGTAGCGCCTGCTACGACGCTAAGCAGAGCTTGTTCAGAGCCGGAGCATAATATCGTAGAGCTTCGTAGCGCCTGCTACGACGCTACGCAGTGCTTGTTCAGCGCCGGAGCATAATATCGTAGAGATTCGTAGCGCCTGCTACGACGCTACGCAGTGCTTGTTCAGCGCCGGAGCATAATATCGTAGAGCTTCGTAGCGCCTGCTACGACGCTACGCAGTGCTTGTTCAGCGCCGGAGCATAATATCGTAGAGCTTCGTAGCGCCTGCTACGACGCTACGCAGTGCTTGTTCAGCGCCGGAGCATAATATCGTAGAGCTTCGAAGCGCCTGCTACGACGCTACGCAGTGCTTGTTCACAGCCGGAGCATAATATTGTAGAGCTTCGTAGCACCTGCTACGACGCTACGCAGTGCTTGTTCAGAGCCGGAGCATAATATCGTAGAGCTTCGTAGCGCCTGCTACGACGCTACGCAGTGCTTGTTCAGAGCCGGAGCATAATATCGTAGAGCTTCGTAGCACCTGCTACGACGCTACGTACGCAGCGCGCTAATAATTAAAAAAAAAATAAAAAAAAAATTGTTTTATATTTAATTCTCTTTTCTTTTATTATAAAATAGAAATTGCAACAATGTTAACATTGCTTTATTGTCTACATTATTGGCTATCAAATGAGTCCTCTATCGTTTTCCTAAGACCTCTACATGGGTAGCTATACCTTAATCAGTACAAGCACCCGTGCTTCGAGGCAACAGAAAAAAAGGTTTGTTCCGCCCAGACAACCAAACTTGACAACTGGTTGTCTACGCGGAAGAAATTTTCCGCGGGGACAACCAGTTACATGGACGGAATTTTATTTCCGTCTACACAACTGCTTTGTAACTAGTTGTCTCGACGGAAAATTTTCTTCCGCGGAGACAACCAGTTACCTGGACGGAATTTTATCTCCGTCTACACAACTGTTTGGTAACTAGTTGTCTCGATGGAAAATTACCTTCCACGGAGACCACCAGTTACCTGGACGGAATTATGTTAGAGAACATTTTTTACTTGTTTTAGTGTCTTCTATCCAAATAGGTACCTATGTTTTATGTTATGCACAGCTAATTTGAAAAAAAAAACGAAAACCAAATTGTGACCGTTATGCGATTGACTACATGCAAAAATAAGAGAAAAATTCATATTATAATAAAGTAGGTAAACATAATCTTTATTAACAAAAAAAAACATGATATAATATAAATAAATTAGAATTTATTTACAATTGAAACAATTGAACTAACTGCAGACTATTGCAAACAATCTACCGGTAGCTCAAGTGGTAAAAAGTGGTATTTACACCATGGATGTAAATACCACTTTTTATTGCGAAAATGTTGAACAGGCAAATAGTTTATTCATACACTTCATATCATTGTTAGACAAGTAACTTTTTTGTACCTATTTTTATTTAGTAGTGTTGTGTTATTTTTTGTCTGTGGTCTGCCACCCGTGTTGACACGAGCCAAAGGTCCTGTCAGAAAACCAGCGTTACTCTACTTCTTGTGGAGCAACATTATGCTGAGATAGGACCTTTTGGTTCGCTGCATTGCTTGCTACTGTTAGGTACTATATTTTTTATTATTGTTAATGTAATATTCTTAAGTAAGTTTAAGTATTGTAATAGTTGCAAGCTTTCTAGTGAAGTAATAAATTAATTTTCTTTCTTCTTTCTTTCTAAATTAACAATTTTTTTATGACAAGGTCTAAACAAAGGATTAAAAGGAGTACGCAATTTCGAATCTTATTCACAGACAAAAGGGTGCTTTCAGTATATTGATGCCGAAACTGAAAAAAGATGCATAAAAAATAGATGTGTAGATGGAAATAAAATTCCGTCCAGGTAACTGGTGGTCTCCGTGGAAGATAATTTTCCATCGAGACAACTAGTTACCAAACAGTTGTGTAGACGGAGATAAAATTCCGTCCAGGTAACTGGTTGTCTCCGCGGAAGAAAATTTTCCGTCGAGACAACTAGTTACCAAGCAGTTGTGTAGACGGAAATAAAATTCCGCCCATGTAACTGGTTGTCCCCGCGGAATATTTCTTCCGCGTAGACAACCAGTTGTCAAGTTTGGTTGTCTGGGCGGAACAAACCGAAAAAAAATGGCTGCCATTTTATCATGGAGAGAGAAAAAAAAATAGGGATAATGATTTGTCGATAAAATTTACCGTATTTCACCCCCCCCCCCAAAGTCTCGGACACCGGTGATCGGACACATTGTCTATTCGGCTGTATGTTCTTATTTTTTAATTTATGTTCACCGATTACTCTGTCTAATAGGAAACCATTATGATGTTTTTTTTGGCATTCTATTGTATGAAGAATGATCCCAAGATTGTCCCACAAAAAAAATTCCCGAGGGATTCGTATTTGTATTTGGCGTGAAAAAGTCAATAAATTTGGAATCGGTTTTTTTTTTCAAAACAATCAAATTTTATTTTCACTGTAAGCATGCGATCTACGATATTATGCTGCGAACACGCACGTAAGCCTTACCCGACGACCGTCCTCTCATGCTCTAGGAAGCTCTACAATGTATACCACATCCTTCATCATAAAATAAGACAAGAAAATAATCTAAAATGGTCTCACTGATTTATTTAATAATTTTGCTTAATCAATAAATAAAGAAGAAAGTATCATCACAATCGAGGTCTTAAAGTTGTCGCAGCACCACACCACTGCCGCTCAACACAAAAATATGCATTAAACTATGAGCTTTAATAAGTAATCTTTAGATGCATTTTATATTGACGACATCAGATATCAGGCAGCTCGTGGTCCACTCGCTTGAAGCTTGCGGTAAGCCATTACGTCACAGTAGAATGTATCTAAAGATATCGAGCTTAAACCCAAATCTGAATGCTTTTTTTGTGTTGTGCGGCAGTGGTGTTGGATGTACATGCCTTGAATAGAACTACAACATAAGACATAAAAACCTCACCGACTAACGTATGAAAATAATATAAAATTTGATCATAATTCTAAAAGAAATCTTCAAATCTTAGATAGGTGCTTTTTCTCAAAGTTGGTTAATTGAAAATGTTTCACCCGGGTCTTATGTAGATATGTATAGATGAGAGAAGTATGTAGGTTCTATCTAAAATATTCGGAAGGAAGGTAAGTAACCTATCTACTAATCATAGGTGTTCTAGTGAAACTAAGATATATAACGGACCAACGCGTACCAGAGGCTGACTACGATAAAGACACTCCAGTGCCCTGTTACTTTTACCTGCAAAATAAATGAAACAAACTTGAATTAAAGCATAGGCACCATGTTTTTTGACGTGACAACGTCTTATAATTCGATAGAGCCGGCTGCACGCACGAAAAAACATGACGTCATGCGGCGTTACCTCGCTCTGAGGCGTTCCATGTAAGGCTTGAAGTGCAAACAAAAGCGCTCGACATCCATCTCTCTCCTACTTGAGTGAGCGATGCGTTTGCGTGGACAGCTGCTATACTATAGTACATTTACATGTTTTGATCGAGTATCAAATGCTACCATTCCATCAGTATTTTTTTAAGACGTTGTCACGTTCAACTATCGTCAGTAAACCGACTTTACAGACAACCTTTTTTTTTTTAGGTAAGTAGCAGATAATAAAGGACGTCTGCGCCCAACAGTGGGTGCCTCTGTGCCATGGTAGAGAATAAATAAATTAATAATGCTGGTCAATTCACAGAGCTAGCCCTATGCTAGGCAGAGCTTTTGTTATGGGTAACTGACATACTTCATGGATTGATATTTTTTATTATACACCCTGAACAAACATTTGCAGATCGTACAAACATTTGTCCCGAGGCGGAAATCCGCAACCTTATGCGTCGCAGGCGAACCTTTGACCGCTACGCCACAGAGCTCCGGTCGTCAAATAACATACTAGATTCAATTGGGCAGAAGCTAGTCATCATCATCATCATCAGCCTATATTAGTCCACTGCTGGACATAGGCCTCCCCTAATGAGCGCCATAGCGCCCTGTCTTCAGCTTGCCGCATCCAGCATCTGCCTGCAGTCTTTCGCAGATCATCCCACCTGGCCGGAGGGCGTCCTACACTACGTTTGCCGAGTCGTGGTCTCCACTCAAGAACTCGTTTACCCCAGCGGTTGTCGGTTCTTCGCGAGATATGGCCGGCCCACTGCCACTTCAGCTTGCTAATTCTTTGAGCTATGTCGATAACTTTGGTTCTCTGTCGGATGTATTCGTTACGAATTCTATCCTTCAAAGAGACTCCGAGCATATAGCATATAGAAGCTAGTAAACTATATTAATTGAAGCTAGTAAAGTATATAAATATATAATAAATAAATAAATAATGCTGGACAATTCACACAGCATTATCTAGCCCCAAGGTAAGCAGAGCTTGTGTTATGGGTACTAGATAACTGATATACTTAATACAATACACTACATAGATAGATATTTTTTATTATACATAGAAAACATCCAGAACGCCCTGGACAAATGTCTGCAGATCGTACAAACATTTGTCCCGAGGCGGGAATCGAACCCGCAACCTCCTGCGTCGCAGGCAGACCTTCGCCCGCTGCACCACTGAGGTCGTCGAATATATAAATCTAATATGTATATAGATTTATATACAGGGTGTGTCAAGACTACTACCGAAAAATAGGAGGGTGCAATCAGATCATGATTTTGAAAATATTTAACAAGAGAAAACCGCGAAAAATATGTTGACCCATCAACGTAAGAAGAAAGAGGAAAAATAGAAGTTGATGGGTTAACATGGGTTTGGGTTTTTTTTTCGCTCCCCAGGTTCAGCCGGCCCAGCCGTTTACGCGTGATGCCTTGACCTAAGGATTCATTTATATACTTATGTTATATAATAACTAAATAACATATATGTTATGTTTATGATGTGTGTCGAAAATAGTCTGAGCAATACCTACACTCATGAATACAATGAATCGGCCTACTGAGTTTTAAACATCAAAAAAATTTCCCTCCACTTTTTCGGCAGGAGGCAAAAAATTCAGTTACTTAAAGGGAAAATTTTACTTACCGATGCATTTGTTTCAGTCACGGTTTTGCAATGGTTACTTATTACAAAGTCGAATAAGCTTTTAACATACTCCGTTGCTTTATCGCAATTGTTATCTTCTATTACTTTCAGGACGCAGGTCTTAACATTTTTTGTTTGGGAACAGGATAAGATCTGAAAAGCAAATGTCAAGTTAGAGCTGCGCTACAGAACGCAGAATAGAATTGAAATAGATACCTATAGCCTACCCTATAGCGCATAATATAGGGATGGTATCCAAATTAACGCAAAATATTAAAGGGCGACGAATATAACATTAACGAACGGTGCCAATATGTATCTATCAATATTAAGCTCTGCACTCGTTCATTGAATACCGGTACCACACAACATAAAAACGTTTATTCAAGGGCTTAAACTCTTTATCTTTAGATCCATTTACAGTGATATAATGACTTCCCACAAGCTACGAGTGGTCCGCGATAAATAATAGATTCAGGCGTTACTTTGCTGAAAGCCATGGCATAATATTAGGATGAAACAATATTTTGTAATAATTCCGCGTAAAACCTTCTCCGATTAGGTCCAACTAAAATCAATTCGCGTGCACCGTCCGCCCTCCCACAAATTGGCACGCCATGCAATCAGCCCCACTATTAAAGGTAGTCACGGATGGCGTGACACAGCGTGCGCTCATTGTTGCCACCCTCGCCTGTGTTGCCACTACCACCGCTGCTCGTATGACTAAACTCAATAAATAAATAATGCTGGACAATTCACACAGCATTATCTAGCCCCAAGCTAAGCAGTGCTTGTGTTATGGGTACTAGATAACTGATATACTTAATACAATACTTATATAGATATTTTTTTACTATAGGTACATAGAAAACATCCAGATCTCCCTGAACAAATGTCTGTAGATCGTACAATCATTTATCCTGAGGCGGGAATCGAATCGTCTGCAGATCATACAAACATTTGTCCTGAGGCGGGAATCGAACCCGCAACCTCCTGCGTCGCAGGCGGACCTTCGCCCGCCGCGCCACTGAGGTCGTCAACAACAATCAACAATGTATTTTATTATTTTTTGTAATTTCAAACTAAGCAGAGCTTATGTTATTGTACCTACTAGATAACTGATATAGGTAGGCACGTATACCTACGTAATTAAAGTTATTTCTTACATTAAAGTTTAAATGAGATTTAGCGTGGAGTCGCGAATAGTTATTTTGTAAAATTATGTTTTCATTGACTTTTTCCTTAATACATTGGTTAATATTTGTTTTCTGATTTAAAATACATTTAAATGCGCCTTCCTTTTCCAGATCTGAAAAAGAAATTAAATTTAGTAAAATATGCAGGTAAGGCATAACATATTAACCCCGGCGGAAATGTATGAAGTGTAGTATTTCGAAGGTGTGATATTTCGATTGAAAAATGTTTATTGGTGTATAATTATGTAAATAAAGTAATAATGTGCTTAAAAATCGTTTGATTTATTTTTTCAGACTTATATTTGTGTGACGGCCAAAAATTAGCTTTCTCTACTTTTAAGCTTAGACTGACAATATAAATGGCAACAATATTGCACAATATTTTTTAGATTCTGATAGCTGCATTCAAGACCATTCCAAAGATATAAGGTTCTTAGGTAGTTTTATACAAAACCATGTAGAAATATTGATTTTTGTAGCGCGCGGTAACTTCGCGCTAAATACGCCATCAAGTGCTGGCGGATGCTTGCCGGATGTGTCAAAAATTGCAAAATGGCGGCGCCTGCTAAGGAGTTAAGGAGGTATCTTCATCTACCATAATGCCTGTAGCTATTGCCCTTACGTTGGCTACACATTAGATCACAGAAGAGATACTTTCTCTTGACACCGTATTTACAGGACTGATTTTAATGGATCATTTTGCTACTGGAGACATCCGGTTGTGTGTTTACTGCATCCGGAATACTATCGAATGTGTGAACACGTTCGTACAACTACATACGCCATCACCGAAAAATTACCTACACTAAATGCACAATACACTCCCATTATGAGATGTCAGAGAAGATCTCAATTTCCCTACTTAGAATTATAATAGAAAAACGTAGACATACAGTATATCCATCCTGTGAAACGGACCGGGGTGGTCTGGGCATAAAATTTTGAGATCATTCTTGATCATGAGATTAACCTAACCTACATAATAATACCTCCTATTGAACGAGGTGAGAACTCTGTGTCTAGTTAAACCTAACATAGGCTTTATGGCACTTCCAACCGAAATGTAATGTTGTTTTTTTCCTGAATAAATGATTCAAAGAACATTTATATAAAGCTTGGAAAGATATAAAAACTCAACCTTTTAGAACCGTGACATTGCGCATGCTGAATTCTACCACATCCAGGTAGTCTGTGAAGTTTTCCGTGTCAATCTTTAGGTCGGGACTGCAATATGTAAAACTATCTTCCAGGAATTGAGTTAATGATTGGCTAAATTTGGTCATGTACCTGTAAAATAAATTGTTTGTAAAACCAGCCAATATTCGTTCTATCTCAAGTTCTAAAGTCATATATGCCTAATGTAAAGGCCTGTTTAGATCTCATCAGGCGGTGTTCGCTACCCAGAGCGGCAGCGAAGGCCCAGTGGGTATGCGGTACCTACGTAAAAATGCCCGGCGCGACGGGATAGAACCCTAAAAACAGAGAGGGTAAGGGTATGTTTTTCGATGTTTTACAATAAATAAACGCTTACGGTGTTTTATCCATGCTTAAATTGTTCACTGTAATGTTGACCAAATCATCGAATGCTTTATATGCTGCCTCAGCTGCATTCTGAAATGAGAATAAAATGAATAAAGAACATAGGCATCCATCACTAAGGCCCTTATGAAAGCTTTATAATGTCCTTTATATGTCTCAGACTTGAGTAACGTTTATGGCATAGAAAAGCGTTACTCAAGTATAGATTGATAACTGAGTAAGCTTTCATAATACGGGCCTTACTTTCAGGTACTAACTTACTTTGTATTCCACATGCCTGACGCTACAAGGAATTTGTGTGTTGTTTTGTGTGTGTGTTGTGTTACTCGTAGTTGCTTGAGCGTTACCTGTAAAATATTACGAGTTTATTGGTTGAAAATTGTTTAATTGTATATAATGAAATGATTATTTATCGAGTACTAGTTTATGCCCGCGGCTGCGCACGCGTTGTTTCTATGGAAACGTTTAAAGGTGGTTCCTATCCCATGGGAACTGATTTATGGGATAAGATAATAAACATAGGCTATGTTTGATTCCAGGATTAGGATTGCCAGTATGCAAAATTTCAGCCCGATCAGTTCAGTAGTTTTGGTATGGAGAGGTAACAAACATCCATCCATCTATCCATCCAAACTTTCGCATTTATAATAATAGTGTGATTTATCACGTACCTTGTGTTATTATTTCCGTTTACCATCGCGTTACAGCGACCTCAATCAAAATAAAACATTCATTCATTCATTGGCCTCTTAACATCTACGAAAGATGATGTAGGTGGCATCAGCTTCGTTGGGAAGCAGCCGTACATTTTCGTGTGTGGCTGAAAAGACCTATTCGAGAGCGACAGCTTCGGCTGCATTTTGTACAGATAAAAGATCCCGTAGGTGGCAACGGGTTAGCGGCAAAACAACACAAGGTACGCGATAAATAAGTACTCTATAAATAATCTATATATATAAAAATGAAACCCGTTTTCCTTGGTCACGGCATCACACGTGAACGGCTGGACCGATTTCGCTAATTCTTTCTTTGTTGTGTTTGTTATTGTCAGGAGAAGGTTCTTAAGAAAGAAAAAATTAAGAAAGTTGGAAACATAAATTTCCACGGGGGCGAAGCCGCGGGGCGCAGCTAGTCTTATATATAAAAATGAAACCCGTTTTCCGTTGTCATCGCATCACGCGTGAACGGCTGGACCGATTTCGCTAATTCTTTCTTTGTTGTGTTTGTTATTGTCAGGAGAAGGTTCTTATGAAAGAAAAAATTAAGAAAGTTGGAAACATAAATTTCCACGGGGGCGAAGCCGCGGGGCGCAGCTAGTCTTATATATAAAAATGAAACCCGTTTCGCGTTGTCACGGCATCACGCGTGAACGGCTGGACCGATTTCGCTGATTCTTTCTTTGTTGTGTTTGTTATTGTCAGGAGAAGGTTCTTATGAAAGAAAAAATTAAGAAAGTTGGAAACATAAATTTCCACGGGGGCGAAGCCGCGGGGCGCAGCTAGTCTTATATAAAAATGAAACCCGTTTTCCTTGGTCACGGCATCACGCGTGAACGGCTGGACCGATTTCGCTAATTCTTTCTTTGTTGTGTTTGTTATTGTCAGGAGAAGGTTCTTATGAAAGAAAAAATTAAGAAAGTTCGAAACATTAATTTCCACGGGGGCGAAAACGCGGGGCGCAGCTAGTCATTACATAATAATGTTTTGGTTGATAAAGTGTGTAAGACCTCACACACTCGGTAATTTTTACAGGTTCAAGTCCCGTCGAACTCGGAATTTTTCGGGATATTATTTGATTTAGGTACCTATTACATACATATGTTCACAAATCGCGATAGTTTTAAAAGTCGTAAATATGTTACTCTACCTACTTATGTACCTACATGCTAATGAACAGTACCTAATTGTTAGGACATTCTTGTATGAAAATATACTATTCCTGCTTCTCCATATAAATATACATGGAATTAACATGTAAACTAAATGTATTATTATTATCTCAATGCAAATTAAAGAAATCACTATAAATAAACTTTTCCTTCTAGTACCAAGAGGAAATACTAAGAGGATAGAATGAAATATGCATAGAAATGCATATTTTATGTAGATCAGCATCATCCATCCATCGACCCATTGTGAGGCCAATGTCCGCCAAATTGGCCTCTTATTGGGACGATTTTGATGGAGTAAAAAGG
Organism: Eupithecia subfuscata; assembly: GCA_963564075.1. NCBI lineage: Eukaryota > Metazoa > Arthropoda > Insecta > Lepidoptera > Geometridae > Eupithecia > Eupithecia subfuscata. The sequence goes on along the minus strand of OY751103.1, from coordinate 10,657,349 downwards.
CCTTAGTTCCTTTCCTATCTACCTACCATGGTAGTAAAAAGTTTAACAAAGAGAATTTAATGAAGGAAAGATCAAAAGGAACATTTAGTTAAAGAAAGTTGAATAATAAGGAGAAGTAGAGTTAAGGCGAATAGTAGGGTGGATAGTGGCGCCACTACATATTTAATTTTATAATTACGTTATACAAAGGAATTATCAAAAAATCGGACCGCGCGTAGACGATATCTATCATAAGCTTTTTTTAAATGTATCTTTAATAGTTTTGTACTGTATTATTTAGGCAGATACTTGTTTCAAGAGTTTAGTTCCTATTGGTGGCCACCAAGCTCTCCATACAAGGTTTTTGATTGAATAACACGAAACAAAACTATTACAGATACATTAAATAAAAGCTTGTGATAGGTATCGTCTACGCGCGGTCCAATTTTTTGATAATTCCTTTGTATAACGTAATTATAAAATTAAATATGTAGTGGCGCCACTATCCACCCTACTATTCACCTTAATGAAATAAATGCTAGCTAAAGTAGTAACAATAAATTTAGAAGGGTCGTGGTTGGTAGGTTGCGCTTCGGTATGCCGGACTACCTACGGCTCCAACCAGGTCCGGCCGGGGCGAAGTGGTAAGGTGACCGCAGAGGACGGTAGACTATAGTAGCTTGGCTAGCGCGCGCTGCAAATGACGAGTGTCACCTTCTGTGCCACAGACACTGGCAGAGTAAGTACCTAGTAGCGAAAAAGAAGCGGCGCCATAAAACAAGAAGTTGAATTTGAAGTTGCAAGTGACGTGTAGGAAATTCCAAATGTGACGTGTGTGGAACTTCCCCATAGATTTCAAATACCAATCACCGCGTTATCTTGCGTCTTTAGCTCTGCATACATAAATCCAACGCTTTTGTGTTACGCAACACAAAAATGTGCATTCAAATTATGGGCTTTAACTCAATGAAATGATGTGAACTGTGAAATTTTTGTAACATCTCCGAAACTACTGAACAGATCAAAATGAAATTTGGCGTACGTTTAGAACATGGTCCGACTTAAATAATAGGCTACTTATTATATTGAAAATATGCGTGCGAAGCCGCGGGCAGAAGCTAGTACATTATAAATTAGAGCACTGTACACTTGTGAGTTGTGTGTGACCGAGCATCGTTAATCTAGCGGTCAGCTTGTTCAAGCGCTGATTGTGAGGTCCTGGGTTCAAATCCCGGGTCTAACCAATAGTTGTTATTGGGGTCTATTCACAGTAGCAGCCCGGACTAAAGAAGTTGACGGTGTTACACCGTTGGTCCTGCGCTTGTTCTCTCCCCGGTCGTGTCGGTCTGCCGTCCCATCGGATTATGAGAGTGAGGAAATAGAGAGTGCACCTGTGCGCACACACTGTAGCACTATAATTTGTCCTGCATCTGGCTAATCTCCGATGAGAATGATAGCCGTGGTCGAAATTCGGTTAGGAGAACGTCAGTTATGACTTCTCTCACTCATAGATACACAGTACCTATGTCGCCGCCAAATCGCAGAATCAGCCCGTTTGTAGAATGGCTAGGACGATTGCAAAACAGCGCTATTCAGTTAATTGCCTATACCGATTGTTGAACGATCACCGCTAAATTATACAGCTAAACGTCACTTAGGCATCTCGTCGAATAAAATGAATTATTCAACATTCGTTTTGCAAACGGCCTAAACTACAAACTGACTGATTCTGCAATTCGAGTGACACCTACATAATCTGGTAACACTTACCCCAAAATGTTAAAGCTATAGCAAACACGACGATTTTTCGTTGAATTCCGGACATCTTCCCTGTCTAACTTTTACTCACAGATTAGCCTGAATGTTAAATTCAATGTATAGTTGCAAAAATTGATTTTAAACCAATTTTATCGAAAACAAGTGTCCCATGTTGGCCCAGTTAGTAACTATATCCAAATGAATACCAAACGCTTTGACGCGACACATCATTGCCATAATTCCCGTAACCCGGGAATCGGGAGGTTCGTCGTTTGTGGTTTTCCTGTTTTTGGTTTATACATATAACTAGGGAATGACACGTCATAATAAAGCGCATATTTCCTGTCACTTGTTACGTGTGTGGTGTACCAAGTACCTACCTATATAGTACTCGGTTCTAGAATCTCGGTTGTACAATCTACTTAAGAGACCGGTGTCCTCAGGAGCACCACACACCAACACACACTAACACACACTAACACACATGAACACACACAATAACATACCAGACCCACATATAGCATAAGGATTTTTTGATTTTTTAATTTTTTGTTTTGTTTTATATTATACTTAGTTTTTAATTATTTTTTTCATGAACGCTTTGAGTTTTTAACTTATACCACACCACATTGAGCACTCAACAATACAACTCAAGCGTTCCGTTCAACTGTGCTTTTACCTACCCTCAACTATTATTATTAATTATTTTTTAAAATTTTCTGTATTGACGTAAATGTTTTAATATAAAAACTTTCTGTTCAATTATGGCGAATGTAACTTAGGAAGAGCGGAACCTTCTAGTACAAGTATTTATACTTAAAAGGAGGTTTCAAAATAATTTATAGAATTAATCTACTTTGTGAACGAAATAAAAAACATTTGTATTTGTATTTGTATTTGTATCTACATAGATATTTTTTGTAAACGAAGTGGTTACAAAACCAAAGAAATATTTATGGTAAACATTAGGAGCGCCATTTTGTGAAAAGGATAGGCATAGGATTTCGCGTTCATAGAAGCGGGACGGAGCATATACCTTTTTTGAACGGCGGCGTGAGCGAAAAAATGATGTTTTTGCTTATTTACAAGAAAACTACACTACTTATGAAGAAACTGTATGAAGGAACCAAAGAATTAGTAATAACCTACGAATAAAAACAAAAATCTTTTCTATAGACCGCAGGGTTCCTGAGATCTCGACCAAATTATGTGCTAAACAGTGCACTTTCATGATTTTTTTATCGTAATTTCTTTCGCAATCGGGTTATCCAATTAAGGAACAGAAGAAAAAAGGTTGAATTTTATGTAATTCTAGTTTTTTACCATAAGGATCCCGTGAGTACTGAGATCTAGGCCTTGTTTGACAACCATACCCGCTTGGTTCACCGCACTAGTACCATCGGAGCAAGCCTAGTTTGACAACCATACCCGCTTGGTTCACCGCACTAGTACCATCGGAGCAAGCCTAGTTTGACAACCATACCCGCTTGGTTCACCGCACTAGTACCATCGGAGCAAATCCCAGAAGTAGTTAAGGGGGTACCTACCCTCAAATTGTTTATTTTCAACTCCGTCGGACCTCCATATCTTCCAAACTACTGAATATTTAACTTTGAAATTTATATATGGTAAAGTTCAGGACTTATTCTATCGATCATATGTTTCGAAAACACGATTCCATAAAATTTTCTCGATAGAAAAAATCGCAAAGTTACCTCTAATTTTTTACTGAAATCCTAATTTCTCAATAAATACAGATGATACGATCTTGAGATTAAGCATAGTAATTGAGCTAAGTATAAAGAACATTGTATATGTTGCCTTTTTTTCAATTAACTATTCTAATGTTTGTGGGGAGCAAATAACTACTAAAAACTTGATTTTTGGGCTTACGCCGCTTTGCTCTGTCCCGCTCCTGTGAACGCGAAATCCTATGCCTATCCTCTTCACACAATAACGAGGTAGGGTACCCCCTTAACAATTTTTTTTTTGTTATGATCGCTTTATTCGTCTCGTGCATTTTCGAACTCGAATTGGCAATTATGCATTGTTATTCGGATAGTATTTATACATGCGAAAATAAATTCAAACAGATGTCAAAATAATAATAATAGGTAATTTGTTTATTTCCTCTTCACAGTTTTACTTAAAATTTAGTTATAACTAGCGACCCGCCCCGGCTTCGCACGGGTGCAATAAAATACTACTATTACTATTATTATACATACCTATAAACCTTCCTCTTCAATCACTCTACTCGACGAGACGCTATTTGATAAATACCTACCTAAAACTAGTAGGTACCAAAATACATTTTAGATGGATCGCTCTGCATAGGTACCTTTATTCAAAATATTTCAAAAAGTGTGTAGGTACCTACCTACTCTACAGAAATTTCAAAAACTGTTTTAAAATGTACAAACCAATAGGTACGTTTCGTTTCATACACCACTCGGTGAGGTAGCCTCTCCCTTTTGAAAATTATCCCCCCTCCCCCTTTTTGACCATTTTTCAAAAAGTGTTCGTTTTACAAACTTCTCTATATTTTTCTTGTAAAATATACATAGATCCATATTTACAAACGCTACCAACGTTTCAGACGGATCGCTCTGCAATCTTCGGAGATAGGGGGAGGGGTATTTATTCGACTCTTTTCAAATAATTTCAAAAAGTATGAATCCTACTCCTACAGCAATTTTGAATACTATTTTGAAACGTAAAAACCAATAGGTACCTTTCATTTGATACCCGACTTGGTGAGGTAGCCAAGTTTGCAAATTATTGTCCATTTTTCAAAAGTTTTCGTTTTACAAACTTCTCTATATTTTTCCTGTAAAATAAAGATCCATATCTACAAACGCTACATACATTTTAGATGGATCGCTCTGCAATCTACGGAGATTGGGGAGGGGGATGGGTATTTTTCGACTTCTTAGAAATATTTAAAATTATATGAAATCTACAAAATTTCAAAAACTATTGAGAAATGTACAAACGTTTCATTTGACCCCACATGACCCTGCTGTAGGTATCTTTTAAAATTTCGACATCACAATTTGTATGGAAAATGTTCATTTTCATTTTTCATTTTTTTTCTTTAAATCTGTACAGGCGTACGAAATGTATTATTATTTTAAATAGCTGCGGTGGTTGCTGTGTTATTAAGGAGGGAATTTTTTTTAGACCAAGCTTAAGGGTTTCCAAACCGACCTTCGATCTCGAAACCCTAAAAAGTACACCTCGATGACCCAGTTTTAAAGTAAAAAAATATCTATTTTACTAGACTTATGTTCGATGTTTGTTTTTTTAGCAAGGTAGATTATCTAGGTATCTTGAACAAAATACACCGTTTACTTAAAAAGAAATAAAGAAAAACAAACTGATGTAGTTTTCATTTTCATTTCTTTTGTTATCGCCTTTGTTTTTGAGATAGCCAACATATAATTTTTTTTTCATTTTTATCGATAAATATAAGTCACGTATCCACACATCGTTGGATCAAGGTTCAAAAATACACATTGTAACTACACTTGCGAGCTTTAAACTGGAATCGCTTCAAGGGTTGTTCAAGACTAATTTTTACAATTTCTTTGCAGTGAACTATGAGTTAAGTTATGTTTTCCCTTACGCAGGATTTATTGGCGACGATAAATTTTGATTTAATGCACGATAATGTCCGCTGCCACACCGCAGCAGTAACTAGACAGTACCGACAGACGTCTTCCATGTCGGCATTCCCACACTAGACTGGCCAGCCCTTATTCATGACTTGAACCCAATCTGGCATATGTGGGACGAGCTAAAACAGCGGATACGAGGGAGAAATCCAGCTAATCCAGCTCCGGCGCCGACCTATTGCAATAATTCCCAAAATTTAGGTAGCCAATTTAATTAATTTAAAATCTTCTTAATATCACTTGAAAGGTAACAAAATTATCTTTCAAATTATATACCACAATCTATAGTTCATTGTACATAAATTGTAAAAAAATTGTTTTGATCAACTCGCGCGATGAAGCGATTCCATTTTAAAGCTCGCAAGTGTATAATCTACGCGGGATAGCATGCAGCCACGCTATCACCTTCAATCCCATTCTTTATCTACACGACTATTAGCTACGACTCGGCCAGTGTCAGTGTCAAGAAGCTTCATAAACTGCGAAAGCAAATTAAGATCAGTTTCGCTTCTATGACAGTGGTATCGTCACAGAATAACACGTTTTAGTACCTATCCTATCCTACTTCCTACTAATATTATAAATCCGAAAGTTTGTGAAATCCGAATTTTTGTTACCTAGGTTCTCCAAAACCACTGATTAGATCAAGATGAAATTTGGCCTACGTTTAGAGCAAAGCCTAACTTAGATAATAAGCTACTTAATATACCGAAAATATGCGTGCGAAGCTGCGGGTAGAAGCGAGTAGGTATTATAAATCCGAAAGTTTGTGAAATGTGAAATTTTTGTTACCTAAGATCTCCAAAACTACTAAACAGAATTGGAAAACAGAAATTTGGCGTACATGTGGGTACACAATACATAAAAACCCTGTCAGTAAATTAAAAAAATCTGCTTTTTCCGTTCACTGGAATAAACAAAATCAACTGCAGAAGGTGGTCCCTCAGACGTGCACATACGCCCCAATTATCTTAGGAACTATTAGTAATGTTGAGTTTATCAATGCGTGTAGTAGTACTGCCGTAGCAAGTTTCCTCGCCTTAATAACCCAAGTGAAAACATCAACGTTCGTCATTCTATTTGTTCGATGATTATTTAAAATCATAGATACAGGGTGGCCCAAACAGTAACGTCTTAAAAAAAATTAATGCCTCACCCCGGGGGTAGGTACCTACCCGAAAATATCCCATGTACAGTCAGCTGCACAGACATGTATACACTTCCAAGGTTTAACTTTCATTTTACTCGGAACTTTTCAAATATAAGGACATGCACACGTTTTTCGTACAAAGTAGTCATCGTACTTCGTCAGAATGCGGTACATAAATTATCATAATTACTATACACTTACTATTTATTCAAATTAAGAAACTTGGGAGTGTATACATATTTTTGCAGCCGACTGTACTCGTACCTATGTTTCCCGATTTTTGGTAATTTTCGATTTATGATCTTTTTAAGTTTTCAAATCGAGACTCGTCGGTCCACAGAATCTTGTTGAAGAAGTCTGGGTCTTCCTGATATCTCAGCAGCATCATTTCACAAAAAGCAACTCTTCTTGGATAGTCCAATTCTTGAAGATTCTGGACGCGCCGAGCATGGTAAGCTTGGACTGAGGTGGGTGGACGTAATTGGGCCTAGGTTATTTGAACGTTTCACTTTCGAGAAACTAGTACCCAATCTCCGGAATTTTACTTAAAGGTGTGGATGTTTAAAATAAATAGAATTTATCAGAACTAAAATTTTATTTAAAATTAACAGCCACAAATCAAAAATTTTGTCGTATAAAAATACACTATGAACGGGATCCACGTAATACAAGCCAAAGAGAACAGAATCAAGCGAATAACTTCTCTGAATCTGGCAAGAACGCCCAGGAATATCGGATAGCACAGTGGACACAACACATGAATGCAAAAACAAGGCCCTCTGGGAAAAACATCGCAGCGGGTTCGTCTATCTTCTAATTCACGGTAACGTTGTTTGAGTAAATCCCAAAACAGATATTTAAATGAATTCGGAACCAACATAACACCAAAAATTAATGCTTTTTTGAACTTACTTACGTACGAACTTACATGCGTAACAGTGTCCTTTTCAATATTTTTTGTCAATATTTTGGTTTTACCCGGGCAATTAAATATCTTTTCCAATTTTTGCGTTTCCTTAATAATTTCTTTGATTGCACCATGATGGCGACTATCTCCAAACTGTTTCATTTCTTTGACTAGATGTATTAATGCTGCATGCCCTCTCTTAACATCGAATTCAGTTCTCTTATTAAGATATTGCATTTCTTTAATTATATGTCTTGCTTCGTCATGTTTGCGTTTCATTAGTAATTTAGGTTGTTTCTCGCTTTGCACGGTCTTGGTAAGCTTTTGCATTTGTTTAATAATTTCTTTTGCTGCGCGTTTTCGACTCTCATCATATTTGCAATAATCTGCGCATTTTTTTTTCTTGTCAAGCTTATCCAGTTCCTTAATAATCTGCTTTGCTGCGCGCCTGCTACTAACAACAAACTTGCATTCGCTCGAACATTTTATTCTTCCACCAATCTGTCTATATTGTCTTTTATTTCTACCATTTTTGCGATTAAGTCTGCCTTCACTCGTGTTGTTTTGTGCTTTTCCAAGAATGCAATCGCTTGAGCATTCACGTTTGATTTCGGAGTTTCGTGTAGGTTCCGTAATTTTTGTCAACGACGTAAGTTTTCGGTTTTTTGAAAATTCTTTTTCATTCTCAGGATTCTGCTTTGATTTGATTTTTTGTAGTGCTTCTCGTGATTTTCTTTCTAAAAAATTTTCTTTTTTTTCAGGTTTCTGGAAAGAAATCTTTTGTTTCGCCTCTCGTGCCTTTTTTAAAATACACGAGCATAAAGTTTTGGTCTGACGGTTTCGGATGCTGTCCTTATTATACTTACTTGGTTCTTTTATCTCTGGACATGAACATGTCATAAGGGGACCGGCGTCCCCGGAGTTACTCACACTTGATTTTGTTATATTCATAATGCTAGGGGAACCGACGGAGTCCTTATTACTCACACTTGGTTTTGTTATATTCATACTTGAAGATGTTGCTTTGTTTTTGGACTGTCGTGCTGGTTGAGTAATTCGTAAGGACGGTCTAAGTTTGCGATGTCTTGAAAATTGTACTTTTATATCAGGTTTCTGCTTTGAATTGATCGTAATTTCTGACTCTCGTGCTATTGATTGAACAAATTCTTTTCTCTTAACAGGTTTCTGGATTGATTTGATCTTTTGTTTCGCCTTCTTAAGAATACAGGAACATATAGTTTGAGTCTGACGGGTTTGGGCACTGTCCGTGTTATACTTTCTTGTTTTTTTTATTTTTGGACATGAACATGTACTTTTATTCATAGCGTAACCATCTTCTTTCGTCTCAGTTTTCTGCTTTGACTTGATCTTTATTTCTGACTCTCGTGCCTTTGATTTTGAAAATTCTTCTTTCTTTACAGGTTTCTGGGTTGATTTGATGATACCGACGCAGTCCTTATTACACCCATTTGATTTCGTTATCTTTGAACATGAACACATTCTTTTATTCTTAAGGATACCGACGCATTCCTTATTACACCCATTTGGTTTAATTATTTTTGAACATGAACATTTAAATTTATTCTTTAGGGCACTGACGCAGTTACACACATTTGATTTAGTTTTCTTCCCTGACCCGCTTGCTAAAAAGCATGAACATTTATTTTTAATGTAACGGATGCTGACGCAATTACAGTCTTTAGACGGAGATTTCTTAGTTAAATTTATACGAATTGCAGGAGTGCACTTTGAGCACTTAGCTTGTCTCGAAGGTAGAGTAAGACTGGAACGATTTTTTTTTAGTGTTCTTATATCGTTCTTGGAGCAATAACATACTATTTGGTCACTTCCAAATATGCTTTGACTTGACTTAGACCCGTTGCCAGTACCAGCTTTTTTTTTTGCCTTCTTAATAGACTTGTTGTCTGCTTCTAGTACACTTATTCGATCACCTGATAAGGTTTTATTATTTGTCATCTTTTCAATTATCCCCATATTTCTTTTGAAGCAATAACATGAAGCTAGCTTCGCATCACTTGACTTCTCTTTTGATCGTTTTTTAGACAGTATTGTATTTGTAGATTTCGTTTGTATACTATTGGAGTATTTTTTGTAAGTTTTCTTTGGTTGATCATTTATGGGGCCAGAAAATAGTACTGATTCTTTATCAAAACATTCACATTTAACAAGGGGAACCACTTTTTGATTTGATGGTTGTTTTTCATGCACTTTGGTACTTGGGCGTTGTGTTTCATGAAATCTATCGTAGTGTTTTGTGTCTGCATTCGTCTCATGGCTAGAAGGTGAAATTGATTCCTTATCAAAACATTCACATTTCACAAGTTGAACCCCTTTTTGATTTGTTACTTTTGGTGTTTTTTCATGCACTTTTGTATTTCGGCCATTTGTTTCAACAATTTGATCGTATTGTTTTGTATCCGCATTCGTATCATGGCGAGAAGGTGGTAATAATTCCTTATCAAAACATTCACAGTTTACAAGTTGAACCCCTTTTGGATTTGTTACTTTCGGTTGTTTTTTATGCCATTTTGTACTTGGGTGTTGTGTTTCAACAATTCTTTCGTAGTGTTTTGTATCTGTATTCGTTTCATGGCTAGAAGGTGGAAATGATTTCATATCAGAACATTCACATTTAACAGGGTGAACCCTTTTTTGATTTGTTACTTTCGGTTGTTTTTTATACCATTTTGTACTTGGGCGTTGTGTTTCAACCAATCTATCATAGTGCTTTGTATCTGCGTTCGTTTCATCACTAGAAGGTGGTAATGATGCCTTATCAATACATTCACATTTCACAAGGTTAACCCCTTTTTGATTTGTTACTTTCAGTTGTTTTTTATACCATTTTGTACTTGGGCGTTGTGTTTCAACCAATCTATCATAGTGCTTTGTATCTGCGTTCGTTTCATCACTAGAAGGTGGTAATGATGCCTTATCAATACATTCACATTTCACAAGGTTAACCCCTTTTTGATTTGTTACTTTCGGTTGTTTTTTATACCATTTTGTACTTGGGCGTTGTGTTTCAACAAATCTATCATAGTGCTTTGTAGTTGCATTCGTTTCATGGCTAGAAGACGGTAATGATTCCTTATCAATACATTCACATTTCACAAGGTGAACCCTTTTTCGATTTTTTACTTTCGATTGTTTAATGATTGGTAATGATTCCTTATCAATACATTCACATTTCACAAGGTGAACCCCTTTTCGATTTGTTACTTTCGATTGCTTAATTATTGGTAATGATTCCTTATCAATACATTCACATTTCACAAGGTGAGCCCCTTTTTGATTTGTTACTTTCGATTGTTTAATGATTGGTAATGATTCCTTATCAATACATTCACATTTCACAAGGTGAACCCCTTTTCGATTTGTTAATTTCGATTGTTTAATGATTGGTAATGATTCCTTATCAATACATTCACATTTCACAAGGTGAACCCCTTTTCGATTTGTTACTTTCGATTGTTTAATGATTGGTAATGATTCCTTATCAATACATTCACATTTTACAAGTTGTACCACTTTTTGATTTGTTAGTTTCGATTGTTTTTCATGCACTTTTGAACGTGGGCGTTGTGTTTCATCAATTTGTGATATTGATTTCTTATCCAGACATTCACATTTATGTAATGTAGTTCTATTTTTATGTAATGTAGTTCCATTTTTCACATCATTGTCTGAAACAATATAAGTGGAAAAATGTTCAATAATTGACTTGTAAATCCTACTAATATTATAAATGCGAAAGTTAGTGAAATGTGAAATTTTTGTTTCCAAGGATCTCCAAAACTACTGAACAGATCAAGGTGAAATTTGGCATACACTTAGAACGTAGCCTAACGTAAACAATAAGCTACTTATTATACCGAAAATACGCGTGCGAAGCCGCGGGCAGAAACTACTACTAAATAAATAAGATAAACTTATTTATGTAAAGTGTTAATGTGTTGAAATATTTGATGCTTTACTTGCGTTCATCTGTAAATTGTTTGTTTTCTTTTTACAGATGTGCTTTTCTATCCATTTTTTTGTATTGGAAATAAATGATTCATCGCTATATTTTACACCAGTATTCTTAGATGATTTCAAAGATGTTATTCTTTCATTTCTCTCGTTTACAGTCGTTGGCTCATTGGAAACAGTTTGTGATGAAGCGGTTAGTGCTTTGCTTGCAATCGTCTGTAAATTCTTTGTTTGTCTTCTATTTCTTGACATAAATTTCCTTATACTCTTTTTAAGAATGTGACATTCACATTTTACAAACCCTATTTTATTTGATAATTTCGGTTGTTGTTCATGCACTTTTGTACTTGGCCGGTGTGTTTCAACGAATTTTTCGTGGTGTTTTATATTTGTATTCGTTTCGTGGCTAGAAGTTGGTAATGATTCTTTATCAGAACATTCACATTTCACAAGGTGAACCTCTTTTTGATTTGTTAGTTTTTTCTGATTTTCATGCTTTTTTGTGCTTCGGCGATTTGTTTCAACAAATCGATGTTTTGTATCTGCATTCGTATCAAGACGAGAAGGTGGTAATAATTCTTTATCAAAACATTCACATTTAACTAGGTGAATCCTTTTCTGATTTATTAATTTCGATTGTTTTTGATCGTAGTGCTTTGTATCTATATTCGTTTCATGGCTAGAAAGTGATATTGATTTCTTATCCAGACATTCACATTTAATTGAACTTGTACCGGAGCGTTTATCGTAACTTTTAGTTCCCAAGTCAGTAATTTTTGAAGCTTTTTTATTTTTTAACATGTCACTTTTTTTATTGGTACTGCTGGATCCAAATATATTTTTTATTTTATATTTTTCGCGCCGTTCAACTGATTTATTCGTTGAATCTTTTGTATTTCTATGTAATGTAGTTCCTTTTTTCACATCATTGTCTGAAACAAAATAAGTAGAAAAAAGTTCAATAATTTACTTGTAAATAACTACCTACCAATAAATAAGATCTCACCTGACGTAGTGTGCGAAAGGGATAGACTCAAAGAAGAGCAGTGAAAAAATATTGCGTGCGTGTACTACACACACGTCATGTGACAAGCTAGCAAATGTGTGTACGTTTGATAGAATTTGCTATAAAATATTTATTTGTTTTCAAGATAGGAGATGTCATTTCGAGAGTTTTGAGATACGAGATTTTTTTTTAAATAATACCTACTTCAATCAAGTAAGTACCTATAATTTATAAGGTTTTCCAAGGGTTTTTGGTGGGAGGGGGGGCTCCGTTTCGTGAAATTTATACAAGTGGCATTTATCACGCATATCTTATCACGTTCCTACCGTCTTAGCGTTTGCAATTATTAATAAGTTATTGACGTTATTGTTATAAAACACACAGTAAGCATAGAGGAACTTGACTTTTAATATTTTTTTCAAAGACAATTAAATTAGATATGCCACGTACCAATGCCATCGACTAAGGCAGTTCACAGATTCAGTACCCTATGTATCTATAATGGGCTTCCTAGACAGCTATCACCAGGCCGGTTCTAGTGGAGTAATTCTTGACTTCATTATAATTAGCTACTCTGCTATTCTTTGAGTTTCTTGTCGACTACATTATCGTAAGGAACTGGAAGGCACGCCAGTTTATGTATATTTCGTTCAGAAAATCCTATTTTTGCAGTTCATGTTTTGAAAGAAACGACGTCCAACATCTTGTCTGTACTTGCGGGTCCCACTGCCGCCGCCGGGCACTGATGGGCTGGATGGTTTTATTAGATTATTGAACTTTCATAGTTTCATATATCCGTTTGCATCAGTAACAGAAAAAACATTTGCAACGAAAAAGCGAATACTGTTACATACACGAAATAGGTACCTATTAAATATTATATCCTAAGAATGTACCTTTAGCAATTCATGGAATTATTTTGTTTCAACGCACGAAGTTCATGCAGATCTTTCTCAACTTCGTCGCTCCAGGGGTACCTCGAACGACCAATAGGCCTCCGGCCACTTGGGCGACCCATGTACGCTCTGCTGGCTGCCCGATCCTCCCCCATTCAGACTACATGCCCGAGCCATCGGAGTCCCTAGTAGGCATGGAAGTTATAGCTACTTTTATTTCACTATCACGTCGCGAAGTTATTTTTTTCTGCCACGGTTATATCACGGGTGATAAATCACGGTCGTTATATTTCATTAGTGATGATTATTATCACAGTGGGTGCATTTTTTCCACCTGTTACATGTTGCAGTGATAGTGATATGATTCAGAACTTATCGCTTAGCTAATCGGCAATGTTTTTTTTTGACAATAAAACGTGTTTTCTTCAATGAACTTTCCCTCATACTTCGACAGGCTTGGGACTGTCAATGTTTAAGTACTTAATTACAAAACACTAGGACGACAACTTTATTTCTGTATTAACAGACAATCTCAGGTGAGCTTAGTTTAAAATAACACGCGACTCAAAACGCGGCATGCACGTGCAGCAGCAACAAGTAAAGATTACAAGTGAGTGAAATGAAGTGAAACTCTCACAATGTGATATCACTGGTATTATAAATTTCAAGTACCTACATGTACCTACATTAAATGAGCACCTTAACGTCTTTAAAATAAGACTCATTTTCATATGAAGTTTTTGTAACGGAGCGTTATTTATCTAAGCAGTAAGCAAGTTTTAAAAATACTCCAGATAAATTAAAGCCTAATGGTGTTGAGAATAAGATGCAATTACACTTAAACTTCTCGCTAGTGGCACGGTGTCGCTACAGTCGCATGCTGTAGCTTTGTCTCTCTCGCACGATAGAATTCTGCGAATTATAATGTAGCTTAGCCCGCGTGAAAAATCACGCTCGCGTTATAAGTAACTCACGGTTTCGATGCATGTAACTGGTGTGGCACGTGATTTATGTTGTCACTAGTGATATAACCAGTGATGCGTGAAATCTTCCATGCCTAGTCCCTAGGCTTTGGTTTCTCCTATGATGTTCGGCTCGGACACTAGATCTTCCATTTCTTTATTTTTTCTAAGTCTCCAGCTGCTATCTTCTCGCTGGGTGGGTCCCAGAATTTTTCGGTAGATCTTCCTTTCGACCACCAGTAGTTTGTGCTCTTCTTTTAGTGTTAGCGTCCAAGCTTCGCATCCGTACATTAAGATAGGTCGTACGTATCAAAGTTTTGTAAATAACATTCGGCGGACATTCGTGGTCCTAGTCATCAACTTGGACACTAAAATTATAAGAAGAGCTGCTGTGCATCTAAGCGCGTTTTGGACTCGGATCTGTTCCTCTTTAATTTGATTGGTATTAGTTATTATTATTATGCATCCAAGTTATTTGAATTTATCGACGCCTTAATACAAGGTTTCTCCAACCGTTATGTCTGTTCTGCGTATTCGGTTGTTTTTGGGTCGCTTCATGTGAAGGTTAGAGATTGAAGGATAGAAGGAATTTGCAGACCAACTTTTGCGGCTTCCTTCTGCAAGCGCCGGGCCACCGTCCGCACATCATCTTCCCTATCTCCCAGAAGGGCCGGGACATCCGCGTACCTAATAATCCGGTGTTTTCTGTTTAACTCTACTCCGCCGTAATGTTGTTGTCAGACTTTCCGGATGACATGTTTGAGCACCAAGTTAAAAAGGATGGGAGAGAGCACATCTCCTTGTTTGAGACGGTAACGACGTCAAACTGGTCCGTTAGGCTGACTCCCGTTCTGACCGTCATTTTACTCGTGCTCGTGGCGACTTCTATCATCGTAACCAGTTTACGGGGTATTTTTAACATCCTTAATAATGTACAAAGTTATGCGATCTATACTATCGTACGCCTTTCTAAAGTCGACAAATAAGATGTGGATGCTTTGAGAGTACTCCCATTTCTTTTCATTAGCTGTTTAAGTAGGAAATTGAGTCTATTGTGCTCCTGTTTCTTCGAAAATCACCCTGGTAGTCCCTTAAGGTTTCTTCCGCGTAGGGTTCAAGTCGCGACAGTAGGACATAAAATAAATAAATAATGCGGGACAATTCACACAGCATTATCTAGCCCCAAGGTAAGCAGAGCTTGTGTTATGGGTACTAGATAACTGATATACATAATAATATACGAGTACATAGATAGATATTTTTTATTATACATAGAAAACGACCGGAACACCCTGAACAAATATCTGCAGATCGTACAAATATTTGTCCCGAGGCGGGAATCGAACCCGCAACCTCCTGCATCGTAGGCAGTCCTTCGCCCACCGCGCCACAGAGGTCAACGACAACATACGACAAGATCTTGTAAGCCGTAGGCAGTAAGGCGATTCCTCTGTAGTTGGCGCATTTTTTCCTATTCCCTTCTTGTAAGCCGTAGGAAGTAAGGCGATTCCTCTGTAGTTGGTGCATTTTTTTTATGCAAAGGGCATATGACTCCGATGTTCCACTAATTAGGCTGCTGATCCTTTTCCCAGATCATTTGGATCAGTTCATAGATTCGTGACTTCATTGCCTTTCCTCCATATTTCCAAAGCTCACTGGGCAGACTATCGATTCTGGGGACTTTATTGTTTTTCAGCCTTAGGATAGCTCTTGTTATCTCATCGACAGACGGTGGTGGTATTGTTTCGTTGTTATAATCCGCTCCTTCGGCTCTAGAATGAGTTGCTGGACAGTTAAGCAGATCCTTAAAGTAATTGAGCCACATGTTCTTCTGCTCCTCTGGTTCGAATACGAGGTTGCCTTCATCATCTTCGAGAGCTTGTGCTGACGGCTTGTAGCCTTTCTTTGTCTCTCTTACCTCACGGTAGAGCCTAGTCTCAGACGCTTTAATCAATGATTCCATTCCTGAGATGAGATCTTTTAGATTTTGTTTTTAGCTTGTCTTAAGATGTTTCTACATTCCCGGCGAGTTGTTATGTATCTATCAAGCCACGTGGTATTTTGGTCTCCTAGGATTTTAACACGTCTCCTCTCATCGACTGCGTCTTCGCATTCCTGCGTCCACCACTTCCTACGCTATTTCCGTGGTTTCTTCCCTAATATCCTGAGCGCTGTCTCCTTTACAATGGTTCTTGTACTTTCCCAGACTTTATTGATGTCATCCTCAATCTGAAGACCAGAAAACCTATTGGATATTGCTAGAAAGAACTTCTTTGCTGTGTCTTCGTTCTTCAAGTTAGCTACGTCTATATTATCTTGAGCTCTTTCTAACTTACCGCGTTTAGAAGCTATCCTTGCTTTGATTTTGATTCTAAGCGAGTAGTGATCACTATCACAATCTGCACCACGATAGGATCTGACATCTTCCACAATGTTTCTGTGTCGTGTGTCGACTAAGGCGTGGTCTATCTGATTAATAGTAACCTCTAAGTTGGGGTTGCCAGGGAAACCAGCCTTACACCGTTGTCATTTGACTTTTCATGCTTGCTATGTCTGCCAATAGTTGGTGTAAACAATTTCTCCCGACCTACTTTTGCATTGAAATCTCCGATTACTAGTTTCACATCGAATTCTGGGATTTGATCGATCAGGGATTCAATCTCATCATAAAACTAATCCTTGGTATTTTCAACTGAAGGTTCTGTGTTATGATCGAGATGTTCGAGCACTTTCCTTTGATTCGTATGCAGCATAATCTGTCAGATATGGCGTCGAATCTGAGCACGTTGTGTAGGAATTTCTTACACACCGCAAATCCTGATCCATTCGCGCGTGGCCCACTGTCTGCTCCACTATAAAATAAGGTCATTTTATTATCATTGCTGCATTCGCCTTGCCCGGACCAATAAGTTCTTGTAGCGCACGCAGCAATGTGTATTTTGTACCTGTGTAATTCTTTACGCAGTTGGAACATGGACCCGGGTCTTAATAAACTTCTAACATTCCATGATGCAATTCTCAGGTCCGATACACAAAAGATGGGGCGGAAAATATAAAATCTGGCCACAAAGTCATGTTCGATATCTATTAAAAGAACCCAACTTTGACATGAAAACTACTAAAGCAATTTTTTTATTGACGTCGTGAACGTTAGTGAACGAAAGTCTTCGTTTCAGGTCTGGCCAAAATGGCGTTTTTGTCAGTATGTCCGTACTCCTCTACAGGTCGTATTTTACAACCGATCGGTATGAAACTTTGTGTACAGATTCTATGATTTTATAGCATTTTATTGTCGTCGGGATTTTTTGATTAAAGGCGTACTTCTTCCACAATAAGGCAAAAAGGCGGATTTGGAATATCTCCGCTTTAAGAGATCTTATTTTGATGATTGTACTTTAATTGAAAGGTATTAACTTTATACTGCTCTTATAAAAATTTGGTAAAGATCTGATGAGGATTTTCGGCATGACGAGCAGAATAGCTTCGCAAAATGCAGTAATATGCAAGAGAGCATTTACAGTACAGCGCCACCTATTAGAACATCTTTGTAACACTTCGAGAATTATATGAAATAGCGCGGCCGCATACACCGTCGTCGTCACACAGATAATCAAACAATAATACAGTAATTATTAACACAACGAATTAATTTATGTAATAAATTTGTTTAGCGCAGGGGTTGATCAGGCTTGACATCCAGTGCCTTTGCAGTTTACTGCAATGCCTATCAGCCAGAACCCCTATCAGGCTGTTGGTGCTGCCCAGTATCCTGCGTTTTATAGATGTTATTTTATTGCGAATCACAGCGTAAAAGTCCTTTACATGTGCGTCAGCAAACATGCCAGACGCACTACAGTATCTGGGCAGTCCCACCATTGCTCTAAACAAATTATTATAGAGGACTCGTAGGGCACTGATGGACGCCTTGGTATAAGTAACCCACAGGCCGCTGGTGTAAAAAGATTGACAGTAGGATTTAAATAACGAGACTTTAACCTCTACTGAACAATGAGCGAACCTGCGGATCAGCATGTTTCCTCGTACCGCCAGTGCCCCACGCTCCCTTTCTATGTCACAATTATCACGTAGATCAGCAGTGACCCAATGTCCCAAATATTTAAATTTACTTACCCTGACCAGTTCGCTACCATCCAGGCAGACGGGGGGGATGTCGCTGGGGGGGCGGCCGCTTGTAGCGAAATAACCTCGCTCTTCTTGTTGTTGTATTTGAGCCCATGGCGTTCGGCGTAGTCCTCGCATACAAGCAGCAGCCGCCTAAGCGCGCACACCGACGGGCACAGCAGCACCATGTCATCCGCGTAGCTGATGTTATTGATCCTCTGACCATCGATGGAGCACCCCGCATGCATGCTGCTGAGCTCGCCGATGAGCTCGTTCACGTACAGGCAGAAAAGCTTCGGCGAAGATATTCCGCCCTGTCTTACCCCACATTCCAACCTGTACGTGTCCGATACTTCATCCGCCCACCTTACACAGTTGTCCTGATGTGCGTACCAGTGCCTAAACTATCCCACAACCTCCTGCGGCGTCCCAGTAGCTGACAGTTTGTCCCACAGTAACTGATAGGACACCAGGTCGAATGCTTTCGATAAATCGAGAAAGCATCCGAAAACTGGTGTCCCTCGTTTGGTGTAGTACGTGACAGTCTCCTTGAGGGCAAAGATGGCACTCTCCGTGGAGAGCCCAGCTCTAAAGCCGAACTGAGCGTCGTGTAGCTTCAGATGTTTACCCAGCTGTCTATCAAGGAGACCATCAAGCACCTTTGCAGTCACTGTGGCCAATGATATTGGTCTGTAATTGGTCTTATCAGACGAGTCGCCTGTCCTGTTTTTAACAATTGGCACTACTATTGTCCGCAAGAGGTCTGGAGGCATGTAACTATGCTTAATACACAGATTAAAGAGCAGACTAAGTACATGAGGTAGGTGCACCCCCGCGTGCTGAAGGTGCTCGATGCTGAGTCCGTCATGACCTGGCGACTTACCCCGCCGCATATTTTTAATAATATTTTCAACATCACGAGCCGGGAAATAGACAAGTGCCTCTTCACGATTGGGCACAGCATCGCACACCTGCACACCAGTAGTAGAGGCTGTTTTACTATTTAGGGGTAATGCTTGTATTTTAAAATGCTGCATAAAAATATTAGCTATTCGCTTGTGGTCACTAGCGCCATCCACGCTAACCGGAAGGCTTGGCTTTGAATTTAAATTACTAACACTTTTCCAAAATTTAGAAAAATCTTTATTCTGGTGATTTTTAGCAATAATGTCCATTTTAATCTGATTCTGATGAATATATATATATATGAATATAACTTTAGTACTTAATATAATATAAGTTACTAATATGTTGAAAAAAAAGTTAGTGCTTGCGAGGTCTACTGTTCGTAGAACTGCTAGAACATCATTGAACTACTAGAACATGTACAAGAACTTTTGAAAAGGTGTTAGTTTTACAAACTTCTCAAAGTATATTTTTCCTGTAAAATAATAGATCCATATCCACAAACGCTACATAGGTACCTACCTAGGTACCAAAATATCCCGTTTTAAATAAAATTACTTTAGTACATTAAGTATTATGTAAATTAATTGTTGAAAATAGTTAGTGTTCGCGACGTCTACTGTTCGTAGAACTACTAGTAATATTCAGTTTCGAAATTATCGATAAAAATGTGTGAACGATCGTGTAAGCAAACCCCGGGTCCCTATGAAAGGGTAACTGATTACTAGATGTTATATTGATAACTAGATGTCGTTAGTAGAGTGTATGATGACCTCTAGATCGCTGAGCTTAATTTGTTACGTTCTTTAATTATTTAATTTGTGTCTTGGCAAGTCCAACATTATAACAAATGCGATGGATAATAAATTGAGAAGACACTAATGAAATAATGAAAGAACGTAACGCAACAAATTACAATTAGAAAATGCTACGAAACTTCGCAAGAGTTGGTACGATTTAACTTACTGGAAACAGTTTGTGATGAAACATTTGATGCTTTGCTTGCAATCGTCTGTAAATTCTTTGTTTGTCTGCTATTTCTTGACATAATTTTTTTCATGTTCGTTTTAAGAACGTGGCATTTACATTTAACAAGGTGAAACCCTTTTTGATTTGTTGGTTTCGGTTGTTGTTCATGCACTTTTGTACGTGGGCGTTGTGTTTCAACATGTCTTTCGTAGTGTTTTGTATCTGCATTCGTTTCATGGCTAGTAGGTGGTAATGATTCCTTATCAAAACATTCACATTTAACAAGGTAAACCTCTTTTTGATTTGTTAGTTTTGGTTTATTTTCATTTACTTTTGTACGTGGGCGTTGTGTTTCAACAGATCTATCGTAGTGTTTTGTATCTGCATTTGTTTCACGGCTAAAGGGTGATAATAATTTCTTAACCAGACATTCACATTTAATTTTACTTGTACTGGAGAGCTCATCATAACGTTTTATTCCAGAGCCAGTTATTTTTGTAGCTTTTGTTTTCTTTTTCCTGCCCACCTCACTTATGGTTGGCTTTGATGGTTTTTTACGTTCAATGATCATATCCTTATTTAGAACAGTTTGTGATGAAGCGCTAGATGCTTTACTTGCAATCGCCTTTAATTTATTTTCTTGTCTCTTATTTCTTGATCTTCTTTTTATGCTATTTGGTTTAGAGGCGTGCTTCTTTATCCATTTATTAAAACCGGAAATCAAGGAAACATCCCTACTTTTATATGCAGGTTTCTTTAAAGTTTTAGAATTGATAATTGTTTCATTTCTCTTGTCTGATTTCAAATGCCTATTGCAGTCAGTTGTTGATGAATCTTTTAATACTTTGCTTGCTATCATCTGTAATTTCATAGCTTGTCTTCTATTTCTTGTCATGTTAATGCTATTTGTTTTACTGATACGTGAACAGTCGCTATGTTTTCTATCAGGATTTATACATTCGTTTAAAGTACTTTTTTTTTCATTTTTAGGTTCTGAAGTTATGCATTTCATTGCATTTCTTTGTTTTCGATGACATAGCATTTGTAGTTCACTGTTCCTCGGAGAAGAAAGCCATTGACCTAATTTATTCTGATACTCTTGGGCACATAGACCTATTTTTGTTTTTTTATTATTCCTAAAATTATTATCTCCTGGAGTTTTGTTACATATTAGAGTGTCTTCAGTATCACTTCCGGGACATCTGTCGCTGCGTGTAAATGGACCTTTTCTGTATGTCCTGTTCTTAACTTGCAATTTAATGCATGCATCATTAGTTGCATTTATTGCTTTCACGTTACCGACAACAGCATCACCTAGAACGTGTAAAAGGCTAGGTGGATTAGCTAAAATGTGTTTTGTATTACGCAAGTCCGTGTCAGACTTCCTTCCTCTGTTGTTATATTTCAGTGGGCACCCTTTTCCAAATATAACTTTTTTCTCTCTTGATTGCAAGTTTTGCACGAGTGGTTTGTTTTTTTCATATCCTGCCCTTGAAGACCCACTTCCGCGGGATTTAAGATCACGTGAAGTAAATAGGGCAGTGCATGGATTTGGTTTTGGCAGAGTGCAAGTGGATTTGCTTTTGTTAGGAATGTTCAAATGGATATCGTTGTCTCCCATTTTCCTGTATGATTAGATGGCTCATAATGGTTTTACCAAGTTGTTGTTTCCTTTTAAGTGCATAGTGAACGTTGATGAGTAGTTCAGAAACGTAATAAACAGGTAATTTTGTATGTTTTTGAACCCGCCTGTACCTACAAAAATTTTATGTATGTCGATCGGACCATAATCGAATAAAATATATGTTCCTTTAACCTGAAACAAAAAAAAATGTTATCCAACTGCCCACCGTGTTTACAAATTATATTTATTGCTATTTTTAGAGAACCCTAGTGTCGAAGTACCTAATTTAAGGTTTAAGGCACTAATTATCAAAAAATAAATTTAGTCAATAAATTATATCTATCTATTTTTCAACCAGGGATTTGCGGACGTTTTCTACCCAGAGTGGTCGTTCTTAAGCCTTTAATAAAAGGTTTTTACTATTATAAATAACATAAGTACGTGCATTAAGTATCTACAACCACAACCACCCTTTGCACAACACAACAACATTAACGTACTTATTCAACCAAAAACATTTAGTGATCGTCCACAATTTTTTAAGGTAGGTACCTTCTGAATCTCCTTAAATATATGCCTTTCTTGTACATAATCATGCTAATTGAATGTTTTAAAAATAGTTTTTAACTGTTTCGCAATAAATAAATTACTATTTATCTTTAGCGCGGTCACTGCCAAGCTTCAGCGATGCGTCTCTGGGAGACGGATTCTACAAAAACTAAAACAAAAAACTAAATGACCTAGGTATCAAAAGAAAATAATAAGGCAATCGGTGAACGCTAGTCTAAGACTTTTACGGTTTTTGGTTTACAGTTTTTTATTTTTTCCATTATTTTGCTGATTGCTTGAGAATAGTAAACCTTATCTTTGAGAAAATT
Organism: Eupithecia subfuscata; assembly: GCA_963564075.1. Lineage (NCBI taxonomy): Eukaryota > Metazoa > Arthropoda > Insecta > Lepidoptera > Geometridae > Eupithecia > Eupithecia subfuscata. The sequence goes on along the minus strand of OY751103.1, from coordinate 10,634,522 downwards.
TTCAATTTTGTCTGACGTCGCATACCTAGCCTATCACAGACGGGGTATTGGGACGAAGTGATAGGTCATTATAATAGATGATAGTCATATGTTGAAATTGGACTAGTAGTTTCTACGAGGCAACCGACACTTTTTCGCGACATTATGTAATGTATACTTACACACCTCAACCTCAACAGCCTATTATGACCCACTACTGGACGCAGGCCCCCTGATAAGCGCCGTATTGACTTTTATTTCATGGTGGGTAATACCCATAATCCCCACGCTGGGCTTGCGGATTGGTGATCGCAGTTCGTTGGTAGAATTGTTCTGGAGGGGGCCCTGCTGCCCACTCCCGGTTGATATCCCTTAGTCGCCTCTTACGACACCCGCGGGCACCACACAGCAACAATTTACCTACACACATAGGCTGCCAATCTCATAACCCGCCTCTGTTGGCAGTCGGGAAAAAAATCGTCAGTCAATGGGTATCTACATTCTACCTATAAATGCATGACGCTGCACTTAAATCAAGGCAAATGTCCCGTTCTAAATGCTTTTTGTATCATATGTACATTCATTAAAAATACTTACATAGGAAGATTGTTACTTCTCTATAGCCTTTTTGTTTTATCTGAGTAAACTATGGAAGTATCTTGTTATGTACTTTTTACTTTGATGCTGTGGTTGTGTAGGTTGCACAGCTGAGCGTGAGCAGTGAATGAGTCAATTATTTACCATATCTTTTAATAGGTACTTAAAATGTCATTGTAATAAGTACCCATAACACAAGCTGTGCTTAGTTTGGGGCTAGATGATGTAGTGCGAACTGTACAGCATTATTACATTTATTACCTATAGTATAGGTATTCACTTTTGTAGTTTTATTGGAGGTCAGTATACCTACCTTGCAACTTATTATAGCATTAGGCTGGCATTAGGTAAGTCCAAAACCAAATCAATTGTTATAAAACTTATAGATTAGTACTAAACATGTAAAAGCTTGTATCTTGAAAGTGTACTAAAATCATTCCAAACTTGGCCGACGCTCTCTCGCGGATCTCGATATTTTCATTTACAGGCAAGATAAATCTAATGAGAAAAGTAGAACTTACCCTATCGTAAACATTTACTATAAGTACCCTTTCTTATAATCTAAAGGACTTAATTAGTATCGTATCTAAATCATTTGAGTACTATACGTTAGGCATTTGCACAAAACTACACTTAACAATACATGCAAAATATTTATATAAAATACGTAAAATACAAGACTACTCAAGAAGCATAATAGACAAAGAAGATAATAATAGTATAGGTACATAGATAACACCCACCCACAGAACACAGAGTTTTTTGACGCTACCAGCGCGGACGGAAGAAATCATCGTCCTTCGTGTTTTTAGGGTTTTTAGCCAAAGGGTCGCTTTATTACTTATACAGGGCTGTTTGTTATGGCAACCGACATATTTTTTTGGAGGAGCGGAGGGGGTTATATGCTACAGGGCGTTCTGGATGTTTTCTATGTATAATAAAAAATATCTATCTATGTAGTGTGTTGTGTATCTATGTAGTGTGACGCTCTTTCGCGGATCTCGATATTTTCATTTACAGGCAAGATAAATCTAATGAGGAAAGTAGAACTTACCCTATCATAAACATTTACTATAAGTACCCTTTCTTATAATCTAAAGGACTTAATTAGTATCGTATCTAAATCATTTGAGTACTATACGTTAGGCATTTGCACAAAACTACACTTAACAATACATGCAAAACATTTATATAAAATACGTAAAATACAAGACTACTCAAGAAGCATAATAGACAAAGAAGATAATAATAGTATAGGTACATAGATAACACCCACCCACAGAACACAGAGTTTTTTGACGCTACCAGCGCGGACGGAAGAAATCATCGTCCTTCGTGTTTTTAGGGTTTTTAGCCAAAGGGTCGCTTTATTACTTATACAGGGCTGTTTGTTATGGCAACCGACATATTTTTTTGGAGGAGCGGAGGGGGTTATATGCTACAGGGCGTTCTGGATGTTTTCTATGTATAATAAAAAATATCTATCTATGTAGTGTGTTGTGTATCTATGTAGTGTGACGCTCTTTCGCGGATCTCGATATTTTCATTTACAGGCAAGATAAATCTAATGAGGAAAGTAGAACTTACCCTATCATAAACATTTACTATAAGTACCCTTTCTTATAATCTAAAGGACTTAATTAGTATCGTATCTAAATCATTTGAGTACTATACGTTAGGCATTTGCACAAAACTACACTTAACAATACATGCAAAACATTTATATAAAATACGTAAAATACAAGACTACTCAAGAAGCATAATAGACAAAGAAGATAATAATAGTATAGGTACATAGATAACACCCACCCACAGAACACAGAGTTTTTTGACGCTACCAGCGCGGACGGAAGAAATCATCCTCCTTCGTGTTTTTAGGGTTTTTAGCCAAAGGGTCGCTTTATTACTTATACAGGGCTGTTTGTTATGGCAACCGACATAATTTTTGGAGGATAGGAGGGGGTTATAGGCTACAGGGCGTTCTGGATGTTTTCTATGTATAATAAAAAATATCTATCTATGTAGTGTATTGTATTAAGTATATCAGTTAGCTGGTACCCATAACACAAGCTCTGCTTAGCTTGGGGCTAGATAATGTTGTGTGAATTGTCCAGCATTAATATTAAAAAACATTTATTTATTATATTTTAAAACTTTATGGCACACAACTTAACTTATTTTGAAAATCACTGAAAATCTCGCTTTTAAATCTTCATATTATATTTTTTGTTTATGCCACAAAATAACTTGTGCTGCCGGTGCGCGGTGCCCCGTTCAGCGCAGCGGGCAACGCAGGTAGCAACGTACGCGGGCAACGATAGGATGGTAGACCGACACGACCGGTGAGAGGTCAAGTGCAGGACCAACGGCTTAACGCCTCCGTGCCTCGGAAAGCACATTAAGACGTCTAACACCGCCAACTTCTTGACTCCGGGCTGCTACTGTGAATATTTCCTGCTAGAAAAGACCCAATAACACAAATCTTGGCCTGACCCGGGATTTGAACCCGGGACTTTATTATCAGCGGTTGAAAACGCGACCGCTAGACCAACGAGGCAGTCGGATAAAAGTATAAAATGTCTACGTTTATCCCAAAATGTTTAAAATCCACCCGCGAGAAGCCGGGACGGGCCACTAGTACCTATTTTATAAAATTTTAAATTTTGTTTTTGCTCTCCTGTAAAAAGTGAGGTTTCTGGTTTGTGGCCCTTTTGCATTCAATGAACGATTTATTTTAAATATGATATAGTTCATTCAAAGCAAAAAATCTATGTAAAAGTTATAATTCTACAGGCTATAACAGTTCACTACTGGACGCAGGCCTTGCCCTGATTATAAAATATTGAAAAGGTACCCTACTGAACCTAGGTAACCTACTGAATTAAGTTGCTTTTGCTTGAAAACGAATCAGAAACTTCGGTTTTAGTTTTCTGAGTAGACCCCGTGGTAATAGTAACTAATGGCACAGATATTACGTTACAGATATACTATACTAGTACTAATGGTTTCCGTGGCAATAGGCTTTCATCCATTCGTGTCATCAAACTAAATTATACTTAAATAATAATTATCAGATGTCACCAGTAGAAAAATTGAACCGCGCTTTGTAATATGAAAAATTAGGTGTGATACCCAATCAAATCTAATTTTTCATATCACCAAACTATTGTTAGCTACTATATAAAAAAATATATCGGTCATATCTCAGAAACTACTCATCTCAGACCATCGGTTTGTAGATAGATGTGACAGCTCTCGCCGAGATCTCCATTTCGGTTGACAGCTGTCAAACTAAAAATGGTCATATCTCGGAAACTACTCATCTCAGACCAACGGTTTGTAGAGAGATGTGACAGCTCTCGGTGAAATCTTCATTTCGGATGACAGCTGTCAAACTAAAAACTGTAATATCTTGGAAACTACTGATCCTAGACCACTGGTTTGTATGGAGATGTGACAGCACTCGGTGAGCTTTTTATTTCGGATGACAGCTGTCAAACTAAAAACGGTCATATCTCGGAAACTACTCATCTCAGACCAACGGTTTGTAGAGAAATGTGACAGCTCTCGGTGAGATCTTCATTTCGGATGACAGCTGTCAAACTAAAACTGTCATATCTCTAAAACTACTCATCTTAGACCACCGGTTTGTAGAGAGATGTGACAGCTCTCGGTGAGATCTTCATTGCGGATGACAGCTGTCATAATAAAAACTGTCATGTCTCGGAAACTACTGATCCTAGACCACTAATTTGTATGGAGATGTGACAGCTCTCGGTGAAATCTTCCTTACGACCGCGCTACTTTTTCGTTCCATCTCCATTTAGTATTTCGTAAGGACTCCAGCGACTTGGTTGCCCTGAAAAGCGCCTAAGAATGAAGTTTGCAGAGCACCTTTGAGCTCACATTATTTCACATGAAGAATGGCGAAAACAGTATATAAACTACGAGGTAAGATTTTCAATAGATCAAGTAAATGACGTTATCACGTAAAATTATCGTTCTTAAACCGACTTTAAAAATGTGGCAGCTGATAAATACCCTTGTAAACAACAAACCGAAAAGCAACCATAAAATAGCTAATTTAGACACCCCCTCTGGTAAAATCACAGACCCAAAAGAAATAGCTGAACACTTCAATACCTTCTTCTCTGAAATCGGTTCCCAATTAGCAAATTTGATTCCAAAGAAACATTTTGAAAATTATACTCAAACCCTATCTAGTAAAACACAATCAATTGAAAAACTATTAGAATTCAAACCCACCACCGTAACCGAGATAAAAAAGATTATTAGTGACTTAAATTCAAACACAAGCCTTGGTATAGATGGAATAAGCACTAAAGTGGTCAAATGTGCTAAGGATTTGGTTGCTGAAGACTTAACTAACATAATTAACAATAGTCTATTGGAAGGTAGATTCCCTGATTCCCTAAAACTAGCTAAGGTTACTCCAATCTACAAATCAGGAAATAAAATGGATGCCGGAAACTACCGGCCGATATCGGTACTGCCGGTCTTATCAAAAGTATACGAGAAAATATTACACCTCCGCCTCAATGAATATCTGACAAAACACAATTTCTTTAGTAAAAAGCAATACGGGTTTCGCGCTAAGTCCAATACTCTCGCTGCTACTGTAGATCTAATTACAACGATAAAAGTCAACATCGACCAGAAGAAAATAGTACTAGGCACATTTATAGACCTCAAAAAAGCCTTTGACACAGTGAGTCACGACATGCTCTTAACAAAACTAAAGCACATCGGTATTGACGGAGTTGTCCTTGAGATGTTTCGATCATACCTAATGAATAGACACCAAATTGTTAAAATCGATAAATACAACAGTGATCCGCAACAAATTAGCTATGGTGTTCCCCAGGGATCGATCCTTGGCCCGCTGCTATTCCTTATATATATCAATGACATCGGTGACATAGGTCTGCTTGGGGACATTACTCTTTATGCTGATGACACAAGTCTCTTCTATTCCGGACATTCAATAACTTCCCTCGTAGGTCAAGCACAGCATGATTTAGATCTTTTATACACCTGGTTACAATCAAACTTACTAACTATAAACACTTCTAAAACGAACTACATTATTTTTACCGCTAAAAATAAGAAAATAGAAAACTGCTTACCCCTAACAATAAATGGAGAAATAATAAACAATGTCAATGAAGAAAAGTACCTCGGCCTTATAGTGGACAGCCAACTCTCATGGAAACCTCATATAGAAACTATTCGAAACAAACTATCAGCGCTTACAGGTTCGATGCGTGGCATTGTGCGATGCCTACCTAGGCGCGTACGATACACCATTTATAATTCTCTGGTTAAACCTCATCTTGACTACCTGATTGAAATTTGGGGCACGGCTGCGAAAACTAATATAAAAACCTTACAAACTACACAAAATAAATTAATTAAAACTTTATTCGGATACAATTATTTCGAATCTACTATTATTATTTATAAACAAACTAAACTAATGAATCTACATCAGATATACAAATACAATACATGTTTATTAATAAGAAAGATACTTACTAAAGACATTCACTCTCAAATAGTATTTACAAAAAGAAAAAATGTTCAAAAACGAATGACAAGACAAGCCAACAACCTTATTCTTAGAACAACTAGAACAACATCTGGGAAAAAAAGTATTGTTTACGAGGGAGCGCAATTGTATAATAAAATACCAAAAGACATCAGGGAACTCGATTCAATGACCACATTTAAAAGATTGCTTAAAACACACATTTTAAAGGATTTTTCATAAAGAAATCCAATCTTACCTTCCTACTTAAACAACTCTTTAACTAAAATAGTTATCTAGGGGAAGGGCGGGTAACATGGATAGGGCGGGCAAGATGGATACTCGAAATATCCCGAAGACGCAGCGAAATTTTACGATCGCGGCATAACAACAGCGTGCCTAGGCGCCGGCTGCGTCCCCCCGATCAGTGCCTGCCCGTCTCCCGCGCGTGGCGGTCGTTGGAGGAGTGTGTTTATGTTTTGTGTTCCAAGGTTTCGATGTTTTGAAAGTAAGTAAAGTTGAATATTTCTATTGTTTTCTTGTAAATTGATATGGGTTGTTGTTATTTTACTTTGTTTACCATTGACCATGCTTGCTTGGAATGGATTATTGTCTATTAGTTTTATTTGATGACATATTTTCATTGTCGTTCATCATAAGCCGAGTGGGCAAGATGGATCACGTTATATATGATATATCCATCTTGCCCGCCCATTTGTAAAACCTAATTTAATGTATGTTATTGTCTTTTGAGATGGTTTTTGTTATTGTTTTTTGATTATTATGTTTATGTTATTGTTTTTTCAGATGGTTTTCGCCATTGAACGCGATAAAAGGATTCGAAGCAAGTGGGATTTTTCCTTATAACAGGAATATTTTTGGAGATAAAATGTTCGCTGCAGCTTCATTGGCTCCTCCAGAACCAGATGCTAATGATCAGTTAAATTGTCCCTCAGCATCATCATCTATTATAATTCCAGTCAAAGAACCTACACAATGCACTCCCTCGGAATCAAATGCCTGCTCGACGGACGAACTCTCAACATCAAAATCCAATTTGATTCCAGCTCCAGAACCGAGGCAGTGTACTCCTCCCGCGGCATCTCTACCTAATGACCACCTATATGGGTTATGGCTCGTACTTTTGCGATGAGTGTGATGAGTAGAATACTACTTATAATCCATGATCCATCTTGCCCTCCTAGGTTATCCATCTTACCCACCCTGGGCGGGCAAGATGGATAATTTCCACTTTTTTATAAATGTAAGAGTTACACAATATTTGTTTAAGATTTAATTAATCTCATTGTTGATAATGATAGTTTAATAAGTTAATGATTGTTCTATGTAAAGTGTTGAAGCTTAATACACAGATTATCTATGTTACATGCGTTTCTTCTAACTATATCCATCTTGCCCGCCCTTCCCCTACTAACCCACTGGAACACAGCCCTAACAAGACTTCTATTGTTTCAATCGGATCGTTTGCCGACTAGCGTGACACGATGCTATGTTGGTAAAATTATTTAGCGCTACCCACATATCTAGAAATTTGTTAAAAAATCAACTAAGTACTACTTCGACCTAACAACCGAAGTAGGTATTAACTCATATACCATTGTAATACCTTACCTTTACTATTTACCTATATTTGTATAGCTGAAAGGCCGACTTACTTTGATTAATTTAGTTATAGTTTCTCTTTAAGTGAATTTGTAAATTCTTAAGAGAAAAAATAAATATCTCAAACCTCACTTTAGAGACAAACATTTTTTTAAACATGTGCAATTACGAAAAAATTAAACATCCTAAAATTGACATTTGAAAGCCCTTTGAATGGCCTTGAAAGCCATTTCAATGGTCACATCCATACAATATCAAATTACGAAGGCTAGGTATTCAAAGGGCTTTCAGATGTTAATTTAAGATGGGTGGTTTTGCGTAATCGCACAGCTGCTTAGCTACGCTAGAGTGAAATCTTTTTGAGCAAGAGCAGTGAATAAACAAAATAAAATGTGGTGCATGGCGAGAATCAAAAAATTTTTTTTGTGTTTAAACTACAAATTTACGGTTTCTGGATTTTCCCCTTTAGATGTGCTATACGACCTTACTTCTTACTTAAATTTTATGATTCTACGTCAACGGGAAGTACCCTATAGGTTTTGGGTGCATGTGATTCCCTTGGACAAAATTTTCGGACATAAGCGGCTGTAACTTTTGAGTGCGTTGACTTAGAAGTTTAATTTATCACGGCTTCAAGAGGTTACGGACTTGAGTATTTGATGTTAATTTCAACTCGATACCTCCACGCGTTCCTGAGAAAAAAGGGTTGACAGACGGACAGACAGACAGACAGACAGACGGACAACAAAGTGAGTGATCCTATAAGGGTTCCTTTTTTCCTTTTGAGGTACGGAACCCTAAAAATTGGGAATATAAAGAAAAACAGTGCCTTAACTTCCTACTCGTATTCATCGTAACCATCATCACCAATTGTAACCATGTGGGGGGTTCCTGGCGACTCCGTGACTGAAAGGGGTGTGTACCTACTATATGTATAATTGCACCCATAGTCATTTGCGACACATGCCAGCAATACATAACACAATACATAACCAACAATGTATTGTGAAAATGCAACCAGGGGGTATCTATTCGGGGTCATGGGTCCGAAATGTCGTTCTGCCGTCCCATCGTATTATGAGAGTGAGCAAATAGAGAGTGCACCTGTATTTGCGCACAACGCACACACTTCTGCACTATAAGCACTATAATAATAGTGTCCTGTGAACATGGTTAGTCTGTCTCCGTAAATGGATCATTTCACCAGCAATGTACTGTGAGAATGTTCTTCAAGGGGCGAAAATAAATAAATAAATAAATAAATAATGCTGGACAATTCACACAGCATTATCTAGCCCCAAGGTAAGCAGAGCTTGTGTTATGGGTACTAGATAACTGATATACATAATAATAATATACGAGTACATAGATAGATATTTTTTTTGTTAAACATAGAAAACGACCAGAACACCCTAAACAAATATCTGCAGATCGTACAAATATTTGTTCCGAGGCGGGAATCGAACCCGCAACCTCCTGCGTCGCAGGCTGACCTTCGCCCACCGCGCCACAGAGAAAGAAAAGATACGAAAGAAGAAGAAGAAAGAGAAAAGACACTAGTCATTCTGCATTGTATCGTTCCTACCCTTAATGAGCGGAAATAATTGGCGACACGACACTACACCGGTGAGTGATTACTCCATGTTAATAAAGTCTACGGGTGCTACATTGAAGGCTGTGCTTAGTTCACCCAAGTGCACTAAGTCTACCCTGCGTAGCACTTAACCCATACAGTGCATGATTTTTTTTTTCTTCAGAAAAAAAAATCTTACATAATCATATTTATGGTCTAGAACCCTGGAAAAACAGTTAAATTAATAAAAAACCAATAGTAATAGAGAAAAATGTTTTTTTTATTTAGTTCCATATGTGGCACAACATGCAATGGCCTACCTATATTTGTTATCTACATTACTAGAGGTAAACATACGAAAGCAGTTATTTATGAGGCTTGTTTGGTAGGTATTGGCGCAGAATGTTGGAGGCCTTAGTTGCGCACATCTGCTCATATATTGACAATGCTTTTCGTTTAGATATAGCTTGACATTTATTGTTGAGTGTTCCTAATACAGGCCTGATTTTATGAAGACGATCGTGTCCTGCAGTACCTGCTGGTGGCTGAGTGGTATCATGCTTCAAGTGTCAATATTGGCAAATGTTTTCAAATTGGTTTACTAACATGGTATTCCTTAGCAATGGCAAACCTAATTCAGATTCCCAGTACATTCGAGCATGGGGTTCAGTGAACCGTGGGTCTAGATCGGTTTGCCCACAAAACTCAAGGTTGGTTGGTTGGAAAGCTGTTCTGCCGTCCGTTATTCCAGATGTTATTTCGCTTTCTTCTAACGACGGATGCAGCAGGTCTAGGAGCAGCTCCCAGCAGGTGGTAGATGCAATTGTTGACTGATATGCTCGTAAAGCAGTGAATTCAGATATACATACTTGAAACTGCAGAAATTGAACCACTAGGGTTTGATATTTGCTGCTGCATATCAGCTTCAATTACGACAGCATTTCCAGCCACATCATCATAGGACCCTGACAAAGGTGCATCAGGTTCATACCTGGCTGATGAAACACATTTCTCATCATCATCCGCATCGCTAAGCGTGCCACAAAGTTGGTTGAAGATAGTCCGAATTGCGGCAATGTCATCATCAGATTTAGCTCCTGGGAAGCCTTGCTCGTCAAATAGTCTTGGATTTGAGCGCGGGATAAGCTTTTCCTCGGCATTATATAAAATAAAAACAACATCCTACCAATAGTAAAATGTGTCACTTCCTGAACTGACGGTACCTAAAATTCGACCATAAGTGCATGAAGTGACACATCTGGAACAGTCAGAAACTGTATAGTTATAGTATCAAAACACTGCCTAATCAAAAAATTATACTTACATTTGCTTAGAACACAAATTTTCCGACATAAAAATAATTTTTTCACTGTTACGCTCCGTCAATAACTATTATTTACGATATTTTCAAATTTCATTTGAACGGCGCGCGGCTAATGTCCGAAATTTTCGATTGAATTATTATCTGATCGAGATGGTGCTGACATCTAACTCCAATTAATGTACTAATTGGTTGCCATGGCTGTTAATACTTACTTTACATAATTATAGAGGTCGCTGCTTGGTTCAAATTAGAAATAAAATCAATTTTATTGGTTGTCACTTATATGGCACTGAATGCAGTGTAGGGTTAATGCACCCAGGTGATTTACTCCAGGTGAATTAAGTCTACCGGGTGGATTATTGATTGTGATTATTTGTGATTCATCATCCTCATCATCAGCCCGTATACGTCCACTGCTGAACATAGGTCTCCCCCTCTCCCACTCACTGGACACTGTCCACTAAATAAACATCTCTTCACCATCGGAGCAACTGACAGCCCTCTCTGCAGGGGGTGTCTCAGTGACAAAGAATCTGCTGCCCACGTAGTCCTTGAATGCGAGGGAGTAACAGCGCAACGACACGAAATCCTCGACCACCCGAGGTCACTCCGCGAAGCCTGTGAAGATCCCAGGAAGATTCTGCGCTTCTGCACGGAGTTAGGCTGGTTACAATAGTAAATCAAAACACGCGCAATGGACCAACTCGAGTCTAAGTGCGGCCAATAGAGTAAACACCATAACCAGAACCCTAAGGCCTCGGTCTCGAATTTTGCGGGCAGCGGGGCGGCGGCGGCGGCGGCGCGGGAGCGGCAGGATCTTATGCGTATCGTCAAATGGACCGGGTCTCGAAAACAGCGGCGCGGGAGCGGCGCGGGGGCGGGCAACGAGCGGTGCACTCCAGTCGAGCGGTGACCGTCCCGCGTTGCGCGTCTGCATTGTAGTATAGTGTTGTACTTTTTTTTTGTGACGTATCAAAATGTCCTCGGACGTGCAAGAGCAAATTATTTCGGCAATCTTTGAGAAGAGACCCATATGGAACAGCAAAGATAGTTTCTAGAATATACCTAGTCAAAAGTTTCTACACTCATTCTGGTGTAGTCGTAGAATTTATCGGGATTTTGTCTCTGTTCTTCATAATTTCGATAAAACTCGCCATTTATTTTACTTGCCCTATAGTAGGGATCCACTTCTTCTTTTGCCCACAATAAATCGAGCGTTAGGAATACATTTGAATCAAAAAGATGTTGTCGCCGATTTTCAGACATTTCGTTTCCGAATGTCGACAACACAACCACGAACACAACACTACACCGCTACAGTGCCGCGCGATCTGCCCGCTGGTTTCGAGAACAGGTATGCGTTGCCCGCCCCTCTCCCGCGCCGCCGCCGCCGCCGCCCCGCTGCCCGCAAAATTCGAGACCGAGGCCTAAAGGTCTCCCCCAAAGAACGCCACGAATAGCGGTCCCGAGCCGCCTCCATCCATCGACTTTCTGCGTCTACTACACTTGCGAGCTTTAAAATGGAACGCTTTCATCGAAGTTGAAGTCGCTTTCAAAACAATTTTTTTACAATAATAATTTATGTACAATGAACTATAGATTGTGGTATATCATTTGAAAGGTAATTTTGTTACCTTTCAAGTGATATCAAGAAGATTTAAAATTAATTAAATTGGCTACCTAAATTTTGGGAATTATTGCAATAGATCGAAGTTGCATCAATCGGCTTCTATCGGCGCCGGAGCTGGATGAGCTGGATTTCTCCCTCGTATCCGCTGTTTTAGCTCGTCCCACATATGCCAGATTGGGTTCAAGTCAGGAATAAGGGCTGGCCAGTTTAGTGCGGGAATGCCGACATGGAAGACGTCTGTCGGTACTGTCTAGTCACTGCTGCGGTGTGGCAGCGGACATTATCGTGCATTAAATCAAAATTTATCGTCGCCAATAAATCCTGCGTAAGGGAAAACATAACTTAACTCATAGTTCACTGCAAAGAAATTGTAAAAATTAGTCTTGAACAACCCTTGAAGCGATTCCAGTTTAAAGCTCGCAAGTGTACAATGTCGTCGGTTCCATCGAGTGCGAGGTCTTCCCACACTCCGTTTCCCTTCTAGCGGAATTTTTGTGATTATTTACCCACAAATTCCGTAAGGACATCATCACCATTGTCCTCTTTTCCAATCTTCCAAAATAAAGACGAAGTTTTAGATGGCTGTTGGTTACTTCCACACGGCAAAAATTACTCAACGGATCGAGCTTTGTAAAGATGTAGTTCTAGAGCTGCAATAACATTCTATTTTTTTTTTAAATAAATAAATAAATAATGCTGGACAATTCACACAGCATTATCTAGCCCCAAGGTAAGCAGAGCTTGTGTTATGGGTACTAGATAACTGATATACATAATAATATACGAGTACATAGATAGATATTTTTTATTATAGATAGAAAACGACCAGAACACCCTGAACAAATATCTGCAGATCGTACAAATATTTGTCCCGAGGCGGGAATCGAACCCGCAACCTCCTGCGTCGCAGGCGGACCTTCGCCCACCGCGCCACAGAGGTCGTCTATTCTAAGTAGATATAGGCAAATTATATAGCCTATAATTTTTTTTTATCTTCTAGGTAACGAAGGTATTTAGTAAGGTGTATATTAATATAACTGAAAGCTTATTTACTCGAAACTTTATTCATTAAAAAAACATGATCAGTAATTGAATGTACTGTAGTACCTAATAAAAGTGGTGCTTGGTACATATAAAGAATAAAACGATTTAAAATATAAAACGTTACAACAATTCACAATAAAATTGACACTCAAGATCAGACTCACGATAAAAAAAAAACATTAAGTTTTCTATCGTAGTTTCTACAGACGGATAACGATAAATATTTTTCATGATACTTCAGTATTTTCACATTAAACACATTAATTTTAGCCTTCTTGGTTTTGCCTTTTTGTTTTTCTTCCATGAAATATGTGCGGCGACGAGCCAAAAGGGCGTCTGTACATGGATATTTTGAATTTCGTTTATACTATATTATACTGTTTTTAGTTTATAATATTAAAGTTTATATATTTAGTCTTTCCTATGTTATACATATACATAGGGTGTTAGTTTTATTTCCTTACTAGCAATGCCTTATTAGTGTTTAAAGCCATCTCAAACTTGGCGACCTCTTGGATGCCTGCCCCCCTATCCCTCCACATGACGGCGACACAAGGCGACTAAGGCCATATTTTTGTAATAATATTAAAGTTTAGCAAAAAACTTGGTGCGGCTTGGTTTGTTCACTGAATATTAATCTGTGGTAGCAGGTGAATGACCTCCTTCAGTATGGTTCACTAATTTGACTAACACCCTGTATCTACATATTACATATAAAAAAATTTTATTTAAAAAAAACTTTAGTTTAGTTTCTTTACATTCGTGTTCTTTTACACGTTGACTCTTGCATCATTTTATCATTGTCATTTTTTTAAGCAAATCAAGTGTTTTGTCATGAATTTATAACATCAATTTATTGGAGATCCATTTGAAAATCACATTCTTCTCCAAAATAAAATGATTAAATGCAAAATAAAAAAATCTTTAAAACTTTTAAGTAAAAAAATATGTAAGTAAGCATCTGTTAAAAAAAACCAAATATGGAAAAAATAAGTCGATATTCTTTTCAAAAAAAGTTAAAAATTATCGATATAATTTTTTTTGATGCAAATTGACCCCCTCTGGATCCAGAATCGTCCCCTTTCGGCTTAATCCACAATTTACGCGACACCGGAGTGAGACAGACGGGTTGTATAAGTACGTTTTTCGTGGTGCTATGGCTGTGTTCTCTCGTATTAGTTTGTTGCGCTTCATTGTCATTGTTTTAGCTTTTCACTAGGCTTCTAGAAAATTCTATGTCGAAACCTACTTTTGTTCCTACTCTCACTATCTGTCGCGAGGCGGTCTCAGGTATAGGAGCAGTAATTTTTTCCTTTGCAGTAAGTTTTGCGCTGCTTATTTTTGAAACATGTTTCGTTTTACGTTTGTTTCTCTTATCAGGATTCTTTTTGGTTTGGGAAGACGAACTTTTCGAAGTACTGCTAAGTTCTTTGTTAGTATTTGTTTTCTTATTGCCTTCATTTGGGAAACATTTACATGTTACATTTGTATATTTAGAAGTAAGTGTGTTAACTTGCTTTTTTTCTTGCGGTTGTTTTTGAAATTTTAATGTGCAGAAGCATCTTTTTATGGGCCCCGTGAAGGAAGATAATGTTTTTTTCTGTGTGTGAATAGTTTGAGACTCTTTTTCAGTCATTTCATCACTTAGACTTAGAATAACTTTAGAATTTGTTTTGGTAGTTTTGTTACGTCTTTTCGTCAAATTGGTAGGCTGTACGTTAGTCTTAAGTTTGTTACGCATTTTTATTCTTTCAAGGCAGACATAAGGGTCACATTTGCCTGGAGTGCAGAAGCCAGGCTCGCACTCGTATGGCAATAAGCCAGGCGGTGATCCCAACGGTGAAACATAAACTGGTTTCACGTGTTGCTTTTTGGTTTGGGCAATCGCAGTTGACCTATGAATTTCTTCAGTAGTGTTTGATTTTTTATTCGAAAAACATTTGCATATAACTTTAGTAAAAGTATTTTTAACCTGCTCACTTCCTTTTATATGCTGTTGTTTCTGAAATTTTAATGTACAAAAGCATCTTTTTATGGACCCCGTGGAGGATGATATGTTTTTTTTCTCTGTATGAAATGTCTGAGACGTTTTTATACTAGTTTGATCACTTGGACATTTACAAATAACCTTATTAGTGGTTTTAACAGCCTTGTCACGTTTTCCCATCAGGTTAGGGGGCTGTGGAGCATCATTTTTAGATTTGTTACGTATTTTAATTCTTTCAATACACACATAAGGGTCACATTTTCCTGGAGTGCAAAAGCCAGGTTCGCACTCGTATGGTAATAAGCCAGGCGGTGGTTCCAAAGGTGTAACATTAACTGGTTTCACCTGTTGCTTTTTGGTTTGGGCAATCGCAGTCACCTTACGAGTTTCATCAGTAGTGTTTGATTTGCTATTGTTTTCATATAAACCTGGCGGTGGTTCCAAAGGTGTAACCTTAACTGTTTTAACATGTTGCTCTTTGGTTTGAGCAATCGCAGTTGACTTAGGAATTTCTTCAGTAGTGTTTGATTTTTTATTGTTGACATTAGTATTTTTAGTACCGAGTGTGTTTTTAACCCTATGACTACCTTCCATGTGTTGTTGATTCTGAAATGTTAATGTGCAGAAGCATCTTTTAAGTGGCCTTCTGAAGGACGATACATTTTTTTTCTGTTTGTGCGCTGTTTGAGAAACTTTTTCCGGGGCTCTTGGTGCATTGTTACCATTTATTTTCTTGTTTGACTTCTTATTAACTTTCTCTTTTGGAGGTCTGTCTGCTCGCATGGAACTATCAACAATCTCTGAACGAACTTCTTTTCTAGAAAACTCAATATTAAAATCAAAACTGGAACTGATTCGTACTGACAGTTTGGAAGGTGATTCTTTTGAGGTTTTATGTGGCATATGGCTCAGCATAAGATTTTCTCTTGACATAAGATTTTCTCTTGACTTAAGATTTTCTGATTTGACAGAAGTGGCATCTGGTTTGCATAAACATATTTGATGCATAGATACTTGCTCAGCCTTTTTAAGACTGGTCATTTTAGTCTTTGTTCGGTGGTGTCTTGTACTACGTTCCCTCATTTCATCAGTAGGACATTTACAAATAACCTTAGAATTGGTTCTGGGAATCTTGTCACGTTTGTCCATCGAATCGGTAGACTGTACAACATCATTCTTAGGTTTGTTACGTATTTTAATTCTTTCAATACACACATAAGGGTCACATTTCCCTGGAGTGCAAAAGCCAGGTTCACACTCGTATGGTAATAAACCAGACTTTGGTTCAGAAGGTGTAACATTAACTGGTTTCACGTATTGCTTTTTGGTTTGGGCGATCGCAGTTGACTTACGAATTGTATCAGTCGTGTTTGATTTTTTATTTTTGTCATTTGGAAAACATTTACATATAATTTTTGTATATTTAGTAGCAAATGTATTTTTGGCCTGCTTAGGTCCTTCAGTGCGCGGTGGTTTTTGAAATTTTAATGTGCAAAAGCATCTTTTTATGGACCCCGTTGAGGAAGATATTGTTTTTTTCTGTGTGTGAATTGTCTGGGATATTTTTTCACTCATTTCATCACTTGGACATTTACAAATAACCTTAGAATTGGTTTTGGGAAGCTTGTCACGTTTTTCCATCGAATCGGTAGACTGTACAACATCATTTTTAGGTTTGTTACGTATTTTTATTCTTTCAATGCAGACATAAGGGTCACATTTGCCTGGAGTGCAGAAGCCAGGCTCGCACTCGTATGGTAATAAGCCAGGCGGTGGTTCCAAACGTGTAACATTAACTGGTTTCACGTATTGCTCTTCAGTTTGGGCAATCGCAATTGACTTACGAATTTCGCTAGTAGTGTTTGATTTTTTATTACTATCATTTGGGAAACATTTGCATATAATATTTGTATATTTAGTGGTCACTTTGTTTTTAACCTGCTTACGCTTTTCAATTTGGGGTGGTTTTTGAAATTTTAATGTACAAAAGCATCTTTTTATGTACCCCGTGGATGAAGATAATGTTTTTTTCTGTACATGAATTGTCTGGGATATTTTTTCACTCATTTCATCACTTGGACATTTACAAATAACCTTAGAATTGGTTTTGGGAAGCTTGTCACGTTTTTCCATCGAATCGGTAGACTGTACGACATCATTTTTAGGTTTGTTACGTATTTTTATTCTTTCAATGCAGACATAAGGGTCACATTTGCCTGGAGTGCAGAAGCCAGGCTCGCACTCGTATGGTAGTAAGCCAGGCGGTGGTTCCAAACGTGTAACATTAACTGGTTTCGCGTATTGCTCTTCAGTTTGGGCAATCGCAATTGACTTACGAATTTCGCTAGTAGTGTTTGATTTTTTATTACTATCATTTGGGAAACATTTGCATATAATATTTGTATATTTAGTGGTCACTTTGTTTTTAACCTGCTTACGCCCTTCAATTTGGGGTGGTTTTTGAAATTTTAATGTACAAAAGCATCTTTTTATGTACCCCGTGGATGAAGATAATGTTTTTTTCTGTACATGAATTGTCTGGGATATTTTTTCACTCATTTCATCACTTGGACATTTACAAATAACCTTAGAATTGGTTCTGGGAATCTTGTCACGTTTGTCCATCGAATCGGTAGACTGTACAACATCATTCTTAGGTTTGTTACGTATTTTAATTCTTTCAATACACACATAAGGGTCACATTTGCCTGGAGTGCAGAAGCCGGGCTCGCACTCGTATGGTAATAAGCCAGACGGTGGTTCCAAAGATGTAACATTAACTGGTTTTTGCTTTTTGGTTTGGGCGATCGCACTTGACTTACGAGTTTTATCAGTAGTGTTTGATTTTTTATTTTTGTCATTTGGGAAACATTTACATAATACATTTGTATATTTAGTAGCAAGTGTATTTTTGGCCTGCTTAGGTCCTTCAATGCGCGGTGATTTCTGTAATTTTAATGTACAAAAGCATCTTTTTATGGACCCCGTTGAGGAAGATAATGTTTTTTTCGGTGTGTGAATTGTCTGGGATATTTTTTCACTCATTTCATCACTTGGACATTTACAAATCACCTTAGAATTGGTTTTGGGAAGCTTGTCACGTTTGTCCATCGAATCGGTAAACTGTACAACATCATTCTTAGGTTTGTTACGTATTTTTATTCTTTCAATGCAGACATAAGGGTCACATTTACCTGGAGTGCAGAAGCCAGGCTCGCACTCGTATGGTAATAAGCCAGGCGGTTGTTCCAAAGGTGTAACATTAACTGGTTTCACATATCGCTTTTTGGTTTGAGCAATCGCAGTCACCTTACGAGTTTCATCAGTAGTGTTTGATTTGCTATTGTTTTCATATAAACCTGGCGGTGGTTCCAAAGGTGTAACGTTAACTGGTTTAACATGTTGTTCTTTGGTTTGAGCAATCGCAGTTGACTTAGGAATTTCTTCAGTAGTGTTTGATTTTTTATTGTTGCCATTCGGGAAACATTTGCATATAACATTTGTGTATTTAGTTTTATGTCTGTTTTTAATCTTCTTACCATCTTTTAAGTGCGGTTGATTTTGAAATTTTAATGTACAAAAGCATCTTTTTGTAGACACTGTGTAGGAAGATAATGATTTTTGCTGTCTGGGGATTGTTTGAGACTCTTTTTCACTCATTTCATCACTTGGACATTTACAAATAACCTTAGAATTGGTTTTGGGGATCTTGTCACGTTTGTCCATCGAATCGGTAGACTGTACAACATCATTCTTAGGTTTGTTACGTATTTTAATTCTTTCAATACACACATAAGGGTCACATTTGCCTGGAGTGCAGAAGCCGGGCTCGCACTCGTATGGTAATAAGCCAGGCGGTGGTTCCAAAGATGTAACATTAACTGGTTTCACGTGTTGCTTTTTGGTTTGGGCGATCGCACTTGACTTACGAGTTTTATCAGTAGTGTTTGATTTTTTATTCTTGTCATTTGGGAAACATTTACACAATACATTTGTATATTTAGTAGCAAGTGTATTTTTGGCCTGCTTAGGTCCTTCAATGCGCGGTGATTTCTGTAATTTTAATGTACAAAAGCATCTTTTTATGGACCCCGTTGAGGAAGATAATGTTTTTTTCTGTGTGTGAATTGTCTGGGATATTTTTTCACTCATTTCATCACTTGGACATTTACAAATAACCTTAGAATTGGTTTTGGGGATCTTGTCACGTTTGTCCATCGAATCGGTAGACTGTACAACATCATTCTTAGGTTTGTTACGTATTTTAATTCTTTCAATACAGATATAAGGGTCACATTTGCCTGGAGTGCAGAAGCCAGGCTCGCACTCGTATGGTAATAAGCCAGGCGGTGGTTCCAAAGGTGTAACATTAACTGGTTTCACATATCGCTTTTTGGTTTGGGCAATCGCAGTCACCTTACGAGTTTCATCAGTAGTGTTTGATTTGCTATTGTTTTCATATAAACCTGGCGGTGTAACACTAACTGGTCTTACGTGTTGCTTTTTGGTTTGGGCAATCGCAGTCGACTTAAGAATTTTATCAGTATTGTTTGATTTTTTATTGTTGTCATTTGGAAAACATTTGCATACAACATTTGTATATTTAGTACTAGATATATTTTTAACCTGCTTACTTTCGTCCATGTGCTTTGTTGGAATCCTTTCAGGTACTGGAGAGTTTACTAAATCTTTTTTTTTACCTTGTTTTGCTTTTTTTAATTTCTTTGGGTAGGAGTTTTTGGCAGCTTTTAAAGGAACTTTAGTTTTTGAAAACTCAATGTTGAATTCAAAACTCGAACTGATTCGAACTACCTGTTTCAGAGGTGATTCTTCTGAAGATTTTGGCAAGGAGGCAGAAACAGGAGTTTCAGTGAAAGGAGTTGCTTTTATCTTTATATTATCTTCCAATTTGTTAAAAGTTGCATGTGATTTAACATCTTTGCCATGACTTTGCTTGGTATGCTGATGTGTATTCACCATTTTTCTTTTTTTCTCTTTGGTTTGTTTACTATCTAAGGTATCCGCGTATTGGTTTTCTTGGAGAAATTTATTATCCGTTATTTCATTACCATAGCTTGATCTGCTCCTCAATTTTTGTTTTTTTCGTACACTGGGTAATGTATTAGTCGATCTTACAAGTTCTGGTATATGTTTCGTTCCCCTGTTTTTTCTATCATGATGATGTTCGACTCTTCCGAACACAGATTTTGTCGAAGATACAGAAGTAATTTTAGTTTTTTTTGACGCCTTTACATTTGTGTTTAGTGTTTTATTTTTATGTTTGATCATTTTGTTATCACGCTCATTCAAAGACTCAAAATCAGCTATATTGGCGGTGCTCATAAATCGATGATGTTTTTTTAGTAGTTTTTTGGTACAGAAACATCGTTTAAGTTTATAGCTACCATCAGGGGGAGACGGTCTTGAATCTAAAATGCTTGTCATTGTAGAGGATTTACTAGGCTCTTTACACTCACAACTTACTTTTTGTTTCTTGCTTTTAGAAGAAATTTGCGTTCCCTTTTTTTGTTTTATTTCTGGCGCCACAGCAATAGAAACTTTGCGAACATCTTTGCGTGCACTTCGGCTATCCTTCAATTTGTTTGCTTCTCTAACCTTTATTTTTTCGTAACAGTCCTCTGGGACACACTCATACGGAATACACCAGTCTGGATCACATGCCCATGCTTCCATACGACGTTTTTCTAATTTATCTTTATACATATTAAGTGAATCCTTCCTTAGCTTTTGCAAGTGAAAGGCATCTTCAATTGAATGGATACTAGCACGGATATTTTCGGAAAAAACTCTTTGTGCGTTTTTCAGTGACGATTTGTTTATAGAGTGTCGTGACATTTTTTTAATTTTTTTTGATTGTACGGTGTGAAATTCAACTCTCTTTTTTTTTAGACTTTCTTTCTTAATTCTCATATTCTCATTCTCTATTCTAATTTTTTCTGTTTGTCTTCTTGCAATCCTTTCTGAGTCTAGGGTTTTTGCAGATTTCATTCGTCGTATGTGGTGATCTTCAAAGAATTCGTTTACATTTTCTACAGCTGGAATGTGTGCGTGAATTTTTCTTGGTTGTGGCAGGTCAGGTAATTTTGGTAATTCATCAATGCATCTGCAGCATCCACAACATTCACCATGCAGATTGACTGAAGAGTTTAGTGAGGGATGTTCTCCTCTATCAACAAGTTCCACAAGTTTCAGAACTGTATCGCTATCTTTTTTATCAGATACGCATTCACATTCATGATTTGGCGGAAGCGGTGAAACGACATCCACACTGGTAGAGGACAAAATTCGGTTTCTTATATCATCGTAAACACCACGCGTTCTGACAAGCTTCGCCAATAGTTTCTTTTCTCTCAGCGGCAAGTACTCATCGTAGTAAAGTTTATCAATTCTGCTTCCACCGTGAAGACCATCTTCATCTGTCTTTATACTTTTGTAAATACAATGAGTACATGAACACGTCGAGTGATGTTTTGAACTCATGGGCTTGTTCTTCTGTTCATAAAGGTACCACCAAAGTGCCTTGAATTAAAATAAATAAGTTTTAAAACAAATTGTATTTCTAGTTGCTAATCAATTCTAAGTCATGATTTCTGACCCAACAGTAGGTAGGTGCTAAGTGTAATTAATTATCTACCTAACCTTATTGTTTGAGTGGAGAAGATACGTTTTTTAGCTAGGTAGTGGTGGTGTATCCACCGAAGCTGTGCGGAGATGAGTACTGGCTAGACTGGAGCGGAGATGTGTGCTGGCTAAAGCGAAGATGTGTGCTGGGGATACTAGCGACGCAGGTGGCACTAGTGGCTCCGCACACTGCACGCCGCTCATATCTTTTCTAGTCACCGCTGCGTGCCGTCGCCAGCTTGCGAGACACAGTTCACATCTCCGCTTCGTACCGCCCAGCTCAATCTCGCCGAGGCACAGCTCACATCTCCGCTTTTATCGCGCCTAACCGATACGATAAGTACATCTCCGCTCGGTGATACCTCCTTAAGCGGAGTGGAGACGAGATTTGTGAATAACGACGTTCTATTAGTTGCTTAAAGCACATCTCCTTCTGTCTCGCCTTCGCTTTAGCGGACTCCGGGCCTAAAGGCCATTTGGGAAACTACAAAATTGATTTGACTTGTGTTCGGCACGATGTTTGGTTTACCTTGCTTTCCCTTGGGTATAATCACAAAATAAATTTGTGAGCTGCATACAAACAGGTCTAGAAGCATCATTTTTATTTGTCACAGAGACAAGTGAGTCGTTTAACTCGTGTTCATATTTAATCCTCTAGTGAGTACTGAGCATAAACCACAGCTTTACGTAAACTAACTAACACAACATAACAAGAACTTCTTGCTAACAAAGTAAAAACTTAGAAATATCCATTGATTACAAAGACCTAAATAAAAGGAAAAGTAAGAAAAATTTATTATAATTTCATTCTGTCATGTTGGAAGAGTACAACGAGAGTGCAAAAGAAAATAGTGACAGAATATTTTTTATTTTACGAAAAGGTCACTATGATAGTGACATCTTCTAAAGTCTTGTTATGCCCAAAGAGAATAAAACCACAACGTTAGCCATGCCTAGTCAAAGAGTAAAGAAAGTAATACCTTCATGGGGTGTCATTCCATAGAAAAGGTTGTGCGGTTCAAAAAAATTACGGTTAGATGGCGTTAGGTGTATCACTTAGTTATAATATAACGCCATCAATCTGTGGACGAGGTTTGTGTAAACTGACAAAACAATAGAGAATTTCATTACAAAAATGTCTGCGCTCTTTTAGGAAAAACTCTTGTGTAAAATATAATTGAATTTGTATGCCTTTAAATCAAAAATTTCATAAATTTTAAAATTTCATTAGGCTCGAAGTTCTCCTTGCGGAATTTAAATGAACTTATCAAATCTTATACCCCACAGCCGCGATTTTGAAGCGCGTCTTGTGTCGCGCGATTTGTTACGATTTTGTAGCGCGATTCCTTACAGCTGCGTTTTTGTAAGCGCGATTTCTAAACCCCGCGCGCCGCCGGCGCCCCCCAAAACGCAAGACGCAGCTGTGTGTAAGATGGCATGCTTCCTAAATACAAAATGTTCTGTGAATAATTATCGCAAAATCGAGGGACGCGGAAACGTGCCGTACAACTTTTATCACGTCGATAAAATCGCAGTAGTGTGTAAGATCGTATGCGTGTTAGTACAAAATGTACTGAAAACAAATCGCGCGACAGAAAGACGCACTTTAAAATAGCGGCTGTGAGGTAGAAGCTTATCTTTGTTTGTTGATTTGATGTACTTCACACTGTATCCGTCCGTCTACGTGCCGATTGTTAAGTGAGATTTCTTCAGTGATATTTTAGTGACCGGCTAGATTTCTAATTGAACTTGCATTCTTTCTTATTCTATCGATTTTTGGCAAGTTATCGGACTTTTGCATGTCCCTATATTACAAATCACTTGCGGCAATTTATGATCAATTCAGTGATAACATTAGCAGCTCCATCAACAATACGACGTTGGCTGCAGGAAATCAAATAATATCGCAAATTTTTTTGACTTCGACGGGACTTGAACCCGCATCCTTCCCTCAGTACGGGAATGTGCTAACCAACTGCACCACGAGGTCAAGTGACGTGGGAGTCGAAAATCTTTGCGACTTCCTACGGTCTCCCCCGGGGGGGCCTGTGTGCCAGGAATCAATAACGAAATATTTGAAAATATGTACCTATTAAAAATTAATTTGCAAATAAATCAATTAAGGATAGGTCTTGTGCTGTATATTTTGATGAAATGAGTTATAAGGTTGATTTGTTGATTTAATAGAAGAATATGAAGATTTTGGTGATGGTGACCGAAGTAATAAAGAAGCCGAACACGCTTTAGTATTTATTGCAAGAGATTTATACAGGGTGGTCAAGTTTCTATGAAAAATTATAATTCCTTGGTCGATTCACTCAAAACTCGGTTTAAATCTATATATATAAAAATTAAACCCGTTTTCCTTGATCACGGCATCACGCGTGAACGGCTGGACCGATTTCGCTAATTCTTTCTTTGTTGTGTTTGTTATTGTCAGGAGAAGGTTCTTATGAAAGAAAAAATTAAGAAAGTTGGAAACATAAATTTCCACGGGGGCGAAGCCGCGGGGCGCAGCTAGTAAGCTATAAAGTAAAAGATGAATCAAGTATTTTTTACTTTTCTAAAACCAGGGGGTGTGTAGTAAATTTCTTAAGTTTGTATGATCTCAACGCGGGCGAAGGCGCGGTGCGCAGGTAGTCACACTAATATTATAAATTATAAATGCAAAAGTTTGGATGAGATGTATGGATGGATGGATGGATGTTTGTTACCTCTTCACGCCAAAACTACTGAACGGATTGGGCTGAAATTTTGCATACAGGCAATTCTAATCCTGGAATCAAACGTAGGCTACTTTTTATCCCATAAATCAGTTCCCATCGGATATAAATCACCTTTAAACGTTTCCATAGAAACAACGCGTGCGAAGCCGCGGGGATAAACTTGTTTACCATAATTTGAGATGATTTTTTAGTAGATCGATACCAGCTGTCTGCCAATAAATACTCACTCGCAAGGTCTGCAGTATTCCGTGATCATGGCGCATGAAGCTGTGTCGAAATATTGGAAAGCTCAAAATTCAAATCACATACACATGTGAGTTTTTTTTCAGGGCCACTTAGGGGAAGTCTGAAACCGTGAGAGTTATCGAAAAGTCATGTTAAGAGTTACGTGCTCGATTTTGGAAAAAATAAGGCCTGCATTCAAAAAGTCATTTATTTAGTTTTAATAACTTTTAGTTTGAGAAAGTGAGTTTTTGAAAAACGATTTTAAATTTTTGTATTCTTTGTTCGATATTCAATAAATAACGACGACGATTATGTGCCCAAAGTTGCTAGAACACCTTCAAAATAGTTTATTCACAAAGAAAATAAAATAAAATTATAAGTAGTATTTACAATTGGTAATAATAATAAATAACTAATGCTGATGATGATGATGATTTACAGTTGAGCTAACTGAAGACTGTTTCAAACAGTCTACATGTACATGTACATGCTCAACTGATCCATATCAATACCAGTCGGAAGCGTCTCCAAGACGCTGGCTGCATTGAAAATAATCAATATCCTACAAAATTGAAATTCTTTAAATTCTTTTTTATATATTCAGTAGAGGTTACAAGTTCAGATTCAGAATATGAACGTTCAAAAACTCACTTTTCTAAAACTAACTAAAACCACCTAAAACTCGTATGAAGGTACCTATATACCTATAGGTACCTTTATGCACAGATCCTTTAAGCACATTGGCGTCAAAATTTTTTTTTACCAACTTGATTCATTTTAAGGCACTTCTCACGCTTGACCAAAAAAAATTTAATGCCAATATATCATTCTCCAAAAAGGAGCTGATGTTTCAAAAGAAACTGCACCTGTATCTCCTCTGGTTATGGGTGCCCCCGTACTGTCCCAGTTTAAAAAACACATGTCTTCGACATCGAAGAAAGAAGTAGAGACGTCTCAAAAAAACGATTTTTTGACAGATTTTCATGGAAAACTGTCAAAAATAGCTACTTGAGACGTGCTTATAAAAGATGCATTTGAGTACCTATTCGGTTAGCCCAGCAATACACACATCGCTAAAGTATATTGTGCTGAAAGATCCATAAAATATTTTTAAAAAAATACACGTCCGATTTTTGTCTGATTGTCGGATCAGATAGATTTCATCTGACTATGGGAAGGCGTTCGTTCCATACATAGAGCTAGAAAAATTAGGGCCATTTTCTGTATAGTCTGTAACAAAGACTACGTTCCGTAGTAAGGTTTCGGTACGACATCAGCATGTTCGGATGTCGAAAGCTTACCGCGCCGTCGCGTCGTCGTCGCCGCCTGCACTGTCGCACTTGTCTACAAAAAATATGCAGAGCCGCGTGTGACGTAGTGAAATATTGTCTTAGGCCCTTATCACATGCATACGGCATGCGAGACCGTATCGTGACCGTGTGTCGCCCGTCCTTATCCACTATAACTAGTAGTTCTACGAACAGTAGACGTCGCGAACACTAACTTTTTGACGTGACAACGTCTTATAAATTGGTTTGCCGGGTGACACTTCAAGAAACTGCGTTACGCGTTACGCTCCGCTCACGTTATGCAGACATAAAAAGTGAAAGGAACTCAAAGTCGTTGTCACGTAAAACTTTCGCCCGTATACCGACTTTACAGGCAACCAATTTTTTTTTCAACAATTAATTTATTTATTAATGCACTAAAGTAATTTAAAACGGGATATTTTGGTAGGTAGGTTCGGTAGGTATATTTTGAAAATAGTCGAAATGGTTACCCTTTCAACCATGTTTTTCGGCGGTGACTCCTTGCAAATCGCCATGCCAGTATGAAAGCATCTTATGTATCACGGAGCAAAAGTGCTTACTTATCAGAATAAGCACCAGCATAGGCAGGCACCAGCCTTCCTATAATGGAGCTAATCTTGTCATAAGTATTATAGGTAAGTACCTAATTTCTATGTAATTATCGGTGCCTCTTACTTTTTGACGCGTTGTAAGAAAAATCCTATGGGTAGGTAGGTAGTGTATCTACACTTTACCTACCTCAGTAGATACCCAGGTAGGTATATCCAAAAATCAGAAAAACCCTTATAAGTAGGTAGGTACCTAAATATTGGTTTACGCTAGTGTGGTGTGCATTGAATTTTTGAACGAAATGTTGCACAAACACATCAACCATTATACCAATTGTCCATACAAAGTACCTAAGTTACGTTCCTCAGCAAAGCTCGAAATTCTGTACCTAGGTATCAATAGATGGCGTTGATCCATCAGCGCAAAGTTGTTGTTATTATTTAAGCGACGACGACGGTGTATGTGGCCGCGCTATTTCATATAACTCTCGAAGTGTTACAAAGATGTTCTAATAGGTGGCGCTGTACTGTAAATGCTCTCTTGCATATTACTGCATTTTGCGGAGCTATTCTGCTCGTCATGCCGAAAATCCTCATCCGATCTTTACCAAATTTTTATAAGAACAGTTTAAAGTTATTACCTTTCAAGGTTTTGTTATTATAGTGCGTAAGCCTCGCACTCTGGATAATTTCTAATTTCTAAGAAATCGAATTATATCGCAAAAATTTTCGACTTCTTTCTTTATTACCTTTCAATTAAAAATACAATCATCAAAATCAGATCTCTTATAGCGGAGATATTCCAAATCCGCCTTTTTGCCTTATTGTGGAAGAAGTACGCCTTTAATCAAAAAATCCCGACGACAATAAAATTCTTTAAAATCATAGAATCTGTACACAAAGTTTCGTACCGATCGGTTGTAAAATACGACCTGTAGAGGAGTACGGACATACTGACAAAAACGCTATTTTGGCCAGACCTGAAACGAAGACTTTCGTTCAATTCTTTCACGACGTCAAATACGTTTTCGTCGCGGCAACCGTCTTTGGAAATAGCACGGAAAAATTGCACAAAAATAAGCATTCAACTATTTATTTTAACAAACTATTGTACGTACATATCTAATTTTATTTTATATTCAATACTCTCTTTTGACCAGAGACCACAAGGTCACTTGATGGAAAAAGACGATATTTTATGGCTGACCATGTATATAGCAAGCAGCATAGTTACAAAGGTCTAGATGACTGTTTCAAGAGATTCGGGTACGAGTCTTGGCCGGAAAAACAAGCACCTGGTAGAGTGTTCCAAACATTGGGTAGGTTATGTAGGTACTTACAAAAGCCTTTATTCACATAGAAAATTATACTAGTATTTACAATTGAAACTATTGAGCTAACTGCAGACTGTTGCAAACAGTCTACAGGTAGCTCAACTGATCCATATCAATACCAGTTGGAAGCGTCCCCAAGACGCTGGCTGCATTGCCACGCTGCGCTGCATGGCAATGCTGATGCGCTGTGCCAGATACTCACCAGCTCTCGGATCACGCGTCGCTCTGTAGGTACTTATTATTTGGATCATATTATTGACTTGACAGACCAAGTACTCAATTTTCTGGAGATCATTAGGTTTAAATTGATTCGAGTAACTATAATTACTTATATTATAAGTAACTGTCTTTCCTCCAATCTAAGTGCCTTCTCACACGTCCCGGTTTCCGGGTAGTCGGTGCCGGGTAACCGGCGCGGCGGCGAAGTGTATGGGCATGATGTACGTTATCTGTCGCACGTACGTGCGAAAATGGACTAAGGTACTCTGTAAAGTACCTGGAAGTGCGTCCAGATCAAGTACCTAACACGTAAAATAACTTAAGCTATTATAACACGTCCACGTTATTTCACTGCTGTTTAATTATGTAGAAAGAAATAAATAGTAACTTATGCATTTTTTCTTAACTTGTCATGAGCTTCTTCATGAAAGTATACCTACTGTATACTAGGTGTATACCTACCCTTACATTGCCTATCCTAGTGCCTGTGTAAGCTCGTAGGTTTTTATGATGCGACGACGTCGCATCGCAGTTTTGTGTACAAGCCCTAAAGTATAGTTCTAGTGGTCCTAGAATGGGCCAAACTGAACTTCCCAGCGGGCGTTCATCAGGAGCATTATCCTTTAGTGTATTTCCTTATAGTGCATTCCATTTCAGTCTACGTATTAGATTTAGAATGAATATTAGAATTAACCTTAGAATTAAGGTACGCGACACCTCTCGTCAAACGAACTAAATGTAACTTTAGTCTTTGAACAGGATTGGATAAACTTCAATGTTTCCCCTGTAGGTGGAGCTAACGGCGCTAGAGACCGTAGGAAGTCGCAGAGATTTTCGACTCCCACGTCACTTGACTTCGTGGTGTAGTTGGTTATCACATCCCCGTACTGAGGGGAGGACGCGGGTTCAAGTCCCGTCGAAGTCGAAAATTTTTGCGATATTATTTGATTTCTTAGAAATTACCCTTAGTGTGGGGTTACGCACTATAATAACAATTAGAACACATCCGTCAGATTCCACTTTCGTCAGAAGTAGTTTTTTATCCGCTCTTGTTGTCTCCTTATTTGGTAACGTGTTAAAAACTCCAGGTAAACCATAACATATCCTTGTTGGAGTGTAATAGAAATATATTGCTTCCAGATTTAGTAACATGTTAAATAACTATGATTTATTTCATGTACTTACCTATTGTTACCTAGTAACTAGGGTCTCTGCTAACGTGACGGGATTTTACACTTCCCGGACGGAACAGGGACGGAATCGGTAAATTTTTGAACATCTTTACATAAACGGGCAGCTGTAATATATACGTGACGGGGGTGTAGACCAGACGGGGCTTATTATTTTGTATGTAAAAATCCCGCGTTCCGTCCGGGACAAGTAAAATCACGTTATACGTATGCAGAGACCTTAAGTTACATGGTTTTGTTACCTAATCTTTTATTATATATTTGTATTTAGCTTTTCAATTATGCAAAACTGTAATTACTACCTACAGACCGAACAACAACTTTAACTTTTATACCTAAATTGTTTACACTAAGCTAAATTACTAATCTCATGTAAGTGACTGTGTCTTTTTTGAGAATAAATATCTTTAAACCTTTTAATCTGGACGCACCTTATGAATCTATTATATCGGCAAGTAATAAGAAAACTGTTTATAGTTTTGCAGGTACTTAATAATAGTTTCAATATTGTGTTTAGGTGCTAGATAATATTTTATTTCTTCCATAATGTTTGGAAAATATTTTTCTAGTTTTCCAAAACTCTTTTTCTTGTCATCTTGTTCGTTGTACGAGTTGCTTGATTTCTTATCAATAATTTTCTTTATTATATTAAATTCATTTGGTTTTAAGTTTACCGTTCTAGTGACTTCTTTAGAGTCGTTCATTCTATGGATTACACTTAAGCTGCAGTGTGTGGAAGTATTTTCTTGTATTGTACTACCATCTTTTTTACTAGAGTTTGTTACAATGACATAATTCAGTTTATATGTATCATTATTAGAATCTAATCTTCTGGTCTTCCCAAAAAATACAGGAACCTTAATTTTGGCATAGTCCCACAAATCTTCCATCCAAACCGTGTTGAAAATAGTTAGCACAATAATGATGGCCATTATTAAAATAATTAAAAAAGAACATGTCCACGAACAAGAGGTACTCGGGTAGCATCCTGAATAACCCCTTTGGCAGAAGCACTTCTTGGCAAAGCAGTAGGTGATGTAAACAGGTATGAATCTCAGCAGGTTTAGGAAGGAAGTTATATAACTATGGATAATTTCGATAACCAAGCGAATAATATCTTCTATAGCAAGCAGCATAGTTACAAATATACGAATCAGGGTTTGCAACGTGCAGATAATTGGCAAACATATTGTGTAGCACATCTTGTCTTCCGAAGTAGTAATGTATTGTGGTACTTTTAAGTATAAGGCATATTATATATCCTTATTCGTTTAATCTATAGAGCACTTTGTTTGTTATATATCAGCATGTTTTTGTTGGCACCTAAAAAAATATTTGTTTTTGCAATTTTTATTTTGCAATTTTTATTACGCTTTCATTTTTGAAGCACCGTTAGTATTGTATTCTCTTTGTACCATAAACAAAGAAACAAAGAGAATAAAATACTACAACATACTATACACGGCCCTAAAATCAGATGCGATATCGGGGAAGTGGTGGGGAGCGCCCTAGATCGTTCCCTAAATCGTATCGTGTGTAGGCTTATCGCAACCATAATGATTTATGATCTTGGTTGCGATTAGCCTACACACGATACGATTTAGGGAACGTTCTAGGGCGCTCCCCACCACTTCCCCGATATCGCCTCTGATTTTAGGGCCGTGTATAGTATGTTTAAGACATCGAGCATATACCCAATAGACAGGAAATATGGTCTTTCGAATTCCGAAATCCCTTTGGCATCATAATGAAATGATCAGTGATTTGTCACTTTTAAATGACTAGTTTATGCCCGCGGCTTCGCACGCGTTGTTTCTATAGAAACATTTAAAGGTGATTTCTATCCCACGGGAACTGATTTATGGGATAAAAAGTCGCCTATGTTTGATTTCAGGGTTAGACTTACCTGTATGCAAAATTTCAGCCTGATCCGTTCAGTAGTTTAGGCGTGAAGAGGTAACAAACATCCATCCATCTATACATCCATCCAAACTTTCGCATTTATAATATTAGTGTGATATACTAGTGTTGTGCTGATATAATAAAATTATGTATCAAACCAAATCATTTATTTGCAAGATAATCATTTCACAATGTCAGATCTTATAACTATTTATGCAATTGTATTCAGCCTGCATGCAGACGTGCAAAATATATGTGTGAGTCATATTAATATAAGGTTTTTATATAATTAGTAAAATAATAATTATGTAACAAATCAATCTTCCAAATATTCTTTTACACTATAGAAACATTTCTCAAGTAACCATCCATTTAATTTTTTCTAAAGATATTTCCATTAAGTTCTTATAAGTCTTCTGGTAAATTATTGTAAATGGTGAAACACATGTTATAATAATAATAATACATTTATTTCAGACAACATTAGAACAAGTATAGATCTTATTAACTTATTCTACGGTCCATATGAATATATACCTTAAATCTAACATACATAAAAATATAAAAACTTATTTTACATAAAATTGCACACGTTCAAATTTGCGGCGGCGGTTATAAACATTTATTTTAAATGTATCTTTTTGGCACTGTGGCTTATGGAGCAAATTGTTAAATTTGATCCCTTCTTCCCGAGTAATCACATCGCTACGTTTTTTGAAATAGCTTGAATGCCTTTCCCTAATATACATGCAGGCGAGAAGTAGTATCTTGCAGTTTCTGAAAAGGGACTTACAACTATCAAGGAACCAAGACTTATTTATCACTCTAAGGCATCTTTTTTGAATTTAAATAGGCACCCTTTCAACATCTACTGAGTTACCCCAAAGTTTTATCGATGTCGTGGCCATATCCTAGAATTGATCACTTCATGATGTGACCGACCATTTCAAGAAATGGTAGAATTTCATGAAATGGAAAATACGCGCTGGCCATATCATGATGTAGTCAGGCCAGATCAATGAATAATCAGCGTTTAACGATATGAAAAGCTAAACGCACGGCTACTTCATGATAAGGTCAAACAATATCATAAAATAGTTACATTATCCACCGTTAGAGGCGCTGATATTGTTTTATTTTTGACATCTGTGGTTTTTGAGTGTTTGTTTGTTTCTGTTCTGTGATGCATCATGTCGGCGGACAATTATTTAGTTAAAAAAGCGAATGTGCAAATAGAAGAAAATGAAGTAAGGAGCCGTTACGATAAAAAACTACAAGAATTTTATAAAAGTCACTCGAAAAACGAACATAACGTCTAAACTGAAAGCCAACTGCATTAAGCAATTTTTAAATATAAAGTTCCTTCCTAATTCGAATTTTTCATTAAACCTTTTCATCATCATCATCATCAGCCTATATTAGTCCACTGTTGGACATAGTCCTCCCGTAATGAGCGCCATAGCCTTAAACATTTTGATGTCATGGAAACCCTACATAAATGATATGGCCAAACGTTGATGGAAATATCATTAAACGTTGATGCTTAAACGATATAGTCAGTTTTAGCTGGCCATGTCATGAAATTCTACCATTTCATGAAATGGTCGGTCACATCATGAAGTGATCAATTCTAGGATATGGCCACGACATCGATACTCCCGATCTAACAAGAAGTACCTACTTAAAATGTATCAATATGATTGAGTTATTGTTGTCAGTGTCATAAAATACTCCGGGCATAATATTTAATCGGTATAGGAAATTTTTGATCGATGGCGCCACACC
Source organism: Eupithecia subfuscata (assembly GCA_963564075.1). Classification (NCBI taxonomy): domain Eukaryota; kingdom Metazoa; phylum Arthropoda; class Insecta; order Lepidoptera; family Geometridae; genus Eupithecia; species Eupithecia subfuscata. Next base: position 10,601,336 of record OY751103.1, on the reverse strand, counting down.
ACTATTGTACTGTTTGCACGCATTCACTTCAATTACCTCTTCACTACCTCTACTATCATTGACTTGACATATACTAATACTGATAATTTACCTACTTAATTAGTTTTATAATTTCTAATAAGGTGTACTATAGTTCGACCGAAACCGCTGTACCGCTCCCTAAGAAAGTGCGGCGAAGTGGGGGCCGAGGAAAAAAGAGCAAGAATACACATGAGATCGATATTGTCGGATATATCTTACGATATCGTACCAATATAAACAATATTTTTGTTTTATATATTATATCGATATGTTTATATTTTTTTATAACTAAATTATCTACAGATATTCTGACAGAGCTTCTGCTTCAACTTCATCTTCCGTTTCGTTTCTTCACGCTGGATGTCGAAATGGCTTGGTTGATGGTGCATTGACGATATTCAAATCAGATGCTAAGACCGGCGACTATCATGGAGACATGAACAACATAACATGAACATGTATAAGTGGGTAGATGAAAAGTTAAAAGATAAATTGCTTCCGAATTCTGTAGTTGTCTTGGACAACGCGTCTTACCACAGCGTTTCTGTAGTTGTCTTGGACAACGCGTCTTACCACAGCGTTCAGGTTGACAAGAAGCCAACCATAGCAAGCCTCAAAACTGAAATGCAGAACTGGTTACGGCGCCACAATGTTGAATTTTCGGAAGCTATGACAAAATCTCAACTGCAACTTCTTATCGATAATACACAAAAAGAGCCCGTGTACAGAATTGATGAACTCCTGAAAGCCAATGGACATACTGTTCTACGTTTACCGCCGTACCATCCCGATTTGAATCCCATAGAGTTAGTCTGGGCTGATATTAAAAACAATATAGCCCATAACCATATTAACTCTTCTCTAGATGAAAAGATAAACTTATTGTATACATTGTTTTTGGAGTTCACGGCGGAAAAATGGCAGAAATGTGATGATCATGTCCAAAAAAATGAAAACAATTACTGGGATCGCGATAGCAGATTTGATATTATTATCGATCCATTAATTATAAATTTGCAGAACGACTCTGATTCAAATTCCGATGGCGAAACGGAAGATGAAGTTGAAGCAGAAGCTCTGTCAGAATATTTGTAGATAATTTAGTTATAAAAAATATAAACATAATATATAAAACAAAAATATTGTTTATATTGGTACGATATCGTAAGATATATCCGACAATATCGATCTCATGTGTATTCTTGCTCTTTTTTTCACGGCCCCCACTTCGCCGCACTTTCTTAGGGAGCGGTATAGCGGTTTCGGTCGAACTATAGTACCTATTCAGTGACCCAACCACCAATGATTCATTTTATTTGCAGAATATTGAATTTTACCACAACAAAGAAAAGTTCAATCTATGTGCGCAGAACCTTTATTTTCATTCTATATAATATATTAGAGTAGTCAACATATCGTCAAACATTCTAAGCGCTGCTAGATTTCCTTGTGTGCTTTCCGATGTTGGTGCTTCTGGTAACGGGATTGTTGATAATTCTGCTTTTGTTGGTTCTGTTGGTGTTGGTTCTGTTGTTGGTGGTTGTTGTAGTCGTCGGTTGTTGTTGTTGTTTGGCTGTTTTCTTAGAATAAGTTTGGTGATTATTGTATTTTCTGACGTTGTAAATTCTGTCGTTTCCTCGTCCTCACTTTCTTTATACTCGGACTCTGGCTCGGGGACGTTTCCCAACCTGAGAAGTCTAAGAGTGGTAGTATCGTTCTCTTCTTCGGTTTCATTCGTCTCGCGGGAACACTCGGTGATATCTCCCGGCGTAGGCACGAACCTGGTGAAGGGCTCTGGTGTGGCTTTCGCGTAGCCGATCTTGTAGAAGATCTTATCCAGGAGACCTGTAGCTCGGAATATGAAGAATAGGATTATGATGGCCACAGCTGACATGAGGCAGTCACAGGTCCCGCCTCGGTTCACTGGGCACGGTCCGCCTCCACCGCACATAAAGCATTTCAGTCGTGAGGTTATCAGAAATACTAAACAAATCGGTACGAGTGATATCATTTGAAGCATGAAGGATATGAAGTTGTAGAAAGTCTGCAGGAACATCCTTATGAGGTTCTCCACCATGAGGATTATCGTCATCATGACGCGGACCATCATCTGCAGGCCGCAAATGATGGTCCCGAGGATAGAGTGCACCGTGCGACACATCTTGACGGAGAGACCTGAGGGAATAAGGATTCGTTCAAAAATGTGTTTGTAGTGTGTCTAGTTTTCCAAGACTGTAGCTGGCACACGTTCCACTGTCAGTTTCACGCTTTCTCATAAGCTACTGGCATGCCTGTCGCGTCCGTTCACAGGTGCCGGTTTTGCAGGCCTCCACGTTCCCTCCCTCACCTCAAATTGCTTGCCAGATACAGGCATACCAGACAGTGTACACATGACAATAGGTGGCACGTGCAAACTGGCATGTGTCTGCTACATGCGTGTGAATTTCCGGCATTGGATTCACTATCCTCCGTGTTTACTACCTAAGCCGAAAATACACCCTATGGGATGGTAGCTTAGGCTCTAGGGCTCTACGAAAGACCTATAAAAGTAAAGACGTAATAGGCTTACCTTTGCCTTCTTCCTAAGATACTGGAACTTCGTTCCACAAGCTTCATATGTGACCTACCTACCCAACGAAGCACACAACTTCTTAATTTATCTCATAGAAACTAAATCCTACATAATTTCGCAGGCCTAGCACTTCATTTTATTAAAAATAAAAAATGAAATGTATAAAATCAAAATATAAATTCAAGCATTAAAAAAATTACATTATTTGACTGTGACAAAGGACAACAGGTCACCAAATACTCTTCTCTACATATAATTTTACTCTTTGAAATACAATGAAGTATCGATTCGAATACTTTTAACTTGAAGGAGGTTGCAAAGGCGAGATCCTGTATTTTCATTTATACATACATCACAAAACTAGCTACTGCCCGTGGCTTCGCACGGGTATTATCGGTATAATAAGTAGCCTATTGCTTAAGTTTGGCTACGTTCTAAGTGTAGGTATGTCAAATTTCATCTTGATCTGTTCAGTAGTTTTGGTGATCCTAGGTAACAAAAATATCAAATTTCACAATCTTTCGCATTTACAATATTAGTAGGATAGGATAAAAGGGTGCAAAATTGTTTTTTGTGAACGTAAAGACTACTAAACGTGCCGAGAGCTAACGAAGAACAGATTATTTTTATTTATTTTATTTATCGTAGCGACTTTTGCGACTTAGCTATATAAAGCAACTAGCTGACTCGGCGAACTTCGTACCGCTCTCACCTTTTAAACTAAACGTTTTTCGTACAATGTAGTCATCGTACTTCGTCAGAATGCGGTACATAAATTCTCACAGTTACTATACACTTACTATTTAGTCAAATTGAAAACTTGGGAGTGTATACATATTTTTGCAGCCGACTGTACGGGTGAATTAGCGGTATAGCTGACTGACTAGGGGAGGGAATGATGTGTGGAGTGTGAGAGAGATTGAGAGATGTCAGTAGTATACAGTAGAGGTGACACAGTATTCTTCCCGATCTCTGAAATTTTAGGTGTTTATTTGCCATAACAATCGTTTTCAACCCAGTAGAATACTGGATTAATGTACTCAGACGCTTTCGACTAGCTCTAGGGTGAAGATTACGAAATCGCTTATTCTTTAAAGCTACACTAGCAAGAAATACCGGGACGACTTTTGTCCCAGTAGTTCTTGTAGCTAGTTTTGTGCACAGAACAGAACATGCTGTGCTAATATCGCGTAGCAGAGCATTTTTTAGGAACCGAAGAAAATTTTTGTATAAGCCATTGCATGATATAAACAGCTCATGATTCGTTCCAAAAACAGTTCCGGTATTTTTACTACACTAAACTTAATATAAAGATGTCATGAAGTATATTTCGGTTTAGTCTACTTAAACCACTGTTTAAATAGACTGCATCGAATGAGAGACGAAAAAAGATCTGCTCATAAGAGTTTGATACGTTTTAATAACTGAAGTCCTGAAAACTTATGTATATCAAAATGATCTTGGATAAATTTAAAAAATCAGAGAGATTTTTCGTTTCTAATCACAATAAGACCAAGTTTTATCAGAGCTCTAATAGCATGCATCAAGTTTTAAACGAACAAAGGCTCGTTGCATACAGGTAATTCTAATCCTGGAATCAAACATAGGATACTTTTTATCCCTTAAATCAGTTCCCATGGGATAAAAATCACCTTTAAACGTTTATAGAAACAACGCGTGCAAAGCCGCGGGCAGAAGCTAGTTAATTATAAAGTGAATTGTAGAGTGAATGGTCCACTTACTCGTATGTTCAAGAAAAGAGATCTGAAAGAAGACCAGTCACCAAAATGCACTGAATACTCCTTGGCAGCTCTGAATGTGACCACGCCGCCAGAGCACCCGTAGCCATCGTAGCACTTGCTACGTTGGTCTACGAAATTACATTTTGTGTGTAGTACGAAGGTGCGTGCGCGTTGAAGTCTTTTATATGCTACGCCGATCTCGTAGCATCGCAGAACGTGCTACGAAGGTCTACGTTAAAGTATGTCTCTCGTTATGGGGGAGGAAGTGGGAGAGGTAGGGGAAAGTTACATATATTACAAGAAAGCGAGTAAAATTTCCTACACAGTAATGAAATGTGCAACTCTCTGCGATGTCTATTTCGAGACATATTATTAGTTTTGTGACTTTTACCTCCTAGCATCGCAGCACGTGCTACGGACGTCTACGTTAAAGTAGGTTTCTCCCTAGGCAGAAGGAATTAGTGGCTTACTGAAGAAAAAAGTCAAGTATAATAAAATAATAATTTAATTTTATCAGTATTCCTGCGAAGAAAATAAAAACTATAAAACTATGACACAAAAACATCTGAATTCTAACCAGCAGGTTGGTTAGCACCGTGGGGAGTAAAACTACCATACAACTTCTACAAAAACTCAAGTAAACACGACACAATAGCAAAAGGCAAACCCATTAGGATTTGATGCTGCTTAGAACGCTTCATCTAAATGGAACGATTTTCTGCGTCTTATGCTACGGCCACATAGTGTAATCCGCCTATCACTAAAATAGGTAGGTATCGACAGAATACCGCAGACCGCGCAAAATAGAGCGCGAAATTTAAGCGAAACTTACCGCTGTGCTCTGGATAGCTAACACCGCGTAGATCTGCAGAGCTACTCTAAAATCAGCTTTCAAAGTCGAAAATTTGGCATGTTATACACGGATTAGCGGTATTTTTTTTTTGCGGTTTTAATGCCCATGTTTAAATCATAACGACAAACTTCGATTTTAAGCTTCTTTTGGAGCATCAGATGGTTGAATTAGAGATATGTTATTAAGTACCTACTAAAAATCAGCGTATTACCCAATAAAGAGCATTGGGTAATACGTTGATTTTTACGTACCTACTAAAGTTTATTGTTGTATTTTAACACGGGTTCATGGGTACAAAATTGTCAACAATTTCCGGCAACTATCTACCGGTAGTTTTATTCCTTGTAGAACGCAGGGAATATTAAGAAACGCAAATATATTTGAATAGGGGATACCGAGGAGAGTTGTGACAAGGACGATTTCTTGGAACTTATGACCGTTAGCGAGCTGGCAATGCTGCACATTTGTTTCTTTAGAGACGCGCTACTTGAAGCAGTACGTGCCTCAGGCACACGGCAAGCGGTTGCTTAAGTACGACGTCTGCATGGATAAAAAACTGAAAAGTAATTTTTTTTATCAAAATTTTGATTGTAACTATATCGTGACATAAATTATATTTACGTGGTTATGTTATTTTTTTGTAAACTGTGTGGCTTTCGAAGTTTCAAAGTGTGGCATTGTCTTGCTGTGTTTGCATCTTGTTTTGAAATTACGAATTATTATTCTGACCATGTCGCAAATTTTGGCACCTAGGAGAGTTGTGACAGCGTGTCACAACTCTCCTATTTAAGTTTGTTTGTAATTTGCACGCATTTTGCTGTGATTTCTAGTGTTTTTTTTTTGTGTTTATTATTTATTTATATTTGTTTAATTTAGTCCATTCTTCAACCTAACTTTGACATAAGAGTACCTTTCTGTCTTAAGCCTACTAAAGATGAAATAGCTTCCATAGAAGCAAGTAGAACGTTGAAAAATGTGAAAAAGCGTGTTTTAATAAGAAACCTCAAAAAGCAAGAAGAAGTCTAACAAGAAAAGTACAGGTGATGTCGAAGAAGATGCAGATAATGATTGTTTTTGCCTGTGTTCCAATGTGAAGTGGGTTCAGTGCCTGGAATGTAAAGGCTAGTCTCGCGAAAATTGCACTGGGGGCGAGCTGCAATACGTCTGTCATAATTGTTTATCAGATTACATTAAAAATTTTGACTGATTTTATAACGACTGATCTCGTAATAATGCCATAATTACTTATAAAAGATGTATTGCTCATTAAGTTAATGTTTCTAGTTCCAACAATTATGACAAATGATAATTTAGGTATTTTTATGCAATAAAGGTGTTTTTTGTTTATAATTCATATAAAAGTATTTTTATCTATCAAATAAATAGTCTAGATATACAGCTGTCACAACTTACCCTGGTACCTGTCACTACTTACCTCGGAGTTAGGAGAGTTGTGACAAAGGAAGTAGTTTTAATTTTCGTGGATTTTCTCAGACTTTATAACTTTCATTAACTCTCATGACTGTTTTTAATATAGAAAGGATTGGGGTTGATTTAGGCATAGAGTTCATAATTGTAGTAAGTATATTTCTTTATTGAGATATGCTCTTCTAAGTTTTTATATTTGTCTTTTCAAGTTTGTCTCTGTTTGATTTTTATGTTTGATTTTAATATTTGTCTGTTTGAGTAGTTAGTCCGTAAAGCCAACATGTGGCTCTGACGGAAGACCAGCGTTGGTTGCTAGCTTGCTAGTCAACCAACCCATGCTGAGGCAGAGCCATTTTGTTACTGAGTTTACACTTAATTTTAATTTAGGTTAATTATGTATTTTAGTCTAAGCTGTGTAAGTTCTGTAACGAATAAATTTATATTCTATTCTATTCTATTCTAAGAAAGAATTGTCACAGCCCTCCTCGGATCCCTATATCGCGGGGAAACTGTGTCAGATTCCGCTTCTTCGGGTCGGGGATCAGATTTAGAATAGCCCTGCTGAACTGACCAAATGGGTCCATTCGATGTAGAAGGTAAATGGCAGAAACTGCAAAATTGCTCTGTATAGGTACCATACCACCAAGAGCAATTCTGCATATTCTACCAAGAAGTATTAGAAATAGATCATAATAACAGGTATTAAAACCCGGCGGTGATAATTTTTGATAATTCTTACAAAAAGCGTACCGGCGCTGGTTATTTCAAGAGAAATCGGTGACTTTAATATTACATGGCTTTAATATTACTGACTTTAATATTACTTTAATATCACAAATATTATAAATTTAATATTACTGACTTTAATATTACTTTAATATGACTTTAATATTACTTTAATATCACATTTGGCATGTATCTTTTAAGGTAGTACTGAATAAAATGGATGCTTAGGAATCTGGAACATTTCCTAAGTAGTAGAGTATAGTTGACTTTTCTGAGACTGCTGCTAGGCGGACAGGAATTTCATCATCAACGACTTCGCTTTCCATCGGCGTCGGGTGTTGTGGCATAATCGTAGCTCGTAAGGCCATTAGAGGCATACGATTTACAGGTACATAACCGAACTTTCTAAATATGGGCTCTAGATAACCTAAATTTTTTAGGATGAAAAACACACTTACTACCGTTAACACCATTAACAAACAGTCGCACGTGTTACCCCTTTGGGTCGGGCATGGACTCGCTCCACCACATAGGAAGCACTTCAGTTTTGATGTGATTATAAACACTATGCAAATCGGTATCAGTGAAAGACCTTGGAGGATAAAGGAGACCAGATTGTATATGGACTGAAGAACCATTCTGAGAATATTTTCGACCATCAGGATTATAGTCATGAAGATCCTTAATAGCATTTGGAAGATGCATATAAATGTTTGGAGAAGGGCGTGCAGCTGTCGACACATTGTGGCAGAGATTCCTGAAATGCAAAATAATTAAGTCATTTCTCATTCCTGATTATTACTGAAAAATTATGACCCGTAGGCCCGTATGAGGCGAGTACTAACTCGGAACCAACCTATCATTTAGTAGATATTGACTTATTAAGTACTTGTGTACGATCAGTTAGTAGGCAACTTACCTTTTAGAGGCTGGCTTTTTTGGAATGGACTTCTGGGAAGTACCTACCTAAGAATTGCCTAAATGGGCAGGTAAGTATCGAATCTTAATCATTGATATATTTTGCTTGACCTTGACCTCATCTTTTGGCAAAGTGGACGAATGTGGAGTGATTATGATACGAGCTTGAAAACCATGGTCTGTCATCATGGCCATTTTCAAGTCATCATCCAGTCTACTTAATTGTTTTGAAAACCAACAAACCTGGATTGTTTTTACTGAAAAATCTGTTATTTTCTTCTTAGGTCGGTGAGACCAACGTTGTAAGTCACAGAAGAATATAGGTAGCTCTTTGTTTTTGTTACTGTACCAGCATAAAACAGATTATCTTCGAAGTTTTGAGTATATATTAAAAACCTTTAAGTGCTGCGTCTAAATAAATAATAAAAAAGAGTATAATTTATTGCATAAAACAATGAAAAAAGAAAACCCTTTTGGTACATGGACAAGCCCCATCGTAGTTATAGTGGTTACAGCAGCAGCGAGTTTTTACTCTATGGGTTACCTACAGTATGCGATGTTCCGTTTCTATTGCGAGCAAAGAGAATGAAACGCTACGCTAAGAGATTAGATTGCGAGATCAGTCTGACCATGTTTTGTGGTAAATGCTCTATGGTTTTTTGCTTAGGTAATTTCATAATTTTTTAATTCAAAGCAATTTCTGTACATTATATACCTACCCATTTCATCATTTTCCCATAATTATTCGCGGCCATTCTACTATTTATGAACAGTTTTGGGGTTTTCGCCTTCTATGGTCACCTTCTGGAAACTGTTTTGAAATACCAAAGATAGTTGCGGAACGTAATCATAGGATCTTTGTGAAATACACATACCTCGGGCAGATTCTGCAGTTGGATAGAACTAATAATCAGAAGGAGATTGAGATGATTGAGAGGATTTTGAGAGATTTTATGGGGAGCTTAGGAGGTATTATAACCACTTGAACGCCCAGCGCTCGCGGCCGCGGATGGGGACTTACGCCCGAGCGCAACCGATGGCAAAAACGTCGAAAACGCCGCGCGACTTTACCAATAAAAAAGTTTGCCAAAAAAAAAAGTATTGATGATTGTGATCTTTCAAGCTCTATAGCTTTATAGCAAATAGGACTCTTTATAATTTTTGTCAGTAAAACAATTGACGATGCCACTAATTGTCATTCAACATTTAATAAAATCATTTAATAAAATAATTTTTAATTTGACGATAGAATAAAAACCAGCTAAAGAAAAATTACGGCAAAATTAAAAATATTATAAGTGACCTCAAGGAAAAATAAAATTTAAGAATTTCTGCGTTTTTTGATATCGTCGAAAAGTCCTATAAAATAAGGAATGAATTTGTTATAAGAAGAAGAATACAGAAATACGAAAAAAAGAATACAAAAAGAAGACGACAAAAATTTTTGTGTTCACACAGTTTATCTAATTGTCAGGAGAAGGTTCTTATCTCGTTCTTATGAAAGAAAAAATTAAGAAAGTTGGAAACATAAATTTCCACGGGGGCGAAGCCGCGGGGCGCAGCTAGTACTTAATACAACAGGTTTCGATTTAGGATTCGACCATCAAACGAAGTGAATGTTGTGTTTGTTTGGGCATGGACATAGGAAATTTCTTCCGATCTGAGGTTTAATTTCACCTTTAAATTGAGGAAAATGAAAATAAAAATGTCTTTGAATTATTTTGCAACTGTCTCACTCGCACAATATATTCATGAAATGACCCTAGGCGTACCACACAGTTGCACGTGTACCTACCTACCGTAACACAGTTGCGCGTGTAAACTGTACTACAGCAATATATACCTAATTTTTGACGTGACAACGTCTTATAATTCGATAGAGCCGGCTGCACGCACGAAAAAACGTCACGAAATGACGTCATGCGGCGTTACCTCGTCATGCGGCGTTACCTCGTCATGCGGCGTTACCTCGTCATGCGGCGTTACCTCGTCATGCGGCGTTACCTCGTCATGCGGCGTTACCTCGTCATGCGGCGTTACCTCGCTCTGAGGCGTTCCATGTAAGGCTTGAAGTGCAAGCGAGAGCGCTCGACATCCGTCTCTCTCCTACTTGAATGAGCGATGCGTCTGCGTTGTCACGTTCAACTATCGTCAGTAAACCGACTTTACAGACAACCAATTCTTTTTTTTTTACACCATCGGAAAGTAGACATTTGACACAACTTTTTGAAAAAAGCTGACCGCTTTTACCCTTTTTGCCGGAAATCGAGATATAAAACGTTTTTACCCTTAAAACTCACCCCCTTCCCCTTCCCGACCTCAGATCGCACGCAAATAATTTTTCCTTTCATTTTTATAATATTCTCCTCCTCTTCCAATGGGTTTCATCCTACTATTATTATTTTTTGTTTCAAAAATTATCTGGTTAACAACAGTCCGGCCAACAACTGTCTGGCCAACCCGTCGTTTGTAGATATTGTAAGAGCGTAGGGCATGACATTCACCAATGTATTAAGAGACGCATTAATAATTCCCGTAGAGGGGTGCATTACACCCAGCCTCAAGTCGAGTCACCGCCCGAGTCCCCTGTACCAGTCGCCGATTTAGAAGGTCACCAAGATTTAAACTAAATTGCCGGGTAACGCCTCCGTGCCAGCGTATATCCGACAGAAAGTTATTAGGCACAATGAATGAAAAAATAAATAAATCTAAGGCTGTATATAATTTTCGTGTCCTATCCTAAGTAGTCCTAATATCCTAAGTAAGTCTAGCGCTAACGCCTCTGTTTCCGATCGCCCCTCTGTTTCTAAAGACTTCCCTGTTTAATAATAATATAACCCTGGTCTATACTGAAATTACTGAAGAAAAAAGGTCAGTAATAATAAAATAATAATTTAATTTTTAAGTATTCCTACGAAGAAATTAAAACTAACAAAGACACAAAAACATCTTAATTCTAAACAGCAAGCAGGTTAGTATACCTCAGAGAGTAACCACAAACATCTACAAAACATCTACTAGTGCCTAACACGAAACAATAACAAAAGGCAAAGCAAACCCAGTATGAAAAAATGTCCTAGTTCATCTACACCGATTAGACCCCAATTTCCTGTGTCTACAGCCAGACTTACGCAGTATTTGCTACCCAGAGTGGTAGCGTTTGACTGGGTTTGCAGTAATCCTAGGCAGTGTGACTAAAATAGTCGACGGAATACCCGCGGCCCGCGCAAGACCGAGCGCGAAATTTAACGCATTCACTGCCCAGTCTGGCAGTGCGACCCGCAGGGGCGCGCCGCCGCCACACGAGGGTCGAGAGGCTCGTCTGCGTCTTGGGCCATGAAAGTGTTAGTTAAGTGTATCGCATTCACTGCCCAGTCTCGGCAGTGCGACCCGCAGGTGCGCGCCGCCACCACACGAGGGTTGAGAGGCTCGTCTGCGTCTTCACGTCTTAGGCCATGAAAGTGTTAAGCGAAATTTACCGCTGGCTGCCACTCCGGATAGCTAACAGCACGTAGATCTGCAGGGTTTTTTTTCTACAGCTATCCTAGTCGAAGACTCTAAATCAGACACGGATTGGCGATAATTTTTTTAAGGTTTTAGAAAGCAATCAAAAATTTTGTTTTTACGATGTTATTCTGTATTTGCCACAATGTTTAACCGACTTCGAAAAAAGGAGGAGGTTTTATGTATGTACTATAATATTACTTAATGTTTTTAGTAGGGTTTCGAGATCGGCTTCGAAGCCCCTATGGTCTCGCTCTGTCTGTTTTTTTTCCCTCTCTAATAACTTAGCAATGCCGCAAGTTCAAGCACTTGAAATTTAAAGTATACCTACTACCTACATTTTTTGTGCCGTTACAGATTAAAGAAAATAAAATGAAAATAAATCAAAAATTAAAATGTTACTACAAATAGTGATGTCAGAATTTTAAAAGAGACCTTTAAGGTCAAGTGGGGTATCAAAGAAAAGGTATCAGTTTGTACATGTCAAAATAGTTCTTATAATTTTTGTAGGTTTCATTCTATTCGAAATATTTAAAAAAAGTTCAAAAATTTACCAATAAGTTTGCAGAGCGATCCCTGTGAAATGTGGGTTGGTACCTACTATTTTTGGGTAAGTATTCATTAAATAGCAAAGTAACCGCTACCTTTAGAGGTAGGTACATATTTTTATAATTGACAAACGTTCGAAACCCTCGGTGCGCCGGGCGCGAGTTTCTCTCGCACATGACGGATCTTTTAATTATTGTAGTTCGCCGATTACTCCGTCAATCGTGGAAAGATTTTGATGATTTTGCTATTTTATTAGAGATAAACATTTAAACATACGTACCTAGAGAATGATCTCAAAATGGTTTCATAAAATTTGAGATAGATTGATAACATGGATTCAAAAATTGACTTCCCAGCTAGTTTATTTTTTTTAGCACGCAGATAATAATAAACACCGCAAATATATTTGAATATCAGGCGAGTCCGTGTCAGATTCATAGCCCTGCTGGACAGGCCAAATGGGTTCATTCGATGCAGTACCTAAAAGGCAGAAACGACAGATTTACCTACTCTCGGTGTCCGCCAACACCAAGAGCAAAACAAAACTATTACAGAAGCATTACAAATAGATTATCATATGAGGTATTTCATGACAAAGATAATTTTTTAATTCCTACAAAAAGCAAGGCGAGGATTCCCGGATTTCGGGATTTTTAACTGTCCGTACCTCAATAACTATAAGGCCTATAGTTTTAAAATTCATCCATAATATAGTTGAGGATATTTTCTAGTGCATCACTAGACAAAAACACGATTGGTGATATTTCACTCGATAGAAAAAAATGACAAAGTTACCTCTAAATGAAACTTTGAATGATCAGTGTGAATAGAAAAATGAATAAAATGTATAGGTACCAAAACATTGCAAACGTTATTACGCAGTTCATCACTAGAAAATATTTTTAAATGTCATACAAATATTTTTCAAAACACCTAAATACCTACAAAATCGTGCTCGGCTGCCTGCACACCGTCTTGCTCAGTACTCGCAATCATCGCATCTCGGGAATTGTCGCCTTAATAATTTGGCGGCGCTAGTGGTTTTGCCGTGTTTTTTATAGAAATCGATGACTATATAAATGAGACTATCACTATGTGACGTTCCTTTTAGATAGGTACCTACTGTAGGAAATGGATGCTTATGAATCTGGAACATGTCCTAAGTAGTAAAGTATTGTCGACACTGTAGCTTTTCCAGAGCCTGCTGGTAGACGGACAGGAAATTCATCTTCAACAACTTCGCTTTCTATCGGCATCGGGTGTTGTCTAACTCTTAGGGCTACTTTTGTGTTGTTGTTATTGGTGTTGTCTGGTATATAACCGAACGTTTTAAATATGGACTCTAGATAACCTAAATTTTTTAGGATGAAAAACAGACTTATTAACGATGTTATCATAAGAAAACAGTCGCACGTAGTACCCCGTTGGGCTGGGCATGGACTCATTCCACTACATAGGAAGCACTTCAGTTTTGATGTGATTATAAACACTAGGCAGACCGGTATCAGTGAAAAAGCTTGGAGGCAAAAGGAGATCAGATTGTATATGGACTGAAGGATCATTCTGAGAATGTTTTCGATCATGAGGATTATGGTCATCAGGATCCTTAATAGCATTTGGAACATGCATATAAATGTTTGGAGTAGGGCGTGCAGTGTTCGACACATTGTGGCAGAGATTCCTGAAATGCAATAAGATCATTTATATTTACAAATCTATCATCGTTAGTCCTTTTACAGTTTAAGTGATGATTATGCGGCGCGGCTATGAACTTGGATCCTAGGCCGGTAGTTTTTCAGTAGGTAGGTGCCTAGTTTTTATAAAATTACCTCCTTGTTTACATATCTATGAGTTGTTATTGTATCTATATGAACAGTATTTAGGTACCCTACCTTTTAGGTGTCAAAGCCTCTAGCTTTGACTCTTTTGGAATGAATTTCAGGCAAGTAACAATAATTAGGTACCTAAATGGGTAGGTAGGTACCTCATTACATTACTAATCTTAATTACCTATTGATTTATGTACTTATATCGTTCGGGGGAGGCCAGCGAAGGGTTTTCGTCGTCCACTAACATATTTGTAACTTATGTGTAAATAACGAATGTGGAGTGATACCTAATTATGATGGTGTGATGATGATGACCCAACCAACCAACCTGGATTTTTCTTAATGAAAACTGTTATTTTCTTCTTAGGCAAGTTACATGTAAAAACATAGGCAGGTAGGTACTAGAAAACCTTAGCCAAACTAACGTTGTAGGTTACAGAACCTGTAACTTTGTGTTTTTGTTTCCGATCTTTTATCCTGCTTATCTTCGATCAAGGACATTTTCGCTACGTCAAGATTTGCGTCAAATTTTGATTGGTCGCATTTTCGGCTTCGATCAGGGAGTTTATAGACAATATTAAGTTTATAGACAAGATTATTTCTCGATGCATTTAAAGAACATTCTATGTAGTACTTCCGGTCCAGTCTAGGGAGGGTGATTTCCTTTGTCCGAGTCTTTTCTGCTTATTTAACCTCACCTTCTTTTTTATATGGCTCCTGAGAGCACTATATCTCAGTACAGCATGAATTTATCTAAGTAAACTATAGGTTCATGTAGTACGGTGCCTGTAACTGCGTATGTCTGGCCCTTAAAGAATCTTTGGAGCTTAGAGCTTATTATGCTCCAAGCTCCAAACATTCTTTATGGGCTCCACCAAAGCGGAGAGGAGACGAGCGGAGATGTGTTACTTTGATAGAACGTCGTCATTCACACATCTCATCTCCGCTCAGCTTCAGTGGAGCCGAGCGGAGTAGTAATTTATTTATATGCGAATATAAACAAAGAAAGATCGAAACGGAGATGCGAGCTGTGTGTGCCTCGCAAGCTGGCGACGTCACGTCACGCAGCGGAGACGAGAAGAGATGTGAGCGGCGGCGTGCAGTGAGCAGCTGATACCAAGATTGAGTAGAAACAAGACAGAATTAAAATTAAAAAAAACCCGCCGACGTTTATTGGCTGAACAGATTTTCATGAAACATGGCTAAGAACACTCGGGATAAAATTATGTATGACACAAAAAAAACTAAACGAAAATCGGTTCACCCGTTTGCGAGCTACCACTCTACCACAGACAGACACGTCAAATTTATAACACCCTTCTTTTTGCGTCGGGGGTTAAAAAACTACGAATATTGAAATATTTTTAGGCCCAATTTTATAAGGTTTATTCTGTTCTATTCTATGGAAAATTTCATAAAATAGTGACCGGGCGCGTACCTACGGACTTTATTTATAAATCTGTGGTACCTACTCGTAAAAACGGAAACGAAGTTTCCGCGCCCGCCTCACCCTCACACCGCTCTGTCACACTGGTGTTACGGTTAGGAAATAATTTTACTAACCACCACACTAGTGCGAAGGATAAAAATACAATTTCCTCACGGCACCGTTTGGATTTGAATTTCTTTTTCCCTCCGATACAGTAGTTCAACTGAGTAGTTCAACTAGTTGTACAAATTTTACTAACAACGTTCCTACCATTGATATGGACTAACCTTCACATTGCTTTTCAGATTCGATTTCGTGCAAACGCTAATCTTATTCAGCGACATAAGAGTTGGTTTTGCACGACAACGAAAAAGAAACTTCGGATTTCCTCTTCAGAGTAGGCAAGACATCTCAGAAATTGTATTATACGTTAGAGTATAATGGGGTTATTTTTAATAAGTTGAAATAAAAAACCCATAGAAATTAAAACAGCAATTTAATCTGCCAATTATCACAAGCATAACATACAAACAAAGTTTTAATATAGTGCAAGGTACATTCTTTACATGAATGATATAGCCGAGTCGAAAGAAATAGAGCATTAAGGCCAATATAAGCTGCAGTCATCGATCTATGCTTGAGTGAAGCTTTTCTATGGAATAAGCTTTACTCAAACATATATCGATAACTGAGTAAGCTTTCGTAATAGGCGCTTTAGGCTTTGATATATGAACGAAATGCTAAACGTTCATTGTTTTGTGCTAATATTAAAAGCAAACGTTTTATAGGCCCACCAAGATACTTCTAGATTGTCATAATTCCTCCGTATCCGTAACAGTCGACAAGCTGTAGAAACTTACCCCTAACACATAAAACTTTCTCAAATTTAAACGACAAATCGAAAATACACCGACATTTAACAGAATTTGACAACACACTGCTTAGCCATTGCTATCATTATAGTTATCAGATTTTTATATCGTCTCGGGCAAATCGAAAATACACATCGACATTCAACAGAATTCGACAACACACTGCTTAACCATTGCAAAAATGGTAGTTATCATATTTATAAGTAAGGGGGGGGGGGGGGGGTAAGATTCATTAAACAGACAATAAATTTTCGGTCTTTATATAGATTTTCTTGGTGGGATTATAATCATCAATCACTCACTTGGCTCAGTTAGTTAAAGTATGCAGTTAATTTATAAACGTGAACAGTGCATATTTCTGTGTTCATTATGTGCTCATTGATAATCAGTCTACACTGAATTTTATGTATTTACTTACGCCCTAAGAAAATTGCCATGGTAATTTGATCAGAATGAAAATCGTATTGCCGGCCTAACCGAGCCTAAGATCGAGTGGTTTACAGTTTGAAGGCCTGACGCATCATCAGGTCGAAGTAGCAATCGTTGTCGATTGAGACGCTCAGACCGCTGTAGTAGTTCATGAACTCCTCAAGCGTCACCTGCAAAAATAAAACAACATCGGTCAGAAAGAAAAGGCGGGAGCATCAAACAGGGCGGTTTTTATCTAGGGTATAAATGTTTCCCAAATTTTTTAATTATAAAAAAACGAAATATGGCAAATGCTAAAACTAGCGAGAACAAAAAAAAACATCCGTCAAATGCGAGTGGAACTCGCGCATCGAGGGTTTCGAACGTTTGTTAATTATACAAATATGTACTAAAGGTACTGGTTAGAGACTTCGCTATTTCTATGACAAGACAGCAATGACCTTGGTGTGCTGTACCCGGCGTTAAATATTGCACCTCGACCTTTGGAAAGCGACAATCGGCTAATTTCGGCTTCGTAGAGCGTTATCTCTATCGCACACTATAGTAAGCGGCACGAGTCGTGAGCACAGATGACGTAAGCTCGCGCATGTACACTTTTGGCCAAATTTATTCAGTACCGTTTTTTACCAAAATGATTGATAGGTACCTATGCAAACTAATGAAAATATTAGTGGTACTTGAAATTTTACTTTGATAGAGTAATGTTGTAGGCCTTCGTGAATAAAATATAATAATCTCAATAAAACAATATTATCTGAGTACTTATAACTGTTTTTCTTTATTTTTCAAATTATTTAAATTCGCCTCAATCTGGAGGAATAGGTAAAATGCCTTCCATAAAACTAGACGCTGAGTTGGTGCTGGTAGAGGCCACTGGCTCATTAATCTCCTCAACATCGTCACTGTCCTCATCCTCCGAATTGGTCTCGGAGTCATCGTCACCAACGTGAATTATAAATTCTTCTGTCATTGCATCCACTATGTGATCGTTTTTATATACTCCTTCTCATTTTCCTTCACTTTTTGACAAAATTTTGTCCATTCATTAGCTGCCATTAAATTAACTTTTTCCTTAACAAGACGGTTAAGTGGCTAACGTTCCAGGTCACATTCTTACTGCCAACATAGCCTTTTATTGCAGCCCATGCCACTTCAATGGGATTGAGGTCTGGGTGTTATAACTCACGTGAGTTATAGCAATGAAAAAGTCACAGTTTGATTATGAGTGTCATTCTGTGCCTAATGGCGGTGATCATAGAGCCACTTTATGAGCAAGTGTGTTGAAAACTATATTAAAACAAAAACACTTAACAAATACGAAATAACAAAATTAAGCTACTATTTTAACATCCAAAACGTAAGTCTATAAAATTGCACGAAAGTGTACAGTAGCCGAATGACACCCCGCCCCGCCCCCATGGCTTCAAAAATTAACTACTGCGCAGGTGTCAGTTGTGCTCACGACTCATGCCGGTCACTATACCTATCTGACGTTTTGTCAGTCGTTGTTTAAGTGCGAAAGAGTGAGATCGCGTTCAGTTCAAAATATATGTATAGATTTGTTATCATCCCCAAATTTAAGTAATTTAAAGTTGTAGTACTATGGCACATTTAGGAAAAATGAGGGAAACCTTTAAGAGGTCAGTCAGGTGAATTAGAATTATTATTGTTTTTATTAGAATGTCTCACTTTCCAAAATAAATACATAAACATGATGTGGACATGTTTTTCTTATTTTATTTTACCTATAACCACACTATGGGGGCACACTATGGGGTACATGAGAATAAAAATATTCTTCCCCACTTAGGTATAATGTTACTCTCATTTATTTTTTAGGATTTTATTCTACGACTACGGGGGTTATTTGATTAATAAATAGATAAATAAATAATATTGGACAATCCACACAGCATCATCTAGCCCCAAGCTAAGCAGAGCTTGTGTTATGGGTACTAGATGACTGATATACATAATATAATAAATTACATAAATAGATATATATTAATAACCAGCTTCTGCCCGCGGCTTCGCACGCGTTGTTTCTATGGAAACGTTTTGAGGTTATTTCTATCCCATGGGAACTGATTTATGGGATAAAAAGCCTATGATTCCAGGGTTAGACTTACCTGTATGCAAAATTTCAGCCTGATCCGTTCAGTAGTTTTGGCGTGAAGAGGTAACAAACGTCCATCCATCCATCCATATATCCATCCAAACCTTCGTATTTATAATATTAGTGTGATGTGATGTATACCCATGAAAAATTACAGCTTTCTAGTACTAATAGTCTCCGAACTAACGCGGACGGACAGACGGACATGGCCAAACTATAAGGACTCCTTGTTGACTACGGAACCCTAAAAACCCCTATGTTTTTGCCATAGTGTTACCGGAAGTTTCTTACCTTCCCATCGACAGTTCCGCCATTCTCGAAGGTGGCGAGGAACTTTGTCATAGTGGATTCCCCAGACTCCTCTCCGCTCATGTATCTGAAGAATAAAAAATACTTTTATAACTTCTTTGTAGG
Organism: Eupithecia subfuscata; assembly: GCA_963564075.1. Lineage (NCBI taxonomy): Eukaryota > Metazoa > Arthropoda > Insecta > Lepidoptera > Geometridae > Eupithecia > Eupithecia subfuscata. Next base: position 10,581,934 of record OY751103.1, on the reverse strand, counting down.
TACGGAAATACCCAAATTGAAAACACTTCATTGTGAAAAGTCATGTAAGCAAATTGCAAATACAAGATGGCGGTTTTTAACATCATCATACCAACTGAAAGATGTCCACTACTGCACATAGATAAAAACACTGCGGACCTACCATACCCCTGGCCATACTCCTGGGGGTATGTTGGGACGAAACCTAAAACATAGAGATAAATAAATAATAATAAATAAATAGCTGGACAATTTACACAGCATTATCTAGCCCCAAGCTAAGCAGAGCTTGTGTTATGGGTACTAGATAACTGATATACTTAATACAATACACTACATAGATAGATATTTTTATTATACATCCAGAACGCCTTGGAAAAATGTCTGCAGATCGTACAAACATTTGTCCCGAGGCGGGAATCGAACCCGCAACCTCCTCCGTCGCAGGCAGACCTTCGCCCGCTGCGCCACAGAGGTCGTCAAAATGAGATGTGGAAGGACTTCCACGTACAAAAAGAAACCCCCATAGATCGCCACAATGACCAGTTTGTAAATCGTCGTCGTTGTGGTGCGAGAAGTAATTAAGTGCAAAAAGCTAGTTAGGAGATAAAGGCGATCAAAGTTTATTTGATCTTAAAATCGGTGTAACTCGCTAACAAAGAAATTACGATAAAAAAAACCATGAAAATGCTCTGTTTCGCACATAATTTGGTCGATATCTCAGGAACCCTGCGGTCTATTGAAGTGACTTATGTTTAGATTCTTAGGTTACCTATCACTAATTATTTGCTTCCCCAAGCCTGTTCCTTATTTACATGTGTATTTTTCTTATCTATACTAATATTAGTAGCTGACTCGGCGAACTTCGTACCGCTCTCACCTTTTAACCCTTCCCTGAATAAGCTATCCTATTTTTCAAGTTGGATGAAACTGCACACGGTATGCAAATTTAATTTAAAATCGGTTAAGTAGTTTAGCAGTCCATCGCGGACAAACTACGTGACACGTGATTTATATATATTAAGAAGATAGAGAGGAAAGATTTGATTGTTTGTTTGTTGAATAGGCTCCGAAACTACTGGACCGATTCGAAAAATTATTTCACCGTTAGGAATCTTACTTTTCAGGGGGTGATATAGGCTATATTTTATCCCGGTATTCTCACGGGAACGGGAACTACGCGGGGGAAACTGCGAGGCGATCGTCTAGTAAACAACATTTGATTTTTGCGCTTACGCCTTTCCAATAGGTACGCTCTGTCCCGCTCCTGTGACCGCGAAATCTTATTCCTATAATCGCACAAACGGCTGCAAGATGCCTCTTAAAAGTGTGCTAACCTCGGGTTCGAAGTAACAGCATAAACTCCCTTGATATCATCGATGGTGAGAAGTCCGTCACCGGTCTTGTCCAGCTTCCGGAAAGCCTGCTCGACGATCGATCGACGGGATTCGGACATTGGGGGCTGAAAACGAAACAATATTTTTGTTATACGATAATCGGTGTTGGCGAAAGAAATGTCTCAACTAGATTTTAAAGCTCTAGTATATATTGTTCGTCAGAAATACGGCGGTTTCCAGGAAAGTAAAAAACCGTAATAACCTTAGAACTCGATAAGGAAGGTATCTTTCTCGGAAGAAGGTCGTCATGTAGTTGTATGGATAAAGATTCCAAGATGCCTTTCCAGTTGGATTTTTGAAATTTTAGATTTAACTTGAAGGACTAGTGATATCTCTTGAAATAAAAAATATTTGATTCAACGACCGTTAAACGACTGGGTATATGACCACATACTTGCTTTATATTCCTTATTTTTATTTGTAAGCTTGAAGCACCTCTAAGTTCAAAGCTTTAGAACCTCCTTATTTAGTTACCTACCTCGTATTCTCTATGCTTTGACTATCTTACGTCGAGGTATTTTACTAACACATCATTCCCGACCAGCCCTAGTAGAATTCTAACACCTTCGACGATGACCTTACCACCTTTACGGTGTATATTATATTATAGGCTTTAAGTCGTAATAATGTAGATCTGTTTTATATTACCACTCGTTTGAATCTTGTGGGAAGCCATTTTGTCACTGCAAAATGTATCTATCTAAAGATAACTAGTTTGAGGCCAGTTTTGAATGCTGGATGTATGTGCCCAGGCCGGCAGTAGGACTGTGATGTCTAATCTTAAGGTACTTACTCTTATGGCTTTGAGAAACTCATCGAGGCTGATCGAACCATTGTCGTCCACGTCGAAAGAGTGGAACAACATCTCTGCGTCCTGGAATTAAAAGGGCACATTGATAAAATCCATGACTTATTATGACTTTAGTTAGTTTAGTTTGATAATGGTGTCGATTCGAATGTCGCCAAAACTAAACTAAACTAATTTGACAACACTTATGAGGGCGCATTGAGCGCCATTTTGTGACAAGGATAGGCATGGGATTCCGAATTGACACCAATCAATGGTGACAATTAAGATGTCACCAAAACCCAACTACACTGATATGACACTTAGGTCGATTCACATAATATATATCAGTGAAGTCACAGTTCCGACACAGTACCGGCACAGTGCGAATTCATTCATACATTCTCTGCCGGTGTCGGCACCGACACAGAGCACTGTGTCGTCACTGACACTGACAAGTGGGGATACGTTCATAGAGAATGTATGAAAGAATATTTCGCACTGTGCCGGTACTGTGTCGGAACTGTGACTTCACTATTATGTGTGAATCGACCTTAAAAGTGATGCCATCTTTTTTATTTTGATAGTTATGAAAGGGCGGCTGTATTTTAAGGTGGTACCCTACCTCGTTATTGTGTGAAGAGGATAGGCATAGGATTTCGCGTTCACAGGAGCGGGACAGAGCAAAGCGGCGTAAGCCCAAAAATCAAGTTTTTAGTAGTTATTTGCTCCCCACAAACATTAGAATAGTGAATTGAAAAAAAGGCAACATATAAAATGTTCTTTATACCTAGTTCAATTACTATGCTTAATCTCAAGATCGTATCATTTGTGTTTATTGAGAAATTAGGGTTTTAGTAAAAAATTATCGAGAAATTTTTATGGAATCGTGTTTTCGAAACATATGATCGATAGAATAAGTCCTGAACATTACCATATATAAATTTCAAAGTTAAATATTCAGTAGTTTGGAAGATATGGAGGTCCGACGGAGTTGAAAATAAGCAATTTGAGGTTGTATACGCCCTTAAGGGGCGAACCTAGCTGGTTTGGTGGTTAAACTAGGTCTAGATCTCAGTACTCACGGGACCCCCGTGGTAAAAAATTAGAATGACATAAAATTCAAAATGTTTTCTTCGGTTCCTTAATTGTGAAAGTTACGATTAAAAAAACATGAAAGTGCACTGTTTTGCACCTAATTTGGTCGAGATCTCAGGAACCCTGCGGTCTATAGTCTATATGACAGGACTTGCATAGTTTTCTTGTAAATAAGTCAATTTTGTCTTTACGCCGTTCCAAAAACGTATGCTCTGTCCCGCTCCTATAAACGCGCAATCCTATTCCTATCAAAGATATAAATTAACCAGTTCGCACAAATGGCTGCAACGTGCCCTCTAAAGGACGAATAAGAATCGATAAGAACAAGCTTTGTTTACGTATGACGTAGTCGCTCGCCCATATCATCGGGTTGGACGACCGAGACGCGACGGCTTACTTAAACCCTTCTTATGCTAATTCAAATGCATGTGTTCTATAGAAAGAAAATTTTAATTGACATACTTTGATAGAAGCTTTCATACACGAGTATGCAAGCTTCTATCAAAAAATGTCAAAGTTAGCCGGCAAAGGTGATAATTATCTGATTATGGTGAACACCAGCATACGTAGGAACTGAGATCTGCACTGACAACTCGCATAAAAAAAATATTTCGAATAACAAGATCCGTATTTTGTTAGTAAAACTAACGGGTGTCTCAATAAGAGTGCACGATTTAAATTTGGCGCCATTTTTTTTCTTTGCAGGTTGGAGCTCTGAAATTTGACAGCTGGAAGTAACGATTGTTCCGATTATTAAAAATGGAGCGCTACACAACTGAACAACGCGTTATCATTGTGAAAACCCATTTAAATAAGATAGGATATAAAAAAATTTATTGGTCAGTGGTCTACTTGGTGGCGTAGTTTGCGCATTCCCGTACAGAGAGGAAAGTTGTGGGTTCAAGTCCCGACAGGAGAACGAGCATGGACTCCGGAAAGTACCGATAAGCACCGATTTTGTCGATTTGGTCGAAACTCAACATGAACAATAAGCACCGATTTTGTCGATTTGGTCGAAACTCGACATGAACAATAAGCACCGATTTTGTCGATTTGGTCGAAATTCAACACGAACAACACCTCTTACCGAATTTTAACGACACCGTAAACAAAATCGGTGCTTAAAATTCCGGTTATTAACAAATAATCACACACTTATTACAAAACATCATAATTATTTCCTATACCCTACGCACAAAACATATCCATATAGGAGAGGGGAACCTAGGAACCTATCAGCAATAGTTCCCAGGATGCTATTCGTGCTATCCCGGACTCTGCGCATCAGGGAGGCGGTCTTTTTGCGGAGAATAGCTGTAAACCAGCATAGGAGTGTATTGTGCAGTAGCACTGCCTAACCAGGCCCTAACCAGCCCAACTCCTTTAAGTACCGGAGTACGACATTTGGTGATGACAGCTGAATTTCTGTAGGTGTGGTCGGGGTTGTCATCAATGCGAATCTTCAATCCCGTCTTTTATTTGGCCTCCTTTGTGTACTTAAACCATCATTTCGCATACCAAGCTATTTTTAAGAAAATTACGCGTCAAGAAATGTGGTGACTCGAGACCGGAGAATGAATGTAAGTACCTACATCTTTGTTTTCACCGAGTGAAACTGATTAATGATAAGCGAAAACGTGTGAACTCAAATTATCGCCGGCGTTTGAGAATGACGTCATCCATCTCATATTCTGTTCTGCTTAATTTGAATCCGACGTATTATAACAAAAATATAAAGGGCAACATTTCGTGTTATTTTGTAGATGGATATTCATCTGTATAGATACGTACCTCTTGGCTCAGATCTAGTCCAGTTTCCTTGATTCCATGCAAGAATTCTTCTTTATTCAGGAACTTGCTGCCATCGTCGTCCATGCGACGGAACACCCTAAAAACATAAACGGTTTTAGCTTAACACATTCACTGCCTGGTATGCAATAAATAATTTAAGGTTTTAAATTATTTATTTCACACCAGTAAAGTCACTAGGTAAGCGATTTATTTTAAGAGAAATTTCCTGCAGCGTCTGTCTGAGACAAACTTTAAACTACCGAACGAACAGATTTCCAATCAGTTTTCTTTCACCAATGGACGAAGTGATTCAGAGCGAAGGTTACGTGTACCTAGATATAATATACTAGACGATCGCCTTGCGGTTTCACCCGCGTAGTTCTCGTTCCCGTGGGAATTCCGGGATAAAATATAACCTATAAAAATAAATAAATAAATAAAATTCATTTATTTCAGACAACACAAAAAAAACAATTTAGGTCCATATCATGTTAGTCACAAATTTTTCTTAATTCTATGTTAGTAGTAGTCATGAAAATACAAGTTAAACTTGTAAACACTGCAATCGCTTAAAGATGAAACTTATTTCATCATTATTCGATTACAGTGCTTGAGAAACGGGCTGTCCCATTTATTGCATGTCACTCCCTGAAAAGTAAGCTTCCTAACGGTGAAAGAATTTTTCAAATTGGTCCAGTAGTTTCGGAGCCTATTCAATACAAACAAACAAACAATTAAATCTTTCCTCTTTATAATTTTAGTATAGAAGTATAGATGACATGACGGTTTTGCGTGAATCGGCTGAAATAATGAATGACGATAATTGTTGAAGAAGTCGGAAAATCATGCTTCAGCATGATTTCTTCTGACTTTGCTTCCGTGCACCTAAACTAAAACCAATCCATACCTACTATTAATTAGTATACACTAGTTACTGATTTTATCGGGTATTTATCGCGTCTCTACGTTTCTACCGCGTTACGCGATCGTGGTCACGGGGCGACTGAAACGTAGGGGAAAAAAACAAAAGGTACGCGATAAATACCCGATATAATCATTAACTATGTTAACAAATCGCGAAAGTTTAAAAAGTTTTATTATATTAGTTTCTGTTTGCGACTTCGCACGCATTGTTTCTATGGAAACGTTTAAAGGTTATTTCTATCCGATGGGAACTGTTTTATGGGATAAAAAGTGTGTTAAGCCTATGTTTGATTCCAGGTTTAGAGCTAATATATGCAAAATTTCAGCCCAATCGGTTAAGTCGTTTAGTGTGGGAAGAGGTAACAAACATCCATCCATCCATCCCTCCATACTTAGGTACAAACTTTGGCGTTTATAAAATAAGTAGGATAGTAGGATTATAGTGTGATTCAAAAGTAAATCATGTTTGTCTACCTGTCTGTTACCTATTCACGTCAGAGCGGTTGAACGGATCGCAATGAAATTTGGCACGGAGGTAAATTGTATCCCGGACGGACATAGGCTACTTAAAATGCGTGTGCGAAGCCGCGGGCGGCAGCTAGTAACATTATATGGAAGTTATGTAATATTTATGCCTTTTTTTAACAGCCCGACCGGTTTGGTAGGTAAACATAAACGTTGACAACATCAAGGATATGTAGGTACGGAAGTTTTTTGTACAAAGAGTTTGCTTACAAGGAGAAAGGTCGTAAGTATCTTGTGATAAACATCATACTATCGCGTTCAGTCAGACTTGTAGGTACTATAGTGACTGGAATGGATCAGTTGAGCTACTTGTAGGTAGAGTGTTTACAACCAACAGTGTGCAGTGCAGTTAGCTCAATTGTTTCAATTAGTTCTAATTTATTTGTATAAATAAATAATACTAATACTAGTTATAATTTGTTTGTATTTTTTTATTGTAATTTACTTTGTTAAAAGTCTTATGATCCATAAATACTACTTATAATTATAAATTCGAAAGTACCTAACTCTGACTGTCTGTCTGTTACCTTATCACGCCCAAACGGCTGAACAGATATTAATAAAATTTGGCAGGGAGGTAGACGGTATACCAGGGACGGACATAGGCTACTTTTTATCTCGGTATAAAGTGTCTGTGAAGCCGCGGGCACAATAATAGTATGTGATATGATTACCTTGCAAGACCCAGAATTCCAGAACAACCGCGCGACAGGCACAGCAGACGAAGTTTCTCCAGCGGGTCCGAAGTCCCGGAGACGGCTCGGGCGCTCTTCTGCATCAGCTCTTCGTCCACCCTGGAGCTGGCAGATTGGGGTCTGTGCCATGCTACTGCAATGTAGAAAATTACTACTGTATTCACATACGAGCAAAGTTTTGGTTTGCGTCATGTCACAAAATGAGACGCGCTGAGGAAGGAACGGTTTCGCAGTGATTTGGGGAACAGAGCAGTTCCTATCGAGCTGGAATGGAACCGACAATGAAGTCTGTGTTGTGGCATGCCCCAGAAGGGGAACAGTGTTTGGGAGAAAGTGCGTAAGATGCTGGACAATTCACACAGCATTATCTAGCCCCAAGCTAAGCAGAGCTTGTGTTATGGGTACTAGATAACTGATATACTTAATGCAATACACTACATTGATAGATATTTTTTATTGAACATAGAAAACATCCAGAACGCCCTGGACAAATGTCTGCAGATCGTACAAACAATTATAGTTCTGAGTCAACTGTGCTGTGCACCACTTTATAACAATAATCATAACAATAAATCATTTGTTCTTACAAGAAAGCAACATAAACAAAAGATAAAAGTATTTGCTCTGTAAAGGTTGGATAATGAACGAGATTACAACGACGAAGATTGGATCAATACCTAAGTATGTAACGTAAATAGGTTGGTGTGGCTAGGGTACCTTACCTACTGAACCTACCACCAACATTAACTAGAATTAACTTACGACTAGGCAATATTTTTACTCTAGTTTAGTTAAGTTTTGATGCCAACAGAATCACTACCGCTGTTTACATTAAGTAATGTAACGTTGATTGATAGTTATATAAAAGCCATTCATACTAGGTAACTGCTCCACACAGCTGTTGTGTGCGCCGCACAGGAGTTCCGTTCGAAAAAACATGTTACGGCTGTGCTGAGTCACACAGATGTGTTTTCTTAGCTGCTGCGCAAATGCGGATTTTTTTTTATTTTTTTCTTTTTGTAAAAAAAAAACACATACGGTTTGTTTTCAGCAGTCAAAGTAAGTCATTGAAATGTAGAAAATTATTTTAAATCTCTAATCGCAAAATTTCTAAACGCAACGCTTTTGGCCAGAGGGATATCTTTTTGTATTATTTCGCGGCTGTTTGGTGTTTTTCAACCAACAACATTGTCTGAAATTCGTTTTTTTTATGTTGGATTACTTAATCAGAAGAACAAAACATAAAAAAGTGTCTGCTTAATCATGGCCCTAGCTGAAAGTATTTCTCAGATTGGCCACCTAATAAATATTTTAATATGTCATATCATTGGAATGGGAAATACTTAAATTAAGAACTTTATTATTGCAATCTAAGGAAGTTTCTGCCTGCATCTTCGCACAAATTGTCTTGGATAGAAACTAGTATAACAGGGTGATTGTAAGCAGGGTGCAAAGCTTCAAGGAGAAGCTAGAATAGACCATTTAGAAACATTTTGAGCCATGGTTGTCAAAGACCAAATTGCTCACTAATTAAACTTTTTATTTAAAATCACTTATTTTTGATGTTCAGAATGACTGCCGCGATTCCTAACACAAAAGGACCTAAACCTACTGAAGAGTGTACACAGGAAAGCCACAAAAATTCCCATAAGCATTATTACCGCCCTACGCCTCACTAGGATAGACACTTCTGTGGTGATCTGATTGCAACCTTAAAATTCTATCACACACCTACAAACTGCCTGACATACACAAAATACAAAGGTGTCATTCAAAACAGCTAGAGGCCATAGTCTCAGTAACTCATTCACCATCAAACACTAACATTGCTCATCACTTCCTGAGTAACCGATTGGCGCACAATTGGAACCCGGCTTCCTGAAGAAGTTGTAATAACTCCCTCTGTGAACAGCTTCAACACAGACTGGACCAATGGTTACAAATGCACAATATGACCACCATAAGAGACAAACTAGTGTAGTGAGAAACTTTAAAAGCACTGTGATAATTACAGACTTAGCTCTCAGCTGCTCATCTATAAATCAATAATAATAAGTTAAGACCTACCCCACTTTTTAGGGCAAAATGATATTCACTAGCATCATCCAATCATACAATTGTCAGAATGAAAACAACACTGTATTTACACACTGTCAAAACGTAGGTATATATAGATCAACTGAAAAATAAATGAGGGTGCTGCTGTAGTTTAGATGATACTGCGATTTCATCTTCAATCCCTGATACATAATGGATGCACCTACCTAAAAATAAAGTTTATTGTAGTAATGAAGGATTGTAGAGTGGCGAAAGAGATGATTTGATGCCAGCCAACAAAGGGTTGAATCTAATGATGATGATTCTGTTTTGAACTAGGTATCAAAATATGGAAGTGGACTAAGCAAACGGAAATAAATACCATGAACGCAATTTGCAAAACACAACGTAAATCTTACTCAGACAATCAAATGCACAGGTTTAATAAATAGAGAGAGGCATATTTCACTTTTTAAAGACCGTAGAATCAGGTAGGTACCTATTTAATAGTAATCTCGGAGGGTTGTTGCGATCGTCTGAAACATCGGGCCATAACTTTCCCACTTGAAATTCGGCTAAACAACGCATTTAACTCTTTCAACCACTTGTCTTGTTCCACTGCGATTGGTTTTCCATGTCGGATAACAATAACACCTTAAAGAACAGATAATTCCATGCAAATTTCGTGGAGGTCCCCAATGTTTATTTACATGCGATGACATTTGGAACAGATTTGACATTTGTTTCGTGTTGCCAGACATTTAGGTTGAGTTCCGTTTTCAATTTGTACTCATTTCGGTCGAGCGAGCTGTAGTTTAGGTTTAGTTTGTATCGGTTTTAGCTTCATTTTTGAATGACACTATGTATCACTCAGCTGAAAGCAAAAACTAATTTCTCTATGCGTTTTAGAATGTTCTAGCGAATTTCAAGCTCACAAAAGAATCAAAAGCACTAAGGACTTACCATATGAGTTCGTGTGTGGTTTACTGTGGTACATAGTTCAAAGATTCACACTATCACAAAACTTCCTACAAAATTAATAAACACGTGCGTCGTGTCAGCAGTCCGACGTTTTGGAAAAGATTCGGCGCGTGGTTCACCTTTGAATAACGGCCATCAACTAAAGCTGAAGGGGGAGGGGGAGGAAGGCTAGGGGAGGCAGACACTTGAGGGGGCGCGGTGCTGCCAACTCATATTCAAAGAAAGCCAAATGTAACAACTAAATTGCAAAACCAGGATTCCTTTCTAAATCCTTTTATTGCACCAGTTAAATAATGTCCCACCCAACCCAACTAAGTACCCAACACGGGCATAAAATTTCGTTACCAAATTTCTGTAGTCTAATTATTGCTTGGGAGACCTACGCATTTATTTGGCAGACAGGAGACTAGGTACTTACCTAGGGCTTTTCAGTTAAATTTCATGTAGAAATAATAAAACAGATTTCGATAAACTCAAAAAAAATGAATACCTAAATTTGATAGATAAAAATTAAAAGTTTTGTAATCGTAACTAAATCTAGCTCTAAGTACGGTATCTTTATCAAAAGTTATGGATTGAAAAATTCTGGGGGTGAGGTGTGAAGTGGGTGGGAGGTGCTGGTGTCATGGCGCGGGTCAGGGCTGGGGGTCGGATGTCGTGGGTGAAGGAAAAGATCCAGGACAGGAGTTGAATGAATTAATAATTATGTAGGTAGGTAAGTACCAACATTAGTATACCTAGCCAAAAGAGGACATGCAAAAGGCAATTTAATTTTAATGCGGTAAGTACCTAGGTATACCTACCCTAGCTACGCCGAATTGATTGGTTCTTCTACTGCACTTTATTTTGCTGCATGCGCCAATATGCGCAATTGCCAAAGGTAGGCCTTTGTACATGCACTGATATTGTATTTTCTTTTTATTTTGTATTTTATAATAGAAAAAAGAATTTATTAAACAATAAAATCGTTTTCTTAGCATTTTTTATTATTATTAGCTTTTTATAAAATCGAAACTGAGAAGCTAGGTACATGTTTTTTATTTATGAACGATAGTTTCTAAGTCTTGCATCTGTATTCTGTAACATTAAGGACTGTGAATGTGAACAAATACCGGTCTCAAACGTCCCGAAAAATATTGGGCTTTTTCTTGGATAGCATCCAGATATCGACCAGGATGGCATAATGCAGTAGGGTTAGGTTAGGTTAGTACCTATTAGTAGCAGCATGCAGTGTGTTTTGTTTACGTAAATGTTTCACCCAGGCGCGGTCCCAGGGGGGGGGTCACGGGGGTCATGACCCCCCCCAAAATCTTAGTTTAGGTACTTAAAAAATTGCAATCCACAGCTTATATTGTCCTGTTTACTTCCGTTACATTGATTATGGTTACCAACTGCAGTAATAAAAAAAATCTAGGCTCGCTCCGCTCGCCGATATTACTGTTTTTTGTGCTCTGGGTTTTGATTAGCACAGAGGCAACGTTCCCAATTTTATTGGTTTGGCTGGTCCGCTATTGTCAGTTTGTATCAATCCAACCACCACAATAAAAAGCACAAAATATGTACAACAAATAATCTGCGAGGTCACTTCGTCAACCAGTACAAAAAATTAGTAGACAACAACATTTTTGCGTTTTGGTCTGGTCGCTGATAACATTTGTTCCTTCTGACTATGATCCAAAGCTCAAAACCCGGCCCGCTTTAGGTCACTTTGCCAAATTTTCTAAAAAGGTGCCCTTTTGGGCACCTTTTTAGAAAAACCTTTTTTTTGTTAGATTTTTCTAACAAAAACCAAAAATTAACGCAGCTCGCTCAACTTGCCGGCAACCTTATACTGTCTGCCTCTTGTCATGGGCTCATCCCTCGTTTGAGGTCAGTTTTCCAAACATTCCAAAAATCTAACGAAACCTCTCAATTATCGCAGCACGCTCTGCTTGCCTCTGATAACATTCTGCTGTTTTGATAAGCTTCTGGCTTGCTTTAGTTCAGGACTCCTTCTTTTATTTTATTTTTTATTTGGACAGTTTCAGGCAAGTTTGCAACTGCAAAATATCTAATACCAAACAACTCACACGTACAGCCAGATCATAAAAATTTTCGCGGCTCGCTTTGAGCTCGAGAGCTCGCTCCACTCACTGTTATTTATTTTCTGAAAGAGTTTGTGACAACCCGAAAAAGGGAACAAAAATTTCGGCGGCTCGCTCCGCTCGCCGCTACAGCTTTTTCGATGTTTTTTGTATTTCTAATTTTTTGTTAATCTGCTTTGCTCCGCTCGCCCCGATTTATATTCATAGCTTTATATCTACCACCGCAAACTTTTTAAAATTTTCGGGGCAGGTTTCGCTCACTTTATTTTGTCATAGACTTACTTTTCTCCGAACAGCAGAAAAAATCTCCAACATTTTTGAGGCTCGTTTCGCTCGCCATTACTTATACTTCCTATTGTTGGGTTGGGAGTTGGGGGAAGGGATGTCATGTTTGCGGCCAATATGCAAAACACTGCATTTTGCGGCTCGCTCCGCTCGCCGATAGTATTTTGTCCTTCTCTCTATTTGGTCCAGTGCTTGACACTTGTTTTGCTCGGGTAGTTATCCGAAAAAGTAACAAAAATTTCGGCGGCTCGCTCCGCTCGCCGCTACATTTTTTCCCATGTCTTTTTTGGATATCGAATTTTTTGTTGATGCCCTTGCTCTGCTCGCCCCTATTTATATTCATAGCTTTATATCTACTACCGCAAGTCTCTAAGATTTTCGGGGCCTGCTACGCTCGCTATCATTTATTTTTTTATAGATACCTATCAACAACAAAGTAAATGATGCGGGCGAGAGTACGCAAGTGGACCTACTCTTGCTTACTTTTGCCCAAACTTCAGAAAACATCGAAAAAATTTCGAGGCTCGCTTCGCTCGCTATAACTTATAAGGTCAACCAGTCTAAATGCGTCTATGGGGAAAATGCGTCTTTTTGAATTTATTCGAAAACTGTTCAACATAAGTTGACTTCTGCCATCTAGTTACATTTGTTTGAACTAAATACTGAACATGTAGTTCGTGCGGATGGCGTTGCAGTTCACATATTCGAGTATTTGGCCATTTTGAAAATTGCACGTGGCTGAACAACTTGTGACTGCGGGAGATGAGTTACTAAATCCATGTTAATCATTAGTTTTCTTCAATTAACTGATTTTATTCAATAATAATTGTAAGGAATAGCCTATGGGCTACCTACACAGGCAGTTATTTTTAGTGAAATAGCTTTATTTAAAGAAATAGTAATGTGTCCATTTATAAGGTTAGGATTAATTTCTTGGGGAAAATGCGTCTGCTCTTATGGGGCAATTGCGACTATGGGACGCATTTGCCCCCAAAACATATATCATAAACCTTTTTATGTCGGCACATTTTAATACGAAAATCAAATGCTCATATTATCAATGTATCAGATAAATCCGTAATTTAATTTAATAATGCTGGACAATCCACACCGCATCATCTAGCCCTAATCTAAGTAGAGCTTGTGTTATGGGTCAGTCATCTAGACTAATATACTTAATACAATTCATTATATAGATTGATATATACAGGTTAATGTAATATATGTTTTTCTACATTCAAATTGATCTCGTAGTTTTGAAACTCACTGGCTCATGGTTCATTTAATTTTAATAAAGATTTATATTACTTTCCAGTTTTTTTTCACAACTGTCAACACCACTAATAACTATTATACATAACTATATAACTTTAACAGGTACAATACCTGTTTACTAGTACAGTACAGGTAGTAAGCGCGAGCCACCCAAGTAAAATGTTGACAGCATCTGCATTTGATAAGGGGCTAATGCGTCTATCAAAATATAGGCGCATTTGCCCCATTTTTACTAAATTGTCTCTAAATGCGTCAATTATTCTTTTTGACTAGTTTAACGATCATACTATTGCAAAGAAATTTGAACCAAAAAGTAATACCTAGTTATTATCACGAAAAGCTTACCAATTAAGTTTTTATTCAATAAAGACGCATTTACCCCAAGCGGGGCAAATGCATCTAAAATTCCAATTTAAAATAAATAGCCAATTTGAAACATCTGTAAAGCTCCGGCGAAGATATCGCTGCTTGAACTTTGTGCAGAAATAGCCATAATATTGGACTACAGTTTCAAAAAGTGGATAATGCCATACATTTGATCACAATGAGGCGATAACTTGAAGTGATCGAGAAATATGACGCATTTGCCCCGGTTGACCTTACCTACTATTTTTGGGAGTTGAGTATAAATTTTCCGCGGCTCGCTCCGCTCGCCGATAAAGTTTGGTGCTTGTCAGTGGGGTCTGCAACCGCCTACAAGTACATTTGGTGCTACGGCCCGCACCAAGTGTGACCCCCCCCCAAAGTCTTGGGCTGCGACCGCGCCTGGTTTCACCACGACCTTGGCTGTCTTTCCAGTCAAATTGGCCCATTTTTCCCTAGCCACAGTAAAGATAACAGTAGGTATTTACTAGGTACCCTGCCTGGTACCGCACCGCACCGAGGGAACTGAACAGGAGTGGGTAAGGGCGGGCAAGGTCGTCTCGGTTGCCTACTCAAATTGTTTTCTATGCCTTTCAAGGACACGGATTTGTATCCTAGCTTCAAGCCAAAGAGGCGCAATTTATTTTACTTTTGCACTAATTATGCTCTATTTATAGGTATACCTACGCTCTTTATTGACATGACAACCAACGTGAATTCGATTATGTGAACGGTACCATGACGGACACTGTCTGTGCCTTATGTACCTACTTACCTATCACAGTAGGCCTATCGAACCCCCAAATAGGTAGGTAGGTACCTACCTACTCAAACGCAAAGTCTCAAATAAAACGCAAGATAGAACAGCTGGTTTCAAGTCGCTATTTCTCTGTACTGTATAAATGAAAAAGTTAATCAAGTCAAAGACTGAAATCTGATTAGCGTTTGAGTAGGTATTCCAATAAGTAGGTAGGTAAGGTACCCACCTACTTTAAATTGTAGATCGTAAAGTAACATTTAGAGGGGCCCACCTACGAATAAGTAACATATTACTCTTATTCGTAGGGGCACACGAATTATTATTTTATATAGGTATGTTAAGTTAATATATTAAGTTAAAAGAAACTGAAATAGAAGCTTTGATTATGTTTCCATGTAGGTATTTTGTAATCTATAATATAAAAATGAATCGCAAAATGTGTTGGTAAGCGCATAACTCAACAACGCCTGGACCGATTTCGCTAATTCTTTCTTTGTTGTGTTTGTTATTGTCAGGAAAAGGTTCTTATGAAAGAAAAAATTAAGAAAGTTTGAAACATAAATTTCCACGGGGGCGAAGCCGCGGGGCGCAGCTAGTAATAAATAATAATTGTAGCTCAGCTTCCTACAAGCAAAGCAATGTTTGTAAGACTTGTCTTGAAGACCGGATGGAAGGCGCACCTATAAGTATCACAGTAGGCATAATAATAATTGGTCATTCTTATGATGGAATCAGAGCAAAACGAAGACGAAATAGATCATTGAGACGATGTGGGTTGGGTAGGTACAAGGTATACCTACCTACATTGCTATGCTACACTTTTACATTCAATGGATTAAAGTCCAATAAATAAGTTCCTACAATAAGCTAGAAAGTAAGAAAAACGATAAGGTACACCCGATCAACGATAAAATTTAATATCCAAGGTATTCTTAATTTTTGAAAATTATGTATGTGGGTATAGTACTTACTTACCTACTTACATCACACTAATTTATAAATGCGAAAGTTTGAATGGATGGATGGATGGATGTTTGTTACCTCTTCACGCCAAAACTACTGAACGGATCGGGCTGAAATTTTGTATACAGATAATTATAATCCTGGAATCAAACATAGGCTACTTTTTATCCCATAAATCAGTTCCCGTGGGATAGAAATCACCTTTTAACGTTTCCATAGAAACAACGCGTGCGAAGCCGCGGGCGGCAACTAGTAATAAATAAATAAACAATAATAACAGACAGTAATATACCTACCTAATGAATTTTTTTCATTTTCATTTTATATATAAAAAAAATCAACTTGCCTAAAAACAATAAAATTATTCCCTTGATGAGAGTTAATTGCCGGTATTTGTAGTTTATTTTACTTTCTAGCTAGCTAGTTTCTGCCTACCCGCCATAATGTGACAGCACAGATGATCTGAGTGCGACAGGTCCATTAATTCTAGGTCTAGCCCCACCCAGCCCATAAGCTGGGTGATTACATTACAGTGATGTCACGTTGCGTGTAATCCGTATGAGTGTGTAGTGTACCCATACCCATAAATATAATTCGTATACGATATGCCCATATAACCACAATAAATAAATAAATTCATTGTATTTATTTATTTTGCCATAAGATAACCAAGTAACGTGCAAGCTATCCGATTCGATCCTCACTACTAGCGTGACGTAGCGTAGCTTCTAAACATGCGACATAATATATTAATTTCATTAAATGTAGTAAGTAATCATTTATTGTAATTTTGTATATTCCAGTAGGTATAATGTAATAATTATTTTAGTTTATACCTATATTTTATTAGGTTTCCATTCATCTTAGTTACTGTCTAGCTTCATTATCATTACACTTCTCACACCTATACGTAAGTAAATTGCTTTGCTATGCAGTGTGCTACGTAGTGAAACTTCTAATAAAGTTTTTAAATCCATCATGGTTATTAACACTAAAGTCATTCCGTGACCATGGCGCATGAAACTGTGCCGAAATATTGGAAAGCTCAAAACTCAAATCATGGTAAATATCCCGTTGTTAATGTCTTTAGTTCTAATAAAGTGTCTGGTACCAATACCAACTAACCCTACGTCTGGGAGTGCGAACCAATCATGGGATCGCCAAAACAATAAAACGAACTTATCATTTATGCACCCAGCGGCGAGTTTTTAACAATAAAAACACCGTCACCCCGACCCAAATCAGCGCCACCACCTATTTTATCATAAGCTTTTTTTAATGCCTCTGTAAATGTTTTAGTTTGTATAGGTACTTTAAGCAGAGATGCGAAGTTGCTCTTTTTGGCCGCCATGGTATGGTGCAACTTCGCATCTCTGCCTACACTATACAAACTAAAACATTAACAGAAGCATAAAAAAAAAGTTTATGATTAATACCACAAACGGGCCAATCTATTTTTGAAAATTCCTTCGTTTAACAGAATAGTGAGATAAAATAGGTGGTGGCGCTGACTTGGGTCGGGGTAGTGCCTTTAATTGTTATTACTTATTATCGACTATGAAAATATTAAACGTTATAATTTTATGATCAACAATATAATTAACTCGTTCTTATTTTGCTTCACGCGCTTCACATTTCTAATTCGACATTTATTCAATTATGTTAGCATAGACAATGTAAAAAAAACACCGTGACATGTGTACTTACGACGTGGAAATCGAGTCACCATAGTTAAAAATGACCCGCATAAAGCAGCCCGCAGTTTTTACGATTATTAACATAAATAACAAGAACTTTAGCAGGTTCCGTTCGAGTGTACCGTACCTGCTGCTTAGTGGTTAGTACCGTGTTTAACGGTTTCATTGCTCCGATTTTTGCCACAAAGTTTTTAAAAATTTGATCATGCCCAATCCAAATCCTTCTAAGTACCATTACTATGTTGTGACGTTTTTTTGTAACAACTTCGACAGATTAAATAACTTTCTGGCTATATACTAATTATACTACCTAGTAGAGTAGGCAACAAAAAATGCTGTGTGAATTGTCCAGAATTATTAAATTAGGTACCTATTTATAATTTAATTATTAAAATAAGTATGTATATACACTCATTTATTCTTAAATCTCGCTCATAAAGTACATTTTTTACTATAGAAAATAAAATATTGTAAAACTATTCTACAGTAAAATTATTATTAAGAATCGGGCATTATAAAATAATGCCATATGTTGGGAGATATGAGATTCCTTTCCTTAGAAGCATCTTAGAAGTGATAGAATTTGATAACAATTGACTCAAATTTGTGGAGCAAACTTTCCCCAAAGAAGGCGCATTTTTGTAATAAATATTAATTAAGATATTATAACGTGAAAATAAAATTGGTTAGAATCTGACATCAATCAATATACCTAAGTATCAAAGAACTATAACCTGCTACCTATCACTATTTGATTGTATACCCCGACTAAATATATAACCTTCCTCTAAGTAGGTAGTTTAGGTAGGTACTCATTCAAGCAGGTTCAGAGATGAAAGTGTTGCAGATGCATGTTGCAGACATTATGTTTTTGTTCTGTGTCCGGAACAATAGCCACTGTCTAGAAAATGGAGTGACAGAAACCATTAATCTTAGAAAAAATATTTGTCTATGCCGTTATTGGAGTGGATACCTGGTGTAGCCAACAATATATAACATGTATCGTCTAGTTTTTAGATTTGATCGAAATGAGGTTTTTGCCGTTTTTTAGATTTGATCGAAATTAGCTTTTTGCGGAAAATTTTGTTTACCTTCACGGGCCAATGAAACCGTCAAACACAGTTTAATGTCCTCCTTGCCGAATTTCGACCACGGCCCGGCGCGGCTAGTTTCATCGGAGACTAGCCAGATGCGGAGGACATATTATAGTGCACAAGTGTTTGCGCAAACACAGGTGCACTCTCTATTCCCTTACTCTCATAATCAGATGGGACGGCGCGGCAGACCGACACGACCGGGGAGAGGTCAAGCGCAGGACGAACGGCTTAACGTGCTTTCCGAGTCACGGGGGTGTTACACCGCCAACTTCCCGACTCCGAAAAAAATTCAATAACCACCATTGTCCCGACCCGGGATTTGAAATCAGAACCTCATAATCACCTGTTGAACAAGCTGACCGCTAGACCAACGAGGCAGCCTACCTACTAAACTACTTACTAAACTTATTTATAGGTGGATCTAGACAATATGTTGTTCAAAAAAAAATCTTACCTGCATCCATGGTAATTTTTTCACCTTTTGGGGGTTCAGACGAGTCGTAATTGAAGCAAGCTGCAACAAAAACAAAGGGCACGTAAGTAGGTATAAGGGTATAAACTGGCCAAGTGCGCATAACGCACGAAGGGTTCCGTTCCGTAGGTACAAAACTAATATACTTTATCTCCTAAACTTGCAGGAGCCCACCGGCGGGCTCGATGGTATGTAACGGAAAAGGCGTAGACTTGCGCGAGCCCGCCGGTGGGCCGGCTCGCCCGGACGATTGTAAACCGATTTTTCATCATGTTAGAGACTATGTTTGTTTGAACAACTTTTGACAGGGTCAAAGGATAGTTATTATTCTACCTATTGCAACACTAAAAGGCTGGCCAATAACCAAGAAGAAGATGACATTTGTCTTTGAATCAGTCAAAATTTTAGCGCGTACTGTCCCCATACATTTTGTTCGTGTTTTTCTAATTGGTAGTATCCACATTTATTTCGTTTTCGTGTAGTTGTTTGTAGAAATTAGCTTGCATAGAAAATAAATACACGAAGATAAATTATTTGGGAACCTAATACCGTTTACAGAACTTAGATAGAATATCTAGTTATTTTTATATGAGCATTTATCTGAAGTGTGACGTAATTTGCGCTGAGCGCACGCACACATGCGTGCGAAATTAAATACGCCCACATTTACGCTTCCATTTGCTGTAATCTAAAGGGTATACTATTGCAAATAATAATAATAATGCTGGAAAATCCACACAGCATCATCTAAAACGAAAATGAAAATGAATCAAGAGGAACCCTAAAAAAAGAGTCGGTGTCCTAATTGATATGGACTTAACTTTATTAAATTTATTTTCTTTTCATTATCTGTTGCAGGGTATTAGAAAGTTAGGTTAGGTTAATTTCTAATTCCATGATCTGTAGTCATGCTACGACCACATTACAAGGCGAATATTCGTCTTCGCGTTGTCGTGATAAAACTTCGTGTTCGAACAAAGTGTTTGGCCACATTGGAAAAAATATTGGCATTGTCGCGATAGTTCATTTTACGGAAAAAATTGAAGCGGTAGTTGCGCTCATGGCGTCATAATTCTTGTTTTTTTGTGATTAGGTTCTTTAGGATTCCATAAAACAGGCTCACCTTCGTAATCTATCTTCTTCTATAATATAAAAATGAATCGCAAAATGTGTTGGTAAGCGCATAACTCAACAACGCCTGGACCGATTTCGCTAATTCTTTCTTTGTTGTGTTTGTTATTGTCAGGAGAAGGTTCTTATGAAAGAAAAAATTAAGAAAGTTGGAAACATAAATTCCCACGGGGGCGAAGCCGCGGGGCGCAGCTAGTTTTTGATAAATTACAAAATTCGATCATTTGTCCACTCCATAGGTTAATAATAATAACACAAATCAGCCACAATACGTGCACACCGCTCGGCGTCTCGCTGTCAACAAAGCGCGCGCGAAGTGTAGCCAACCGCACGAACTTTTGTCGCGACAAAACCCTTTGATGTCCGGCAGTTTACCGACAGCGTCGCGAAGGGCATTTGTTGTCGCGATGATGCTTCGCGATGGGACGAATTTCTTGGCCAGACTTGTCGCGACATCGCACATCTTCGCGTTATCGCGATAGTAGGGCCATAGCATTACATTGGCACTATAAATACCTACATAGGAGGTACCTACTGTGAAAATTTCAACTGTCTACCTATTACGGTTAATGATATAGGTAGCCGACAGACGGACGCGACAACGGACAGACAGACAGCGGAGACCTAGTAATAGGGTCCCGTTTGTATCCAAAGTCCAAACATGTCGCCGTCCGTCTTAGATGCGGTAGGTACCTAGGTCCTTACCTAGGAAACATGAACCTCTTAGATGCGGTACCTTTACCGCATCTAAGACGCGTGCATGTTTCCTCGCTTGTTGGCCATTATGCACATGCATTAGCCATTGCCTAGTCTAGTCTAGTGATAATTTCGTTTACATACTTTTTTGCGAAAACTAAGTTATAAACAAGACTAAAAACTAGTTTTTTTTTTCATTGTTTCCCGTGTTCTGTGATTTAAGCTGAACCCACAGAAAATATTCTAATTCCGTGGCTGAACGCCCTCTTTAAGTTTGGTCCTTTGTGTTACCCCCTGTATACATATACCTACCTAATTAAATTACAATAAAGGGGTCGATCGCGTCACGCAAAGTAGACAGCAACGAAGAGATACCATAACATACTAATTGATTTTTGCTTGCATGTGTGCGTGCATGCGGTATTACAAAGACCTAACTGCTTCATAAAATATTCAAAGGACGTAAGTAGTCTGTATAATTAGCGTGAGAAGCTCGAACCAAATCAATAAGGGTGACGAGGTGGAGGGATAAACGCACAGAAAGCACAGAAATCAATCTAAATTATACTATACAAATACCTAAACAACTTTCAAATAACAGCTAAAATAAGCATACCAACTTTTAACCCCGTGTCTGCAAATAAATGATTTGATTTAGGTACCATAACTATCTTTCACCGCGATAAGTTGGAAGACCTCTTAATACAGACGTAAGTACCATAACATAGGTACCAATTGATTTTTGCTTGTATGTGTGCGTGCGTGCGTTATAACAAAGAACTAACCCATAAAGTATTCAAAGGACGTAGGTAGTCTGTATAATTAATCTGAGAAGGTCGAAATAAATCAATAAGGGTGGTGGGGTGGAGGGATAACGCACAGAAATCAATGTATACTATACAATAAACAAAATTGAAAACAACAGGTTTTTTAAAATAAGCACACCAACTTGGAATCTGTTGTCGGCAAATTTTTGATGAATAAACAATAAATTTACGGTTTTAGGACTTTTTCCTTCACTTGTGCTATCAGACCTTGCTTCTTGCCAAATTTTAATATTTTACGACAACCGGAAGTACCTACTCCATAGGTTTTGGTCTATAGCGAAAATCGAAATGCTTTTTTTTTGTGTATTAACTACAAATTTACTTTTTCAGATTTTTTCCTTTACTTGTGCTGTAAGGCCTTGCTTTTTGCCAAAATTTTTAACTCTAGGTCTACGGGAAGTACCCTATAGGTTTTGGTCCATGGCGAGCATTAAAAGTAATTTTTTTTTAGTGGATAAATTATTTATTTATGGTGTTCGGATTTTTCCCTTTAGGTACTTGTGCTAAAGTACCCTGCTGCTTGCCAAATTTCATGAAATTTCTTGGAAATTTCAAAATATTCAGACATAAGCGGCTGTAACTTTTGAGTGCGTTGACGTAAGTTTTATTTATATTGCGGCTCCAAGAGGTTCCGGACTTGAGTATTTGACATTAATTTCAACTCAATACGTCCACACGTTCCTGAGAAAAGAGGGTTGACAGACGGACAACAAAGGGTTCCTTTTTACCTTTTGAGGTATGGAACCCTAAAAACGAATTTTGCCTGTCTGACTGTTTGTTAGTGCTTAAATCTTAAGGCCGTTATACATTGCGTTTTCAGGCCTATCTTGGCCTGGAAAATACATTTTATATTCCAAATTACCGTGAGAAGGTCGAAACAAATCAATAAAGGTGGAAGGAGAAAAGCACAGAAAACATTAAAAGCAATAAAGTTAGCCAAGGATATAAATTATAAGTATTGTTAGAACATGAGAAATGGTTCACCTGGTTTTGTTTCCTCGCTGATAATTAAAAACTAAGTTGGTACCACCTAGGTAAGTAAAGTACCACCTAGGTGGATGAGATAGTATAGTAGGCAGGTAGGGACATTTCATAATGTCCTAGCTGAAATTTCGGACACCAGTCTCCTCAATGCAGCCTACCCATGTACGGGTACCTTACCTACTTAGTTAGGCAAGGTATCTAGAATAAAAACCATAGGATCCTGTAGGGGCTACAGTACAGCGGCTAGGTAAACTGTAGGCAGGTTAGGTATCTACCTACTTCCTACTACATTTTCGGAAGGAAATATTCCAGAAACGTACCTAAAAAATCTAGGTACCTAGGTAGGTAGGTGCCTAGACATTACATCCTACGCATATCCTACGCGGCTAAAGAAACACAAACAAAACAATAAAGTCATGGTCTAAGAAATCTAAACCCTCCTTCTCTGATTTCCGTCCAATTTCCATATTGCCTTATCCAAAGTTCTTGAACGACTAGTGCACCAACAACTCAGCCTTTTCCTTAATTCCAATAACCTCCTTAATCCTTTCCAGTCCGGTTTCCGCCCAGGCCATAGCACTACGTCAGCCCTCGTTAAGATAACCGATGACATAAGAGATGGTATCTGGAACGGATCGGCAACCGTTCTCTCCCTTCTGGATTTCAGTAGTGCTTTTAATAACGTTGATTTTGACATTTTATTAGGTATCCTTCGCTCTCTTAACATATCTCCAAATGTAATTCACTGGCTTCGTAGTTACCTGTTTGGTCGCCGGCAACGCATTAGTATTGACGATAACGTTTCCTCCTGGTGTCAACTGAGTGCCGGTGTACCTCAGGGCGGCGTTCTATCTCCTCTCCTCTTCGCTATTTTCATTAACTCTATCTCCAAACAACTATCTTCTTCCTACCACCTTTATGCAGATGATTTACAAATATATACCCAGGCTCCAGTAAATCGACTAGAGGACGCCATCTGTAGAATCAACGACGATTTAAATGTTATTCTTGATTGGAGCAATAAGCATGGGTTGAAAGTGAACCCCACAAAAACCCAAGTAATCGTAATCGGTAGCTCGCGAATGGTTTCTATGATTGACTGGGTTCACCTTCCCCAAGTCTCTTTTGACAATGTCCAAATTGTCATTAGTAAAACTGTCAAAAATTTAGGAATTCTTATAGACAACCAACTGTCCTGGGGACCCCAGTTGGCAGAAGTTAGCCGAAAGACCTTCGCATCAGCTGCTTCGCTCAGACGCTTGCGAAACTTTTTACCAACATCCACCAAAATTGCACTTGCTCAGTCACTTTTACTTCCTATCCTTGATTACGCTGACGCCAGCTATCCTGATCTAACCCAAGTACAGCTTGATAAGCTTGAGCGGCTTCAAAATCTCTGCTTACGCTTCATTTTCGGTCTGCGAAAGTATGACCACATCACAGAATACCGCAAAAAGCTTAAATGGTTACCCATCCGTCTTCGCCGGGACGCACACTTCCTCTCACTCCTTTATTCTATACTTTTTGTCCCAAATACACCCCGTTACCTTAAGGAACGATTTCAATACCTCCACCAAACCCATAGCCGCTTCCTCCGCTCAACACACACTCTTCAACTGCAAACTCTCCGCCCCTTCCATTCCTATAGCTCATCCTTCACCGTACGTGCCATAAAGCTGTGGAATGCCCTACCAACTTCAATTCGACAAGCTAAGTCTCTCCCTATTTTCAAACATATGGTCTATGAACATTTCCTTACCTCTACTTCAAACTGTTAATATCAAATTCGTATTATTCTAAACACCTTATATATATTTATTTTATGTATATTATACTTCTTTTTATGTATATTATACTTATTTTATGTATATGATATTTATTTTATGTATATTATATTTATTTTATGTATATCATATATATTATATGTATCTGTCATATTAATTGTATTTATAGCTACTAGTATTTGCTTACGTATATTTAATCCAAATATTATACCCGCTGTAGAACACGCCACCGTCTATACATGTTCTTCCATTTCCTGTCCATCCAAAGGTTGCCTGGAAGAGATCGCTCATAGCGATAAGGCCGCCCATTGTGCATTGCTATGTGTTTGTCTTTTCCTGTCCCGTGTTTCTATTTTATTTGGTGTGCAATAAAGAGTACTTGTATTGTATTGTATTGTATTGTATAATTTACGCTTGTACTACGTGTAGGTACGATAATCTAGCAACACCGGCATCGCTATGACCTGTATTGCCACCTGTTGTGGCACTTGGTAGCTATAGACAAATCCAACGATACTAACGTAGCCGTCTTAAAATCCATCCCATCGGAATAGCCCCTGAGTTATAATTTTAAAGTACCTGATGATAACAGCGACAGCTACAGACTTCGCTGTCGGATAAATGAATCCGGCGGCGGCGGCGGCGGCGCGGCGGCGGCGGCGGCGCGTGTCAATCTCTAAAGTTCATCCCTAAAATAAGATGGTAGGTAGGTACTTACCTACTAAACTAGTACCTACCTACTACTAGTTACCAATTTGCTTTCTCTTTGATGAGCCCAGCTTTGTTAATAATTAAACTTAATAAGAAAACGTTTTTTATACAGAAAAAGACGGGCAGCGACTACAGGTAAGTACCTAGGCCGAGAAGAGACGCTGGCGAAACGAGATCGATGCCATCCATCCAGAGAGACAGCAGTGTGATCACAGGATTTAGAAGAAGATACGAGAGACTTTTGCCCAGCTGTGGGACTCAATATAAGTTACACAATAAGTTATATTATGCTATTCATTGACTCTACCGATATAAAAAAAAAATTACTGTTTTGGACTTGTTTAACTTTAGCATAATCTAATTTCCTGATAATTTCTCATTTTGCATGTTAATGCTGTAAACCTGACCATGGTAGACTAGAGATACTATAGATTGACATAAGACCAATGTACCTACACATTACCACCTAGTTACACAGCAATAAAATTCATTTATCATTTATCATTTACAAAATAAATTCTGTAGGAGGCAGCAGTGTGATCACAGGATTTAGAAGAAGATACGAGACCTTTGCCCAGCTATGGGACTCAATTATAAGTTACACAAAATAAACTATGTCCTATCTTTCACTTACTTACCTGTAATTTTTTTTTCAGACAATTGCTTTCCAAGACTCGAGGAATCACCCGACTGTCACCGTTCGCCCCTGACTCAGCAATGATGGCCATACATTATTACCAACACTGTCACACGCGTGAAATATCGATCTTCTATCCAATAGCAGGGCTTTTACCGTTTAATTATGTATTTCTAACAATCATGGGACAATTTACCTTTAAAGAAATAATAGAGTTGAGTTGAGCGCATATATTTTTTAGCGTCCAGTGTGGAGTTTTGGAACCATGAGGAGAAAGGAGATCATATGAGTGTTTTATTAGTAAGTACCTACCTAAGTAGGGGAAGCAGGGGTAATGGCACTCACTTGCATATCTGGATATCTGGCTTAGCAGGCACAAGCGCATTAGCCGACGGCAAAAAAAAAAATCAGTCAGCTCGCATATCGCAAGTCGAAATTGTGTTGTGTTGCGCCCATAGATTTATCAATTTATGTAGTAAAATTTTGACGTTCTCCTAGAGCGCTAACTCAACGAATGGCCTGTGTTGTGTTGTTATTATTATAAATAAACGCAAAAACACGCTATTCCTGCAGCAGTAGGCGTAAGGGAAAATGCGCACATGCCAAGCCGCCGCACTCGTGTTTTTTGTAGTTTTTTAAATATGGTTTGATTAGTAAGAAAATCATTTTATCAAGTCAAACTCTGCGAATTTGTTTAGAAATATTAAGTGTCCCTAGTTGAGTACAAAAAAAGTAAAATATCAGTAGTTCGCTAGACATAATATTGAAAAAACATTAGAAAAAGGGGTAACTTTGGGATTTTTTTCTATCGAATGAAGTTCATTGAATCTTGTAACTGAATGCGACTATGACTAGACTAGATCCATAATATGTAATGTATTTAAACACCATTTTCCAAGTCTCAGATGATTTTAAAAATGACATAGGTAAGTGCGGTCTCTGCTGGCCTACCAACTACCAAGCCTTAACAATCTCTTACAACAACGTGAACAACAAGGATGTAAAATAAAGACGTACCTAGACCGACCGACGTGCAACCGAGAAACTTATAAATCCATCATGGTTATTAACACTATTCTCAAGTCATTTACAACGCGATATTTACCATAATTTGAGTTTTCCAATATTTCGGCACAGTTTCATGCGCCATGATCACGGAATAACTGACGGCACTGCGAGTGAGTTGTAACCAGACTCGAGAAGATGCTCTGCTATGGCAGACTTCTCTGTTGCCAGATTTTTTTACCGCTCGTGTGTGCTCCTTGGCTCTGCAGGCAATAGTGCGCTTCGTTTGGCCTATAAAGGAGCTTCCACAGCTGTATATACGCACACGAAACACGAAGGCCGGCGGCGCGGCGCGGCGGCGCCGCCGCGCCGCTGCCCAGTACGATTATGACTAAGGTGGCCAGACCTAATTGCACCTAATTGGAGCCTTCCACTTTCGAGAAGCTAGTTCCTACCCAATCTCCCGAATTTTATGTAAATCGATGTTGATGGTAAAATTGATGCATTTTTGTGATCGAGGATCTTATTTTAATTTTATAAGATTGACAAATCCCGTACCCTATTTATTAAATAGAAATGAATTTCACAATGTTGTAGGTAGGTATTCAAAGAATGAGTGTTGAGTGAGTATTAAAATAAATTAGCCTGAACGGCATTACACCTAGAATGAGTAGAAAGGGGCAAAGTTGTATCCAGTGGTTAGGTAGCAAGCTAGGTAGGAAGGTACCTACTTATGTAAATTTGATTCTGGTTTATGGATACGAAACTAATAACGCTAAATAGGTTACCTATATAGGAGGATACAGTGACCGATTTAGGCAAGTAGGTTTTTCTAGGCAATCAGGCACACATTATCCAATTTAATTCGTAGACTAGGTAGTGTACCTACCTATGTTGTCCTTCATAATTGTGAGGCAAAACGAGATTCAGTGGTGGCAGGCGGTGCGGCGCGGCCGGCGCGGCGGCGGGCGGGGTGGTGGGAGGAATTATCATTATACCCGCAGATAGGTCGGAGAAAGAGGAATTGTTGGGAAAGGTAGGTAGCTACCTATGTTGGTTGGTAGGTAGAAAAATCAAATGTTTTTAGTTTTACGTCGAATCTTACCTGCCATTCCGGCGCTGCTCATTCTTCCCCGTGTAAAATCAATTTTGAATAGAATTAGTCACTATTAATATAAACAAAAAATGCAGGTTCAACCCTGTATTTTATTTAGAGCTTTATTACCTATTTGAAATCTGTCACAAAATATTTCGAAATGGATGGGACCACAAAATATGCCAACTCAACAATCATTTTTAATTTAGGATTGGAATGCCACAAACATAGCTAAAACCTCATTTAAGCCCATAGATCTAAGTAAAATTTGTAGACATGGTACGTTCTCCCAGCGCTTACTTAACAAAATACCTATAGCCTGTGTTACGTTACGAGTCGTTTATGCCCCGCAAGTTGATATTGCGATTGGCGGCCATCTTGGTGACGTAGTCGACGTCGCACCGTCAGTCAGTACCGTTCGCAAGGTCAGCCCGCGCTTACGTGCTTACGCGCATCGAGTACTTGTTATAGCTTTTTGTTTTTGTTATCCTGTTTTATTGTTATTTTTGAGTTTTGTTGTTTAGTTTTGTTACCGTTAGCCTGTTACCCGTTAAAATGAGTAAGAAATTAATTAACAGTCGTGCTCGTGGAATGATAATTAAAGTGGACAATAATTTTTTAAAAGAGAAAGAAGACTCTAAGTTAGTTATCAAAAATATAAACTGTGCCTTAAAAAGTGTTTCGAACACTACTGAGGATATTTTAATGTCGAAGCAACTACTATTAGACATTTTGAATATTTTGCAAAATTCTACCTAACTCACGGAACGTGTAGCCTGGTTTAAATACAAATATCCCATAACCCTAGCTTATTTACTTTTTATTACATTTTTTTGCTATCTGTACTTTTTTGCGACGGATGACGTCACGCAGCTGTTATTGTGACAAGGTTCCATCGCAATATCAACTTGCGGGGCTTATAATATAACACATAGTAGGCTTTGCATTCAGTCGTAACGTGGTCGTAACTTACGACTAAATGCAAAGATACGCTACCTAGGTATTTCCAGTCTTTTGCAGTTTATGTAGACTAAAAGTAGAATATAAGCAGTTCTACCTACCTAATGAACAACAAAGATGGAAAGACGTACCTAGACCAAAGCCAAAGTGCGATCGAGACAACAATAAGCACGCGAAACACGAACGCCCGCGGCCGCCGGCCGCGGCCGCCGCCGGCGGGCGGCGGCAGCTGCGAGCCGCGGCGGCGCCGCCGCCGCCGCTCGGTCCGACTATGGTGGGTGGACCTAATTTGAGCGCTCCACTTTCGAGAAGCTAGTAGGTACCCAATCTCCCAAATTTTACTTACGTCGATGTTTAGTTTAGGCCTCCTTGTCTTCCTACCTACTTACAAACTAGAACTTTTCTATTGTTTCATAGCTTCCAAAAGCAGCCTTCGAGATATTTTTAGGGTCCCGTACCGCACGTACAGGATTAAAGGGCCTCCTCACTTATGTTATTTATGACGCGTTTTTGTTCACTCCATTAGGTACATAGGTAGTATAAAACAATGTCGCTTTCTCTGTCCATAATCTTCATCTTTAAAACTACGCAACGGATTTTGATGCGGTCTTTTTAATAGATAGAGTGATTGAAGAGGAAGGTTTATAATTATGTATAATAAATAATAGTAGGTAGGTAGTATTTTACTTTACTGCACCCGTGCGAAGCCGGGGCGGGTCGCTTATAATAATAATAAACGCGAAAGTACTAATTCTATCTTTCTGTCTGTTACCTATAAACGCCTCAACGCTTCACCGATTATGGCAGGGTAGGTTAGGCGGTATCCAGGGGGAAGGAGAGAGGCTGTTTTTTATCCCGGAAAAGCGTGTGCGAAGCATTGGCGGATACAGGGGGGGGGGCATGGGGGCCATGCCCCCCCCCCCAAAAGACCTGGGAATTCTATACTTTCGACTCTATTTTTCGAGTCAATTTAGGTGCAATTTAGGTTTAGGTTTACACGGCATACCTACTCATCGGTAGGTTAGCTATGTACCCAGGGCCGTCTTAAACTAGGCTGGGGCCCTTGGGCACACAAGAATTCGCGGCCCTTTTGGAAAGTAAAAAAGCGAATTCGCTGATTTCTTGATTATTATCTACTAACACCTATATATATTTGGATTCTCCATAAAATTTCCTACAGAACAGCGTGGAAACATTCTGATGTTGTATAACGTAATTAATGAGGTTGATTAAAATTAAATTATAATTGCGGAAAATTAGTAAAATTTTAATATATAAAAAAAAAATCATAAAGAAAAACTTTACCGTTTTTATGTCCAGTTTGAGTTTTATTTTAAAGATTTACCATCATATTATTACACTAAACATAAAAAAGAACACATTTCCAAGCCATTTAATTTAAATTAATTTTAATTCAGAAAAAACGATAAAAAATGGCGCGGGTGTCGGATTTCCATTTTAAATTTACGATTTTATTAAAAATTTCTTCTAAACTTGGTTAGTTTAAACGTCAGCTTGACACTGTTAGTCAACTTTTAAGACATTGATATGGCTGAAAAGTTGACTAAGTACATAAATTCGACGAAACAAAAAACAACAAAAAAATTGGTTGTTTGTAAAGTAGGTTTACGATCGAGATGTTTACGTGATAACGTCTTATTGCATGACGTCATGCGCTCGAGATGAGACGGGAGATCGGTCCGTCTCTCTCTCGTTATACCTGCGATCGCGCTCGTGAGGTTTTGGTGTGACACAAGTTTCTGAACATGTCACCCGACTAAAACGATTTTAAAGACGTTATCACGTCAAAAATCGGAAAATCGGCCATAATATGGTCGCAGCTTGACTTTGGAATCCCGAGTGATTGCGTGAGTGATCGCTAGATGGTGTACTTAGTAAATTAGGTAGGATGCGTTCGGAAATATTATTAATTAGTACAGTAGCAATAGGCGCAGTCATCGATATAATGGCGTAGTAGGTAAATACCTTCTGTTAAGATTACTGATCTGTGAAAAAAGTGTAATGTGCCCGACAAAAATGTTTTGAGAATAAATGTGTAAGAGAAATTGTCGATCCTTCGGGGCCCCCTGAGTATGGGGGCCCTGGGCACGGGCCCCGTGTGCCCTTATGGTAAAGACGGTATTGTATGTACCTTTATTAGGAAACAGAAATATATCCTGAATTTTTACTTGTCAGTACCACCACGTCCACTTGCACCAGCAACATAAATACTTAAAAATGTAAACTTTTACATTCTTGTGTTGAATTTCTAAAAAGCTGAACATGTAATTTTCCATCAAGCAATAGGCAAAATACCTACCAATTTTCATGTTTCTGAGTAACGGAATTCCTATAAGTACTACAAACGATAAATTTACAAAAATACTGAAGCACGTCTTATTTATTTATCGACCGAAAAACTTAATACCTAAAATCCCTAGGAATCAAATTTTACTGGTTTAACTTCAAGTTATATCGAAAACTAAACTAGAAACTACTATTTTATCCCCTTAGAGCACCTATTCTCAAAGTGTGCTCCGGGCCTCTGTGGGGGCTCCGTGACAATACTGGTCATATAAAAAAAAAAGGTTCTGTACCTAAATATGGTTGTGGAGAAAATTATACATTATATACCTAATATTATGTTAAGTTATATGACAGTCAATAATCACATCAATTTTAGCGCGGCGGAATACTGCGTACTGCGGAATTGTTTTTGCAGTTCTTAATTTCATTAAGACCCGTTTAGCCGTTTAGGCGTGAAAAAAAAGAACGAAGAACCTATTAGTGTTCATACGTTCTCTTTTCCCAACAGTCGCTAGAAATGACGCAAAATTTTAGCGGCTCGCTACGCTCGCCGATATTTTTGCCTTAGCTTTCTTCTCTTCCACAAATTTTCCCACCGCCGCTAGAATCTCAATAATTGTCGCAGCTCGCACCACTTTTCGGCGCTGTTAAATCGTATTTGCTTCTTTGCTTTCATAAATTTCCCAATCGTCTCTAAAAAGTCTTTCAAATTTTCGCGGCTCGCTCCGCTCGCCGTTTTTATGTCATCTCTGCTTTCGTTTCTCTTACAAATTTTGCAATCGTCGCTAAAAAAACATGAAATTTCGAGGGTCGCTCCGCTTGCCTATTTTGTATGTATACTCTTTACTCTCACAAGTGTCCCAATCGGCGCTAAAATTCTCAAATTTTTGAGGCTCGCTCCGCTCGCCGCACCGTTTTTATATCGCCTTTTCTACATTTTCTTCCTTTTCTCTTAAAATTTTCCAATCGTCACTAAAATATCTTTAAAAATTTTGAGGCTCGCTCCGCTCGCCTATTTTATATGTTTGATCGTTTCTTTTACTAATATAAGTCCCTAAAAAGTCTTTAAGATTTTCGAAGTTCGCTCCGCTCTCCATTTTTTTCATTTAGGCAACGAACTTAATTTTAGGTCTCAGTCAAATATTTCGATGTCCAAAGGGTTTAAGAACCGCTATCTCATAGAATGATATTTTTTTGGCGCAACGCCGCACTGCCGTCTCTCCTCCCGCGCCGCCCGCGCGTGACTCGATGATTTATTTTGTAAAAAAAATATTATACGTAGTATATTTTATAAAATATTTTGATATTATAAAATATTTGCAAAAAATAAAGTTTTTATTAGCATAAAAACTTTATATAGCATAAAAACTTTATTTTTTGTTTACCTGTAATTTTAACCCTTTCTCTGTCAAAATGCCCCCCCCCCCCAAATGAGATCCTGGATCCGCCCTTGGTGCGAAGCCGCGGACTTAAGCTAGTTTGATTTTTGAGAAGGTAGGTACATACATCTTAGTGTTAAATACCTATTGTGCTATGCATCGCACAAGATGGCAAGACGACGATGATACCCTTCATTATGTGGAAGTCTGACACGCACTTGGCCGGTTTTATTACAGGTGCTATCGACGTACAGTTACCTACAGGATACCCTATTAAGTACTAGGTAGGTACCCTATATTCCCCTCGTAACACTATGTATAGTCGGCTGCAAAAATATGTATACACTCCCAAGTTTTCAATTTGACCAAATAGTAAGTGTATAGTAATTGTAATAATTTATGTACCGCATTCTGACAAGTACGATGACTACTTTGTCCGAAAAAACGTGTGCGTGGCCTTTTATTTGAAAAGTTCCGAGTAAAATAAAAGTTAAACCTTGGAAGTGTATACATGTCTGTGCAGCTCACTGTAGGTACCTGCCAAATTACACGAATTATACCTTCGATCAGGGACGGAAGAGTCTTCTGACTATCGAAAGATGAGCCTGAAAAAGCGCGGCAAATTTTAAAAAGATGCTTGTTCAACAATTAGGAGCAAAAACCGATTTTGCTCACTGTTTTTGAGCATTAAAGTCACTGTTTTCGACCGATGGAAAAATACTTTTTTTTTTTCGATGAGTAAGCAGAAAAATTTATGTCAACGCCATTACCACACAACCATCAATGTCAAATAAAATTTGGCATTGATAGTTAAATAATGTTTCCACCTTGTTGTATTTGTGGTCACCTCTAGCTGTTTTTGAAAAGATTCGGGTAAGGGCTTTTTTGTTAGGTATCTACACATTTATAAAGTTATTTTTAGGTACCTAACAGTTACTCCAGTCCGGGTACAGACCAAGCGAGCGAGAGCAAGTGGAGGCTAACGAGGGCCTTCGTTCGGCTTCAGCCGTGCTCCGGCGGCTGTCGCTACATCAAAGAAAAATTTAACGAACGTACCGATCGTTCAATCTAACTCGTTTGGATTCGCTCGCTCTCGCTAGCTTGATCTCTAATCGTGGGTACCTAACCCACGATTATAGTAGTCCTCATAGTAACAAATTATTACGAATATTAATAACCTAATCAAATTATTAATGACTAACGGCCCGTCTCGGCTTCGCACGGGTAGATGTTTATTTTTTAAACATTTTGGGATAAACGTAGAGTAAATGTATCTTTATGCAGGACATTTAGGTACATTTTTCTCCACCACCCTCGCTGCGTTGCATGCTGCGCTGCACGGGGCCACACCACCACCCGCCACGGGGCGGAGGCGTTTATTTTTCTATTAGTATTTTGTTATATTGACTTTTTTAAATTCGTAATATCTTTTGAATGGAGTGTCAGATTTCAAAAGTAATCTACAGGTATTGAAGCAGTCTTGAAAACGAAATGAATTATTTGGATAAAGATTCATTAATACAACGGTATAGATAACTTGGTCTGATTTTGGTCGGCATTTTTATAAACTTTTAAAGTGTAAAAAAGTAGTTTTAGTGACATAACTACAATAGTTGGACAAATGTCATATCGCGAAGTGTTTTGTAGATAAAGATATTATGTTCTTTAATATTGTGAAACATTTTATTGTTCTATCATTTCCGCAGCGCACGCGATGAAATGTCATTTTTTTTAGACCTTGGGTTACATTATTGAATTTTTAGTAGGGATCTCTAATTTTTTCAAGTAATAAATATAGCCTATGTTACATAAGGATAATGTAGCATTCTAATGGTGAAAAAACTTTTGAAATCGGTCTAGTGCTTTTGAATTTATTCGTTACAAACATACAAAAATACAAATCTTTCCTCATTATATTATTATTTATTAGTAAAGGTATGTATAAAGCCTACCAATTCTATCCTTGATTTACCATTGTGTAAGTGCTATCTGGACACTTAGAACTTAATCATTATCAAGATTTGTAGGTATTTGAAAATTCCGTACCTAGTAGATTTAACCTACTAGGTAAACGTAGGTAAACGTAAATGATATTTTTTATAACTCCTAATTTTTAACTTTTGCTTTTTGAGTTAAGTACCTACCTAATTTGGAAAAGATCGATGATGGAAATCGATAAGATGATGGTAAAGTTGGCAGCACTGGCCGCTGGCCATCCATGATATCAGACAGAATGATGGCCATCAGACAAGAAGTTGAAGACCCACCCAATTCTTTACATCTGTGATGTGATGGATTGGTTTCCTTTCCTGCATGCATGCATTCTGCTTCTGCTGTGACACCAACTGACACCAAACCAACCAAAACAAAATAATTTTCTCTAATTTTTCTCTCCTAACAAAGAATATGAATAATAAAGTAAAGCACAGACTAATAAAGGGATATTAATACGAGTAAAGTAACCTTTATGGTTTATATTTATGTGTTCTTTACAAGTTTTTAAAAAGATTGATAGGTACGTTACAAATTTCTTCATATTTAGTTAGAACGAAAGTTTTGCTTGCTCCAATTCGAAAAATAACAACTAACAGGCTAAAGGTTTCTTCGTCGCTTCGAGCAGCGGAAAAATATCACTCTATTTTATGTCAGTGTATAATTTTTTAATTTGACCTTTTCTAAGTGTATAGGTACATTTCAAATGAAATCAAAAACTCTTTAATTTGATTTAAATTTATTTATTCTATTAATTTTCAGAAGCTAAGCGAACCATGGCACCAGGCAAAAAAGGACCCATCCACGGCAAGAGATCCAATCACCACGTAAAGAAAGACTATGCTGAAACACTCAATGATTTGAGCTTGCAATCATCGGAGGACAGTGCTAGCGAGGGCAGTAGTTCTGAGGGTGAAGGGATCGAAGCCTCATTCCCTGTTAGCATGTGGGACTTGAACCATTGTGATCCCAAGAAATGTTCTGGCCGCAAACTCGCAAGACATAACCTGGTAAAGAATCTGAAACTGGGTCAACGCTTTCAAGGATTAGTTCTGTCACCTGTAGGCACTCAGTGTGTCAGCCCTAATGATAAAGAAATTATAGAGAAGTATGGACTCGCTGTAATTGACTGTTCCTGGGCTAAAATTGATGAGACACCATTTGGGAGAATGAAGTCTAACCACCCAAGGTTGTTGCCTTTTTTGGTCGCTGCAAATCCAATAAATTATGGTAAACCTTATCAACTGAGCTGTGTTGAAGCTTTGGCAGCTGCTATGTTTATAACTGGCCATAAAAAGGAAGCACACTTTTATCTGTCTAAGTTCTCATGGGGTCATTCATTTTTGGAGTTAAATTCTGATGTGTTGAACTTGTATGTGGTATGCACAGACAGCAAAAGTGTAATTGAGGCTCAGAATAAATTCTTGGAATCTGCACAAAATGAGAAAGATGAAAGACCAATGTGGCCACCAAGTGAGTCAGAAAGTGAATCAGAAGAAAACGCATAGTGCTTGTTAAGTAGGTTCTTTGTTTTCATTGTATATTATCATAATTAATAAATAATGTCAGAGGAAAAGACAAATGGAGTAAAATAACAACACAATGGTAGCCAAGGGATGGGAAAAGAAAGAGAGGCAGACCACAGAGAAGATGGGATGACGATATAAAACAAGTTGCAGGAACTACATGGGGTAGAGTGGCCATAGAAAGGCCAGAATGGAGAAGATTGGAGGAGGCCTTTGCCACCTGGCAAACGGACACACAGAGATGGAGGAAAAGAGATATATATGAACCACAAAGTGAAAGTGTCCTGTCCGAATAAAGGCTTATTATTATTATATTATATAATAAATAATGTAAATTAAATCTACCTGTATAAGTACATACATTTGATTTTGTGATAAGATTGGCTGAGCCTCCGTAAAATGACATGACGTGTTTCTTATTAAAAAGCCATAAGTAATAGTTAACATAGTTTTGTGTTTTGCAAAACTAGTATCTGCCTTCGGCTTCGCACGCGTTAAAAGATACTTCTATCCCATAGGAACTGATTTACGGCATAAAACGTAGCCTATGTTTTATTCCAGGCAGGCAGGCACTATATCTATGCAAAATTTCAGTCATATCCGTTCAGTAGTTTTGGCATGAAGAGTAGCAAATATCCATCCAAACTTACGCTTTTTTTAAATATCAGTGTGATGTAATTGCTGGACAATTTACACAGCGTTATCTAGCCCTAAGCGAACCCAGAGCTTGTGTTATGTTATGGAAACTAGATATCTGATATACTTAATACAATACACTATGTACGTTGATAGATATTTTTTTTTAATAGAAAACATTCAGAACACCCTGGACCGTACAACGGACGATCTGCAGACCGTAAAACATTTGTCCCGAAGCGGGAATCGAACCCGCAACCTCCTGCGTCGCAGGCGGACCTTCACCCGCTGCGCCACAGGTCGTCACTGTAATCATCACCCCCCGTCAACCCCGTCGTAATGTTTGTACCTACATACCTATGTACCTATTACATTTTAATGTAGATAGGTATTCAGCAACATGGTAATGTAAATATGTATGTTCAACGGCTGTAGGTGTGGCCGTAGGCCACACAGCACACAGGTTCTAGGCTTAGAAAAAGAAGTCTTATCGATCTATGGGTGTAGTCAAGTGTAGAGTAGTAGGACTGAAGTATAACAGTATAATAACTAAAACAAGAAGTCTACTCATACTTATTAAGACCAAAAGAGCTATTTAACACTGCCATCAAAGCCCTAAAAATAAAAAAAAGTACTGTCATGCCATCTATGATGTTTTAGTAAAACTAAATCAAACTTGGAAACACGACTCCCACGCGCCGCCGCGACTCTCCCATACATAATGTACGCTACATACGTTGTGAGCCCATCAATAGATGGCGCTGTTTGAAGCTATGTGTTGCCAGTTGCGGCGACCGAGCGACGACTACGAACGACACAAAAGCTGTGTCGGTTGGTTGCTTGTTGTGCGTGCGGATTCGAACAAGCAGCCAACCAACCGCAAGCAAGTTGAAGCCAGTGTGCTTTTGCCTCTCCTTCGTGTTGGTCCCGTTACATTTGTTGTGCGAAGTGGAGTTTTAATACTCGCGGAATAACTTATTCTCGCCTACTTCTCTTGTGAAGTTTTGGAAATATTAGGTACCTACCTACTGATTTGTCGTGCAGTGTTTGTTTTAGTGTTGTGTGTGCTTTTGGAACTTTCAGTGAAGGAATCATTTCTACGAACTTTGAGGTAAGTTTGTCGTTGACTTCTTCGGTGTATCGTAGGTACGTGTAGGTAACCTGTCTCGCATGTCACTAACCTCAGACGAACAATGTTTTAAATTAATTTTATTGTAACTAATTTGGTCTAGTTATTTATTCTAAGACTTTTCTATACCTAATTAGGTAGCTATTATGGGTTTGTGCCGTTTTGTCGTCTTTGAAATAAATACTAGGCAGGTAAAGGTTAGGAAAGAAAATAAGTTAGGAAGGTAAGGACTCAAAAGATTTACGACAATAATCTTTGTTTAAACTCTGTTCTAGAGACCAAGATATTTTATGTCAACAAACCATCTAGGTATGAATGAAAACTTCACAAAAACTGATAACAAACCTAATCAGAAACTTCGATTTTTTTTTTATAATGTTTTCATAGCATTCATTGATGAACTTGAATTTCACCTTTTTCCTTTAAATTATATTATACCTACTACCTACCTACTCTTTGCCTTTTTCGCTGTAGGTACGTGTGCAAAAATGTGTTTTGTGAAGGTTTTATTAAATTCAATTTTTCAATAATAAATCCACCCGGCTGGACGGCGGCGTCCTACAATACGTTTGCAGAGTCGCGGTCTCCACTCAAGAACACGCTTATCCCAGCGGTTTTCGGTTCTTCGTGAGACAGTATGGCCGGCCCACAGTCACTTCAGTTTAGGTACCTACCTACTAATTCTTTGAGCTATGTCGATAATTTTGGTTCTCTATCGGATCAAATCGGATGTAGGTACCTACCTATTCGTTACGACTCCTTCCTAGGTACCCTTTAGTTAGAGATGGGTAAATACTCCGAGCATACCTAGTAGATAGATAGGTACCTAGCTCTTTCCATAGCTCGCTGAGCGACTTTGAACAGATGGACGACTTTGAACTGATGGTCTACGTATCAGCTTTGTAGGTGATGACGGGGTGGACGCAGTTTTCTAACATTGCGGTATGGATAACGTGACCACACCATACGTCCCGCTTTGGGCGCGACAGTCCCGCTTTCAGGCTGACCGTCCCGCTGTCCCCAGTGGCGACATAAAAGTCCCACTTTCACAAACTGACCAAATGATAATTTAATTTACAATTATATAGGTATCTTACTAGGTATTTACTGTTACTTATTTAATTACTAAGTATTAATTATTCATTATGCTTTCTGTGTCTATTTTAATTTCTATTGTAATTTAAAATAGCTGATGGCTTAACTATTGATCATTGGTTAAGTATATAAGTATCTTACTATTTACTTATTTAATTTACTATTAATTATGCTTTCTGTGTCTATTTTAATTTCTAATGTAATTTAATTAGTTAAGCTGATGGCAATCAGAATTAAATAAATAAATAAAATAAATTATTTTGTACGTCACAACGCGTGGCGTAGCGGGATAGGTTAGGTGGGGAGGCGCACTAACGCAAAAGGAAGTACAGGGTGTCATGTAGAGGTGGTGTAGATCCGGAGTCAAACGGCTCCTGGAGTCGTGTCCGCTCCTGGAGCCGTATGGTTCCGCTCCGGATTAGAGTTCGTGGCGTGTCCGCGGACACGTTGGACGCGTCGGTCTCGGTCCATCAAGTCGAATGAATGTAACAGCGAGCGATTGGAACTGTGTGGATCTGGGCTTTGATTCGGGTTCGGACGTGTTCGATCGACCGACAGATCCGGGTACCTACTACATTATAATTTGCTAAACAAATCGAAATATACCGACTTATTGGTACTTTTGTACCAAAAAATAAGTAATTAGGTATACTTATACCTTAAAAAACTTAAACTAAGTAGTATTACTTAGTCACAGATTCGATCCAACTAACAAACATGTCATCCCCTAAAAAGCATTGCTATGTTTTTAATTTAGTCATTGATTCATTAGATCCACCGAAACAAACGTGTCCTAAAAACAGACAGAACCAATGGACATTTAGGAACTGTTAATAAAAGCGGATCCTAACCGGTCCGCTAGATCCACTGAAACGAACTGATCTAATGGACATGTAGGAAGCGAAACTACACGCGGATCCAAACAGATCCACGGACACGAGTCCTGGACACGTGTCCGGACCCAACTGGAATCGGACCAGATCCGCTCCAGTCGTGGACACGTTTAGCGCATGTCTATGTCATGGATTTATTGATCACACGAGAATTTATTGGTAAAGATCAGGACACAAAGAATACGACGAGTTTTTGCTTTACGACAGACCAAAACATCACTAACTGGAATGCTGAGAATTTGACTGCTGAAAACCATTGGGTGGAAATATTTCAGCACTTCCGTGATAACAATATCCACTGAACGAACTTTTCTATCATTATACAAGAGTCATTATACAGAGTCATTATACAAGATATCATTGTACAGAGTACCTAGGTACGTCTTGTGCCTGGAAGTAACACACCTGTCGAAAGTCTTAATTTTCTCAAATGAACAAAATATGGACGAGTAAAAAACATCGTCTCAGTATTAAAAGCCATTTTGATTACAAAGATTAATTTAAATAAATCGTGTACTGAGTTCTATTCGTACCTACCTAAAAACAAACCAGAGGTTTTAAAAAAGAATTGTTCTGCCAACAAATAATAAATACTGCCTAGGTAGAAGTACCTAATGTAAGGAACTTTACTCTGGGCTCTGCTTAGCTTGGGGCTAGATGATGCTGTGTGGAATGTCCAGCATTATTTATTTATTTACCCTTTTTAATAAAAAAATTGAATCCACAACGGACTTGACAAAAAAAATTGTTCACGTTAGGTATTGGATGGCTAGAAGACTCGGCGTAGTTTTCCAAACTCTGCCCGGATCCTCTTGGCTTCCTTCTCGAAAATCTTTTTACCTTAATTGCAGAATTTGCAAGCTACGTGTACTCGGAAACAGTTTCGAAAAGGTTGCCATCTAGTGGCCACATGGCCATAGGTACATACCTACGACCACCGGTCTTGGATCAATGTGCCATAGTTCAGTTTGGTTTTATCATAATTCATGCCGAGACCGATACATCGGGAGGCTCAAGCTAGGCTGTCCAACATCTGGTTCAGCTCCTTTAGTGAATCCGCCATTACGACTATGTAATACATCAGCGATCGTAGGTGTGAGATGTAGTTGCCGTTTATGTTAATGCCGCTACCTTTCAAGTCCAGCATCTTAAACATATCTTCCAATGCGCTTGTTAACAGTTTCGGGATATGACATCTCTGCCTCACTCCTCTGCGCAATTGGATGGGTTTAGATTAGACTGCTGGCCCTGTACTTGAACACTCGTGGTGGCGGCCTCGTAGAGACATCTCAGCACCTCGATATAAGGATCTACTTGGCATCGCTGTAAGGATTCTAGAACAGCCCAGGTTCCGAGTTCCGACGGAGTCAGAGGCCTTCTTATAGTCCACAAATGCCAGACCCGGCTGATTATGTTCTTCGGGCTTCCGTATGATCTGCCTTACTGTGTGAATATGGTCTGTGGTGCCATAACCTTCGCGGAACCCGGCCTGTTCCGGTGGCTGGAACTCGTCGAGTCTCCTGGCGAAATGGTTCGTGACCACTCGTAAGAACAGCTTATGGACGTGGCTCAGGAGTGAGATGCGTCTGTAGTTTTCAAGGTGGGTTTTATCTCCCATCTTAAAAGAGCACCACCAAACTCCCGCTCCACGCCTTTGGAGTTCTCTCACTGAGAAGGACGGTGTTAAAAAGGTTCTGTAGCTCCATTATTAAACCATAGAGCATTTACCACAAAAAGGGACAGACTGACCTCGCCATGGAATACGAAGTTTTCAACACTGGTTCTTCCGTGTACCAAAGAAAGAAAGACGAAAGAAAGGAAATTAATTGATTAGCACTCATCACTATAAAGCAACTATTATAATATAAATGAGAACATTACAAATAAAAAAAATCCTAATTCTTAATCAAAAGCAGCAAGTGACGCAGCGCACCAAAAGTTCCCGGTTTCTGACAGGACCGTTGGCGCATATCAACACGAGTGGCAGACCAGAGACAAAAAATAATTACAACCTTACATTACAGCTTACAACTAAACACAATAACAATAGAATATTAAAAAGAATAGTACATTCAATTATACATCTAGGAGAGAAAGTGCCCAATTCCTATCGAGTGTGTCATTTGAGGCCCGAGGCCGAGGGCCTTAAAATACACGAGGTAGGAATCGTACTTTCTCCCGAGTGATAAAAAGTGCACAGTTCTACACCTTCGAGGAAAATAATCGTTTTAGAATCATCAAAGCACTCGATTGATTCGAGTGATTTCAAATTGTAAACTCAAATATAGCAATAAATACGAGCACGTGCGATTTACATACACTGGTTCTTTTTTTGAATTATTGTTCGGGTACGGAATAGGCTGATATCATATTAACCGCCGCGAAACGCGTGAGAAATGAAATTCCATAGAGTTTTCCATCCCGCATTTTAGTACGCCTGCGATGACGTACTTTCTACCTTATGTTTGGAAAATGAAAAGCAACTTTCTGAGCAGGTGTATAGTATAAAATACAAAAAAGGATTGCTTTTTATACATACCTACTTATACTGTATGTATATGTATGCCTGTTCAACACGGGATCTCAATCTCAACTCAGAACTATAATAATATTAATACCTTGTAATAAATCATTTATTTCAGGCAACAAGATGTAAAAAATTACAGCCTGACCACAACAAAGGGATTTTCTTTTTTAATCGTTCGTGTCACCCTTTTTCATTGTTTGTGTCAGTCAATAAACGTCAATTGCTTTCGCCTACAAGCTTGTATTATATTATGTATTAATATTTAAAACTCATGGTATATTAACGTAAAAGTCTTGAAAGCATGAAATATGCCCAGATTTAAGTCTTTATATGAAAACATTACGTACTAGTCTGAATGAGAGAAATTTTATGTATGTGCCAATAATTTGGAATTATACTCTGCATGGTAAACCCTGCAAAGAAAGCACCTTCCTTTTCAGGAATTCAAAGGAAGGAACAATTTCTTGAATCTGTCTAATGAAGACTTTCAGTGCTGTCGGTTCTTGCTTGCTATTGACAAGTCTGACTGGACTGAAGACTTGGTGATCATGCTGCAAGTAGCAGTATGACCACTGTGTAAATTGTGTAAGTCTTACTTTCCTACTGGTTCTACATAATGTTCCAATAGGTACTTTACGTTCTAGAATCCTAGATGTTTTTGTAAACAAAGGAGTTACAAAACCAAAGAAATATTACCTAATATAGCTGAAAACATTAGGGTTTTAACGCAGCAAATCGCAGAAGTTCGCAAACATTTGGTTTGGCCGTTTTCATTCAACATTTCAATCGTCTATCCGTTTTCAAACTTGAATGAGCACTTTTTCGGTGCGCGAGAGCAATTATGCGTTGTTGAAGTTTTAGTTTTTAGTGGTCCTTGCTTTTACCTTGTATTGTTATCAGTTTTTGTTTAGTTTTCATACATTTATAAATGTCTTTGTTTACATAAAATTTCTTGGATTCTAAAAACGAGTACCTACCTATCTATAGAAGTTTATCAGACATCTGTTTATCAGTCAGACGACCTCTGGGCGCAGCGGGCGAAGGTCTGCCTGCGACGCAGGAGGTTGCTGGTTCGATTCCCGCCTCGGGACAATTGTTTGTACGAACTGCAGACAGTTGTTCAGGGCGTTCTAGATGTTTTCTATGTATAATTAAAAATATTTACCAATTTAGTGTATTGTATTAAGTAAGTATATCAGTTATCTAGTACCCATAACACAAGCTGTGCTTAGCTTGGCGCTAGGTAATGCTGTGTGAATTGTCCAGCATTATTTATTTATTTATTATATATTCAGATGTCGCCAAAACTAAACTATAACTAATTTGACAGGACTAAATTGTGGCGTCCCCTAGTTTTGGGGACATACGAATTGACACCATTGTTTGATGAAATCGTTGCAACAGTTCAACGGTTGGGTGATTTTATGTGTGTGTCATTAGCTTGTCTTTGCTAAACGCACGCAGGCAGAGCCTTTTGACTTCGATGTCCCTATTTAATAATACATGCAACCTAACAAGGTAGCTTTCATTAAAGGCATGTGTAGGTTGTATGTAATGTACCTGATGAATTAAATGATAACTCTTCTTGGCAGCAATCATAATGTAGTCTAATCTTCAATCTTTTTTTCAGGTGCATTGTCATGTGGATGTTGATGTTTTGTCTTGTTTTACTGTGTTTTTACGATACTGTTTTAAAGAAATATAATTTGTAGTTC
Source organism: Eupithecia subfuscata (assembly GCA_963564075.1). Taxonomy (NCBI): domain Eukaryota; kingdom Metazoa; phylum Arthropoda; class Insecta; order Lepidoptera; family Geometridae; genus Eupithecia; species Eupithecia subfuscata. The sequence goes on along the minus strand of OY751103.1, from coordinate 10,537,694 downwards.
TTTTAAATTTTCGATGAAGATCAACTAAAACCGATTCTTGAGAAACAATACAATGAAGATCAAAAACGAAGTGGCTAGGGTCAGTCAAAGATGCTCATGCAGTTCATGTCTGTTCAAAAACGATACGCAGCGATCAACGCGATCAGCCAGAAAAACCATTTTGCATGGTTCAAGTGTGGACAAACGATTCATGGAAACGTTTATGCCGTTAAGAGAACGAAAAGTTCTTGATGAGCTTGTAAAATCGCGCGCATACAATGATTTCGTTCTCATGCTATCAGAGGGCAATGCGAAAAACAGTATCGTTGTCGACTCAAAATCCGGAGAGAGTGTGCTACTCAGTAAAATAGAACTTGATGCCAGTACTTGTCTACGTCTTGATGCTTTGAAAATTAATGACAATGTTAAACTGGGGTCGAGAAAGAAATGCGAAAAATATGAAGAGTGCTGCAGTTACGGTTCCACAATCCCCCTTTATGAGAGCGATCGCAGGGAACACAGACATAGAGTTTGCAAGAGCTCTAGCAGCGTAGTTCCTGGAAATATAGTGAAAGGACGGAAAAAAAAACGCAAACCAAAACACGCCAATTCAGATGTTTGTACTTGCATCTCTGATTGTAATATTAGTTTAATAATAAAAAATAATTCAACAACTCGTTTGAAAAAGTCGCACGGCATAAAACTTAGTTTAGCAGCGTTTGATCATCCGTTTAAAACTTTTGATGAAAATCAAACAAGTTTCATAATACCGGATACAAAAGCCAGGCATGCTGGCATGGGTGAAACTATAACTCCATACATAACAATAAATTCAGCACACAAACTTCGTGCGGGCCCTTACAGGTCAACGGCTAAGGTTAGAGAGAAGCATGGCATAGTTATAACCAAATCTGTTGCTAATCTAAACGTAGTCAGCAAACCGTCATTAAAATTAGAGGTTGTACCTAGAAAATCTAAAAAAGTACAAAAAATAGACGCAGGTATGAACTATAAAGTTGAATCTAAAGAAAAAGAAGTTCAATTTTATGCAACTAGTGACACTGAAATCGAAACGGTAGTAAAATTAAACCCGTTAGATGTATCGTCTGAACAAACTTTAAAAGATGACTTAAATCTATTTAATCGATTTGCTTTAAGACGTTGTTTAAGTACCTATAACATAAATCTTTACGATAGTAATATAAGTCTCAGAGCAGCTAGTAACACGGTTAGAATGCAAAATGAATCCTGTGGAAGTATTGCGACAGAGCGACATAAAGTAACAAATAAACCCCCACTAATAAATAAACCCCCTCAAAATAAACTAAAAATAAAAAACTGTATCAATTCTAACTTGTTTAAAGCTTCTGAGGAAATTCTAATGAATGAGAACTATATAACTACAGAAAAAAATATTTATAACCAGACTGGGCTCTGTGTCAAAAAGCCGTCACAAATAAGTTCTTATGATAGATCCTTATATTCTTTGAACAAAAATAATTTGAGAAGCTGCTGTAGCATGTTAAAGTTAAATTTAAATAATTCAAAAGATACTGTTTTAGAAAAAATTAAAAGTTTATATAAAACAGCAGCAAAAAAACGTAAATCCAAAGTCATTCATCAAGCTATGAAAAAGAATGAATGCAGAAATAAAAAGGTAGAATATTCATTTCACAAAAAAAATAAAGTCCTAGATAAATCCACTTTAGTCCCATATGAGTGTGAACCTGGAGATCGTGTTCCTAATGAATGTAATCCACACGATTGCTTAGATTTAATAAATAAAGTACATAATCAAAAAAATAAAGTCCGAGATAAATCCCCTTTACTCCCATACGAGTGCGAACCTGGAGTTTGTGTTCCCAATGAATGTAATCCACACGATTGCTTAGATTTAATAAATAAAGTACATAATCAAAAAAATAAAGTCCGAGATAAATCCCCTTTACTCCCATACGAGTGCGAACGTCAAGTTTGTGTTCCCGATGAATGTAATCTACACAAATATCACAAACTAATTAAAGAAGGAAAAAAAAGTTCTGTTAAGATAGGTGTAATGAATCAATACGCGCAGACAAAAGTCAAGACGCTTAATAAATATACATTACATTCTCTTGACGTCGAACATAAAGCACAAACATGTAAGATGGACAAATGTGAATGTTATGGGATGTCTCAAAATAAATCCAATAAAAAAGGTATGACCCGATTTAAAGCTTGTCCGTTCAGATACGATAAAAATGAATATCATGGACCGTCGCAAGATAAAAGCAATAACATAGTCAGATATGAATCGTTCTTAGGCGGACTCGACGAACGTAAATATCATAGAAATACAACCAATAAAAAAAATAAAAAGGCCGAACCGGGATTTGGGTTAGTTCCCGTTGAATATATTTCCCACGATCATCGGCTTATACAATTTAATTTAGGAGATAAAAAAGAACGCAATTTAATGCACCATAAAAAAATACAAGTCAAAAACAAATATACGTTATTTCCATATAAGTGCGAACTGCGAGACCACGTTACCGGGTTAAAAGTGATTAATAAAAGAGAACAAAATGAACTCCGAATGACTCACTCTAAGAATCTACAGATTCGTCAGTCTCAAACAAAATCGACTACAACAAAACTGAAAACTGTTACAATGCAATGTAGTTTAAGACGCATCTATAAAAATAAAGTCACTCAGAAACCAAAACAAGCGGTACGGGTCAGCACATGTTGTCGCTTCGATATTGAATATCTAAATCAAAATGCACATTTACAAACAGCTAAAAAAATCCACGATCTTCAAGCGCAATCAAGAAAATCTTTGGGAACCTACAGTGACATTGATGAAAATATGTTAATTCAATCTTACAATACACAAAATTGTTTTACAACCAAAAAAGTTACTCGTGTAACAAAAGTTGATGCTACTGTTAAAGATAAGTATCCGAGAACAGGCATGACTTCAAAGGGAATAAAAATAAAATCATTTCATCAACATACTGTTTTGCGACGCGATCCTCATACAAATTATTTTCTATCAGATATTTCAAGAAAGTTATCAACACCAAACCTTCCCAAGATGTTTAAGGAAGTTGATGTTCAATCCAAACTAAAGAGAAAACCTTTTCTCTTTAGTTCGAGTATCGGTTTAAATATAAAATATTCTGATTGTTTCAAAATAGAAAGCCACCGTAAAGATACTGTTATGCCATTTCGGGTACATGATTTTACAAAGCAAAACAGTAAAGACTTAAGTAAGATGCAAAATTTTATATCTGTATGGCCTAATAATTTTCAAAGGAGTGCAAGTAGCTTTGCTCCGATAATCGATACTACTACTAACTATTACGATTTCAGCAATTCTATTAAACACAATGTAATTGAAAACTACCAACAAAATTGTGTTAAAAGATATTTCAAAAGCAGTTTCTATGCCTTTCGTATACAAGTGCAAAATGCCGAAGGTAAATACAAAACATGTAAGCTTAAACCGTATAAATGCGAGCCCAATATTTGTTTTCCTAACAAAGAAAAATGCGAAAATATTCAAGGTATCAAGAAACGTTTTATGAAAATGAAATGTTCCGGGAGGACATCCTCTTCAACGTCCAGTTCTGCAGACTATAAAAATCAGTCTACTTCAAGTGACGCACACGCTTCTGCACTACGGGATAGGAATGTCGATGCAAGACGAAACTTGTCCAAAAAAGCTTCTACAATGTCCAAAGTGAGACGACGACGCTTTCGGCTCAGAAATTTTCCTCCGAAGAAAGCTAGGGGAAACAAACAAGGACTTCGTATTGGTTCCTCGTTTAGTTTTAATATACAGTTTTCTAAAAATACTCACGCTACAGAAAAAAAAGAACAACAAAAACAGATTCCAAAAAAAAAAGATAAAGGCACTGGGCCGGCTTATGAAAAAAATAAACATCGTTACATCAGTACATCCACGAATACACTTCCACAATACGCAAGTATTGGCACTGGTAACGATCATAACAAGCAACTTCGCCATACGGAATCTAATTATGGTGTAAAAATGCAGGACGCAGGTATTAACACACTCTCAGACAAATGTTTCTGCACATTAAAACTACTTAAAACGGCAAAGATATATTCGGATAAAGCTGTTGGATCAATAAAGTTACAAGTGAAACCTAAAGTTTTGAAAGATGCTGGTCAAAATGTAAAATACAGGCCTGGTTGTGAATCAAATTACAATAATATGGAAGATAAAGATGAAAGTCAAAATAAACGATCTCATTTGTCAGAGCTTGAACCTTACGAATGCGGACCTGGATTTATCTCAGTCCCAGGAGAATGTGATCCATGCGAATGTTATGAAATAATAAAAAGGAGGAGCATGGGAACTAGATGCATTGGATCACACATGAAACCAAATCACAGGACAAGATCAAATATGACAAAAAAGTGTAAAAAACACTCAAAAGCAGTACTAGCAAAACAAAATGAACCGATGGAAAGTAGACCAGCTACTTTAAAAGGAAGAAATACCAAATTACCGATTTTAACTAAGAATGATATCCGAAATGAGCCATCGCCAAAAAGAATTACCAGTATCGGTTCCAATTTTAGTTTTAGATTAGAGTTTATCAAAGATAATACCGGTTCCGACCAAGAAAATATTAACCCGTCAATACCACCACCAATTAGAACACGCGCTTCTAAGGAAATGAGATCTGTCATACTGGATGGGGCTGGCGAGGGTGATGTTATGCCTTCAGTACCTTCAGAAACTAGATCTATGGGGGTGGATGGAGATTACAAAGATAAACAACATTTAAGGCAAATTTGTCATCGACATTCTCAATCTACAATATCATGCAATTATTTGAAAAAACGTTGTGGTAGTGCAAAATGTTATGCCAGAATAACAGCACAAAATTCAGAAAATAATTCGTTCTATAATAAAATTACAAAAATAATGGGCGATATATTCTCACGAAAAAAAAAGTTTCCTTGTAGATCATATTCAAATCAATGTGCGCAAACAAGGGGCAAATATCGGACTAATGCTATTAAAATGAGAGAAATAGGTCTTAATACAAAAACAACACGCACCTTACCGAATTCTAAACCTCTCATATTATGTAACCCAGATGCAGATGGCTTATGTGCTATTTGTGATCCTATTATGTGTAAGAAGGTAAAACTAATGACAAAAGCAACAGGCGTAGGTGCATATCGCAATCGAGCATCAGAAGTAGACCGTAAGTTTTTGCTCAGTCGGGGTTTTCGTACATCATCACTCCAAAAGAAACGAATGGAAAGAAAACGACCCAATAATAAATTGTCTTTCAGTGGATCCATCGGAAATATCAAACGACCCAATTTCCCGAAACATAATCGTCAGAAAATATTTTTGAAAAATAAAAAATATTTTTCATTAAAAGATAATAATATCGTTACATATCATTTAAAAGTTCCAAATCCAGAGAATATAATACTCTGTCCCTCATCATTAATGGGTTTGAAAACATATGGTCCTTATCCTTATTGTAATTTTGACCTTCAAAAAGTAGAAGATCAATTGCATAAACTTAAAATGAAATTCGAAGACAATAAATATTTTCTAAATGCACGTAAATCATTTTCTAGATTAACTTCTGGAAAAAAAGGTCCGCACACAGGCTTAAAACAACCGCATTGCAAAATTATTCTACCATATAGACCACGAAAATTTAAGACAAAATCATTAAATAATTTAAGTATACTAAAATGTGTAAATGCAGATAAATATTTAACCGAAAAAATTCCTTCTCATGTCAAACCCAAATTAAAACACAGAAAAAAAGTCGCAAAAAAAAAATCTAAAACAGCATTATCCAATAAAAAATTTGTTTTAGAAACCAGAGAAAAAGATGATGCACGCACACTAATTTCTCAAATTCATCAAACTTCAAAACAGTTAAAACCTGAATGCGTTAACTTTGTGAATAAGAGAATAGCACCCATAAAGACGGCACATGATGATAACAAATTAAATGTTAAAATTAACGAATGTAAACCATTTGGTGAATTTGGTAAGACTCATCTTTCATATCCTACATATCTTTACGAAGGAAGAAAAAACCAGAAAATACCCACAAGCGTTGACCCCAAATATCCATTCCACAGTCAATTATCGAAAGGAGACCGTAACATTGTTTTGAAGCGTTGTTATTGTGCAATATCACTCCAAAAGAAAGCACTGCAGGACAAAAGATCTCATGATGAGTTATCTTACAGTGCTTATGGTAAAGCCATAGGAAAAATTAAACGAGATTCCATTTCTCCAAAATATAAACATAAAGAATTATTTTCAAATAATAAAAATTCCTTATTTTTAAAAAGTAATAATATTCTAACTTATCATTTTAAGTTACATAACAGTCAAAATAAAATATTCTATCCCTTGTCGAAATTTGAGGATTGGAAAACAAATGACCCTATTTGTGATCCTCATGAGTTGTTGGAAAAAGTAAACCTTAAACTTTCCGAAATAACTGCGCTATCCTCTAAAGTAAGCGTCGAAAAATATTTGCATAAACCTAAAGATACGTTTTTAGAGAATACAACTTTTGCTCAGTATTCACAAAAATCATGTACAAGATTACAATCTGGAGATACAGGTCAAGACAAACTGTTGGGACTATACCGCCCTCCTAAAATTATTCGACCACACAGAACAAGAAAATTTAAGAAAACATTTACCAATTTAAGAGACAAATTCAGTGAAGTTATATCACATTCAGATAATTTTTTTATTGCAAAACATTCTTATGTCAAACCTAAACTTAAACACGCTGAAAAATTTGCCAAAACAAAATCAAAAACGATGTTTAAACTGCTACTAACAAGTAGAGGTAAAAATGATATATTCACACAGATTATCCAAATCCAAAAAACATCAAAACCATATAGCAATATTCATAAGGTATCTAAATACGTTAGTCCAAATAACCAAAAACATGAAAGCGAAAAAAGTGAAACGAAAGACCGCCTTTTAAGGCGGCTTAGCGACTTTTATTCAAAAGCTAAAAAAACACTATCAATAAAAGTACATTCTATTGCACACCCGAATGACTCGGCAAATCTGAAAAACATTGACACGGTAATTCCTTTTAAAACAAAAAATAAAAAATGCGCCATCCGCTTATCACCAGATTGTAGTCAAATTAGCAAATGTTGTCAAAATAAAGCAAACAGAAGTCTTAAGGGTTTTTTTTTTCGAAGTGCAAATGCAAAAAACCCTAAATTTTAAAGTGCACCTAATTCGCAACGTACCTACCTAACGCTATTTGGCTTGGTCATAAACGATGAAAGCAGTTACATATTTAAATTCAAATTAAATATACAAATATTACAGTTACCTTGTCATATCGTATGGCGAACCTTGCTTTACTTTTCTCTAATGTGAACCCGAATGTGACTTGCAAAGACTAATTTGGTAGAGTTTAGAGTCAAGTTGCAAAGGACCATGATAAAGTTAAAGTTGTTGTTGTGAATGCGTTGTAATTGTAAGTATGTAATTGTATTGTACGTTGAAATTGAATTAATTGAAGATGTACTTAGAGAAAATTGGGCTTTAGCATATCGATTTAAGCCACATTGTGGGGAGTTGTTGCTTTCTTTAATAAACTGTTTACTTTCTATACATTGTTATTTACTTTTATAATAAACATTCTAGGCAACAGGCATGGAAGATTTCACGCATCACTGGTTATATCACTAGTGAAAACATAAATCACGTGACACACCAGTTACATGCATCGAAACTGTGAGTTACTTATAACGCGAGCGTGATATTTCACGCGGGCTAAGCTACATTATAATTCGCAGAATTCTATCGTGTGAAAGAGACAAAGCTACAGCATTTGAGCGAGAGCGACTGTAGCGACACCGTGCCACTAGCTAGAAGAGAGAATTCGTTTAAGTGAAATTGCATCTTATTCTCAACTCCATTAGGCTTTAATTTATCTGGAGTATTTTTAAAACTTGCTTACTGCTTAAATAAATAACGCTCCGTTACAAAAACTTCATATGAAAATGAGTCTTATTTTAAAGACGTTATGGTGCTCATTTAATGTAGGTACTTGAAATTTATAATACCAGTGAAATCACGTTGTGAGAGTTTCACTTCATTTCACTCACTTGTAATCTTTACTTGTTGCTGCTGCACGTGCATGCCGCGTTTTGAGTCGCGTGTTATTTTAAACTAAGCTCACCTGAGATTGTCTGTTAATACAGAAATAAAGTTGTCGTCCTAGTGTTTTATAATTACTTAAACATTGACAGTCCCAAGCCTGTCGAAGTATGAGGGAAAGTTCATTGAAGAAAACACGTTTTATTGTCAAAAAAAATCGCCGATTAGCTAAGCGATAAGTTCTGAATCATATCACTATCACTGCAACATGTAACAGGCGGAAAAAATGCACCCACTGTGATAATAATCATCACTAATGAAATATAACGACCGTGATTTATCACGCGTGATATAACCGTGACAGAAAAAAATAACTTCGCGACGTGATAGTGAAATAAAAGTAGCTATAACTTCCATGCCTACTAGGAAGTAGGGGTGAAAAGGTAAAGGTATCGGTTCCACAACCCCTTCGATCAAGGAGTATAGTAGTATCCCCCCTATAAGATATTTAATCGGTATATAATAAGGATAATAAATGAATAGAATTGAGGGAGATGTTCTTAGTTTGTTTATACTGCAAATCCGAGACCAGCAGGCCTATTTTAATTCTCCAATAAGCAATTTCGTGTTTCGTTTCGGCCAATTGGTGTACCTACTTTAATACACCGAATTAGAGTACCATTTTTTTTATTGCCTGTGGTCCAACCACAAAGACCACTGTACTGGTAGGACCACGGGCATTTATTTTGCCCATAGTCCTACTGACTGGTAGGAACAAGGGCAATTATTTTTGCTGGTAGTCTTATTGATAGAACGACGGGCAATTGGATTTGCCCGTTCTACCAGTTTCTACAAAGGTAGGTACTCGTAATTTCTAAGAAATCAAATAATTTCGCAAAATATTTCGACTTCGACGGGACTTGAACCCGCGTCCTCCCCTCAGTACAGGAATGTGATAACATTCATGATTCTAGGTCAACGGGAAGTAGGCCCATGGCCAGGATCAAAAAAATTTTTTTTGTTGTTATACAACAGGTTTACGGTTTGCGGATCTTTCCCATTATTTGTGGTATAAGACCTTGCCTCTTACAAAATTTTATGATTCTAGGTCAACGGGAAGTACCTACCTTAAAGGTTTTAAGAATAAGAATAAAATATCTTTATTTTATAAACAGGACAAGTACTCAATAATACATATACATAAAACTAATTTAACATATAAATGTGTACTTAGGTCAGTTTACAAAATTGGTCCTGATGAGTTGAATGACTAGCGAGCTAGCATCCAACGCTGGTCTTCCGTCAGAACCACTTGTTGGCTTTTTTTTTTATTTTGACTTTCGGTCCACGACAAGAATCGAAAGTATTTCTTTTGTGAACTAACTACAAATTTACTGTTTTATGATTTTTTCCTTTGCCTGTGATAAAAAACCTTGCTTCTCGCAAAATTTCATGATTCTAGGTCAACGGGAAGTACCCTATAGATTTTCTGTGCATGTGATCCCCTTGGAAATTTCAAAATATTCGGATATAAACGGCTGTAACTTTTATTGCGTTGACTTAGAAGTTTTATTTATTTCGAGGCTCCTAGAGTTTACACGTACCTATTTGATTTGATGTTAATTTCAACTCGATACCTCCACGCGTTTCTGAGAAAAGGGCGTTGACAGACAGACGGACCACAAAGTGATCCTATAAGGGTTTCTTTTTTCCTTTTGAGGTACGGAACCCTAAAAATAAAGTAGGTACAATATTATATTATTTTAGGTAGGCAGTCATATCGGTCGTCATAAGTTTATAGTGATCTGTGATAGTAATTAACTTATTTTATTTTCAGACATATTTTTCTCAATTATTTTATGCGTATTAGTCCGTGAAATTAAACCTATTTTACTTTTTAAAAGGGGAAACTGAGTATACTTCTTCGGAATCAGTTTCACACGTACTTGAAAGAACCGGGTGAAACCGGATCGTTCTTCTGAGGAAAAACCGGGTGCATGCCCTAGCAATTATCTAAACTAGCGCATTTATCTGTCAACACACCTTACTGCATACCTATTGCGCTAGTCTTAATTTGCGCCACTATATCCAAAGAGAATACAATACTACGAAGAAGTGTATCGTTCCTGTGGCCGGCATTATCTTGCCCATAACTTGTCAGTTGTCAAATTATTCCAGTCAATGTATAAAATAAAAATCTTGTAATTTTTATGAGTATTCAAAATTAACTTATTTAACCAGTGGGTAGGTGCTTAATGATAAATTTGGCTTAACTACACGATGATTCCGAAATAGTTATACTTCACGGGGAATACTCGTATTACTGTCGACTAAATAGTTAGGTTAGTATAAATGTCGCCACGCCAAGAAGTGAGTAAAAGCTCTGACCTGTCCAAATGGACTGAAGATTTGTTAGCCTTGGCTTCTGGCGTATAAAAAAGCTGAACGAGCTTTTTCTAAAATAGTTGGTTCTCGTAAGTTGGTACTCTTATGATATTACCTATATAGTTACGGTCCTAACAAATATAAGTCTTGATGAGTGCTTCCCCGTTCGACCCAAGATTTTTCACTATGTTCCGTCTCATGTCTTAGCAGCCTGTTGGCCCATATTGTTCAGAACGTTATCCTTCGAATCCGTGATCCTCTTCCTTTCATAGTAGATTAACTTGTCAGTCTCGCTCGAGTGTGTCGAAATCGTACTTTACATAACTTGTCCGTTCTTTTATGGGTAAGACAATTACGTAGGTACCTAATATGAATATTTTTCAGGTGTATTGTCATGTGCGAGTTCAAATAAAGTTGGTGGTTTTGTCTGTAACTATGCAGGATACTTAAAATAAAGGTCGGCGGTAAGACACAGTTTTGGAGAATTTAATTTCGAAATATTTTAAATTTTCTATGAAAATCAAGTACGAGTAAAACCCTTTATTAAGAAACAAAGAAGAACACAATGAAAGTCAAATACGATGTGGCGAGGTCCAGTCGAAGTTGCGTATGCACTTCTTGCCTATTCAGGAGCGAGTCACAGCGATCTTCGGTCAGAAAACTTCATCAAACTGGTCCAAAAATTGATAAAAACTACTATGGAAAGTTTATTTCGCTGCGAGAAAGAATACTGCTTGGGAAGCTATTTGGAGCTGTTTACGATGATATCACCCTAATGCTTCCTCACAGTAATCCAAGAGATGATAATAATATACTTGCTGAACAAAAAATGTGTGAAAACTTGCCTCTCGATGAAGAAAATATTAAAGTTGCAAAGAGCAGTCTCATAGGTCATGCTTTGAAAATTATTGAAACTGATAAAACGATGCAATCGGAAAAATTAAGCGAGTGTTGGAATTGCTGTACCTGCGGTTCCATCCCCTTTCGTGAGCACGATCTTGTATTACACTCCCATGGAGTCTATGCGAGCGGTGAGGCTACTGGATGTAGAGTCGAAGCTGAGACACGACTGGGAACACAGCAAGCACAAGAACTCTACTCAGACATTTATACTTCTAAATTTAGGGATTGGGAAGGAAGAGAAACAAGAATTACGACGAAAAAAATGCTAGACAAAAATAATGTAACAAAATATGATCATCCGTTTAAAATATTTGATGAAAATGAAATGACTTTCTGTAAAAATGACTTTCTGAAAAAAATAAGACAGACGAGGCTAACTGGTGAAATTAAGACTGAATCTTTTACCAAAATAAACATTTCTCCACCTATCACACATAAAATTGAGACTGGCTTTCAAATACCATTAGAAAACATTGAAAATGGGACGAGTGAAACTTTTAAGCAATTATTTACCAGACTTAAGCAGTCTCCTCATGTTAACCACCGTCCACCGTATCATTTTATGGTTACCCCTAGAATATCCTTGTACAATATAAATAATTACGAGCCAAAAATTAAAAAGAGAATCGACAAAGATGCAATTGGTGACACTACTCACAAAACAGTCATCAAAAATGTCACCAATCCACATTATGATCGGTTTTCCTTGAAACGTTGTTTGTGCACACTCACATTAAAACCACAAAATAATAAAATAGACTTTTTAATGGTAGCAAAAGCTATGCAAAGCTTAGCGTCGAAGCCAAGCTTACAATCTAAATCAGTGAATGGAAGATCAAAAATAGTTAAAAAAACTAACAAAAAGATTATCACTAAAGTAGGACAGAGATCCCTTAACAACTGTTACATTGTCAAAGAAAAAACGATACTACCAAAACAGGGGATCAATCTCAGTTCTCATTACAACCCCGCTGTCGAAGTTAGTAAAGAAAAACCAGTAAATAATTTAAACGGCAATAACAACCTCATAGTCAGAACATGGGAAAAGACAAATGCTACAGAGAAAGGCAAAAATTCCACAAATGTTAATTATGTTGAAAGCCTACCACCAACCTGTGGAATGCTTATGAACTCTTTGACTAATCATTCTCTGCGAAGATGTTTTTGCAAGTTAAAACTAGATAAACCGCATACAAAATTTTGTTGCAAATCAAGAGAATCATGTATACTGAAGCAAAGTACATCGCCAGTAGCCAAATATCAAACGAGTGACATAAATAAAGCATCAGCAATAAAGGAATGGAATATAGACAAACGTGATATTTCACCAGGTCAGTGCAATCTATTACACAACCCTATATCTCATCTCGATTGCAAGCCTGAGGTCATTGGACACGACAAATTTGGAATAACATGTCAAAATGCCATTAATAAAAAAACTGCTCAATATGAGTGCAAGCATGGAAACGTTCATGATGAATATAATCCACAAGAAAACGTAGAAATAATGAATAAAATAGAACAAAATAAACGTATAAGTCACAACTTTAACATTTTTGAGGCTGACCATCCCGAAACGAAACCAACTATAAATAACATAAAAAAATCTATTAGACACATTATGACAGAAACTGTGCAATCTAAAAAACTAGTCTTCAAAGAGCCTAATGTAAAACAAATGTTAGTTGCTCCAAAACGAAATCAAGCTGTTCAAATTAACTCAAGTTGTAGCCTTGAAATGGAGTTTTGCAAAGAAACGCCGCCACAGATCGTATGTGATGCAAAAATCAATACATATAGCCGACCATCTATAGATACTAAAAATCAAGAAATCCAGAATGACAAGCACAACAAATCTTCGGAAACGGATAATGATTTTGAGAAAAATGTGTTTGTTCAATCTAATTTTCAGAACTGTTTTTGTACACTCATTGACAAGGATACATCAGACAATACAATAAAAAAAAAATGTACTTCGTTTTGGAAAGAAAAGAATCCCAGAAAAGAACAAGGTACAAATATAAATTCGTCTTATCAAGATAATATCCTACATCGCGATACTTTAAACGATTTTGACCTCGGCAATGATATTTCAAGAAATAAATCGTTATCTTTGACTACAATCAAACAAGAGATGGATACAAACTTCTACAAAAACCATTCAGATGTATACTCCATGAAAAAAAACAAGTTATCAAGTGACACTAAGAACATGGTTTTTTCACGTCAGCCTCTGAGCCGACAAAAAGGAAACCTGTATGTACCCAATGATAAGCCATATCTGATCCACGGTGTCTCAAATTCATACAGACATGACAATAGTATTGTCAATTTACTTCATGAAAGCCCTATTAAATGTAAAACTAGCTCAAGTAGCTTTTGCTCTATGATTGGGGCTACTACTACTACAGATTCTAGCCATTCTTTTCCGCGAGAAAAATATAAAAACTACAGACAAAGTACCTCGAATGGAGTAAATAATGGATATTACAAAAGCAGTTTTTATGCACTTTACATTAATGTAAAAAATACTCGTGGAAACGAAAAATACAAACTGGAACCATACGAGTGTGAGCCAGGTTCTTGTGTTCCTGCCCCTGGAAAATGCAACCCCATTGAATGTGATAAGTTAATAAAGAAAAGATTAATGAGATATAATTCAAAAACATCTACAGACGACGGAACACAAAAAACATCTACAGACGACGGAACACAATCTGTTTCAAGTGGTCGCGCTATTATACATAGTAATAATATTGCTGCAAGTGCAAAACGACACCCCAGGCATACCACAGAGCACGGTTTACAGGTAAGAAATGTTTCTCTTGGTAAATCGAAGAAGGGAGCCAAACAAGCAGTTCGTATTACTTCCTCGTTTAGTTTTAACATTGAGTTTTCAAAAAATACTGCACCTGCCTGTCATGATATACATTCAAGAAGAGAAAAGCATCAAGGAAAAAATCGTAAGTTAGGATCCAGTCGCAAATCAACCGTAGGGATAAGACATCCTTCAGAGAGAAAACGTATGCGGAATGCGGAAACCGGAGAAACAAAATATAATGACGCATGCATGAAAACGTGTCCAAAATGCTTGAACATAGGGACGGTCTGCCCTTGCCCAAAACTTCAACACACAGAATCTCAATCTGAGCCAGAGATGCAGCACGTAGGTATCAACACGCACACGAAAAGATGCTTTTGCACATTAAAACTGCATAAATCTGGGAGGATATATAGGGATAGAGCTGTCAAAGCCAAAAAACTTAACATTAAACCTACAGTTTATAAAGAGAGAGGTCAAAAAGCCAGGTCTGGATATGACCCAGATTATGATACTATTAAAGTTGCTGATAAAGAACAAAACATACGACAACGCATGCAGGACCTCGAACCTTACGAATGTGAACCTGACACTTGTATCCCGGGTGAATGTGACCCTTATGTATGCTTGGAAAGAATTAAAAAGAGACGCTTGGGAATGAAAGATGATAGACAAGCCATGTTATCGACGGATAGGGAAATACCTACTAAAACAGCGAGAGAAAATAGACAAGCCATGTTATCGACGGATAAGGAAATACCTACTAAAACAACGAGAGAAAATAGAAACGATGAAACATCGAAACAAGTTACTCGAATCGGATCAAATTTTAGTTTTAATGTAGAGTTTTACAAAAATCGTACTGGTTTCGACAATACATATAAAGGTTCAGCAGCACCTCCAAGTAGACAAAGTGCTCGTACGAAAAATTATAATCGAAATGGCAGGGCCACTGCCGCGTCCCTTGATACCGAGGAGGATGGTGTTGTAACATCAACAAGGACAACCGCGCAAGGCGCGGGCACGCCGAAGGGCAAGTGGAATATGAAGAATGTATCTGTAATGATGGATAGCCATAATGTAGACAGTGGCATACAAAGTACGAAGGAACATCATAATCAAGATTCTCAAGTTAATACTCCAGCGCGTCAACAAAGAAGTGTAAAAACCGGCGAATTTCTGCAAAGATGTTTTTGTACTGCAAAATTATATGGGATCAAAGTACCAAAAGAATTGCTTCAAAATCAACAGGAAAAAAAGAAGAGTAAATGTGTACTTTTATAATCTAAACAATTTATACAAACGAACTGACGATAAAAATAACTGTCGTGAAATGTTTCAATGTCTACATATATATATATACTTAAATGTTTTATTTATTATTTTAAAAAATATAAATGTTAGTAAAGTGTCTGTTAAAAAAGTTATTAAACTGTGTAATAAACAAAAAATATGTTTAAATACCTACATATCTTTCCCAAAGCGGGTAGCATACCGAAAGCTTAGCTAACTTCGTTTTGGCTTAGCTCGCATAGCTGACGCAGTTTTTTTATACCTACAGCTATACCGGCCGACTATTAGGTATTTACATTTGACCACAGTTTCTCCCATATTAAGAGACGCTGCAAAAACTTCAATGTGCAGAATTGGACCTGACATGTACACTTTTTATAAGTACCTATATTTCGGTATCTAGTTAAATTGTGTATATAAATCGTGTAGACAAAGAATCGGATTGAAAATCGAAATCAAAATTATCTTCTTTTGTTTTTAAAATTATTATCTAAGTACCTACGAGCATGCTGTCACGCTATCGACTTTTAGCTACGACTTGGCCAGTGTCGGGGTCTATAAGTGTTTTAAACTGCTAAAACAAACAAGATCGTTTCGAACTTTGTCAATTATACAAATATGTACGGTACCGGTTAGGTACCAATTAGACATCGCTATTTGATAATAGGATCGTTCTGCTTATGTACTTCGGACATTAGGTAATTTTTTTAACTTTTTTTTAAATATTCTAAAAGTACGAGACCTACGGAAATTTCAAAATCCCTTTTAAAATTTATTAATTAACCTTTCATTTAATACTCCAATCAGTGAGGTAGGTTTTGAAAATTATTCCCCCCCTTTTTGACCATTTTTCAACTTCTCTATATTTTTCCTGTATCCACAAACGCTACATACATTTCAGATGGATCACTCTGCAATCTTCGGAGATGGGGGGGATGGGTAAAATTTCGGCGTTTTTCTAATTTTTTCAAAAAGTATGATATAGCTACCGAAATTTCAAAAACTGTTTTGAAATTTATACAAACTAATACCTTTTATTTGATACCCCACTCAGTGAACACCCTTTTGAAAATTATTCCCCCCCTTTTTGACCATTTTTATGGCTTCGAAGATCGGTTTCGAAACCCTTATGGACTCGCTTTGTCTGTCCTTTTTTCCCTCTTTAATAACTCGGCAACTATCGCAGCTATCAACTTGAAATCTATACTTATAATAAAACTGTAACAGGACCAATGAGGATCCGTAACGTTGAGAATGCAGATCTACAGAGCTAAGAAATCCACAACACACAGTGCAAAAATTTTTGTTCTACGACGATAATTGACGAAGTTATGACTAAATTACTAGCGAAGTTCACTGAGTGAGTGACCGCCGCGGGTGCGTGTGACGTCACTCGCTCGGTCGCCGCCCGTTAACCGGAGATTGCAGAGCGATCTATACAAAATGTACAAATCGTTTGTGGATATGGATCTATATTTTACAGGAAAAATATACAGAACTTTGTAAAACGAACACTTTTGAGAAATGGTCGAATAGGGGGGAATAATTTTCAAAAGGGGGGGCTACTTCACCGTGTGGGTATCAAATGACAGATATCGGTTTGTACATTTTAAAACTGTTTAGAAATTTCTGTAAAGCCGCGTTGACACGATCAGAGCCAGCTCGGACCGAGTGAACTCGGATACCTACTCGGACGCAACTCGGATTGTAGCAACCTCTAATCCGAGCCCACTCGGACGACGGCGTCCGATCTAAGTAGACTCGGACCGTGTTCTACTCATCCGAGCTAGCTTGTATACGAGTTGGAAAACAAAATGGCCGCTAATAACAACAACCAAGAGTCTCGTGCGAAAAATAAGTGGTCTCAGCTCTAAGTGTTCATTATTCAGTCTTAGATGATTCTTATACGAAGCAGGATCTTCCTGTTCAATTTCTCGGAGGAAATTGTTAGATGCTCCCTGTTGTCGGCGGCGTAGAATCCAAGAGCGAGTCCAAATTCTTTTCCTTTTGCGAGATGCCTTATCTCTTTCCCGTCTTAGCTCCTCTATCAGCAAGTCTGCGACAATTCCGATGCCACTTCGCACTAAATCCGTCATTTTTCGATGTTTACTGATAAAAATAATTGGAATAATGACGAAAATGATCCGAGTGAACTATGATAATATCAACAGCTATCCTAGTACACTCTTATGCCTAGCTTGGTCCGAGCTGGCTCTGATCGTGTCAACGCGGCTTTAGTCTCATACTTTTTGAAATATTTGTGTCCGTCAAGGTAGCGTACCGATAATCGATTTCACGTTTGTTGTTATGCCATGCCAATTAATAGAGTATAAACAGAGTAGAATTAGTGCAAAAGTAAAATAAATAGCGCCTCTTTGGTTTAAGAAATAATGACCATTCTTAGTGGGTACGCTAGCTTGACGTCAAGGCAGCGTACACATGACCGTACTCGAAATCGGCTTATAACTATGGCCACAAAATTTACAGACAATAATACGAGTATAAACACCGCACGAGCTATGCAAAATTTCATCAGAACGTTTTTCTATCTGCACATTCCTCGACATGCACTAGTGCTCATTTTGCGACTTGCACTTGACCCTAGCATACCGAGAATACGCTTGTTTGATACGAAACAATCACTCGATATTTTTTCAGTTCTTGCCATATATATCGAGTGATATATTGTGGGTATTAATAATAATAATACATTTATTTCAGACAACATTAGAACAAGTATAGATCTTATTCTACGGTCCATATGAATATATACCTTAAATCTAACATATATAAAAATATAAAAACTTATTTTAAGGCGCTACCCCGACCCAAATCAGCGCCACCACCTATTTTACCTTATTATTCTGTTAAACGAAGGAATTTTAAAAAATCGATTGGCCAGTTTGTGCTTCCTATCATAAGCTTTTTTTTAATGCCCCTGTAAAAGATTTATTTTGTATACTTTATGCAGAGATGCGAAGTTGCTCTATTTGCCCACGATGGTGGGAAAAATGAGCAACTTCGCATCTCTTCCTACACTATACAAACAAAAACATTTATAGAGGCATTAAAAAAAAGCTTATGATAGGAAGCACAAACTGGCCAATCGGTTTTTTGAATTTCCTTCGTTTAACGGAATAATAAGGTAAAATAGGTGGTGGCACTGATTTGGGTCGGGGTAGCGCCTTAAATAAAATTACACACGTTCTAAATTTGCGGCGGCGACGTGTATGACGCAATCAGGGTGTCAGCTGACGACGGTGCACGGCGGTGTCCCCTTGCAGGCGGCCAGTGAACCGTCGGAACTGGACACCTTCGGCCAAAACTCTTCACTCAAGTAGGTCGAGAGATGTTGAGTTGGAACTCTCACCATAAATGAACAGAAGCTTAAATTATGGCGAGAGTCCAGCTTCTCGACGCGCAGCGAGAGCCCAGTCTTCGTCTTCAGGTAGTCCTCCACAGCCTTTGTCTGCACAGCGTAGTGGACGCGTGAGATGTAAAGCTGCGTTGTAGGGGCCCTGAAGCCAGATGTGATATCTAGCGGTCCAAAACCGCACCGGTTTCGACTAGAGGGCTTCCGGCGAACTACCCTGATGAATCCATCCGAATCACAGGGTCCCTTGCCAGGAGGCAGCTCAGGCACAGGAACACATGAAGGTCCACAAGGCTGCTCCTTCTTTTTTTTTGTGTATTGCTATTGCCTTCGAAATTAGGCGGAATAGTGGCAAACCGTGGAAGAACGATCCGAGGATCGTTCTTCTGAGGGCAAACCAGACACATGTTGCCATCAACAAAGAAGTCAAGTCTTCGTAGTATTGTATTCTCTTTGGTCAAGTCAGAATATCAGTCACTTTGGAAAATTTTATATCGTTGTTTATCCTATTTAGATTTACTAATGATTTGGAAGTTGTAAGAAACCACAGTAATAATAACCGCTTGAGAAACTTAAAAGATATATAAATGTCTTCCTTCCAAGAAGTTTATAAACGTGTTGACCGGTCCAAAGTGTCTGAAGATGCGGCTGGCTTTACCTTCTAGCATTTAGGGGCCAGTAAGAATACTGTTGATTGGAGATTGGTCCGTGTAAGTTGATTAACTCTCTAACTATTAACCCCCTTTTTCATAATAAAAAATATATTATTTTGATTCTCGCCATGAACCAAAACCTATAGGGTAGGTACATCCCGTTGACCTAGAACCATAAAATTTGGCAAGAAGCAAGGTAAAGGGAAAAATCTAAAATCGTAAAACCGTAAACTTGTATTTTTAACCACACAAAAATAAAATTGATTTTTGCCTTTGATCAAAACTTATAAGTATATACTTCCCGTTGACCTGGAATCATAAAATTTGACAAGAAGAAAGGTATTATAATTATACGTAACCCTTGGTGCGCAAGTCCGACTCGCACTTGACGTTTTATTTAATATGATTATTGTTAGACCTGATAGCCCTGTCCCCAGCATCGAACATTCCGAACGTGATCCAGAATTGAGCATGGCTTGCTTCACAAATGAAATTGACCATGATTTCAATGTTTTTGACTTCTGCTAATAGAACCGTAGCGATACCCGATCATGGATGTCGTCCTAGTCTAGTTTTGCCATAATGAAAACACAGTGGTATATTCGGGGTTGCAGATCAACCCTGTAGTGGGGGCCAAAATTCTATAATTAGAGTATCATATATTCAAACGTTGTAATTTGAATACCCTGTCTATACCTAATAAGAACATATTTCAAAATTTTAAATCTCTTCCAGGTGTAAAATTGTCATGTGGAAGTTGAAACCAAATTTGTTTTGTTTTGTCTTAAGAAGGCATTTTCAAATTCATATGAAGATCAAATAAACCCCTTTCAAGGAACAACACAATGAAGGTCAAACAAGACGTGGCGAGAACCAGTCCAAACTGCTTATGCTCTTCTTCAAAACTTTATCTCTACGATACGAGAATTGATAAAGCATATTATGGAAAATGTATTTCGGTGAGAGAAAAAATACTTCTTATGAAGTTATTTGGAGCTCTCTACGATGATATCACCCAAACGCTTCCTGGAAGTAATGCTAAACGAAAATCAAGTGCATTGTGCAAGTGTACTGAAGAAACTATTAAAGTTGCAAAGCGTAGGCTCATAAGTCATGCGTTGAAAATTGTCAATATTGATAAACCAGCAAATTCGAAAATATTAAGCGACAGTTGCGGTTGCTGCAGCTACGGTTCCATAATTCCCCTTTGTGAGCACGATCGGAGATTGCACAGACATGGAGTCTACACGAGCAGGGTGAGTTCTGGTTGTCAAGTTCAAACTACGAAAAGAGTGGGAAATCGACAAGTTAAACGAATATGGTCAGACCTTTGTACCTATAAATGTAATGATTGGAAAGAAAAAGAATGGAGAACGGAGACTAAACAAAAACCGACTTTCTTTAAAAATTACAGAGAAGACAGACGAACAGGGCTGTTTGATGACATTACAAATGAAAATTTAACCACGTTTAAAATATCTACACCGACAAGCCGAGCATATAAAACTGAGACTGATAAAATACCATTTGAAAATATTGAAAATGGGATGAATGAATCTATCATTAAACAATCTCCTCGAATTAACCATCGACCACCGTATAATTTTATGGCTAATCCTAGAATGTCTTTGAATGAGATAAACAATTATGAGCCAAATATCACACAAAGATTTGACAAAGATGCAACTGGTGACACCAAATTATACAAAACAGTAACAAATATACAACCGGTCGTAAAAAGAAAGCACGATAAAAATGACACATATCTAATTAAGCTTGCCTTGAGACGTTGTTTCTGCACGCGAACATTAAAACCCCATAATAATAATTTGGATGTCATAACGGCTAGCAAAACAGTTGTAAAATCTTTGCGACATATTTTACGAACCCCGTTAAGCTCTCAATCTAAAGCAGTAAGTGAGACGTCGAAAATAATAAAAAAAACAAACAAAAAGAATATTGCCAAAGTACGACATAGATCCCGTAAAAACTTAAACATTTTCAAAGAAAAAACTAACAATAATAAACCAAAACTAGAGGTACATCTCAGTTCATATTTAAACTTGAATGTAAAAGGAAACAAGGACTATCCAGAAAACAATTTAAATGGTGGTAATAATCCACTAGCCAGACAGGGAAAGGAAAACAAATTATACAGAAATGTTTTTTGCGTTGAAAATACGCCGCAAATGTTTATGAACTCTGAAAGAAAATCATTTAGATCAAAGAAATGTTCATCGCCAGTAGCTATATTTCAATTTAATGCCGTTAATGCAGCTCTAGAAATGAAGAAATTATCAAGAGAGTGTAATTCATCAAACAAATGTATTTCTCATGATTCACTCGATTGCAAACCTGAGATTGACAAATTTTGTTCAACATTACAAAATGTAATTGATAAAAAACCTCAAGTACTACCCTATGAGTGCAAACCTTTTTTCAATGGACGTATTCCACACAAATGCTTTGTATCAAAGAATAAAATCGAGCCAAATGAACACCGAACAAGTAATTGTGAAATGTTATTGACTCATCGATCTGAACCGAAATCTTCTATCAGTATAATCCAAAACGATATTAAATATATAGAAACAGCAAATGTGCAAACTAGTTTGAGAAGTCAAATCAATAAGATATCAATAGATACAAACCTGAATCAAGCGGTACAAGTAAACTCAAGATTTAGCTTTGATAAGGAATTTTATGAAAAAAAGTCACCGCTTCTACATGATGCGCATATATGTCCATGTTGCCGGCAATATAGAGAGGCGGGATTTCAAACAATTGAAACACACCAAGAAGGTGAAGGACCACGTGGAAACCGCAGTAAAACATCAGAAACAGACAGCAGTTATGAGAAAAACGTCTCCATCGAGTCTGATGCTCAGCGTTGTTTTTGTATATCAAAATTGCATAAAATGGGCGGAAATATACTTGGTACTATAGTGAGAGCAGTGAGGTATCCCAGAAAAGGAATCGTTTCAAAAAAGATACAACTGAAGTCATTTCATCACGATAATAATAAAATGGGACAAGATTTTGGTTTCTTTACAGATATTTCATGCGATAGATCAATGCCATGCACTTTTAACAAAGAAAAGATGGGTACAGACATCATTATTCAGTCCAAAACCAAACGTATTATGCAACGAACCAAAAACAAACAAATATTTTCTTTCCCTTTGATAAATAAACCTCGTCAAACTAAGATTAGGAGTTATCAATCTGCTGGCTCAGAAATCATGAACATCGAGTTTTCTCAGAATCGAAAAATGAGACACACCTACGAACCGATTGGTGAACCATATCGTTCAAATAAATACAGACATGATTCCCGTTCTATCGAGTTACTTCGTGAAAGAGCTGTTAAATGTAAAACTAGCTTCAGTGGCTTTTCATCGATCATTACTACTACAACTACCAGTGATTCGAACCATTCTTTTTCATCAGAGAAATATAAAAAATACAAATACAATACATCACATAGAGTGAATAGTATATACAAAAGCAGTTTTTATGCCTTTAATATAAACCTAAAGAATACTCGTACAGACACAAAAAAGAAAAATAGACGTAGTAAAGTTGTTCGCATTGGTTCAAATTTTAGTTTTGACGTTGAATTTTCTAAAAGTATTAAATCTGAAAAAAAACAGGATAGAGGTGCTGTCCCTGCCTCTGATTTTATTTCTGAAAGAAAACAATATAAAGATGCTGCATCCATGCAAACAGACTCAAATAGAAGCGTAAAACAAGGTACCTATACCGCAATAAAACCTCACCACGCCAAATCTCAGTTCCATGCTGACACGCAGCATGTAGGCATTAACACCCACCCTAAAAGATGTTTCTGCACTTTAAAGCTACATAAAACGGGTAGAGTATATAGGGAGAGAGGTGTCGCAGCTAATTCTCACAAACCAAAACCTAATGTTCTTAAAGAGACTGGCACTGTTACAACTAAAAAGAATAGAAACAATGCTGCAAAACCTAATGTTCTTAAAGAGACTGCCACTGTTACAACTAAAAAAAATAGAAACAATGCTGCAAAACCTAATGTTCTTAAGGAGACTGGCACTGTTACAGCTAAAAAAAATAGTCACAATGCTGCTGTCGTCGAATTGGATCTTGAACCGTACGAATGTGAACCTGGAACTTGCATTCCGGGCGAATGCGATCCACACGAATGTTTGAAAATAATACAAATGAGAAATAATAAAACTAAAGCCGTTGTAGCTCACATGGCAACTGATCAAACAAGAGATACATCATCAACTATGGCACCAGACGAAAAAAAAGAGATCTCAACAAATATGGCACCAGACCAAAATAAAGAGATATCACCAATTATGACACCAGGTCAAAAAAAAGTTAGACCATCAAGACGAGCCTGCCGCATCACATCTAATTTTAGTTTTAGTATTGAGTTTGCTGAATACAAACCAGTGGAGGAAAATATTTTACCTGCAGTAGAAGTAAAACCTGAAGGATTTAATAAAGAATTTAGGAAAGGATTTAGTAAAGCATTTAATAAAGGGTTTAGTAAAGGATTAATTAATTTGAAGTCCACTGTTCAAAAGGTAACTTGTCGTTGTATGAAACATTTAAATATACAAATTCCGAATTCAAATAAACCTGTCCAATCGAATGTAAAACATCAGCCAGATGATGTTAAGAAACTAAAAGGAGTCGGTGTAAATTCAAATATTAATTACCGACTAGCAGATCTTGACCCCTATGAGTGCGAACCTGGAACATGTATTCCGGGTGAATGTGATCCGAATGAATGCTTTGAAATAATTAAAAGGCGAGGTGTAGGAACAGACATAAAATCGAAGATCACGAAAGAAAGAACCACGACTACTCATGAAAAAAAATACAAGAAACGCAAAACAGTACAGACAAAAAGTGTCGCAGACAGTCCTATTCCAGAGCATTACCAAAAACCTTCTAAAACGGGTGCTAATTTGAAAAGATGCTTTTGTACTGCAAAATTACAGGGCATCGAAGTTCCGCCGGAACTAGCTCCGCCATTCTTGAAATCGAAGAAAGTTAAACAAAAAGCCACCCAGAAAATTAAAAATAAAACAGTAGTACATTCACAAAATTCGCAAACAATCAACCCCGTGCGTGAATATAATCTTGAACCGTACGAATGTGAACCGGGTGTATGCATGCCTGGTAAATGCGATCCCAATATTTGTTATGAGAGAATTAAAAGAAGAAACCTAATTAACAATATTTCAACTCAATCAAATCATGTCAACAAGTCGGTTAAAGTGGGGAAACACAGAGCCGACCAAGACAGCAAGTCGGTTAAAACGGGGAAAAACAGAGCAGGTCAAGACAGCAAGTCTGTTAAAACGGGGAAAAACAGAGCAGGTCAAGACAGCAAGTCGGTTAGAACGGGGAAACACAGACCAATTCATGGCAGCAAATCGGTTCAAACGGGGAAACACAAAGCTGCGACGAGCGAAACAGAAAAACGTCAAGATGAAGATCGGACTTTTAAAAATCTATCACCGAGCGTTGCTCGTGTCGGCTCTAGTTTTGAATTCAATGTTGAATTTAGCAGACAAATTTCTGGAATGGATGGTGACGGACCCGATTATACAAAAAGGTCTAATAAGAAACAAAAAATGGTATCTGGCAACGCAGTATCTGCAAATCCAAAGACTAAAGCAAGAGGTACTGGCCATCTTCAGCCTCCTGTACAGAGCCGAGATTTACAAGTGGGGCGGAAAACAGCACACCAAGCATCCGGCCTTGGTATTGTGTTGACGCGATGTTTTTGTACATTATCGCTCAAGGATAAGTTAAAAAACTAAAAGGTAATGAAAAGGAATATTATTGAATAACCTAACCTAACGCCCGCGGATTTGCCCCGTTTATGTCCGAATATTTTTACCTATAGGGTACTTCCCGTACACCTAGAATTATGAAATTTGGCAAGAAGCAAGGTCTTATAGCACAAGTAAAAAAAAAATCCGAAAACCGTTATTTGTGGTTTATTCACAAAAAAAAATTATTCTTGCTATGGACCACAACTATAGGGTACTTTCTGTTGACCTAGGTCAATAAATCATGATCTAGAATTATGATATTTGGCAAGAAACAAGGTCTTACAAATCTACGGAACCCTTAGTGCGCGAGTCTGACTCGCACTTGCCGTTTTATTTATAAAAAATGTAAAACGACTTTTCTATACAGGGTTATTGGTAATTCACTGACACTATGTTAACTGCAGGTTCTGCCCACCCTCATGAACACGTCCGTGAAGATGCTGGTCTCAGTTCTTAAAATTGGTGGAAAGGGAATGATATTAATATGTACCCCCTCCATTCAAAAATCGTTAATAATAGGGGTTTTCTTTGAAAGTAAACCTAAAAACGGCTCTGCCCTGAATTACCAGTGGGTGTGTGTGTGTTACGTTAAATCATCTTGCGTATAATTTAAAATAAGCCAGTGATGATGATGTGGATTTAAATAGGAGTGGGAGATCGGTATTTAGTAATTAATTAGGTTTCGGACATTATTTTGTATGTGAGCCGATTTACAAAGAAATTTGGCGTCTTCACTAACGTGTTCGTGATGATGGGTAGAACCTGCCGTTTACGCAGTGTCAGTGAATTACTAATAAAATAACCCTGTATACATATATATATTGTATGTACCTATGGGCAAATAATTAATTTCACCATCATCATAAATAAATTGACTTCTTTATGATGAAATTATTATCTACTAGCTTCTTCCCGTGGCTTCGCATGCGTATTTTCAGTATAATAAGTAGCCTATTATGTCACGAAGCCCTCCAAAACTGTTATTTTATTAGACCTCATGGGACACAAGCGCCTCTAGCTAGTGACGTCACCAAACGGCTCTGTCGGAAGACTAGCGTTGGTTGTTACGTGGTAACAACTAGCTTACGCTGAAACAGAGACCGTTTTGTGACTTAAATCGACAGAAGCTGTATCTTTTATTTTATCTTTAAAATATTCTAACTATCTATCTAAATTCGCGATAGCCCCCATTGTATGAAGGCGAATAGTAGGGGTGATAGTGGCGCCACTACATATTTAATTTAATCATTAAGTTATACAAAGGAATTATTAAAAAATCGGACCGCTGGTAGACGATACCTATCACAAGCTTTTATTTAATGTAAGTATCTGTAATAGTTTTGTTTTGTGTTATTCAATCAAAAACCTTGTTTGGAGAGCTTGGTGGCCACCAATAGGAACTAAACTCTTGAAACAAGTATCTGCCTAAATAATACAGTACAAAACTATTAAAGATACATTTAAAAAAAGCTTATGATAGATATCGTCTACGCGTAACGCGTCTAACGTAATTATAAAATTAAATATGTAGTGGCGCCACTATCACCCCTACTATTCGCCTTAACATTTAGTTCAGCGACGCCGTCTTTGCTTGAAAAGTTAAAAGACAGAATAACTTTCAAATTTTCAATGTTACCACTTACCTATGGATAGGATACTGACCGATTTAGCATAACTAATTTCCAAATGACATCTTAATTTTTATTTTATTGCAGCTACAGAAAGCCTCAAAAAAGTACAAAAGAAGAAATTATTTCAGTAACAAGAGCTATACTAAGTTTTATACCAAAATTTTTGTACATAATGATGACAGTGGTAGTTTAAAATTGACGAATCTGATGAAGCCTTAGCTAAAAATACATAACTCGCCTATGTACAAAAATGTAATGTGCATTGCAATGTATAAATAAATATCTATCTATGTAAGTGTATTACATAATATGTATATCAGTCATTTAGTGCCCATAACACAAGCTTTGCGTAAAAGTAGCTTGGGGCAAGATAATGCTGTGTGTATGGTCCAGTATTATTTATTAATAATTATTAATGTCGCTATGGAATTATAGTACCTATTGTGCATAAGTGTTACTTGGTCACCTGATTTATATTTTCATGATCTTGTTTACAAAATATAGCTTTTTCGGTATTAACCCATAGCCTTTTTATTATGAAAGCAACCTACTCATCTACAGCTCCGTGCAGCGCCAGGGCTGGGCGGTGAATGCGTTAATACTTAATTAAGTAGGTACTTACCTACTTACTATAATCAATAAAATTATTTATCTACCTTATTCTAGAACTCTGTGTACCTTGTCATCAAATCTCGATAGAAAATGCACGAAATGAGAGGTCCAGTCAACTATACTAGAAAAAGTAGATTTTTTCAAAAATATTATTCTCTTTGACTAAAACTTGCCTTTATGTACGTGGTGCGGTCGGTGCGATGTGGTCTTGCTTTGGCTGATGATTTCAAACAAAAATTAAAAAGAAAAACACTTTTTAGCTGTGGGATTAAAACTCTCATTTCCGCAGTCCCGCTAAACTACCGCTGACTGTACGTACAGGATGTTTGCCGATCGACATAATTTTTTGGGGAGGTGGGGGTTACGCGCTATATTTCTGCGATAGACTCAATGTCACGGTTGCTGAGATATGATTTTTAAGGGTTTTTTGAAAATCACCCTAAATCTCTCTTCAAATCGCCATATCTTTTTTTTGGTTTGTAGTTGTAATGCTACAAAGTAACTCCTGCTGTATTCTTCAATGCTAATAATAATTCATATTTGTTCTAAATAAAAAACTACTTAGTACAATTAACTTTAAAAATAAAGTTACGAGCATTCAAAGTCAAAAATCTGTAAAAGTTATAAATTGCGTTTCATTCACATAAAGTGAGGAGACGACCAATTTGAGCAAATTTTTATAAATTATTTCGGTCGCAATACCAAACCTGTATAGTCCACACAAATAGTGACACACTTTTTGAGCAAAAAAAGTCAATTTTTTTTAACGGTTATGCCGTGATCCAGTCAACTGGACCAGGGAATGGAAAAAACTTCGGTGATGCAGGCAAAGAAGCGAGATTTTATACTCGGGTATGATTATGAGCTGAGTGGTGCCGGCTTAGAATTTACACCACCCCATTTCTTTCCGCGGGTGTCGTAAGAGGCGACTAAGGGATATCCACCGGGGACGGGCGGCAGCGCCCCCTGCAAAACAATTCTACAACCGAACTGCGATCCCCAACCCGCATACCCAGCGTGGGGATTATGTGCATTACCCCCCATGCAATAAAAGCCAATAAGGCGCTTATCAGGGAGAGGCCTGCGTCCAGTAGTGGACCAGACAGGCTGTTGAGGATTGAGGAGGATTATGAGAGCTACGTAGGTATCTAGTATTGGTCTTAATCTTAACCTTCGGCTTGGCAGTCACATGCTTTTGCCATATTATATCCATCAAGGAGGTAACAAACTGCTGGTCAATTCAGATATATTCGTGAGCATATCACTCGTACTGCCGCTTATTGCGCTCAATGTGTGTGTAAGGCCGAAGCCTTCGGCTTTAAGCGGGAGCGTCAACAACGCGAAACTATTCCATGAAAAAGTTCCAGCGCGTCGCGGTCGCGTAGATAGATAGATAGATAAGACTTTTTATTAAGTACACACAAACAGCAGAGGAAAAATAGTACATAACAAAAGTATAGTAACATTATATAAGGTAGGTACACATATTAGGTAGGTGAGCAGGTACACAGTAAGTTATACAATTATAAATTTAGAACACATAAATGTTTTAACACATAAAAACATTAAGTTTAAAGTAGGCACCTCCACTGATAGCGTAGTCCAACTGCAATGCACCATTGAGGCGCCATGCTCCATCGCGCCATTGCAGCGTCCGCCGCGCGACTGATGCTCCCGCTTCGCGTCCCGCGTATTTCACGCGCAGGTTTAGCCGAAGCTTTATAGCGGTTTTGTTTGATACATACAGCCACAGCACAGATGGGGTAGGTAAGCCATGGTTACTAGTTTACCTTATTCACCAATCTACATGACGATCCAGTAAACTCGTATCAACAGCATCATCAGCAGTTGGACCTGTGCAGTGATAGCAGCGATGGTGGTTTAGGTTTTTGTTGAGTCAGTTGTTAAAAATAGCACTTTTCAGACCTCAAAAACTCAAGAACCTTTATTTAATTGACCGATGCGTCTCTGTAAAACGTGTCTGGAAAAGTCTCTGTTAAATGGAACAAAACCAAGCAGATAATTTACGACAGCAAATCGCAGAACAGTTTTTGACATTCATTCATCTCTCGTCCGTTTTCGCATTCGAACGTGCACCTTTTTCACTGCTCGTGTACAGTTGCTGAAGTTTTTGTTTTCATCTCTTACCTAATTTCTGTTGCCATTCATTGTTATTAGTTTTTATTAAATTTGTATAGGTATTATATCGCCGCTTACAAAAAATCTTGGATTTCAGATCCGATTATAGTCGCGATTTACTAGACGTTAATTTGACCGAAAATTACTATCTATTCTTACCAAGCTTTCAGATCAATAGCTTATGAGTGCGGATTGCATGGTGCGTACTACCAAAGGCGATGTATACGTACGTTTACGTACAAGGGTTCTCCCCTCTGAGTCATAACATAAAGAGGGTGGCTAGCTCCCTTTCACTTTTGAGGGTTTGGTCGATACTGCTCTCTTGTTTTCGCACTTTGAGCGCACTGTTTAGTTTTCTGATGCCCAGCTTTTTCACCAGATAGGATAGATATAACAAAAATATTTATAACATAATGTAAGTATACCTTTATTCACAAAGAAAATTATACTAGTATTTACAATTGAAACAATTGAGCTAACTGCTGACCGTTGCAAACAGTCTACAGGTAGCTCAACTGATCCATATCAACACCAGTCGGAAGCGTCCCCAAGACGCTGGCTGCATTGCCACGCTGTATAGCAATGCTGATGCGCTGTGCCAGATATTCACCAGCTCTCGGGTCACGCGTCGCTTCGACCAGACGCTCAGATAGTTTTTTGAAAACCCATATTTATAATTATAACATTAACTAGCTTTAACAAATCGCACTGATTATAGGGTAAGAACTTTCGGGTTAATCGAGCGTAGTTTTTTGAGTTGTGTTGTGAGTTGCATAAAATAGACTTTCAACAGAAATGGCAATTAATTTTGCGTCGCCATGTAGCAAAAACAGACTGTTCGAAGCGACTCATTTACGCGAGACTCGGATAAAAAAAAAATCACTCGTTGTTTTTTTTTTTTTTCTAAGTAGTAAGATACCTTAGTATAGTCACCTCGAAAGAAATACGAAAGAACTGCCTAGGTATATGTAGTTAGGAAGTCTCATAGATCTCTCGAAAGTACTAAATGCTTTGTTTGTGTACAAAACAAGTTGATGTTTATTAGGACCGGTCATTGTGGCGATCTTTGGGAGGCCTATGTCTAGCAGTGTTTTCTGCCATATTCGTCCCTAATTTTCGGCCCACGCCATTAAAAACTCTATAATGGTACCGCACGATAATAGTTGTCCATATTCGTCCCGTATAACAAAATTATTGCAACTACAGTTAGCGTCAAAAGTATAATTTATATGACATCATGACCACAGTTTTGGTTGTGGTGAAGACTAAGAAGTGTGTTATCTAGTGGACACCGTTCGGCTGAGGTGGTGAGGATTGATAAAGAAAAAAGAAGGTCAATAAACAGTTAAATATCTACACTAATATTATAAAGAGGAAAGATTTGTATGTTTGTATCGAATAAATTCAAAAACTATTGGACCGATTTAAAAAAAAATTCACCATTAGAATGCTACATTATCCCAGAGTAACATAGGCTATTTATTGATATGTTTAAAAAATAAATGTTGTGCGAGACGGGCCGCTAGTGGGTTGATAATGTGAAAAGTAAAAAAGAAATACCTACGGTATTCTGAGGGTCACTTCAACAATGCCCCGTGTACCTACAACCACACTACGTCGATGCTGCCAATGTGAAAACAGCGGCTGGTTTTTTTCGTCAGTGAATGTGTTTCGTCCCAGGC
Organism: Eupithecia subfuscata; assembly: GCA_963564075.1. Classification (NCBI taxonomy): domain Eukaryota; kingdom Metazoa; phylum Arthropoda; class Insecta; order Lepidoptera; family Geometridae; genus Eupithecia; species Eupithecia subfuscata. Next base: position 10,506,240 of record OY751103.1, on the reverse strand, counting down.
AGCTCTATCAGTTTTTAAAAGTTTAATATAAGCATCTGCTAGCTAAATCCTAGCGTTATCAATCCTCCTAACATTAAAAAAGCCGAAAGTTTGTGAAATTTAAATTTTTGTTACCTACCTAGGATCTCTAAAACTACTGAACAGATCAAGATGAAATTTGGCGTACGTTTAGAGCTAAGCTTAACTTCGACAATAGGCTATTTATTGTACCGAAAATACACGTGCGAAGCCGCGAGCAGAAGCTAGTATTATAATAGAGTTGGGTCTTAGAAATATTACCATTCCTTGAATGAGCACAATGCAATATTTTACTGCTTTCAGCGGATAAAAAATCTTGTAAAACGTGAGGTTGAGAAACCATCAAATCAAGTCGTTCCCTCCCGTTTATATGTCAGCTCTTGCTTATCTCCCCTTTACTCCCCTTACTGCAAAAGTTTTAATCGCAAAATAACACCTAGTTACAATCAACTAACACATTTTACTTAGTGAGGAAAGAACAAAGACGCTTTCATTTATTTATTTTGGCTACCAACATGCAGAAGCAGAGCTAGGTAGCTTTTTTGTCTGCTCTGATTTTTCTATCTTAGTAATGTAAGGCTTATGCCTAATTGCTCCTTTGTGAATTCTCTGAAAATACAACAAGTTCCTATAAAATCTCAATTGGTAGATGTCAGGATATTAAGAACCTACCTGAGAAAATGCCGCAGCTTCATTCTGCGTATGTATATGTTTCATTCTTCATCAGTCTTCATTCTGTATATTATGTTAAAAACACCTCGAATCCATCCCCTGGGATCTAATTATGACATAATCAACGACTTAAAAATTAAATAAATAAATTAAGTACCTACTTAACACAGGCATGATAAGGAAATCGAACGTCGTATCGAGAATGCCTGGAAAACCTTCTGGTCCATGAAGGAGCTCATGAAAGGCGACCTACCACTCACACTAAAGCGCCAACTCATCAACGTGTGTATCCTGCCTGTCCTAACCTACGGTGCACAGACCTACGGTGCACCTACGGTGCACAGATGTCTGTGCACCGTAGGTTAGGACTGGCAGGATTTTTAGACAAGTGAATTTTGACTGAAGACTGAAGCACAGAAGTCCGAGCTGTCCTAACCTACGGTGCACAGACATCTGTGCACCGTAGGTGCACCGTAGGTCTGTGCACCGTAGGTTAGGACAGCTCGGACTTCTGTGCTTCAGTCTGTGACCACTGTGGTCGCAAGATCTCAAGATTTGCTAAAGGACGCGAATACGACTGACGTGGTCAATCCCACTTTAACCTGGCGGTCTTTTCCCTGCTGTGTGGTGCCGGCTTTGAATGTACACCACCCCAACTCTTCCCGCGGGTATCGTAAGAGGCGACTAAGGGATATCCACCGGGGGCGGGCAGCAGCGCCCCCTGCAGAACAATTCTACCATCAAACTGCAATCCCTAAACCGCATGCCCAGCGTGGGGATTATGGGCATGACCCCCCAAAGTCGCTTATCAGAGGGAAGCCTGCGTCCAGCAGTGGACCATTATAGGCTGTTGAGGTGAGGTGAGGTGAGGTTCCTATTGGCTCGGGCACGTTGGGGTAAGGGGGTGACTTTTATGCGAATGATCTCGTGAAAGACATCTAAACGCGCCTCCGCGAACATACCAGATGCGCTGCGAAAGCGAGGCAGCCGCATCAGCATCCTGAAACTGTTCTAAGAAATCAAATATCGTAAAAAATTTCGACTTCGACGGGACTTGACCCGCATCCTTTCCTCAGTACGGGAATGTGCTAACCAACTACACCACGAGGTCAAGTCCCGTCGAAGTCGAAAATTTTTGCGATATTATTTGGTTTCTTAGAAATTACCCTGAGTGTGCTTACGCACTATATGAAATGAAATGAAAACATTTATTGAAAAAGAAATACACAATAACAATGGTTAACTCAATGTTAAGCTAAAGCTAGGTGTTATCAGTTTCTCGTCAAGTAAAATTAGGTATAAATTAAATTACATAAATTAGTTTGAATTAGGCATGTAGAGATCAGGAAAAGGTTCGTCGTTGAGGAATTACGAATTGTTTATAGTCATTGTCTAAAAATTCACTTGCAGAGTATATGGTTTTATCTAGTAGAAGAAGTTTCACATTATTTAAAAATGATTGTTTACAATTATTATTATAATAACAAAAAACTGAAAATTTTGTTGTTCTGAACACGTAGGTATATAGGTACTAAGAACGCTATTATACTCGCCCAAGGTTTCCCGCCAAAACATGCTTTTCCAACATGGCCGCTGCAAGCGTGCTGAACGCCTCTCTTTACGACTTCCGTGAAAATTATGGGCATGTTCGTACGTTAAACTTTTATACCGGATCGTGTTAGCTCCTTCGTTGGAATAATATTATTATTGCTGCCTAAAAGCACAAGCTCGCTGTTTTTATTAGTTTGCTAACTTTGAAAGGTATTTGGAAAAGCGTATGGGTAGGTGTGAAGTGGACATCTCGTCTGCGGACGAGCTTAGATTCGGACGAGATGTACCCTAACCTGCAAATTGTAGCAGCCGAAACAAGTTTAGGTTTAAATAATTATATCTCGACAGAACTTCTTTCCATGAATAGCAAATGAGGCCTGCCTACGTTCTTCAAGATCACGTTGTAAACTTGCTCTAAAGTCTGGCTAAAGTTGACAAAAGTCCTCGTAATGAGGTGAAAGCCGGCAGACTACCGGATTATCTTGATGACAATCTGTTTAGACTTGTGGGCACTACTCGTAAGAAAAGAGGAACCGCAAATTGAGTGCCCATGCCCAAAATTAAGTTAATCGAAGTTGACTTTGGGTAGGTATTTTTAGTTGAGATATAATGTATCGCTAATGAGGATCCGTAACGTTTTTAGTTGAGAATGCAGATTTATAGAGCTAAGAAATCCTAACACACGGTGCATAAATTTTTGTTCTACGACAAAAATTGACGAAGTTATGACCAAATTACTAGCGAAGTTCACTGAGTGACCACCGCGGGTGCGTATGACGTCACTAGCTCGGTCGCCGCCCGTTAACCGTAGGCAGATATCAGTTTTTAGTGATTTACTCCGAAACTAAGTTTAGGAAAAAAAATTACATAACCAAATAGACTCAGTTTTGAGAGACCCATCTAATGGGTTTTTTTTATTTTTTATTATTCTATCTCTAAGGCGCAACGCACACAGAAGGCGGTAAGGCGCAGATACGGCGCAGATACGGTGGAGGCGCGATATCTGCGCAAACAGATGCGGCGACGGTAAGGCAGAGAGTATTACTATACAAGGTGCTTTCGGTTTTTTTGTATCATATAATCCCAATCAATTTCCAAAAGTGGCAGATGGGTCATTACTTTGTGGTGCCGTCGCTCTAACTACCACTCTAACTACTCCAGTGTGGAGAGAAGCAGAAGAGCACAGGTTCCATAAGATAATGGAAACTTTATATGAATATCCTGATCGTTTTCGCACAGTTTATAAAATGTCACCGGAATGTTACCATATCTTATTGTCAAAAGTAAAAGGACTTCGGAAGCAACTGACAAATTGGAGAAAACCTATCAGTCCTGAAGAAAGACTACTGATAACTTTAAGGTACCTAAGTGATATTGTTCAATTAACTGGCAAAACTCAATATTAAATTCAATTTCGTCACGCATCCTGTATACGAAGCGACATGCCCAATACCGTCTTTACCATAAGGGCACACGGGGCCCGTGCCCAGGGCCCCCATTCTCAGGGGGCCCCGAAGGATCGACAATTTCTCTTACACATTTATTCTCAAAACATTTTTGTCGGGCACATTATACTTTTTTCACAGATCAGTAATCTTAACAGAAGGTATTTACCTACTACGCCATTATATCGATGACTGCGCCTATTCCTACTGTACTAATTAATAATATTTCCGAACGCATCCTACCTAATTTACTAAGTACACCATCTAGCGATCACTCACGCTATCACTCGGGATTCCAAAGTCAAGCTGCGACCATTATTATGGCCGATTTTACGTTTTTTTTTTTGTTGTTTTTTGTTTCGTCGAATTTATGTACTTAGAGTCAACTTTTCAGCCATGTCAATGTCTTAAAAGTTGACTGACAGTGTCAAGCTGACGTTAAAACCATAAACTAACCAAGTTTAGAAGAAATTAAAAAAAAACTTAAATTGAAAATTTAAATCTGACACCCACGCCATTTTTTTTATAGTTTTTTCATTTTTTATGATTTTTTTTTAAATATAAAAATTTTACCATTTTTCCGCAATTGTAATTTAATTTTAATCAACCTCATTAATTACGTTATACAACATCAGAATGTTTCCACGCTGTTTTGTAGGAAATTTTATGGAGATTTCAAATATAGGTATATAGATGTTACGAGGTGTTAGTAGATAATAATCAAGAAATCAGCGAAATAATGCATTGTGATGCATTTCCGCGGATTTTTGCGGAAGTACCTGCCACACAACGGCGGTAGCGGGGCGCGGGGCGTGCCACTTGAGAGGTTAATGACATTATATCATACTATATTTATATATAACTCTCCGCCCCTTCCATTCCTATAGCTCATCCTTCACCGTACGTGCCATAAAGCTGTGGAATGCCCTACCAACTTCAATTCGACAAGCTAAGTCTCTCCCTATTTTCAAACATATGGTCTATGAACATTTCCTTACCTCTACTTCAAACTGTTAATATCAAATTCGTATTATTCTAAACACCTTATATATATTTATTTTATGTATATTATATTTCTTTTTATGTATATTATACTTATTTAATGTATATGATATTTATTTTATGTATATTATATTTATTTTATGTATATCATATATATTATATGTATCTGTCATATTAATTGTATTTATAGCTACTAGTATTTGCTTACGTATATTTAATCCAAATATTATACCCGCTGTAGAACACGCCACCGTCTATACATGTTCTTCCATTTCCTGTCCATCCAAAGGTTGCCTGGAAGAGATCGCTCATAGCGATAAGGCCGCCCATTGTGCATTGCTATGTGTTTGTCTTTTCCTGTCCCGTGTTTCTATTTTATTTGGTGTGCAATAAAGAGTATTTGTATTGTATTGTATTGTATATTTTGATTACCTATAATAAATGGTCATAGGTACTTAGTAAAAGATGTTATATAATTCGCTTTTTTACTTTCCAAAAGGGCCGCGAATTCTTGTGTGCCCAAGGGCCCCAGCCTGGTTTAAGACGGCCCTGGACATGCCTCTTGCGTAACTATCAGTTCGTGCCTGAAGGCGGCAAGCGGACGGCACAGACACGCCGCTCCTCACCCCCGCCACGTCGCCAGCAGATGCGATACCGGTAAGGCGCAAGCGGCGGCGTCTCGTATTATATACAGTATGAACAAAGATACGTTTTAAACGGTTAAAATTTTTGTTTATTTGGGTATTTATCCATGGTTTTAATGAAAATCCGATGTAATTTAACTTGTTTTTTATATTTTAAAACACTTAAGGAGCAAACATAGCAGTTACATACCGCAAACATAGGTACATAGCGGTCTACACACATTTACTCACGGTCATATTCTATAAATAGGGGTAGTTAGAGCGACATCACCACAAAGTAATGACCCATCTGCCACTTTTGGAAATTGATTGGGATTATATGATACAAAAAAACCGAAAGCACCTTGTATAGTAATACTCTCTGCCTTACCGTCGCCGCATCTGTTTGCGCAGATATCGCGCCTCCACCGTATCTGCGCCGTATCTGCGCCTTACCGCCTTCTGTGTGTGTGTTGCGCCTAATACTAACCAACTGTTTCAAGAGTGGCACAAGATTTGGGCCAAGAGGTTGGAGCCGAAACCCGTACCCCAGCCGTGGGTTAGGTAAGTCAGGTCACGGTAATATTATCCTATAATAATAATCCTATAATGACCAAGGTAATATCGGATAATATTACTTTGGTCAGGTAAATGAAGATGATTGCAAATTTTAGAAAGCAAATAAATGTAAGGTTTTCGTTATTATAGTGCGTAAGCCTCGCACTCTGGCTTTTTTCTAAAAATGTTTGCGATATTATTTAAATTCTTAAATTATAAATAATGTTGTTCATCCTGAACTATCATAGTTGAGCAACGACTCCCCTTCCCGAGAGGATTCCTTAGGACCTACCTTCATTTGTAAATGGATTTTAAAATTATTAAATCTGTTATGGAGCCGCCGGACCATTTGTACCATGAGGCAGTACCATTAATGGTACAAATGCACGGTAATATTATATTACCGTGACAATTGGCACCGATTTGTCCCAATTGTACCATGATAAATGAAACTAGGATGGCGCCCGGGTTTACTCGTATTTTGGATGGACGGGTTTTTTATTTCTATTATGTGTAGTGTTTAACTGCATTCATATCCACAATATCTTATTGTAGAATCGTATGCTTCTTGAGACCTTTCGTGGCGACTCTGTGACTGAAAGGGTGTGTATATGTATAACTGCACCCAGAGTCATATCATAACGTTAACACATATCCCGACCGATGGGGGATATGTCTTAACTGAAATCGGTCCCCACCCGGGGACCGATTTCAGTTAAGACAGGCCACTTTTTATTCCATTTTAATAACCGGATATAAAATAAGGAGTAAAAAGTGTTTTTCTTAACTAGTTGTGAAAGTGTACCAAACCCTTAAATGTACCTAAGAAAAGGTCAAAAGTCGCCAAAAGTCATGGGTAATAAATTAATCACATCACAATAATATTATAAATGCGAAAATTTGGATGGATGTATAGATGGATGGATGTTTGTTACCTCTTCACGCCAAAACTACTGAACAGATCGGGCTGAAATTTTGTATACAGATAATTCTAGGCCTGGAATAAAACATAGGCTACTTTTTATCCCACAAATCAGTTCCCATGGGATAGAAATCACCTTTAAGCGTTTCCATAGTAACAACGCGTGCGAAGCCGCGGGCAGAAGCTAGTAATACATAAATAGTATTGAATCAATAATGAATTAACATGGAAGTTCAACAAATTTTGACGTGACAACGTCTTATAAATTGGTTTGCCGGGTGACACTTCAAGAAACTGCGTTACGCTCCGCTCACGTTATGCGCTCACAATGAGAGCGAGTGAGAGGCACGCGTCCCTTCCACTCGGGCATGGTTAGCCCGCCTAAGAGCGAGAGAGACAGACATAAAAAGTGAAAGGAACTCAAAGTCGTTGTCACGTAAAACTTTCGCCCGTATACCGACTTTACAGGCAACCAATTTTTTTTAAGCATACAAACAGTTTCATTGCCTACGCGTTCTCAGAGCTGCACCTGCCGCCACCCACCCGCCGCACAGCAGAGCGGAGACGGTGAAGCGGCGGCGGCGCGGCGGCGGCGGCGCCCCTTCGGCTCGCAGAGGCTGGGCAGTAAATGCGTTAAAATATTTAATTTGCCAATAAATTAAATCATACTTAAAATCTTAAAACTCCCAATATAACGAAACGTGTATAATCAATCACTAACATTTTTTTAAAACCTCTGCAATACGAAATCAAAGTTGATCCCATCTAATCTCATGAACCCCAACTAATCCCAGCTGGGTACGGATAATCCATACCCCACCTACTCTAGCAACATCCAGAATGGCCGACACGATAAAAGGATTAAATTTTATAAAATTTATAGCCGTGGAATGAAATCCGGGGATTCGCATTAGGAATGCCCAGGGATAAGGGTTAGGGATAATTCTATCAGAGATTCTCGTTGCGTGTTTGGGCGCCTATAAATAAGTACTGTATGCCCTACGTTATCTGGCCTTTGTTCTTTGCGAGCACAGAAATCTAAATAACAAGTTTTGCGAGTGCTTTGGTAATGCTGTTAGAACTTCTAGAAAATTTGTACGTTAGTATTTCATATTATGGATATGGATTTTTCTTCTGACGGCCTCGTTGGTCTAGCGGTCAGCTTGTTCAACCGCTGATTATGAGGTCCTAGGTTCAAATCCCAGATCGGGCCAATAGTTGTTATTGTTTTTCTAGAAAGAAGAAATCACAGTAACAGCCCGGAGTCAAAGCTGGCGATATTACACCCCCGTGCCTCGGAAAGCACGTTAAGCCGTTGGTCCTGTGCTTGACCTCTCCCCGGTCATGTCGATCTGCCGTCCCATCGGATTATGAGAGTGAGGGGATAGAGACTACACCTGTGTTTGCGCACACACATGTGCACTACAATATGTCCTGCGCATCTGGTTAGTCTCCGATGAGACTGGCTGCCGTGGTCGAAATTCAGCTAGGAGGACATTATGTATTTTTCTAATGTAATGTTTTCCTTTTCAGGTAAACTTGGCCGTGAAAGTATTTTATATAAGAGACGGAACCTTCTACCTACATAACATTGAAGGTAACCCTAGTACCTATTTAAAGCCTCCACCACACCGCGATTCTGTAGCTGCGTTTCGCGATGTTGCGGGGGGCGGGCGGTAGCCGGAGACAGTGTATTACGGCGGGGGGGCGACACAAGACGCGCTTCGAAATCGCGGCTGTGTGGTCGAGGCTTAAACCTTTATTTTTATTTTCTTTAAGTATTATACATAAATATTACTAGTTTATGCCCGCGGCTTCGCACGCGTTATTTCTATGGAAGGAAACGCTTAAAGGTGATTTCTATCCCATGGGAACTGATTTATGGGATAAAAAGTAGCCTATGTTTTATACCAGGGTTAGAATTATCTGTATGCAAAATTTCAGATCGATCCGTTCTGTAGTTTTGGCGTGAAGAAGTAACAAACATCCATCCATCCATCCAAACTTTCGCATTTTTAATATTAGTGTGATGTGATGTGATTAGTATAATACTAGCTGTGCCCACGGCTTCGCCCGCGTGGACTTAAGTTTTTTGCGCAGAAACCTAATTGTTCGATAGCTATTCTGCTATTCGGGACGGCGACAAATCTAACAAATCAACGAATCACTATAATCGGTCCAGTGGTTGTTCACACTAATATTATAAATGCGAAAGCTTGAATGGATGGATGGATGGATGTTTGTTACCTCTTCACGCCAAAACTACTGAACGGATCGAGCTGAAATTTTGCATACAGATAATTCTAACCCTGGAATAAAACATAGGCTACTTTTTATCCCATAAATCAGTTCCCGTGGGATAGAAATCACCTTTTAACGTTTCCATAGAAACAACGCGTGCGAAGCCGCGGGCGGCAGCTAGTAAGTTATAAATGGTGTAACCAACCCGACCTTGTTTTATTTATGTAGATAGATTTGTAAAATTTTGGAAGTTTTCTCTAGGATTTTCGAAAACAGGTAAGTATTCGGTTTCTCATCTACGAAAAGGTTTTATGTTTCCTCCAGTAGCAAATTATCTGAGTTTTATTGACTACTAAAACAAGTTTCCATACTTTATAACCCTCTTATTTCCATGCAATTCAACTCTAAAGTAGTGGGTGTAAGGTTTGATTTACCTTGTATCCTCTATCCTTTATTCTTGAGCCGCGTCTGATAGACTACAGAGCCCATGAGTCTGGTTGACGACGTTAATATCGAGTTGTGATCATGCATGACGTCTTATTTTTTAACCCTCGACGCAAAAATAAATAAATAAATAAATGATGCTGGACAATTCACACAGCAATATCTAGCCCTAAGCTAAGCAGAGCTTGTGTTATGGGTACTAGATAACTGATATACTTAATAGAATACACTACATAGATAGATATTTTTTACTATACATAGAAAATATCCAGAACGCCCTGGACAAATGTCTACAGATCGTACAAACATTTGTCCCGAGGCGGGAATCGAACCCGGAACCTCCTGCGTCGCAGGCAGACCTTCGCCCTCTGCGCCACAGAGGTCGTCAAAAACGAGAGGGTTGTTATAAGGTTAACGTGTCTTTCTTTGTATATTCTGTGTATCTGTCTGTGGTATCGTAGCTCCGGAAGAACCGATTTTCGTTTAGTGTGTCATAGATAATTTTATCCCGAGTGTTCTTAGCCATGTTTCATGAAATCTGTCGGGGGGTGATTTTTAATTTTCAATTTTATCTTGTTGTAATAGAAATAAATTTATTCACAAAGAAAATTATACTAGCATTTACAATTGAAAAAATTGAGCTAACTGCTGACTGTTGCAAACAGTCTACAGATAGCTCAACTGATCCATATCAACACCAGTCGGAAGCGTCCCCAAGACGCTGGCTGCATTGCCACGCTGTATGGCAATGCTGATACGCTGCGCCAGATACCTACTAACCAGCTCTCGGGTCACGCGTCGCTTCGACCAGACGCTCAGACAGTTTTTTAAAAATCCGAAGAGCCTCGGTACCCCACGGACCTAGGGTCTCGACTCCAAGGGGAGCAAATGTGTAGGCTCTGTTGTTGTAATTGTTTTTCAATATTATGAACTCCTCATATATAACAAAAAAAAAATTAACTAAAGGTACCTACTAAATATTTCTAAACAAATTCGCAGTTTGACTTGATAAAATGATTTTCTTAATCACTATGCTTAAATACCTACAAAATTCACAAGCGCGACGCCTTGGCAGGTGCGTCTTCAGTTATAGAAAACCAAAATGTGTCATTCTGTTGCGATACCATTTTCATAGTGAAGCGACTAGTTTAGCAGAATAGGGCCCTTGGTTGCGAGAAACCGCTTGATGCGGGTAGCCCAGGACCGGTCATTGTGTCGATCTATAGGGGAGGCCTATGTCCAGGGACCGTACTCTTAAAAACGAAATCGAAATTTCTGATTCGTTGTCATGCAAACGCTAATCTTTGCAAGCGACATAAGAACACGACAACGAAAACGAAACGTCGATTTTGCCCCCAAAAAAAAAACTTCGATTTTCCTTTTCTCTGTAGGCCCCCAGCAGTGGACATCCATCGTCTGAAATGATGATGGTAAAGTACCTCGGGGGTACCATATTTATTCACTGGCAAAGAAAGGATAACTATGTAATAGATTTATGCGTGGGAATTCTTTAATGTTTCAATTTAATGAATATTCTTCTACCCATTCCTAAGTCTTTCACAAACTCGACTTAACGATCATTTTATTGATTTAACGTCCAACTTTTAGACGAAAATTATCTGTAACCAGTGGAAAGGAAAGCCATTCAGATGCTTTAAAAATCTTATCTTTATAACTTAGGAAGTCACTTTATTATCTGACAATCGAATTATTTTGAGAGTTGTTCAGTTAACTTGTGGACTTATCTTGATTTTTCTAAATGACTGAAATTTGTAAATAATTAGATTTTTCTTTTCTGTTCCATTTAGAAGTCTACTCTAGTTATCATCATCCGAAGTTGCGGAGTAAGGCCGCAAAACTCTCGAAACTTACGTATAGACCGCTTTCGGGCGAATTTTATGACGCTGTCTTTCAATACATTTTTACATATAAACCATTTTCAGGACCTTGAATTTTCATATTTCATTCGATTAGAGTACCGATCGAACGAAACGAAATTTCGTCATGAAGTAGTAACGCTTGTTAAAGAATAGCGAGATCCTGTAACACAAGTTTTGTATACTTAATGAAGGTCACAATTATGAAATAACTTTTGTAAACTTGTTACAGAAATGTTATCTACGAGTATACTAATATTATAAAGAGGAATGATTTGATTGTTTGTTTGTATTGAATAGGCTCCGAAACTACTCGACCGATTTGAAAAATTCTTTCACCGATAAGAAGCTTACTTTTCAGGAAGAGACATAGGCTATATTTTATCCCGGAATTCCCACGGGAACGGGAACTACGCGGATGAAACCGCGAGGCGATCGTCTAGTTTTATTTATATTTTTAAGTAGGCCTCCCTATACGAAAAACAAAAGAGGATCACGCCAGCTTTCAGTTACATACATAATTATATTCAGTTATAAAAAAATATTGAATCAAATCAAATAGTTTATTTGCAAGAATACAAAATTATACAATACCTATGTCAGATCTTATAACTAGTTTAGTCAATGTATTCAGCCTGCACGCAGAACAGAATGCCACCGAAACACTTCGGTCAGAATTTTTAAAACATCCCGGTCCTTAATCAAACTCCCACTGTTATTAGTAAGCTTCAAATTTATTTTTTATCCGAATAATAATTATCTTAAAGAATGCAGTGCGGATGCCCGTTTGAACACTCATCTCCAGAAGTATCTTAGCAACTGTTGTTGCAAAACTTTTACTCTTCTTATAACCCATAGTTTTGTATAAGAAGTGTGTTTTACTATAATTGCTATTTTATGATATAGCTTAGTATAAATATGTATGTTAGTTTTGAATTAATAGATAGAGTACATTTTATATTTGTTTGTACAGTTTTCTTTTCGTACTCAGATCGTTCCTCGTAGTAAGTTAACCTTTTTTATTTTTATTTTATCTGATGGTTTTCAAAAAAAATTTTTTTCAACGTTGTATTTAGTTCTTGTTTTTGTGAAAAGATTATCCGTAACGCCAGTATTCTTATTCTTATTCATAGACAGATTGACATTTTCGCAGACTTTTCGTACATAAATAAATAAACGTTTCTGTCAAATTAACCAGGGTTTACCCAAGTACAATGATTATTCAATTTTGAAATAAAAATATGTAATTTATTTAAAATTATTTTGAATGTTCTTATTTCTTAAATTATACATACCAAAAAATCCGAAATGAAGTAAAGGTTTCAGTCGAGTGTTTAGCTTTTCCCTTACTTTTATTGTGAAGGTTTTATTGATAAGCGCGCTGCTATAATTTTATTGTACAGATTGTTCCCTACATTTGTTAATCTACTTTTGACGCTGGTTGCACAAACGTTAAATTATGGTTGCGAGGTAAAAAATGGATCAGTTTTATTAGTAGAATCAATTAAGGACGTCAGTTGCATCTTGTGTGAACCGGTTTCTGTAACCGCTTGGGGCTTCTGAGCCTCTTTGGTCGAGACTTTATCTCGAAACGTTTGCTTTTAAATTGACTTATAGTGCATGAATTGCTCAATTAGACCTAAGAACTTTTCTAGTAGGTAAGTTCTAAGTGGTTATTTCATTCGTATTTATAAATATCACAAAAGCAAATAGAAGGTATTCCCAAGCACTTCGTATGTCAAAAATAAAACTGTCGTCAGTTCATTTAATTTTTTTTTGCTCTATTTTCATGTAAGTACTATTTGTCTATTTGTAATCCTTAAAAATTCATGAATACTTTGCGACACAAAAACAATAATTTTGCTATTGCTACACAACCACAATAATTTACAGCATTAATTAATAGCACACACTGTCCGTTTGTACTCGTTCTGCTCGCTCTCGATCAGGTTTTGGCTGAAAATCAGTGTTTGGCTTTTAAGCAAAAAAAAAAGTACTTACTTACTTTTTAAAGTGCTCCTTTGATTAATTAAACCTATTGTACTTGTTTAAAATTGTATATTATCTTTGTTAATTGTATGTGTGTCTGTCTGTAGTACCAAATTAATTTTTTATCTATCTATCTAAGTTCATTATGAATTTAAGCGAGTTCGAGGTTTGTAGGAACCTAATTTCTGTTGGAAGAACACCAACGTGTAATCCCATAACACATTCATGGGTCAGATGCCAGTCTCCGCCCCCGTGGCTGGGCGGCAGTGGCTGGGCAGGGAATGCGTTAACAAGGGACTTCAGGGGAGTTCGGTTCGCACACATACTAGGTTCGTAGTTCAGTATTCAGTATTTTATTTATTGCATTCATACAATCAGGACGTAGTGATTAGGTGAGTTTAAGTTAAGTTCACCGGATGTACCCATTTAGGGTGTTGCAATGGAAAACTGGCAGGTTTCGTGCCTTTCTACTAAAGATGAACTATGTGGTACCTTTACTAACTTATAATTTAATTTGCGCGTCGCTAAAAGTTAAAGTTAACCGATGGATTCATGGATGTTTGATATAGTTATTCTATCTCACGAGGTCCGTTAGCCCTGGTTGTAGTAGTGCCTTTGCGCTTAGTTGTCATGCAGACGGTACTCGCTACCGAAATCTGACGTGAATACAATGAGCACTAGTGACCCGGACCGCGTCTCGGGCGAGACTGATTGCTTCTGAGCTTACGCACACTAAAACAATGTGTACATGCATTCACTATGACATACATAGCCCAACGGACTTCTTGAGATATAACAACTATACCTCTTTGGCATACAGGTGATTCTAATCCTGGAATCAAACATAGGCTACTTTTTATCCCATAAATCAGTTCCCATGGGATAGAAATCACCTTTAAACGTTCCATAGAAACAACGCGTGCGAAGCCGCGGGCATAAACACTAGTTCATAATGAATTCGTTAAACTACGATAGTTTTTATAGTTATTACTCAAGTTATTCACAAAATAGCTAACTCGATACAGAATAATCAGAATTGGTAGGTACTTATTATAAGATATAGTTACTCCAGTCAAGACCAAGCTTCCTAGGTTGCGTATTAAACCGGATCTGCAGTTTCCATTACCTTCCTGGTTTCCTTTAAGGGGCATGTACAAGTAAAAGTATTAGGCATACAGCTATTAGGTATATCTAACAGAAACGCATTAGTTAAGCCAAAAATGAACACGCACGATTAATCTGTTCTGGTTGAAATTTCCATGCGGACAATGTTCCCCAAAGTAAAGTATCGATGCTTTGACAAATTATCACGGCTCCTGAAAACTTTTCCGTGTTTCTTTAAATTACTACTTTGCTGGTGTGAGCAGCAAAAAGGGGTTATTCCCATTCTCCCCATTGTTTCTAAAATACTTTAATAAGGCAAATACTCACGGTCGCTCGGGTTAGCCGGGGCCCCGACGCTCCATCCCAAGAACGCACATAACACGAGCACTGTAACACCTGCCATGGTTGGACACTACTTACATTACAGTAATTCAGACAAATAGCTTTATATAGGGTGACCCTGGCCGCCCACGGGCATCATTAGCCTGGGCCGTTCTTGATGGCTCCAGGGTAATCAAATAAAGTCCACAAATCAGCGGTTTATGGAACAACACTGAATTTGACAAGCAACAAGTTGAGTCAGTCTGCTATTTCAGTTGTGCCGTACTAAAACACGTGCTTCACTTACTAACTTAGAATTACAACTAAATAATATTAAGAAATTAGTAGGTAGTACTATTTACGATTGAAACTGTAGAGCTAACTGCAGATTATCTGTAGGCAAACAATCTAGAGGTATCTCAGCTGTTCCATATATCTATCAGAAGCGTCCTCCACGCCAGCTGCAGAATGGTCACTGTAGCAATACGGCCGACCGAGGAGAAATGAGTGATCGCCACCATGTGCGTTCCATAGTTTGATCCTTATCTTCTAAATCGCAGTGAGCTTGGGAATGAACCGTTATACACCGACCTTGAGACTGATCTGATCTGTCATTGAAAACTGTTGCATTGTTGTGGTGTTGACAATAATGGTGTGGTGAGGTACCCACGAGGATAAATAACACTGGGTTTTGTGAAAAGATCAGTTTTTCAGTTCAGGTGTAGGTAATTAATTACCTATGTAATAAATGGATACTGAATACGTATAAAAATACTAGGTATACCCTTGCAGATTTGTATATACCTAGTATTTTTATACCTGTTCAGTATCCATTCTACGACTCGGAATCTGACACAGATTCGCGCGACATTAAAATATTTTAGTGGTTTTTAATATTTTCTGCGTTCTGCAAGGAATTAAACTACCAAAAAATTAGTTTTCCACAAATTTTAGACCAATTTCTATGAACCCAAGTTACAATAAAGTATGATATAATGTAGCTTTGGGTAATATGTTGATTTTTAGTAATAAAGCTCTTATATTATTGATATATTCCAAAAGTTGCACTAAATCGAAATTTACTAAAATACGGGTTCATAGGAAATGTTTTATTATTTACTAGCTGCATTCTTACTACCCGTTGTCCTATTACCCGTTTTCCCGTAGGAATGAAGCATTGAATGAATGAATGAATGAACACTTTATTGTTTACAATACATAAAATAACTTATATTATAGCATTTTCCCGCGGTAAAAAAAGCCTATGTTCATCAGGAATAATGTGGGCTTCTAACAGTAAAAGAATTTTTCAAATCGGTCCAGTAGTTTCGGAGCCTATTCAATACAAACAAACAATCAAATCTTTCCTCTTTATAATATTACTAGCTTCTGCCCGCGGCTTCGCACGCGTTGTTTATATGGAAACGTTTTGAGGTTATTTCTATCCCATGGGAACTGATTTATGGGATAAAAAGTCGCCTATGTTTAATTCCATGGTTAGGCTTACCTGTATGCAAAATTTCAGCACATCCTCACCTCACCTCAACAGCCTACATTATTATTGGTCCACTGCTGAACTCAGGCCTCCCCCTGATAAGCGCCTTACTAGCTGTTATCTCTTGGGGGTTAATGCCCGTTATCCCCACGCTGGGCATGCGGGTCTGTAGGGGGTGCTGCTGCCCGCCCCCGGTGGATATCCCTTAGTCACCTCTTACGACGCGGGAAGAGTTGGGAATTCTAAGCCGGCACCACACGGCTTCCCACATCGGTCTTCTCTAATTAATATTAAGAGAAGTAAATACTCAAACATTTACTCCGTTCCTCAATGTTTAATACCCTGTATAAAACTCTACATATACCAGTTTAAACACTAAACGGCACAGGAACTGGTTGCGAAAACGTGTCTATAAACTGCACATAAACCGTTTCACTTAAGCCAGGCACTAAAAAGTTACCTGTACTTACTTGTTGTATTACGCCGTAGGCATGGGTACATGATAAAAAATCTTGCCCTATCTGATTGTACTTGGAACAAAACGGGCAATGTACAAATGGCGTTCGAACATTGATATAAGTAAAATTCTGTAGATATGGTACGTCCTCCCAGCGCTATCACAACAAAAGGCCTGTGTTGTGTTACCTACAACTATACGCAAAGACACGCTATTTCCAATCTATTGCAATATACCTAACTATTACAACAATGATGGAAAGACGTATCTAGACCGAAGTGCGATCGAGACAACAAATACACGCGAAACACGTACGCTGGCAGCGCCCCGGCGCCGGTCCGACTGTGACTGAGGTGGGTGGACCTAATTGGACTCAATTTGAGCGTTCCACTTTTGAGAAGCCAGTGCCCAATCTCCCGAATTTTACTTACATCGATGCGTTCGAATAACTCTTTATACAACACTGTAGTCTATAATAGTAGATCGTGTTTCGTGAAATGATTTCCCACTTCTTCACTTATTTTGAACTAGACGATCGCCTCGCGGTTTCACCCGTGTAGTTCCCGATCCCGTGGGAATTCTGGGATAAAATATAGCCTATGTCACTCCCTGAAAAGTAAGCTCCCTAACGGTGATAGAATTTTTCAAATCGGTCCAGTAGTTTCGGAGCCTATTCAATACAAACAAACAATCAAATCTTTCCTCTTTATAATATTAGTATAGATAACAAGTACCTTACGTTGACGCTGTGTGTAGTTATTTATTCTCTAAAAGTACAATTTGAATTTGCATTATCTTTTCCAACACTTTTTGTATCGTTACCGCCAAAAGCAAATACAACCGCAAGCTAAAAGATGCTACCGCTTAAGCCAAATCTTGAAGCTGTATCAAAATGATAAACAGATTCTCTCAGTACTTGAAAACTTTACAAAGTGATACGGCAACGTGCCAAGAAGTGAAACTCCGACAGAAAACTGATAAGCCGGAGGTGTGGAGATGATAGTGGCACTAGAGCTAATGAAAACCTCATCAGGAAGCTTAGTATCTTGTGCAAGTTTGATAGTGAGGGCTTTTCCACCAGAGCTAAGCTGCTTAGCTAAGCGGTGAAACTTTTTAACACTTCGGTTGACTCATGAATACGTGCCGCGCCGAGGCTGACCAGTCATTGCGATATAGTGATGATGATGATGCTCTCCTAGCCGAATTTCGGCAACGGTGGCCAGTCTCAACGAAGACTAGCCAGGTGACAGGATATTATAGTGCACAAGTGTGCGCGCAAACACAGCTGCTATCTTTATTACCCCCCCCCCCCCCCCCACTCACATAAAACGATGGGAAGGTAGACTGACACGACCGGGAAGAGGTTAGGCGCAGGACCAACAGCGATATAGTAATACTATCATTACCCATGAAGTACATTCCCATCTCCGGCGAAGTGTGGCGGCCGAGGTTAGACCCGTACTCTTAAAACGAAATCGAAGTTTCTGATTTGCTTTCGTGCAAACGCTTATCTTATGCAAGCGACATAAGAGTTGGTTTTGGGTTGGGTTTGATACATTCTACCTCACAGCTCCGCAGCTCATCTCTGGTAGAAGTTGTCCCCCTCAAGGGGGATTTCAAGGGAGAAAACTGGAAGAACCCGAAAAATCCACTGTGCTGTGCTAGAGCCCTAAGTCACTCCATATATTTATAAAAGACTAGTTTCTGCCCGCGACTTCGCACGCGTCGTTTCTATGGACACGTTTTATGATTATTTCTGTCCCATGGGAATTGATTTGTGGAATAAAAAGTAAAAATTTTAAAATTAAAAATTCCAGACCTAGAACTACGTGTATTCAAAATTTCAGCCCGATCCGTGTAGTTTTGGTGTGAAGAGGTAACAAACATCCATCCATCCGTACATCCAATCTTTCGCATTTATAATATTAGATTAGTGTGATGTGATGTGATTTGGTTTCACTCTACACAATGAGGTTTCTAAATGAAATGAAAGAGATAGAGATCTTCGGAACAAACACCCCCAGCTCCTACGCATTCGCAGGAAAACGAGTGAAAACCGGTGAGTCACAAAACTACGGCGTCTGTTAAATTCGTTCAATGAACCGAATATATTTCAGAATTAGCTTCCGGTTTCCCTCACAATAAATTAGGTTCTCTCCCCTCTTGCAGTAAACTTGGCCCATAACTCTGGGGCCCGGAAAGCCTTTGCAAGTAAACGCAATGTTTTCCAACTCCAAAGTTTTTGTGCTTTTTACGACGACGTGTGATATTTTAACAGCTAGTTCATTGAAAACAGAACGGAATCTTCTTTAAGATGACAATTTTTATCTACTCCAGGCCATTACAAAGTCCTAGTGAGCGACTGCTTTACGGAAACCTCGTTCTGTCCTTTCCGGTCACCGGTTATATGCTGGGGTGATTGATTGCACATGTCCTAGAAATGGCATAACATCTTCTCATTATAGTACTAATATCATAAGTTCACATTGCTCTGTCGGCAGACCAGCATTCTTTAAAAGCAAATACAATTTACTTATGCTGAGACAGGGACCGTTTTTTGACTCTAGCAAACTATTTTCTTTTCTATCATGTTTTCTTTTCAACCGACGAAAACTGGAGGAGGTTCTCAAGTCGACGGGTATGTATTTTTTTTATGTATGACCACGCATAACTTTTTACAGAGTAGTCCGATTTCCATAATTCTTTTTTTATTGGAATAGGTATGCCCCGAAGGTGGTAAGATTTAAATTAGAAATAAAAATCCAACCCTAAGGTTAGGAAAACGGGATGATTAATTGTTCACTCACTGATTGTAATGTTTGACCACGCATAACTTTTTACAGAGTAATCCGATTTTGATAATCCTTTTTTTATTGGATAGGGTATACCTCGATGTGTCATCAAACTAAATTAGACTCGAATTTTAACTAGATGTCGCCACTAGAAGAAATTGAAGTCGGTTTATCGTTTTTTAAACAACGCCAAATTGTAAATTATGTGTCTGAGTTTCAAATAAACATTTCTATTTCTATAAGTTCCTTAACAGACACAATTTTCATAACAGACACTTACTTATAGACCGAAAACATCGTTGAGGCTGATAAAACTATGCAGTGGGCTAGCTCTCCCTCAGATATTGAAAGACATGTCTCAGTTGAATACCCCTCAGTTTTATTATGGCCAGTAAAATTCATGGACCAAAGTCTTAGTAAATGCGTATAACTGTAATGTAACGTACTAAAGAGTTACTTTGTAAGCCTTGCTCTGTGAAACATAATGTTAACTTAGCACTGAGTAACAAAAACTCGAAACATATTCCGAGAATTGGCAGCAGACTGAGAACTTCTCTACTTTCTTCATGCTTCGTTCCTACTCTTGGAAATGAAATCAAATTATTTACGTTTTCGAAAAAGAACAACATTATCACAAACGTACGTTAGTAGTAAGTACCCGTGACCCGAGAGCTGGTGAATATCTGGCACAGCGCATCAGCAGTGCCATACAGCGTGGCAATGCAGCCAGCGTCTTGGGGACGCTTCCGACTGGTGTTGATATGGATCAGTTGAGCTACCTGTAGACTGTTTGCAAGAGTTAGCAACTGCAATTGAAACAATTGAGCTAACTAGCTCAATTGTTTCAATTGTAAATACTAGTATAATTTTCTTTGTGAATAAAGATGTCAGTTCATTTATAATAGTAGTAAGTACCTACCTATACCTATATATATCATCATCACATCAGCCTATATTAGTCAACTGTTTGACAT
The DNA here is from genome assembly GCA_963564075.1 of Eupithecia subfuscata. NCBI lineage: Eukaryota > Metazoa > Arthropoda > Insecta > Lepidoptera > Geometridae > Eupithecia > Eupithecia subfuscata. The sequence continues at coordinate 10,485,755 of OY751103.1, read as the reverse complement.
AGGCCTCCCCTAATGAGCGCCATAGCGCCCTGTCTTCAGCTTGCCGCATCCATCCAGCATCTGCCTGCAGTCTTTCGCAGATCGTCATCCCACCTGGCCGGAGGGCATCCTACACGTTTGCCGACCTACCTTTACCTACCTATTTATCGTTGGTGAAAACCGATAGCTTAACAGAGTTCTTAATTGGTGTTTAAGAAGTAAGAAGAGTCGTATGACTCTCCTTCTCAAACACCACTTAAATACTTATCTCCATTTATTTTATTGCCCCGTCACGACGTGCAAATCCTTGGAAGCAGACGGTCCAGCCTCCCTCCGAGTCGTTAATTCGTCCTAAAGCACATTGCACATCGGCGACTAATCTCATTACCCGTGTGCACTCGCCTTAATGGCGCCCCCTGCCGACTGAGACGAAAGACAGTCGTTTTGTATAAGTTCCGGTGGAAATCATGAACTGATCGCGTGGTGTAGTTTGGGGTGGTTAGGGAAAAGGGCTGGCTTGCCGTAGCTACAGTTATACAAGGTGCCATGAAACATGTGTCGATCTAAGTAAAAAAGGGGAGATGAGGTACTACCTTCTCGAAAGTGGAATCAGAATCAGAAATATATTTATTGTCAACTGTTGTACAAAAAAGATCTTAGGTATTGAACACTATATAGCAACCTGATTACGCATTTTTTTTTTTTTTACTGGACAATAATTGGTATAAAATATGGAAGGCTCAAGTTAGGTGCAATTAGGTCCACCCACCTCAGTCATAGTCGGACCGACGCGGCGTTCGTGTGACACGTGCTTGCTACGACGTACTTTAGTGTGATTTAAGGTACGAGTTGGCAGCGGGCGACATGAGGCAGCAGCAGACGACGTGTCGTTGCTTCAAGTCGCCACGACACGTCGTTCCTTCCTGTCGCTGCAGTCATGATTTCGAACCCGGCTAAAGACGGCAATCCGGCGTCAGCGGCACTAGGTACTGATCCGCGGTCGGGCGACACTGGCGTCTGCCACTCGACGACGCGTCGCTACGCTAACTACGGAGGGAATTTCATAGAAATACATAGAAACTAGTAGTGTCGAATCAAAAATCAAAATCAAAATCTCTTTATTTCCATAAATACAATAAATGTACACTGAGAAAAGGTCAAAATATAAAACTAAACACTGACACGGAAATAAAGTGATATTTTTTGATTTCTGTCGCTTCGGTATGTAGACTAAAGTAAAGAAGCGACGAAGAAACCTTTAGCCTGTTAGTTGTTACTTTTCGAGTTGGAGCAAAACCAGTCCCAAGCTTTTTTGTCCTCTAGATAATCTGATATTTTATAGTAAGCCTTTTTGCACAGCAAGGTTTTGACAATTGGTTTCGCTGCGACACGTCGTCTGCTGCTGCCTCATGTCGCCCGCTGTTAACTTGTACCTTTATTATTATTTACTGTAGTCTTTTAGTTATTGTTATTATGTTTGTTCATTATAATTATTGCACAAGATTGGAAATGTAACTGTGATCGAATGTTTGCGTGTAGTTGCAACACAGGTCTGTTGTTGAGTAAGCGCTCGGAAAACTTACCATACGCTGCGCTGGTTGGTTTGCACTCTTAGTCAAATAAGATTGATTGAAGAGGTATTTCTAGGAATCATGTTTTCATAAAACTAAAAACACTTATTCGCTGTAAATTCAATCACGAAAATCGCTGCACTGAGTCCACGATCCAAAAGCGTTTTTTAAAGTCTACCGTATGGTCCATGTTTACCAATTTTTGTTGTTGTTTGTTACCAAAAATTGGTGGTTTTATTAGTAGAATTAAAAAAAAAGTTTTATAACATTTTTTTAAATAAGGAGCCACCGCGTCAAGCTACGAACATACAAAGCCACGGTCTGAATCCGTTTAACAAAACCAAGTCTCCGATTTTCCTTTGAATGTTTGCCAGCGTGTACCTTAATGACGTTTATCTGACGCGGCAGTGATGACGTCATAAAACTAGTGTGGGGTATTACCGTGACCCGCGCATTTGTCTTGAGATTGCTTTGATCTTTTACGGCATCAGTCACCTGAGGCGTAGTCATTAACCTACTTCAAAAAAGGAAGGAGAATCTCTATGATCGGCTGCATGCTTTGTTTTTGTTATACCATCCATGCTCAGCACCATCTCAATTCACAATGTTTTGTCGGTCAAACTAATTTTATATTATTTTGCTAAAGAGAAGTAAGTACTAATAAAATGGCAAAAAAATGCTAAACGTTGGACTATGAAAGTCACAATTTATTATTGATGTAAATATAGAAAGGATGAACTCGGTTTTGCTACAAATTGAAATGACTTACTTACACCCGAGATTATTAAACTTGTACTAAGTAAATAAATTAAGTAATTTATATCATAATAAATTTATTCTGTTCATACATATACCTAAGTTTCTTGGCTAAAATAAAGTGAACCGAAACAAGCAAATAAAACTATTATTTCTATGTAGTGTTTCGTACAGCACAGACAGCCGACAACGCGGTGACTCACTTTACAATTATTGGGGGTGGTAGAGACAGGGGTCAAATGTAAGGGTGTTCACCCTACTCTCCCCCGAATTAATATTAAAATGCGGACCGTGACGTCAAGATAGATGATCTAAAATTTGAATATATTGCGCGTTCAATGATTGCGCGGTACAAGTCGTTGAACTGTAATCGATGTTTGATTACAAATTTTAAAATTTTGTTATTTGTACCATTTCGTACCACTAATGGCCAACAGTGTTTTGTCAAATTGTCGGCGATTAACCTGTCAAGGATTCTTTATACATTACATTTCCTTGTGTCTAAATCGTTTTCGTAAACGCGATCAGAATGTAGCAGGTGATTTTGGTGTGAAGTAAACCGAGATCAAAATCAAAATGTTTGGACTCTATTAAGCTGTACCTACTTAGTTCTGTTGAACTAAGTTTTCCCAGCGAACTGTTAAATCGGACCTTAGTAGTAATGTCCACTGTGCATTAACTGCGGTTAATTGTCATAAAACGTTGGGAAATAATAATGAGTAACATTCATTTTCCACATTGGTACCTAGGTAATAACGTCCACTCTATATCATTGTGTTTATTAGACATTCGTACATATTTTATCTACATCTATCATGGCGCCTATTCAAATAATCATTTGGTTAATTAGAAACTGTAACTTTACGATCCTGTGCTTTTACGAGCGACTTCAAGAGTAAGTTTATTACGACGTATTACCTTACTTATTACCTGACTTACGGTAGTCGGTAACTGCGATTTCGCGTGTAACTGTGGTCACTGCAGTGCTATTGGGGTATGGTTCTTTTATCGTTTTTGGGTTTTACAATACTGGCGCGGTCAGAAAAGGAGGTTCCTTATAAAACTAGGACCTTATTAAGATAGATAGATAGAAAATTCTTTATTGCACACTTAAAGATAGAAACAATACAGCAAAACAGCTTAAAAACTAAGTGACAAGTGGCGGTCTTATCGCTCAAGAGCGATTTCTACCAGACAACCGTTATTACAATAAAGGCGTTACCCCTACCCAAATCAGCGCCACCACCTATTTTGTCTTGTTAATCGAATGAATTTTCAAAAATCGATTTCGCAGATCCTATCATAAACTTTTTTATATGCCTCTGTAAGAGTTTTATTTTGTATACTTTAAGCCGACATGCGAAGTTGCTCTTTTGCCATGGTGGCAAAAAGAGCAACTTCGCATCTCTGCCCACACTATACAAACTAAAATTTTTACAGAGGCATTAAAAAAATCTTATGATAGGAATCACAAACCGCCCAATCGATTTTTGAAAATTCATTCGATTAACTTAATAATAAGATTTAATAGGTGGTGGCGCTGATTTGGCTCGGGGTAGCGCATTAGACCACATGATGACTATTGGGTATAGTATTATAATATCTATTGGTTTATTATTATTACTGACTGATATACGGGTTCGGTAGCATACCTAAGCAAATCGCAATGCTTACGAAGGACCGACCATCATCACAGGTCACTGTGAACTGAACTATCATCTTCTCAAAACTGGAGCCACGGACAGCAGCCTGTGTCGCGGCTGCTTCCAGGAAGAAGAGACTGTGGAACATGTAGTAGTACACTGCACAGCCACAGAGGACGCCAGACGAAAATCGGGACTGAAGACTCATAGAGGAATCAATCCCGACCACGCCTACAGAAAAGCTGAAACGAAGCTGTAAATCACCAAAAGTCCTGCTCCGATATTTTAAAGAGCTGGGCTGGTTAGGGCCTGAATAGGCAGGGGGACAATGCACAATACACTCCTATGCGAGATGTCAGTGCAGATCCCAGTTCCCCCATTCAGAATTAGAATTAGAAGGACCGAACAGAATAGCGTTTTTTGATTACCCCGAGAACTTACGTTTCGATTTCCGAACATTTTATCTCGACAAAGTCCATCCATCCCATCCATCCATCGGATAGCGCCCGCATTATACTTACCTAATGATGCTCCCCGACTTCAACTGGTATCTTAATGCCAAGCAGCTTGCAGAAGTACTATATGCTACGTCCTATTTAACTTCTTACACATAGGCCACAGTTAAATTTTAATTTTAACTTGCATACTATAGTTTTTAGCTTTTTTTAAATGACGACCGATGTGGCGCGGTGGGTGAAGGTCCGCCTGCGGCGCAGAAGGTTGCGGGTTCGATTCCCGCCTTGGGACAAATGTTTGTACGATCTACAAATATTTGTTCTAGGTGTTCTGGTCGTTTCTATGTATAATAAAAAATATCTATCTATGTAATGTATTATATTATGTATATCAGTCATCTAGTACCCATAACACAAGCTCTGCTTAGCTTGGGGCTAGATGATGTTGTGTGGATTGTCCAGCATTATTTATTTATTTATTTTTATAAATTAAATCGCAAATTAGCTTAGTTTTTCCTATATAAGTAGGGATGTTTCGTGTCGTGCTAAATAAACTTTTCATTTTATTAAATTTCTCATGTATCCTTTCCACCAACAATACTGCATGCAGTGTTTGCAAATCTCTTATTCGCAGTAAACTGCTGGCGAAATGTTCAAAGTTGAATTAAATAGCATCTATTTTCAGAATGTTGAGTAAAATTTCCATGAATGTCCGAACTCCGATTTAACCCTTTGACCGCTCACCTCGAATGTTCAATACAACTTGCCCAAACATTGCCCCAACGCAATGGTATTACCCATTGGCGCGTTTGCGATTTCCGCCCACAAAAATCACGCTCTACTGGACTTTCCAAACTCCAAACTCTAAGTGGGCACAGGTGACGGCTTTTGTTCCGACACTCTTGTATTGTAACACAGAGGGTAGAATAGGGTTTCCTCTAGGGATTCTGGTACCTGTAACTTTCGTAGATAGTATCTAGTTACATGGTGAATAATGGCTTTTCTGTCGACCATTATCCTTTGTGGATGTCATTTAGTGATGTCGATTACTTACAGGTCAGTGACGCAAAGTATGTCATGGCTTTCAATAAGAGAATACGCCATCTTGTTTTGCCTTGATGTCGATTGGTCAAGATAATTCGGACTTCGTAGAGAAACTGAAAAAAAGTAAAAAATACAATTTAAAGAGATTCATAACTGGATGACCAATGGTCCCATTTTACTGTTTTCTTTCTCTTTAATTATGATTAATTAATACCTACTTATCGCTTTGTAAAAAGTAAACTAAAAAAGGTGCACTGTATAAAAAGATAAGTAAGCTATTGCCGAGGTAGAGATCCCTCGCGTCTACACATTACAAGTTTCGAACATAGAGAGAGACAGAGAGAGAGAAAGATAATAATTTATTTTACCCCAAAAAACACATAGAGCGAGGGGTTGAAACTAAGACTAAAAAACTAGGTCTAAAACACTGTTTAGACCTTTTGAAATAAACGTTTGTTTTCATTATTATTTGAAATTACCTGAAGTAATTTATTCTATGCTACCATAATAACTGTCCACTTCTGGTCCTGGTGCCAGTCACCGTGCCAGGCTGAAAGCCGGGTGCGAGGGTGAGCTGCCAATATGGCGTCTAATTGCTCCGATTCAGTTCAGCCAGCGAGCCGAGACGCCAGACTTGATTGATTATTACGTACGATATGGAAATCAGTTGACGTACTGCCATTAGCGCACTCAATAATAGAGCTAATTGCTGACTTATTGGTAATTATGATAAATAATGACTATTGTGCGTAGAAATTGCTGTGTGGTGCCGTCTTAGAATTTGCAACACCCCAACTCTTTCCGCGGGTGTTGTAAGAGGCGACTGATATCCACCGGGGGCGGGCAGCAGCGCCCCCTGCAACAATTCTACCACCGAACTGCGATCCCCAACCCGCATGCCCAGCGTGGGGATTATGGGCATTACCCCCAGGAGATAAAATCCAACAAGGTGCTTCTCAGGGGGAGGCCTGCGTCCAGCAGTGGACCAATACAGGCTGTTGAGGTGTGTACAAATTATGTTGTAGAGACAATAATTATGCTCAGTTTTGTGGTAAAGACCGCTGTACATAAGTACTTCTGAATTCCATAGGTTTACGAAATCGTTGAAGGCTGAATTACAAGCAATTCAAATCGCTTTAGGTTTATTGGTCAGACTATTGTTCATATTGGTCATCCTGCGAATTGGACGTTTCTCGTTCATGTGTTTGGTCAATATGAGAATTTGAATTTGGCCTTCACGAGTCAGGCGCCTTCTTAATTTTATTTAAGCCTTAATAGACATTTCTCACTAAGAGCGCCACACGACAAACGTAGTGTAGGATGCCCTCTGACCAGTTGGGATGATGTTAGTGTAGGATGCCCTTTGACCAATTGGCATGACGCAAATGACTGCAGGCAGATGCTGGATGCGGCAAACTGAAGACAGGGCGCTATGGCGCCTATTAACGGAGGCCTATGTCCAGCTGTGGAGGCTGGTAATGGTGATGACTGTGATGAGACATTCCTCAACTGTTTTAAAACATAAGTGAAAAATAAACAAAATTTAAAACACCCCCCCGACAGATTTTCATGAAACATGGCTAAGAACACTCGGGATAATTTTTTTTTATCTAGCCTGGTTTGTCCCACTGCTGGTCAAAGGCCTCCCCCAAATCTTTCCACTCGGTGCGGTCTCGTGCGATCTCCCACCAATCTCTGAGAAAGGCGTTAAAGTCCGTCAGCGCTTTCGTGGCCGACCTCGCCCAAAAAAATAAATATAAAATCGATAAAATTATTTATGACACAAAAAAACTAAACGAAAATCGGTTCATCCGTTTGGGAGCTACGATACCACAGACAGACACACGTTAAACTTATAGGTAACAGCCCTCTCTTTTTGCGTCGGGGGTTAATGAAACATAATCGTTTTGACTAACCATAAATTGAATAAAACAAATGAGTACCCAACTCGGCAAACTTTGCACAATCCCCATCTTATCTTTATCTCTAGGAATCGGTAGCCGGCGCCTTTGTTTTATGTTCTAGCTGAGTGCTTTAATCTGACTTGAATTTGCTTATCTACCCCTTAGATAGCCAAGTGGAGGTTTGCCTGTTTGAATGCAGGCAGTGAAACGAACTTCCTTACTAGAGAAGTTTTGTTACTTCCTACTTACATTTTGCAAATTTTTCACTTTTTATGCACCAACGAATTAAGTGTTATTTGTTAAGAAAGACTTAAAGAAACTAGGTACTTCTCAAGTTACAAAACTCACTTAAAACTTCGGACACCTTAAGTAATTTTCACTGGACTCAACCAAGCATACATCTTAATCTACGGAAGAAAATATCGCTTCCTTACTTTTCCCGCCTTATCCCGGATTAGAAGCCGGATCCCATTCCCCATTAAAACTTCCTTCTGCCTTCAACACCTTCACGTTGAGGGAAACAGCCAAAGAATTCCGAGAAGTTTAGTATTAGGAATTAGAGCCTTGTGCAGTTTAATTAAGATTGAAGTTTGATAGGAGTTTGAAGATGAAATCCCATCTCAAAGCTGAGAGTGCATTTGCCAAGTAGAAGGAGTAATTAGTTTTTAAAGGTAAACATGTGCTACGTATGCCTTCAGTAAGTAACAATAATGATATCTGTAGGCGATTAAATAAAACCACGTTTTGAATTTTAACAGAAGATGCAGCTGCTGGTATGCAGGCAGAGGTTGAACAATGTGTTTTGATTGAGAAATAAAAATTGAAATTGTTTCGGAGCCACGTCGAGAGTGAGCAGTCGTTCGCGACCCTTTTTAGTTACCACTACCCACATGGTAGAAAAAATAGGATTTTTTATTTGAGAAATTCTGCGTACACCATGCGTACACCCACAACTTTATCTTATTTATTTAAATAATAAAACAACCAAAAGATGGTGTTACTTGTTGCTGAAAAAACATCTTAATTGTAGAAAGTGCAAACAAATTAAGCTCCTAAGTAGGTGGGTACCACAGATGAAGATATCCCAAAATCTGCGGTGGGTACATAATAAACCTACGGGCTAGAGAAACAAATCTTAACCTAAATAATTATGTACACAAAATAAAACGTGTGTCGTCTACAATATCGCATCGTCATACACTTTGTACACTATTGAAGTTGAAGGAATAATTTACGCGTTCGATGACATAGTGACAAGTGACGTAATTTTTCTCTATTCTAGCCTAGACAAAAATCCCCGTGCTTGCCCTACACATGTCAAAATTTTGTCATTTGAACATAGCCTTAAAAGCAGCGAGTTTCTTTCAGTTCTATGTCTACCAATATTTTGAAAGCCATAAGCTGGATTTCTGACCTAGCTTTTGTCTCCAAGCCGCTCTTCCAATCAACTTTCGTTGTCGTGTCCCACACTTCTAAAATATGAGCACGAACCATCACAATTCCTAGCATGTTCGACGCGGCAAGAGTAACGAACCAAGCCTCTTACAAGGACACTGCTTAGCATGCCGCTCACGTATCGTGGCATACGGCGTGAGATATGCATGTACGAAGACCGATAAACAGAGATTTTCGATATCTGTTGTAGACGAGATATTTGTCAATACTGCGGCCGTATCTGTCGCTCATAGGCCTTGCAAGTCATCTACTTATGCGCCAACAAACAACCTTTGTTCACAAAGAAAATTATATTCAAATAATTATATTATCACACTAATATTATAAATGCGAAAGTTTGGATGGATGTATAGATGGATGGATGTTTGTTACCTCTTCACGCCAAAACTACTGAACAGATCGGGCTGAAATTTTGTATAGGTACAGATAATTCTAGGCCTGGAATAAAACATAGGCTACTTTTATCCCATAAATCAGTTCCCATGGGATAGAAATAACCTTTAAGCGTTTCCATAGAAACAACGCGTGCGAAGCCGCGGGCAGAAGCTAGTTTGAATATAAATTAGAACTAGTAGGTATTTAGAATTGAAACAAACTGCAGACTGTTGTAAACAATCAATGCAAACAACAGGGAGCTACCTGTACCAACTGATCCATATCAATACCAGTCGGAAGCGTCCCCAAGACGCTGGCTGCATTGCCCCGCTGTATGTACATATATATATGAGATATGCTGAAGCGCAGCGCCAGATACTCGGGTCAGCTCTCGGGTCACGCGTCGCTTCGACCAGACGCTCAGATAGTTTTATAATACGACAAACGAATATTACGTTAACCATTGTTTATGGTTGTTAAAGACCAATGATGACAAGATGCCTTACGTCTCTTATACACACACGTTATTTTAGCCGTATAAAGTTAATTCGCTGTAGATTTTTGCCGTGTCGTCGTCCGTGTAGTGCCTAGTGTGGCTTAGAATTTGCAACACCCCAACTCTTCCCGCGGATGTTTGTATTCGGAGCGATTGTCCAGATTATCTGTTTATGTTCAGTATATGTAAAAGTGGCCTGCTATAACTGTTTCTGCTAAGCAAAGATCCTGTCTAAAACTAGAACATATATTATATCCAACTAAACCTCTATTGGTTACGTGCCTATATATATATCTATTCATTTTACTGTGCGGCGAAACCGCAAGCCTGAATATCGGTTGAAAACAAAACGAAAACTCAGTTTGACCACAGAAAAGGGAAACAAACATTTTAGATCAGAATTTAGAACAAACAAGATTCGTCAAGTGTGAGTGTGACTCGCGCGCCGAGGGTTTCGAACGTTTATCAATTAAACAAAAACTATACTTAGGTAACCACTCAGAGACTTCGCTGTGTATATTTTTCCTGTAAAATGTTGATTAATACCTACAACGCTACACGCATTTCAGATTTATTACTTACACAATAGACTTACCTAATGAAACTGTCAACAAACAAACTTCAAACGTTCTACTTGGGTGCTTTGTTTTAGCAAAATTTATCTACTGTTATTTTAATCAAAGAGCGCCCTCGGCCAAGTCCTGAAATAAATAAATGTAAAGCACAAAGCGATAAAAGAAAATGTAAAATACACTGTAAAGTGCATACATTTTCATAAAACAGCTGTGGTACCGTTCTATCGTAGCGTCCGTTTCACAGAATCGCTTTGACTTCCATAGGTTTTCTAGGAGCTTGTGAATTTTTATATTCTTTGGAATTTCTTATCCCTTTTTACATATCCACCTGCTAGTTTCTGCCATGGTACTGTACTAACATTGATTAAATATTCATGTTTATAATTAAACTTTAACAAGCTCGTTTAACCCTAGTTTAACCCTATACCGAGTATATTTACCTGTTGTAATGCTCTAACTAAACTGTCCAGTTTTTTCCAATAACCATTGAATATTCTACCTCAGATATTGAATCAAATTATTTTACAGAGAGACGTAATATTATAATTGGCAACGTAATACAAGTAATAAATTTCCTAAGGCATGTGTTCTTGGAAAATACATCGGACGATTACAATTTGATTGACGTTTTTGACAGAAATTTTTATACATTATCGTCAAATTTAACCGACGACGAAGCTGTTAATAGTCCAATAGTCTTTCGACGAACGTCACCCTAAAAAGGACATCGCACTGACCAACCAAAGCAAAAGAAATAGATAAATGAATATCCGTACTTGAGTATCAGGTTTGTCACGCTGCAAAAACGTTTCGCATTATTTATAAATATAACCAAAGGAAACTCCAATAACTATAACAATATATCAACCCAGACAAACACAGAGGGCAGTAGCGATACACCATTTTTTTGGCAAACAAAAGCACGTCTATGGCTAATCTATTACGCGCTATACAGGGCCCGTACTCTTAAAAACGAAATCGAAGTTTCTGATTCGCTTTCTTGCAAACGGTTATCTTATGTAAGCGACGTAAGAGTGGTTTTTGCACGACAACGAAAACGAAACTTCGATTTTCCTTTTCCGAGTAGACCCCCAGACAGAGCAACTACTGCGGAAACAGGCAACTCGCAACTAGCTGTTTACTTACATATACAGGGTAATCGTTAGCTGGATGCAAAGCTTCACGGAGAAGATAGAATAGACCATCTATCCACTTGAGCCATGGTTCTCTAAGACGAAGTCACACCATAGTTCACTTATTGTTTAACGTCAACAGCCTTTTATTGGTCCACTGCTGAACTCACGCCTCAAAAGATAAGCGCAACCTTTGGCTTTATCTAATGGGGGGTCATGCCCATAATCCCCACGCTGGGCATGCGAATTGGGGATCGCAGTTTGGTGGTAGAATTGTTCCGCAGGGGGTGCTGCTGCCCTCTCCCCGGTATATCCCTTAGTTGCCTTTTACGACACCCACGGGAAGAGTTGGGGTGGTGCTTTTTCTAAGCTGGTCCCACACGCCAGCGTAGCGTATATTGTTAATATTAGCAATTAAATGTTGAATTTTGGGTCTCCTTCCCCAAAACCAAAATCATCATCATCATCAGCCTATATTAGTCCACTGCTGGACATAGACGTCCCCTAATGAGCCCCATAGCGCCCTGTCTTCAGCTTGCCGCATCCAGCATCTGCCTGAAGTCTTTCGCAGATCGTCATCCCACCTGGCCGGAGGGCGTCCTACACTACGTTTGCCGAGTCGTGGTCTCCACGCAAGAACACGTTTACCCCAGCGGTTGTCGGTTTTTCGCGAGATATGGCCGGCCCACTGCCACTTCAGCTTGCTAATTCTTTGAGCTATGTCGATAACTTTGGTTCTCTGTCGGATGTACTTATTCGTTACGAATTTTATCCTTCAGAGAGACTCCGAGATCTTTCCATAGCTCGCTGAGCGACTTTGAACTGGTGGACCGGCCCAAAATAATTCGTAAAAAATCATTAGTGAGATTTCGTCTTAGACAACCTTGGCTCAAATGGTTTTAACCCTTCCATCTTGGGACCAAAATGTCAGAAATTAAGGGGGTACCCTACCTCGTTATTGTGTGAAGAGGATAGGCATAGGATTTCGCGTTCACAGGAGCGGGACAGAGCAAAGCGGCGTAAGCCCAAAAATCAAGTTTTTAGTAGTTATTTGCTCCCCACAAACATTAGAATAGTTAATTGAAAAAAAGGTAACATATAAAATGTTCTCTATACTTAGTTCAATTACTATGCTTAATCTCAAGATTGTATCATCTGTATTTATTGAGAAATTAGGGTTTTAGTAAAAAATTAGAGGTAACTTTGCGTTTTTTTTCTATCGAGAAAATTTTATGGAATCGTGTTCAGAAACATATGATCGATAGAATAAGGTACTATACCCCCTTAATGACAGGCCGTGCGCCTTAGACACAATGGCGTCGAAAATCTCAATTAGACTGCCAACAAAAAAATTAACGTTCACAGATAATAAAATATTTTTCGTTCAGTATGTAGAAAATATATCAAGGAACCTAACTCATTAAACTTCTTTATAGGAAAGTAGCCTCTAAACATGTAAAATAAGGTCCGTAATCAAATGCAGGAGAGCGGTAGCTGGCTACCGCTTGGGGTTTGAGTGAACGGTGCAGTGAAATAGGCGCGGTGGCCGGCTACCGCTTGGGGCCTGAGGGGTTTTTTTTTATTAAAAAAAAAAAAAAAATGCTCGACAATTCACACACAGCATTATGTAGCCCCAAAGTAAGCAGAGCTTGTGTTATGGGTACTAGATAACTGATATACTTAATAATATACGAGTACATATATAGATATTTTTTATTATACATAGAAAACATCCAGAACGCCCTGGACAAATGTCTGTAGATCGTACAAACATTTGTCCCGAGGCGGGAATCGAACCCGCAACCTCCTGCGTCGCAGGCAGACCTTCGCCCGCTGCGCCACAGAGGTCGTCAAAAGGTATATCCTAGCTTCTCCTTGAAGCTTTGCATCAAAATTATTGGAAGTGAGCATATTCGATAAGTTACAATACAACCCCGATATTCGCCTAGCTAGACCAACCTGATATAAATGTCACAAGCCTAGAACAGGCAAGTGGCAAAGGTTGAGACAAATTCGTCTCCGGGGATTGTTGTCCCGGCTTTACGAGTAGGTTTACTTTAGTTTTTAGTCGGATTAACTTTATAGACGTTGGAAGATTTATTGAAGGTTACACTGATGAAAATATATGCTTTTCTTTATAACGATCCAGGAAAGGTAACTTATCTTTTATAGGGCAATGTATACGCTTCTACTACAAAATTTTAAGTGAGCTGCAAAAGCTATCAATAGATAAATTCTAACTATTGTCAACCATATCTTTGTATGACAAGTTGGCAAAAGGCTTACTACAAAACATCAGATTATCTAGTAGATAAAAAAGCTTGGGACGGTTTTGCTCCAGCTCGAAAAATAACAACTAACGGGTCAAGGTTTCTTCGTCGCTTCTTTACTTTAAATAGTCTACATATCGAAGCGACAGAAATCAACAATATCACTTGTCAGTGTTGAATTTTAATATTTTAATTTGACCTATTCTCAGTGCATTTATTGTATTTATGGAAATAAAGAGTTTTTGATTTTATTTTATATGATACTTTAATACCTTATAATCACAAATTTTTCCATTGCTGAACGTGCTTCCACCAAACGGTTTGCGATAATCACCACGTTTGTCATCATCGAGACGATTTAGGTTAAGTCTGTGGTTTGGTTGGATCTAATTTTTTTTTGTGTGGCTGTGAAGCCCGATGCGCGAATGCACCGAGCGATGACAAATTGTGCAGGTGTACGTAGTGGTGGACGCTGGATCCAAGATTTTTGCATGCCGTCTTATTTTTTCAACCGACGAAAAACGGAGTGGGTTCTTAAGTCGACGCGTATATCTATATCTATACTAATATTATAAATCTATACTAATATTATAAAGAGGAAAGATTTGATTGTTTGTATTGAATAGGCTCCGAAACTACAGGACCGATTTGAAAAATTCTTTCACCGTTAGGAAGCTTAGTTTTCAGGGAGTGACATAGGCTATATTTTATCTCGGACTTCCCACGGGAACGGGAACTTCGCGGGTGAAACCGCGAGGCGATCGTCTAGTAATATTATAAAGAGGAAAGATTTGATTGTTTGTTTGTTTGTATTGAATAGGCTCCGAAACTACTGGACCAATTTGATAAATTCTTTCACCGTTAGGAAGCTTACTTTTCAGGGAGTAACATAGGCTATATTTTATCTCAGACTTCCCACGGGAACGGGAACTTTGCGGGTGAAACCGCGAGGCGATCGTCTAGTTATATATATTTTTTTTATGTATGACCACGCATAACTTTACAGAGTAGTCCGATTTTGATAATTCTTTTTTTATTGGAAAGGTATACCCTTTCCAATAAAAAAAGAAATTGATCCCCGAAATTGATCCCATATAAATTTGAATTCGGTTCATAATCTTTTAAAACACGCTAAATTATAACGTACCACGTTTGTGAGGCGGATTGGTTATCAATTATCATTATCAATCACAGTAGAGATGTTTCAAATACACAAAAGAAAGCTGCTGACATTCCTCTTGTATGTTCCCGAATCTTACGACATCCACGGGCTGAGTTGGGGTCGATTCTTACGTCGTGGCCGCCACGGCGCTATCACACACCGATAATAAAAAGAAGGTTTGATATCAAAGATAATTTATTCCGGTTTAAGTTCTCAGGCAGCGGAGCGAGACTGCACCAACTTGTTATATCAAGAATCTTTCCCTTCAGTTAGCTCAACTTTAACTTCTTTATACAGGGTGCAACGAAACATGTGCAATATGTCGTAAGGGGTGCTTCTGGACCCCGAGGGGATCAACTTTTGTATTACGATTTTTTTAATTTAGATTTTTTTTACTCTTGTTGAAAAAATTGAGCTTTTTTATTAATATTCGTTTATTATTATTGTTTCAAAATTTCAAAGAATGTTTATGTTTTTTTGTAAGCAAGTATGTTCTTAATAATTACATGAGAAAACACTGGTTCTGCTGTAGAAATGTACAAAAAACTTTTGTGAATTATTTTGTAATGTTAATAATGCACAAAAGCTGTGACAAAAGCGTGTAAAAGAACACGAAATTGCGGAAATTTTTAAAAAAATCTTTCGGTTTGGTACACAAGTTACGTAGGACCCTGTAGGGTACATGTAGGTGCTACATATTATTGAATATTAGGAGCTAGCGTTAATTATTAATCATAAACATACATAAACATTTATTTATTCATTTAAATATAACTATATGTAGTAGGTTGGTACAATATACATAATATTAATTATATGTATGTAATACTAGTATAATTTTCTATGTGAATAAAATTATATGTATAATGTACCAACATGTGTAGTGTATAATCTACTTTGGTAAGAACTTGAAATTTTACTAAAAATCCGGAAAATCCGTTAGTCTATGCTAAATTCATCAATAACGGGATATTTACCATGATTTGTGTTTTTTGCGTTTCCTAAAATTTCGGCACAGTCGTATGCGCCAAAATGAAGTCACTGCTAAAAACCTAGAACCACAAACTAGAGTTGCCGTTTGGGTCTTGTAGTAATTAATTATGTTATCATAAAGCAGTGAACAATCTTCGTAGGTTAGCTAGTCGAGTTTAGGAATTCGTTCCATAATTACTCTGAAACAGTTTCCCAACCTGGAAAATTAAACAGCCTATGCAAATCAAGAGCTTCAATATTACATTACTTCATAAAGTTTGCTTCCGAAATTGCTTCCAATCCCTCGCATGTTTGTTCAATGTTGCGCTGCATTTAGACCGCTTTAGCTTTCACTTTACTACACTGGCCATCAAAACTAAGAATGACATTTTTAAAATTTATTTATTTTCTAAACTATAGAAGTTAGAGATTTAAAATAAAAAAAAAAAACGTTTTGTACCAAATTTTATCAGCTTTCTGTGAAACAATAGTAAACTATACATTAGTAAAATTTTTAACTATAAAACAAGATAAATCAATAAAATTTCCATTTTTAGCTTAGTGTCCAAAAACGCAATTAACATTTTTTAGTATGTTTTACATGTTATTTAATTTTAAATAACTGATATTGCCTCCTCGTGCTCTGATTACAGCTTCAAGCCGATTTGGCATAGACGGTTTCGGAGCCGATCCGATTTTGGTTAATATTCTCCCATTCTTCTATCAGGGCCTGTTTGAGTGCCCTGAGGGTGGGTAGGTGGTGGTTTGCGTCTTCTGACTAGCCTTCAAAGCTCATCCCAGGCGTGCTCTATACTTAAAAAGTTGTGTGTGCTTAAAAAGTTCTTGCAATTTTAAAAGTGTGATACTTAGTTTTGCAGGCTGGTGTAAATTTATCTATACTTATTGAGAGTTTTCTATGTTTTATCTATATATATAAAAATGAAACCTGTTTTCCTTGGTCACGGCATCACGCGTGAACGGCTGGACCGATTTCACTAATTTTTTCTTTGTTGTGTTTGTTATTGTCAGGAGAAGGTTCTTATGAAAGAAAAAATTAAGAAAGTTGGAAACATAAATTTCTACGGGGGCGAAGCGGCAGGGCGCAGCTAGTAAAGTATAAAAATAAAATATCTATATTGTATAAGTATGTAGGTATGTCAGCTAACTAGTCTCTTACCTTGGGGCTAAATGGTGCTGTGTGAATTGTCCAGCATTTTTTTTTTACCAAAATCCTGTATGAATCTGTTTCTCTGGCTGTTGCTGTACATTTCGAGATAGTAAATAGTCTTCGAAACTTTTCGTTATTTATTGAAAATTTCGGTTTACAATTCGAGACCTATCCTATCGAAATTATCGAAGAGATTGGCATTTTCAACACCTGTGGCCTTATTTAAGTGTCTATGTTATCATTTAGCATCTACTTCACTTAGATATTTTAAGTAAAATACCTACTAAAATACGTCTCTTGTCAAAAGAATATAAGCTAACTGTTGAATTCAAACGTGACTAGAGAACGCTACGGCAATCGTTGCAGAATCTATAGTAAGTATTATAGATCTGTTCCACATTCGCCTCACTTGTTTGCCCCACATTTCAAAAAAATCTGCTTCTGCCCCTAAATCCCTGTGTCTAAAATATTTCTGGTTTCACCCCACATTACAAAAGGTTCCTACAAAGGGAAAAGTAGATAATATCTGTGACAGAATAGACTTGTCGAAATACTAAATCTATTACTAACGACGGCCCTTTTTTGGTTTTATAATAATAAAATTCTGGACGATGCTAAGCAGAGTTTGTGTTATGGGTATTATATAACTGATATAACTTAGTACAGTACATTACATGTATGTAGATAGATATTTTTTATAATAGTTTTCTTTGCCTAAAGTGGCTATAAATGTAACTTTCCTCCGGAATCGTCAAACGTCATCAAATCCTGACTTTTGAGGCAAAGCGCGAAATTGTCAGCATTCCCTTGGACACGCACATTGTCTGCGAAACGCGACTGTTGAATACAAATGCGGCTATTCTGCGTAATGACACGAGTGGCCACACGGTTTTAGTGATGTGCCAGCACAAGCACGGAAATTATATAAATGCAATGTGTTATTATTTCACTTGCAAGTACTTTGAATAACTTATTTTTAGGAACGGATTCCATAACTTACAAACCCTTAGAGAAAAAAACTACATCAGAACAAACCTTTAGTTAGCTAGTAAACGATGAAACGTGAGTGCCTAAATTAACACATAAGGTAAACCAAAAGTTTTAATAACTTTGCGGTTCTGCTTTTAGTTAATATCACGCTAAGTAGAGCAGCAATTGTCTACCATGCCACTAACGCAAACAAAAAATGCGTAAGTTTTTGAATCGACCTACTTCAAATTTATATCCGCAAGCTTATGCTTGCTTAAGCTTATGCTTATGCTTGGTTTTATAACCAGGTGTCTATTTCTTGAATTGCATATTTTATGCTTATTGCCATCCGGTCTGTATTGAAGTCACTTTTTTTCAATCAACGTCTAATTTTTACGACTAAAAATATTATAAAATAGACAGTAGGTACCTACTAACATTTATTCCATTGCGATACGTATCATCATCAACAGCCCTTGTCGACCCACCGCTGGGCATCGGCCTCTCTATGTTTATACCATTCGCCTTGGATTAGTAAGCAAGCGATAAGTATAACCGTTTTATGTTTTTTTTTGTATCATGTTGATGATGAAACTACAGATTTCCCGGCACATCCCTACGATAGAGCTATGAAAAGCCCACGCAGACACATTTGCGGGCACTCGGCAACATAGTTGACGCTAAACTGCATGTTTATTCGCGAGTTTCCAAGATAAAAACTCAGCGGACATAAAACGTAGTGTGTTTACCATCCCCGCTTAAAGTTATTATGGTTTCCTACAACTTTGAAGTTCGAATGGAAAGTATTTTACTTTGGATTAAAGTAGGGTGTGTAGATGCATATATGGAAAAGCATACTCATCTTCATCTACGAGTATCTGTGATCGGTTAGTGGTCACCGTAGTTCTAATATAAACTACTAGCTGCGCCCCGCGGCTTCGCACGCGTTGTTTCTAAATATATATATATAAAGAAAACAAGACATTTATTCACAAAGAAATTTATACTAGTATTTACAATTGAAACAATTGAGCTAACTGCCGACTGTTGCAAACAGTCTACAGATAGCTCAACTGATATATAAAAAGTAGCCTATGTTATATTCCAGGGTTAGAAATAGCAGTATGCAAAATTTCACCCCGATCCGTTTAGTAGTTTTGGCGTGAAGAGGTAACAAACATCCATCCATCCATACATCCATCCAAACTTTCGCATTTATAATATTAGTGTGATGATTAAATTTTAGTGTCCATCCCATGAACTCAAAAGAACTGCATTTTGTTAAATTATACGAGTCACATAAAAAGGAATTGTCGAAATTTTCTAGAAACTCTAATAAACATAGATCATTCCACATACTTTTTATTTTACTGTGTAATCTCTTATACTATTTTATGGGTTCTTCGCTAGCAATTAAGTAGACACTTATTTAACTTTAATAACTAATCGCTTTTGACAAGGCAATTATATTTTGGGTCGGCTCATAAAAATGTGAGTCCATTATTATAAGATTAGGCATTTATCAGTTTCGTGACTAACATTAAGCCAAGTTCCAAGAAACTATATTAAAGAGAGAGAGAGAGAGAGAGACAGAGTTAAGTAATAATAAGTAAGAGATTATAGAGACGTTTTTAAGGCATTTTCCCGCCCCTTTTTACTCCCCGCGGTCGCGTGGCAGGTACACAAAATGTAATCTGCGGTAAGGGCCAGAAGTCCTCTGGCCTTTACCGCAGATTAGATATTGTTACATCGTCCTTACTCGCCTGAGAAAAAAACTTGCGCAAACTAGTCCTGTATTATATGAAAAAAAACGCTATAATATTATTATTACATTTATTACTAACTATTAAGAACGAGAAGTTTCTGTATTTTTTATTCCTGCAGAAGTTGCCTACTGCCTCTAAAATAAAAACAAGAACACAGTAGAACTGTTACAAAAGCTTTTAAAATTCACGCGGCTAATTGTTGAGCAAACTGAGTTGTACTCGCTGGCAACTTGGGGCGATGTCATCCAGTTGTGCCCAGTTGTGGAACAAGTTTGTCTAGTTTGCTATTTCTAGACCAGCTCCTATCATTGTCTCCTGTCACGTTCAGGACTTGCCGCATGATGCTTGGTGTGGCTTCTTAGTTTGTGGTTTTAGTTTCTAGGTTTCTTGCTGCTTACGTATCTTCAACTTTAGTGTTTTTCTCTTTGCTTTAATCATTCTTTCGATTTTGTCTTTATTCATTCTACTTAATACTTATCTATTTTAAGCTTTTAGTGCCTGTCTTCTGATTAAAGTTTTTAACATTGTTTTTTGGTTATACTCTTGGCATATCTTATAGTCTTTACGAGATGACTATCGCACCCCTGACCGTACAAAGTAGGGTCTATCTCTGAATGGTTTTATGCTTTCAAAATAGTTCTTTCTTCATTAAATTCCACAGCTCTATCGATAGCATCATTACTCTTGGCATATCTTATAGTCTTTACGAGATGACTATCGCACCCCTCACCGTACAAAGAAGGGTCTATCACTGAATGGTTTTGTTCTTTCAAAATAGTTCTTTCTTCATTAAAATCCACAGCTCCATCGATAGCATCATAAAAGCTTTAACCGTGTTAAAGTCAAGCATATAACAACCTACAATTTGGTTTTTAAAACAAAACAACTTTCATCGATGTATCTTCACAATTATTTGTGTAAGCACCTAAACCACAAAGATCACTGACCGGCGAGCAATCTAAAGAGCGAGATAAAAAAAACAAAGCCATTATAGACTGATGCGATACGCCTCAATGATCTCCGTAAAAACTCAGACCCTATCACGACACCTGCTAGTTTCTGAACAAGAATAATAGCAAATTTTACAGACCATTTGCTTCTAAAACATGTCGTAACTTATAATAATTTACTGCTGTTAACTTTATAAGAATACGAGTTGACGCGGTGATCAAGGCAGATTAAACTTTTATAAAGATATCCGTTAGATTTATGGTTGAAGCGAGGCTTCGAAGTCGAAAACTGAGGCTCCGGCTTTTACTGTAATTCAATCAACGTTTACAACCTATTAATATTGTTTACAATCGACATAGCTGATAGCTAATTTACTCTTTAAAGCTACACCGCTTGCTATAAATACAACAACAAATTCCCGCTAATGTTCCGAAGTGTCTCGTCTACACACTCGTACTTCCTAAGTAGCAGACCGGCTCTATCGGTTAAAAGCACAGAGCAGCTTCTCCGGCTTAGGGTTTCACCACATTTGCAGACGCGGAATCGGCAGAAACTTCTAATAATCTGTCTATGACTCTATGGGTGTGAAACTGTCTTGGCATCGCGACATCCGAGCCAAGAGGATGCGTGTGACGTCATTTAATTTTATCCTTTAAAACCCGTCGAGTCGTAGATTTAAAACTGTTTCTGATTCAGTCGATTTTGCGTCGATAAATGTGTCGTGACTCATAGAACCCATCCCCGGAAATTCCAAAAACTTGGGGGACTTTGTGACTGTTCCGTTCTGGCGAGTACTGGCTGCAAAGTTCCTTGATTTGTCTGCAAAAAGAACATGCTTTGTTGTGTTGACTAAGTAGGCGCAGCGAGCGTGAAGTTCAAATAACAGGAGATGCCTACAAATATGTATTTATTAAAGCTTGGTTTTGAGGTTGGTGAAGTTCAAAGCTTAATATTTTTCACGATCTGCCTCTCTTCACAGGGAGAGAGGCAGATGGTGAAGAAACATTAACCAGACATTATAGGTAGTTACAGTACAGACCTACCGACAAACTCTGGCTGCTAATTATAAAAAAGGCACTGGTAGAAGTGCCCGTATTATTTACACGACAGTACTAAAAGGTTTACCATTTGTCTTTTTTTATTTGCATATATTTTTCATCACACTTCCTAGACCGACCTTGAAACCTTCCAAGTCCTATCAAAGAGAGAGGGCTCTTTCCGTTGAAAAGATAATTAAAAAGACCATTCCTTCTTCATTGTAACACTTTTGTAACTTCAATTCGGACAAACTTGAAAGTTAATAAGGCTGTTGGAAAGCTGGAATATTTGCTTCCCGGCGGCGGCGAGCCGCAGCCGCCGTCTTCGGTGTACGGAACGTTGCTAAATGCATTTGATTGTGTTGTGAAGTTCGGGATGGTTTTGTTAATGCTTCCGACTTTATAAACTTATAATGCATCTAGCGAACATTAAAGTTAGGTACATTATTAGACAAGCAAGTTACATTTTCATTTTCGTGAGACGTTGAGAATAGGGGCGTCTCACGTAAAACGTATAGAATAACTCCATCTACCTGTGGTAATCAATTCCTGGTCTCAGATTTCACTAGATATAACTAAAAGTTGGTAATGACAATCTTAATTTTTTAACGGTCTAAAACTTCAACGTAACTTATGTAAAGGTATCACGTATCATTAATATCATTAAAGTTATAATTCTTAAGCTGACTAGAAAATAGAGATTGTAAATTCTATCGACGTTCACTTTTTGGTACATTCTGCCTCATTGATCGCACCATTATAGAATTTATATAAAGTTTTCGACCCTAATTAATAATCAAATTACCTTCTCTATGTAAGTAAACTATAGCCTATAAATTTACCTTTGTCTCCCTCTGTTCCAGGTAACCTGCACCTGCTATCTTCTTCACGGTAATTGAACTGTTCACTTCCTCTATTAATTCCATCACACTTTTCCCAGCCGCAGACCTTGTTATGTGAATTCTTCCCACAATAGAGTGAATAAACTTACGCGTTACGAGTTCAAGGGTAAAGGCCAAAGATACCTTTTGTTATGCTACGGCAGGTGGCTTTGTTATGGCAATAGGCCGAGGTAATGGTGCACACAGCCCAGCATTTGTTATTTGTCGTGCGTGTAAATCGATGAGTGTTTTGTGTGATTGTTGATGGTCGTTTTCTCCATTACTTTCTTCAGAACAGATCTTGATTAGCCGTCCGTAGATGTCTTCAGATCTAGAGTCTATAACCACTTTCTTTCGCTAGAATAATTCGGTACGTAAAATATATATGTATTATTGTGTATGTATCTATTAAGTAAGTATTAATGTGACTAGTATTTATATGTTATTATGTTTATATGTGTATTTATTTATGTTAATAGTAAAGACACGAATTATTAATTGTAAATATTGTTATTATAATTTTCTTGTTTTTCTGTAAAAAAATTTCATCAAGCACTACCTACTAAATTGTTGTCCACACTACCCAAAGGTTAGCAGGTAGAGAATGCTATCTAGCATTATGCTCGCCCATGTACAACATTTGTGCAATAAAGTATATTCTATTATATTCTTGATTAGCAAATCATAAAGCAACAAAAGATAGAATCGTTATAGTAGCATCAAAACAGTAGCATCTCAGAGAAAAATAATAATTTATCTGTTATCACCCGATTCAACCGGTCGTCGGCTAGTTATTACTCGCCGCTTTTAGAATTTAAAATACCTCTCACCAATAGAACCTGATAGTCTGAACTTTGCCGGCTTTAAAACGAAATTAACAATTTTATGGTTTTTAGAGCGCTATGGTTATTAGTTTCACTCACGAATTTCTATCGGTTTATTTGCTTGATGCTAGCGATAAATAAGTAAGTATACATTTTACCATGAAACCCGAGATTATGTATAAAATGTAAAGAAATCTTAATAGGTACCTAGCTAGGTACTTAATTAAATTAACAGAATGTTTTTTCAAGCCACTTGTATTACAATACTTCCATTCCAACCTGATAAATAAACAAATTAAAGGAAAAGACGCGCCAGCCTAAGTTGTTTCAGAACTTTATCGCAGAAAAATCGTAAAAGCTTAAAGACAAAACGCCTACGTTCTTACAAACCTGAAACGTATCTAAAAGTATCGCTTACAAGACAATTTAGTAACACAATCCGCTACTTAATACTAACAAATTCCACCCAGAGGCACAATTAAAATTACACTATCTAAGGTTTCATCTCTATCTAAGGTTTCTTTAATCAAGTGACACCCAACTCTTTTAAACAGTACTTCGTGTTATATACCCGCTTGGTTTTAAGCTGTAAGCTGTGGTGTTAAGGCTGGAATCCGCTTAAGGGGTGAACTGCGAGAGGCAAGAGTCGATTTGCATGCGTGTAAGCCCGTTTGGCGTGTCTCCACTGCATTAGGGAGGGTTGGCATCGCTAAGTTTAAGTGCAAGTGCAAAGCGGAGGGTGAACTCGTATTATAAACCCTTTGATATAGCGGTGCAGAAGTTATAACTTTAGCTATTCATGTTTCACCCCAGACTCTTAATTAGTCTTCATTGCAGAACATACAATCAACATAATCAAAATTTGTCTATGTTATACTAGGTATTGATTGCCTGTGTTTCAAATTTTCTTTGCGACTTGAAATGTAAAAAGTGTGTTGCGTTTCACCTGTAACCAGAAAACCAATCCAGAAATTTAACGTGAAAGAATTTCCTCCAAAATGAACTCCTTTGCCAAAAAGTCGTATATCAAAGGAAACAGTGCAAGCAGCTATTGGGTCCTATTCAGTCTTTTTGCTTTTGCTGGACGGACGCCTCTTTGTGCCGTCAGTCCTGTACCATTTGGTAGACACGCTATTCGCCAGAATGAAATTCCCAGTCTTTCCAGAATTGTCCCATTTTGCGTCCGTCCTGTTGCTCGGCTAGACCTCATCGTTTGTAATTGAATGGATTCTTAATGAAGAACCATTTGTGGGTTGTATGTATTTCTACTTACTTTTTGCTTTGCTCTTTAACGTAATTTTTTGATTTTCAAATGTGACACAAGCAAAATTTAAGAATTTATGATATAACTTCAAAGTTTCTCAATAAAAGTAAGTAGGTACTATATTTATCTTTCCTGAACATTATAACAAAGGATTGTTTGGGTCCATTCAAGTTTCATAACAGTATTCTGAGACTAGTTCCTGTCTCAAGATAACAACTTTGTTGATGGCCCTTTGTGGTTATTGATCTTATCTATTGTCTCCTTTCTTATAATAGGAAGCTCATTTTTGCACTGCTTGTTGAGACTACAATAATTGATCGGAATGTCATTTCTATATTCGAAAATAATAATTTTCTCTTATTTTATCAATATGACGATATTTGAAAATGTTTTCAATAAACATCAACGGACCTCTTACGGACATTTTTATTTTTTTCTTATAACAGAATATTACAGCATCATCAAAACTGAAAAACTACTTTTTCGATCCAGTTCAGTAATAACAATTATGCAGAAGCTTTATTTTAATCGCCTTATAAAACGAAGTAAGGCACAATTTCATTTAATCCTAAAAGAATAGCAATGGAATTGTCGGCCTTATCGCTGAATAAGTTTTCTTGCAGGCAACCAAATTGTTGATGTGACTGTTATTTTGATGTGACCGCAAGACTCTTACGTTGATTTACGGCGGCACTCAATTTGCCGGACGATGGCTGAGCTGATCGCCATGTAATAGACGCTGCGGTAGCAAGCTTTACAGACTCTCGAGGCAAGTATGCTTGACATTAGCTAGACCTCAGTTATGAAAGGAGTCGTTATATCGCTTTCTGATTTATTTCTGTTGGAGATGAAACTGTCTTCGGTTTGTTTCATAAAATTATAGTATCTATTGTATAAACCAAACCTTAAATCTTCTTATTTTATAACTTCCCGGGGAAAGACTGTAGTACCTTTTTACTCTCACACCGAGACGTCGAAATTATTGCCAGAAGCATCTTCGTTGTCGTTTGTTTGTATTTTATTGCTTACAGATCGGATTTCTTTGCTAATACCTCGATAAAGTGTTCCGCTTACCTGTAATGTTTACATCCCAGACACTTAATCTGTTTTCTTTGCAGAATTTATAATGAGGAGAATTAAATTTTTCTCTATCTATTATATTGTCTACCTGAGGTTCAAATTTTCACTTCTGCTTGAAATGTTATACTGAATCACTTTCTCCGTGGTGATAATTACCATTAAGCTCGATGGAGGTTACACGGGGCAATAGTCTAGGTCCCGTTTTCCAACTAATGGCTTACGATTAGCTCGAATCGTTGGCTAACCATGCGTGTTATGTTCACTTTCATTAATTTATTTGGGTTTGAGAGATTACGAGAATTAATTACTGAACAGTCACAGTATTATTTACCTAAATCTTGATGGCTCCCCGATTCATTGCTCGAATAACGGAGAATTTATGGCATTGCGATCCCTTATCTATTGGGAACGGAGTGGCTAGATGGTTTGAATGAGTTATTTTGGGTGGTATTTTGAGATAAACGATAACATGGCTCTGCCGTTCGGAAGTGAGGTTCAATTCCACCGAAAATGTACCTGATTTCTTTGTTTTATTTCACTTCTACTGTCAAATCATTCATCTTGTTGAGTTTATTATACTCGTTTATGTATATTATATTTAAGTATGTATGTTTTAACTATAAACTCAGTTTAAGCTTGATCTCATTCATCAATTAATCTGCAAGAGCCTCCACCAATGACGTGAGATGTCCTTCAGTCTGGTCGCTGTCTGCCTGCATCGTGACGTCGAGAGTGAAATGTTCTGGTTCAGCGGTCAAGCGGACCATATGCCACGCGATGTTATGGCTAGGTAGACTCTCGCTGCGTGTGTAATCATTGTATGATCAAGATATCTGTTGTTTTATGGCTTGAGTAGGTTGGTTCACGCTTCGTAGGTAATAATTTCTTGATGAAGACATATTACGTTTTGCTTGTTATGGATCTCTTTATTTGCTGGTTTGTGTTTCAAAAAGCCTCGGGGCATTCCTGTTTTTGCAATGGACACGATGAATGGTTAGGTATGTCATAATTGTTGCTCACGGTTCTATTGTATTTTATTTGAACGTTCAGTTCGTTGTATTGTAGCCATTTTATTTCCTTTCATATTCGGTGAAACTACAGTACGAACGTCAGCTCCCAAACTAGCTTATGGCCAAGCATACCTAACGGTATTTTTTATGTGAACATTGACAAGCTCGTTCGTTACAATCCATTCAATTTCTTGCTCTTGAAAACCTGTTTGTAGCTCTAGTTTATAATGGTATAAATATTTTGATATGATTACACGCCCGGTAGCAGAACCACAATGACTTATCTGTGATGGTGGGTTGGCTATTTAGTATGTTTATGAGTTTTTTACCTTGCTTTAAGCACGTTAAGTTCAATGATCATTAGTCATCATCAGTAAAATATTCTTGAGAAATAAGTTGTCTGATTTTAAGAGGCGAATCTAATAGGTTTGGTTTGTCAAACTAGGCCTAGATCTGAATATTATTTCTTTGGTTCCTCTAATGTGAAAACACGATTGAGAAACAAAATGACGATAAAAAACCACAAAAGTGCACTGTTTTGCACAAAATTTTGTTTCAAGAACCCTACGGCTATTAAAATAACTTATTATATTGATTCGTAGGTTATTACTAATTTTATTAAGCCCCTCTAAGCCAGTTTCTTAATTAATGGTTGATTTTTCTTGTTATAAAAATAATTTGATTAATGCGCTTACGCTTTTCAAAAAAGTATGCTCTGTCCCGCTCTTATGAATGCGAAATCCTATTCCTATTCTATCCGCACCAATCACTGTAACGTGCCCGTATAAAACAAAAAGATAATATAAATTTTTGCTTGGTAATGCGCACACAGTGCGAAGGGAACATATGAAATTATGAAAACCACTGAAAACAACGAAGCATGAACTTTAAGTAGAGCGCGGGGTACGCTTGTTACCCGAACTTTTGAAATTTCACTCGATTTATTACAGCCGGAGTAATTCAGACAACTTTATAAAGAGAGTTGAAAAGTACTGGTAATATCAAGGTGAGGTGAGAATTTAAGTCGGATTTCTATCATATAGCTGGCTTCAATTTATATATAATAATTAAGCCATTTATTATTATATAAATTGAAGCCAGCAATTTATATATAAGTATGATCTAATTTAAATTTCTTGCTTACTAATTCAAAGTCTCCATGGGTATTGAGGTCGCTCTATAACTAAGTCCTCTCAATCTCTGCAATTACTAACTCCAAATTGAAGACTGTATTTCTATACTCTTGAAATCTTTTCTATTAGATTTACCCAATCCTGTTCAAAGGTATTAGGTAAAGTCCGAGGCTAATCCACAAAATGCCTACCTTCTAAAACAATCAACTCCGGTGGCTGAGCGTAATCCGATAAATGTATCTTATTGAGTTTCGCTAATCGTTTTATCCTAGTCTATTATCCCTCGATTGAGGGAACCTCTATTTGCACTCACGATCCAGCTGATATGTGAGTAATGAACCGGTTGGACCGGATATCCGGGAAATAGAAGTATTCTTGAAAGGGTGGGCTTGTCTCGCAGAACTGCTTGTCTAGATTTCTTGTCTTGCCTAACGGATTACCTACTTCTACGATATGAGTTTTGATTGTTCGGCTTCTTTTAATTTGAAAGTCTGTAAAACTTCAGAAACACATTAAAATTACCCAAAAATTATATTCTTAAAATTATATTTTGAACCTAATTATCTATTTCTGAATGCAAAGATAATTATAAGCAAATAATAGAAATAAATAAGAACCAGTATTCACAATCGAAACAATTGAGCTAACTGCAGACTGTTGCAAACAATCTACAGGGAGCACAATACCAGTCGGAAGCGTCCCCAAGTTGCTGACTGCATTGCCCCGGCTATGGCAATGCTGATGCCCTGCACCAGATACTCAACAGTCACTAGCTGTTGGGTCATGCGTTGCTTCGACCAAACGCTCAGATATTTTTTTAAAACTTGAAGAGCCTCAGTACCTCACGGATCTAGGGTCTCGACTCCAAAGGGAGCAAATTTGTAGGCTCTTTCGAGACCTGCATATTTTATATTTCTTATCTAGTTTCACGTAATATGCCAACTATGGTCCATATACGTAGTACCGTTCCTTACTAACGCAGCAATATTCAACTCCAACTAATTAGTTCCCACTGTTATATTAGATTCAAATCTACACCTGCAACATCAACAACATTTAACAGCCGACAAGTTCATTAAAACAACTTTATTCAATTACAAGCATCTTTGCTTTTTCATTCGGACTGCCCAAGTTAAATAAGTCTGTCTCAGACATCGTCTCAGGTCTCATTAACTCTTATTAGTGGATCGCTGTTTATTTATACATGCAAATCGGATGCCGGCATTTCGACCATTTCAGTTAAGGCCTTTCAACCATCTTCTTCGTTATAATCGCCGGTCATTCGAGATATCGGCTTATCTTAACGAGTATTTCTTGCTAACAACATAATTCGAGTCGTGGTATTGCGATGCGACAAGTTGAGAGCAAATAAGGTTATTCCCAGAACTGGTTCTTACGAAATTTAATAAAGTCGCATTTTACGAGTGCAATCGTAAAAATGTTGTGATGCCATGAAGTGTTTTACGTTTCTCTGGATACGACTTCATCAATATTTTTGTAGGTACATAGATGTGTCGGTTGAGTTTAGTTAACATATTGATACTGCTTCTGGGATTTGAGAGAACGGTTATTACCACAGTCCTCAATGGTTATTATTTTACTGACGTAGACGTAGACGTTCAAATTAAGTTATTTGTAGCAAAATCATTCCGGTTTAGCAGGCAGTACGTTTTTAGAATGATACCCTGAAGAATGAAGATAAATAATGCTGGACGATTCACACTATGCTGTGTGAATCGTCCAGCATTATTTCTAGCCCCGACCCAAAGTCAGCAGAGCTTGTGTTAAGAATACCAGATAACCAATGTATTAAGTATATACTTAATACATTGAATACATAGATAGATTTTTTATTTAAAAGTGAACAACCAGAACACAGCAAATATCTGCATATCATACAAACATTTGTCCCGAGGCGGAAATCGAACCCGCAATCTCCTGCGTCGCAGGCGGATCTTATCCCGCTGCGCCACTAAGGTCGTCTTCTGTTGTCAGAAGCACGTAAGATATAAATAAAATAAAATTCAGGTTTCAATAAACTAATACCATCCCCTATGCAATCGCGCAGCAAACAAGATAACTGCAATACCCCAGAGACATCTACGGTTACTGAGTAGACAAGTATCGCCGATCCAATACACGCTAAAATATTCATCAATGCACTTACAGAAGAAGAAACGTACAGTTTTTCCGATAGTGGTTACTTTGCTATTGCCATCGTAGTGTGGGGAAAGAGCAAACAAAAGGTGTTCGTTCGTGTCCGGAATGAAACTGGAGTGACTGGTGACAAAAGGGTGTTATCGCGATAGTTTTATCAGAAGCCTTAGGACTGGAACGACAGACAAACTGAGAGCAGATCAAACTCGACACCTCCGATCACTCGACATCATCAGTATTTTTTTAAAAGATCTTTGCAGTTCCAGGGTCTTTACTTTAAGATTAGTGATTTTAAATTCAATACAAGTCACTATCCTTTCCTTACCATAGTCCTGATATCAAGTCAGGAATATGAGGAAAGGTTAGTTAAAACTAAAATATTGATATTAAATTTAAAATCAGAAGCAGAATCAGAGGATGTGTCTTTCAAGGTCACGTTTACTATTCTGTTTGTGACACAAATGAAAAACTTTGGTCGGACAATGGGTGCCAGAAGTCGGATGGAATCATCGCAACCCTTCGTAGGGTGGAATAACGTGAATTTTATACAATATTGAGGGGCGCACGGTTGTCTGCCCGGACATAATTCAAATTAAGCTCGTGACAGGGGGTCAGACGGGAGCTGCAGTGAGGTCCGTACCACGCTTTTGTGTATTTTTTTCCGGGGCTTTTTAGAATTTCGAGGTCACTTTAGGTAGGTTTATGCATAAGTTACTGTGACCAAAGAATTACATTTTTGAATAAGTTGATCGACATCTCCTATCACACTAATATTATAAATGCGAAGGTTTGGATGGATAGATGGATGGATGGATAGATAGATGGATGTTTGTTACGTATTCACACCAAAACTACTGAACAGATTGAGCTAAAATTTTGCATCGGTGTAGCTCTAAGCCTAAGATAGAAATTACCTTTGAACGTTTCCATAGAAAGAACGCGTGCGAAGCCGCGGGCAGAAGCTAGTTTACCATATAATGCAGATCGCCGTCACGTCGCTTGCGATTGTAGATCCATGATTTAGATTACATAGGTTTAGTATGTTTTCGGGAACTTATACGCACGCAACCTGAATAGTTTTGTAGTGAAATTTTGAATCAACCAAAACAATATAGCTGTCTGCGAAATACAGAAATACGATCATGAACACTACTAAAACGAAATTATCTTTGATCTAGAAAGACATTTGAACCAAAAAGTTAATATTGAACTCATTTCTTTACCATCAAAACAATACCTTACAGAATTGATGAAAATTAATGGTATTATGTCTCGAGTAAATTCTTCGCCAATATTTCATGGGAACGAAGTAAGCTTTTTCGAAAGTCACCCTTTCAATTTAGAGGATTTGCGCCATTATCCGATCGAGACAAGGAAATGGAAGTGAATCGTAAAATCGCGTTAAAATAAAAACAAAATAAGTAACCATGATGTTTTTGGTAAGAAATTATAGGATTTTCGAAATTTCTTTTCATTTTCAGGGCAGTGGGTGAAACAAAGCGGAATTTTAACCAGATGAAAACAAAATTTAATACTATTGCAACAAAATATTTGGTCGTCACACACTTTAATAATAACAAGTGGCTTTTTGTAGACTTACGAACTACACAAAAAAATTGGTTGTCTGTAAAGTCGGTTTACTGACGATAGTTGAACGTGACAACGTCTTAAGAAAATACTGATGGAATGGTAGCATTTGATACTCGATCAAAACATGTAAATGTACTATAGTATAGCAGCTGTCCACGCAGACGCATCGCTCACTCAAGTAGGAGAGAGACGGATGTCGAGCGCTCTCGCTTACACTTCAAGCCTTACATGGAACGCCTCAGAGCGAGGTAACGCCGCATGACGTCACAGCGAGGTAACGCCGCATGACGTCATGTTTTTTCGTGCGTGCAGCCGGCTCTATCGAATTATAAGACGTTGTCACGTCAAAAAGACCCCATTCCTCTTTTCAAAATTTACTTACTGAAAAATGCAGTTGCTACTGATTTTGCACATGTAGGTAATTACAGAAAAGACAATAATTCTAATTACACAAAACCTATTATTACTTTCGTCCCACACCCTCGTCTCCCTGATAATTAGAATGCGAATCTCGTCCCTAATGGAATTGATTATACGAATTGTGAAGTGGTCGCCTTCTCAGAAATTACTATTCAGAATACATGGTAATTATTACAAGTGGTTTAATGAGGTGCTTTGTTAAAATTATAGCTTCTATTCATTATGTCTCTGTCTTACCAACGCAGTCTTGAAACTGTCAAAACTTAACGATAAAGTTCGCGAACAGTTAACGGCGTTGCGACTTCTTTGACGTGGTAGGCGAAGGTTTTCCCGAAAAGCAGAAGATTGCAGGTACGATTCCCGCCGTAGGACAAACATATGTTTAATTGTCAAATATTTGTTGTTTTGGGATCTGTGTAATGTATACAATTTATCAGTAACAAAGAATACCTAGTCTCTAACCAGTCTATAGCGTTACTTTTTCAATGTCTTATCTACAAGTTTAGTAGGTAGGTATATCGATTTTAATTGGCGCTTGTTAAGAGGGTGCATTGCGCGCCATTTTGTGAAAAGTATAGGCATAGGATTTCGCGGTCATAGGAGCGGGACAGAGCATACGGTTTTGGAACGGAGTAAGCACAAAAATAATGTTTTTGCTTATATACAAGAAAACTTCACAACTTATGAAGAAACTGTGTTGAAGGTACAATTCCCGCCGCAGGACAAATGTTATTGGCAAATATTTGTTTCGGATATAATCTACAAATAAATACATAGAGATTTTAATTGGCGCTTGTTGAGTGTCTCTACGAATAAATTTAAGTTCGTACTTCACAGAACCTGCTTTGCACCTCACGTTGAATGTTTTATTAAAAGCTTTCATTGCGATAATGAGAACAGCACAGGCCATCAGGAATGCTGAATATTAAACCAACGAGTCCGTCATACACGCGGCTTTAATACATTATTCATATTTGATAACGAATACACCAGATTTTGCTTTTCAAGGGCGCTACGGTGTCGAGATGAGAGCGAACTTTTGGGAGAACTTAACGAGAATTTACTTGAATTCGTTTGGTAGAGTGGTTTTTGGGCTTCGTTTACTGGATATTGTTGTTTTCTTTCGTTATAGTACGCAAACTGTTTCCCCGTTTTTTGCTGTTACGAGATTTTTATGCTGATGAGATTGTCTCTGTTGTTGCAGAGCAATTATGTTGAACTCTTTTGAGCGTTCGCTTGCTACTTGTCATAAACCCTTGCGACTAGAAATTCTCAACAATTTTTGTGAATTGCTCCATCACTCCTTAGGAAGGCATCTTTGGTGACTTCTGGGTAAATCCATATCCTTAATATTATAAAAGCAGAAGTAATTCTATTTGTAACCCTTTCACGCCCAAGCGGCTAAACGGATCTTAATAAAATTTAGGAGGAAGGTAATGTACATATCCGACGATCTTATCCATACCAGGTTGTCTGGCAGAGATCGCTCTTGAGCGATAAAACCTCCAATTGTCACTTACGTTATCATATTTCATTTTATAAATTGTTTCTTAGTTTTAAGTATGCAATAAAGTATTTTCTATCTTCTATCTATCTATTTATCTTGGTGACGGACAAAGTACTTTTTATTTCGGAAAAAGTGCGAAACAGCTGTCAGAAACAAGTATGGTAAAAAATTACTTCTGTAAAATGTAAAAACAACACACAATTCACAAAAGATCATCAATAACATGAAATCAAATTTACTTTAGAGATACATCTAAAATAACAGGCTGATACCCTTTTCTCTTCAGCATCACGTACCTTCACACATATTAGTCTATTGATTTAAGATGCTAATCTCGCTGTCCCCTCATCAGGTTTCTGATAAATGAAAGACCCTCCTCATGCGGGCTTTGATGGCACTCGGCCAGACTACTTCACGCCGAAACTACTGACCGGTTAGGGCTGAAATTTTGCATAGATGTACGTCTAGACCTGGAATAACCCATATGCTACTTATTATCCTATAAATCTGTTCCTATGGAATATAAATAACTTTTGAATGATTCCATAGACACAAGGCATGCGAAGCCGCCAGGGCAGAAAACTAGTAATGCATAAAAATTACTTCTGTGAAATTTGTATTTGTATTTATTTATTCCATCGTAGGTACACTTAATGTTACACTTGATGTCGTTACATTCTATATTAACACATAGGTACTTACTTCGTTATGGAAGTACCAATGTGTACCTTCGGTCGGTAAGAAACACCATAAGGTACAAAGGTAAAAGACAGACATGACTGAAAAATTAAATAAAAATAATTAGTCAAGCAAGAGTCAAATAAATAATAAATTTATTAATTAAAGGGTATGTCAAAGTATGCTGCTGTATAAGGCCATTGTCAAAATGTAAACACAACGCACAATGTATGCACAATGTAAACACAGCGTACAATTTTGGACGACCTCGGTGGCGTGGCGGGCGAAGGTCCGCCTACGGCGCAGGAGGTTGCGGGTTCGATTCCCGCCTTGGGACTAATGTTTGTACGATCTACAAATATTGGTTCCGGGTGTTCTCGTCGTTTCTATGTATAATAAAAAATATCTATGTAATGTATTATATTATGTATATCAGTCATCTAGTACCCATAACACAAGCTCTGCTTAGCTTGGAGCTAGATGATGCTGTGTGGATTGTCTAGTATTATTTATTTATTTCATTCACAAAGTAGGTATATAAATCTGACAAGCATCTTTACGTTTGAGATACATCTAAAAGAAGGCCTGTACCTATACCCCATACCCCATTTCCGTTCAGTATCACGTACCTTCGCACAAATCAGTCAGTCGATTGATTAAGGTGCTAATCTCGCTGTCACCTCATCGAGTTTCTGATAAATGAAGGACCCTCCTCATGTGGATACTGACAGTCTTTGATGGCACGCGGTCAGACTAGTTAATCATTTTGGATTGTTAAACGCGCGTTAGCGATGTCACAGGAATAGGTGTAAGAACCTATCGCTCATATTGTTACATGTGAGGTACTTTAGAATAAGTCGTGTAGATAAAGAATGGGATTGAAGATGACAGGAGGACAGCGTAGTGTCCCGCTTAGATCATATTTTGATCAAATGTTTGCTAAGCGTACTGTCATTTTCAATCTCATTCTTTATCTGCCTGCACGACTTCCACACCACACACCACAACAGCCTATATTGGTATCTCCCTGTTAAGCTCCTGGTTTTTATCTCATGGCGGGTACTGCCAATAATCCCCACGCTGGGCATGCGGGTTGGGGCTCGCAGTTCGGTGGTAGAATTGTTCCGCAGGAGGCGCTGATGCCGGCCCCACCTTGATCTCTGGTGCTGCACTACTTACAACTATATTTTTTTAAATAGAAGAAAATATGTATAAAAAGCTGTTTTTTTCTGTTTTTGGGACAGCATTTAAATCGATAGCTTGTTAGTTCGGTGGTCTACTTTTTTGTCATAAAAAATAATCCGTCGCTTTCCCGTTTGGGTGTATCTGGAAATAAAAGCGACCGAAAGCTTTCATATTGGTTATTTCAGTTTGAGTTGAAATAAAGTAGAATAACGTAACCACTAGAAGTATATATAAATAAAATAGAAGTATATTGAAATAAAATAGAATTTCAGCTGGTTCTTCATAAAAAGCTTCCGATATTGAATCCGACGGCCTTTCCGATGAATCAAAATATCCCACTTGAGCCGCCTCTATCCATCGACTCCTTCCAGCCGCTACAATTTCGTCGCGCTATCGAGTATGTAGATGGTCTCCCAACGTAAATAATAAAACCAATTGGCATTAATTACAGAACTTCAATGTTTTTGAAACTGGTCTTCAGCAAAAACTGGCTTTGAACAAGACAGGGTTCTTCGTGGGCTGCTTAACGTAACCCAAACTCGTTTAAACTGTTGTAATTGCTTTTGCATTGTTAAAAGGGACCATCGTGCTATTTGCTCTGTTTTGATCGAACCAGCTCGAATAATTGCTCAAGATAGTCGCCATCTGCGAAAATTCCTGTTAATTGTGACTCTTATGCGAAGTAACTTAATTAAACTTCAGGCTGGTTCTAGACAATTAATACATACTTGGTTTCTACTTCGTAAGTCACTGATATTATAAATGCGAAAGTTTTGATGTTTGTTACGTTTTCACGCCAAGACTTCTGAATGGATCGGGCTGAAATTTTGCACAGATGTAGTTCTGGAATAATATATACAAGGTGTCCCACGGATATGGGACATGGAGGGCATGTACCAGAAATATTAAAGATAGGAAGTCTTACTGAAAGCAAACATTATTTAAAAAAAAAAAATTTAAACTGCATAGGCTAATTTTATCCCGGGAGGAGGCGTCCGAAATATTAAGAGAACACAAACCAGATACAAATGAGGATCATCGACGTGGATACATTTATTTACCTTTCTGATCCTTCTTTTTCTCTCTTCTGACCTTCCGTCAAAAGTAAATCGACCTCAATAACTGTCGATATCTTTACTCACAGAAACTTTGCGACAAACTGAAAATTCTCGACATTGGATCGTTAGCAAGGGTGATAGGGGTGTAAACTTTCCTATTGAATGTAAATATGGACTTCAGTGCACAATCAGGCAGCCATAGAACTCAAGTTGATTTGGTGTCTTGAGACTAGTGACTAGACGATAAAATATTTGCCCGTTCGAGTATTTCTATCAGAATTCTTCCCCCTAAAGTATCGATATAAGTAAAATTCTGTAGATATGGTACGTTCTCCCAGCGCTAACTCAACAAATGGCCTGTGTTGTGTTACAACTAAATGCACAGACACTTTTGCAATATACCTGCCTAATGAACAACAAAGATGGAAAGACGTACCTAGACCGAAGTATGACTGAGACACCAATACGCAAGCGAAACACCAACGACGGCGGCGCCGCGCGCCTGTCCGACTGAGGTGGGTGGACCTAATTGGACATTTGAGCGTTCCACTTTCGAGAAGTTAGTCCCAGCCTCCCGAATTTTACTTATATCTATGCCCTACAGCCCCTTATCCTTCTCTCTAATATTGGGAGTATGATAAATCGAGGTATTTAAAAAGATGCGGAAAGTAGAACTAGAAAAACTATCGTTGGATTTCGATAGGCATCCAACTATCGGTTTCAAAATTAAAGCATTCCAAAGAAGATGACACGCACGTAGCAATTTGCGTGGAAATAGAGCATCTTTACAGCTGCGGTTTTGGTGCGGAAGGAAGCGAGTTGAATTATTTAGTAGTTTCGGTCAAAAAAGCCCGCGGTATACATTGTCGGAGAATATCTAACACAATGTTGCAACAGCTGTCTTCGAAATCGTGGTTCGCGAAAAAACACTTAAGTGGTAGGTGCCGCAATAAAAGAAAATGCCAAGAACTTCGGTTCATATGAAGGGTGGGATGGGGGCTTACGTCCCGTCAGAACCGATTAAATAAATGATGTGTGCTAATTTCATTGTCATTTCAGGATTGGTAATGTCTGTGGAGAAGGTCAATGCACCGGCATAGGGCTGTACATCCATAAAATAAATATGTACCATTTATTTTACAACAATACAGATTTTACTTTAAACTTTTGGATGAGTTATGAGAATCTTCGTAACTACGTTTCCGATTCTTAAAACAAAGGTCTCAAATATAATTGACATAAATACCTTAACACATGAACGAAATCGCGCGCGGAAACTTCGGAACTAACTACGGGTCCGATTCTCAAAACTCTTTATCCAATAGCACAGAAGAACTATATAGTACTAACGTAAATAAATAGCTAAAGCCACAGAATAACTATATACATATACATATTACGTACTAGAGCTAATAGGGCGAGAGATACGAGCTAGAGATAAAAGGTCTCTCTAAGTGCCGTTGAGGATGGCCGAGAGACTAGTTTCAAACCCCAGCCTCAGTTTCCGCTCAGGCTGGTCACAGCACACAGCCTGCCGGAAAGTGGAGCGTATCGACAGGCTACCCACTAACCAGTTCTGCACGTTCTGTACGTGATAGTTAGTCCACTATTATTACCCTTCAGATTATTGTCTCTAGGCGAAACGGTACAGATTACCGACGATGTTCTAGTGGTGATAGTGTAGCCGACTCGTGGATAGATGATAATTTAAATGTCAGGATTTATTTTGCTATGCAAATAATACCATTATCATACTGTTCTCGAAGTTTATGACACACCTACACAGACACTGGCAGAGTCGTAGCGAAAAGCAAGCGGCGCCATTAAAAAAGAAGTTGAAGTTGATAAAATGGTTATAAAATCAGAGCTGGGCGTTACTGAGCGCGATAGGGTTTTAAACTCTAAGTGCCAGTATCGTTGCGTTGCGTTTTAGATTTTAAAATGTTATATTAATAATGTCCTCGTAGGCGAATTTTGACCACGGCAGCCAGTCCCATCGGAGACTAGCCAGATGCGCAGGACATATTATAGTGCACAAGTGTGTGCGCAAAAAAATTAAAATATATCCTGGTACCAAATAAATGTACTTGTAGTATGTAAAAAATATATGACAGTAGTATTTAAATTATTGATTTGCAGCTAATATACAAACTAATATACAAAACACAAGTAACCAATCTAAGACTCAATTACTTCTCTTTGAAATTTGCGGTGCCCTATGATTTTGTGTGATATTCGTCGGCTCATTCAAAGCCTGATTCGAGGAGGCCAGTTAAAGCCATTTCTTTCTAGATTACATAAAGGCCAAATTCTTAAATCAAATGCTACTCCAGCTCTCCTCTAGATATCGAATAACTATATTATGGTACTAAATCTAGGAACAGTTTCCGGCCATATTGCTGTACAGATAGAGTCACCTATATCATTTTCTTGCCACATCACCATGCGAACTTCAGCAATA
The DNA here is from genome assembly GCA_963564075.1 of Eupithecia subfuscata. Classification (NCBI taxonomy): domain Eukaryota; kingdom Metazoa; phylum Arthropoda; class Insecta; order Lepidoptera; family Geometridae; genus Eupithecia; species Eupithecia subfuscata. The sequence continues at coordinate 10,446,826 of OY751103.1, read as the reverse complement.
TAGTTTTGGATACGCTACGATATTGAAGTTTGCTTATTTGTGTTCAAGATTCAATTTTGATGTACAATGTTGAATCTAATGCAGTTAGGTATGATATTGCTCGCTGTCTTTTAATATTTTCTGAACAATGTGAAGTTAAAAACTGAAGGGCTACGAGTATGAATTGCTTTGGCGACCTCTGTGGACCAGCGGGCAATCGTCCGCCTGCGACGCACGGGGTTGCGGGTTAGATTTCCGCCGCGGGACAATTATTTGTAGGATACGATCTGTAGGTATTTTTAGGGTGCTCTGGGTGCCTTCTATGTATTATAAAAAATATATATTACTATAATAAGTAGGTATATCAGTTATCTAGTACGTATAACACAAGCTCTGCTTAGCTTGGAGCTAGATGATGCTGTGTGAATTGTCGAACATTATTCATTTAAATAATAAATTGTGGTTATTAAACTTCGAGAGCACTGGGCTATATGGCTGCATATAGCCCAGTGATGGTGATGGTGATGGTAAATCCAGATTCTTAATAACTTAATGCCTGTTCACGCCGTAAGGCGCGACAACTTCACATCAGTGCCGAGCGCGGTGCGCCCCCCGCCGCGGCCGCACCCCGCAACGGTGATTCCCCTACAAGACGCAACGTCGATCGCACGCGCACGCTTTACCCGCGATCTCGTGACATCTTATTTCTACAAGCTGTATTGTAAACATCGAATAAACCCAATCGAAACAAAATTGAGTCTTTTCAATACAAGACAATGCCTTATTAATTACCTACTCACATGCTCTATACTAAATATTCATAGAAGCACGGTGAAGATGAGACTTAATGAGAACGCTTTAGTAGAGCTTAAGGGTCGGACTCCACCAAAGCGCAGACGAGACGAGCGGAGAACAGATGTGTTTTGTTTGTGAGCGGCGCTGCTAGTGCATTAACGCCCGTAGCACACCTCCGCTGCGAAACCTTAACAGCGGAACCGCAGTAATTTCGCCATGTCTTGTCCGTATGTAGGAGAAGCGGAACAATAGCGAAACTGCCTGTTCTAACGCATAGAATTGACTATAATTCTATATCAATACAACATAGGGAACTTACCTTACTCCAAATCTAAAATGATAGAATATAGTTCAATGCAAAATGAAATTTGGATATGATACAAGTTGCATATGGTAGTTCTCTAGCTGGACGTATCTTGAGAACTCGTGCTTCTCGTAAAATATCGCAAAAGAAGAAGTAAAATAATTATCATTATGCAAGTACATAAGTAGTTTCTGCTCTTCCTCCTCGCGGTTCCGCCGATCAGCTCCGACGTCAGCCACACCTCCGCTATAATTCCGCAACTCAAACCACACTTGATCGCAGCGGAATTCATCCAGCGGTTCCGCTACTCGTATTCCGCAGCGGAGGTGTACTACGGCCGTGATCACAACAAACATCCGACGCTCGCCGCACGCAGCTCAGTTTCCCTCTAGCCAGCACAAATATCCGCTTTAGCCAGCACACATCTCCGCTCCAGTCTAGCCAGTACGTATCTCCGCACATCTGCGGTGGAGACACCCTAGGTGAAAAACGTCTCCTCTCGTCTCCGCTTCGGACATCTCCACACATCTTAATGATGTGATTCTCTCAGTAAATCACTACATAGTATAAAACAAAGTCGCTTACTCTGTCCCTATGTATGCTTAAATCTTTAAAACTACGTAACGGATTTTGATGCGGTTTTTTTTTAATAGATAGAGTGATTGAAGAGGAAGGTTTATATGTAAAATAATAGTAATAGTAGTAGGTATTTTATTGCACCCGTGCGAAGCCGGGGCGGGTCGCTAGTAAATAAATAAAAAAAAATCCGCTTTGTTGGAGTCTGGGCCTAAAGCTGTGAGCTATCTCAACATATTCCACTATTGCAAGTAACGGTACTGTTACTCAAACAAGGATTTAATGCAACGGCTGTTCTAGGATTTAGTTAGATTCCGAATCAAACTTACACGTTGTATCTAACTGCTGAAACACGTACAACAATAAACTAAATGAAAACTTTAACTTGCTTACCAGGAGAACTTGATCAGCAGTTTGGTGGTGCTAGTGCTACGAAGGATAAAAATTCTTTACAAAATACGAAGTTGTCTAGGTTAATAATGAATGAGAGAGAAAATGTCGTAAAGAAATTAACGCCCCTAACACTTTATTCACGCTCATATTAGCGCTAATAATGCGGATAAAGTGCGTGCGTTATGCAAGAATAATCAGGCTGCAGGTTTACATAAGTACGGTCAAAACAAACAAGAAAACATTAATTATGCTGTATTCCTGGTAGGTTAATTTTTTATTTCCGAATTTACTTTGCTTTAACGATAGAGCAACAAAAACCAGTCTAATAGTTCAACAAATTCACTAGTTCAATAAAAAGTCACAAAAAATAAACGCCAGGCATCTCCATAAATTCCCTCGGCTTCCCGCACCAAGATAGATGTTAACTGACAAGAAGTCGGCTTATCGGTCGCGCGACTTTTATCGACATTTCCGAGTTGCCCGACTTTATCGGCTTATTTCGATAGGATTCAGTCAACATTGAACTTTTAAATTGGAATCGGCTCGGGTAATGTTTTTCTTTTGCGGACTTTCATTTGAGTTCAGTAAGTTTGCTTAGGTCAAATCTTGGATGATAAATTGCAAGACCTTCCGAAAGGCCGTAGCGTGTATCTATCTAACACAAGCCCATAACGTCTCAAAGTTGGGAAAAAACTTTCCGTGATCCTTTTTTGACCGACTTCCAAAAAGGAGAAGGTTCTATGTTCGGCTGTATATATTTTTACTTTTATACATAGGTATATTATTATGTTCAAAATTAAATTTAAATTATTTAACATTATTATAAAATTAGATATTGAGCATTATTAGAATTTAATTTTGTAATCTTTCTAGCTATAATTTATTCAATGATAATAAATGGCTTAATTATTATTATTATTATATTATTATGTTCGTCAAATGTGTGGACCGATATTGAAAATTCTTCCGGTATAGAGAATGGTCTCGTAGTGGTCCCAAAAAAAAATCTTGAGGGACACAAGGGAGATCTTTGGCGGATCTTTGTCCCACAAAACTTAAAAAAAAATTGGTTGTCTGTAAAGTCGGTTTACTGACGATAGTTGAACGTGACAACGTCTTAAGAAAATACTGATGGAATGGTAGCATTTGATACTCGATCAAAACATGTAAATGTACTATAGTATAGCAGCTGTCCACGCAGACGCATCGCTCACTCAAGTAGGAGAGAGACGGATGTCGAGCGCTCTCGCTTGCTCTTCAAGCCTTACATGGAACGCCTCAGAGCGAGGTAACGCTGCATGACGTCATAGCGAGGGCAACGCCGCATGACGTCATGTTTTTTCGTGCGTGCAGCCGGCTCTATCGAATTATAAGACGTTGTCACGTCAAAAACAGCGTAAATAATAAGGATTTGAAGTCGTTTTTTAGTTTTTCAAAATAATCATGTTATTATGTCACGAATTTACGATCCCCTGGGCCATTTAGTATTAATATTATCTATCAAATGTAGAGGCGTTAATTAAGAGGTGTAGGTACCTATATTCTATGAATGGCTGACAACGGAAAATGATAAGTATTACGTTCAAAATTACGTTGTTCTATGTGTAGATTTAACATTACATTACAACAGCACGAAATACTAAAGTTCCCGAATGTAATACTCTCCACAGACGGAGACATTTTGGCCAACAGCCTAATGCGAGATAGCGTAAATTGTTTAGCGAACATTCTGCAAGATGCTGTACTAACTATTACGTGATCTGAGTGGATGCTGCGCTAAAGGCCAGTGTCTTGGGAATAAGGAGTAAATGGTCATCTCATCCACTTAATTTCATCCAGTTTGGATGAGTTGGTCAATCCAAAATGATTAGTGGTCAACTTGTAGTGACACAGTTTAACATAAAGTACCTACGCGGCGCAAACGCGTTTCGATTATTCGCGGCATTTTTACTGGCTAAGCCGATCGCCAGCAGTCACTCCTCAAACCTCTGCCTAGAACAGACATATCCTAATTTAGGGATTATAGATTAACGTTATTGTAATTTTATGTACTCGTGTTTACTGTGTATTGAATAGACTCAGATATTGGATAACCTCTTTTATTCCAACTAACCCACATAGATAAAGAAAGCAGCTGCAGCCAGCTTTGCAGCCAGCTTTGCAGCCAGCTTTGCAGCCAGCATCATACAAATCACACCATCCTGTCGTCTGTTGTTTGCCTCAGTGAGGAGACTTCCAGACCTCTTATCATCAGTTGTGTCCAAGATGGCGGCACATGCCCATCTGAGTGACCACATGGTGGTTACGCTCAGACAGGGTTTGGCGAGCTTATAAATCATGATTTCCCTGAATTTTTGTATGCGAAGCCTAATCTTCCTATGAACCTGATGAAATAACCATTTCCTATGAACATGATGAAATAACCTAAATTGAGAGAGAACCTTTGAGTACACTCAAATTTGCTGTCTGGTTAGAACCCCAATAAGGCGACCAACTGCTCGGCTCGTATCTGTGAGTCGCCTCACTGAGGCAACCAACGGAGGACACATGTGCCGCCATCTTGGACACAACTGATGACAGGAATATTATAAATTCGTAAGTTTGAATGAATGGATAGATGTATGGAAGGATGTTTGTTACTTCTTCACCTCAAAACTACTGAACCAATCGGGCTAAAATTTGGCATTGATGTAGGTTTAGACCAGTTATAACACATAGGCTACTTTTTATCCCATAAATCAGTTTCAGTGGGAAAGAAAGAACCTTTAAACGTTTCCATAGAAACATTGCATTCAGAAACTAGTCATGAATATAAACGTTTTCCGCGTTCTATTAAGCTGGCAGATAGGATGTCTGAAATAGATTAACGATAAAAACATTGAGACGTTTCGATTGGGGTGCAGTGAGCGCAGAATAGAGAGCTGGAGATTAATGTGGTAGCTGGTGCAGGCAGGTGCCAATATGCGATTTAGTGGAAACGGGTTTATGAATGCGAGATTCAAAAGCTGCTCCTTCCTTGCGTTTTATTAATAGTAACTGCTTTAAAGATTTGAAACTTTTTAGTATAATAGAGATGACACCTTTTTTGACCACAATCTTATCTGTTAGTAAGTGAAGTGACGATGTATCACGACGCCTAGAAGACTCCTATTCTCACTTGTTTTGAAGAGACCCATGTTGAAGTTGGCCGGGAAAACAGAATTCGGTAGCTACTTCATGGTTTTCGAAAATGTCACACAAAATCACTTAAAACGAGATATAAGGTACGACTGTGTAGTACCTACTCACACAGATTACAGAATTATCCTGAAGTCTGTGAGTCCACATACATCATGGTGAATAATCTGGTCAGTGCTTAGTCATTTCTTCACTTGTTGTTGTCGCGGTAAGGAAATAAAAGTTTAGGTCCCACACGGGACTAAAATCAAACCTGCTTCAGCCCTTTCGACATATTCACTAACGTGGGAAATACTTTCCCCCTTGAACAAATTTTCTCAAGAGGGAAAACTGAAATTAACCGGCACCGCTGAAAACCAGCGCTGCTATGGCCCTTGTGCCATAGCAGCACTAAGCTGAGCTGGTGACCTTTTTGTGTTTTATTAAGTTAAATTGTATGAGTTATAAGTAATTTCATTATTTGTCACAAATAAAAACCTTATATTCTATTCTATAAATTAATTTTTTTAAATCCAGTTTTCCGCCTTATGGAGGATTAGTCAAGGGGGAAAACTGGAATAGCCCGTACGTAACCTCAAAAAACGCTAATCTGAGTTTGAGCAAATTCATATGAAAGGGAATAGGTACTACTTTTGTAGACTTTGCCTTTGCAGATAATAAATAATATAACAAACACTCGACGCAATTAAAGCATTTGCATAATTAAACTCACCAGCTCCTGTTACGTAAATAATAAAACCTACAAACGTGAGAGGCTTCCACAAAGGAACTCATAAAATTATTTCCCTATTACTGCAGCACTGCAACAAAGGCAGAAGGAACAGAAGCGTACCACTTCTATCTTACCATCCGCAATGGTAATTTATTTAAACAAAAATTAAATAAGTGGTTGCTTGGCAAATGTTTCTATAGTGTAAATGAATATATGTATTAATTTTGAGTAGAATAATTTATTTATAGATAGATATTTTTTATTTTACATATAAAACATCCAGAACGCCCTGGACAAATGTCTGCTCGTACAATCTACAATCAATGATCGTACTTTGATTGTATTATTCTTCATCATTTTCATTATTGATTATTTTAACGATTTGAATTACTGCGATTTAATATTTGCAACCCGCAAGTTGAATATATTTGACATCACTCTAGTCGTAAGATCTGACATGTACCTGTAATAATGTATTCGGCAAAAAATACTTTGATTTGATTTATTTATTTTTTGCAGCGGTCATTAAATCCGCTTTATAAGTCCGCTGTATTCAATACCGACATTTAAACATAACCTACAAATAATACAAACTTCTGAGGTGCAACGTGTATGGACAGTCTCGTTCCCAAAAAACAAATAACTATGCCTATACTAAACACCAGTACTTTTTTACTGACTTCGAAAAAATGGGGAGGTTGTCTGTTCGGCTGTACTTATTTGGTTTTGGGGAGATCGGTTTCGAAACCTTTATGATCTCGCTTTGTCTGTCCTTTTTTAACTCTTTTATATCTCAGCAACTGCTGCAGCTATCAACTTGAAATTTTAAAATAATCCCCCTATCTCCGAAGATTGATATTAAAAATATTCTTGAGCCGTTAATATTTTTCCCGCAAAACTTAGAAACAGTGTAAAATTAAGGGATTCGTCGTCGGCTTTTTTTAAAACAATTAAATTATTAGGTGGTAGGTACCTACGGTAGTACATGCACATGGGTTTGACTTATAAACCTAATATACATATACTTGGGATTCACACGCAATCCAGACTTCACTCTGACACTCTCTCTCCCCACTCTACTCTTGCTTTTCTTTCTCCGGTCGTGTCGGTCTGCCGTCCCATGGGATTATGAGAGTGAGGGAATAGAGAGTGCACCTGCGCTTGCGCACACACTTGTGCACTATAATATGTCCTGCGCATCTGCCTAGTGAGACTAGCCGCCGTGGTTGAAATTCGGCTAGGAGGACATTATTATTATTATTATTATTACTCTTGCTTTTAGCACTTGTAATGCATTTTTGCTAAAACATAATGTACTTACACGTTTGTTTTACGATATAAAGATACAAACTAACCATAATAGAGCTATAACAATATAACATCAGATGGCGTTGAAAACACCCGATAAGTCTAGACTTTGTAGAGCTCCTATGGTTTTATTGCTTGTTCGTACAGTGTATTTATTTTTATTACGCTAGTGGCATGGTTCCGTTTTACAATCATTTTACAATAACATTGCTATACCTACTGCACCTAGCTATGGGGATTCCTGTTCAATTCATTAAATATTGCAGTTTTCCAGTTTTATTTAAACCACGAACTCTAATACCAACTACTACAACTTCTCTTCTACCGACCCATAAATCAAACATGCAATCGAATTAATTTGTAGAAATGTCAATCTGAGTTTTTGACATTTCAAAATCCCAAGAGGTGTTACCAGCATCGACTGTGCGTCTGAATGAAACGGCAGCAATTTAATTTAGTCCACTATTACCCCACGTTTCACGGACGGTAAACGCGAGATTACAATCGTAAAGGCGAAAAAGACAAACTACTTCGCAGATTAGGGTTGCCATTCCCAAAGAAAAATGGCAGTTCCCCCATTTGCGGCTAGTTTTGAGCCTAGCTTCACAACAAAAAGGTTCACGATGTGGGACTTTTATGTCGGGTGTCTACTTTGTGACAAATTGAGCGCGATATTTCGTGGGATGAAATTCCTTGGTCATAAAATGTTTTTATTAAAAGTGTTCAAATGAGACTTCCGAAATGAATTTCGCCGTCCATATTTTTTTTATGGAGATCGATATAACTTCTCTTTTTCATCGGAATAACCAAGAATATTATTCTAATAAATACCTACTTTAGTATTCCTAGATGCTGTTTGGCACGTGCTCTCTATAAAAGGATTAGAAAAACTGTTGAGAAATCTCTAACACATCTATGGCCCAAGACGCAGATGCCCTTCTCCGCCACCGTATGGAGGCTGGGCAGTGAATGCGTTAGTTAAAGCGTAGCCTGATACATTTGGTTTGGTACTGGATTCCCAACCGCACAACTTCAGAGCAGAGCAATGAAGGTTACGCTCAACCTTTTTTCACAGCATGGCAACCCTACGTGCCATTATTATTCCGAACCCGTATGATCCAGCGATATACACGCGGGTCAATTGCTATTACTATAAGACACTTATACTAAAGCATTATAGACTCTCTGAATAAGACGAGATGGTGGTAGGTAGGTAGGTACTCAGTGGTTGGGAGTCATTTGAGGTTATAAGTATTTTATTTACGAACGATGTTGGCGAAAAAAGCGGTCTAAAAGACCTACCAACTCGTTATTTCGCGTTTTGTTGTTTTTTTATACGTATTTTTATACTTACTCCAGTGCGAAATCAAAGAACATGAATACTAAGGTTTTTGTTAATATAGTGCGTAAGCCTCGCACTCTGGCTAATTTCTAAGAAATCAAATAATATCGCTAAAATTTTTGACTTCGACGGGACTAGAACCCGCATCCTTCCCTCAGTACGGGAATGTCATAACCAACTACACCACGAAGTCAAGTGACGTGGGAGTCGAAAATCTTTGCGACTTTCTACGGACTCTAGCGCCGTTAGCTCCACCTACAGGGGAAACATGTTTATTCAATCCTGTTCAAAGACTAAAGTTACGTTTAGTTCGTTTGACGAGAGGTGTCGCGTTGCTCTAAATCTAAGGTTTTTGATAATATAGTGCGTAAGCCTCGCACTCTGGCTAATTTCTAATTTCTAAGAAATCAAATAATATCGCAAAAGTTAAGATTTTCAACTCCTACGTCACTTGACTTCATGGTGTAGTTGGTTATCACATTCCCGTACTGAGGGAAGGATACGGGTTCAAGTCCCGTCGAAGTCGAAAATTTATGCGATATTATTTGATTTCTTAGAAATTAGACATGAATTTTGCTGCAATTCTGAAGTAGCACGGGGTTGCCAGCTTACTGAAAGTAACTTTCCTTTTACAGCGGCAGTAACCTAAAGCCCATAATATTTTGCCACAACAAACGTCCTAAATCATTCCTTTAACAGCCAGTACACGTGTAACTAAGTCTCGCAGCACCCGGGACTCGGGAGTCCCAATACCTTCATTATGCGGGCGGCGGATACTGCATGAAATATGGCGTTCTGGGAAGGCCTATAAGGAGACGATAACGAGTTTACACATAGGTATTATGTTCAGAGAATCATCGTGAAGATTATTCTAGCACAGGATAACCCACTGATGTGTATAAATAAATAATAAATAAATAATGCTGACAATTCACACCATGTGTTATGGGTACTAGATAACTGATATACTTACATAATAATATACGAGTACATAGATAGATATTTTTTACTATACATAGAAAACGACCAGAACACCCTGAACAAATATCTGCAGATCGTACAAATATTTGTCCCGAGGCGGGAATCGAACCCGTAACCTCCTACGTCGCTGGCGGACCTTTGCCCACCGCGCCACAAAGGTCGTCAATGTGTAGACTGAAGCAAGCATCCTATCCTACGCTGCTGACATCCAAGTATGCCCTGCGATCTTGACGATCTGTCAAACCATCTTCAACTCTATAGGGTTACGCAGTAGCAAGCCAACACCTAGGAGGACAATCATTTTGACTACAATTTGATTTTAATATTTTTTTATAATTCTCTTCAATTTTGACAATTTTGACTACATTTACGTTATAAGTAAATTTTTGACCGATTTCTTATTGTTTTTGACGTCATAGACTTGGGCATTGGTGTTGTTTACGCGCTGGTTTTGACAGCAATGTTATTTTTGATTAATGACCTCCTAGGCCTCCTAATCTTAATCCTCATACTAAGTTTGTCCCTATATTGGCTGAGGCCCATAAATTTCTAAAATTATAATCAAACCACAAACGGTACAAAGTATTCTTCATTCTTACGATCCGTGTGTATAGTAAGAAGATGCTACGTTGCGATTACCAACGACTTGATAAAGGCATTAAAATATGCAAGTAACAGTTCTCCAGCTACCCAAGATGGCCGCTAATTATAATTACAAGGGATATTGTTATGGCGGAATAATTTTGGAGTTGTCTCGTTGGGATTCAAGTTTATCTGATGTGCTGGTGTGGTTCAAATCACACTAATATCACATCACATCACATCACATATCACATCACACTAATATTATAAATGCGAAAGTTTGGATGGATGGATGTATGGATGGATGTTTGTTACCTCTTCACGCCAAAACTACTGAACGGATCGGGCTGAAATTTTGTATATAGATAATTATGATCCTGGAATTAAACATAGGCTACTTTTTATCCCATCAATCATTCCCATGGGATAGAAATCACCTTTTAACGTTTCCATAGAAACAACGCGTGCGAAGCCGCGGAGCGCAGCTAGTAATATTATAAATGCGAAAGTTTGGATGGATGGAAGGTTAGATGGAGGGATGTTTGTTACTACTTCACGCTAAAACTCCTAAACGGATCGGACTGAAATTTTGCTTATAGGTAACTCTAATCCTGGAATCAAACATAGGCTACTTTTTATCCCATAAATCAGTTCCCATGGGATAGAAAGCACCTTCAAACGTTTCCATATAAACAACGCGTACGAAGCCGCGGGCAGAAACTAGTTGAAATATAAGGTCACTTATTTTCGCAAACGTTACCAGATAAATCTACTAAGTACTATATTTCGACAATTTTACTTTAATTTATACGGTTGATTATACGGATGGTTTTTATACAATCAACGTTACCCTACCTACGATACGAAACGGTATTTACATTTTCAGTAGCTTTTTTAACCGGAAAAGTAATGCCACTTTACGAGGGAAAATATAAAATTTAAATTAAACGAACATCTCCACTAACGTATCCAGTTTGAGCTAAAATAAATATTCCCTGTCACATTTTAAACGAATACCTATCTCGTTATCGTGCGCGAATTGTGAAACTCGTTTGGTTTTTGTAGAGAACGTGTCAAAGGATGAAACGGGGTAGGCAGGTATTTTTGTAATGGTGTACCTTTCTGCAGATGAATTGGTATTTTTGTTACGAAAAGATTATATTTTTATTTATTTTAAAGTACTTTCCTACTACTACGAGTATCTAACTGCAAAGCTAAATTGAATTGGAAGCTGGAATAGTTTGTTGACTAACAAAATCTAGAGTTACCAAAAAGATACCATAATTTAGGTAACTCTAGATCTAAGTCGATAGTAGTGTTTTAGTGGAGCTTTGAATTTTTTTTATGTTTTAGTATTTTATATCGTCTTCAGAGCTTATAATGTACCTATTATGATTTCAATAAGTTGAATAAAATTGCACCTGTAACAATATATGTACCCGTGGGCCAGCCATATCTCGTGGAGAACCGACAACCGCTGGGGTTTACGTGTTCTTGAGTGAAGTCCGCGACTCGTCTAACGTAGTGTAGGAGGCCCTCCGCCCAGGTGGGATGGCTTCATTAGGAGAGGCCTATGTCAAGCTGTGGACTAAATATAGGTTGATGGTAATGTAATGATAGAAAGATAGATAATACTTTATTGTACCACACTAAGACAGATAACATAGAAATTAATTAATTCAATTCATTCAATTCATTCATTCATTCAATTCATTCAATTCATTCAATTCATTCAATTCATTCATTCATTCATTCATTCAATTCATCCATTCAATTCAATTCAATTCAATTCAATTCATTCATTCATTCATTCAATTCATTCATTCATTCAATTCATTCATTCATTCAATTCATTCATTCATTCAATTCATTCATTCATTCAATTCATTCATTCATTCAATTCATTCATTCATTCATTAATTCAATTCATTCAATTCATTCAATTCATTCAATTCATTCATTCAATTCATTCAATTCATTCAATTCATTCGTTCATTCAATTCATTCGTTCAATTCATTCATTCATTCATTCCTTGGGATGAACTGGACATGTAAGAAGAAAATAGACGGTGGCACGCGAAAAAAAAAGAAAATAATATTACTTAAAAAAAAAGAAAACAATACTTACACTACATACTTTAGTACTATGTAGTATGATGAACAATATATCTCTGAATCCGTATCATCCCCTCAACGTCTCTGAGGTAAAAGCCCGTATCCAATACATTTTACTCCAAACGAGGTTTTTCTCCAAGCGCGTACGCTACCGGTCGTCCATCATTCGATCCGACATATCGAGTCCACCTTCCGATTGTGTTGCCACTGCCATTTTCGTTTTTCCCAGTTTAACCGACTTTCTGTTCGGATTATCGTCAATCGTCCTATCTATTACAGTTCTATGTTATTTGTTTTTTTATTTATTTACCTACTTAAACTAATATCCCTCGCGTTTACATCACAAGTCTTGAACTTAGAGCGAGGTGTCGAAACTAAGAACTGAAATAGGTCTACAATACACATTACTTTGTTTTGTTTTTTTGTTTATAAGACCTTAGCTTGAATAAATAAATAAAAAATAAATATTACATGAAAAACTTATAATAATAACACTGAGTAAACCACATTATTATATATTATTACGTGATTATGGCGCATGAAACTCTTCTGATATATTGGAAAGCTCAAAACTCAAATCATGGTAAATATTCCGTTGTTAATCACTTTATATTACAGTACTTTCACTCGTTTTGATTCAAGGGTTGCTTCAAAATTCTTTTTATTTTTTTATTTACGTTTCTTTTTGTCAGCGGCAGTTTTGTCGATTTGTCTACTATTTGTTTGCAAATTGCAAGTGTTTTCCCTCCGTGGCTTTTATCAATAAACTGCTGATTATGAATTACAAGATGTTAAAATTCCCTTCAGAGCATTTATCATGACTAGCTGATGCTCCCTTCCTCTTTGTCTCCACTTTATAGACATTGACAAATGACGAGATTTGTAAGGGGATCCCGGTTCGATTCCCGCTTGTCTCAGGTGCTGCTTATACTTGGTAAATTGGGGCAATTTAGATGCCTGTATCGCATTTATCAAAGAATTTGGTCAAATTGATGTTTGAGCTGTATTTCCGACTTTCGTGTGCCTAAAATTGCCGAGTTTTAATTTTACTTAACACTGGTAACACCGTATTTTAATAGATACGAAACACTATTAAACCACACAAATACAGGAAACAATACAGAGAAAATGCTTCGAAAAAAGAAAGTGTATAGGGCGATCTTATCGCTCATAGCGATCTCTTCCAGGCAACCTTGGGAGGAATTGGAAATGAAAAAAACAAAATAGACAGTGAAACTTACGAAATATATAGATACTACTCAAACAAAAGGAAACAAATACTTACACTACATACCATAATACCTACTAACATTAATAATAAGGTGTGTGGTGCCGGCATAGAATTTGCACCATCCCCACTCTTCCCGCGGGTGTCGTAAGAGGCGACTAAGGGATATCCACCGGGGGCGAGCAGCAGCGCCCCCTGCAGAACAATTGTACCACCGATCTCCGATCCCCAACCCGCATGCCCAGCGTGAGGATTATGGACACTACCCCCATGGGATAAATGCCAATAAGGCGCTTATCAGGGGGAGGCCTGCGTCCAGTAGTGGACCAAGTCCAGTAGTGGACCAAGTCCAGTAGTGGACCAAGTGGTGTTAAGTAGAGTGAGTAGGTATTCATAATAAACTTACATAATACATATCTGAGCTGCTATCGAAATACCAATGTTATTTTTAATTGTTTACGCCTAATTGGTTAGTCTCTCGAAAATACACAACTCTATATTTTACAAACAACAATCAGGAAAACTAATTTTACAGCAGCTAATTTAAAAAGTTATAACAGAACTCCAACGAAACTCTATTTCCCGGTTTCAAAGCAAATACCAGCACAGTTATGAGCTCTAAAACTTACCTACTCTACCTCCGCGTTTTTACTTTCTCCCCCTGGAAATATATTAAGTTTGCTATCCAAGGCTGTCTTGCTGTCTTGGACTTTCTAAATTAAGTACATTAATTATAAAGGGAAGGTATGCCTCCGAGAAGGATAAGCAAGCGGTACATTTGAGCTACCAAAGTTGATTTGGGCACCAGCTGTAACCGTGGCTTCGCCTGCATGGAATTCATATTTTCATGTATATAAATTTTTTTCGCGGAATTCTGTTTCGAAAATAAAAGCAGCCTAAGTTAACCGCTATAATTATCAGTTATCTGCCGGTGAAAGCCACGTAAAAATTGGACCAACCATTTCAAAAATTAGCTGAAACAAACAGACAGACAAAATTTATAAAATTGTTTTTTGTTATTTGTATAAACTTTTTGACATAACTAACACACACTTCTATTTTATTGACCGAACGAACGAAGTGAGCGAAATTAAATATTTATGTACTTATTTATTTAAATGTATGTATTTATTTATATTTATGTAAGGGAAAACCAAAGGCCTTAAACTAACAGAATTACAAATTGATAAATACCAGATAGCCTAATGAAGGTTTTCACGTATAGGTTTCGAATAGTACAGTGAATAAAGGCTATAAACATTATGTGACTATGACGAGTCTACAAGCATCTTCTTTAAAACATAGATAAATGAGATATCTAAGTGAAAAAAAAAATCTAAACATTTCTCATCAATATTATCATCATTGGCACCAAAAAACTCTCCGCTGAGCCGCCGCCTGGCCGAGCTGACACTTGTGCAGAATAAATCCAGGTCAAATTGGTTACTTAATTTGTTAAGAAATAAGCCTGTTAGAAGTAATCAAAAGACTAGATGGTAGAATTTATTTTTAAAATCTAATTATATCACACCGCACCTGATACTTTGCTCACATGAAACCTTGTGTATTTCAGTATTTAATTAATATCGGTGTTGAAATATTAGGTTCAAATAAGTGAGACTTGGGATATTACGAAGATTACAAGGCAAACATCTTTCTGAAATTAGTTTAACCCACATTTAAGGGTAACTAACATTGTGGAATTTACATAATTTCAAAATTTATATTCTCTGCAATACGCCTTGTGTTGTAATGTCTATCCCTGGTCCTCGGAGTAAATATCATGAAATTGTGAAGTTAAGCCAGCCTGTAAATTGTAGTGTTTTTATTTTGTTCTTATTGTGATATATATTGCATAATAACCCCTTTAAAGCGCGCTCCACATTCTCGGCGAGAATCTCGCGAGAATCTTGGCAAGAACTTCTTTGGGTACAAATTCACAGGTTCTCAATACTGTTCTCGCGCTCGATGACGATGGACGCGGAAGTAACTGCTGCAACAAGCTTATTGCTTTGTGCGTTTGCATATTTTACGCTTGTATTACTAAAAATAAAACATATATTTCTACATATTACATAGCTTGCTAATAACGAATTTTCTTTTTTTAATTCTTCGATGGGTATTTCCATTAGCGAACTAATGCGTTTCCACGCATCGTAGTTTTTAAATTTACTTTTATAGTCTTTTAAATTGACATTCCACAAACATGGTTCCTCATTCGACCAATTAATTCGGCCCATGATGCACAAGCTCAATAAATACCTACCCAATCACCACTCACGCAACGCACAACTGTTTCGATCGGCGAGTCGATCACTACTGAGAAACATGCAAGTGTGGAGTCAATAAAAGTTCTCGCCTGTTCTCGCGTTTCGCGTCAAAAAACCGACAAAAAGCGTAGAACTAGGAGAGAACCTGCGAAGAATTGGTGAATCGGTTCCACACTCACGTTTCTCGTGTTGTTCTCACGTTCTCGCGAGATTCTCGCGAGAATGTGGAGCGAGCTTAAGGATCTAACTTATTCAGCAGAATAGAAAGTATTATTCGGATAAACGTAGACACCACAGAAATCTAAATAACAAGGCACTATTTAGATTTCTGTGGTAGACACCTATTTATACAAATAAATAAATAAAAGTATTTCTTTGTTCCAGGGTTTGATGCACCATATCCTTGTTTCGAAAGTAAGTACTCTACAATATTGTATGTAGTTTTCCGACCTCTGTGGCATGTTGCGTGAAGGTCCGCCCGAGACGTCGCAGGTTCCGTTCGGTTTGGGTGTGGGTGGATAAATCTGTGAATTGTCCAACATTGTTTCTACACATTTCATTTATTACACCGTAGGTACATATTTATACATTTGATGTCGTTGAAATCTAATTTACTATTATTGCATAATTAAACATAATATTCAATTATGATACACACGAGATTATTGAGAGGACAAAAAATTATATCAGAGTTTGCCCGAAATATTCTCAGAGCCGTCCTACACGAGAAAAACACAAATTTTCGTCCCTTCCTTTTAAAATCTGGATATTCAATTCTTTAAACCTGTCGCAAGTTTATTTATTCAAACCGTTCGTGTCCCTCTGCCACACCACAATTAAACAGTTATATCGATCTTGTAAAGACCTATGTCAGACACGGAATTAAATGTGGCGCCAAACCACCTACCATGTGCCTTTTACCCACTCTTGTATGCATGTATCTATGTAGTTTTTGTATAGTATGGAAAACATTGTCCGTGCATTATTCATCGGCTTAGAAATATGGGAAACTAGCTTCTGCGCTCGGCTTTGCACTTTACTGAGATAAAATGCCTATTGTAGGGGTTCCAAAGACCGATAGTATACACGATAATGGATACATCAGCTCGGCACAGCTAAGGTAGGTATTGCATGAGCTCGTCCTCCCTCCCCAGTCGGCATCCGTTCGCCTGTCAACCCGGATCCCACCTTCTCGGCTATGTCCCTCTGACAAGTGACAGTGACATGACAGCTCATTGGCAACACCTTGACTGAGATGACGTATGTAGACCATGGTTTATATTATACTAGCTTCTGCCCGCGGCTTCGCACGCGTTGTTTCTATGGAAACGTTTAAAGGTAATTTATATCCCATGGGAACTGATTTATGGGATAAAAAGTAGATTCCAGAATTAGAATTACCTGTACGCAAAATTTCAGCCTGATCCGTTCAGTAGTTTTGGCGTGAAGAGGTAACAAACATCCATGGGATCTACCTTACTGTCAAAGTTCATTAAGATCTGTTCAGCCGTTTGGGTAACAGCTATCTGCTTCAGTTTGGAGAGCACTTTTCGAGTAGTTTTATAATTTGACCTTTTTAACCCCCGACGCAAAAAGAGGGGTGTTATAAGTTTGACGTGTCTGTCTGTGGTATCGTAGCTCCCAAACGGATGTACCGATTTTCGTTAAGTTTTTTTTTGTGTCATAGATAATTTTATCCCGAGTGTTCTTAGTCATGTTTAATGAAAATCTATTCAGCCAATAAACGTCGGCGGGTTTTTTAAAATTTTAATTTTGTCTTGTCTAAGCGTACATTACATTTTATGATATAAAGTATAATCAATAATGCTGGACAATTCACACAGCATTATCTAGCCCCAAGCTAAGCAGAGATTGTGTTAAGGGTACTAGATAACTGATATACTTAATACAATATATAGATAGACAGATATTTTTTATTATACATAGAAAACATCCAGAACACCCTGGACGGCTATCTGCAGATGGTACAAACATTTGTCCCGAGGCGGGAATCGAACCCGCAACCTCCTGCGTCGCGGGCAGACCTTCGCCCGCTGCGCCACAGAGATCGTCAATGTCGTCGTATGGATTTATTGTTCGAACTGGGACTGAAAAAAGTATTTTATGTAGGTATTATAAATATTTTCATTTATGAGCTAAACTACTGGTAGATGTGGGTGCACCTGCCTTTACTTTTTCTACGAAAATAGAAATAAAGTGTTAAATGGACCCGACAAGAAAATCAATTAGGTGTCTGCATTTGTATTTATCTAATACGATTGGGTGGCTTCTGCGAGATTCTTTATAGGTTGTTCTATACTATTCTCTTTATAGTATTTCCACAGATAGTATTTCATACAATCTCATAATGAGATCTCTTTTCGTACTTTGCAATTCCGATAAAAACTTAAGTTATTTTCGCTATTTCTTGCCTTTCAGCAAAAGCGCTGGAACGGAACAAATTAAAAACTAAAATGCTTTCAAGCTACACTGAAATTTTATAGAAATCTTACCGGGTATTTAATAAGTACCCACTTTTCTGATAACAAAATCAGCTCTGGATAAATTGCACTTTAAATAAAAATTTATTAAGGTATTTAACAAGTACTTTTATACCTGTTAAGCAGCCTGTTAATGTATAGTTGGTATAAGTAATCGTTGGTATAAGTAATGTATAGTTGGTGTTCGGTCTTTGCTCAAATAAACATAGGGTAGTTTAATTTAGTAAGGCCATCAGCCGATTTCATCCTACCCTCTGTTGGGAAATCGGCGAGAGAACTGGATGTGACGTGCCATGTCCTACACCAACGAACGAGTGAAAAATGGCTGCCTCGCTTCCCTCTGTTCAATCTCAACCGTCGCACAAGTTGGACATATTTACGTGAAATTTTGGAAATATCGATTACTTCTCACTGTTATTTGTGTTGCCGTGCAACTTACAATAAGCCGTGTAAAACTGCCTAAAAAACATTACACTCGCGAGTGAATATCTGGTGCTGTGTTCTGGAAGCTGGATCCTTGCATGGTTTGGAGAATTCAGGTCAGTGGTCAAGCTACTTTATCTACCCTGTGTAATGAGCAAAGATCTATTTCCTTAGGTATTTTCGTTAGGTACATACAGCATTATAATTATTTCACCCCAAAATCTTCGGTCCTTCGATTCATATTTTTTTACTACCAGTTACCTATTGTTCAGATCCCACAGTTGGTATAGTAGAAAGATAGATATTAAAAATATACCTATCAAATTTAGAATTTGCTTCTTTATTAAACATTTTTTGCATGCAAATAACCTGTCGCCGGCCTACGCCGGTCTTTAATACCCGAGTTGATGTTATAGGGGTTGACATTGACGGTAAACATAGGGACGACGAAATTTTCATTAATCATACACGAGGTATTGTGGAATTTTGTTGAGGGAAACACTGTTTGAAGACCCTTAATGTCTACTGTAGTTTTTTTTCTAAATGCTTACTGCATTATTGAAATTGCGCTACTACAAAATCATAGTGAGAAACATAATAACATAATCGCATGTGCGACAAAGCCCTTAATGAAGAATAATAAAAAACATTTGATTGAATGGAATGCAGTATGCCACTGAGCTCCATCCATTAAACAAGTAGCTATGCTGAAGGTTATATTATTTATCGATGACAGATTGAGACCATTTGATTTTCGCCACTTTGGCGCTGAGCGTTTGAGTGAGCGACGTGACCATCCATGGAACTAATATTATCGTTGTCGTATTGTTTTGGTACGCCTCAATAAATGTAATTGTTTATACTGAAGACGGTCAAGAAGCGCTTTGTATCGACACGTTATACAACTGTCATTGCGTATAGAATATTCCCAGCGTTCTTGTATAATTCAGCTCTGTACACTATCCCCATTACGATGACACCAACAAGCACGGCAAGACGTCAAATCAAACCCTGGTCAGCTGTCAAACCGTCATTCTCAACAAGTTCTCCACTGATGAAAAACATCCTGATATTCCTTCTAAAGTACCATCAACGTCGGTCTATCAACCGGTCATTGCGATCATTCAGGGCGAATAGATGCGGGCATTGTATAATTGCAGGATATGCTAATAATTGGCTCAAGAGTCCAATATTGGCTGAATTCGTTGTTCTCAAGTTACATGCCATTTTAAGGGTTAAGTTTGTCTCACGGTCCTTAAATAGCCACGTCTGGCTCTAGATGGAGTGTGGCTATTTGTTAATTTGCTTAGACAGTTGATGCATTTTAATAGTGCTTCTAATTTGGTTCTCTTCTCGGCCATTTTAAGTAGATACTTTATGCACTTGCAAAGCCAAAAGCCCAGTTGTTGGGCGGTATATACAAAAACAGCATGCCTCAACCGACTCCACCTCCGTTCGGTCCCAAACTGGTACAGACTCGTTTTGCAAGCAAAGGCTGGGCAACAACTATTCAGTTGTAGGTCAAAAATACCAAGTCTGCTCAGGACGGCTGTCGGCGATAGAATGAGTCCGGTAGCCGAGAGTTGCCTGGCTAATCGTGCGTCACCCACTGTGTTGCCAGGCTGATATACAATTTTACCCAGTTATGTTTGATGGTTATTATTTACCTAACAGCTCGGCCGTCCGACCGTCAACGAGTGCCTTCGTTGCTTATAAATATTAACATATAAGTAAACATTAATTTATTTTCCAAACAATCATTGATTTTTCAATTTGAACTTTATCTATCCTTGCGGACAAAATATATTTCATCAAAAAAAAAACAAAAGGTAACGAATAAAAGACCATATTCTTACAAACGTATGCCAAAGAGATTTAAATCAAAGAGCACGATCCAGCTAACAAAGCTTAGAATCCCTTTTGTTCACATTTAGGTACGGCAACCATTTATTTATTTATTAGATTCGAAATATTTCTAATAATATCTCTCTCTAATGAGCCCGTCAAATAATAACAATATATAATAATAACAAAAATAAGTCTTGGATTTAATTGTCTCACGATCGCTCGAACAGCTCTCTTCTGCATCCTAAACGCTCGCTCCCAGTCAGCAGCTCTGCCCCACAGCTCCACGCCATATTGAAGGAGCGAGTGAACGGATGCAAAGTAACAGCTTCTGGTCATCCCTTCTTCAAGAGTAGCCGATAAACGCCATAAAGCGAAGCAAGCCCTTCCCACTCTCTCGCAGAGTCTGTCGATGTGTAGCTCCCACGTTAGGCTTTGGTTGTTAAGTTCGTCACTGCATTCCTTCTCATTTCTTAGCTTTGGTTGCAAAGCTTATCACTTCATTTGCTTATAGTAAAACTATTAGTGAGAATTACTATTTTCATCAACTTATTGCTTTTCACTGAGCGAAACATGCCCACAATAAGTAGATCATCACTCAGGCTGTTAACTGCTTCTCGCTGGGCGGCATGCCCACAATTAACAATCTGTCATGCCATTTGGTTAATCTTACGCTAGAAATAACTCACGCGCAACATAACCCAATTGCTTTTTATTATTTATAATACCCAGACTGTTAATTGCTTTTCATTGGGCGGCACATCATTGTGCCTGGCATGCCCACAATTAACAACCCATCATGTAATATCATTTGGTTACCCTACGTTAAAATTATTTCACGCGTAAAATAACCAAATTGTTCCCTTTTTCACTGAGTCTATTAACTGCTTCTCGTTGGGCGGCACATCGTTGTGCATGCCCACAGTTAACAAGCTGTTAGTCAATTATATTAATTTCACCTGACTTAAAAATAACTTATCGTTTTTTTCACTCTGACTGTTAACTGAGACTCTTTGGGCGGCGCATCATTGTGCCCCGCATGTCCACAGTTAACAACCAGCGGACTAAGTTCGAATTAAACGTGGACAGCATTATTAAGTTTATTATCATGAAATGCATTGCATACCTGACTATTAAATTGTGTGTCAATAAGATGTCATTGTTATCTTCTGCTAAACTATTAGCAAAACGTTTACGTATAATATCCAATAGAATATCATGATCAGTGCAGCAATAATAATGATTTTCATTGTCAATGTACCTACAGCTACAACTTTCAACATCATTGTTTAAATTTACATTAACTACCCTATATTGGATTAGGGAGTTCAAATAGACCCAAAAATAGAATTTGATAGGCCTAAGTCTAGTAAATTGTTACTAAAATTATTTTTGTAAGACATTGCACGACTTCAAGTTATCTAAAAAAAAGGACTAGAAAGTCCCGTTCGACCTATTTGAAGATACTTTAGTATAAAAGCATAATTATTCACCGCCGCTCCATAACGACATATCAACCAATCGAGGATAGCCTAGTTTGCCTTCAATTTCCCTTCCCGCTCAAACACTGGTCAAGATTCCTTAAACCAACACAACTATCCAAAAAGCGCGATTTGGCTGCAGGTAGGAGAACCTTTACACAAGTAAATGAGAAAAGTCGTCGTCACTAGTAAATTAGAAAAATCGTCTTCTAGTATATTACATTTTATAGGTGTTGTAAACCTAGGTGTGTATTTTACCTTTAATTTTATTTATTTGAGTATGGTATTAACTCTGTTTATTTTTAATTGAACCTACTACAGTCCTAAATTCATTTGAAAAGTCGTAAGTAGTTTACTTTGGAAACTCAATTTATTTTATTATGCCAGCAGTAACTAATTCTCTGATCACGGTCACTGACGACCCGTGTTTCAATTGCGTCTGTTAGTAAATATAAATACCTTTTCTATTATCCTATTCGATCCTACTCGATTTTATTCGATTATGTTCGATTCCATTCGATTCCATTCTATTTTATTCTATTTCGTTTATTATGGACCTAAACAACTTACGAGTACTTATATCGTTTTCACCGTTTAAACTCTAATTAACACGTAGGGTGTAACAGTATAATAATATCGTACTAAATAATTTACCTACCGAAAACCTACTCGTACTCAAAGCATAATCAGGCATAAATATGTATGTAATTGATACTCTGCGTATTAACGCATTCGCTGCCCAGCTTCGGCGGTGCGACCCGCAGGGGCGCGCCCCGCCGCCGCCACTACACGAGGGTCGAGTCGAGAGGCTCGTCTGCGTCTCGGGCCATGAAAATGTTAGTTTAAAGACCTACGTGGGAATCTTCCCACAATATTTAGTTTAAGCGTTTGATTTAAGTATATTATTTATTGTTCATTTTATATCATCTACACTACATTATATATTTACACATTCACACACTGTTGACTTTAATGAAAAGTGTGGTTCTCCCGTTCATACTTGCTTAGCGTTCGTACTCTTACATCCTGTTCATACTCTCTACTCCTCTAATCCTACATGTTTACTTCACATTTCTTTTCGCTACCCTCAATGATTTCTATTCGATATTTTATTGCTTCATTTATATGCATTATTTACACGTAAGAAGTTTGCCACCTGAATGACAAAATGTTTGGTTAAGGTTGCATGTGAGTCGCGGGTATCAAAAGTGTTAGATTAAGGAGCTGCCATAAATTGTTTTTGTTTCAATTCTTAGTTTTTATTCCTTGTTCAAAAAAAAATTAGTAGATTGCGAAGACTTATCTTAGGTTTTGCCTTCCAGTCGTCCATTGCAATAAATAATAGTTTGGATGATCAAAGAAATGACTTAAACCATAAAAAAAAACACTAGAATTTGTGTTTTGTTTTTATAGGTAGGTACCTTCCTACGCTTTCTACGTAGTTTAAATCGGAATTCCTACAAAGGCTCATTATTATTTTACATATAAATTAAAGTACTTAATGCTTGTCATGCCTCAGGCCCCGAACAACCATCCGGAAATCGAACAAATACCTGCCGCGCCGCGGGAATCGAACCCGCATGTTCTCACAAAAGTCCTATTTTGGAAACCACCGCGAGCACGGCTTCGTGTCATGGTTTTATTAACAGAAAAATAGAAAGTGAATGATCTTTTGCCACCAAAAATACCTATAAATCTTGGAACTACTTATCGAGGTTTTGGTCATCTACAAATCTATAATTAGGTAGGTGAGCATTGTTTCAAGACTATGATCGAGTTTATTTAAATATTATATTTTCTCTAGCAAATATTTCATGAATACGCTGCAATCAAAGGTGCATTCGTGCATTGGTATGTAGGTAGGTAGGTCTAGAGAGAGATAGGTAGCTAGTTGTGTTCATGGGTTTGCAAACTGAGCATGGATATAATATGACGTTGGCATGGCACCTATCCGTTTAGACTACAAAGTTCTTAGCGTAAGTAGCCAAACGTTCGTTATTATCAAGTGAAGTAGCAAATATTTTAAGTAAACTGCTTTGTTTGTGATTAGCATTTTCACCGACAACTCAACCTGAAACTCGTCGCTATCTTGATCGGTTCAAGTGCACTCTGATGCATACCTATGCAACATAGGTACTACGCACAGAAATATATCTAGATATGTTTCTGTGGTACCACGACTCGGAAACGGATCGTAAAACTAAAAAAAAAAATATTACAGCTCCATGATTTCATTTCATGCTTAACTTAGAATTAGTGCCTACGTAGATATATCAAATTTGTCCCTATTCCTTATTATGCTAGGTACCTACTGTAGTTATTCTGAGCGTAGATATTGCGTAGGTACCTGTAGAATGTATTCGTTCCGAAGGTTGGGTAATTTATAAGGTGGTCAGGTCACTAATAAAGTACACCTTCAAATACATTCCGATTCGATTCACGAAGTTCACTATAGTGCCGATTACGACAACGGCTTCGAATGTGAGGCGCAACTAGCCTCTCGCTGCGACGTGCTGTTCTAGGTACGCCTGCTTTGGCGCTTCGATTCTTCCTACTATATCAACGGTTGCGTGAAGGATTTCGAGTAGAATTACACGACTTACCTCGCTTCTCGTTGCATCGTCCATCGTTCGCTGGACGCTTCTCAGCACAGCCATCACGATCACATTACGTCAGCATCTATGGTACCTGGCTGGCTGTGTTCGTCGCGGCTCCGTCGATTGCTACGGCGCTTTGGCGCCTTATGGCGACGGTGTTCTCTGCTACGGTGGTGGTCACGCTAACTGCTTCCATCATTCGCTGTTAAAAATTATCAAGCATCAATGTTCTTCAAGGCATATTTCCATTTCATCTGACAAGTTAATGCGATCATGGATCACTGATAACCAGAATCCAAACAAAAGTTTATAAATTTCTCTTGGGGTTACAAAAAACACGTTGAAAAGGAAATCCAGCCAGTTAAATTGCTGAGCCCGCGTTCAAGCTATCATAGAGTAGGCGACTAGGCGGGTACCTATGTATCTTGGCCAAACGCGGCCACGATCACAGATTCGGTAGGTACCTACCTACTTACTTAACGGTGAACCCGCTACATGTTATCGAGCAATCGCTATTTAGTGTACTTTAACATATTGTCAATAGTATATTAATCAGAATTAACCAGGCACGTACCGGCGTTACCAGGGAGTACCCTGGCCAAATGCCTACACAAATACCGATCACTTGCAAATCATTCCGCCAACACTGTCAGGGAGTAGATACCCTGACCACGTGCTAACAAACAGGCTTTCAAACTAACCAAAAATGCAGGTAGGTATCTAGTAAAATCACTAAGTACGTGACGACATTACCAGGGACGGCATGCCCTGGCCGAATGCCTGCACAAACCCGCACTTCTAAATCAATCTGTTAACACTATCGGAGTTATGTACCCCGATTACGTGTTAACAAGTCAACCCTCAACACCTTGTGGGCAGGGTGATAACAAGATAAAGAGCAGTAATTACGAATAATTATAAGAAATCTTCACTTTACGTACCTTGCTATCGGAATCCCTCTTCTGAAGTTGTTGGGCGGTATATACAAAAACAGCATGCCTCAACCGACTCCACTTCCGTTCGGTCCCAAACTGGTACAGACTCGTTTTGCAAGCAAAGGCTGGGCAACAACTATTCAGTTGTAGGTCAAAAATACCAAGTCTGCTCAGGACGGCTGTCGGCGATAGAATGAGTCCGGTAGCCGAGAGTTGCCTGGCTAATCGTGCGTCACCCACTGTGTTGCCAGGCTGATATACAATTTTACCCAGTTATGTTTGATGGTTATTATTTACCTAACACATTAATAGGGTATATGCATATGCATGACTTAAAACACACAAAAAAGCTAATTATTTTTTTACGTATTCTCTCCTCACCCTCAACAGCCTATATTGGTCCACTGCTGGACGCAGGCCTCCCCCTAATAAGCGCCTTATTGGTTTTTATCTCATGGGGGTAATGCCCAAAATCCCCACGCTAGGTATGCAGGTTGGGGATCGCAGTTCGGTGGTAGAATTGTTCTTCAAGGGGCGCTGCTGCTCGCTCCCGGTTGATATCCCTAAGTCCCCTCTTACGACACCCGCGGGTTGAATTGGGGTGGTGTAAATTCGAAGCCGGCACCACACAGCTGTATTCTCACACGTATTCTCAATTGATATAGAAATACATCTGTATAGTTATTTTTGTATTTTGTGATGTTTTTTATAGTGAAATTTAATCATTGAAAAGTAGAAATGTTTAAACTCAATCGCAAAATTTCTAATCGCAACGCCATTGATAAGAGCAAACGTGACTTCACACATCACATTTTAAAAAATCTACGAAGAAACAGAAGCGCTTCGAGTTGAAAATGTGAAGTGTGATGTCACAAAACAACGGCCAATATAGCAGCGTTTTTATCACCCGAAACTAAGTGCTGTTTTACTTTTTTTTTTGCCTTTCGCGCAAAATTTTGGGGGTGTTATATTTTTTTCGGTAATGTATTAACCTAAATAATAATAATAACCTAGTCCTGACTGAAAACCAGCGCTCTATCACAAATTACCTACCCTAGGTTTTTGTGTTAGGGCCACAAGTTGAGTCAGGACCTGTTAGACCTACGAACACGCGCTCGACGGCTTGCTGATTGGCTACGTTGTACGAACCCAATGCTTAGGTACCTACTTGTGTTTATACGTATTGTGTTAATATTAGGTAGTATTAATGTTTCTTTTTGTCTGAGTACGTTACTAAGTAGTCTTTTTAACCCCCGCCGCAAAAAGAGAGGAGTGTTATATTATAAGTTTAACATGTCTGTCTGTGTATCTGTCTGTAGTATCGTAGCTCCCAAACGGATGAACCGATTTTCGTTTAGTTTTTTTTGTGTCATAGATAATTTTATCCCGAGTCTTAGCCATGTTTCATCTGTTTAGCCAATATACGTCGTCGGCGGGTTTTTAAAATTTTTAATTATGCCTTGTATATTATTTTATACTAGCTGCGCCCCGCGGCTTCGCCCCCGTGGATATTTATGTTTCCAACTTTCTTAATTTTTTCTTTCATAAGAACCTTCTCCTTACAATAACAAACACAACAAAGAAAGAATTAGCGAAATCGGTCCAGCCGTTCACGCGTGATGCCGTGACCAAGGAAAACGGGTTTCATTTTTATATATATAGATAATGTGTGTAGTGTTTAATAAAATAATTTTCTTTCTTTCTCCTTTCTTCCTAAAAAATAAATTATTTATTGCCGATCAATTATTGTAATCCACCCTTCCAACTCAGCCCGTAGATATCGTAAGAGCCGACGGAGGCAACCTACCAGAGGAAGCTCTTCCTCTGATAGGTTTTCTCAGTCGTCGGTCAACATCTTCCTCCGTGTATTTTTAACACCTCTACTGCGGTTACCAATCCGCCAGCCAAGCGTGGTGAATAAGGCAAAATCCCCCACTTATTTGGGGGAGGTCCGTTCACCCCCAAGGGGGATGTTCAAGGGGGAAAACTGAACTTCATTTTTTAATCCAGTTTTTCCCCTTAGTGGGGATTTTAGGGGGATGACTGGAATAATCACAGCTGTGTACGAACGAGTGCTGAAAGGTAAATTTTTATCGACTCAAGTCCATTACGTATCGCTATAGTGTACTTACACTAATGTATCAAAAATAGTTTCATAAGCTCCTAAAACCAAGCGAAAAAAACTCAACAAACGGCATTGCCATACAGCAAGGCAATGCAGGCAGCGTCTGGGACGCTTTCGACTGGTATTGATATGAATCAGTTGAGCTACCTGTAGATTGCTTGTAACAGTCTGCAGTTAGCTCAATGGTTTCAATTGTAAATACTAGTTCTAATTTATTAATATTATTTGATTGTAATTAGGTTTATCAATACAAACGATAGAATTTGCATAAAACTTTCTTCCAGCTAAAACTGAAATACATTCCCGTATATAAAGTCAAAAGTGTTTCTTAAAACTTTCCAACTATCTTATGCTGTTTCGGTCCAGAGTCTCAGCATCTTGCTATAGTACGGCATTTGCGTGTAAATGGCGTCTGTAACGACAGAATATAAACTGCCGTTGAATTCATGTATGCCGTTTGAACGTAAAATGATAACTTTGGCGCCTTGGTTGGTTGCGAAACTTGGTAATGTCCCGAGTACCTACTGGTCCTCTATAAACTCTGAGGGAATGGCATAAGCAAATTACTTGTTGTGAAACTTTATTGAGGCAACTCAATAAATTCGTGAAAGGACCTTCTTGCTTCATTGAAGATTCTCTCATTATATGCCTAACTTATCGTTAGTCTCACAAGAACGTATAGAAAAATGTTTTTCTTTACGTTACAAAAAACTTCTAGACCAGGAATTGCGGGCTAGTTTTTAACCGGTCAAAACGCATGCAAAACCATCTTGATAAAGAAACGATTCCATTTCAATTCACCTTAAGATCCCCTAAACTATTCCTCGGAAGGAATAAATGCCACTGGGATATTCATTCCTT
Source organism: Eupithecia subfuscata (assembly GCA_963564075.1). NCBI lineage: Eukaryota > Metazoa > Arthropoda > Insecta > Lepidoptera > Geometridae > Eupithecia > Eupithecia subfuscata. Next base: position 10,418,296 of record OY751103.1, on the reverse strand, counting down.
CATTCCGAGCGTCATATTTTACCGTCCTTCCACCGAGTAGCCTTCTGGTATTTTTAATTTTCGCTCCGAAATAGCCTGCAGCTGTCGTCTCGAGCTCAGTGGAGCTCAGACGTCGAATATGCCTTGTATTTGCATCGTGACGCATTTACAATGAAAACAGGGGGCGAAACCCCCCTGTAGCGACTTCCATAGCGGAACAGTTACATGATGGCAGATTTGACAGCATGTACAAACCAAAGCGAGGCTCGGCATCTTATCCGCGTGTTAAGATGTTGTAACGGAGCCATAAAACTAGATGCACACCACAATGTTGCCATCTGACAGATCATGAAATAATATTTAACAAAACGGTACCATATTATTTAAAAAGCTAGGTACTTATAGCTCGTGGATCTTCTTCCACTAGTGGACAAAAAAATTGAAGTGAAGAGAAAATCAATAACACCTTATTTCTTATTCGATAATAATTTCTAATTTTTCTTGTTTATGTGCTTATTTTGTAAGCCAAAAGAAATAAAGTTATTGAAATCTGAAATCTGAATAGTTTAATATAAGCACTTGATCGCGCAAATAAGATAAATTTCATCTGAATTTTAAATAACCTGTTTGGCATATAAATGCGCCCTAGTCTGATCGGAAACTGATAGCAAACGGACACAGGGTACCTACGGCAGGACGAGAGTAAGTAATAGCACGTAATCGTATCTACAGACCTACCTAATGTTACATTCTATTCTATGCTAAAAGAGATCTGCTACACGGCTGTATTACTTTGCTACTTACAGTATAGTCAATTTCAACGCCAAAGTTTGTGAAAATGTGAATTTGTGAGCGAAGACGTTATGATGTTATAAAAAAAGTACATAGAGCACTACCAACATAGCTTTGTCATAAAAATACCTTCAATTGGTGCTTTAAAAAAATAATAACAATACACAGGAAGACATTTCACTCGCTTCTTGCACCGAATCTAAGTTTTTCCCTTGCGATCTATGAGGGTACAATTTCTAACCCAAACACGTCAATCATAGAGGTAAAACACGCTCACTCAACAATTCTCTTGATTCGAAGGCAAAAACGAATCTATGTGTGAGTAGACAAGCATAATTATAACTTCAGTGTTCAATGTGTTCATACATACGAACGCACGAATACGAATAGGAAAAATACGACAAATACCTACGTCGCGTATTTGTCGTATTTTTTGGCTACACCTCGTTTGTGTCTAGTACCATTTCTAAGCCTTTTTTGTGTCAGACATCAATGATTCTCGATTACTTTTATCGAATAATTTCTCATTGACTCGGACTAAGGGTACTGGAAACATTTTGAAAACCTGGTAAAGTATATTTGCCAGGAAATATTTCGTCGTTGTAACAGCAGGTCGTAAAAAGCTTGTTTAAGACACATAGTTCCCGTATGGGTAGGATGCGATCGTGTCAAGCGATAATAAAACGGTTTTGAATCGATTCTGTGGCGTGAAGAAAGGTGTTGTGGTCATTTTAGTGCCTTGAACTCAGATAAGCGTGTGCTGCATTTGCGTGTCCAAGGAGTCTTTGTCTAGCCTTGTCATGTAAAACTTATTTATTGTATGAGCCTGTATTAACTTTAACACTTTCTTCTTTAAGGTAGGTTTACCGTTGTCACGTTGTTAGTGATGATAAAGACAGAAAAAGTTTTATTTTCACTAATAAGACCCCTGTTCCTAACTTTACAAGAGTCCTTATAATAAGCAATATCATAGAGACTCTGTCTTATATCTGATACATTCTTTTTTATCATACAAGACCTTCGATATTGTCCAATTACCTTACTTTTAACGATCACTTGTTTTATTTTATTCGCTATGAGACTCAAAATACTGTTATAACACGATACAAGCCAATACGAAACCGTAACCAGATTCTCTTTCTATGTTCACAATACCACGAAGGTTCTGTTTCAAGGATCCATGTCGTCTACACTTCGTCTACCGTAGTAAGCGCTCTGCAAAAAGCCATGAAGGTTCATGTTTGAACGTTCCATGGCGTATACACAGAATAGAAAGAATAGTTATGTTCTTTCGGTCTTTCTATTCCGTGTGTCTATACACCGTCTACCGTGGCAAGCGCTCTGCAAAGAGCCATGAAGGTTCATGTTTGAAGGTTCCATATCGTCTATACGCGGAATAGAAAGAACAGTTCTGTTCTTTCTATTCCGTGCGTCTATACACCGTCTACCTTAGCAAGCGCTCTCCAAAAAGCAATGAAGGTTCATGTTCGAAGGTTCCATGTCGTCTACACATCGTCTACCGTAGTAAGCGCTCTACAAAGCCGCACGCTTGCAAAGCTACTTAATTATAGACGCGGTTTGAAGAGAGGCTTTCACTCTAATTCTGTCTGATGCCTGTGCACTGGCCGGCGTAACTTGAGCCTTCTCAAACATGGCCCGTCAGTACACTACACAATACACATGTCGCCGCCATATTGTAGTATGAGCCCGTTTGAAGAATGGCTAGGTCCTAGTCATTTTATAGGCCTGTAATATGCAGTTTTTTTAGTTAAAAAACTGGCTAACAACGAATTAAGAAACTGCACATTACAGATGAATGCATAAGCCCCTTTTTTAACGATCAACGTATATAGCTAAACGTCAGTTAGCCATCTCGTCAAACGAAATAGGTTTTCCAAACAAATCAGAGTTCGTTTTGTTAACCGCCCCTATAGCGTTCATTCATCCATATATTTGACTTGTCTGAGAGCTCATTTTCTAAGCCATAGACAAGACATAAATATAAATAAACGTGATAGTTTTTTGATTTCTGATACTACAAACGGGCAAGATATTATGTGTTCGTTCATTTCTCATTCGGCTGAGGCTTTTCAGCTTTTGGTTTGGGCTAGGTAATTCTAATGAACTGGCAATAACAGTTAGCTTTTTATTACTTATCTTATCACAATAATCATTGATTCCCTTTGATTCATGAGCGGAGTAAATAAGTGAAAATTATTGCGCCACACTTTTCTAGTGTCTAATTCGAATTAGATAAGTACAGTATTTTTTTATTGTGATAAGTTTACAAAGCAGATTACAATTATTTTTACGTTTAAAAATATTGAAATTACAAGTTTTTGTCCAGATTGTAGCCCTAAATGAAAGAAAGAAAAGAAAGAAAGATGGATTTAGTAAAAGTGGTTTTGGGAACTCTTGCCGGGACAGTGCTTTATAATGAAACCATAAACTCAAAATAAGGCCTCCACAGTCGATATGGTAGGACCACCAATAACATGGACTTTGTTTGTAAGTTTGATTAAGTTTTGTAACATTGTACACAGAGGACTTTCTAAAGCACAATGTTTGTTTTAGACAGTCGTTAATGAAGATTGCCGGCGTCGTCCCCTTTGGTCTAGCTTACGAAAACTTGGTTAGTACAATACAAAATCAACTTCAACTTCTTTTCAGTACAAACTCATAAGTGATCATGATTAATAATAATAATAAGTGTTAGAATGAATGCAGGTAATTCGATTGGAAAGATTTTATTTTATACAATTTTAATAATTTATAAAATGCAGTAAGTAAAAAAAAAATCTAAAAATATATTATTGAGATAGCTTAGGCAAAAAGCAGTCGGAAAACGTTAGTTTAAGTTTCTTAAATAGCAAACTAAATTTTAAAATTCAGTTTAAAGGTTTTAGCTTTTTTAATCTGTTTCATAACACCATTAAATAGTAGTCGCCATGTTATTACGTCATACGGCTATGTAAACTTAGAAGTGTCAACTGTCAACTATCAGCGTACTCTTATCATACAAAATATCACTGCATTTGTTTACACAGCCAACTGACGTCATGACCACAGAGCAATATGGCTTCCACTGCGTCTAGCGTTATCGTTACGCGCGAAATTTAAAAATGAATCTCACCTACCAGAGTAAGACGGTAGCTTCATTCCGTATATTTAATCACCTCTACTTCGCTCACCAATCCGACTGCTTGGTGGAAAAAGCACCCTTTTTTTTCACCAGTGGACCTATAAGTGCTTATGAGGAAATTAGTAACTTGGACCGCCCAGGACCTCGGATTTAATATGTCTATCCGTCCACTAATCAAGTCATTGCGATTGTCTTTTGTTCAGATTTGACCAATGCTCGTCATGTTTGGCCAATATGTGGAAGATATAAAAGCGTTCGAGTAAATTAACTAGCTGTTTCAAACGAGACTGGATTAAAGTGTTCTCGGTTTGATACTACAAAACCTGTAGTGTCAATAGAGATTTCAAACTGTATTAAAGATCTTCCATTAGATATCGAGTTGGATTGTTTGATACGTCCTATTGTTCATATTTAACACAGGGGAAAGCTTTTAAAGATCTTTATTTGATATATATTTTGAAGACTATGATTATTCCACGCTGACACATATAATACCTTCTAATACCTATCGATGAAAGTCTTTTTCGGAAACGGTCATTTCACGATCTTGGCATTTAACAAAAAATATAGTTACATTCAGAAGCGGTCACATGAAGAAATTGGTATTGCTAGAAGTGGACATATGTGGTAGCGGGTTTTTCTCAAGGCGAAAAATGGAATAAGAAAAATAGTAAGGGTAAATTCTGGACTTTTTGAATTTAAGTTTTCAGTTTTACCCCTCAGCCCCTTTTCTGATTACTCGGTAAGATTTCGGTAGATACAACATCAGCACGCTCGGATGTCGAAAGCTTACTGAACCGCCTGCACTTTCACACTTGTCTTAAAAAAATTAAACAGAGCCGGTTGTGACGTAGTGAAATAATGTCGTCTTCGGCCCTTTTCAAATGCATACGGCATGGGAATCGTGCCGTGCCGAGTGTCGCCCGTTTTTATTCACTATAAAAACGGTTACGACGCCGTAACCGTCTTTCAGTTGTGTGTTGACTTGTATTACACATAAACTCGTTCACATGAACACGAGCGCAAAACGGTATCGCGAGCGCGGGAATGCGATTCTTATTGGAAAAAGTCGATATACTTTTTATTATAATATATGTATCATTGACAAAATGGCTGAAAGCTACCGCGCAATATTTTAAAAGTTATTATTTTCAAACCTGTATATAAAGTTAGTACTTAAACCATAATTCGAAAATATTTTCTACCTACCTTTTTCTTACAACTCATACGATTGCGTTGATTCCCACTAAGCTGCAACACGTGCAAGGATCTTTTTCTTAACCAGTGTAATCATGATCAAACAAAATCAATATTTTTTAAAGGTCACCACACTTTTCACCCTAATGGAACATCCGTAATAGCCTCACGTAGACAATCCAAATAAAACAAGCCACAGTATAAAGTACAGTATTCAAAAGGTGTGTTTACTGAAAAAAGGTTTAAAAGTTTGGTAGGCTGGTGAAACGTGTTTGAGCAACGAAGTGCACTGCTACATTTTGTGTGTATTGTAGAGTAAACCGTAAGTGAATGAAAATAACGTTTTAAATAAAACGAAGTAGGATCTGGTGAATGAGATCCTAATTAGAGAGTTTGCAGCACTAATGTGGATAGTTTTGATATTGCTTCGAGGAAAGAGAATCTAATCAAAAACATAAATGTAATTAACATAAAACATAATGTATTGCTTATTATTTTAGTGTACTTATATCGTATTGAATTTATTTTTCCACATTGGGTACATGACAATTTATAATTATTTTAGTATTTAAAATTGTATTTAATTTGTTAGTATGAACCTTATTTTTATTTATAGACTTGTAAACATTATTTTAGCAATAAAATGACTATCTGAAAACTATCCAAGTTCGTTCAGATAGTGCAGTTTTCACCGATAAAGGAACTGAGATCAAATAGGTACATAGGTAGGTGCCAAGTTTCTTAGCAGTTCCTCATTTGTTACGTTCTTTCATTATTTAATTTGTGGCTTGGCAAGCTATATCCACTGCATTTATTTTAATTTTGGACTTGTCGCTGGACATATTGTAGTGCACAAATGTGTGCGCAAACACAGGTGCACTCTCTATTCCCTCACTCTCATAATCCGATGGGACGGCAGACCGACGACACGACCGAGGAGAGGTCAAGCGCAGGACCAACGGCTTAACGTGCTTTCCGAGGCACGGAGGTCTAACACCGCCAACTTCCTAACTCCGGGCTGCTACTGTAAATTTTTTTTGCTAGAAAAACTCCAATACCTACCAACTATTGACCCGGGATTTGAACCCAGAACCTCATAATCAGCAGTTGCACAAGCTGACCGCTAGACCAACCAGGCAGTTAATGTGACAGTGTAATATGATGGCCATAAAGATCCGGTATCGAAAAATACTGTACGCTAAGTAAAAGCTTCTAACCTTTTGAAGCACCATGATCTAGTTTACCCAAGTTAATCATAAAACCAGTTCGAGACCAACAAAAAACAAGTCCGCCCGAAGCCGGGTGCGTGCAGGTAAACATCGGGCAACCGGTCCCATAATACCACTGATTGCTTTCAAATTACACCTTTGTCCATAATCAATCAAAACTATCCCTTATTATATGAGTAAGACAGTTCATATTATTATTTAAAAAAGAATGACCAAAATTAGGCAAAATTCCTTGCAGTAGGTTGGTTGCTACACCTAGGGAGTTGAAATTCTAAATGCAAGAATGATCGCGTGCAAGAATATATTATGCAGATATATTTAGTACGAACGTCTGAGTATTTTTGGACGTCTTTTTTTAGGTGAAAAGAAAATTCAAAGTATCCGCTCCTAGAAAATAAGCGACGTAAGTAGTTTTTAGGAAAATTATCGGTGTAATTTATACCAAAGATTACGAATCATACGTATTTTCAGTGAGAAAGCACCTGATTTTCTTATTATAAAATACAACTACTACTGTAACTTCGTTACAAAAGAAAATTACAAGTAAAGAATTGTAATTTTCTTGTGTTCTTTCTTTGGTTTGACTGGTATTGATATGGATCAGATGAGCTATCTATAGGTTGTTTGCAGTAGGCCTAGTGCAGTTAGCTTTTGTTTCAATTGTAAATACTAGTTCTAATTTATTTCTATTACTTGATTGTAATTTTCTTTGTGAATAAAAATGTAGACTTCATTAAAGAAATGAAAACGACCTAGTATGTATTTACAATTGAAACAGTTGAGCGACTGTTGCGATCAATCTAGAGGTAGCTTTACTGATTTTTTTATAGTCAATAGATCATCGTCGACCACAATCTTACCTGATTTAATTTAAAGGGACGATGTGACCGACTACGTATCACGAGTGCATGTATCGGTATGTATGTAAATGTATCACAAATGTGTGTATCGGTATGAATGTATGTGTATGTATCACGAATGTATGTATCGGTATGTATGTATGTGTATATGTATCACGAATGTATGTATCGAACATACCCATTTACCTTTGTCTTGAAAAGACCCAGGTTGTAATTGTGATTGACCTAATCATCGATCTAATTAAAAAAGGAGAGATGAGGTACCTACTAGCTTCTCGAAAGTGGAAGACTCAAATTAGGTGCAATTAGGTTCACCCACCTCAGTCATAGTCGGACCACCGGCGCGGCGTTCGTGTTACGCGTGCTTGCTACGATGTACTTTCGTGTGATTTATTGACCAAGCAATGCCCTAGTGTTTGATAATTATAATCATTGCACAAGATTAGAAATGTAACTGTGAGAGAGTGTTTGCTTGTAGTTGTAACACAAGCCAGTTGTTGAGTAAGCGCTGGGAGAACGTACCATATCTAAAGATGTTACTTAGATCTATGATATCAATACTAATCAGAAATTTCCCCAAGACATACACAATAACTTACAACTACTTATGAACGGATAATGGCGATATCGCATCCTCCCTCTCCAGCGAAAAGACAGAGACTGGCATGGCAGGCTGACAAAGGGTTGTACAAAGACATGTCATTCAAACCCATTTATTTGGTAAAAGCCTTTGCTTCTATTGATGTCTGAAAACGGAGGCCGGAAACAGAAATCAAGTTAGGATTTTTATTGATCGCAAGTTTTTAGCAGAACTTCGTTGAATTATGAAGTTCTTCGATGTAGTTTTTACTTTTTACTGTATATCGTTTTAATTTTTATTTTGTCCGTAGTTTAAAACTTTAAAATTACCGAACAATTCATCATGGTATTCATAGGAACCTACATACTACAAGAAGTAAGAAATACAATTGATTCATAAAGCCGATTTTCACACATCTCACATTTATAAAACACATTTATGCGAACTTGTTGTAGTATACAAAGTGTATATATGTTTTTATAATGTTTTTGTTACTATAGTGATTTCTAAGCAATTAATATCCGATTTCAGATTTATTTATTCACCAACAATTAGTGCTATAGAAGGCAAGTCTAAGAAATGTCCATTAAAGTTTTAAATAAACATATAAGTATTTATGATGAACTTTATAGATAGAATAATATTTTTTGGGATACTTACTAAGTTTTTGACATTGTTTTATAATAATTCGTTAGTGCGTAAGCCCTCACTCTGAGTAATTCCAAAAAAAATTGGGATACTAAGCATTTGATATGTTTTTATAATAATTCGAATAACACACAAAGACATTACAAAAATGTAATTGAAAAAAATAAGTAGGTACACAGTTCAGTTGTTGAATTAGTGCCCCTTGGAGGATCCAAGACCATTCTAGTTAAATAAATGAACTTTTCCTGCGATTTCCCCATAATTCGAATTACACACAAAGACATTACAAAAATGTAATTGAAAGAAATAAGTAGGTAGGTACACAGTTCAGTTGTTGAATTAGTGCCCCTTGGAGGATCCAAGACCATTCTAGTTAAATAAATGAACTTTTCCTGCAATTTCCCCATAATTCGAATTACACACAAAGACATTACAAAAATGTAATTGAAAAAAATAAGTAGGTAGGTACACAGTTCAGTTGTTGAATTAGTGCCCCTTGGAGGATCCAAGACCATTCTAGTTAAATAAATGAACTTTTCCTGCAATTTCCCCATAATTCGAATTACACACAAAGACATTACAAAAATGTAATTGAAAAAATAAGTAGGTAGGTACACAGTTCAGTTGTTGAATTAGTGCCCCTTGGAGGATCCAAGACCATTCTAGTTAAATAAATGAACTTTTGCGATTTCCCCAACAAGCAACAAAAGTTACAGTAATTCGAGTCTGTATGATGGCCGTGCCAGAGCTTGACAAATTGGGGACCCGGATTATCCCAGAACGCTCAATTACAAGCTTCACCCGAATTATACTGAGATTTCAGGCCTGGTCCCCAAATTGGCTTTTGGAAAATTAACTTAGATAGGCTTGTTTTTAGGGTCAAGGATGTTAGCAGAATGGATGTATCAGGTTTAGCTAGTTAGTTGCTATCTAAAGATGTTTTCTATATAATATCTTAATTGTACCATCAATACTTACCATAAATACGTATACAAGAACAAAATTAAAAATTTTACAAGCCCCCCGACAGATTTTCATGAAACATGGCTACACTCGGAATAAAATTATCTATGACAAAAAAAAAACTAAATGAAAATCGGTTCATCCGTTTGAGAGCTACGATACCACAGATACCTACACAGACGTTAAACTTATATACATAACACCCCTCTCTTTTTGCGTCGAGGGTTAAAAATATCTTACAAACTACTAACTAAATCTAGTATGGCACAATCGTCCGCCTTACTGCTGAAAGCAATCTCTTCCAGGCAACCTTTAGATGGACATGATCGGTTAGTGCAGAACTTGACGGTGGTGGCGTAAATGACACATATACAAAAAAAATCATTTCGTCTAGAATACCAACACAAAGAGAATATATACGATCAGAAACTATACTAAGACAAATAAAGCACAAAAAAAACAAGGTCTGTCCCGGTGTCTGTTATCAAATCTTGCAAGTAATCATTTTTCTATAAATGTCCTGTAAATTAGTTGAGGATCAATTACATGGGACCTACTTGAGGTGAGACTAGGTTCATTAGACCGTATATGACTTTTTTTCTTGTCGTCCCATTGTTTGACAAAAACTCCAGGATTTTCCAGCATTATTATTATTTTCCTTACCGGCCTTCCACTATTAGTCAATTTACTAACTAAAAGTTTAAAATGGTTTTTCTGAAAGGTTATATAAGTGAATCCCACGGGAATAAAGACACATTAAATTTTAATTTGCACCAGCTTACACCTTTTGTAGCAGAGCTACGGAATTCGTGTCCATGATTTTCTCCCGGAATTCATTTGGTTTTTACTTCCCGGCTGATTAAATTTTGATTAGCCCCGGACGGCGAATAAGCAAATTTTATTTCGGAGATTGAATTTTTGCATTATAAAATAGCGCTATTTATTTAAAGTAGAATTGTTGTGTGGAGCTTTAATAAGCCAGTTTCATCACACTTTTATAGCGGAGTTATAAAAGTTTGGACATGTTTCAGTCCATTTAAACTTTTTTAACGCGTTTGATGCTGAAACACTTCCACTTTTACAGGCACAGCACATAGGTATATTTTTAAATGTTTAAACTTTTTATTTTAGACTACACTTAATTATATGTACTTACATAATTTAATGTTTAATAATAAATTAGCCCAACATGAATAATTTGAGCTTTTATTTATGAGAATTTGACATTATTTAGCTTCGGATATTATTAGCTGGGGTACGCACTGGCTCCTGAAACACAGTTCCTAACTAGTTCAGGAACCTTCATTACTGCATTATTATTGATATGTTCAGGAGATTCATTACTGTCTGTAAACCAATAATATGTCGATAAAACAAATTTATTATATAATACTAATTTATTATATAATATTTATTATATAATACTTTATTATATAAATTTATTATATAATATAATAATATTATATAATATAGCTGCGCCCCGCGGCTTCGCCCCCGTGGAAATATATGTTTCCAACTTTCTTAATTTTTTCTTTCATAAGAACCTTCTCCTGACAATAACAAACACAACAAAGAAAGAATTAGCGAAATCGGTCCAGCCGTTCACGCGTGATGCCGTGACCAAGGAAAACGGGTTTCATTTTTATATATATAGATAAAGAAGCATAATAACAGTGTTTTATTTATTCATAATAATAATGTCCTCCTAGCCGAATTTCGACCACGGCGGCCAGTCTCATCGGAGACTAGCCAAATGAACAGGGCATATTATAGTGCACAAATTTGTGCGCAAATACAGGTGTCTCTATTCCCTCTCTCTCATAATCCGATGGGACGACAGACTGACACGACCGGGGAGATGTCAAGCGCAGAACCAACGGCTTAACGTGCTTTCCGAGGCACGGGGTAAAAAAACTTATTCCTATGTTAGAAGTCTCAAGCAAGTAGGTATTAGATGATCCTAAAAAATATTCAACCAATAATTTGGGGTGTTTTAAAAAACGATAACCCGACTTCAAATTCTTCTAGTGGCGACATCTAGTTAAAATTCGAGTCTAATTTAGTTTGATGACACATTGACACATATACCATATCCAAAAATAAAAGAAGTATCAAAATCGTACTACTCTGTTAAATGTTATGCGTGGTCAAACATTACAATCAGTGAGTGAACAATCAATCAAGTCATCCCCTGTTTTCCTACCCTTCGGGCTGCTACTTTCAAATTTAAATGGGACCACCTTCGGAGTATACCCTTTCCAATATATTTTTTTATCGAAATCGGACTACTCTGTAAAAAGTTATGCGTGGTCATACATAAAAAAATATATCGTCGACTTGAGAAACTCCTCCGTTTTTCGTCGGTTGAAAAACGACAAATCGCCAAGAGCTTATAAGTGAAGCAGGATCTTCACTTCAGAAGACATTGGAAACCACAAAGCTAATAACGTAAAACCTTAAGAAAGCTATCTGCCATTCGATCTCAAAGGAAGTCCTTATTATGCTTAAAATCCGGTTTACTAAGGCTTCGGCATAAGCGACCTAAAAACTCGTAATATGGGGTAATCAAATTATACATGGTTTTTGTTACAATATTGTGACTGATGGATCCATGAGGGATTTCATTAAAGGATGTAGGTACAGCCAAAGACCTTTCTACAGTGAAAATGAATACCTATCATACTGCTATCTGCCACTGCATGATCAAGTCATTAGTCAAGTCAAGTCATTCAAGTCGAAGTAGTGTGTAATTGTTTAAAGTTCTTAATTTACAAGTTCAGTTTATAAGTTAACATAATGTGTTAGCAAGTAGAAAATTACTGTAACTTACTAAATGCATATCACTACAAAATACTGTATCTTAGTTACAATAAAAAAACTCGAACTACATAAAATTCAATTTTTTTCTTTGGTTCCTCGAAAGAGAAAAGACGATTCAGTTCAAAGATCTTTATTTCTCATTTACAACAAACATGTTGCTTACATGAGAAACTTAAGGCGAATAGTAGGGTGGATAGTGGCGCCACTACATATTTAATTTTATAATTATGTACAAAGGAATTATCAAAAAATCGGACCGCGCGTAGACGATATCTATCATAAGCTTTTTTTAAATGTATCTGTAATAGTTTTGTTTTGTGTTATTCAATCAAAAACCTTGTTTGGAGAGCTTGGTGGCCACCAATAGGAACTAAACTCTTGAAACAAGTATCTGCCTAAATAATACAGTACAAAACTATTAAAGATACATTTAAAAAAAGCTTATGATAGATATCGTCTACGCGCGGTCCGATTTTTTGATAATTCCTTTGTATAACGTAATTATAAAATTAAATATGTAGTGGCGCCACTATCCACCCTACTATTCGCCTTAAGGCGGTACCCTACCTCGTTATTGTGTGAAGAGGATAGGCATAGGATTTCGCGTTCACAGGAGCGGGACAGAGCAAAGCGGCGTAAGCCCAAAAATCAAGTTTTTATTAGTTATTTGCTCCCCACAAACATTAGAATAGTTAATTGAAAAAAAGGCAACATATAAAATGTTCTTTATACTTAGCTCAATTACTATGCTTAATCTCAAGATCGTATCATCTGTATTTATTGAGAAATTAGGGTTTTAGTAAAAAATTAGAGGTAACTTTGCGATTTTTTTCTATCGAGAAAATTTTATGGAATCGTGTTTTCGAAACATATGATCGATAGAATAAGTCCTGAACCTTACCATATATAAATTTCAAAGTTAAATATTCAGTAGTTTGGAAGATATGGAGGTCCGACGGAGTTGAAAATAAGCAATTTGAGGGTAGGTACCCCCTTAAGCTAAGTATTAATATTATGTTATTTTTTGTCTTTCCAAGTTTATTCTAGTAGTGTTACATCCTCGGTTATGTACCTTTGCAATTTGGTTTTAAACACGCCAAACGTTCCAGCACCTTTAATGTCTTCCTGTAGCCTGAGCCCCTTCTTCTTTGTCAGTCGATTGAGAAAAAAATACAAAAAAAAAATCTTGAAAGTGCACTGTTTCGCACATAATTTGGTCGAGATCTCAGGAACACTGCGGTATATTGAAATGACTTATGATTTGGTTAACGAAAACGTATGCTCTGTCCCGTTTCTATGACCGCGAATCGTATGCCAATGCTTTTCACAAAATGGCACGCATTGCGCCCTCTTAAGTAGTCCTCTCCTGGACCTCAGCTAGCCTCCAACAGGTATCCTACGATAAGCGTCATATTGACTCTTATCAGACTGAAATTGGTACCTACTTAGTGGTAATTATGATTCTATGATAAATAATAATAAACCACATTTTATAATGATTTTATGAATGTTCCAATAAAATCACCGAGGTTAACACATCATACAGCTAGTTACTTATATTTAGAGGGAATATTCACAAAAATCACTGAAATAACAATTTTGTACCTCTTGTTATTTCACTTTTCAACAAGCATGTAAAATAAGTTAGAACGGCAAAAAAAATACTTGGTAATTTATTAATAATGTACTTACTTTTTAAATTATGTGTCTCTCTGCCTAGTCCTAACATAATAGCATACTAGCTTCTGCCCGCGGCTTCGCACGCGTATTTTTGGTATGATAATAGCCTATTGTCCAAGTTAGGCTTTGCTCTAAACGTACGTCAAATTTTATCTTGATCTGTTCAGTAGTTTTGGAAATCCTACCTAGGTAACAAAAATTCAGATTTCACAAACTTTCGGCGTTATATATTAGTAGAATTAGCATTTTTAGTTTAGGAGATATGAGTTAAATCGCATTTGTAAGTATAACTCAATATCCGTTCCCCGGATAACTGTCAAATTAGCACAGACGTGGCCTTTATCGTGTGAAAAGAAAGAAACGTTTTCTCAGAATCATTTTATGCGACCTCAAATCTTATTTTTACTGGACAAGTAGATAGCACAGTCCGGACAAAAGCAAAACTAGATTGAATTTTATCAATTATTTAATTATTTAATTTTTGTGTTAATTCTAGTTTAGGTTAAGTAATTTATAGGCAATAAATGATTTATTATGATTATTAAATCTTATAAGCTACCTAAGTAACAGGAATATACCAAGATCCAAAATTGGAAGCCATTATTTGATCGCATCCTCGCATGCAAATCGAGTTAGGATCGATGTGTGATCCTTCCGGTAGCTTCCGGCGAGTCCGTTTCATTTCCGGCACTTTCCGGTGCGGCCCTCGTTCAGCTATTTCGAACGATCGACCGTTTGACGTCTCTGTGGAGGTATTAACGTTCCCATTACAGAGATCCTGAAGGATGGAGGTCATATTTTATGGTCATTTTTATGTCGGTGCTTAGCGGAACTAGCGCGGTCCCCTCGCGACAAAAAGTCAAATTGTAGAAGCTTGGGTATTATAGTGGTTTGTTCCGCCCAGACAACTGGTTGTCTACGCGGAAGAAATTTTCCACGGGGACAACCAGTTACATGGGCGGAATTTTATTTCCGTCTACACAAATGCTTGGTAACTAGGTTTGGTTAGGTAGGTCTAGGTACCATAAGTAGGCAGGCATCAACCTCAACCTTAACAGCCTGTATTGGTCCACTGCTGGACGCAGGCCTCCCCCTGATAAGCGCCTTGTTGGCTTTTATCTCATGGGGGTAATGCCCATAATCCCCACGCTGGGCATGCGGGTTGGAGATCGCAGTTCGGTGGTAGAATTGTTCTGCGGGGGCGCTGCTGCCCGCCCCCGGTGGATATCCCTTAGTCGCCTCTTAAGACACCCGCGGGAAGAGTTGGGGTGGTGCAAATTCTAAGCCGGCACCACACAGGCAGGCATAGATCAAGATATTTGCTGCCTTAGTACTTACTGTTGATTCTGTGAAGTAAGTGTTATACAAATTAATTTAACCGCACCGCTGAGTGCAACAGTAAAATTGTTTAGGTTAGTTTTAGATATAATTTAGGTTTAAATTAAAAATCTTTATTTATAAAGTTAATTACAATTAAATAATAGAAATAAATTAGAACTAAGTAGTATTTACAATTGAAACAATTGAGCTTACTGCAGACTGTTGCAAATAATCTACAGGTAGCTTATATGAACGTTTAAATTGTATTTTTTTTTGGTGAAATACGGGACTGACGTAGTCATGCCACTGACTCAAAGTCCCATAAATAATATTAAGGTTTAAAAAATCTTACTGTTGCCTTATTCCTGGATAGAATGCTGGATGGAAGTAAAATGGAAAATAAAGGATAGATAGAGTCACTAACCGTTAGTTACTTTTTTTGCTTTTTCGAAGAAACTAAATAACTATACCAAAGTTCCTTCTTTTTTCGTTACTAGGCCTGCGTAGTGGTAGATAAAAGATACCCAAAAATATGAACTAGAAGATAATGTAGGGTATACTGTAGAAAAGACTGCAGTAAATAAATAACAGTAGTTTATAACAGCTACGAGTTGTTTCATAACGCTCTAACAATAAACTCACACAAATAATCTCCACTAAGCCCGCAAGCGGTGTCGAAAGCGCCGAAAGCTCCTCAAAATTGTTTTCTCAAGCAATAGCGAAGGATCTTAAGGGGGACAACTCACGATATTTTTTGGTTATATGGAGGAACCAATTGAAAAGGGTTAGGTTCGTAAGGACTAGATTGCATAAGGACTATGTAAACAAAACGTCGTAATTCCATAGTGCCTTAGTAAGCCAATGCCTTTTTTGCAGAATGCCCTAGTGAGTAGAATGTCTTAGTTGTACGATCGACAACTAAGGCATTACGACAAAGTTGTAAAATGACTAATAGAGTTTAGGACCAAATTATAGAAAGTCTTGGTTGTAAAATGACGCATAAGGCAAAGTGTCTGGATAGCTTATCGTCTAATACAAAACTAGTGAAACCACATTCTGGTATAGAGAACCAGTATCTAGTTTAACGTTATACCTAATTCAGGATTGAAGACAATACAAACCAGAAAACTTGTAATCGTTTGACCAATAAAACTAACCATCTATCTAAGAGTGTAAAATGTCCAGCATTATTTATTTACTAGACGATCGCCTCGCGTTTCACCCGCGTGGTTCCCGTTCCCGTGCGAATTCCGGGATAAAATATAGCCTATGTCACTCCCTGAAAAGTAAGCTTCCTAACAGTGAAAGAATTTTTCAAATCGGTCCAGTAGTTTCGGAGTCTATTCAATACAAACAAACAAACAATCAAATCTTTCCTCTTTATAATATTAAGTATAGATATAGATTATAGCTTCTGCCCGCGGATTTGCACATATTTTTCGGGGTAAAAAGTAGCCTATATGTTAGTCCAGGCTAAGAAACTACAAAATTTTAGCCCGATCCATTCGACTAAAATTCATAATTCGAAACTAACCTCTTGGTATTGATTTGGATCAATTGAGTTACCTTCCTCTTGATTTTTGCAGTTACCTCAACTATTGCATTTGTTAATATTAGTCGTAGTTTGTTTCTATTAATGAGATTCACTTATTTAATTATGTCTCTGAACGAAAAGTGAATAAACACTGTATATTATTTTATTTTCATGCGATTTGTGTGAACAGTTCACCCTTAAAACAAGGTTCCTTCGCAAAATGCTTCCTCAATAAACACTTGTATCAAGAATTCATAATACAGGGAATTTGTCACGTGCCTCGACCCTTGGAGTCGAACCCGCTCTTGACTGTGTAAGGGTCCTTGTACTTCGAAAACCCTCTTAGAAAAATCCCTTTCATAGTGTCTTGAGATGGAGAATGTTATTTTTGAGTGCGGTTGCAAGTACGGTACTTAGGAAGGGTCATTTGAATTGTTACTAAATTGTTTTATTTTCTACTAGACGATCGCCTCGCGGTTTCACCCGCGTAGTTCCCGTTCCCGTGGGAATTCCGGGATAAAATATAGCCTATGTCACTCCCTGAAAAGTAAGCTTCCTAACGGTGAAAGAATTTTTCAAATCGGTCCAGTAGTTTCGGAGCCTATTCAATTCATACAAACAAACAAACAAACAAAAAATCAAACCTTTCCTCTTTATAATATTAGTATAGACGAAAAAATATGAGATAAACACTGAAATCATTCTCCTAGTAGATTATATTATTAATTTCTATAGCATTTTATGTATGTACGTTAACGATATTAATAAACCTACCTAATCTATCTATATGCCCGCGTAAAAATAAATTTTCGAACTTTGATGACGCTCTCTACCGCGCGCTTCGATACTTTAATACCATAGACTGATTGTATCAAATTTAATAACGTTTTAAAACACTAGCTTTATACTCATATGGCTCTAAAATTACTACAATAACTGCTGGTACGTAGCACGATAGTCATTGTGTGCTGCTGGCATCGAAATGTACTAAATTGTAAAATCACTGAGCCACGTATTATTTATCTACCATCGGATGCCAAACGTGGCGTTTACTTTTTATTTTCTTTTAGATGGATTATGAAGATTACAGTGCACTGTAAATAGTTTAAAGATGACTTTGTTGACCGACTATAGTGTATGGTCCTTTGGCTACGTCGCCGTCTGTCCACCTGTCTTATGGATTCTGTTAGTGTCCGGCTAAGGAGGCCTAGATGGTGAGGCATACGCCGACTTTGGTGTGTAGACACACCAAAGTCGGCGACACAGCTCGGCGCCTACTATCGGATGCCAAACGTAGCGTTTACTTTTTTCTGTTAGATGTATTATGGAGTTTTCAGTGCACTGCAAATAATTTTAAGGAGACTTTATTGACCAATTACAGTGTATGGTCCTTTGGCTACGTCTGTCCATCCGTCTAAAGCTTTGGTCTACTCCGTACCGACTTCGACGGAACAAAAGACCACTCTAGATGTTTTTCATACGATTATGGGTCCGACACCGCATAGCGCATGACGCAGCAGCATCATCATCATCATCATCAACCTATATTAGTCCACTGCTGGACTACATAGGCTTCCCCTAATGAGCGCCCTGTCTTCAGCTTGCCGCATCCAGCATCTGCCTGCAGTCTTTCGCAGACCGTCTTCCCACCTGGCTGGATGACGCAGCATACTGCGTAGTAATCAAGAGACCAAGGCTTTATGGAGTCTGTTGGTGTCCGGCTAAGGAGAGTAAATGGGGACACATACGCCGACTTTGGTGTGTAGACCCACCAAAGTCTTCGACACAGCCCGGTGCGGGCGGCGGCTTGGTGCGACATATCAGTGTGTATGAATATTGTAGGCAGCTGACAGTGTTTTATCAACTTTGGCGTGTAGACTCCAACAAACACTTATTTTTCTAATATTATAAATATGAAAGTTAAGTTAGAGCGACGCAATCGATAGGGCTAAAGTTTTGCATTTATGTGTCTAGTCTAGTAGATTGACTTATATCAATACTACTACTTCTGATATACGACTCACACTTGTTTTTATAGAAGGTAACTGTTTGATATAGGGTTTTAAGTATGGTAATCACTCGTCTATAAGATTACAAAGGTATACGTATACATTGATAGCACATAAAACTAAATATAACTATTAAACCCACCCTAAAATATAATGTGACGATAAAAGCGATATTGCCCATAACACAAGTTTTATAGCAGCATTATAAATCGTGTCATATAAATCTTTAAGTACCCGCAATGATTTGTCAAATTACTTGGCTGTGTTGTCTAGTTTTACTTGGCCCTTGTGACTGCAGGTGTTGAGTTGAATCGGGCGTCAATTTATGCTGGATGGTTGTGGTGGTTGGCATATGAGAGCGGACAATGCACAATAGAAATGCAACCGAAATTCAGGAAGTGCTTTGCAAATTATATTCTCTCTGTGTTCATAATAGAAGCTAGAGGTAGATGTAGATATTTATAGAGTTTTACATGTTTACTTATTTCCAAAGAAAGAAATTAGTAATTATGTAAAACTCTATAAATATTTACTATTTCTGTATGAATTTGAAAATGTCTTTCAATCTCAACAGCCTATATTGCTCTACTGCTGGACGCAGGCCTCCCCCGATAAGCGCCTTATTGGCTTTTATCTCTTGGGGGTAATGTCCATAATCCCCACGCTGGGCATGCTGGTTGGGGATCGCAGTTCGGTGGTAGAATAGTTTTGCAGGGTGCGTTGCTGCCCGCTCCCCGGTGGATATCCCTTAGTCGCCTCTTACGATACCCGCGGGAAGAGTTGGGGTGCTGCGAATTCTAAGCCGGCACCACAGAGCAGAAAATGTATTTGCCTTAATTTAATGCACACACAAATATAATACCTGATCTAGATATTCATATAGTTTTAAAATATGTGTGTGTTTTATTTGGGGTTGTCGTCAGAAATAAAGAAAGAAAGAAAGAAAGAAAATACATTTATTTGGACTATGCATAACACAACACATTACAATTATATAAACATACAATGAACATACAGGATAATATCGAAAGGAAACAGCAAAATAAGAGAAAAACAGATACAAATTAGTGGTAGTGTTAAGTACATAGGCCAAAAAGGTCCCTGTCTCAGCATTATGCCGCTACAAGCCGAAGCTAGTAGCGGCGCTGGTTTTCAGACAGGTCCTAGGTCCTAGTACAAATACTACAAGTGTGTTAAGTTTCAAAGATTTGAACTCGCAATAAAGTTTTGTTATAGAACGTAACACGTAACATAAGTCGGGTAAGTTCACGAACATGTGTTAAATTGTTATTTTATTAGTTTTGGGGAGTTGCTTAATCTTTATTAAATGTTTCTTTATCACACCCTCGCACAGCTTTTACACAGTTCATAATTTATCTTCGTTCTTTCTTCTTCTTTAGAAATTTTCTGGCTCGTAAGATCTGTCGACGATTTTAACAATTTAATTTATATTTGACGTTGGCAAAAATCTTAGTAGCCTACGTTCCGTAGTGCGTAGGTATCAAACGTATAAAATAAAATCATCATCATCATCAACCTAAATTAGTCCACTGCTTGACATAGGCCTCCCCTAATGAGCGCCATAGCGCCCTGTCTTCAGCTTGCCGCATCCAGCATCTGCCTGCAGTCTTTCGCAGATCGTCATCCCACCTGGCTGGAGGGCGTCCTACACTACGTTTGCCTAGTCGCGGCCTCCACTCAAGAACACGTTTACCCCAGCGGTTGTCGGTTCTTCGCGAGATATGGTCGGCCCACTGCCACTTCAGCTTGCTAATAAATATCTATTATGAATACTTATTTCACATTTTCAAGGAAATATAGTACATACCTAAGTATGTATCTAGATTAAACTGGAGCCAGTGATATTTTTTAGGCCGGGTACAAACCGTTGTTACAGGGCGTAGTGTACTATTCGCAGCGAGCAAGAAACATCAAAAATCCGTTCCGTTGCTCGTAGCGAGCGCCTTCTTTCCCTGTACTGACTGCACGAACGGTCGCTGTGTAATGCTGCGTTCCGTTGATAGACAAAATCGATTTGAGTGCTCACAAAGCGGTCCGTTAATCCGATATCGCGTCTACAGTAATTGTTAACGAAACGTCATAGATGACATAATATTAGGATAAAACAATATTTAGTAACAATTCCGCGCAAAATCTTGATCTAGATTTTGCCGGTGTTTTATCCTAATATTATATAATGGATTTTCGCAAAGTAACGCCTGAATCGCCATCTTTACGCTCACAACGCTCACGCTACCGAGCATGGTCGCTGTGAACGATCTGTCAAATTGTCATATGATTATACAAAATGACATAAGAAATTGTCAAAATCACCATAGACTTGAGGTTATGTTTACGTGAGCGATGTGAGCGCGTCTATAGCCGTTCCGTTGAACATATCCCGATATCTGTCGTTATCGCGCTCAAAGAAATCGGAACGACTTTGAGAGCTGTTAGCGCTGAAATCGGTTATTTTTAAATACGGAACGCAGCATTTCACGTAACCATAGATATAAGTAAAATTCTGTAGATATGGTATGTTCTCCCAGCGCTAACTCAACAAATGGCCTGTGTTGTGTTACAACTAAACGAAATACACGTTATTTCCAATCTTTTGCAATATACCTATCTAATGAACAACAAAGATGGGAAGACATACCTAAACCGAAGTGCGATCGAGACAACAAGACACGCGAAACACGTACGCCGGCCGCGCCGGTCCGACTATGACTAAGGTGGTTGGACCTAATTGGACCTAATTTGAGCGTTCCACTTTCGAAAAGCTAGTGCACAATCTTCCGAATTTTACTTACATCGATGCATTTCATTGCGCCCCGTAATATTGGTCAGCCCGGCTTAAAACCTTTGTTCCTAGATCTTTTCTAAGTCTGGCTGGATACATCAAACAATATAAAATATACCCTCATTCTTATATAGGTATATCTGCATATATTCATCTAATATTTCGAGATTATCACCTGTCATATCCCACCTTTATGTGGTCCCATACAAAGCTCCCCTGTAGGTTCAACTGAAGGGATGAATGGGATTCAACCCTCGTTCCTTTCAGAGGTTCTCCCCTATGAGTTTTTCACACGAAATTGCTTAACACAATGGAAAACGTTTGTGGATTTTCTTTGTTGTTTATGTAATATGTTTTTATGTGTTTTCTGATATGCTTTTATTATTAAACTAGCTTCTTTCATGATTATAGTGCGCTTAATTTTGACGTTATAAATGTTGTGTCGGTTATTTTTTCAGAATTTACAGAACGTGTCCATCCAAAGGTTGCCTGGAAGAGATCGCTCATAGCGATAAGGCCGCCCATTGTGCATTGCTATGTGTTTGTTTTTTCCTGTCCTGTGTTTCTGTTATAATTGGTGTGCAATAAAGAGTACTTGTATTGTATTGTATTGTAACGTCTCCTTCTTCTTGCATGACAATTTCCTGTTCTTAGTTATAGGTTTAAGATTTATATTTTTCGCTTAAGAATTCACTTATAGAGAAACTATAACTAAAGTAATGTAAGTAGGCCTTTCAGATTTCTAAATATAGGTACATAGTAAAATAAAGGTATTACAATGGTAGATATATAAATTAATACCTACTTCGATTGTTAGGTCGAAGTAGTACTTAGTTGTTTTGTAACTGATTCCTATAAAACTTTTAAATTCATCATGGTTATTAACACTAAAGTCATTTGCAACGGGATATTTACCATGATTTAAGTTTTGAGCTATTATATAATACACTCGAGAGCAATGAATCCGGGTCACTCAAAGAATCCAAAAAATCTCGGAAAGTAAGAATGCTAGGTTAATGCAATAAATTGTATTTAATAGACAATTTAATACTCCTTAAATGAAAGTTAAAAAAATATGAGTCACCATACATTTTATTTACACAAAATTACATAAAGAAAAAAAACTGCTGATCTCTCCTTAAAACAAAAATAGGAAACATGAAATTTTTGAACTTTATGACGATTTTCTTGAATTTCAATACTTCGTATTACCTCCTCGTGCTTCCATTACTGCGTTTACGCGGTTTGGCATGCTGTACACCAAGTTCCTTATACGATTTTGGGCAATATTCTCCCATTCCTCTGTGAGAGCAATTTTGAGCTCAGGAAGCGTGATTGGGGGAGGGTTTCGTTGTTTTACGCATCTCCCTAGCTCGTCCCAAGCATGCTCGATCGGGTTGATATCCGGGCTGCGCGCTGGCCACTCCATACAAGTAATCTTCATCTCTTGAAGGTAGTCATTCACAATCCTACCTGTATGAGGTCGGGCATTGTCATGCATAAATATAGCATCCTCACCCAAATTGACCATAAATGGACCAACGTGTTCGTTGAGGATTTCTTCCACATATCTTACGCTAGTTAAAGAGCCGTTTTCTATGATCACCAGCTCTGTGCGACTTTCAGAGGAAATTCCGGCCCACACAAGTACAGACCCACCACCGTAGGCTACTTTTTCTTCGATGCATGCTTGCTTGAATCTTTCCCCTGGTCTTCTATACACTCTGTGTCTTCCATCGTGCTTGTAGAGCATAAATTTTGATTCGTCGGAGAACATAACTTTCGACCAATCTTCAATACTCCAATTTACGTGGTTCTGGGCATATCTTAGTCTTGAAATACGATGGCCACGCTCCAGTTTAGGGCCGTTTGCAGGTCTAAGGGGTTTTAAGTTAGATTCAGCAAGCCGACGTCTTACTGTCCATGCACTTGGGTTACTTCCTCCGAGGCGTCGAAACTGATTTGTGAGTTCAGTTCCTGTGAGAAAGCGATTTCGAAGCATGGTGTTCACCAAGTATCGGTCTTCTCGTGCTGTGGTACACCTAGTTCTGCCCGTTCCTGGTCTGCGTAGGTTAGAACCAGTTTCTTCGTAACGTCGGAGAACTCTTTGTACTGTTGACAGCGACACACCGACAGTCCTGGCTGTATCGCGCTGACTCCGGCCGGTTTCCACCAATGTAAGTATTCTGGTGCATTCTTCAAGTGTAAGCGACATGATTTCAGCTTGAATAATGAATATTGAGCACTATCAACCTGGTTTATGTACCAACATAAATGACAGATTACAAACAAAAGCAAAAACAAATCCTGTAATTTCGTAGTTCCATCTTCGACAGTGTTCCCTTTTCAAATTTGATTTTTTTATGATATAACTTTACAATAACTAAGAAGTTTTAATACTTTCATTTAAGGAGTATTAAATTGTCTATTAAATACAATTTATTGCATTAACCTAGCATTCTTACTTTCCGAGATTTTTTGGATTCTTTGAGTGACCCGGATTCATTGCTCTCGAGTGTATATTGGAAAGCTCAAAACTCAAATCATTCTAAATATCCTTTGTAAATGACTTTAGAACTAATTCCTAAACATGTAAGTAGTGCTAAGTTAATTAACCAACATCGTATCGCGTCACCCGGTACGCAAGCGAGCCGATTGAAACAACAGAGAGTTCTTAAATAACATACCACCAAATATAACTTATCTAACATGACTTAAGCTTGAGTATTTTGGTCAGCAAATAGCCTTTATTCACAAAGAAAATTATACTAGTATTTACAATTGAAACAATTAAGCTAACTGCAGACTGTTGCAAACAGGTAGCTCAACTGATCCATATAAATACCAGTCGGAAGCGGCCCCAAGACGCTGGCTGCATTGCCACGCTGTAGGCAATGCTGATGCGCTGTGCCAGATACTCACCAGCTCTCGGGTCACGCGTCGCTTCGACCAGACGCTCAGATAATTTTTTAAATACCCAAAGAGCCTCGGTACCACACGGACCTAGGGTCTCAATTCCAAGGGGAGCAAATGTGTAGGCTCTGTCGAGACCTGCATATTTGCGCCTCTTGAGATCTTCGGCCAAATCTGCCGCCGCACCCGCCCTCACGGATGTCCTCGGAAGATGGGAAGGCGCAAGTGTGTCGACGCATGTAGCGTCCCACACAATGGGCCTCCCTAACTCCCATGGGACTAGTTCATAGCTTAAGTTAAGCTATGAACATGAAATTCCCTAATAGTGCAAATATAAATCCCCACCCGACAGCAGCTATAGCGCAATCTGTACATGCACTAATAAAGCAAAAACAAAACACTCAGCAAGAGAAAACACTCGCCCAGTCTGAGTGACGTTCTTTGTTATTTCTCGACAAAACCGCGTTTTAAGAGTACTATTCGTGTTTTGTAGAGTGCGCTAAAATGTGGTCCAAAAGAAAACCTAAGGCTTTGAAAGTCAACCGTCGCGTTTTCCGCGCAAAGCGTTCCTATCCAGACTAGAATAATAACCGCCCTAAAATACTGGCAGGCTTTTATTGGTGAAAAGGAAACAGAAGTAGCAAGTTTTGTGATGTCTCCAAAAGTAGAGTCAGTTTTTGAACAATGTAAAATGTGTTTTTTGCCAAACGTGATATTCGTCACCGTTAAATAACGGTATGGGAGGTCCCTTTTCTATTTTAATTTATTCTGCTACAGAAATTGGCACAATTGGTTAGTTAGTGCATTCCTGTAATGAGGGAAGGTAGCGGGTTCAAGTTCTATCGAATTCGGAAAATTTTAGGGATATTATTTGTTTTCTTAGTATGAGGGCTTTCGCAATATAAAAATAAAAACTAAGGTTGCGAAGTTTTCATGCATTTGATTTTTTCCTATACGGTAGAGTACAGGGCCCGTACTCTTAAAAACAAGATCGAAGTTTCTGATTCGTTTTCGTGCAAACGCTAATCTTATGCAAGCGACATAAGAGTTGGTTTTGCACGATAACGAAAACGAAACTTTTATTTTCCTTTCCTGGGTAGGCCCCTGGTATGTCTGGCGACAACCCTTTCATACCAATATAACGTGCTGCGAATTCTACTTTTTAAAGTTTCCCCTATTCTGTGGCCCCGTCAGTCAAACCACTCCACGTTCCCCTTAATTAAGGGGGGCGGTACTCAAATGCTCCTGGCGTCGAATACCCAGACGTGTGCCGTTGAGATAACGAAGCTTTCCCGCTTATTAACACTACTTTTGTCTGTAATCGACTCTACCTAATTCTCATAAGGTAGGAATTCGAATGAAAGACATTTTTTAGTGCAGGCTGGACAAGACTGGGGTACCTAGGCTAGGTGCCAGGTAATATCGTTAATTCCTTACTAATGTTACTCTACCATCTTACTTATAAATCTTCAATTTTAGACAGGAAAAAATCTAAATAAAACTTTTAAAACTGTCATGGCTATTAACACAGTCATTTACAACGGGATTTTTACAATGATTTGTGTTTTGAAGTGTCTCGCTCGAATCATAGTAAATATTCCGTTGTAAATGACTTGAGTGTAAAAGAATCTTAGTTGTTTTATCAGAAAAAAGATTAATATTTTTTGGAAATCTAACAGCCGCTTGTTTGTACGCTGATTAATTAATTAATTATCAAATTGACATCATTTTTTGGCATAAGTGTTACCCAAGTATAGATCGGTCACTGAAAAACCTTTTACAATAGGGGCTTAGGTCTAAGCACAGTAATGAAATTTTCACCGTTAAAAATTACAACTCTATTAATCTATGTTACCACCTGTTCATAGAACATGTTATTGTTCTATGAACTTTTCTATGATTCTTATATTGTTTCGTAATCAAACCTGAGGATCAAACTCCTGATAATCACAGACCTGATCTCTCTCGTTGATCTGGCTTATCATTGCGAATGTAATTCTAATAGTATATTAACATATCACCATTTATGTGATGAACACGGTCTGATATAAATAGGAAAACCATCAAACTGCAATAAAAGTTCTAATTGCTTTATGAGAATGCATCAAACAGGACTAGGTTTAAAACCTTAGATAAAACACCATTAAACTTTCCACAATAAGCTCTATCTAAAACGTGCTAAAGTCTAGATTCCACAGCGGCTAAAGTTTCCGAGGTAAATTGTGAGGTTTAAGAGTTAGCCCCGTTATTTTGCCTAGTCTCGGTATAATTTATCATGTGACCTTGGTATCTTGGCAAACCGGAACGTAATGGGCGTTTTGCATTTTGTAACTGTTTTAGCTTTTGGTTAGATATTGAAAATCTTAAGTTAAGCTTGGTCACAATTTACTGCTTAGGCACCTCATAGAAGAAACCATAACACAAGTAGTGCTTAGGTACTTCTTTTGCGGCTAGATGATATTGTGCGTCTACCCTTACTTATTTAAGTAGGTACGTACTACTAACCTATTTAATTTTATTATCCTACTTCCTACTAAGATTCTCAAAGGAGATTTCACACACTTTCGGCTTTATAAAATATAAAGCCGAAAGTTTGTTAAATCATAATTTTTGTTTCCTTAGATCTTCAAAACTACTGAACAGATCAAGATGCAATTTGGCATACACTTAGGACGTAGCCTAACTTAAACAGTAGGAACAGTACTACTTATTATACCGAAAATACGCGTGCGAAGCCGCGGGCAGAAGCTAGTAATGCGAAAGTTAGTGAAATGTGAAATTTTTGTAACCTAGGATCTCCCAAACTACTGAACAGATCAAGATGAAATTTGGCATACACATAGAACGTAGCTTAACTTAAGCAATAGGCTACTTATTATTATACCGAAAATACGCGTGAGAACCCGCTTGCAGAAGGTAGTTATTCTATAATTATAGTAACTAATATTAGAGGTACTAACCATGGATCTTCAGAGAACGATATGTTTACTAATTTAAATGCAATTAGATTGTAAGGCCTCTTACAAAATGGCAGTGAATATAAAACATTCTTTATGAGTATTTAATTAAATGCCATTCTTTACGATCTTTTGTGCCCAAATTGCCTGTTCTATTTGTTTCACAAATTGTTAGAAATTTAGTCTATTTTGAATAGAAATTCAAAGAGACCAATTTAATTTGCAGCAAGTATTTTTACAGTGATATTACGTTTTCCTGGTTCCCATCGTGAGGATCAAAGGAGGCTAACGATCGCTTACGACAAATAGGAAAATGAAATAATTATCATTTGAAATATCAGACAAATACATTATAGTATTGTTATAAGAAAGGGAATCATGTAACACCATCAAATGACGAATTGTTTGGTACTGAATTTTAATGTCGATCGTTATGGGCTATTCAGAAAATCCGTTACAGTCTTCGACTCGGAATCTCACACAGATTCGCGCCAATCTCAAATATTTTAACGGTTTTTTATATTTTCTGAATTCTACAAGGAATATAAATAGCGGGAAAATAGTTTTCCATAATAAATAAAACATCTTCTATGAACCAGAAAATCTAAAAATATTAAAAACCGCTAAAAATTCATTGTTAGAAATCTAAAAAAATCAGAAGCCTATTTCACAAACGTACCTACCGTAAGTCCTGATAGATTTAGTGACGCTCGCTGATGCGTTGTACCTATGAACTTTAGGTGTATATTATATTATACCTACAAGTATATTACTAGGACTGCGTCCAGCAGTGGACCAACCAGTATATGCTGTAGATGACAAGTTTATCTGACACCAAACCTCACAATCAGAGTCATCCAAAAAACTCGATAAAAAAATGGAACCGATCCAGAAAAAACGATAAAAAAAATGGCGCGGGTGTCAGATTTCAATTTTAAATTTACGATTTTTTTTTAATTTCTTCTAAACTTGGTTAGTTTTAACGTCAGCTTGACACTGTCAGTCAACTTTTAAGACATTGACATGGCTGAAAAGTTGACTCTAAGTACATAAATTCGACGAAACAAAAAACAACAAAAAAAAACGGAAAATCGGCCATAATATGGTCGCTTGCCACACAACGGTTTCATTTGACAGGCCATATTATGGCCTCTTGCCACGGGAGAGGTTAAAGAACATAAAATTTTTAAAAATTAATTTTATTTCTTTCTTAACTTTTATTAAAGAACATGAAACATTAAAGAACATAATAAAGCTCGTGAAATCCTGTGATTAATAAGTGCGCGCGTCGTGATCCGACTGTACTAAAGTCCGACACGGTCAGTGTAGTGTGTCGTAATGTGAACGTGGCCATTCCTGAGTCTGAAGATGAATTGAAGGTAGTCGTGGATACTGCCGTCAATTCTTAGGTTGTAATGTAACTCCGAGATCATCCAGTCGCTCTGTGTTTGATGGGTGTTTGTTACCTCTTCACACGATAACTGAACGGATGTGGTTGAAATTTGTATATTGGTAGTTCTAGGCCTGGCATAAAACATAAGCTTACTGTTGGCCCATAACTCTGTGTTTGATGGGTGTTTGTTACCTCTTCACACGAAAATAACTGAACGGATGTGGTTGAAATTTGTATATAGGTAGTTCTAGGCCTCGGATAAAAGATGGGCATACTTTTTAGTCCACAAATCAGTTCCCATTGGATAGAAATAACCTTTAAACGGGCATAAACAAGTCTTTAATAAGAGTCATCCATCACCTAGATTCCGAAGCAACGATATCAACATCTGTAAGCGACAAACGACAGACGAGACTAATCACTTTTAAAATAAGGTTTGAAATCGTCATCTCTCTGAATCTACTCTTGGTTTCTAGTAACCTCACCGGGTATCTCGATAATTTGAAACGTGTGTCGCGTAATAAGTGGGTAAAACAGGCTCGAGAAGTATTTCGAACAATCCAGGCACAGTTGCGTGGTTTTGATGAAGAACAGGGGACAGGTTTCGGGAATTTACGTCATGAATGACGACTGATCTACTAATTTTTCTCGTTATTAATATTAGAAAGGCACGTAGGTATGCCTCCAAAGTTCCAGAATATAGGTATGATACTTTTTCTAATAAGAATCCATTTTTAATCCTACTTATATTATAAAGCCGAATGTTTGTGAAATGTGATCTTTTGGTAACCTAGGATCTTCAAAACTACTGAACAGATCAATATGAAATTTGGCGTACATTTAGAACAAAGTGTAACTTAGATAATGGGCTACTTATAATAGCGAAAATACGCGTGCAAAGCCGCGGGCAGAAGCTAGTTATATAATAAAACACAAATATATTATTATGCAGGTACATATTTCTAGAAACTCTTCGATTCGACTCTTCGTTACAAAAATCACGTCAAAAGGTTGCCTCTAGCTCTTTGCCTAGCCCAAAGTTTGATTGAATTTATGAAAATTTCCGCGAAACACTTCATTACGACGAATAAATTCAAAATATTTATGGTCTGATTTTAATTTTGCGTAAAACAAAGAAACTATGTATATTATTTAACTTTACTATTTAAATTAAGCATTTGATAGCTCTATGGCGTGTTTATGACAGACAACATGAAAACTTCGCTACATTCAAATAGGAGCCAAAATTCATTCCATTCTGCAGTCGAATAGCTTTCACAAACGCCGTTATTTTGTCGCAATAAGATTGAAAATTCATTGTAGTTTTCCACCTGTGCGGCAGTGCCATTAACGGGTTTCCATTTCGCGTAGAAGTATCGCTCTTAAAGTCTTGAAACGTATAGTACATATAGTAATATTGTACGTTATTGTTCTTGGCTTGGCTTAGCACCTGCATCTAGCACTCACTGCACTCTTGTTGGTTACGATATTGCCTCCGCTCTTGTGTAAGGTATTAACATATCAATAGTAATTTTAATCCGAAGTATGACACAAAAATTATGCGATTTTTTTCATAACTTTGATGCGCTCTCCTGTAAAATTGTAAAAATGAGATTTTTTTTTCTTTTACAATTTTGGAGAATCTTACAGCTAGGCTTACAAATTTCAGATGAACATTATAGAACACGCCTGGATAGACCAGTGCATGTCTGTTGAAGGCTAATTACAAGTTTCCGCAGATATACTTAAAAATTGCATGATAAACAGTAAGTTGACGACATATTAGAAAAAAAACATAAAAAATAGAAAAATACTGATGAAAAAACTATAACTGAGTTAAATAAGTTACATAATTATAAAGTTAGCTTACACATGAAAAAAGTTAGTAGAGATACCATGTTATTCCTTGGGGGTGTCGATTTATATCAATTGACAATATGCGCTTACGCTTTACTTTATGAAAATACTAGTTCCTTCGCAGCTGCGCGCGCGTTTTACCGGGATAAAAGGTTAGTTAATCCCGGTCTATAACAAAATCTATGCAAAATTTCATCCCGATCTGTTATGTCGTTTTGGCGTGAAGAGGTAACAAACATCTAAACATCCAAACTTTAGCATTTAAAATATGAGTGCGGTGCCATGAACTAGGTAGATTTGTCACAAATTAAATCCATCAACGGAAACTTAAAAATATTAAATGTGATAGAATAAACAAGTTTAGAATTAAACGTTCAAGGTATAAGGGCTTTTGTTTATAATGTAGAGTCAATTTATTTTTCTTAATTTATTCTCCCTTATTACCTCTGTTAATTAATAAATAAATAAATAAATAAATAAATAAATAAATAATGCTGGACAATTCACACAGCATTATCTAGCCCCAAGGTAAGCAGAGCTTGTGTTATGGGTACTAGATAACTGATATACTTAATACAATACACTACATAGATAGATATTTTTTATTATACATAGAAAAACACCCAGAACCCCTGAACAAATAACTGCAGATCGTACAAACATTTGTCCCGAGGCGGGAATCGAACCCGTTAATTAGGTATGCCTATACCTACAACGCCATTCTTTCCCGTTCTTCGCGTCAATTTCATCCATTGGGTTCCCACTTCAGTCATTACATAAATATCCTAGCAATAACAAACAGTTTCCTGGAAAACTGGTACAACTTGTTAACACTAGTTATGTATGTACCTATCAGTATCATGTTACATGTATTTCCATATCGCAAACAAGATAGGCGTTACTTTCACACATTTTGTCTACGCTGCGACCACACTTGTGAATAAATAGATAAGTAACGGTGGAATAGTGAGCGTATCGCAAATTCGCTAGATAATCTATCTTCATTCAGACGCTACTAATCGCGAGGTCTTGAGACTTTACCCGCAGCTCTAATGCACCCGTTTTTAGCTCCTTCGCTTCCCTACATAAATGATTTTATGTTGTGTTCAATAACTCAAAACCGACTATGAATTCCTTTATATTTACTCTGCTTTATAAGTTTGGCGAGATAACTATCAATCCCTCTGTAATAATTTTTTTATGGGATCCTTTTCAATAAAAAACCAAAAGAATCATCAAAATCGGTCGACAATTGACGGAGAAACCGATAAACATACTTGAAAAAACATTATACACTTGTGTGTATAATGGTTTTAACATAGAACTTCTTCCGTTTTTCGAATTCCATCCATCAGTGGGTTTTTTTTATTGTCAATAGGTAATTCCTTTTAATTATACACAATTAAAAATTACTATTTACGATATTCTTACTATACAATATTTTACTGACAGCCTCTATACAGCTTTATAAATTTTAGTTCATTTTGTTTCGTTTGACTCTGATTTGCAACATTGAATAGAATGTATTTATGTCTTTTACTTATAATATTTAAGAATTGTGTACTTATGTGTTAACTTATGTGTCATTTGACGACTCCGTTGCATTGTGCCGCGCACTAGGTTTTATAAGGACAAATTTGCTGTAGCTCTTTACTTTGGACAATAAATGATATTCTATTCTATTCTATTCTATTCCTTCGTTTTACTGCAATCTCACATGAAAGTGACGATGTGACCCACGTCGACGCTGTATCACGAGAAGGTCTATTGTATTGTATTGTATTGTGTACTCTATTTTCCGCACTTAGACTCGGTTTGGTCCGTTGTGCGTGTTTTGTTCTGCTAGTGTAACCAGCCTAGCTCCGTCCAGAAGCGCAGAATCTTCCTGGGATCTTCGCAGGCTTCGCGGAGTGACCTCGGGTGGTCGAGGATTTCGTGTCGTTGCGCTGTTACTCCCTCGCATTCCAGGACTACGTGAGCAGCTGATTCTTCGTCACTGAGACACCCCCTGCAGAGAGGGCTGTCTGTCGCTCCGATGGTGAAGAGATGTTTATTTAGTGGGCAGTGTCCTGTGAGTGTCCCCACTAGGACGCGTAGGTCCATTCTGGTCAGGTTTAGTAGGCGCTTAGTTAGCCTTGGTGATGCAGCTGGAAGGGCTGCTCTTGCCTGGCGGCACTCTTGTAGGTGTGTCCATCGTTCGGTGTGTTGTTCTCTAGTTTTAAGCCTTATCCATGTTCGTATTTGGGAGAATGGTAGGGGAAGGAGCGGAGGTGGGCCTATTATCGGCGTCTCCGAACCTTTCCGTGCCAACTCATCGGCGGCGTCGTTACCGAGTGATCCGCTATGCCCCTTGATCCATTGAAGGGTTATCCTGTTTCTGCAGGAAATTCTCTCAAGTGCCAAGTGACATTCGTACACGATCTTGGAGTTGCAGCTGTGTTCTGCCAAGGCCGTGAGTGTAGCAGCACTGTCAGATAGGATACGCACGCACTGGTTGTCTATATCCCTTCTTAGCACAGCTGTGGCTGCCTCGGTTATAGCTGCGCATTCACATTGGAAAATGGAGCTGTGTTTGCCTAAGGTCATCGATACATTGATATTGAGATCCATTGAGTGAATCCCTGCTCCCGTGCCCGTGTCGGTCTTGGAGCCGTCCGTGTATATTCTTACTTCGTGTGGGCCTGATTCATCTCTTTGATTTTCATGTAGTTGTATCTGGTAGTGTTTGTTTTGTATTGGTTTGCTGGGAATTCTGTCACAAGGGGCCGCTAGAAGAGGTTCGTAGGCTAAAGCCCTGTCCAGAATCTGGGCGTGCGGACTATCTGTGGTCCCCCAGTGTCCCGTATTTTGTAGTCGCAAAGCCGACATAGTAGCCTCTTGTTGTATATATAAGTCTAGTGGCGCTAGGTCCAAAATCACCTCTAGGGCGGCGCCCGGTGTGGTTCTCATGCAGCCTGTTATCGCCGAGCACACTAATCTTTGGAATCGTTGCAATTTAGTTATTACCGTGTTCAGCTCGGTTCTGGTCCACCATACGATGGCTCCGTATGTTAGTATCGGTCTGATGACAGCAGTGTATAGCCACATGGTTATCTTTGGAGAGAGACCCCATGTTTTCCCCAGCATCCTGCTGCATTGGTAGAAGGCTGCTGTGCCTCGTTGTAGTTTATAGTCAAGGTGCTTGTTCCACAAGAGTTTACTGTCTAGTATAACCCCTAGGTACTTGACTTCGTTTTTCAGGGTTATTTCGGTGTTGAATAGTTTTGGTAGTCTCAGGTTTACCAAGTTTCGTTTGTTGGTAAACATTATCAGTTCTGTTTTTGTGGGATTGACTGATAGTTCATGATCAGTGCACCATGTTTCGATAGTTTTGAAGGCGGTTCTTATTAAGTCACATAGTGTGCTCTCGAAGCATCCGGTTGCTAGGATCGCGAGGTCATCCGCATATCCCACGGTCACTAGTCCGTGGCCGTTGAGCTTACGGATGAGCTCGTCAACAACTATGTTCCATAGTAGGGGCGAGAGGACGCCGCCTTGGGGGCAGCCTCTGGCTACTACACCTCTTGTGGTTTCATTAATGGTGACTTGTATTGCTCTATATCTGAGCATGTTGTTTATCCACTCTGCTAGGGTCGGCGCGACACCATATTTAGTGAGTGCTCTGTAGATGCTGGTGAATTTGGTCTTGTCAAAGGCTCCTTCGATGTCAATGAAGGCCGCCAGGGTTGGTTGTTTTAGCGTTAGTCCGCTTCCTATCCGTGATACTACGCTGTGTAGAGCGGATTCTGTTGATTTGCCCTTGCTGTAGGCATGTTGATGCCGATGTAGTGGGTTTTGTGAGAGTGTGTTGTTTCTTATCTCTCTGTCACATAGCCTTTCCAGTGTTTTGAGAAGAAATGATGTCAGGCTTATGGGTCTAAAAGATTTTGGTAGGGTGTAGTCACTTCTTCCAGGTTTGGGTATAAATACCACCTTCACCTCCCTCCATTGGTGCGGTATGTACTTGTGGGCAATACACGCTCTGAAGATTCGGACGAGGTGGTCCGCGAGTATGTTACTGCACCATATGAGCATACCTGGGAAGATTCCGTCCAGACCAGGTGATTTGAAGGGAAGGAAGCTGTTGATTGCCCAGAGTACCTTATCGCGGTTTATCATATTGCGGGCTGTGGTCCAGTCTATATCGGTGGGCGTTTGCTCTGAAATTTCCTCCCATTTGTGGGTGTCTGTTACCTGACAGCCTGGGAAGTGTGTGTTCAGAAGCACTTCGCTGGTTTCAGCGTCCGTTTTGGTGTAGGTAAGGTCTGGTTTGATAAGGCATCCCAGAGTGTTCTCCGGCACGCTAGTTAGGATGTTCTTGATACGGGCGGCCTGGCTGTTGCTTTCTATGTTGGTGCAGAATTTTTCCCAACATTCTGTTTTCCTTGTGCGTATATGTTTTTTATAGTTCCTTTTTGCATCATGGTACGACTCCCAGTCTTCGTCTTGTCTGGTGTTTATAGCTCTGTTGAACAGTTTCCTTACTTTGCGTCGGAGTCTCTGCAGTTCGGGACTCCACCATTGTCCTTTTGTCCCTTGTTTGGGCGAGACAAGCGGGCAGGCTTGTTCAAAGCTGTTGGTAAGAATGTGTGTTAGTTGGTTTATGTAGAGGTCAATATCATCGGTTTTTATATGTTTAGGGGGGTTAGGCGTTCCAGCGAGTTCAGATTTGACTAATTTAAGGAATTTACTTTTGTCTGTTTTGCGTGGGATGCGCCTAGGTTGCGGTGTAGGTAGTGTTATTTCAAGGTTAAATCTTATCCATCTGTGGTCTGAACATGAGGCTTCGTCAGAGACATGCCAGTCCTTGATGAAGTCAGAGATCTGTGTAGTTGATAGTGTTAAGTCAATTATTGTTTGGGCTCTAGATGTTACAAAAGTTGGTTTCGAGCCTCTGTTTATTAGGAGAAGGTTAGTTGATATAAGATAATTTACCAGTTCATCTCCTCGGTCGTTGCACCTGGCGCTGTTCCACAGCGTGTGATGTGCGTTAGAGTCGGTCCCGATAATGAGTTCGAGTTTCTCCCTCTCGCAGTACTCAATCAGGGCCGTCAGGTCGGGTGTGGGTGTTGCTTCATCGCTTGGTAGGTAGACGGATGCTAGGACTATTTGTGATATTGAGCTGTTGTGTTTGGGAGATAGGTATAGTCTAGCAGCAGTTAGGTCTCTGGAACAGAGTTCAGTTATTAGAAGTGTTTTAGCGGTGCGCGGAACAACAATACAGGTTCTAAGGTTGCTTACAGTTGTGTTCGCGAGCAACTTGCTTCCTGGTATTTTGAGGCCACAGATTTGGCCTTTTCTGATCCACGGTTCCTGGATGAGGGCCACGGATTCGGGATGTTCCTCCAGCATTCTGCGTAGAGACGCGCTAGCCGTGAGGCTATGCTGGAGGTTGGCCTGGATGTAGGGTGTGGCGGGGGGTTGTGGATCAGATGGTGGTAAGGTCGGTTTAGGAGGAGCGCTTGATTGGAGAGGAGCCGAGGTCGCATTCGCTACTGTCGCTCCCCTCCGAATCGAGAAAGCACTCCTCGGATGCAGAGTTCGGTGGATCCTGGATGTCCATCGGGTCCGGCTCTTGGGGTGGTGGTGGGGCCGGAGAAGGGCACGCCGCGTGTCCCGAGCTGGGGCCGGGCTGTGGGCCAGGGTCAGCCATGTGTCCCGTAGAGGGATTGGGCTTAGGACCAGGGTTGGGGTTGGGTCCAGGGTTTAGGTTAGGTTCAGGGTTGGTGGGGAAAGCTTCAGTAGCGCCTCTGTCCTCGCTATTCGGAGTATCTTTCTCCAGGATATGGAGATAGATATTTCCGAACAGCCAGTACAGCCGACGGTCCTGACGCTTTGCGGTTTCGATGTCCGACTCGGGAATGCGGAGAAGCAGGTGAGTTCCGGGGCTCTCCCCTCCCTCCCGCCTGTCGACGCGAATCAACTTCCACGAGTTGACCTTGTACTCTGAGTTTTGTGCCGCCAGAACCTTGCGCATACCGTCGGCCTCCATCGTTAAGTTGGGGACCAGCAGTCCGCACAAGACTCTCCGCTCGATCTCCGCTTGTCGTTTTAGGACCAGCTTCGATCCAGCAGTTGGCGACTCTTCTTCATCAACCTTCTGGCGAAGCCACGCCAGAGTGAAGTCGTTCTCGCACCAGAACTTGAGGACGCCTTCACTGTAGTGTGCTTTGCCTCGGAAGCGGACCTTCGAGGCCTGGGGCGCGGTACATGGTTCGAAGAGTTCTCTTAGGAAACGCGCTTCCAGTCTCTCACGCACTTCCAAGGCTTGCTCCTCCGTCATGTCTTCGTAGGGTTCGAGCATTACAGCTACGCAGAGGTCGTGCGACCTGAAGGCCGCCGCGTAACTAACTGGCTCCGTGCTCTGGTCGACATCCGACCTTAGACGCTTACTGTCACCAGTAGGCGTAATGCTGTCTTCGGGTCGGCGTCGTTTGGAGCTTTCAGGTCGTGCTGGTGGGGTGAGCCGGGCCTGCGCTGCCAACCTGCCCGCGCGTTTCCCTCTGGGTTTCGACGAGCGACGTGGAGTCTGGCCGCTTTCGCTAGACGTTGGCGCGGCCGTAGCCGCAGCCGGTGTCAGGGCTTTTTCGGTGGGACGAGTCCCTCCTACTGGAGCCGTGGACTTAGCTCTGGGTCCGAGCTGCTGTCCACCGTCAGTGGCCGTCTTCCTGGTCTCTGTCTCTGCCTGTTGGGTCTTGCTAGGTGGGTGGTGCGCCTGGTGGGGTTTCTGGCCCTTCTTCTTGTTCTTCTTTTTGGAAGTAACAAGGTTCCAGTTGGGCCCGGGGGGTGGTATGGCTGCAGATAGGGTCTTAAGGTCGATGGCAGTCTCTCTCGGGGAAGCCCCGAGGGGCGCTCCGATTTTCGAGATATTGTGGGAGGAGGGCTGTCTTGCCGCGTCCGAGGATGCAGCAGAAGACGTCGAAGGGTGGTTTTGCGCGTCTATTGACGCAGCAGTCATGGTTGAGGTGGGCGCATTCGATGACGCTGCCCTACCCTGTGGTTTGGGTTTTTTGGTGGGTTTTTTAGTCGATTTCGATTTTAGCAATTCATTGCCCCCCCCAGAGTACGAGGGGCGGCCCGAGCTAGGCTCGGGAAAGGATTCTCCGGAGGGTTTTCCTCCGGTACCTTCCTGGGGTAGTATTCTCTTTTGAGTTGCGTCCATCATGTTTTGGATTTGGAGGGTTTCCTTCCCCTTGTCGGATTATCGGCCATCGCTAACAATATCCCCCGAGAGGGAAATTATTAGCGGTGGGAACCGGGGTGCACCGGCCCGCCACCTACTACCGTTCCCCAGGGACGAATCCCCAGGGACAAGTAGTAGTACGGGCTCACGAGGAGGTTATCCGACCACGACACCCCGAGAAGGTCTAGACTAGAAGATACCTATTCACTCTTGCCTGGATGATCTTCATCATTCAACTCTACGTTGCTACGTCGTCAAATGCGGGCAACGAACGAACTAATTTAACAAGACAATATTAAAATTTAAAAAAACCCGCCGACGTTTATTGGCTGAACAGATTTTCATGAAACATGGCTAAGAACACTCGGGATAAAATTATCAATAATAGAAATCACAAAAAAAACTAAACGAAAATCGGTACATCCGTTTGCGAGCTACGATACCACAGACAGATACAATACACAGATACACCGATACACAGACAGACACGTCAAACTTATAACACCCCTCTTTTTGTGTCGGGGGTTAAAAATGCGCGTCAACGTAATCAATGAACATTTGTCTACAACGCGCATAATAATAGACCTCACCACTTAGAGTCAATAGCCGTCCTAGGCTAGTGTGTGGCTTAGCATAGCACAAGCCTTTCGTAATGAATGTATAATACTATGACTTTGTAGTCGTGTGGTGATGGCATGAGTCAGAGCTTACTATGACGACTACGTATGCCCCGGTTTTAGAGCTGACGCATAGCGTAAACACGAATTTCTGTTATGATTTATTCACAAAAAAATTACTTTAAATGCTCGCCATGGCTCAAAACAATTAAACCTTTTGAGTTAGTGTAGTGATAGTTATAGTTAAAGTGCATAATTGCTAATTTTAAAGAACACACGAACCAAGTGTCTTCCCCTTAAATAGAGACAATAAGAAAAGTGCCGATGGACACGTTCTTAGTGATATGTTTTTATAAAATTAAGTTAAAACAAAATTACCCATTAATCAAACCTATGGCTAGATTGTAATGTTATTCTAGTGTATTTAAATATGTATGCTAGATTATAGTAAAAATAAAAAAAATGCTCGCCATGGACCAAAACCTATAGGATAGAATTATGAAATTTGGCAAGAAGCAAGGTCTTATAGCACAAGTAAAGGAAAAAATCCGATAACCGTCGATTTGTCATTTATTCACAAAAAAAAAAACTTTTAATTCTTGCTATAGACCAAAACCTATAGGGCACTTCTCGTTTACCTAGAATCATAAAATTTGGTAAGAAGTAAGGTCATATAGAACAAATAACGAGAAAAAAGTGTAAACAGTTAGTTTATAATCTTAAAAAAATAAGTTTTGATTGGGCGTTTTTCGACTCACCGGCCCGGCACCGGCACGGCACCGGCATGGCCGTGCACAGGCACCGGTGCCGGGGCTTCGTTTTTCCACTGTGCCGGTGTCGATGCCGGCTTACGTTCGGTGAGTGGTACAGTGCTGACACGGACTTCAACACGACGACACGTAAAGTACAACGCGTAGATAGATATAACAATGGTATCGTCAAGCCGTCGACTATACTTGTTATATCTTTTACACCTACGACGCCGATACCGAAGCAGAGACGTCAAATTTTGGATTCATCCATTACTAAAATTAATTTGGGGTAATCCTGAAGTAGCCTATATCGCCCGTTCTTTTTTTCTAGGTAGCCTCAATGGCTACTGGTAGCCGATTGGATTTTTTGGTCGCCATTTGACCCCCCAAGGTAGCCTAAATGGCGATAATTCGCCTAATCTGGTACCACTGCCCTCCGCTCCGCTCTCCTACCCGCCCCGCGCACTCACACACGCACATTGCTACAATTCATATACAGTACACATGCAGTTTTGCCGGGCCGGCACCGAGTGGGAAGCTTGCTACCCCGGCGACGGCGCCGGCACCGGCGGGACTCTACGCCGGGCCGGTGCCGGCGCCGGTAAGTGAAAAAGCGAGCCATACATTTTCATACATTTTTGCTTCCCCGGCACCGGCACGGCACCGGCGCCGGCGTCGGTGCCGGTGCCGGGCCGGTGAGTCGAAAAACGCCCATTCTCTCCGTCGACCAAAATATACAGGGTACCTATTTCATGTTGACCTAGAATTATGATATTTGGCAAGAAACAAGGTCTTACAATTAAACAGAACCCTTAGTGCGCGAGTTCAACTCGCACGTAACGTTTTATTTTTTTTCGATTACCTAGGCCCCCTGGATTAGCATACTTACTTGTCTTTTTGTCCCGAAAAAACGCGTGTGAAGCCGAGGGCAGAAGTTGAGTATTTAAATAAAACAATCTAGAAACTTCATTAACAGGCATACAACGCCTGCACTTATGTATAGGTAGGCTGTGCTTTTGTGGTCTTAATTCGGTGAGAACTTTTCACTAACGCTGAAAAAGCCGAATTTGCTTCAGCTTTTTTAATTAAATTTTTAACCCAGATGGAACCTCTACTTGCTTTATTTTCCGACATAAAAGTAAACTGAAAAAGAAGCTGAGAGCGAAAACGTAACGTGATTCTGATTTCATGCATTTGCATTACTTTCGCCTTCCATTTTTTCATATATAAATAACTAGCTGCATTCTTACGACCCGTTGTCCTATTACCCGTTTTCCCGTAGGAATGAAGCATTTTCCCGCGGTAAAAAGTAACCTATGTACATCAGGAATAATGTGGGAATCTAATGGTAAAAGAATTTTTCAAATCGGTTCAGTAGTTTCGGAGCCTATTCAATACAAACAAACAAACAATCAAATCTTTCCTCTTTATGATATTAGTATAGATTATGTACATAACACATTCACTGCCTAGCCTCA
Organism: Eupithecia subfuscata; assembly: GCA_963564075.1. Lineage (NCBI taxonomy): Eukaryota > Metazoa > Arthropoda > Insecta > Lepidoptera > Geometridae > Eupithecia > Eupithecia subfuscata. Next base: position 10,377,551 of record OY751103.1, on the reverse strand, counting down.
GCGGTGCGACCCGCAAGGGTGCAACGCCGCCGCCGCCGCCACCACCACGCGTTGGTGCAGACGGACCTCTGCGTCTTGTGCCATAAAAGTGTTAGTATATTATATCCAAAGAAAATTAAGGTAGGCATGGTTTCTTGAAGATCCGTAAAAGTTCTCGAGTGGCAACAGCGATGCAACGCGAAACCGAGTGTTGGGAGGCCATCCACTCGATGTACCGGCGACATCTAACGGTCCGATCGCAAGGATTCGATGCCTTAGGACCGCTATATAACCCCTATTTGTGGCCTTTTATGGGAGAGGCCTTTGTCCAGCGTAACTTTTGTGGACTTGTGTGGGCTAATGTCATGCCTTAAATTTCCTGTGTGGTGCCGGCTTAGAATTAGCACCATGCCAGCTCTTCCCGCGAGTGTCGTAAGAGGCGACTAAGGGATATCCACCGGGGGCCGGCAGCAGCGCCCCCCGCAGAAAAATTCTACCACCGAACTGCGATCCCCAACCCGCATGCCCAGCGTAGGGACTATGTGCATTACCCCTATGAGATAAAAGCCAACAAGGCGCTTTTATCATGGGGAGGCTTGCGTCCAGGAGTGGACCAATACAGGCTGTTGAGATTGAGGTTTAGGTTAAATTTCCTGTCCCAAAAAGGAGCAATAAGACGGGACATAATTATTAGGTACCATAGAATGTCTTCAACTATAAGCCCGCAAGTCCGTCCAGTAAGTCCAAACAACCAGTCATTATCAGTAATCAGCTGAATTCACAATGCCGCTGGCAATCATAGGACGGCGACCTTGCCGATCGATACTTTACTTGTACCGTTATGCCTTGCGTTTACGTTTACCTTCATCAACATAATCATAGTTGGGGAAACTGGTGTATGATTTTCCTCCAATAATTTTCCATATTATTAAATAAGGTTACATAATTCATTATGAATGTAAGCGGGTTAACTACGAACCTATTTTGTGTTGGAAGAACACCAACGTTTCATCCCTTAACTTAGTTTTTTAGTTAACCCGCTTACATTCATAATGAATTCGTCAAACTACGAAAGTTTTTATAGTAAAAAAAGGTTACATAACTTTATCGCATATTTACTTAATCAGATCCTCTAACTTAATCAGATAAATCTGACATAACAAGAATTTATAAAAATACAGATATGTCTGTCTATTCCATCTATAGTTATAGAATATAAATAAATTAGAAGTAGTATATACAAATGAAACAGTTGAGCTAACTGCAGACTGTTGCAAGCAATTTAGAGGTAGCTCAACTGATCCATATCAATACCAGTCGGAAGCGTCCCCAAGACGCTGGCTGCATTGCCCCGCTGTATGGCAATGCTGATGCGCTGTGCCAGATACTCACCAGCTCGCTGGTAGCCTCGACGAGACGCTCTGATAATAATACTAAAAATGACAGTAAATGATAATAATATACTTGTTTTATTGTACTTATGTATGACTCGTTTATAACAATATGGCTCTCTAGCTTATTCTAGGCCTAGTCCTAGTACTGGCCTAGTACTGGTTTGGTTTCCTCTACCTGTTTCGAAATATTCGAATTGACGAATATATAAAACCATTATCACTTTACCCAAATGAACCGTTAATTCAACTTTAATGCGAGGTGTTAAATCACTTCTACTTACTTCAAGGGTTAAGAAGTAGAATCAATTTTAACATCGTCAGATAAATTTCTACACTCTCCTAGATATGTATCGGGGTATTACACGTAGATACAGATACAGCCTATCGCAATAAACTGTCTAGCTAGGGGCTCTACAGTACTCCAGCTGGCTGCAGCAGGGGCGTTGTGTTGTGAAATTAATATAATAATGCTTCTTTACGAGCTCTGTCGTCCCGCTTGTCGGCTTTGTTGTTTATACGGATTAAATTGGTCAATGTTTATCAGGTAAAACCTTTGTCACTTTACCTAAATTAACTGTTTGGCGCTTGTATGCCTCAAACTAGCGCCGCTGCCTTTTTTTTCTTATTATACACAAGAATTTTCAAATATCCAATGTACAGTTTGTGATGCCTATCCTAATCTTTTTTTAATCCCTCTGAAATAGTTTAGTTTCGTATAATTTAGACAGAGAAGCTAAAACAGAGTTCGGTGGCCGCCAAGAGCAACTTAGCTATTCTGCATAAAGGAAATAAAAGAAAACTATATTTGGGCATTAAAATGAAGCTTATGATAGGTAGGTATAGATATACTATCTCACGAAGTCCGTTGGGCTATGTATGTCATAGTGAATGCATGTACACGTTGTTTTAGTGTGCAAAAATGTAATCTATTAAAGCTGCTTTTCGAGTAGTAGGTAATTCGCGAGTTGAGCTGATGAAATGCCGAACTAATCTCCGCCTAGCCGAATTTCAACTACGGCGGCCAGTCTCATTGGAGATAAGCCAGGTGCGCAGGACATATTTGCACAAGTGTGTGCGCAAACACAGGTGCACTCTCTGTTCCCTCACTGTCATAATCCGATGGGACGGCAGACCGACACGACCGGGGAGAGCCAAACTATGCAGAAATGCCAGACTATGCAAAGTATAATTATATAAATAAAGTTTCACTCCTATTGTCGAAAACTGTAACTTTAGGCATCAGTGTATTTACCTAATTGTAGATATTTTTTGTAAAAGTTATTTCATGCTAGTAACGTTGAGAAATGAATAAACATTTTTGCATTTGTATTTCAAACTAGCTGCGCCCCGCGGCTTCGCCCCCGTGTAAATTTATGTTTCCAACTTTCTTAATTTTTTCTTTCATAAGAACCTTCTCCTGACAATAACAAACACAACAAAGAAAGAATTAGCGAAATCGGTCCAGGCGTTGTTGAGTTATGCGCTTACCAACACATTTTGCGATTCATTTTTATATTATAGATAATTCTACCTGTTCTAGGAAGCACTTACATAAAACCCGTACGTTGAAAACATTACCGATATTCATGAGAAAAATTCACAAACAAGAATTATAAATCAGCGTATCCGCCTAATTTTAACTGTCGCTTCGTTGTAAAATAATAAAAAAGCTGGAGCATTTCAGACTCGTAAAATATTTTACGGTAAAAGCAATTAAGAGTGTAGCTGAGATAATTTGGCGTGTTTTAAAAAACTATGAACAGACTTCAAATTGATATATGAATGAATGAAAATATATTTATTCTGATATATGGGATATATATGGGACCAACTTTGGGGTATATCCTATCCAATAAAAAAATAGTTATCAAAATCGGACTACTCTGTAAAAAGTTATGCATACATTACATACATTACAATCAGTGAGTGAGCAATCAATCATCCCCTGTTTTCCTATCCTTAGGGTTGGATTTTTTATTCCAAATTTAAATGGGACCAACTTCAACTTATACCCTTTCCAATAAAATAATTATCGAAATCAGACTACTCTGTAAAAAGTTATGCGTGGTCATACATTAAAAAAAATATACGCTTCGACTTGAGAACCTCCTCCGACTTTCGTCGGTTGAAAATATGAAACTGACCATGTGCCATCCTCAACCTCAACCTCAACAGCCTGTGTTGGTCCACTGCTGGACGCAGGCCTCCCCCTGATAAACGCCTTATTGACTTTTATCTCATGGGGGGTAATGCCCATAATCCCCACGCTGGGCATGCGGGTTGGGGATCGCAGTTCGGTGGTAGAATGTTCTGCAGGGGGCGCTGCTGCCCGCCCCCGGTGGATATCCCTTAGTCGCCTCTTACGACACCCGCGGGAAGAGTTGGGATGGTGCAAATTCTAAGCCGGCACCACACAGCTATGTGCCATACAGCGTGGCAATGCAGCCAGCGTCTTGGGAACGCTTCCGACTGGTATTGATATGGATCAGTTGAGCTACCTGTAGACTGTTTGCAACAGTCTGCAGTTAGCTTAATTGTTTCAATTCTAAATACTAGTATAATTTTCTTTGTGAATATTTGTTGATTTTTTTGATCATGTGACGAGTATGTACAGTGACGTTCATCTTTACCCGACCCCTCTGGCAGGTTCCCAGGTTACGAGAGTAGGAATTTCGTAATTGCATCAGTTTTGGTTTTATGATATTAAATTTGTTGTTTTTATATAAACCTAGGTTATGCCCGCGGCTTCGCACGCTTTGTTTCTATAGAAACGTTTAAAGGTGATTTCTATCCCATGGGAACTGATTTATGGGATAAAAAGTAGCCTATGTTTGATTCCAGGATTAGAATTTCAGCCCGATCTGTTCAGTAGTTTTGGCGTGAAGAGGTAACAAACATCCATCCATCCATCTATCCATCTATCCATCCATCCATCCATCCATCCAATTTTTCGCATTTATAATATTAGTGGGATGGCTTGTTATCTTCATTTTACCAAAATATTCTAGTTTTAAAATAGTTCCGTATTCATAGAAATTGACTTCAAACGTAACAGGGGCTAACAATGAACGCTACTTACGCTACTATTATAACGGACCACGCTAGGGTCCTGCATATTGACAATATGAGACCGCTTCATTTGAACCCTCTTTTTGCGACGAGGGAAAGTCTTGGGTTAAAAAGCATATTTCATCCACTGCCACAATTTCTTTTTGAGTTGGAAATACCCTAAAGAGAATTTCCATTGGGGATTTCAGAGCTAACTGAGTTTCGCTACTTCTGGAAATGAACTTCACTTTATGTCATAAAATGCAAAATATTTACTGCCATAGCATGATCGTTAATTTCGAGATGGTCCAAGTCCTAAAAACTTAAAACGTATGTGTTGTTCAAGAGTTTACATTTTCGAAATAAATTTATAGAAAAAAAAATACAAATTACAAATCTTTTATTTGATACCATGTACATATTGGTGTAACAATGCTGACGAATTGGTCAGAAGTGTTTTCGAACTGTTCTGTGAAGCTAAAAATTGCAGCTTTATATCCAGTTAAACTGCAGAAACTAACTTGTTGTTAGTGGTTTTAATTCCTGAATATTATTCAGTGTAACAAAAAATATCAAAGAAATTACAAGCAAAGAATATAAACAACTTAGAACTAGTATTTACAATTGATCTATGTAACTGTGTATCAATACCGGTTTGTGTTTAAATTATATTAATACCTTTATATTAATAATATAAAGGCCTTCCGCTTTTTTCTGCCATTGTAAAGATGTTTGGCCGAAGACAACGCCTAAACTACTGAATAGATTGGGCTGAAATTATTGCACAAATAAAGATCTTGACCTGGAATAACATATAACTTATATTCAAAAAAACTCGTGCGAAGTCGCGGGCTGGTAGTTGATATATTTGCCTAAAACTTTTTCCCGAACAAACCTGAAAGCAACTAGTGAAATGAAGGATCGTAGGCCGCGTGAAATAAACGAGTAAATCAACTTAACTTCCACTGTATAAAGCTCTGGCACAAGTTTGCATTTGTCCACGAGATAAACAGAAGTGACACTGATGCCAAATAGTTATGATGTATGATGATATTGTATGGTATTTACTAATATACCTATCTCTTTATTACCAAAGAAAATTACAATCAAATAATGGAAACAAATTATAACTAGTATTTACAATTGAAACAATTGAGCTGACTGCAATACAATTGACAATTGACTGGTGACAAAGAGAATTATACTAATATTTACAACTAGTTTATGCCCGCGGCTTCGCACGCGTTTGTTTCTATAAACGTTTAAAGGTGATTTCTATTCCATAGGAACTGATTTATGGTGTAAAAAGTATGCCTATGTTTGATTCCAGGATTAGAATTACCTGTATGCAAAATTTCAGTCCGATCCGTTCAGTGGTTTTGGCGTGAAGAGGTAACAAACATCCATCCATCTATACATCCATCCAAACTTTCGCATTTATAATATTAGTGTGATGTGATTGAAACAATTGAGCTAGGCAGACTGTTGCAAACAATCTACAGAAGAAATTTTAGAGCATTTATATCCAAGATATCATAATCTTCGATATAAATTCTCCAAAATTTCATAATAGATAAACACCTACATACTGAAACTTTTTACGTAATTTTGAAGATGTATATTGCTTTCACTGCATGAAATAGACACTCGTAAATTAATGTTTATTTAATTTATAGACCTTATCGACAAATTCAATAATAAAACAAACAGAGTAAAACAGTGAATCTTTGACCCAACTGTGGATAGAATCCGTTTGCTTATGATGGTGCCGACAGAGGAACTTTTTCGCTCAACTTCCTTGTTCGTTTACGCCGTTAAAAACGCTTTCTTTCACTTCTGCTTTTTAGATTACCTCTCCCGTGGTTGGATGCTGGAAAATGTCCCTATTCATCAAGCTCACGTGAGCCAATTCGAATCCATTTCGATTTGAGCCCTATCGCACGCAGGGCTCCTGCGTGACAGGGATGCAAATGCACAAATCCGTTCAGAAGTCATCCATTCTACTTCGACAATTTGTTGATCTACGGAATTTACTTGATGATGATTAAATTATGGGGAAAGCTTTCTGCTTGTTTTAGACAGTCGGTACCTATATCACTTTATGTATTTCTATTTGTATACCTTGCAATGCATTAGCTTATCCTAAATTAAAGACGATTTAGAATAAGCTAATGCAATGAATACATTAAAGTGAAGCAATTTTTCTTTTAAAAAGGGATAGGTAATCTTATGTTTGTGGCTCTGAATGATACAGTATTTATTTATTTTAGAAAAACTTACGGCTAAACACGATCAAAAATTTAAGTACAAATATAAGGATGGCCAATTAAAAGTTTTCACGATAAAATACGATAGTATAAAATTAAATACGATTACCGAATAAGATTAGACATTTAGCAGCCTTTTATGAATACTCCAACTCTTTAGCTGTTGAGATCTTTAAGAAATAATCACAATCGTTCAGAAATCACTCTACAAAAACTCAAGAATCTATACAATCACGCCCACAAAGAGCTCTCAAACTTCTCAAGTCACTCCCTTCATTTGAAAGGGATAACGGAGGAAATAACTCAGCGGAAACCTTGATTTTTCCGATGAACAGCGCCCGATGAGACAAGTAGATTGGTTCGAATTCAAAATGGGGTCGTTTATCTTCAAATAAGCGTGCCACACATGCAGATTGTCCTTTGCCCTTTTATTTTTGGGCATGACATCCATAGTCGGCGTGTGGAAAGCTTTTATTAAATTCGTGATTGTTATAAAATGTAAAATACATCTGTTGGCGGAGCGTTATGGTTATAGGTATTCTATTCATTGTCTCTGGTAAGCCGTTGGGACATTAATTCTCCAACGAAATGGTAAGAATAAGTATGAATACTTATTCTGTTATGCATGCAAAAATTTACTTTTAGGATTGTTTAAAAGTAAAAGCTTTCAAAAGCGTACCCTTTTTTGAGTAAATCGCAGCATAAATAGAAATCTAGAGCTCAAGACTGAAGTTGTGGAATAGCATAGAATGCAAATGATTGGCGCAGACAGAGAGACAGCTTTCTCTGATTGCCCGATTACAGACGTTGAGTTCAATCGAAAATCTTTACAGAAGCTCTTCAATAGTTTCTACGATATCTTTAGCTTTTTGTTTTGCTTTGTGAGTGAAACAAAAGAAATAACAAAGGAGTTTTAAGGTAAAGATATTTTGTATGCCCTAATATTAGGTTTTTTTCAATATCGCGGGCAAAATAAAAGTTATATATTTGGATAGAGGACACTAAAAAAGAAAAATATGTCTTTAAGATAATGTCCTAACCTAAAGCGTGATCTTTCTGAGATATTCCCATTTGAAGAAATAATATAGTTATTTTCTTCTGTGAAAAAAATGCTTACCGATGGTAAGGGCAGAATCTTTAAACCCCTTTATCGGTGTCTATAAATATAATAAAGTTTTATTGGCACCTACACTACTTTTAATTAAATTTTTGCATTTTTCTTTTCACATTCACTGCAGCAAAGTACTAGGATGTCATGAACGCGAGGCACGTCCTCTAACCGGGGCGAGAGACGTCTGATTCAGCGTCAGTGGCCACCGAGTGGCCTCTCATGTTAAGTGCGTGCTCCCCAGACCCCGAGTGCTCGGGCGTTCTAACAAAATGATATTCTCACTTGTTATGCGGTCCTGGTACTTTCAGTTGTGTTGCTGTAGTTTTAGTCGTAAAATATTTTAGATTTAGTCGCAACAAGCTGAGCTTAATACAGTACCAACGAATTAAATCAGTGCGCGTAATTTTAGCGTAACCGCAGTTTATTTTAGCCAGGTATGCATTTGGATAATTAACGCCAGCATTTCGAAGGTTCCATTTGCGTACCTTTTATTCTAACAGGGCAATTTTGTTTTGTATGGTCATTCAGATACTAAAAAGCCTATTTTCAACATTCGAACACATAACCTTAGCTTGCCGGATTTAAATAGTTGTGCCAAGGACAAGTTACTACTTAACTAAGTATCAAAATATTTGATAGATTTTCTCTACGTAAAATTATTTTAATTTATATCATATTTTAAACGGTGCCCGAGGTCAGTCCGAACCCCGAACAATTAAATGTTTTCAATCTCAAATTAACAACTTTGGATCGCTCCATAAAATTATTAGCCCTTTAAAACTTTTTGATTGTCCTGTAACTCCGCTCAAGTTTATTTAAGTCCCATTAAGTTTTAGAATGCTTCTTAACTTTCATTCCTTTGTTTCAGATGTTAAAGTGATACACGCACAACTGGAATAATGGTGAGTTATGACGTTATCTTTGCTAAACAAAATAGCCTTACAAACATATATTTTTTGTCACATTAATCACATAAATCGCGCTACAATATAAGCAAAATATAATAAATAAATAAATAATGCTGGACAATTCACACTGCATTATCTAGCCCCAAGCTAAGCAGAGCTTGTGTTATGGGTACTAGATAACTGATATACGTAATACAATACACTACATAGATAGATATTTTTTATTATACATAGAAAAACATCCAGAACCCCTGAACAAATATCTGCAGATCGCACAAACATTTGTCCCGAGGCGGGAATCGAAACCGCAACCTCCAGCGTCACAGGCGGACCTTCGCCCGCTGCGCCACAGAGGTCGTCAATAAATGCTAAATGCATATTTTGTTTTGTAATTGTATAGATCAGCGATGATAAAAATTTTAAAAGGGTGCAATGTACACCAGTTTGTGAAAAGTATAGGCATTATGTAGGATCTCGCGCTCATAGAAGCGGGACAGAGCATGTTTTTAACAGCGTATAAGCGCAAAAATCAACTTTTAGCTTATTCACACGAAAACTACACAACTTATGAAGAAACTTGTTCCAGGAACCAAATAATAAGTAATAACCTATGAATCAAAACAAGCCATTTCAATAGACTGCAGGGTTCCTGAAATCACGACGAAATTATGCGCGAGACATGTTTTATACTCGTATTTTTTTTCTCAATCGTGTTCTCAAATGCAAGAAACCAAAGAAACAATGTTGATGAATTTTATGTAATTCGAGATCCACGAGGATCCTGTGAGTACTGAGATCTACGCCTAGTTTGACAACCAAACCCGTTATTTACTGCCTCTGCGGGTCTGGGACCCGAGAAACGCGCTACAGCTACTCCGCAAACAAGAAGTACTTAGTACGTATGCGACGTTCTCACTGTAAGTGTTCTAGCTCTGCTTGGTTTGGAGCTAGATGATGAACCCCAAACTAAGCAGATGTTGTGTTTATGGGTAGGTACCTACTAGATAAAAAAGAAATAGAAAATGCTGGACAATTCGCACAACATTATCTAGCACAAGCAGAGCTTGTGTTATGGGTACTACACTCGAGAGCAATGAATCCGGGTCACTCAAAGAATCCAAAAAATCTCGGAAAGTAAGAATGCTAGGTTAATGCAATAAATTGTATTTAATAGACAATTTAATACTCCTTAAATGAAAGTTAAAAAAATATGAGTCACCATACATTTTATTTACACAAAATTACATAAAGAAAAAAAACTGCTGATCTCTCCTTAAAACAAAAATAGGAAACATGAAATTTTTGAACTTTATGACGATTTTCTTGAATTTCAATACTTCGTATTACCTCCTCGTGCTTCCATTACTGCGTTTACGCGGTTTGGCATGCTGTACACCAAGTTCCTTATACGATTTTGGGCAATATTCTCCCATTCCTCTGTGAGAGCAATTTTGAGCTCAGGAAGCGTGATTGGGGGAGGGTTTCGTTGTTTTACGCATCTCCCTAGCTCGTCCCAAGCATGCTCGATCGGGTTGATATCCGGGCTGCGCGCTGGCCACTCCATACAAGTAATGTTCATCTCTTGAAGGTAGTCATTCACAATCCTACCTGTATGAGGTCGGGCATTGTCATGCATAAATATAGCATCCTCACCCAAATTGACCATAAATGGACCAACGTGTTCGTTGAGGATTTCTTCCACATATCTTACGCTAGTTAAAGAGCCGTTTTCTATGATCACCAGCTCTGTGCGACTTTCAGAGGAAATTCCGGCCCACACAAGTACAGACCCACCACCGTAGGCTACTTTTTCTTCGATGCATGCTTGCTTGAATCTTTCCCCTGGTCTTCTATACACTCTGTGTCTTCCATCGTGCTTGTAGAGCATAAATTTTGATTCGTCGGAGAACATAACTTTCGACCAATCTTCAATACTCCAATTTACGTGGTTCTGGGCATATCTTAGTCTTGAAATACGATGGCCACGCTCCAGTTTAGGGCCGTTTGCAGGTCTAAGGGGTTTTAAGTTAGATTCAGCAAGCCGACGTCTTACTGTCCATGCACTTGGGTTACTTCCTCCGAGGCGTCGAAACTGATTTGTGAGTTCAGTTCCTGAGAGAAAGCGATTTCGAAGCATGGTGTTCACCAAGTATCGGTCTTCTCGTGCTGTGGTACACCTAGTTCTGCCCGTTCCTGGTCTGCGTAGGTTAGAACCAGTTTCTTCGTAACGTCGGAGAACTCTTTGTACTGTTGACAGCGACACACCGACAGTCCTGGCTGTATCGCGCTGACTCCGGCCGGTTTCCACCAATGTAAGTATTCTGGTGCATTCTTCAAGTGTAAGCGACATGATTTCAGCTTGAATAATGAATATTGAGCACTATCAACCTGGTTTATGTACCAACATAAATGACAGATTACAAACAAAAGCAAAAACAAATCCTGTAATTTCGTAGTTCCATCTTCGACAGTGTTCCCTTTTCAAATTTGATTTTTTTATGATATAACTTTACAATAACTAAGAAGTTTTAATACTTTCATTTAAGGAGTATTAAATTGTCTATTAAATACAATTTATTGCATCAACCTAGCATTCTTACTTTCCGAGATTTTTTGGATTCTTTGAGTGACCCGGATTCATTGCTCTCGAGTGTAGTTCACTGATATACATACATACGTTACATATATATTTTTATCATACACTAGACGATCGCCTCGCGGTTTCACCTGCGCAGTTCCAGTTCCCGTGGGAAATCTGGGATAAAATATGTATAAATATCACTCCCTGAAAAGTAAGCTTCCTAACGGTTAAAGAATTTTTCAAATCGGTCCAGTAGTTTCGAAGCCTATTCAATACAAACAAACAATAAAATCTTTCCTCTTTATAATATTAGTATAGATAGAAAATACCCAGAACACCGGGAACAAATACGTGCAGACTATACAAACATTTGTTCCGAGGCGGGAATCGTATCCCCCTTCGTCGCAGGCGGACCTCAGCCCTGACGTTGTCGCAGTATTGTGTTTACTCACCCTTTTCTCGCACCGGGCCATATAATTTTTTTTCTCAAGGTCCGATACCTACCGGAGCCTGGCCACCAGGAGAGATGAGAGATACCTCATCATTAGAGATAATCATGATAATGATGATGTCCTCCGCGTCGTCATATGTAATAAAATAACTATTATCACTCTGTTGACACTTTTATGAACGTACTTGTTTATGCCCGCGGCTTCGCACGCGTTGTTTCTATAAACGTTTAAAGGTGATTTCTATCCCATGGGAACTGATGTATGGGATAAAAAATAGCCTATGTTTGATTCCAGGATTAGAATTACCTGTACTTACCTATTCAAATTTTCAGCCCGATCCGTTCAGTAGTTTTGGCGTGAAGAGGTAACAAACATCCATCCATCTATACATCCATCCAAACTTTCACATTTATAATATTAGTGTGATATTCTCTAGTTGGCGAACCAATTAATAAAATAACACATAATTCTCTCAGCCACAGCTCCATTAGCTGTGAAGTTCTTGAATGCAATCATTCGCCAAATTGTGCGCCAAATAAGCGCTTGAATTCCGGAGTAACAGTGCAGTTAGAGCATATTTACTTAGAAAGCGGTGGCTTTTTGCTTGGTCATTGAGTAAATCGGCAGGGCAGTTTGAAATCTTGCACCTATTTTAAAACATACCCCTGAAAACCCCAAACAAAACCAGGAAATATAGAAATGAATGAGAGGATATTGTGGAATTTTTCATAGTAGTTTTCATACTATCATAGTGCTTGGCTTCACCTCCCTAATGTAGAATTAAGAAACAAAATGACTTTCTTACGTTCCATGAAGTTAGGGCGTTATCTGAAGAAAAATATCATGAGAACCAGTCATAAATACCAGAGTAACTCAATGCTTACCCGTTTCATTTTCCGAAAACCCAACTTAAGATATTCAAGCCGCAATTCCACTGGTTGCAACTTGCAACAGTTGCAAGCTGACGCTGGTGAGTTGACCAGCTTTTGGTGTAATTGCATCTCATGCAGCCCAAGGTATCTTAATTAAACCCCATACTGACAAATACGGAGGATAATTACGACCACAAGCAGTCTTTCTCGTTCATTTCTCAGTCTCGTTAAATAAATTGCTACTAAACAATACTGTGACTTAAAAGTGAGGATGTAGAGTCGCGTTTTGGTTGCCGATGAAGAGAATAAACGCCATGGAATAGACTAGAATTTTCGTGTTGGATAGTAAAAAGTAACAGGCGTCGTAAAAAAACGCTTTGAACCGGAAATGGAGTAAAATATGTGCCGGCTCTAGGACGCTTTTGTTCATGAAACGTGTATAAAATGTTTTTAAGACTTATCAAAATCTTTTTACGTGAAAACGCTGTCAAACAGAAATTTCATTTACCACGCCACGCTACGGCAAAGTGTCAAACTATTTGTGACTAAGCTTGGTTTAACCATTTTAATTTTATCTACAAGAATTATTAAATTAAATTTTAATTCCCTTTTTTCAGATAACTGTGATCCATAATTTGTTAGTCGCAGAAAGATCTCTTATATTAAATGTTAAGTCTACCGTCGTATTATGTTCCCGAGTAGAAGGTACAAGCGCCAAAGCCATTTTGTCTATCACAGACACTACCTATTATAAAATAAGTAAATACCAATTTATATCTATGTTATTGCCTTCCAACCAAGGAAACCCAATCCATTATTTATCTCTTCGGCCCCAGACAATGCGCTAATGGTGCTATCAATTAAACTTGTCCGGAATCGCCGATCCGATTCCCATCGCTTCCCTTTTCCCTCCACTCCGGACATTAGATTACGTCCTGTCTATGTGTTGCTATGTCTATGAGTACTGTACGTGTACAGTCGGTGGCTGTTCTAAGATGAACTCAATTTAGTACTATAGCGCACTAAATTTTACTTACTGTACTCGGTTCTAGAATCTTAGATATTTTTTATAAGCAAAGGGCTTACAAAACCAAAGAACAAGAATAGGTAGACAAAATTTTACGACCTTTCACCATTCATCTCCCATCCTTTTTTTAACTCGAATTTGCCCCTTTTTTGCTGCGTGTGAGCAATTATCCGTTGTTGAACTACCTTTTGTTTTTAGTGGTCACACAAGTAAAAAATAAAGTGTCATACTCACAGAAATCTAAATAACAGTGCCATTTAGATTTCTGTGGTCATACTTCTAGACTGGACACGGATCGAGTAAGGTATTATGAAAGGTTCTTTTTAACAGACGGCTTTTGAAAATTTACAAAAACGTTATCTTACTCTGTTCTATCACAAAACCCTATTTACAAAGGGTAATCTAATCATATTGCAAAATTTACCTACGATTACGTATGTTTTCAATATTTTACAAGCATTTTTAAAAACGGCACATTCACCAAAATTAAATATTCATACGAACAACAGAAATTCTCGTTTTCTCATTAACGCCGAAACAAATGAGCGACTCGTACATACGGTTATTTTTTCCGTAAACCAAACCCAGAGCAAATGTAACCCCCGCAATTAGTCACCCTTCTACTCTCCCCCTCGCCCACCCGTAGGGAATAGGGATGTTTCTACATTTATTTGGATTTAGCCGGATATGGCCGGATCAGAATCTCTATCGCTCGCTGTGCCCACAACTAGACTACACAAAATTAAAATATCTTTTAAAGGGCAATGTATACGCTTCTACAACAAAACTCCTAGTGAGTTGCAATAATTATCAGTAAATAAATCCAAACAAATTGTTAAAACCTTGCTGTGCAAAAAGGCTTACTATAAAATATCAGATTGTCTAGAGGATAAAAAAGCTTGGGACGGGTTTTGCTCCAACTCGAAAAATAACAACTAACAGGCTAAAGGTTTCTTCGTCGCTTCTTTACTTTAGTACATACCGAAGCGACAGAAATAAAAAAATATCACTTTATTTCCGTGTCAGTGTTTAGTTTTACATTTTGACCTTTTATAAGTGTACATTTATTTTATTTGTGGAAATAAAGAGTTTTTGATTTTGATTTTTATCGAACGACAACGATGAACGGCTTTCGAATAAAAGATAACGCTGCATTACGAGAGACGTTCAGCATCAGTCTCTTCTTCTTGTCTGTAGTATTCTTCATTCGACGACATAGGCCTCCCCTTATGAGCGCCATAGCGCCCTGTCTTCAGCTTGCCGCATCCAGCATCTGCCTGCAGTCTTTCCCAGATCGTCATCCCACCTGGCCGGAGGGCGTCCTACACTACGTTTGCCGAGTCGTGGTCTCCACTCAAGAACACGTTTACCCCAGCGGTTGCCGGGGTAAACGTGAAATTTTTTCCTGAGCTTAAAAACCTGAATTTTTTTCCGACCTTTCCAAAATGATCCCGGCTTTCCCACACGTCCATACGCCACTAAGAGACTAGTTGCTTCTCATCTCGCAAGGGTTAGATGGCTCCACTCCGCTCCGAACATCTTTTTACTCCCACCCAATGACTATATTCGGCGTTTTACCATTGCGGTCCGAAGTAAATTGCAAAAATGGCCTCTCTAGAGAATGATTTGAATCGTAAAATTTGGAAGTCATGACCGCTAGTAGAAAGTTTTCGTGTAGTGTTGATTTTCGAAAGATAATCCAGCTAAAAGCGGATTATACGCTGTAACTAAGATCTTCTAATCTGGTAGCATGCTTGGAGACATCAAGTCTTCTTTTTTTCTAATTTTTTTAAAGGACTTTTGTTATATTCATTAACATGTCAGTCCTATTGTATACACAACAAATTATTTTCTAAATATAAGTTAAACAAAATGAAAATATAACGTAACAGAAATATAAATGTGCTTGTCGAGTCAACTCTCCTAAAACGTCTAGTTACTAAGAACAATTAACAGTGGTAAATCAGTTACTCGGAATTTATAAGTTTGGCAGTTGATCAAATAATCAATTAGGTAAATAGACTTTATAAATCAATTGACTGACAGCCTGAAATGAAACACCAAAAATCCAATCGGTGAGAAATAAACTCGACTTGACCAAGTCACGGTGGCAAAAGTCTTGATGAGATTCTAATCCAATCCATTACCTTATTTTAAAATAACTGCAAAAACATGAACATTACGAGATCAATGGTGCTTGGCGAAGATGCGGGTATCTTTAGACAGTTTTATGTTACAGGTAAAATCCTCCACATAAAAGTCTTCGAGCTTTATCAAATAGAGAATTCGGGCAAGCCTTTTCACGGTGGGGGATTAAACGATTTGTAACGAACCGTACCTTACCTACCTATCTCTGGTATAGGTATAATACATAGGCTCTCATACGCGTACTTACCTAAATGGAACACATGAAAAGCCACCTTTATGATGAAAGGTAAAAATGTTCAGTGTAAAGTAAAATAAGCGGTGAAACGTAGGTACTTAATTGTTTTAGGACTCAGAGAACATTTTTAGAGGAGAATCCCATGTTATTTTGTAAGTGGTTAGACGCTTTCCCAGTCCATATTTTACTATGAAATCGCAGGTTGCCTAAGGGTTTTAAATTAAACATTACTGGCAGTTTTTTTCCCGAAAAAGCGTGAGATCTTCACGAAACCATTAGCCTTGCGCAGAATGTGTCACTGAAATGAAAAGATAGATACATATCTTTTCACTCAAGTGAACTATATCTCTCTTCTAGTTCAATAGTTCAGTTTAGTTCACTTGCTCAACAGTAACAAATGTTGTTGTCGTTCGGTTTTCTTTCACAAGTTCATCAAGAGATATTGATTGATGATATAAAATTTGAATGAAGGATATAAAATAACAGTTCAACCAAATTATCGCAGCTAATGAGATGAGTTTAGACACGAGTTTGTTTTAAAATAAATAGATACCTACCTATGTACCTACCTAAATATAGTTGGCAGTTATTAATAATTATTTATATTAAAGTTAATCTGTTATTTATTGCAGATTCATGAGTTTTTACGGGTACATTATGTGTAGGTAGGTACCGGCATAGAAAAAAAGTTTCGGTAAAATGAAAAGTAAAGTAGGTAAGTATACCACAGTTTTTCCTTCATACTTCATCAAGGCTGTCTGTCAAGGACTGACAATCTAGACAATTTCCGTAAGCGGCAGATACTTTTGTGTTATTATTATTATTCTAATGAAAGAGGTAAACTGGTAAAAATACCTATGCCAAAGTGTTCTTTACTGTTACGACATAAAGCTCAAAAATCATGTTGAAACTTGTCGCTTCATTTTACGTAAGTACAAACCTGTTTTTAACTGTACATTGCAATTTAGGTTGTTAGTTTAAGATAACTTTTTTTGAATAACACGCAATGTACGTGTGACAAACAAAGACTTCTAAAATCGTTCTCATACGGTCATGTTCGAAACGAACGTAACCGAGCTAGTGAGTGAAATAGACAATCACTTCAGTACCTACAACAGAGCGTGACAGCATAATCTATCACAATCTATCCGCACGGGTTTTCGTTCGTCGCGATCGAGATGAAGACAACTGAACTAAAGAGTTAGTGAACTAGTTGAATTGTAAGTGAACTAGAGAGAGAAGGACGGCGCACAACTGAAGTAGTTCATTTGAAGGATTCATTCGTGAACTACACATGCCTAGAAACCATTTGGAATTACCATAATAATACCAAATAGCTATATAAACGGTGCTTACAAAAAGCTGCTGCTGTATTTTATTCAGTGCAACCAAAACTCATCATCAAAATTCACCAGCAAAATAACCAATCAGTAAAAAGCCCGCAGCCTGTACAAACAACCCTTGTTTGTTGAAAACAGTGTGTAAATATTATCGAAACATCAGCCCGTCCGGTCCAGGTGTAAAATGATCCCAAACCACCCTCGCGAAATTGGAAAACCGGGAATTGGCACGCTATGGACCTGCTAATTGGTGCCATTAATCTTTTGACCGTAACCGAATCTTTCCCGAATGATCACGGAATTTGCCGAATATGTCCGATTGTCCATCTACCTTCATCTTACCACAGAATGTAAAATGCTTCACACACCTTTAATGTAAGTTAATACAATGTATGTATTAGTTTATACATGGAGCTTTGTATAAAATACCTTCTAGCGAATTCTCGCGTGGCGGGGCGGCCAGTCACAAATGTATGTGCGCAAACACAGGTGCACTCAATTCCCTTACTCTATTCGAGTAAGGGAATCGAGTGCACCTGTGTCGGATAAAACGGCAGACCGACACGATGAGGTAGCATTGTTCAACACCTTTCTACCTTTCTGGTATAATACGGGTTAGACCTTTGATTAGACCATAAGGAAACTCATAACCTGATATCTCTAACTCATAATAAGGGCTAGCAGCGTCGTTATTTATAACTGTTCTTTTGACCATTTACCATAACCTAGGAGCATAATCAAACCTGAAAACACATCCCCAATGATCACTGAAACACCTAACCGGCTGAACACATTCAGTTATAACAAGTGATTAGATTTTGGGTTCGCAATCCTGAATAACGATCTTTGTTTGCCAAACTGTTATAATAGGATTGTATTTGCTGATTCATGGGGACTATTTGGATAAAACTTTTCTTATTTACCTTTGGTAGCTTAGAAACACTAAGTTTCTAATCTACGAAAGGTAAATAAGAGTTAGAATTTAATAAAACACCTCTGAGAAATGGTATTCCTAAAATCGTGTAGTCTCTTAATGGTAGTTCTTCAATTTCATTTTATTCCTTTCTCTACTAGTTTCTCTCTTGACTGAGTATTTCCATTTTCTTTCCGATATTCATCTGGACCTCGAAGCCTCAGATACTGCAGATCCATTTTATGAGCGTAAACAATGCGTTTGAAGCAAGCAATATCTCTCGAACGATTTACCTCGAGTCTGGGAACATGCTTTACAATAAGTCTCCGTGGGGTTCATACTTCGCCAGTAAAATTCTTCGTGTACATTTTATTTGGCATTTTATGTTCGTGAAACGACAGGAATATTCTTATTATGTAAGGTAGACAATTTATATCTGTTCAGCAAGATTCCTCTTCGATACTCACGATGCCAAACATACAAAATGTGCAATAGTTATTCTACTCGATCTTATGTATTATTATCTTATCTCATGAAGCTTTGGATTTACCTGTAAATCAGGTTTCAAAATCGGTCAATCCAACAAGCTAGGCCTTTTATCAGTTCATTATTATATTATACTGCAACATATTGGTTAGTTGAGTATTTTTTAATGATGCCTTAAATATGTTTTCTTTGTTTCAGATGTATGGAAAGAGTAGTTGGCGGCTGCGGCGGCGGTGCAGGTGAACAGTGACCGTCATGGCACGGACATGGGCCCGCGTGGTGGCCGCAGCATGCCTGCTGGCGGCCTCCCGCGCCTATCTCATCCTCGTGCCCGACACAGCCCCGCCCGGCTACGAAATCCTCGACTCCGCAGTCTACAAACTCGGCTCCGAGCGCACCTACAACATAGATGTCCACAGAACAGCCAACTTCGTCCACCACATCCTCCGCGTCAACAGGACATCCGGCGTCGTCAGTCTGAGGAAGAGACTACGCTGCGACGGCATCTTTTACCCCAACCTCTTCACCTTCTACGTGGACTCTACTTCAGAACGGATCAGGGATATCGACTACTACAGTTTACCTATCAGAATCCTCGTCATAGGCGAGGATTGTGAAAGGAGACATGCAGAACTGTACGATATAGATTTCGATAGAGTTTACGATCAGGACGACGCGGCGCTTCAGGTTGAGGAGGATGTAATCCGGGATAAGAGGGAAGCACCACGACAAGAGAGTATAGACTGGCGATTGCTAGAAGCAGATGAAGATGTATCTAGTCAGTATAACGTTTTATCCACGGCGTATCCGTGGTCTGTTCCCTTGTTCGAAGACTACGCGGCGAGGAATAGAACTAGAAGAAAAAGATCTCTAGAACCAGTACCTTTCGATATGGCGATTGACGTGAAAATCGCAGAAGCGCGGCAATGGATATCCGAGACATACGCCAGTTTCTCGATACCGACGACCGATCGATGGCAGGGGATTTGTTTGAAGAAGTCTCAGTTTATTAACTCCCTCGTCGCATTCTTGCCAAAGACAGTGCAGAAGATGTGTAAAGTGCAGTTCCTTGACGTGAGCGATCCTCGATTTTCGATCGAGAATAGCCAAGGGGACTTGGTTGCAAGCGAGGACGTGTGCATTCAGGAGCCTATGTGGAAAGTTTCTATACTGTTTACCTTTAACTGCGACCGGACGAACATCATTGACTCGGACCATCGTCTGAAGATAGTATACCACCACCAGGAGTTAAATGATACGGATATAGCGAGGCGAGTGAAGCGGGAGCTCAGAAACCAATCGCCGTACTTCGAGCAGGCGCTGTATGTGGCTTCGGTGGCGGAGGAGCAACCGCCTGGAGTGGTCGTCACCACCGTCAGAGCTCGGTAAGTGTTTACTAATACTTTTCAATATTTTTTCGGTAAACCGTTACCAAACTAGCTAGGTAGGTAGTTCGGAAGAAACGTGGAATAGAGTCTACTAGGATCAAACATAATAAGGTACAAAAAAGTAGTTCTCTCTCACGAAGTCCGTTGGGCTATGAATGTCATAGTGAATGCATGTACACATTGTTTTAGTGTGCGTAAGCTTAGAAGCAATCAGTCTCGCCCGGGACGCGGTCCGGGTCACTAGTGCTCATTGTATTCACGTCAGATTTTGGTAGCGAGTACCGTCAGCATGACAACTAAGCGCAAAGTTGTTCGTAGTGAGGTAAGTTAACGGACTTCGTGAGATAGAACAACTCTAAAGTACCTTAGTAGGTGGGTATAGAATACGGTCTATTCTCTTACTTTACCTTTCTTTGTCTCGCACTTGGGTAACAATTATGTCTAATTTCCGGTTGTCCAGTCACTCAGGATGCTAACATTATTCCAATCAGGGTTTATACGGCACCATGAGTAAGTGGATACATACGGCTAGACCAATGAAGTGCTTATTAATTGGATTATACAGTTGGCGGTTGGTAAATAAATTGATAATACTGGACAATTCACACACCATCTAGCCCCAAACTAAGTAGAGCTTGTGTTCTGTTCTGGGTACTAGATGACTAATATACTCAATTCATACATACATATATATGTATAGTTTTATTTTAGAAAATACCCAGAATACGCGGAACAAGAATACTTATTGTAAAAATAGATTGTTTTCATGATAGTTTTTTCGACTGACCGAAGTAACAACAGGGTTAGGTTTTGGCGAGTGAATGAAAATATCAATGTGCTTTCATTATTTTCCTATAAAAAGTAATAATCAAACACTGCTTATCATTCTTAACGTGCCATAATAACATTCGTATAATATAACAAGCCATCTGGCGCTTAATTAAGCGTATTATTGTATGAAGTGTGTTCAGCTTTTATGAACCCATAAATTTTATGTGGCTCTAGCTCAAACCTCTGTTAAGAGCCACCGCACGCTTCAAACCTTAGTTTACCACTTAGGAAGTATTTTCAATGTATGTAAGTTGCTATACTTACAATGTTTCGAAAGACCAAGTCCTTAAGACCATTTTAAGGACTACCCAGGTTTCATCATTATTAAGATCAAACCATCTTGATCTTGGTGAGTATCTGACACAGCGCATCAGCATTGCCATACAGCGTAACAATGCAGCCGGCGCGTCTTGGGGACGAATAGTAAATACTTGTGTAATTTTCTTTGTGAATAAAGGCTTCTGCCATACTAAAAAAACAAATCTACAAGTTGGTAATATCTTAATATAATTATGCTTTCTCTTGTGGCTCAGCGACCCAAAAGTGGTTCTTGATTTTGGCCCATAGTAAAACACATCTCCAGGCATCTATTGGATCTCTAGTTCTGAGATTTCTAAACAATAAATTACACAATTTCTTTCGATTCCGAAATTTCGAAAAAAATGACAAGTTCTCAATCTTTTTCAAACAATTACCAACTAATAAAAAGCTTCTACAATTAACCCATCTGTAATTTATAAATCCACATAGCTTGCAAATACAATGAAGATGTTTTTACCAACAATACTTAGACCATTATTATGATACACAATGCAGAGAAATTGCCATATCAAGTGAATGGCTTTCTTTTCACGGCATTCGCTACTTTTATTTCCCGTAGACGTATCAGATACTTAAAGACTCATTTCCTCTAATAGCGGTTAATCTTCTTATAGTGATTGCGTGGAAGTCCAACTCAGGGGGAATTAACTGCATTTGCTCGATGAGTCTGTAGCTCTATTGGTTTATTTACTGGATGCACGTAGTTTATATATGCCTATAGAATAGAAACTCGTTGAAGTGGAAATTAAAAAAATCACACTCAATATCTTAACTTGAGGGATTATTATTATTAGGGGAGGCCTATGTCCAGCAGTGGACTAATATAGGCTGATGATGATGATGATGATGATGATGATCCTAACTTGTGAAATCATAGGTAGCTAAAGCTTGCTTAAAATCTCCCGCGATCGTCTTTTGTTATTTCTTCAATGAAATAAAAACATAAGACGATTTTATCACTTTGAATAACTAAGGTCAGTTACTATCGTCGATGAAAGCGTAAGAGTCCCCAAGCACGTTCCTACCACAAGCGGCAGAGGCGGAAGCACCCTGAGGGTTTTCACATCATCGTACCCGTGGCAGTACGATATGTGTGCGCATTTCCCTCAGGATAATAAAAAAAAGCTTAGTTACCTACTTAATGACGTGACATGCACAACTAGAAATGGAACGTCATTCAGTTGCATCATCATTTAAAATGTTTCGTCGTTGATCTACGAGTTTCATTTCTGTAAACAAGAGGTTTGGTTCACATTGATTTCGATCGCTTTCAGAAAAGTTTGTCACGTAACCGTAATAAGGATAATAGCATGTGATTAGGAGTAGTAACGCTAAGTGTCGTTACGCAGTCGATAAGGTAAAAACTGTTATTCGTTTATCGGCTTTTACGTTATCTACGCTTTAGTACTTCCTTAAGCCCGCGCAAAACATAGTAAATTTTACTGAACAATCTATTTAATCACCAAATTGAATACGGAACGGTTATATGTAACACCTTCTGTTCATTTAGTACCAAGGTAGGATGTGTAAATTAATTATTGATGCAAAAAAATATGCATACGTACATTTATGTGAGTATGTAGGTACTTAGAAAAAACAATAAGAATTTTAGTACCGACTTAAAAATAATTAAGTACGTTAAATTATTTGATGGCTTTCGGCAGCATTAGTGCATCGAATGATCGACTTATCGTCTAGTTTAATATAAATTTAAACGCCAAGTTAACAAATGACAGCTTTACTACAAAAAAGTTAGAGATATCTGTTGAGCGCGTGTTTAACAAAAGCGTTACCACAAAACTGCGTTTTACGACGGTTTACAGTCAGACACGGCTTAGACATAGTTAAAACGAGAGTTAAAATCTTGTTTAACCCATATCTAACTGTTTAGACACTGTTTAGCTAAACGCTTGTTAGACCAGTGTTTACGTTGGTTTTTGTAGTACGTAGGTTTAATTAAGAAGTCTCAGTCAATAATATTAGGTTTACCATCACCAGGGACCCAGAGAACAGTCCAGTAACCTACTCCATGTCAAGTCTCCTGGACTCTCGTTCATCAGGCATGTTCGCCGTGGACTCCCGGAGTGGAGTAGTGACCACACAGGCAAGGCTGGACCGGGAGCGGCTGGATGTGCACTACTTCAAGGTGGTGGCGCAAGATGACACGTTTCCGCCGAGGAGTGGAACAACCACGCTGCAGGTAAGTCCAGAAGTTTCTAGTACTTCCATCAGAGTTGTGCTATTTAGCTAAGCTGTAGAATGTGTGCTGTGTGGTGCCGGCTTAAAATTTGCACCACCCCAATTCTTCCCCCGGGTGTAGTGAGGCGACTAAGGGATATCCACCGGGAGCGCGCAGCAGGGCCCCCTGCAGAACAATTCTACCACCGAACTGCGATCCCCAACCCGCATGCCCAGCGTGAGGATTATGGGCATTACCCCCCATGGGGGGTAGTGCCCATGAGACAAAAGCCCTTAAGGCGCTTATCAGAAGGAGGTCTGCGTCCAGCAGTGGATCAATAAAGGCTGTTGAGGTGAGGTCAGGTGAGGTAGAATGTGTTAAACCTAATCGTAGGTACACGGCTATTGGTTTTGCTGTACAAATCTCAGATGAAAAATCACAAATACACACTTAATGTCTATGTCACTAATCTAGGCAACTTGTCTTTGAATAATCCCCTAAACTCTCTCCTCTTGTAATTTTCACAAAAAAGAAACACAACTGCAAAAATACTCTTCAATCAATATTAATCACTTAACAAAACAGAAAGGAAAACTCGACAAAACATTCACAAAATACTTATCCAAAGTGCAAATTGTGTTTTGTAGGGACATCGAAGTAATAAGCAAACTCAGATTACAACAGAACCCTTTTCTGAAGCCCTAATTAAGTCATAAACACGAGAGGAGCAGGGTGGATCGGTATAAAGAGCTATAAAGGTCCGCGATCATGCTATGATTACAAACAATCCTGACGGTTATGAGGATAATGAGCTTATCTAATTAATAAGTTAAACAAAAAGCGGGCTTCTATGGCCGGCTGTGGCCCATAAATTTCTATTTATCTTGAATTATAAAGCTAAACCTTCCATTAGGTAACGAAAGCTTTCCTGGTAAACAAAAATGATATACCTACCTGAAGAACAAAGTTTTATGAGTTCATTCTTATAAATATAACAACTTCCGTAGCGCTGAATGAGTAAATCGGCAGATACCAACTATGTATTTTTTGCTCAGTTTTAATGGTGGCTTTTTGTGCACATCGCTATTTTACTATCTGGTGATAATTCAGGCATTCTAATAAATGTTAGAAACTACCCATATTTTTTACCTTCCGTAGCGCAGTGCAAGTAAATCGATAGTAACACTTAACAAAATTATGTATGGTTGGCAAATTTTACTGGTGGTTTTCTCGCATCATCTGCAGATAGTAAAATACTATCAGGTGATAATGCGGACAAATTTATCCCTTTCTTTCTTTTATGTCCTGCGATCTTGGGGTACAGTGAGTCTTAATGGAACCTAATTCAGAGAGTACGTCTTCTTTCTCTTCTTAGATCAACGTCCTAGACTGCAACGACCACTCGCCAGTGTTCGAGATGCAGCAGTACGAAGCCTCAGTGCGGGAGGGCGCTAGTCCTGGAACCACGGTGCTGACGCTGAAAGCCACTGATCAGGACATCGGGAAGAATGGCGAGGTAAGACATATCGCATCAAAACTGTTTTTAAAATCACCGCACTCGCCCTGATGATGTCCAAAGGGATGAATCGTTGATGTTCTTCCAACAACAACCAGGGTCATGAATTTTTAAAGGTTACCTAAGTTTCATACACAACATGCGCTTTTTAAAACAATAATTGCTTAAATTTTAAAAGCAATACAAAAGTAATTCCAATACTTTCGGAAAATAATGGTTACCAAACGCTCTCGCAATGCAGTTTCAACCATAGATCTCAAGGTTTAATACACTGGGTGCTGTACTAAATTCGAGAGATAACTTACTTACGTTTACGTTCAGACCGGTTAACCTATTGGTTTAATCTACGTTCGATTAGAAAATAATTCTTCCAATCAATCAAAGAACCAAATGATTGCAATGAACGTCGAACGTAGATTAAACAAAATAAGGAGGTTAACTTAAACATAAGCAAGTTATCTCTCGAGTTAAGAACTTATAGCACCCATTGTATTAAACCTAGAGTTCCATGGTTGAACCAGCATTGGCGAGCAGGCGAGTACCGAGCGAGGATTATGCAGCTTACAATATGCATCGGGGATGTTATTGTGTGATCAGCAAACAGGCTTGGACGGGATCCAATGAAATCATTTATGATACGAACCTATTTTTATTGCTATACTCTTTAATTAAACTTACTGGAAGCGATTTAAAGGCTTTGATTCATGACGCTGTAAAATTTACTCGACTTTCATTTAAGTTAAGTATGTATTTCGTACTTCTATTTTGTACTTTAATTTAAATACATATTCACATACAAGAGTTTAAGTAAGTACCTACATTCGTTAACACACAATTAGATGCATTGATAACGTGAGGGGATAACGTGAGGGGCACCCTAAAGATGAAGAAGTCGAGAGACTTCTTCATCTTTAGGGTGCCCCTCTTAAGGAATGAAACCACCTCTTAAGGAATAAAACGTTGGTGTTCTTCCACTACAATCAAGGTTCGTAGTAAACTCGCTTACATTCACATAGAGAACGTAAGGGGCGTTACAAACAAGGTAGATCTAAAATAAACCAGCTAAACTATGTCTTTCAATTCACCAGGTGGAATACTCAATAGAATCAGTTACCGCGGAATCCCTGAACCCTGAAGATCTGAACGACTCCATGGAATCCAGCCTGGACCAGTCAGAAGCCCAGGATGTGTTCCGTGTGGATGGAAGGAGCGGCGCGCTGCTGACCAGAGCTCCCCTGGATCGGGAGAAGGTGTCCCGGTACACTGTGATTGTGAAGGCTACTGATCAGGCTAGTCCGGTGGCTGATAGATTATCGAGCACGTAAGTACCTCGTCGATATTTTACTTATCTGCTTGTCACAGCTGTCCCAGTATTCAAACAAACAAACCTCACTCGAAAACCTAAGGAGGTTTTCGAGGTACCTGCGCGAAATAAAATTTCGCGTCGTGGCGCGGGACAACGTGCGCATCTTATGTAAACAGCTATTTTTCAGAATGTTTGTATAGAAACTTCCTATAAGTTGAATGTTTTTAGAATCGGGTTGAACTGAACTACCTAACAGGCTTATTAGAATTGCAGATCAGACTTTGCCCAGAAATTCCCTTAATTTACAAATTTTTTCGACAAATAAATCTAGTTAAGAACCTAAACATTACGTGTCATTCATTGAATATCAAATGTGCCTTTCCAGATAATTTTCTGATCAATCCTTGTTTCTATTGCAGAGCAACGATTCACGTGAACATTCAGGACGACAACGACAACTACCCTCAATTCAGTGAGAAGACTTACACAGTGACTGTAGACGAGGACATCAGTGTCAACGACAATCCAGTCATAGCAAGGATAAAGTAAGTGTCTAGAGATCATAACATCTAGGGGAACACCGGAGAAGTTTGAAAATGTTTATTTAGTTTATATGTGGAGGTTTAAATAATGGAAATTAAATAGCTATTAGTAGTTATTTAATTTCCATCACACTTTGTATTTAGAGCAAAGCTTTGTTAAAAACAGCTTAGCATATTCATCTGGCATGGTACTTATATTAAAAAAAAATTGATAAACTGAGATATTGGTGAACTGAGAGCTTTTCCAGTTAGGAACAGCTTTAAAAATAAACAACTACCTAAGTACCATAACAGTACTAAAATCAAGTTCTCTAAAAGATCCAACGCTGAATAAATAAGCTGTCAGAAAATACCATGGGAATGGGATTTTTCAGCAAAGTTTTCTAAAAATGAACACTAAAATAGAAGCACTCACGGGGCATTTCAACTTAGGAGATAGCAAATAAAACAATAAACTTCGGTCTTGGCAGGCTTACTAGACTCCCGAGTCTTGTAGGGTTGTTCAGCTGATATGTTTTAGAGGGGCTTGCACAAGAAACCTTTTATGAGTCGTCAAACTAAATTATGATTAGCAGCTAATACATCCAACAATCATCCATTCATTATACAAGCGAGATTTAAGGCCCGTTACCTATTATGAAGGCTTGTTCGATCATTGACCAGATAAGTAGTAAGTAAAGTTACTACTAACCTACTACTTGGTCAGTTTTTGCTCAGTTCAAATATAGTACATTACGTCCAAGGTCAGTAATGGCCGGGTTGCTGGCCGCGATGATGATGGCCGAGGCCTAGCCAGTAAACAATGAGGATCCGTAACGTTATAGCAATTTGAATAGAACTAATATCCACGTTATTCCTTATGACATAAGAATGATATATCTTTTTAAATTATCCAAATCGGACCATTATGTACGAACTAAATTACTAGCGAAGTTCACTGAGTCCGTAGGCAGATATCAGTCTTTAGTGATTTACTCCGAAACTATAAGTTTAGGAAAAAAAATGACAGAACCAAATAGACTAAGTTTTGAGAGACCCATCGAATGCAAAAAAATGTAAAAAAGAAATCATTTGAGTCTATTGGTGGTCATAACTTCGTCAATTTTTGTCGTAGAACAAAAATTTTTGCACTGTGTGTTATGGATTTCTTAGCTCTATATATCTGCATTCTCAACTAAAAACGTTACGGATCCTCATTAGGCCTACTTTGTGAATCACGTGGACCGAAAAGTTAATCACGATTTGCGTCATAGAGCCCGCCAATTCCTAAAAAGAAAATACTACATATTGAAAAGTTACAATACTCCTAAGCTACCAAGCAGTTATTTCAGTTTATATGTACTTTTCCAACAAAAGTGTGTTGAAGATCTGTGTAATTTATTTTCACTAACCTTTTACCACTGCTTGATCTCCTTTATTCGGAGACCTTGTTTAGGGCAGCCCTGGTTGCCTAGGTATCATGGATAGGGTGTTTCAAATTTGCATGTTCATAAATCTTTATTGAAAATACAGTAGCCGCGTGTAATAGTATTTATTTTTCACTCGCCTTTTGCACCCACTGTCGTAAATTATTGGATGCGAATATAACTTAGTGGTTTTATTCTCTTTGGATGCAAAGGAATTATGCATAACTCGCAAAAAACACATTATAATTTCTAAAAACAAATGCTAAAGTTTGTTCTTGAAGAACCTCTTTTATTCTTGCAAAGGAGTTTCTATTTAGAATTTACAAAGGTTTGTTCCATTCAGAGAGCGATGTCTTGATTTGAAGGCGAATGTTCGGAATTTAAAAAAGTTAAATGCAAATTAAATATGTTTTGAAAATATTTTCATAACAGCGTCCTACATAAATCTATTTACTCGTATTAGTTTTATTCACGCTTGGCTTTTTTGTAAAAGTATCTAACACATTGCCGACTCTTACAGAGCAACGGATGCGGATATCGGTGCGAATGCAGCAATACGCTACGCTATCATCGGAGGCAACACTCAGATGCAGTTCTCAATAGACAGCCTGAGTGGAGACGTTTCGTTGGTGAAGACGCTGGATTATGAACAAGTTAGGAGCTACCGACTGGTCATAAGGGCTCAAGGTGCGTTTTACAGCAATACTTAAACATATATAGTTTTCGGTTAGAGATGTGATATCGTCGTGGCGGAGGTTGGAAGAGTACGGGCTACTATGTGGCACCCACAGGGCCGAGCTGGCGTGTGAAAGAGAAGGCTTATACAGCAGTCCATGTCAACAGGGTGATAAACATGATGATTAAAATGAAAATGAAAATAACAATCAAATAATATAAATAAGTAAATTAGAACTAGTTTGTTTAGTTGATTGAATTGTTGAATTGTTTAATTGAAACAATTGAGCTAACTGTAGACTGTTGCAAAAAATCTGTGGGTGATCCATCCATCCATATCAATACCAGTCGTAAGCGTCCTCAAGACGCTGGCTGCATTGCTCCGCTGAATGGTGATGCGCTGCGTCAGATACTCACCAGCTCTCGAAAAAAAAAATGAAGTACTTGTACTTAATGAGTTGGGAGAAATCAAATAATATCCCAAAATTTGTCGACTTCGACGGGACTAGAACCCGCATCCTTCTCCTTTCTTCCATCCTTGAAATTACCCTGAGTGTGAGGGCTTACGCACTATAACAACAAGAACCTTAGAATTGGGAGAAATTCACGAGGCAAACACTGTCCGTCAACTTGAAGCCACAGCTTGAATTGAACCATATATCAACACAGCTCAGTATAGTCGAAACCATTAGGTAATCTAATCAAATCCTAATATAGTATCATAATATTGATTAAGTTAGTAAGTAAGTACCTAAGAACTAATCACAACATAGACCTATTTAATTAAAATTATTTGACGTTGTAAATACCTATGCCATTAACAATTAGTACCTACACAATAAACATGTCTACCTTTTGTGACAATTTTCTATTACTTACCTAGACATAGATTAAATTGATATAACCAAAATACCTACCTAATTGTAGCGCGGCAGGGTTTTTATGCATTGTGTACCTACCCACTAAGACTACCTACACCTAAGAAAAACATATGTATGCATAAAATGACAATAAATTATATGAATATGAATAATCTTTGGTATAGTCAAAGCTTCGCGTACCTACTGTGTTATTTATTATTGCATGGGCTACCCATTAAACTGGATCACAACGTTACTTGACGTCTGTTTTATACACATTCTTTACTACCTACTTCCCAGCACAAGTCCTTTACAAAGAGCTATACAATAAAGGCCGTGTGGTGCCAGGTTAGAATTTGCACCACCTCAACTCTTCCCGCGGGTGTCGTAAGAAGCGATTAAGGGATATCCATTAGGGGGCGGGCATCAGCGTCCCCTGCAGTACCATTCTACCACCGGACTGCGATCCCCAACCCAGCGTGGGGATTATGGGTATTACCCCCCATGAGATAAAAGCCAATAAGGGTTATCAGGGGGAGGCCTGAGTCCAGCAGTGGACCATTATAGACTGTTAAGGTAAGGATACAATATAGGTACTTATGCTCTCTCTATTTCAGATGGAGGCAGTCCATCCCGCTCTAACACCACCCAGCTGTTGGTAAACGTAAGAGATGTGAACGACAACTCACCGAGATTCTACACGTCGCTCTTCCAAGAGTCTGTTAGCGAGAATGTACCCATTGGATACAGTATTGTCAGGGTGAGTGACTAGATATATACTGAGAGCAGTATCACGTGACTTCGTCTGCTGGTAAACGACACCTCTCGGAGATTCAACAGGTCGCTCTTTCAAGAGTCTGTTAGCGAGAACGTCGCCGTTATAGTATTGCCAGGGTGAGTAGATATTATTAAGTATTAGGAAAGTTACATTAACTCAGTGATTAGGAATTAAATTTATACAATGTCTGCATTTGTTTGTTTCAGCCTTTATTGTAGTTATTTATATCGGTACCTCTCCTTGGTATTTCGAAAAATCAAGATCGGGGAAAATCCTGGCACATCCTATAAAGAGCGGGTTGTCATTAAAAATGCAATTTGATACCTGTCGAACCATATGATACACCTTAACTTTTAACGCCTGTGACCGACATTTTTTTTTGAACATGGAAAACGCCTCAATACTTTGCTATTACAGAGTATTAGGAGAATTAGGATTTCCCAAATAAGAATCCTTTACACGTCTACATTTTTTAAATTGTTTTAATATAAGCATTTATAAAGTTTTAGAAAGCTTAGATAGCATTTATAAAGTCTAGACAAAAAAAAAGTTTATATTTCCAGGTCCAAGCCTACGACGCCGACGAAGGTGTGAACGCAGAACTAACATACACCCTCATGGACAAGGAGTATGGCAACAACGACCTGCCAATCACGATTGACCCCCGCTCCGGCTGGGTTTACACCTCTGGACAGCTGGATAGAGAGGTCCAGGCGAAGTATCAACTTCTGGTAAGTTCTTAGCAGTATTACTAATAGTATTAATCTCAGTAATGATTATTACTCTTCTCTGTGGCATCATAAGTGGAATGGTCAGTCAGTACTAGGGGCTGATTTGCAAACATCAACAGTTTTCTATTTTATCAGTTATCTGGCACCCATAACACAAGCTCTGCTTAGCCTGAGGCTAGATGATTCTGTGTGAATTGTCTGGCATTTTTTATTCAATTATTTATTCTTAGGAATCGAATTACACCTTGACACTGTTAAGCTTCTTTTGACAGAAATCCGTGTAGCTTGATAGCATGATGATTATCGCAGAGGATTTACGTCAAAAAACGCTTTAAAATAACTGTAAAAAATCCCCTAGATTATATCAAATTCTAGGTCATAAAACTTGAAAGAACGTGCTTTAAACAATCTGAATCTTTAACATAAACAATGTTCCCTACCAGGTGACAGCAACAGACGGTGGAGAGCCCCCGAAATCCGCAACAGCATCCGTGGTCGTAGTAATCCAAGACGTGAACGACAACGACCCAGTGTTTGCGCCGGCGCAGTACGAGGTGGAGTTGGCTGAGGACGAGCCGCCGGGCACGCCGGTCGTGACACTGACTGCCACTGACGCTGATGAGGATAATAGGTGAGATGTAGTATAAGAAGTCACAGGTGTTACCTGAAACGTCTGCCCAAAGCGAAAAGGTCAACATGAGTAGAAAAGCGGGTAGGCTGTAGCTTAGTTTCACGTACTATAACGTCTGGTGCGAGCTAGAGAGCAGCAAACAGCGCGGCTCACTTCGCTCGCCACGCTGTATAAGGATATGCGTGCGGCTGGCTTTGTTTTCCGCACCGAAACAGCAACTCAATAGAAGTGTGAGAGTGCGGCTCACTTTTCTTGCATGTATGAAGGCTAATAGCTCACTCCGCTCGTCGCACTGAGGTGGCTTGTCAATGCACAATGCGGCTCGCTTCACTCGCCGTACTGAGAATTTCCTGATCCACTTCCGCTCGGATCGATCAACGTAATGTCGAGTAATCATTTACAATAAACGCAATGCTCGATGGTAAATTTAGTTCCGATGGCACCATCATTTAGCGCCTTTAACACTATCTACATTATGCACTAAATATTATCACCAATCAAACAGAACTTACAACGGCATTTCTTACGTTTTCTTCCAGGCTCCATTACGAAATCACCGGCGGCAACACCCGAGGCCGTTTCTCCATCACCTCCCAGAACGGCCGGGGTCTAGTCACCGTGGCCCAGCCTTTAGACTTCAAGCAGGAGAGAAGATACGTCCTTACCGTCACGGCCACTGACTCGGGAGGCAGATCTGATACCGCCATGGTCCATATCAATATAACGGATGCTAATAACTACGCGCCTGTGTTTGAAAATGCACCGTATACCGCTTCGGTAAGTAACCAATCAAGAATTAAACAACTACCTCTGTCTTGTCTAGAGATAAATTTAGAAGTGTTCAGGAGTTTATCACAAAACTTATAAATCTTCATGGCCCACTCATACGTCGCCACATCTATCCCTCCTCATGGCGCCGCCGTGCCGGGACACCGATACGGCGGCAACCCCTCTCCTCTTCCAGCGGCAGAGGCCTTTCCCCAGGCCTCGCGCCCAAATATCTCTCTGAGTTCGTGTGCTACTAATTAGCACCCGAATCCTACAGAACAGTCAAAAATATATATACTTGCGCACGGCCGAGTACGCCTCCAGCCCGCCCAATACGTGCCCACAACACAGACAGTCATTTGTTGTTGCGGCACTGTCCATCCCTACCGCCTCACTGAGGGCTACATCTAACAATACTCGCGCAAACGCTTGCAAGAATTATCTAACCTACTGTTGTTGTACGTCTCGTCGTCGAGTCGAGACGTTTCTATGAAGTAACCGAACTTAGGGCTTTGTTCAGTTTGTAACCAATAGTGTACCTACGCCTAAAATGTTCGCAAAAAAAAAACGTCTGGGATTTAATCTATCCAGCTTCACCCGACTAGAAAGATGATTTAAACAATGGTTTTCAATTTTCTATTTTCCTTCCAGGTATTCGAAGACGCCCCCATAGGAACAACAGTTCTAGTAGTGTCAGCCACCGACAGCGACGTCGGAATGAACGCTCAGATCACATACAGCCTCAGCTCCGAGATATCCAACGAGGCCGTGGCGCATCATGACCAGGAGTTTATCATCAACCCTCAAACCGGAGCAATCACTACCAACAAACTGCTGGATAGAGAGACTATGAGTGGTAAGAGAACATCATCATAATGCTCAGATCACATACAGCCTTAGCTCCGAGATATCCAACGAGGCCGTGGCGCATCATGACCAGGAGTTTTTCATCAACCCTTAGATCAGAGCCTTCACTACCAACAAACTGCTGGATGACATCGAGAATAATTGTTTTCTTTCGTTGCACACTTGTCAAATCGGTCGTAGTTGGTACATGCTGGGGGACTGATGTGATTCGCCTCACGGTATCTTGCTATCTTTGTATATATTTGGTGTTTCTAATATACTAATGTATTTCTGAGTTACACGAGTAGATAATACAACTTTCCAGTTCTGAAGAAAACTCTGAATGATGTGCCTCAGGTGGTGGGGCAGTGTAGCAAAAAGCGCACTCCTTGTTAAGTCTATATTGTAATCAACAGGGGCCTCACAAAATTAAATATGCCCAGCCATGAGATTGACTATACTTAGTGTACCTAAAGTATTCGAAATGATCATACTTATATTGATCAATATTTCAGTCCACTCTATATGTTTGTCCTACAGGTTACCTGCTAACAGTGACAGCACGTGATGGAGGCGTGCCGTCTCTCTCCGACACGACAGACGTGGAAATCTCCGTAGTAGACGTGAATGATAACGAGCCGGTCTTCAAACAGCAGCTGTATACTGCCAGTATTATGGAAGATGCGCTTGTCGGTAAGTGAATTAGATCGATTGACTAGATCCACCATCGATCTACTCTACCCAACGGATTGATTGAGAAAGGAAGTTCTCGATAGATCCACACATTCCACACCTTCAAAACTGGATCTAATGAGACATACAAATCTCAATAGGTCCATCATGGATCTGATGAGCTCAATCATCATTATTATAATAATCTTGGATCAATGTATCAAACCCAAAAACAGCGATTTTATTAGTTTCCCATGTGTACACAAGTGTGTCGATCCCATCGTAGCTTCCAAGCGATTGTTCTAAATGTTCGTTACAAAGTAGACTTTGTCTCAAATGTTCGAAAATCAGTGACTCCGATACCCAGTTTCGATGTCAAACCGTCGTCGTCGGGAGTGTTCCAACTTTTATAAAATATACTTGTAATTACTTATAAAAGTATTTTGATAAATCAAACTTAGGTGTTTTATTTGTTAAAGTACTTTTCCCGAGATCCAAAATCTTAATCAACGCCCTTGAATCTCTTTCCAGGAACATCAGTAACCCAAGTTAGTGCAACCGACGCTGACGTAGGCCTGAACGGGCGAGTGCATTACGAATTAGACCCTCGGGACAGGGAAGAAGGTTCATTTGTGATCGACCCCGCGTCAGGGGTCATCAGGACTAACAAGGCTTTAGACAGGGAGTCTGTTGCGACGTATGATCTGAAAGCACTGGCTATTGATGGAGGGACTCCAGCTCAGAGCTCTACTGTAAGTGATAAAAAGAGAATGATTTTACTTAGGTACTAAAATTCTATAACATTGTGATGTATTTCTTAACATTATTAAATAAAATAAATAAAGCTGCACATTTCACACAGCATTATCTAGGCCCAAGCTAAGCAGAGCTAGTGTGTACATTACATGTGGCATATGGTGATATCTTTCAAAATACAATAAGAATCCGTCAACAACTCTGGTCAGCCACAAAAACTCAGACAGAACAAATTGAATTTATATAATAAGTAATATATAAAATTTTAGTATAGATAAAAAACCTTTATTCACAAAGAAAATTATACTAGTATTTACAATTGAAACAATTGAGCTAACTGCAGACTGTTACAAACAGTCTACAGGTAGCTCAACTGATCCATATCAATACCAGTCAATAGCATTGCCACGCTGTATGGCAATGCTGATGCGCTGTGCCAGATACTCACCAGCTCTCGGGTCACGCGTCGCTTCGACCAGACGCTCAGATATTTTTTTAAATATATAAATCAAACGTGGAAATGCATTTAGAATTTGACTTTGCTAAATATAATGATTAAATACCTATCCAACAGGTAATCGTCCACATCAAAATAGAAGACATCAATGATTCGCCACCGGTCTTCGAGAGCGATTGCCTCACCTTCTACATTCCCGAGAACAGTCCTATAGGCACCACAGTCGGACAGATTTACGCACACGACCCAGATGAAGGCCCTAACGCGGTTGTACATTATTCTATCAAAGGTAAGAGCGATGACAATGATATCAGGAACTTAAGACAAGGCTCAAAAACTGAAAGATGTAATAAGCCAAAGTATCGATATTAATATTATATATCAGAATTATAATTTAACAACTTAATTTGTTGCAGGTGGAGATGATTCCAACAGCTTTTCACTCGAAACACGTCAAGGTTCAGACAAAGCCGAACTAGTGACAATGGTAGACCTAGACTACGAAAGTCCTCGTAAGAAATACGAGCTAATTATCCGTGCCGCTAGCCCACCTCTTTGGAATGACGTCAGAGTGGAAATACTGGTTACTGACGTCAATGATAACGCACCGATGATGAAGGATTTCCAGATTATCTTCAATAATTATAAGGATTGTTTTCCCGTGGGACCCTTTGGGAGAGTTCCGGCTTATGATGCTGATGTTACTGACAAGGTATTAATAGTTTTCTTTCAATTTTGTAACATGCTGAATGTATACGACATATTGAACTGTTGCCTCTTCGAAGATTTTCATTGACTGATTACATTTTGTTATAGCTTCAATATCGGATCCTCTCAGGAAACAATGCAAACCTAGTCCTGTTGAATGAAACGTCTGGTTCCATGACTTTGTCGCCGCAACTCAACACTAATGTTCCAAAGCTAGCGACTATGGAAATATCTGTGACAGGTTTGTACCTACAACATCGTCACCAATTTCGTTGTTAACTTCTACATTTGATTTATTATTTCACGTATTTACTATCTACTCTTACTCCCTCGAGCAGTGGCAGTCGCGGCCTAAGAATCGAATCATCCAACTCAGCTAGTGGATGTTGTTCGAGCTGACTTAAGGAACCTGGGCAGCAGCCTCCTTCTGTCAGCAGTGGACGAATGAGTGCTGATAAGAATTGCTTCTCTTGAGAACCCTCCAAATATTGACGCTATGTCTTTTTCTTATGAGAGTGAGGGAATAGAGAGTGCCCCTGTTTTTGCGTAAACATTTGTGCACCATAATATATCCTGTGTAATATAGCTGTGTGGTGCCGGCTTAGAATTTGCACCACCCCAACTCTTCCCGGCAGATGCTGGATGCGGCAAGCTGAAGACAGGGCGCTATGGCGCTCATTAGGGGAGGCCTATGTCCAGCAGTGGACTAATATAGGCTGATGATGATGATGATGATGATGAACTCTTCCCGCGGGTGTCGTAAGAGGCGACTAAGGGATATCCACCGGGGGCGAGCAGCAGCGCCCCCTGCAGAACATTCTACCACCGAACTGCGATCCCCAACCCGCATGCCAAGCGTGGGGATTACCCCCCATGAGATAAAAGTCAATAAGGCGCTTATCAGGGGGAGGCCTGCGTCCAGCAGTAGACCAACACAGGCTGTTGAGGTTGAGGAATATATCTTGCGCATACGGCTAGCCTCCGCCGCCGTGATCAAAATACTGCTAGGAGGACATCATCATCTTCATGTTTTTATCTTTACCAGATGGAGTAAACGAAGTAAAAGCTATGATGCAACTATCAGTCCGTCTCATCACAGAAGAGATGTTGTTCAATTCCATCACAGTGCGGCTTAACGACATGACCGCAGAACAGTTCCTATCGCCTCTGCTAGGGTTCTTTGTCGATGGGCTTGCTGCGATTATACCCTGTCCTAAGGAGAACATCTTTATTTTTAGTATTCAGGTAAATTTTCTAGATTCTTTAAATTTGTCGTTAAAATCATCATAAAATCAGCTTTAGGAAGATAGCCGAAATCAGGAAAAGCGAAAAGTTTTAGTGAAAGGCTTTCACGATGTTTGTTATACAAATAAAAAGATTTACAAAGAGAATTTAGGGAGGCGTTATGCTTGATGGTGATTTATGGAAATAACAACCATAAATTCGAATACTTTAAGGGAACTTCATAAAACAACTTACTCCTACAGCTTAGCGACTCGCATTATGTTTTGGCTTCCGATAAGAGAAACCGACAGACCAAGGTAATAAACAAAATATACAATTAGTTTTTGTGTTTCAGGACGACACAGACGTTACTGGTAATATACTGAATGTCTCATTCTCTGCGAAAAGGCCAGATGCGGAAGTTGGCTTCGCTGGTGATTCTTCGCAGTACTATTCGCCAACGCACTTGCGGGAACGGGTGTACTTGCATAGAGCTACATTAGCTAGGCTTGCTACTGTTCAGGTTGGTTTCATACGATATTTTATATAATTATTAATTGGGTGTGAAAGGAATGTTCATTTTATTCACGGAATATATTTTTGTCATTTCAGGTCTTACCTTTTGACGACAACATTTGCGTTCACGAACCATGTTTGAACTTTGAAGAGTGCCTAACAGTTCTGAAATTTGGCAATGCCTCTGGTTTTATTAATAGCGACTCGGTGTTATTTCGACCTATCTATCCTGTTACTTCGTTTACGTGCCAATGTCCACAGGGTTTCACAGGTAAGGGTTCCTTTTCATTTTGATTCTGTTCTGTTATTTTATTGATGATTGTGACCAAGTTTTTAACTAGCTACATAATGCAAAGCATGTTTATGATTTTCCCTGTTGATATTGCTATTTTTTTTTACTCTTCAAATATTATAAATTGATAGTTATTTCTTGTTTGTTCGAATCCTGATTTTACGTGACAGTACGAAAAAATGCTATGTCTGTATGTATCCCGCTAGGTTTAACTTTGGGTCCCGTAAATCTTAACCTATACAAATCTTTACTAACAACAAGGTTTTCGTTTCAGGATCGAGGGAACACTACATGTGTGACACTGAAGTAGACCTCTGCTACTCTTCGCCTTGCATCAACAACGGCACTTGCGTTCGGCGCGAAGGAGGGTATACCTGTGTTTGTTCTCCCGGGTTTACTGGTAAGTTCTATAGCTGGTTGTTTTCTTCCTTTCCGAATTAGCTTGATTTTATATCAAAGTGCTTTTTTCCCTTTAGACCTTACAGTACTCTTGAACACGCAATTGAAATTACTACTTAGGTAAAACTAGGGAATAAAGCGACTTTGATTTTTTCTTCACTTCAATCTTTTTAAGGTAAAGTAAAGAAGCGAACAAGAAACCTTTACCTTGTTAGGTGTTAGTTTTCGAACTAACTTCTACCCGCGTCGTTGTGCGTGTTTTCTAGGACAAGCAGGACTGTAAAAGTAGCCTTTTAATCTAAATCCACAACTGAAAGCGTGCAAAATGTCAGCCAGCTGATCCGTTCAGTACTTTTGGTGTTAAATTGCGACAAACAAGCATTTTAACAAACTTTCGCCATAAAATATTAGTAAGATGAATTACTAATTCATTTCATATTTACTATGACAACCAAACATAGTTTTAAGTCGCGTAGATAAAGATTGGTATTGAGAATGACAGCCTCTCTCTTACTGTCCTGCTTAGATCATATTTGATGAAATAGAATCGAGCGGGACAGCATGATAGAGGCTCTAATTTTCAACCCAAATCTATATCTGAGCACCTTAGGTATATAAAACATAACTTTTACTTTAGGGGATTTTACATAATGTATCTGTTTCTAATTTGATCTAGGTGTGAACTGCGAAACAGTCCTTACCAAAACCTCGTGCGACTTCAACGGCGACGGTTCAATCTGCCGCAGTGGCTCCCAGTGCGTGGCTCGGAAGGAAGGCGGCATCCTCTGCCAAGGCTGTTCCATCGACCCCGCTTATACCACTGATATGTGCGAGCTGAAGGCTAGAAGCTTCCCTGTCTCTTCTTTTCTTACGTTCCCTGGATTGAAGAGACGGAATCGATTGCATTTGAGACTCAAGTGAGTGTTTTCAATCAAAATTGAGTTGTTACTTTTTATTGTTTCGCTTATTAGGGGAGGTCTATATCCAGCCGTGGACTAATATAGGCTGATGATGATTATTCCGTGTTATCGTTATTTATTTAGATTTAGAAATGGTCTTTACTAAATGATACAGTCATTTAGTAAATTCTTCAGGTCGTGTATTTCACGCATTCAAAACGCTTGTCTCTATTGTCTTTTTAAAATTAATAACACCAGTTTTGTGACTCGAGCGTTATCTATTTACCATTTCTTCATCTGTTTTCATTGTATTTTTGGTTAGGCTTGGCGTTTCAAATAAATTAATTCCTATGTATTTATATTTCTATTTATCGATGCAAGTCTCAAAATGTACTGAATTTAACGGGAAATTCAGCCAGCGTCTTGGGGACGCTCCCGACTGGTATGTGTGCAACAGTCTGCAGTTAGCTCAATAGTTTGTAATTGTAAATACTAGTTCTAATTTGTTGCTATTATTTGATTGTAATTTTCTTTCTATATTTATAAATTAAATAATACAAACACTTTAATATCGACAGGTTCGCCACCCAAGCCACGTCAGGGCTACTCTTGTACAACGGTCGCTACAACGAACGACACGACTTTATAGCACTTGAGATCATCAGCTCCGGAGCCGGCAGGGATGGAGGAGAGGGGCTAAGGTTCACCTTTGCTCTTGGAGGGGGGAAGGTAAGTTCCCATTGAACTTAATTGATCAAAGTGACGGAATTAAAATTCCAACTGGTTGGAAGACGGTCACTTAGTTAGGTTAGTTGGAACAATTCTACCATCAAACTGCGATCCCCAACGCGCATGCCTAGCGTGGGGATTATGGACATAACCCCTCATGAGATAAAAGCCAAAGGCGTTTATCAGGGGAGGCCTGAGTCCAGCACTGGATCAATATAGGCTGTTGAGGTAAGGAAGACGGTCGTTCCCGTCGTTTCCGTCTAAAAAACATAGGTGTCAATTCAGATAGAACAAAAACTAAACTTTACTAAATCGACAGCACTTGAAATGATGCTAGCCTTTTTATCTCCATCGAAAAGCTAGGGACGACAAGAATTTTAGTGCTATCTGAATTTAAATTGTAAAATAGTTTATTTTAGTTTTCGATCGTAACTTCCAACATTTATATTTGGCATTCAAATTGCAAACTGGCTCAATCGATTTTATTATCAGGTCGAAGTAACCGTGCCGGGACGAGTCGGAGATGGAATATGGCACACTGTTGAAGTGGAATACTATAACAGGGTAAGCTATAGAATTTCTCAAGCAAACTTTTCAATAAAATGTACTTATCATTGATGCTAAAATAACTTCTGTCTTCCAGACTGCAACAATGATGCTCGACGACTGCGACAAAGCACTATCCCTAGCAGGCGCAGCGGACTACGGTATCAAATACGCATGCGCGAACGTCACGCGGAAAGTACTGCCCCCAAGATGCGATATCCCCACAGAAACCTGCCATAGGTTCTTGGATCTCACAGGGCCTTTACAAGTTGGGGGACTGCCCAACATTCCAAGTAGTTTCCAGGTCAAGAGTAAGGATTTCGTCGGATGTATATCGGACTTCCATATTGATCATCGATTTGTGGATCTCAATAGGTGAGCATGTTTGTTGATCAGTAGGCATTCCTACAACTAACCGTTTTGGTCTCCTTATTTGGTATAACTCAAAATTTATTTTTCACACATTATGATATTTATGTATCTTTTCAAGGATTTAACGATTATTGTCTCAACTCGAGCCGTTTTCGGGTCTTTTCAATGAATAAAAGAATAGAAACACTCATACAAAAGCTAGATAACACGGGCATTCGCGGGCCTCTCCTAAATTGGTGCAAAGACTACCTTAGACACAGAAACTACCGGGTGAAAATAGGACATGAAATTAGCAACGAGATACCAGTCACCACTGGCACCGCCCAGGGATCGGTCCTTGGACCCCTACATTATCTGGCATTTGTCAATGACATGAGTAACGTAGTCGAAAACTGTTCGGTGTATCAATACGCTGACGACACATGTCTCGTAGTCGCCAGCAAGGACATTACTAGAGCGGAATCCCTATTACAGCGTGACTTCACAAACCTCTGCAAGTGGTCTCACGACGCGGGACTCGTACTGAATTCTGACAAGACCAAAATTGTTCATGTTCGCTCTAATCACTTACTAAATGTAGATCGACCACTGGTAATAATTGCGCACAACCACGAATGCCTGCATAAGTCTATACTACATAGATGCAGATGCAGAAATCTAGAACAAGTCAGTCAATACAAATACCTAGGTCTTATTGTCGACGATAGATTCAATTGGAGTCAACATATTGACCATGTATGTAACAAGCTGAGGGCAATGCTAGCTAAATTTGCAATACTAAAATATAAAGCACCTTTTCACGTCCTAATTAATTTATATAACTCGCTAGCCGAGTCACTAATATCATACGGGCTAACAAGCTACGGTAAAACATTCAAATCCTACCTAGACAAAATCTATAATATTCAGCTGAGAATACTTAAAATAATAATACCAAATAAAATTAAAATGAAGCTATATAGAGATGACAACATTACTGGAATATACAAATACAGTAAAATATTACCCATTCATACAAAATTTAAAATGAACATTCTGACAGAACAATTCCCAAACAAAGACTTGCAAATAAAAATTAGGCATAAGATTACGACAAGAAAAATAACCCAAGATAAACTTGTAATACCCAGAGTTTATAACTACTACGGGAAACGTACAAATAGATATCTAATACCTAACTTAATTAACAAAATACCCTTTGAAATCTCTTCTAATATTAACGACGAAAACTATAAATTAAAATTAAAAAATACTACTATGATCTATAACAAAATTTATAAACTCAAATTACTAAAAACTTATAATTCTTGCTAACTTTATTATAACTAACTAAACTATAACATAAAATAAAAACAAACACAAAAAATTTATTCAAAAATATCGATCGTAACTTCATTTTAGAAATAACCCTGTATAATGTTATCAGTTCACTCCATGCGCTGACGTACGAGCGTTATTGTTATAATGTCGCTCGCACACCGGACAGCCAATCAATGTACCCCGCTAGTATTTGCTTAGCTTACATTTAGTTTCTGATGTAAAACTTCGGTGTGTGTTTATTTTGTTTTTATTCGTGTACGAGTTTACTATATTAAACTACCAACTTACGTAGGAAGATACATAGTACCAATACCAACTATTTATAATAATAACTATATTGTACCTTAGAGACTGAGGCTGACGGACAAACCGAATTACGGTTTATGTTAGCTGTAGATAAGATAAGTTAATAATTATGTAACATAAATAAAAGAAAAAAAAAAAAAAAAAAAAAAAAATACAATTATTTATTTAGGTAAAAAACATTACATTTTGGTTTGAAGTGCCTTAAGGGCCCATACTACCTCGTTATTGTGTGAAGAGGATAGGCATAGGATTTCGCGTTCACAGGAGCGGGACAGAGCAAAGCGGCGTAAGCCCAAAAATCAAGTTTTTAGTAGTTATTTGCTCCCCACAAACATTAGAATAGTTAATTGAAAAAAAGGCAACATATAAAATCTTCTTTATACTTAGTTCAATTACCATGCTTAATCTCAAGATCGTATCATCTGTGTTTATTGAGAAATTAGGGTTTTAGTAAAAAATTTGAGGTAACTTTGCGATATTTTTCTATCGAGAAAATTTTATGGAATCGTGTTTTCGAAACATATGATCGATAGAATAAGTCCTGAACTTCACCATATATAAATTTCAAAGTTAAATATTCAGTAGTTTGGAAGATATGGAGGTCCGACGGAGTTGAAAATAAGCAATTTGAGGTTGTATACGCCCTTAAAGCCTATGTTAGTTTTAACTAGACACAGAGTTCTCACCTGATTCAATAGGATGTATTATATGTGTTTCGAAACGGACAGCATGGTTTGAAGAATTGCAATTTGAAATATGGATGTATTTATGTGCTTTTATCGTCTTTTTGTAGTCATGCTGTGTGTTTTTCCGTCAAAGTCATAGCAGCAAGTCCCTGTCATTGTGACATCTGTCAATGTCAACTCATAGCGTTTGAAATTTTCAGCGGTGTATGCAGAAAATTTTGTGTTTTTATGGTTTTTTTGGTGAAAAAACGATGTTTACGGTGAAGTACAAGCATTTACTTTGTGC
The DNA here is from genome assembly GCA_963564075.1 of Eupithecia subfuscata. NCBI lineage: Eukaryota > Metazoa > Arthropoda > Insecta > Lepidoptera > Geometridae > Eupithecia > Eupithecia subfuscata. The sequence continues at coordinate 10,333,844 of OY751103.1, read as the reverse complement.
AAAATTCGTGCCCATCTCTCCGAGTTATAATCCCGACCACTGACTATGAGGTAAGCGTGGAAAACTCATAATAACGAGCCTGGCACAAAGTTCCCATCGGATGGTAATACTTTGTATAGTTATGTCGCCGGTACCATCAGGCCGGCGGTACACACACGAGTGTGATCCTTTAGTACAGCTTGTCTTATCAAGTTATTGCGATAATAACCCAGGTTGAAGTACATAACCTATAGACGGAAGGTGCGGTGCCACCTTTTAGCACCCTAGATCATGTTAAATCATTTTGCAATCTCTAATTGAGTGTTACAAACATACTTTTGATGAAAAGATGATGAATTAGTAAACTACTATTATAAACAGAGTTATGTGCATGTAATAGGTATGAACTAATTGTTTGAAATAAAAACATCATTGACACCAAAGTTTGGCAGGGCAGGGCAAATGCCTACATAAATAACAGATCGAAATCTTCGTAGGCTACCTGGTAGTACCTACCTACCTGGTTTGGTAAATAAAAAGTTGACACATTAATGCAAAAAGCTGTCATACTAAACACTTGTAGGATTGTCAGAAAAATCCTGCAAAATGAACTACCTAGCACCTGAAGTGCCTTAGGCCCATGTGCTTTATTTTTTACCGGTTTTTTCACAGAGAAGATTTAAACCTTAGCACAATAATAATAATCATAATAATAAGTTCCCAGGTTCGGTTTGTACTGTTCGGGGCAGAATCACCACTTTATTTTGAACAATCAGAATTTAGCTAGGTACTTATTTCATTGTTACTGGCAGACAGAGTACAGAGAGTATATCAGAACAAGAGCTGATTTTTGACTAACTAATCTATATTGTATTGGAAGTTAAATATAATAATAAGAAAATGCCCTAAGTAGGTATATAATTATAGCTTTCTTTTGCTTAAATTATTTAAAGAACAGTACCTACCTTAACCTAACCTTATAACTAATAAGTTAAAAGGTTCTGCAAATTGACCTTTCACATTACAGCTTGTAAATAAAATTACCTGCAGGTATGTTTAACACTTACTCGGAGTAAGGTGCCAAACATAAAAATACTTTGTAGTCTCTCATTATGTTACTTTCATTGTATTGAAACTGAATATGCTCTAGATCATTGTCATGGTGATCTCCGACATTTTAAAGTACCTATCTAAAACATGATTTACTTCCAAGATCTGATGACACCAGTTGGAATGAACATCACATGTCATATTGAACCTAGTTTCACATTCCCAGAATCATAGGTTATTTCCACAGTTGTTACCTATGGCTTTTATAGAACAACTTTATTTAATAGTAAGTACCTAAAATTATTTCTTTTATTGACCCCGCATTATTCTGAAAATCATTTAGACCCAAAGTCTGAAATAATCAAAATTAAATTCTCTGCAACAAACTAAAAATGATCAAGACAAACAGATTACTATTATTAGCCTAGGATGTCCAACAGCAGGGCAATGGCATTCCTTTAAATTAAAGACAATTTCCTACTGCTATTTTGTTTGAGTTAGTGCAACTCACTTCAGGTGCAGGTTAGTGCACACCAACACACCATCAGAATCTGGTACTTATATTAAATTTTTATTACAATATTCAAGAGTGTGTAAGTCACAAGAGCTCAGTTTTTTCATAGCTTTGTTAATTAAGTAGCAGAGGATCATTACATAATTATTTGGTTTACAATAAATACTTTGAAACCTCATAGATAACCAAACCTTCACAGTTGGTTTCACTCGGATGTGATCCACATTTTGACGAGATGCATCGGATGCACTCATTTGAACGAGAGGTTCCAGTCAGGTGGGCAGTGACCCTATCAAATATCTGACACTCAAGCCAATATGTGGGACTATACCATTTCATACCGGTAAACGAAACTTATTATTTTATGTATAAAATAAGGGAAACTTTATCCTGTCGTCAGAAACAATGTAACTGGAACTAATAATGGTGATGTTCATGAGAGAGTTATGTTATAGTTTGGCCAACTAACAGTCAAATAATCAACATAATACCGGTATGGTACTTATTGCCCCTGGCCTCGGAGGCTATATCCTAAATTAGGGGCCATCGCATGCTTACTTGGGCTAGGCGATGATGTTACTGGAGCTGTCTTGACGACGATTCAGGACACTACTACGGCAGCATGCCTCTCGGGGAGGTATAACGGCATGGCCGTCTGCCAGCCAAATAATCTGAACAGAGTATCGGAACGGTACTTATTGCCCCCGGCTGCGGAAGCTGTATCCGGAACATGGGGCGTGGCATTATAGACATGAAATGAAGGCTATTACAGTAAAATAGTACAATACTTCTCATTATTATATTTCTTCTCATATTAACCAAGTGTGCCTTGTGCTCCTATGGCGAATAAATTTATGAGTATGAGTATTACCCCATCCATGGCCTAGACTCTGCGGTGTGACCCGCAGAGGTGGCGACTCTGGTGCCCCGTTGCTAAACCTGATAGGTTAAACTAGCAGATGGACACTAACAATATTAACTCCAGTGCGGAGGAGATACGGATGCGATTTTTCGTTTAGCCTTCAAAGGCGCGAATGGCTCTTAATACCTTTGGCCTCGGAGGCAAACTAGCAGAGGGGAAATGACAATGTTAACTCCAGTACTGAGGAGGTTCGGATGGCATTTTTCGCTACGCCTTCAATGGCTCGAATGGCTCGATCATCATCAGCCTATATTAGTCCACAGCTGGCTATAGGCCCTGTTGGCACTTGGTCTTAAAAGCGATACCTCGCTATAACAAGGTCAGGTCGACTTTTATAACACCTTCAGTCGAAGTGTGATCAGTCTTGTCTGAATATACACGTCGCCCTCGGAGACTGTATCCGGATGATGGGGCATACATACTAGGCGATGGACGCCCCAACAAAGTGCCTGACATTTTGCCAATATATTCGAGCCTGAGAAGATAGCACACAATCTATGATAAATATGATAATGCTTCTGGCTTATACATTTTAAATCTTGTATTGAGGTTCTGTCTGAGCTCCTTTAATGTTCTCTCCCCAGTGAAGTCCCTCCTCAGATGGAGACACTGGAACTTTTTGTAAAAAAGTGGGGGGGGGGGGGAGAAACGGTACGGTGAAGTAGACGAGTGGTAAGACTAGGCACGTCACCCACTGTCCTGTATCAGATTGTCTATCATTATCACCAACCAAGGTACCATTACCCTTTACCGTCGGATATGACAGGGTTCTCCGCAATTAAATATATATCGTCTAGCGGGAACACCATGGAGTTATGGTGTCAGTGGATTCATAACCAAGTATTTTTCATGAAAACAATAACATACCCAAGCAGACACCTGTTTTGGTGTTTTCTGCAACTGGACCTGATTCAAGTACTTATGTTGTTCAGTTCAGAGAACTAACAAGCTATATGTAGATATCATTAACTACCATCTTTATATTAAGTACATACAAATACCTATAATTACACAGCAAGGGTTATAGCGAAATAACCCCTTGTAAATAAGTTATCCATACCATAACATATTTTATTTTATATTTGTAATGTTAAAAGTACTATTTGAACTAAATTCAATTATGGACAGTTAATTAAGGATATACATAAGAAGTAGGTACCTATGTTCATGTGAATCCCAGATCTCAATAGCAAGATCAATTAAATTTATTAATTCTAAAAATGAGCACATTACCAAGCATGTGATCAACAAATAAATCCTGAATTAAATAAAATTAAAACTATCACATTCAAACTGAAAATATTCTACTAAGCAGAACTCCACTCATTGAAATATTAGACCTTGCATTTTAGAGCAGTAATTTCTGATCAGCAAGATTTTATGAATACCATAATCCTATTTAATAAATTGATGAATCTAAATGGTTCATAGTAAAGTTTCAAACAGAAACCAGAACTTTACTCATTTAAATAATGAAATACCTATATTACCTATACATACAATATTTTCATACTTAGATCACTGCCTTTTACCCAGTTTATGACAGTTTTAAACATTGTCCGGCCCCACGAAGCGATCTGCTGTACAGCGACAGAACTGCGGCGTCACCGGCTGCCACTATCCAGACCTAAGCCCCAACGAAGTGACCTGCATGACGGCGCACAATACAACTGCAGAACGGCGTCGCCGGCTGCCACTATCCAGATCCATGTGTACCTATATGTGCTTCAGGGGCACTTTGTGTGATGCTAAGTATCGTTGATTTCTGATCAATTAGATTTGATAAACACTCAATATTTTGTTTTACACAACTTTAAAGTCTTAGAAGCTATGTCCTAAGATCTTTGACTTGTTTGACTGTTATTTATGTATTACATGTAAGTACCTACTTAGTTACATGTCATACATTTTATTTTCACATAGCGTTTGTCCGTCTTTCACCAGCAGATAACAAACAGGTCTTCAAACCATGCTGTCCGTTTCGAAACACATATAATATTACCGTTTTGCACAAAAACAAAACGGATATTATGTGAGTGGAGAAACGGACAGCATCAGCAAGGTACTTGCTGGTGTTGATGACACTATGAGTTGACATTGACAGATGTCACAATGACAGGGACTTGCTGCTATGACTTTGACGGAAAAACACACAGCATGACTACAAAAAGACGATAAAAGCACATAAATACATCCATATTTCAAATTGCAATTCTTCAAACCATGCTGTCCGTTTCTCCACTCACATAATATCCGTTTTGTTTTTGTGCAAAACGGTAATATTATTTTATTAGGTAGGTAGGTATATTAATCGATATACTTAGGTTAGGCTACAATCTTTCAAGCTATTATTAGAATAAGAACAAATCGTATCGTCTGTATAGTGTGAATAATGCATTTAGAGTGAATACAGTTTTTTAAAACATAATAAAAAAAATATTTGTAGCACACTTGCGAAGGAAAGTAAGTGCATAATAACTTCAATGTTCCTTCTATACAATGTCCAACTAAAATATGTTTCACATTCACCAGCTACGTAGCAGACAACGGAACACTAGCCGGTTGTCCCGAAAAGCGTTCCCAATGCAGCTCAGCCCCATGCTACAACGGAGCTGAATGCAAGGATCTCTGGGACACTTTCCTCTGCGACTGTACCGAGGGGTACACAGGCAAGGATTGTGCTGAATGTAAGTACTAATAATAATAATAAATAATAATAAAATGTTTGTTTCGATAACTTATAAAATTAACAAACTAATAGAGATGTTATCGTCTTGATATCGCGAACGTCGCTGGGCAAATCTAGAGGAGTCCAGCACAGGACCGTGGCACAACAATATAGAGGTTATTATAGAGACGAAACGCCGTAGAATGTGTTGGAAATGGAACTGAACGCAAAGTCGATGCGACACTTTCCCCTGCGACTGTAACGAGGGGTACACAGGCGAAGATTGTTTTGATATCAAGATATTAAGGCGCTACCCCGACCCAAATTAGCGCCACCGCCTATTTTACCTTATTATTCCGTTAAACGAAGGAAATTCAAAAAACCGATTGGCCAGTTTGTGCTTCCTAACATAAGCTTTTTTTTAATGCCTCGATAATTTTTTTGTTTTATAGTGTATGAAGAGATGCGAAGTTGCTCATTTTTCCCACCATGGTGGGCAAAAAGAGCAACTTCGCATCTCTGCATAAAGTATACAAAATAAAACTTTTACAGGGGCATTAAAAAAAAAGCTTATGATAGGAAGCACAAACTGGCCAATCGGTTTTTTTAATTTCCTTCGTTTAACGGAATAATAAGGTAAAATAGGTGGTGGCGCTGATTTGGGTCGGGGTAGCGCCTTAAGGGATATCGGAAACGGGCAAATCTGGATGAGTTCTGCACAGAACCATTGAGAGTTTGTGGATGTCCTTTTTGCTGTTTCCAGGATAAAAAGTAAAATTTATCCTACACCAGGATACCGTCTACTTACCCGCCAAATTTCATTGGGATCCGTTTAGAACAGAAAGTTAACAGACAGATAGACTACTACTACTACTTTTGCTTTTACAATATTAGCATGGATAAAAGGTGTAGCCAGTATTTTGATACCCCATCTCTCTCCCAGCTACTGCTGTGCCTTGGAGATTCAGCGGCGATGGGATGCTCTCATTCAACCCGCTGCTGCGTCCCATACAACTGCCGTGGCTCAACGCGCTCTCGATAAGAACGAGACAGCAAGACGCCTTCCTGATGTCTATACAAATCGGCCAGAATAGCAGTGTTTTGATTAGTGTGAGTATTTTAATAAGCAATTTCATACAAACATGGTTTATGGTGAAGATCTAATTGACGTTGACCTAATGGTAAGGTAGCAGTATTATAAACATGTAGACTTTGACATTTTAACGCCATTGCAAAATCCCCTCTTTTTAATGATAAATGATAAATGAATCTTTTTGTGTCAGCGTCATGTCAAAGTGTTGTATAAAAATCGTCAAACTTCTTGTCCTCTGGCGAAGCACGTGGCAAAGATGCGCAGAACGCAATTCTTAAGCGAAATTGGAGGATTATACACAATTTTTTTTTTCAAACAATGAAAGTGCGAGACAGCGCTATACGAAGCTGTACCCATCTTTTCGCCTGCTGCGTTGTCGGTGGCAAATGAATTATATGCTTGAGTGTACCTGCGCAAACTTCTTAATCTCGCTTGACGCCTGCTATAAGTTTGAGTCCATCTTTGTGTTTGTAATGTATTTGTGTCCCGTATTTGTTTGTAAGGACTTTATCAAGAGTATCTATAACTATGATGAAAATCGATTCAGCCCTTATAATACTATGATAGCATTTGTGCACTCTAGTTTAGGTAAATTGTAGGAGTGTGTCATTTTTTTTGTACCATTAGCTTGTTTTTGTCACAGTTGAAAAACGGCTTACTCCACTATGCATACAACGGCGAATCCATGTTTCTTCCCTCAACATCCCTCTCCGACGGCGAATGGCACCGCATCGAGATCAAATGGCTCGGCACCGACATAGCCGTCAGCATTGACTACGGACTGAGAAACGCATTGCTGCCCATGCTGGCCAATAAGATACAAGGACAGTATATTGGGAAGATCCTGATTGGTGGACCGGATACGACGGCTGGCTTATTGGCGTCTGAAGTTGGGTACTTTGAAGGGTGTATTCAGGTAAGGGGAAGTCCAAATTCCGTCTCACATAGTTCAAAGAACATGCTTTTAGCAATATAATAATCCTCGAAATCCTATTCTAAAGGGGCATTAGCATAGTAAAAGATTGTGAACCGAAACAATTCGATACAGGTAATAAAGTGCTACTAATTTGATTATATTCTTTGCAATATTTTTATGCTACTTGAGCGACGCGACTTGGGTAAAAAAGTTGAAATAGGCCTCCAGCTGAGTCTCGAGGGACTTTTCCATTCGAATTTTCAGGAGACATCTGAATAATATCCCGGAAATTACTGGTACTTGTCTCTGATGACTGGAAAGTCAATCTTCCCGTGATATTTTTAAATATAACGTTATTGATTCTGATTCTGACTGATTTATTAAACCCCCCATGTTTGTCATCAGGATGTGAGAGTGGGAACAGCCCAATCGCTGCTGAACCGTCCAACTGTCCGGGAGAATGTTCGAGACGGATGTCAATCTAGAGCTGACTGTATGCTCTCCGTTTGTCCACCCTATGTGAGTATTTTTACTTTAATTGGTCCTCTATTTTTTGAGTCTATTCTCTACGCAATCTTATAGGGTCACAAAAAGTGCTGATCAGTCCATACTGCAGCAGCAGTCCATACTGCAGCAGCAGTCCATACTGTAGCAGAATTTGCAACATGTTGTACAGCATTTTGATCATTTTGTGTCACCGAGGACAGCTGATGATGGACGGATTATCTTTTAAAATTAAAAGAATAGCATCGTCATATCGCTTTCTTGCTATTCACCTTCGCTTCTTGTTTTAAAGGCCTTGCTCGAGAGCTAGTCACATCCTGCATTGTGAGAGGGGTTGTGTGAAGAAAAATACTGACAGCTTATAAAAAACAAAATGAACTTCTCCAAACATGCATAACTTTTTCGTCAGATTTATAAACTGCCGGTAATTGTGTACTATTCTTCCTTTTCGCATAGTGACAAACCCTTGTGCTAACATTTGATCCAGATCAAACTAACATTCACTGTTATATGTCCAGAGTAAATGCGAATCATCCTGGGACCAGACCACCTGTGAGTGCGAAGTCGGTCGGGTCGGACCACAGTGCTCGTCGGCTTGCGAATTACAACCGTGTGGCCAGGCGAGATGTACGCACACTAACACACAGCGCGGGTATGAGTGTAGCTGCGACCAGGGCTACATGCTCACAGGTATGAATCTAACATTTATATTAGTTTAGTATCGTAGTACCTTCTCTAAACTATACTCAAGGCATACAGTGACCTGTGCTATCTCCAAAAAGAATGTAAAAATAACTAGACAAGGTACCGGCCTAAAGAGAGAGAATTGAGACAACAACTGCACGTATTGAGATGCTGTGAAAAGCAGCTGTCAAGCACCAAAAATAATGTCCCCAACTTTTTACAGGTACCCGTAAAAAGTTTGGGGCTTGGTTAGGTTGGATGGAGAATAATGCTTAGAGGATAATGCAGAATGCATAATACTGCATTCTGCATTATAATGCATTCTGCCTCTAACCTTATCATGTGGCGGACGACACAGGACACAACCTGATCACAGTGACATATTATGAAACCGTTCACCCCTAGGCGAGATGTCAATATTATACAGATTGCAGTTCCCCACAGAATTCGAATTCTAGTGGCTCCTCTCTGGGAAGATCCCAAAAACTGTGTTAGAGGGATGCTATCGTTACAGGTTTAAATTAACCATGTTATTTAAAAATAGTACCCTAAGAACTACTAAATAAGGGACTCTTCACAGACACCGGATGCATTGAAGCTGGCGAGGAAGAATGTCCGGGCGGGTGGTGGGGACTGACTTCCTGTGGACCGTGCGCGTGTGACGTCAGCAGGGGGTACCATCCACACTGCGACAGGAACACGGGGCAGTGTCATTGCAAGGTAACTTGACGCATTATCTGTCGTGAACCATTCGTGAGTTTACTTGATGCGTTCATATTTCACGATTTTCATCGAGGTTGGCAGACATTTTAACACGCTGTTTTTTTAAACTTTTTTAGTAACTAAAATTCACTGGCTAATCAGCTGCTGCGGTAAATGAACGACGAGGGTGTGAAACGTATAAAATACTAGCAGCTTTCGCAGATAACAAATAATAAATTGAAGTTTGCATATGGCCATTTTATTTTTCATCAATTTAAAAGATGTCAGTATTTTTTCCTTTGTCCCTTCTCGCCGCTTGCATACTGCAAGAGAGACTAGCTCTCGCTTGAGGTTGGACGTTATCACGCTCAAATCAGCGATAAAAACTAACAACGTTGTTTCAGGAAAACCACTACAAGTCCGCTGGTTCGAACGACTGTGTCCCCTGTCAGTGCTACGCGGCTGGGTCAGCGAACAGTTCGTGTTCTGCGGAGGGACAGTGCTACTGCCGCGCAGGCGTCATCGGCCGCGCCTGCGATGCCTGCGCCAACCTCTACGCAGAAGTTGCTCCAAACATGGGCTGTGAAGGTAATACAAATAAACCCATAAAGCCCCGCCAATGCCGCGTCGACCGTGGCACGTCCTCACGGCATCGTCCTCGATGATCCTGTTGACTTAAGCACTGCCGCTAACCCGGAGTAAAACCGGTTCCAATTCAGCTAAATTTGAATAGGTTGTTTAAGGCATGCAGCCGCAGTGTAGCACGTAAAACGTCTTGACGTCGTGTGCATGCTATAGAGATGCAAACAGCGCTCAAGGTTATGTGCGTGAATGATACATTTCAATTATGCAACGCGGCTCTCTTTGCTCGCCATGCCTCAACTGACCCGAGGACCCCCAGGGTACTGGCCGAAATGAAAGACGTTTTACGTCAAAACACTGCACAGTTCAAAAACCGACGTCGCTGACGTCGTCGATTAATCCCCGCTTCCATCTTTAGGTGACGATTTTTACCGTAGCAAACAAGAGGAGGCTCCCGTTCTACGCCTCATGCCCGTTCCCACTTGTAGAACTAATTTCTCATTTTCTGTTTTAGTGGTGTACGATGGATGCCCTCGATCATTCTCTCAAGGCGTATGGTGGCCACGAACCAAGTTCGGAGTCGAAGCTATAACCGATTGCCCTGCAGGTAAAAATTACACACACAAATGATAATGATTAACTAAACTGTGGTAAATAATACCTACCTCAAAAACTGGATTTTTCTTCAGGTACTAGTGGTAAAGCAACAAGGATGTGCGACGAAACCCAAGTAGTCCCATGGCAGGAACCAGACATGTTCAACTGCACCACATCTACTTTCTACCAGCTAAGGAAACAACTACATAAGATCGAAACTGGAGAGCTATCAGTCAATACTTTCGTAGGAGTGCGGTTAGCAGCCGACCTTACTTCGGCTTGTGCTAACACACCTAAGTTATACGGAGCTGATGTGCTTGTGTCTGAAGGGATTTTATTAGAGCTGCTGCAATATGAATTGAAACAAGCCGGATTGAACCTTACGCATAGCCAGGATAAGGATTATGTTCGGGTGAGTGATTGTTTTTGTATTTATCGAAGGCTTTCGATACAATTAAATACCATAAACGTTGAGTATTTCAATCTTTACATCTAGACCAACGTCAAAAATCATACACAAATCGTTTTATACAATGAATAATTATCCATTTATATTTTTATTGAGAATGGTCGTTGAAAGAATGGTCAGAACAAGGTTTTACCCCATTACCTGCCTCAAGGCATTTTGATAGGTCCCATCTGGTTTATTACATTCTGATCGAATGTTCTTCAAGGTCTGCTATATGCTATAACTTGATTTTTTTCATTTTAGAATGTAATCAAATCAACAAACACAATTCTATGTGAACAATACGAGAAAGAATGGAAACGGATCAAAGAACTAACGGGACATGGAATCGAGCTTCTTTTGAATAAGTTTGATAAATACATCGCAGTGTTAGCAGAGAGCCAGCATGATACTTACACGAGTCCTTTTGAAATCGTCACCAGTGATCTTGGTAAGTTCTTTATTTCTCTCATTAAACTAGGCTGCTGAAAATCTAAAATAACCGAATGTCCTAAAAAATTCTAATTAGTCCGTCATTTAGATTATCAGAAGATATTGGACACCTATTTTTACTTTTGTCGATTATACAACATTTGATGACTATATAGCCGCTTAAAGTTCCGCGTGACGTCACACCTTGCGACCCCTTTTAGAAAGGTGTGACGTCACTAACCCCCACTTCGAAACTTTGACGTGCTTTATTTTTGCCATTGTTTGTTTGATTGCCAAAAGAAAAAATATGTGCCCTATATCTTCTGATAATCTACCTGACGGACTAAATAGAATAATATTTTTTACCCAGGACACTACCCTATTGTGTTTTTCATACAAAATAAAGAAAGAAAGAAAGAAGAAACAAAGAAGCAAAACATTTTATTTTATTCTCGCAAGGGATCAAACCCTATAGGGTACTTTCCGTTGACCAAGAATCATGATTTGTTGGTGTTCTTCCAACACAAAATAGGTTCGTAGTTAACCCGCTTACATTCATAATGAAGAATCGTGATATTTGGCAAGAAGCAAGGTCTTAGAATTATACGGAACCCTCGATGGGAGAGTCCGATTCGCATTTGAAGACTTTACCAACTTGACTTTGCTTACCTAATGTTCAATTTTGAAGAACAAATCTATACTTAGCTCTTTTTTTTTTATTTTAATCGCGATCAGTCTCTAAACTATGAGCAGACTTTCGGTTCAGTATTTTATTTATTGCATTCATACAATTAGGTGATAGTGATTAGGTTAATGCAATGGAAAACTGGCAGGTTTCGTGCCTTTCTACTAAAGATGAACTATATGGTACATTTACTTATGTACTTATAATTTTATTTGCGAGTCGCTCGGGTATTGTAAAATATGTAAACATTAACTTTTAAAGTTTTTTTATAATTTTCAGTGATTGGAGTCGACATAGTAACAGCAGAATCGATCTACGGCTTCGAGCCGACTCAACTGAATCGCGACAACATCGAATCATACACAACAGAACGAGTTGTCCTCCCAGATACATCCGCATTCATACACTCACCCATACAAACTCCATACAGTTTAAAAGCGATTAAAAATAAGAAACCCACGAGTCCTACTGTTTCTTTCCCGAAGTATAACAACTATGTGAAGAGTAAGAACAAATTTGATAAGAACACGAGGGTTTTACTGCCTTTGGATCTGTTGGGGATTACGAATAATAATTTACAAGGTAAGTTTGTTCTACTTCACTTATTAATTTAATATACCGATGTTGACGATGAGATAGGTAAGGCTCTAACTCGACTAAATAAATAGCTGAAACAGCAGAATGACACATTAAAGGCTGCATAAATTAAAAAAAAAACATATCAAAACAAGTGCTCAATAACTACATAAGTAAATACTAAAAAAAAATCTACATGTAGAGCCTGATGAATAAATTGGACTTTCCCTTGTAGTCTATATAGTGCCATCATCATCAGTATTTCAGCTGTAAGACGTCCACTCCTGCATTCATTAATAGTTCACTGAGTAGGAATTATACTGTATAATTACTACAAAAGTTTAGTATATTTTAAAATTTTAGGGGAATGCTCTACCTACTGTGTGTCTTACACAAAGTCTCTCCCTTTATTGAAGAATATGGTCTATTTCTTCAGTCATATATTCTTAGTTTTTATTTTGCATCTTTTGTATGAAACTTGGTAGGTATGTATTATTATTAGTATATGTATTTTATATTATGTATTGTATATTTAAGTAAAACGCCACCGGACACAAATCAGTTGTAATTATATACGTACAACACGTATATCTGCTTACCTTGGGGCTAGATAATGCTGTGTGAATTGTCCAGCATTATTTATTTATATAATTAAATACGTACAGCTGATTTGTGTCCATCCCTAAGTTCTCTGGAAGAGATCGCTCTATCCTAGTAGTTCTGTCAATAGAACTACTCAACAGAACAGGTGAAAATTGTATTCCCATTTGTTTTGTGGACAAAACTAATGGCAAAAAAAGTCCCAGTAGTTCTGTCAACAGAACTACTCAACAGAACAGGTGGGAGTAAACGGCTCTTAGCGATAAGGTCGTCCATTGTGCAACTCTGTTATCTTTCTTTTCCTGTATTTTATTTTTGTATTTTCTTGGTGTGCAATAAAGTATAATATGTGTGTTTGGTATAAACCTTTTATAATTTTACAGAAAACCTAGAATCAAACTCAGAATCCCGAGCAGTTTTCTCCTACCTCCAATATTCACGGAACACATCAAACCTCATGCCGTTGAACATGGACGAATCCGTATCCAAGAGGTGGGGAGTCAACATAACTATAGGATCTCCGATTATACAACTGGCTTTGTTTGTGCCCGAGTATGTTTGGATGAAGGAGTCTAGCGATGGCGAAGATAACTCTTTGGAGGGCAATATGGAGGATGTTGAAGGTAAAATACCATTATAATAAATAAATAAATAATACTGGACAATTCACACAGCATTATCTAGCCCCAAGCTAAGCAGAGCTTGTGTTATGGGTACTGGATAACAGATAAACGTAATACAATACACAACATAGATAGATATTTTTTACAAGACATAGAAAAACTGCCGACAGGGCGCTATGGCGCTCATTAGGGGAGGCCTATGTCCAGCAGTGGACTAGTAAAGGCTGATGATGATGATGATGATAGAAAAACACCCGGAACACCCTGTACAAATATCTGCAGATCGTAAAAACATTTGTCCCGAGGCGGGAATCGAACCCGCAATCTCCTGCGTCGCAGGCGGACCTTCGCCCGCTGCGCCACAGAGGTCGTCAATGTAAAATAATGTAGCTTGCTATTAGTGAAAGAATCTTTCTAAATCGAACCAATAATTTCAGAGACACTTTACGTAGGTATTTATACTATACATGAAGTATCGTGTTATTAATAAATGATTACAATAAATCTACAGGCATCGTCTACGCAACAAAAGGGAACCATCACAACACACAAACCAACCACCTAAACGTAAGCCCTCTAGCCAAGAACGCATGGCCTCATTCAAACGACGAGGAACACGCGAACCACGACACCCACGGTCCAATCCTCATCCAACCCGCAAAGAAACAAGACAAAGCATTCAACGATGAAACTCAAGAAAACGACTCAACATACGTAGCTGAGAAACTACAGAGCCCGCAAGCTTTAGCGCTAGTCAGTGAAGATTTGAAGAAAGAAGCGAATGTGAGCAAACAGGTCGGAAAGAAGAAGTTAGTTTACAAGAGTATGAGCGGGATTAGATTGAAGCGGCCGATTCGGCTGCAAATGTGGCTGGATATTGATCGAGAGACCTTTAGCTCGCGGACCAATCCGCAGTGTGTGCATTGGTCTACTTTGAGAAGGTAAGTTTGGCCTAATTTTACTGATTATTAACTGTTTCTTTATTCAGTATATTATACACTAGCGGCTCCTTCCGGCTTCGCACAGCTGGACATTTATTTTTTTAACATGTAAATAAAGCCTATGTTACTCAGGGATAATGTAGCATTCTAACGGTGAAATAATTTTTGAAATCGGTCCAGTAGTTTTTGAGTTTATTCGTTAATATTATTATAGTGTAGAAATAGCAGTTTACTGTCAGATTTAACCCAAATTTCTTGCACTTTATCAAGCTCCCTGTGATTTTTTAAATTGACTATCAGTTTTTAAACACCGGCGCAAACAGATTTGTGTTAGTCCCCTAAACACGAATATTAGCAAACCGAATTATGTTAACAACTTGATTCAAATAAGTTTTTTTAAAAGTGTAATTAAAACAAATTCTGAGAGTTCCCGATGCTTTTACCTTTGATTACATCGCGTTGGCGTGTCCATCTGCGTGTCTGTCTGTCTCATCGTAGCTGCCGAATCAGTATTTCAAAGTTTTTACTTTCAAAAGACATCATGACATATTTTTTTGTGCTTGTTACGAAAATGTTCCTACATGTTTTTAAACAGTATGCACTATTTGTGTGATTGTCTTTCTTTAACGCCAACTATTTCCTTCAGCTCCGGCGAATGGTCCCGCGTGGGTTGCCACACTGAGATCGACTACGACTGGTCGCCGTACTCCGCAGACCCTCTCCTCATCAACTGTACCTGCAACCATCTGTCCACCTTCGCTGTGCTGGTTGATGAAGTGGATATTGAGGTAAGGCTTCTGAGGCTACTTCGACCATCGATAATTTTCAATAATTATTAGTGTCGCCAGAGTTTAATTTATGCGTCCATAAGGTGCGGTAAACGCTTCTCCTTCATTGTTTTTGAATCAAAATCATGTTCAGTCGTAACGTATGTAACAAATAATTGATCAACTAACCTAACTTAACCAAATCAAGGAATGTGCTAGCAATGTTCATACAAAATTTAAAAAATACTTTAATAGCCCAACTTATACATGAGGTATAGCGTACCTAATATAAGCTTAACAACTTTTTGTATCTCATTCTAAGTAAACATTTTTTTTTACTGAGAAATAAACATCTTTAGACCGATTATTTCTAAATGCCAGGAAGTAAAAATTAAATACCCAGGGTACTAGTAAGTATTATAATATCTGTGCCCAGGGCATCCAATTCTCGAAATATCTTTTTTTCGTTTTTAAATGTGAGAGACTTTTAAATACTTAGACTTTTAAATTGTGTCTATGAGCGTGAATATCATCTAAATTGTATTTTTTGTTCCAGTTCATTCCAGAACCGTCCCTCCTAGAATCAGTAACATCATACACAGCATTCAGCATCTCTCTTCCACTCCTGGGCGCGACGTGGCTCGCTCTCTGTCTGATGCGCGGCGGCGCCTCAACCGTGTCCAACTCCATACACAAGCATCTCATGTTCTGTACCTTCATGGCTGAGCTGTTATATCTTGTGGCTTTGAAGGCGCGCTCCACACTTGTACAGAATGAGGTAATTCTCCCACGTAATTCTTCCAAGTGTATTACTCCCCTTCCTACCTCTTACGAACTGCACGAGACTGCCGCCGGTGAGCGGTATCTATGCAGTCTATGCAGCCACTGATAATATTTTATCTACTCTATATTTAAACCGGATTGAATCCAAATCCGTGACAGCCTGTCGGAAATGTTGTAATAATGCTTAAATGTGATATTCCTGTCTTATCTTACGTCTTTATTGTGCACATTGAGCCTCTGTACCTCCTGTGGGTGGGTACCTATCGGCTACTACTTTCTAATGACCAGACTAGTTTAATTTTTGCTGGTTTGCATGGACTCGTATAAAGCTAGATTCACATTGCTGTGTCGGGGTGTGTCGTGGCGCGCCAGAACGCAATCGGTTACGTTCATTACCTATGACTAGATTCACATTAGTAGGTTGTGTTTGGTTATCCTAACACGATTGCGTTCTGGCGCGCCACGACACACCCCGACACAGCAATGTGAACCTAGCTTTAGACTCACCACTGTTATCACTCCACAGTTCGCGTGCAAGCTAATCGCCATGTCACTCCACTACTGGTGGCTATCCGCACTCGCCTGGATGGCTTGCGATGCGTACCAACTGCGTCGTCTCGTCAGGGAACTCCGAGATGTGAACCACGCAGGCCTATGTGCGCATCTAGCGTTCGCCTACGCAGCGCCCGCGGTGCTACTGGCACTGGCGGCCAGCCATCATCAGCATCAGTATGGAAACGCACTGTTGTAAGTAACAGACACGCCTCTCAATACTCTTTCGACGAGAAGATATCCTCTAGTCACAGATAAATGAGATGTCATTATCTGTCCTAGGTATAATGTTTTTCTGCCTTGTATGTACACATTATCTATCCACACTCGTTTCATTAATTCTCTTTATATCCATAGGTTTGCTGTAAGAAAACTCTTTTAGGGTTAAGCTCGCCTTTGTACATGTCCAGTATTTGTTAACTTTTATGTACCTATGAAGTAACTTGTGTGTGCAATAAAAAATTTAAGATAAGTATATGTAAACCACGAAGGCTCTCGCGTGCATTTATCGGCCGCCTACGCATCCTAGATCCTATAGTAACTTCGATGTGGTGCACGATTTTGTGTTGTGTTGATTTGATCCGATCAAAATTTGAAAACACTTAACCAAGGCATGGACTAAAGATTCTGGAAAACTTAAATGGGTGACGGTATGGAGGTATACATTGTCTTGCCTACTGACGTCAAGCGGAGCAAAACCGACCAATCACGTAATTTCTAAAAACACAGTCTTCTGGTGCTGGTTTGCTGATTGGACGACGACACGGAGCGGCCGTGTCAGTGGAAAGGCGCTGTATGCTAACCGTAGGAACAAGGTGATTACTAGTTCCACATTATATCAGGCACCCTCTAATTGAAGTTAAATTCGTTCCAGTTGCTGGGTGAGCTGCCACGAGCCGGTAGTGTGGTGGGTGGTGGTCCCGGCGGCGCTGTACGCGGGCGCTGCCTTCGTGTTCCTGGCGGGCGCCACCCGGGCCGCCTTCACTGTCAGGGACCACGTCACTGGTTTCGGGAACCTCAGGTAAGAGCTGACGCTGACAGATACGAAGTGATGCATCAATCAATACATATAAAGTGGCTATCCCGCTTTTGATGTGCTATGTAGTTGATGCCGTGTGGTGCCACCGGGTTAGAATTTGCACCACCCCAACTCTACCCCGGGTGTCGTAAGAGGCGACTAAGGGATAACCACCGGGGGGCGGGCAGCAGCGCCTGCTGCAGAAAAATTCTACCACTGAACTGCACTAACCCCCATTAGGTAAAATCCAATAAGGTGCTTATCAGGGGGAGGCCTAAGTCCAGCAGTGGACCAATAAGTTGTTGAGGGTGTAGTTGATGCGGTGAAAGCAACGTTGCCGTTTTATATGCTTTGGGAATGTGAAGGTTTAGCTAGGACTGCTAGACTTACTATGCAGATGTCCACGGCTACGTCCCTCCTCAGCGTGCATAATCCTAAAACCGCGTACAAAACGATTACATACTTCAGATTTCTAACTTTTCGACCATGTTGCAGAATGCTGCTAGCTGTCAGCATAGTCTGCCTACCCCTTCTCTGCGTGTGCTGGGCCAGCGCGCTCCTGCTGGGCAGCGAGGCGGGCGACAGACGCGGCCTGCTGAGCACGGTGCTGGCCTGCGCAGTCGCCTTGCACGCCGCCGCCGCCGCCTGCGGGTATATCGCCTTCAACGTGCGGGTTAGAGACAATCTGCGAAGGTAAGAAAAAAAATTTTTCCTGCCGACATCAACCGTCACTTAAGAGACCATCTATCGCCACATACAGATACTATCCACGCAGGCAAGGCTAATTTCTTGTATGGCGACATCTACCGCCACTTAAGAGACTTTCTGCGTAGATGAGGCTAAATTCTTGTATAGCGACATCTACCGCCACTTAACAGACCATCCACCGCCACTTAAATATACTATCCACGCAGGTGAGGCTAATTTCTTGTATAGCGACATCTACCGCCACTTAACAGACCATCCACCGCCACTTAAAGATACTGTCCACGCAGGCAAGGCTAATTTCTTGTATGGCGACATCTACCGCCACTTAAGAGACTTTCTGCGTAGATGAGGCTAATTTCTTGTATAGCGACATCTACCGCCACTTAACAGACCATCCACCGCCACTTAAAGAGACTATCCACGCGGGTGAGGCTAATTTCTTGTATGGCGACATCTACCGCCACCTACGCCGGTGAGACTCTTTCTTTTGAAGCTAAATCTACATCCACATATAAACTACATCATAACATCAACCGTATAGAGAAACAAGGGGGCAGCATCGATGGTTTCGTCAGTATTCACTTCCAAAGACGTCTGCTGAGACGCTTAGATAAACTTATAAACTACGAAAATCCCTAAATTATTAAAACTCTTGAGTTATTCTTTCACAGAACTGCACTACGCTGCCTCGGAAAGAAAGTGCCTTTAGCTGACACGTCGGTAATCATCAGCAGCAGTGCTCAAAATATCTCACAAATTAACAGGTAAATACAATTTCTTCTGGTAGCCTCTTAAATCATACTGAAGTTCATGGAAATTTAAACTTAACTCTTAAAATTTCTAGGTCGGCATTAGCCTACCATAGTAGCACAGAACCAGGAAGACAGATGCGCAATATTGGAATATCAGCTTCCTCCACAACATCGAGATCAACTAATAAGACCAGCTCTAGTCCTTACAGGTGAGAAAATAATTTCTTTATGTGAGTTCTGTACGAGCTACTTCTATGAAACAAAGCTGAGTATAGCTCTGATTTATCGCGCCAACCTTGGCGGTAAAGTTCAGCCCTATATATTCCAATTGCCTTAGCTATGTCATCTGACTAACCATCAGAAGACACAAGCTATATGCCTTCAGACTGCCACATAACTCTGTCATTTATACTATAATATTTATTGCCAGGTCAGACACAGTCATCAAGTTCCAATACCTTGCCCAAGGACTTATTTTCAGGAAGCTTCTTACAGCGTAAGCTTATTTAGCATTAGCTTATTTATCTGTTTCCTTCACCAGTCGGAGCGACGGTCAACTACGGCACACGAGCACATCAACTTCTAACTACAACACGAGCGCCAGCGATATGCCTGCGTATCTCAGAGGGTTCGACTCTTCACTGCATACCAGGAAGGATGGTGAGCTCATGATTATCAATTTATATTGAGGAGGAAGATCGGCTTTCGGCTTTATAGCTTTACAAGAGAGTCACTGAGAACAGTTAGGACTGGTAATGCAATCTTAGAAAATAAAAAAAATCGACCTTCACGATTTGCTTCAGCCTATTTAGCCTCGAGGATAAAACGCAATAGCTCCGAGTTTTTCTAAGATATTTTATTGGGACCTAATACGCAAAGTAAGCTTCAAAAGCCCGTGCACATTACTTTTCGCGCTGGTAAGCTTTTTATTAACCACGGTACGTTTCCTTTTCACAAGATGTGCTCCGTATCTAAACGGCGGAATGAGTCAAAACAGAACACTTCGATTTCATTTTAAGCGATCCTGTTGTATGGATTTGACATATTCCACCGCTTAGGCTCGTTAGTAATGCGGGAGGTTCTCAGCTTAACTATAGTGCATTACCTAAGTGCGAGTGCGTTAGCTGATGCAGCATGAGAGATACACGGGGGTGGAGAGAGAGAGAGAGCGTGAATTGAGGGGTGTATTATCAAAAACCACTATAATAGCTTTCTCAAAATTTTCACAGATTAGAAATAACTGTTAAATCTTGACCAATGAATCGTAATTCATAGTTTTTGGTCTTGCCGATTAGTCCTGGGCATGGCGCCACTAATCTTAGCTTTACCAACAGAAATCATAGAGAAAATACTGAATTATAAGCAAATTAAAATTCGTTTTAGAGGATTTTGTAACTAATCTTACATAATGGCGGGTTTTGAAAATGAACAGTCATATTTTGGCGGGTTTTGCAACCAACCAAAACCAACAATAAGATGGTGGATGGATGGCGTTATACGACATAATTTTTAAAATAGGGGTCGGAGGTAGGATATTATTTTATTACTAGGTGTATTGTATTTGATTACTATGTTTTCAATAATAATAATAAATAATAATATTTTTAATTGTTGTGTCATTGACACGTGAAGGAAGAAAAATAGGTAGGTACCTACTGTTAACATAGCAAAGATATTTTACCTAAAATGTATTATTTACCTGCGTACATACATAAAATAAAAAGATATGAAGTATTATTATAGTTTTTATTCAAAATGTATTAAACACGAGTTTCTCTTAGGTATAAAATGGTATCTACGTACATAACTGGCTGAAAACTTAACTAGGTACATCTTGCATAAAACTTTTCTTGCTAACTTTCCAGGAGATTTTTGTTCCATTTTCACTCACCATTTCTTGCGCTCCACTTCACGTTTCCATGATGACGGAACGCGTGGCCTCTTCCTCAAATGCTTCAGATCTGATTTTTGCACAAACTGGGCTAATTCTTCCATGTTTTTGCATTAAATTTATTAAAAATCCGAACACTTGTTGTACACAGAAAGTCACAACCGCCATACTATTTTCTCGATGAGGCGACGCAAATCCGGTGCTGTGATTGGTCGATTGTGTTATAGAGGATTTTGAAACTGACCTACGCTATTATAGTGGCTTTTGATCCTTACATCGTTCTTTACCAGCGGATTTCTCTGTGTTTTAATGGGTTTTAATAGAAAAGCAGCCAACCATTTCAAAGCAATTTTTAAGAACTTTTGATTGATGGTACTAACACGATATTGGTCAAAAAGCATTATAGCGGGTTATGATACTGCACCCCTCAATTAAGGCTCCATGACTTCCCTCCCCACTATAACCGCTCATATACAGGAAGTGAATGGTAATCTCTCGCGCTTACCCTGTGGTAATGACACAGCATCACCCGCATTGCATACTGAACCCACGCCTTGCACAGACGAGCGCCGACGCCGCAAGGCCGCCGCAGTAACATCACCAGAGGAACAAGCGACGGAGGCGACGGACAGTGAGAGCGACGGCAGCCAGCGCAGCCTCGACCTCGCCTCCAGCCACTCCTCCGACGATGATGACACCTCGCGCCATCCGCCCTCCACCAACCGTAAGTATCTAGTGTACTCTCTAGCCGCAGTCTACATAGACGAGCGCCGCAAGGCCGCCGCAGTAACATCAGAAGAACCAGCGACAGACAGCAAGAACATTTTAAGAGCTGAAAGTCGAATTTGCTACCAGATCGGAAATCCTCCCGCATAGCAGATGCGGGTGCATGAATACCAATACTACGGCCGCATCTGTCGTTCCCTTGTAAGGCCTATACGGCCTTACAAGTCATCCTCGTAGGTGCCGAACACTCATAAACCATCCTTCGTGGATGTAAAAGCCATTGATGATGATGATAAGCCTTTGGTTTTCCCCTAAATAAATAAATAAAAAAACAATGATGAGCAGATGCGGGAGGATTTCCGATCCATATGTCCGGGGTCTTTCGGCCGACAGTTGATGTCGGATATTTCTTTGTTCTGTTGTTCGCTCAGTAGGGGAGGCCTATTTCCAGCTTAATATAGGTTAATGATGATGATTTCTTGGTAGGTAAAATGTTTTCGAATTATAACGACACCTCAACGATAGTTTTCATAACTCGAAGTGAATTGTTTCAAACTATTTTTTCTTAGCACCATCTAGCAGATGATTCTTATAGTTTAGGTGACCATGGAGACATCTAGATGTCGCCACGGGCGACGGACGTCGACACAAATTGGTATGCGTGTCTAAAGGTTGTTCGCAGACCAGAGGCGAATTGCTACCACTCAGAACAAAATGTACATTCAAAAAAGGGCTTTCTCTAGTAACAATATGATGCATTTTATATTGCCGGCATCAGCTCGCGGGCCACTCGTTTGAAGCTAGTGGAAGCCCTGTAAAATGAATCTAAATATAACGAGTTTAAGCCCATATTTGAATGCACATTTTAATACTGCGTGGTAGCGGCGTTCGATTAATGTGCGCAGATCATAATTAATAAGGCAGCGAAGAACAAAACTGCTATACTCACAATATGGAATGTTACTCTATATGAGAAAAAATCTAAAAATATATTACCGAGATAGCCCAACTAACATTTTGGTGTCAGATACAGTTTTTATTATAACTTTTACCTGTTTAATTGAGTAATAATTATCTCAGTTCTGACTAAAAGCGTTATAAAGGAGTTAAAAAATAAATTTAGCTTCAATGGTGGTTCTAGAACTTTAATGAACGACGTAAGAACACTTTAAGAGTTAGAAGAGCGTTAATTACAGCAAGTATAGTTAAGATGTTGTAGCTTTAACCTGTTTGTAGCACTTATACCTATACAACAGTGCTCGCTGACTCGCGTCAACACTTATTGTTGTTTAGTTGTTGCAGTGAAGTGTCTTTTATAACTGTAGGTATTATATTGGTTATAAGGTGCAGACATGTGTTGTAAAATAGAGTTTGTCAAGAGTGTAAGATACACAGACACCAAAAGTTTTGAACAACTCATTTATGTAGGTTCAAGCTGTAATGTTAATTCTATTTATGCTTATTGTGATAAGTAGATACACTATAAAGGCGTTGTAAAAGTAATGGTGTCACAACATTCTTGGCTACAGATGTTGTAACTCAAAAGGGGTAATAATTCACTTATGCGACGACTAAAGCTTTAATGTGAGTTCGCCATTGTTTTGGTGAACTATAACCTATAAATTGACTGGGTTATTCAATATTTGAGAACAAACTACTTCATTATATAAGTTACTTTTGTAATTTCATTGATGCCACTTAATTTAAGATGCCACTAGCCATAAAGCAAAAATAAAAAAATGATACAAATTTGAGGTGCCTATTTTATGTTTCATAAGTTTTATTTGAAATCTTTATTAAATCAAGAGCGCGTTAAAATTGAGATGGAAAACATGGTATACACTTACCGTAAAATCACAACGCCAGATTGTTTTCACTTCACAAAGTAACTTGAACAGGTATACTTTATTATTTCTCTGTTAGATAATGGCCATTCGGTGATGACATTTAGTTGTACGCTAAATGATACCATAAACATATTGTAACTAGCGTCATAGTGTCAAACAACTATTTTTAATAGGTCTAATAAAGTTTTAAGTGGTTATAACTCTTAGCCGACGTTTTTATATAACCTTTAGTGTTGACCAACCCATCTACAAGCACAGTAATATAGGTTGAAGTAGTAGCTGAGTATGAATCAACACTTTTGTGCAGGTTCTGTTACACCTTTATATAACAGCACTACAGGCTTTCTATAACCTTTACCTGTAAAATCGTGGGCCTCTTTCGTGGTTATATGGGAGTTAGAGCACTCTATAACTCCACTGTACAGGTATTATTAACACTATGATACTCGAATGGAACCCATATATATAATGATATACAGGTTGTTTTAACGCTATTGTGCTAGTTGGGAGCTTAGGCAAAAAGCAGTCGGAAAACGTAAGCAAAGTAAATTTTACAATTCAAAGGTTTCAGCTTTACATAACACCATTAAATAGCAGTCGCCATTTTATTACGTCATACGGCTATGTAAACACAGCCAACTGACGTCATGACCAAAGAGCATTAAGGCGTCCAGCGTTTTCGTCAAATTACGCGCGAAATTTAAAAATGCAAAATTTAAATGCTTTTCTATGGCACGTAACGATTGAATATTTTTTTTTAGAAATTTTAGTGTTTCATTAGCATTAAAGAATCTAATTGAGACACTTTTCAAAAATGGGTGTAACACACTATTGCTGGTCCAAGCTTATTATGACACATTTTATTCATGGTTTCTTAATTTTCTAGTTTCTGTCTGATGGTAAAACCTTAAGTCACTATAGAAAGGAAATACCTTACTTACACGCTTGTGTGCAGTAAAACTTTTTATCACAAAATCTCACCGCCATATAAACATGTCGCGTCGCCACAAAACACTACTAAAAAGAAAGATCAACTTACTTAGCTAAGTTAAAGAGTTAGTTAAGTTAAATTTTTACCGGCCTTTAATTTAAAATATTTTGTTGTATTCTAGGGGGCGGACAGAACGGCAGCAACAGTGGCTACCTGCCCAATATAACGGAAGGAGCCCCGTTAGGGCTGCCACCGAGATGGCCACCTCATATAAGGGAAGGTAAGAAAAACAGAATCGGCACCAGACTTGTCTTATAACAGTTATAACTTACATGAGTTTCTTGTTTGTCTCTATGCTTGCACTGTGAAACCAAATTCCGACATACATTTCCGTGCTAAATTTGCCATTAACAATAGAAACTAAATCCTGTCCAGTATTATCCAGTGAATCACATACCTACACTATTTCCATTTTTTTTAGTATTTATTTATTCGGGGTAACAAACAATTACACTCATAGCCTTGTTAAATAGATAAGTACGTACTTATTCTAAGTGTTATCCTATAAGTGCAATCAACATCGTTACCCTCTTATATAAATAAACAGGACAAAAAGGACTTTCAAACGGGGATATTTTTCTTCCATGTTTGATATTTCCGTTTTCCTATCATATTTTATTTTCGGTTAATAGTTTTACACGATTTCTAGCTCCTAATCTTACATCCCATTCACCAGAGTCAAACCGCCCAGAAATGGGCAGATGGTCCCAGGAAACGGGCTCCGACAACGAAGGCAACACCGGCATGGCGTCACCTTCGCCCAACCCACTGCCCAACCCTGACCTTACCTCAGATGTCTACCATCTGAGGCATCGCATGAAACCTTCCATACTGGAGAATGTTCATGATACGTACGTCGCTAGTGTCGACGCTTCTAGGCTACCTTTGGACAATAGGTGAGTTTTTGAGAAGGCAACACCGGCATGGTGTCCCCTTCACTCAAGCCGCTGCCCAACCCTGACCTCACCGCGGATGTCTACCATCTGAGGCATCGCATAATACCTTCCATACTGGAGAATGTTTGTGATACATAAGTCGCAATGCAAGTGTCTAGGCTGCCTTTGGATAATAGGCGAGTTTTTTATTCTACAGGCTACGCCGCCATGTAGGCAGACGCAATGAAGATAGGCTGAGTCCTCTTCTAATCTATACAAATATTTAATTTATAAAAATGTTGGAGGTTACATCCGAAACTACTGGTGCTATTGTAAATAATCATTTACGTTACTTCTAAGTTACCCCTGGAAGTTAATAGGTGTTACGAGAGCGAAAATGGGATGGAATGAGCAATAAAGTAGTAAAAGTTTAAACATAAAATCATCTACAACTGCCCTACATGTGTCTATCAATAGAAGCAAAAAAAATAAGCGTTTGGCGCAGCCGGCTGGTTTTGAAACGAATTATTATTTAATGAGACTTGCTTCGACAGCTTGTCATATTTAGGTCCTCTCAAATCATATTTATTTACAGATACGGAGTGATGGAAGATGAGCTAATGTACGGAGTACTACCCACCGACACAGAGAAACAAATCCCTTACGACCCCAACTATCCAATCTCACCCACAATGTACCGCCTACCAGGAAACCCTTACGGCTCCAAAAACTACCTCTCGACCAGAACATCTGACTACGGCTATAGCCCCACCAAATACCTGAACGATAACTATGGATCGAGGGATTTCCGGGAAGGAGTAACGACTAGGGAGCACGATGGATATCCCCCGAGGGATTTTAGGGATTCAGGCATTGCTACAATGCTGAAGAACGATTACCAGAGGAAGATGGAGAGCTATGGAGAATACAATGATCGGATGTCAGAGGGTTCGGAGAAGCATCACGATAAATACTTGTTCCCTTATACTGGTAAGACTGTTTAAGTATTATGCAAGTTGTTTTTGTGTGTAGAGTTCAAAATTGGACCTTGTTTTGCCAAACTACCTTTTTAGAAACCCTTAACATACAGTTCAGTGTAAATAAAACTCCCAGTTTCCTACTACATTTGTTTTATAATTTAACATGGTTATAATTGAGCGTAATACCTTCTGAAATAAAGCCCCTTTTAGACCGTATGCACTTAGGTGGAAAATGAGTAGCGGCTAGCTAAAATGTGTTGTAAAAAGTGTGTTCAATTTATTTTCTCCTGCTTTTGTCCATATGCTTAAACTATTATTTTGCTTGCTTTAGCCGAGGAGGACCACTCTAATACTCGAGGCCGCCAGTCGCCGAGACTTAGTGCGGAACTGAGGCATGGACCAGGTAAACACTTGTTAGCTTGTTTTATTTTGCACTCACTTGGTTTATGCTGTGTTACTGATAGAAGAGAAGATGTTGTGCAAAATATTTTGTATTCTGCCCAAAATCTAGGTAAGCTACCTAGATTTCAGCAGAGTTATGCTGCTTAACTAAACGGTGGAATGTGTCAAAGCCATCGCTCAGTTAATAAGAGATCCTAATAATTACAAGGGTGGAAAATGGTCAGTAAAATCAGTAGAAGGCAGTTTTTTCGCCTAAGATCAGTAAAAGTCAGTTTTTTAGAAAAATGGTCAGTAAAGTCAGTATTTTGAGGATCAGGGGTTACGTTCCCACAAAAATGGTCTGGTTTCTGTAGATTGAGATGGAAATAATGCCGTTTTGTAGTGGGAGTCCCTTAAAAATCTCATAACATATCTTTTTCTTTTTGGTAGTAGTTCCATAAACATACCTATAATAATTATGAATTGATTCTCTCAATCCTTCTTTTTTTTTATTTACACTATCACTTAAGAACAAAAGCATGTGGGCCACAGGGTTTCTGTGTGTGGCGGCTTTTATTTTTTCGGTGATTAAATTAATACCTTCTTTCTATAATAAATAATAGATTGTTTGTTTTGTATATATTAATATGGTAATAATTTAAATTTTAATAATAAAGGGAGATGCAGGTTGGCTATGGGGATGGTGGAGTGGAGGCCAAACACAAAAATCATCTTTCTTACTTATTCACAATAATTGTTCGTAAATTTTGAACATACTTAACTTACTGTACAGTGCACAGACAGGGCTGGAAAATGGCAACTAACATTCGTATTTTGATGTCAAATTGACCAACCAAACATCAATATTCTAGAGATTTGGTCAGTAAATGGTCAGTATTTTAAAGGATTATTGTCAGTAAAATCAGTATTTTTGGCCATGGAATCGGTTTCCACCCCTGTAATTATTATTAAAAAGAAAAAAGAAAATCTTGGTTTGTAGCTAAAAATACAGGGTGCTTTCCGAATTACAAAAACAGCGCCGTTATCGATTACAACGATATTTGTCGTTCCAAATTAGTTAGCACGATATTGACAGTTGAGTGCCATCATCAATTCGGAACACTTTGTGAACGCGCTCACGGCCACGCACGAGTCACTTGTCAAATGTCATTGTACTGTACAACAAACAAACAGTACTTATTCGCAGAACAACGTGAAAATGACTCCGATGACTCCGCTAACAAACAAAAACTCTGCAAAACTGGCAAACAACAGTAAATTTGATGAAAATAGATGAAAACAAACAAAACAACATGTAATACAATGTGAGTTTTGACAGAATAAACGTCAGTTTTGACAGAGCGCTCACAGTGATTTCAGTTTGTAGGATGGTCGGTGTTATCGCAAAATGGCGCATGTAATGACGTCATCTATGACGTCACACGGGACATCGTTGTCGCGCTCACAGTAATTTGGAACGCGTAAGAGAGCGCTATTATCGATATTAACGTAACTCGGAATGCAGCCACAGTGATTTGAACTTAAATAGTTATGTTATGCATAAGGTTTGTTTTAGTTAAAACTAACGCCATAACTATAAAAATCTCTAAGGATAGATATGGTACTTAAACTAAGAACTTACATCAATGACATCCGTGAGGGCGGGTGCTACGGCAGATTTGGCCGAAGATCTCAAGAGGCGCAAATATTCAGGGCTCGACAGAGCCTACACATTTGCTCCACTTGGAGTCGAGACCCTAGGCCGTAAGGTACCGAGGCTCTTCGGGTTTTAAAAAATGATATGAGCGTCTGGTCGAAGCGACGCGTGACCCGAGAGCTGGTTAGTATCTGGCATCAGCATTGCCATACAGCGTGGCAATGCAGCCAGCGTCTTGTGGACGCTACCGACTGGTATTGATATGGATCAGTTGAGCTGTAAATTGTGTGCAACAGTCTGCAGTTAGCTCAATTGTTTCAATCGTAAATACTAGCTCTAATGTATTCCTATCATTTGATTTTAATTTTATTTGTCAATAAAGTTTATTTTTTTATTTAATAGGTGAAGCTCAACAGCCAATGGGGGCACCACTAGCGAGTATGGGCGAAACGAGCGAGTGAGTTTCCAAATTTAAAAAAAAATTACTCTATGTTATCATGTTAAGAATGTTAACTTAATTAAATGCATGCATATATTTTTCGAAATATTGTACAATTCTGATTCTGGATGCTTTAAAAAGCCAGCTAACCAAAGTAAGACCTGTTATTAGATACCTATTTAGTAGTTTTGTATCTACTGTATAACTTTTTTGAAATTTCGGTTTATATGTTACTTACCTAGACTTGATTTTTTAAAGCATCCTGGGCCCATACTCTTTAAAACGAAATCATAGGTTTCTGATTTGTTTTCGTGCAAACGCTAGACGACCTCAGTGGCGCAGCGGGCGAAGGTCCGTCTGCGCCGCAGGAGGTTGCTGGTTCGATTCCCGCCTTGGGACAAATGTTTGTACGATCTGCAGATATTTGTTCAGAGTGTTCTAGATGTTTTCTATGTATTATAAAAAATATCTATCTATGTAGTGTATTGTATTAAGTATATCATT
This sequence comes from Eupithecia subfuscata, assembly GCA_963564075.1. Taxonomy (NCBI): domain Eukaryota; kingdom Metazoa; phylum Arthropoda; class Insecta; order Lepidoptera; family Geometridae; genus Eupithecia; species Eupithecia subfuscata. Next base: position 10,304,457 of record OY751103.1, on the reverse strand, counting down.
ATCTAGTACCCATAACACAAGCTCTGCTTAGCTTGGGGCTAGATAATGCTATGTGAATTGTCCTGCATTATTTATTTCAAAAAAAAAGCTAATCTTATGCAAGCGACATAAGAGTTGGTTTTGCACGACAACGAAAACGAAACATCGATTTTCTTTTTCCGAGTAGGTCCTCTGTTCCCTTCAAGTACATCTTCATTGTCATAATAATTGTCTGTAGATGGTGGCGGTTGTATGAGAAACACTCATTGTAATCATCTTTTGCTTTGCTAACCGGTGCGGTGTCGCTGACTTGCCAACATCTTCAACCATTAGAGAGGAGGTAATGATGTTTTACCATTTTCTGTAGATTACTGATATTTATGAGACCGTTGATACTCTTATGAGACTCGTGCCCTCAGGAGCACCACACTCCCACACCTACACACACAACTCACACAAACACACTGCCCCACACACAAACACCACGTGCTCGCACACACACACCCTCGAACACACACACATGGGTAACCTTGTTATGTAAGTATATTACTAGATTGGTTATTTTTATGTCTTAAGATGGAACATAATAATTTTTTTAGAGGAGGCGGGTGCTGATTCTTTTACACAGTTTTTAACTCTTGCGGTAGGTAGTCAGCCCACAATTGTACTCTATATTATTTGTTCTGTTCCTAGTAAAGATTTTTGTATTGTTCTGTATTTGTATTTATGGCTAATTATTGGTAAATAAGTTCCTAATCGTAAGGGTTAAAACACACTGTAATGGAATCGAAGGGAATTTTTATCGTAAAATGTGGCTTACGAAAGGACGTGGAGATAGTGTTCAGTATCCTATCAAAATCCTGAAAAATTCTCTTTGATTCTCTTTCAATGTGGCTTGACAAGTGGAGGGTTGTGGTTTTATACTGCTGCATATCTTTTGGAGTCACGTTTTGTACTGGTAGGTAGGTAGTAATGCCGAAGTATGTAGTAGTAATGCTCAAACATTGGTTTTGACAGCAATGTTTCTTCAGCATTACTACCTATAGACCAGGGTCGATAATTTTTGTAACCAAAAAAATTCATAGTAGGATGAAACCCATTGGAAAAGGAGGAGAATATTATAGAAATGCTAGGAAAAATAATTTACGGGCGATCTGAGGTCGGGAAGGGGAAGGGGGTGAGTTTTAAGGGTAAAAAACGGTTTATCTCGATTTCCGGCTAAACTAGGTACAGGTTTTAGGGAAAAAAGTCAAATGGCAAAGTTGTTGGTAATAAAAAGATCTACAACTTTTGTATAAGTATACATATCATACCTACACTTTTTTCACTTAACCTAAAAATTTAAGTAAAAAATTCAAAAAACCAAGTTTTTGGTTTTTTATTTTTATCTTTTACAAAACAATTTTTTTTTAATAATAAACCGTTTTTAAAACTCAACCCCTTCCCCTTCCCCTTCCCGACCTCAGATCGCCCGTAATTTATTTTTCCTAACATTTTTATGATATTCTCCTCCTTTTCCAATGGGTTTCATTCTACTATCAATTTGTTTCATTTTTTATTATTTTTAAAGGCACCCTGGTCTACTAACGCACTAAACTAATTTGACACCACTAAAAATTATGCCATCCTTTAGTTAAATTTTGGCGATATCTGAAACGACATGACCCCCTTAGGTACCTACTTAATGCGTTGTTATATCACTCATAAAAAATATTCTTATTCTTGATTTGCTGAAGTAGGCACAGCCGACGACGTAACTTACCGTTTTTAAGCAACGCCATCTAGTTATCTCTTGCCGGAACAACTATTTTATAATAATCTATATTATATAATGTTATGCCTCTGTAAGTGTAAAATCCTCTGTAAACATACAAGAAGTATGATCCCACAAGAAAAAATAAATACCTACTTACATAGGTACATGTTCTAATAAACATATTATTTTTTTATTCCAGGAAATCTACTACTGAAGACGATGCAGAAACAAGAGTATGAAATTTATAATACAAGATTTCCAATGAATCTCATAGTAAACTATTTTAGTTTTAATTTTAGAATTAATTTACTTAGTTAATTTCTTGCAAAGACTGTAAGCAATCAGTACCCACTGCCATAGTATAGCGTTTATGTGCTTTAAGTAGAACTTTTATTGTGGAACTGATGAGTAGTATTTGTTTGTAGGTATTAGAAAAGTGCCTGTTCGATATTATGATGTTCAAAGTAACTAAGTTCAAGGGTAAGATATTGTATTAAAACTATGATTGAACATTGAAATTCGGGAGTCGAGCAAACCTTTGCTTCATGGAATGGAAATAGCAAGTAGAATCCAAAGTCAAGTGTGTAAATAAATACTCAATAAATTTATACGTTAGATAAATAAAATAATATAAAGGTACAATAATTTCATCTGTATATTTTGTTTATGAATAGGCGCATTAGCATTTTAATTTAGTGTCTTGTACATTCCAATAATTTAGATAAATGATGAAGTAAGTACCCTGTTAGCTCGGATCATTTAGAATAGGTATTTATTTTTGTAAAATAAAGTTGGTTACATTTCCACATAGGGTCCTAAGCGCTCCTTAACGGATATATTAGGAATCTTAATAAGTCTCTCAGTATTTAACACAATAGTAACGCAAAAATTTAAAATATTATCTATTTACAATCATTGACGGCATAAATGGACTCAAAAAAGTACGGCCTTGGAAATATCTATATATTTGGTATGTTTTATATTCTTGCAATTTAAATTGGCACTTTTACTTTTAGCTAATATGTCACTAAGCTACGTTAAAAGGGCTGACCTATAGAACCCTACATTCTGTTTCTATGCTGGTATTTTTATATAGAGACTATTTTATAGTTAAGTAACTTTTTTTATTATTAAAGTGATTGGTTTTAATAGCATTTTGGAATGTGTACAGAGTGTGTGTGCGTTTTGAGCGTTAAACGAAGATTCCACCTATTTTGTAAATAAATATTTTTTACACTTTTAGTTTTGTTTTGTAGATCCTGGAAGAAAGCTTTATTTAGATGTTCTTTAGTGTCAGATTGCCATAATAAAAGTTAATTAAGTCTTAGGAGCTATCGTTAAAACAAGATAATAGATAAATGCTCAACAATAGAAAAACATGCTCATGAGACGTTAGCTTAAAAAAACATCATTTTACTCATTTTTGGTGTATGTAAGTACTTACATGTAGGTAGGTACAGTACATTGTACAACACATCTAGAACTGTAATTTGCATCAGACAAGGTACCTATATTTTTGAAAGAACCTCAGATTGTTTTAACGAAAATAAAGAATTTTATGCTACTTATAATTTGTTTCCTTTTCATTCTTTATGTATGTTATCTCCCGTCGTTCCTTTCCCTAGATAGATAGGTGCCTACTAGCGCTTGGCTTGGCGCGAATGGAGAAAAAAGTTCGATGATCGAACTAGTGAGAAGTTTTTTCTCCATTCGATTCATTAGTTCGATTCGATCTTCAAACAAGTGAGAATTTTATTTTCTCATTTGTTCGACCTAACAAATGATAAATGTTTGTTTGTTTTGGTCGAACTTATTTTAATCGAGACATTAAAAAACCCCCTACAGATTTTCATGAAACATGGCTAAGAACACTCGGGATAAAATAATCTATGACACAAAAAAAACTAGACGAAAATCGGTTCATCCCGTTCATCCGTTTGGGAGCTACGATAATAGGTACCACAGACAGATAAATAAATAAAATAAATAATGCTGGACAATTCACACAGCATTATCTAGCCCCAAGGTAAGCAAAGCTTGTGTTATGGGTACTAGATAACTGATATACATAATAATATACGAGTACATAGATAGATATTTTTTATTATACATAGAAAACGACCAGAACACCCTGGACAAATATCTGCAGATCGTACAAATATTTGTCCCGAGGTGGGAATCGAACCCGCAACCTCCTGCGTCGCAGGCGGACCTTTGCCCACCGCGCCACAGAGGTCGTCAGATACACAGACAGACACGTTAAACTTATAACAACCCTCTCTTTTTGCGTCGGGGGTTAATAAAATTTAAAAACGCCTGTTTCGCCAAAAAGGTTTATATTTGTTTGTATAGGTACATAATTGTGTTTGTACATAACACCCGATGTGGTGCGGCGGGCGAAGGTCCGCTGCGACGCAGGAGGTTGCGGGTTCGATTACCGCCTTGGGACTAATGTTTGTTCCGGGTGTTCGTATCGTTAGAGATTGCAATCCGGATTACTTATTTGATATCCGAATTATCCGGATAATTTGACAAATTTTATGATCCGGATTTATGAATTGAAATCCGGATTGTAATTAATGATTTTTTTGGCAAAAATAATTTGGTTCATGATCGTAAATGACTTAATTTGAATGTTTTGGGCTTTTTTCTTCGTGTTATTCCGGTTATACCTACCTACTCTAGCCTTGCACCTGCACGGCTACGTACATAGGTACGTCGCATTATCTTTATGCTTAATGCCTGCCTATGCCCGCGCCGCCGCACCACACGCCGCGCCTCCCGCGCACTCATCTTTTCATTTACCTAGTCGTTCAATAAGTTTTCGGTGGGTTCTCAACGACACAACACGGTTCAAATGCTACTTCATGGAACTGCCTTCTGCCAGAGAATTGATCTGAAGGTAAGCAGAAATTTCCTCTTTACCTGTGGAGCACTGATGCAACAACGTAGCATTCACCTAGGCAAAGTATTTGCATAGCCCGAACGAGTTAAAGAGACATTACCCCAAGAAAATGAGCTAAAAATTTGCTGTTCCTAGCAGCTGTAGGTAAGGGTTAGTGGCAAACTATGAAGGCTTGTCAGCATTTGGTTTAGCTACCAACCTTAAGTCTTATCCACGCGTGAGTAGTACTAAAGTTCTTAATTAGTTCCTACCTACTTACTAGGTACTTAGGTACACGTTACGACCGACGACGTAGCTGAGACAGGTAGGTTAGGTTACCTACTCAAGCAAGGTACGACTAATCCACAAGTTCAAAGTTGCTCGAAGCAAGCTATGGAAAGAGCTTGGCATTTTTTGAGTTTAGGTATCTGTCGGTTAGGAATTGCAACGAAACTATCAAGTAGAGAACAAAGGTTGGCGACTAACTCCTCTGAGTTCCGCTGCACTGCTACTGAGCGAATTCTCTAATTAGCAAGCTGAGTAGCAGTGGGCGGGCCATACTGCCGAAGAACCGATAACCGTGTTTTTACGACGCCACGCCCACGTCCATGCCCAAGGCCACGCCCACGTCCATGCCCATGGCCACGCCTACACCCACGTCCACGGCCACTGCCACGCCCAGGGCCACGTCCACGGCTATGTCCACGGCCTCGCTCACGGTCACGAAAATTTTCTTGTGTTGGTACATAATTGAGATTTCTTGGCGCTGGTTGACAAAGTAACCTCGCCGATTATTTGTTACATTTTAGTGCTTTTTATTGTGGTTGTTGGATTGATATAAGCTGACTGTAGAGCGGACTACCGCCAGAACGCTCAAGTTCAGTTCAAGTCATAGGTAACGTTCCTTGCCTCTGTGCTGACCAAAACATTATGCACAAAACACCAGTAATATCGACGAGCGGAGCTAGGCGCGATTTTTTTTTGTTGCAGTTGGTAATCTTATTTATTATTATAAGTGTCGAACGGTGAAAAGTTGCCAAACATTATAACTAGATGTCGCTACTAAAAGTGGACGAGCTCTAGATCGCGCTGACGAGAACGAACGGGTTTGATAGACGTCGGAACCATAATTTTGTATTCGGAGAACCATTTTTCAACTAGAACATACGGAATATATCTCATGCTGTGATTAAACCGTTGTTTCATTTTGGAAGTACAAGCTGATCCCACCTAGTTGTGGGTCGTTGACTGTTTTTGCGTTAACGAAACGAAACCGTTTTCCATAAACGGTCAACCGGTTAAAAAAACGGTTGACGTTTTTAACAGGTTTGTCGAAACGTTAACTGTATTGCACTAGTAGTGTTGACGCGTTAACGTCTAAAACGGTCAACTTGTGGCAAAACCTGTTGACGTTTTTAACTGGTTTGTCGAAACGTAAACTGTAGTGCCTTTACATTCCGGCATTTTGCAAATTGTTTTTTACTTTATTTACATTTGAACTACTTAGTATTATTTATTTACAATAAAACACTGTCCTTATTTTCCATAAATATCCTAAATTATTATCACTAACTTTCACTACCTATACATAATAAAATAATAATTAAACTTGCGCGCAAAAAAAGCGTTGACCTCAACGTGTCACTTAGACAAACTAATTAAACGAATGAAAATAATTTCCCTGTTTTTCTTGGTCAGTCAGAAGGCCGGCGCGGCGCACGGAGCGCTTAGCCCCCGGAATGAACCAACATACATTCATCTCTTTCAATCTCCAACAATCTTAAGCTGTCGACTACTGCGGCGTCTCGCTCGCTCGTGTACAATGTGTTTTACTTTTACCTAGCGGTTCGAAGCTCGTTGGTTCATTTTCGGATGGTGTTCGTTCGTAAGGTGTTTTTAGAGTTCAATCTTCGATGTCCGTCAACGAACGACCGTCAACGAACGAGATAGTATGTCAACGTCAAAGTATGTCGTTGAATGAAATAATAAGTTGATTGAATCAACTTGTTTCGCGGAAAAGAGAAGACGGTTGATTCGTTTTGTCCGTCAACGAACGAGAATGTGTCAACGTCATAGTATGTCGTTCGTTGAATGAAATAATAAGTTGATTGAATCAACCTGTTTCGCGGAAGAGAGAAAACGGTTGATTCGTTAAATGTAGAAAAGCTGCTTTTTATAACAGTTCGTTGATTCAACGCTCACTACTAATCCCACCTGGCTAGGGAATCCAACTGGACCACCTGGAAGCGGGCACTGAACCAGCAGTGACGTGGATCATTTTGGTCCTTCGAGCCGGATAAGTTCATGCCCAGACGGTAGCGGAGTTCCAGGGACCAACATCGGTGGCAGGGGCGCTCAGTTCATCCAAGGAACTGAGGCGCATGATCACGCAACACGTTCAGGAGGGAACGGTTGCAGCCAGACCGGATAGCCAAGCAGCGGATCCAGCCAAGCAGCGGATTTAGCCAAGCAGCGGATTTAGCCAACCAGCGGATTTAACCAAGCAGCGGATTTAGCCAAGCAGCGGATTAACCAACCAGCGGATTAACCAACCAGCGGATTAGCCAACCAGCGGATAAGCCAACCAGCCCGTGTAGTAAGCAGCCTTCGGCGGAGCTCAAGATCCGTGCCGACAGCCAGTGACGCAAGGAAGGACCGTGGTGACTATTGGAGTGGTGGAGATAAGTGAAATTGGACTCTATCTGTAAGTTTTTAAATTTGTTTGTAGCTTAATTTAGAATCATTTGCAAAATAATAACATTAACTTTTGGTAGAACTTTAGAACTTAGAATAATTTTAAGAATTTGGTACAGACGGGGAACCTATGCCCGATTTTTTATAAGTAGTGCCTAAATTCCAAACACTTGTAAATTTTTTTGCGATTTAACTTCAACTTGTTATTTGAACAAAAACTTAACTTAAATTTAAAATCTTTTGTACTTAAATTAATCGTGTAAAAATGTCTGACATGAACCAACTGTTGTTTTTACAAGAAGATACCTTTACAAAAATAAACAAAGGGTTAACTAACTTTAAAAAAGCTCCAAAACAGCGCCTGACTTTAGAGTTTATACAGGCGAAGCTTGAAACGTTAGAACAGTTGTGGGAGTTGTTCTCCGAAACACACACTAACCTTTGTAAGTCGGCTAAAATTGAGCTATTAAAAGAAACGCCATATTGGAAACAAGATGTGTGGGAGACAGCTTCGGATACATACACGGAATACAAATGTTTGTTAAGGAGTTCAATGCCCAGGGTTTCGGAGCCTTCAGCTACACCAACCCAAGATTGTCACCAACCAACACAAGGGGCAAGTAATAATTTTGCCAAATTGCCAAAAATTGTAATACCCAAATTTAACGGACAATATCAAGAGTGGAACACCTTCCGTGACCTCTTTAGATCTCTAGTGCATGATACCAAAATTGATAAGGTGGTGAAATTGCAGTATCTAAAGGGATTACTAGGGGGCGAAGCTGAACAACTGGTGAGACATATTAGCATTGCTGCCGATAATTATGATCGTTGTTGGGCTACTTTGACTGAAAGGTACAATAACAAAAGATTTCTGTGTAACACGATTTTGAAAAGATTGTTTGCACAAAAAAGTTGTAATACAGAGTCAGGAAACTTTTTGAAAGAAATTTTAGACAACACAACTGAATGTTTAGGGGCTTTAGCTAACCAAGGCGTAGACGTGTCCACTTGGGATCCAATCGTCATTTATATGACTTCGTTGAAGTTGGATCCTGAAACCAGGAAGCAGTGGGAGCTCCAAAGCGCCGATTGTGGAGAAGAGAATCTACCCTCATTCAAAGAATTTCAAGTATTTTTAACGAAAAGGTTCAGGGCTTTAGAGTTCGTCGGTACAGGAACCAGCTCCAACAAGTCAAAAACTTCTGTAAAGTCATTTCATGCGTCGCAGGACAGTAGCTCTTCTGTTTCTTGCAAGTTCTGTAAAGAAGAGCATAAGTTAGTACATTGTGAGAAATTTGAGCGCGAAGAGGTACCAGCCCGTAGGATGTTCGTCGAGCAAAATCGGCTTTGCTACAATTGTTTGGGTGATGGCCACTCGGCCAATCACTGCCGATGTAGGATCAATTGTCGCGTATGTCGCAGACGTCATCATACCTTGCTACATGCCACTGGTGATGATTCCAAGGAGTCAAAGTCAGTGGAAAGCGATCCACCTAAGGAAAGTGTTTCAGGTGAGGCACCCGTTGTTTGCTTTGCGTCGGATAACGCATCGATTTCTGGTCAGGTACTCTTGGCAACAGCTCTCGTGAAAGCGCAAACTGAAAATGGAGATACGCGTATTGTCAGAGCGCTATTAGACCAAGGATCGCAGGCATCGTTTATCACAGAAGCAACTGCTCAACTCTTGCAGCTCAAACGAACACCTGTTAAAGGTATCATCTCAGGTGTGGGAGGTAGCCAAACATTGGCTTCCAAATCTATGGTTCAGCTCAAAATTTCGTCGATGCGTGAAGGCTTTCAGGATATAAAGATGACGCTGGATGTGTTCGTCCTTAAGTCAATTACCACACTACTTCCAAGCAAGAAAACAGTGTCAACAGGTTGGGTATCAGTTTTACCATTAGCTGATCCAAAATATTACTTACCAAGCAAAATAGACCTGCTCCTGGGAGCAGAGGTGATTGGGCAAGTGATGAAAGAAGGAGTAAAGAAAGAGGGATCATTACTAGCTCAAAATACAACGCTAGGATGGATTTTATCGGGAGTTGTAGGATCAAATCAGGAAAGGGAAGCTACGAATTTAATAACATTGCACCAAATGTGCCATAGTGGCACGGAAGAGGATTATCAACTAAAAAAGTTCTGGGAGTTAGAAGCAGATACACATGCAAGCAAAAAGTCAATACTTACAGAAGAAGAGACGCAATGTGAGAAGCTATTTGCAGAAACCACCACCAGAGATCAAGAGGGAAGATACGTTGTAAAGTTGCCATTCAGGGATGAAGATCCTGAAATCAAAACATACAATTCAAAGAGAATAGCTGAGAAAAGGTTAACGTTTTTAAAAGCAAAACTGGACAAAGCAGAAGATCTAAAAGCGAAATACAAAGAAGTACTAGAAGAATACTTACAGTTGGGACACATGGAGGAAATACCGACAGAAGAAGTATTGGTTGCTGAAGGGTCATACTTACCTCATTTTGCTGTTGTTAGAGATGATAAAGACACCACGAAAGTCAGGATCGTTTTCGATGCTTCCTGTAAAGGTGAAGATGGCATGTCACTAAATGATAAGATGATGGTAGGACCTACCTTACAACCGGAGCTGCGAAACTTGCTGATGAGATGGAGGCTGCATCGTATCTGCTTGTCTGCAGATATAATAAAGATGTATCGCCAAGTCAAGGTAGCTTCTTCAGATGTAGATTATCAAAGGATTCTGTGGAGAGAAGACCAACCACAAAATCCTACACTGGCAAAAACCAACACAAAGAACCTAAAAGAATTTCGCTTACTGAGAGTCACGTTCGGTACAGCATCTGCGCCATATTTAGCAGTTAAGGCACTCCAGCAGGTGGCGCTCGATGAAGGGTCAAATTATCCAACAGCAGCTGAAAAAGACAAGCAAGACTTTTATATGGACGATTTACTAACAGGCTGTCAAGACATAGAATCAGCAAAACAACTTTACAATGAGATGAATTCACTACTGGAGAAAGGGGGATTCAAGCTACAAAAGTGGTCAAGCAATAGCGAATTATTTCTAGAAAGCATTAAAGAAACTGGACAGGGATCGGAACAGGAAGATGGGTTGAAACTTAAAGTCGATGATATAATGAAGCTACTGGGACTTACCTGGAACCGAAGAGATGATGCATTTCAATACACGGTGACGCTCCCGCAGCTCAAGGAACCTGTAACAAAAAGAAGAGTTATATCAGACATAGCACGTTTATTTGACCCATTAGGCTGGGTTGCGCCTACAGTAATAGTTGCGAAAATTATCATTCAGAAGCTTTGGATTTTAGGAACAGATTGGGATGAGGAAGTTCCAAGCACAATATTAAAAGAATGGTTGGCTTACCGGAATCAATTACCTACCTTATCCAAAATGCGCATACCTCGTTGGATACAGACGTCACCAGAGAACAGGATCGTCGAACTTCACGGGTTTTCGGACGCTTCAAAGCTTGCATATGCTGCCGTCGTTTACCTTCGTATCGTCGATGAGAATGGTGATATCCATGTCAATCTAGTAACAGCGAAAACAAAGGTAGCACCCATCAAGCAAGTCTCGATTCCGAGATTGGAACTCTGCGGAGCTGTTCTCGTGGCAAGGTTACTGTTGGACGTTGCTGAAACGCTGAACGTAGATAAAAGAAGTCTTCATGCGTGGACGGACTCCACAGTGGTGCTAGCATGGCTGAATAGTCATCCGAATCGTTGGCAAACATTTGTGGCTAATCGGGTGTCTGAGATTTTAACTACGCTTGACTCTCATCAGTGGTCACATATCTCGACGAAACATAATCCAGCAGATGGCGCCTCACGAGGTCTGCAACCATCCGAACTTCTAGAAAACACGATGTGGTTGAAAGGTCCTGATATCCTGAAAACAAAAGAAGTCAAATATGATAGAAAGAAAGATGAAGAAACAAACTTAGAAGAAAATACAGTCCACAAAATACATTTAGTAACAAAGCTAGAAATTTGGGATAAGTTCTCAAATTTAGGGAAAATGATTAGAGTGATAGCATACTGTCGAAGATTTATGACATGGAAACAGCGAAAGCAAAGCAAAGCAGAGAGATTTCTGACTACGCAAGAACTAAACGAAGCAATGGAAGTGTGTATTAGAAAATGTCAGCAAGAAAACTTTGAGGAAGAATTAGCAAGCATAGCAAAAAGCAGGGATGGGAACTTGATCAAGCTAAAAAGTCCTTTCAAAACGCTTAATCCATATCTCGACGACAAGCAAATTTTACGAGTAGGAGGGCGGCTAGAGATGTCAGCATTGAGCGACGATAGAAAACACCCTATCTTATTGCCTAAAAAATCCAATCTTACCAATCTTCTCGTAAGCGACGCACACACGAAGACACTGCATGGGGGACCGCAACTTATGTTGACTTACTTACGGTCAAAGTTTTGGATTTTCGGAGTCAAAGATCTTGTTAGAGCGTATGTGAGGCAATGCGTCAAGTGCACTCGTTACACTGCAGTAACGTCAAATCAACTCATGGGACAATTGCCAGCTGCTCGCGTGAGACCAATGAGAGCTTTCAAACACAGTGGCCTGGACTATGCAGGACCAATAAACATCCGCACATCCAAGGGTCGTGGGCAGCACTCGTACAAGGGGTACATCTGCCTTTTTGTATGCATGTCCACGAAAGCCGTGCACCTCGAAGTCGTCAGTGACATGACAACTGAAGGATTTCTGGCGGCTTTCAAGAGGTTTGTGTCGCGAAGGGGGTTTTGCTCTGATATTTGGAGCGACAACGGCACCGGGTTTGTTGGAGCATCCAGGCAGCTACCTAAAATGGTCGCAGCAGAACAAGCTACAATGCAGAGTGAGATCGCAACTACTTTGGCTGGCAATGGAACAAGATGGCACTTCATACCTCCTCTCTCTCCAAACTTCGGCGGCTTATGGGAAGCAGGGGTGAAGTCCGTGAAATTTCATTTGAAGCGTGTCATTGGAGACTCTACCTTGACGTACGAAGAATTAGCTACAGTGTTGGGACAGATAGAAGCATGTCTTAACTCACGACCGTTATCGAGAGTTGATACAGAGTCTGAAGGATACGAGGCTCTTACACCTGGTCACTTTCTGGTGGGGGAACCGCTTCTTACTGTACCTGACTATTCATTCGAAAATGTTAACATGGGAAGCCTACGCCGTTGGCAGCTTACCCAAAAAATGACCCAAGATTTTTGGCGACGTTGGTCAGACGAATATTTAACGTCTCTTATACACAGATACAAATGGTCTTTTCAAAATCCTGAACCGCAAATAGGGGACTTAGTCTTAATAAAAGAAGAAGGGTTACCTCCTTCTCGTTGGTTGCTTGGCCGAGTGATCACTAAACATCCGGGACCGGACAATATCACTCGGGTTGTATCTCTTCGCACTAAATCAAATATCATTAAAAGACCCACCTCGAAATTGTGTATTCTACCTATAGCTAAATAACTGATATTCGTGTAACTTAGATAACTAGATTAATTTGTAACGTAACTTTTAACTTAACTATTGTAATCTGTAAACCTAGTATTGTAGTTCGTATCTATCATTATCATTACCGTTCAGCGCGGTCTAGAGAGCTCATGGTGGGCGGTTACTAGCGGCTTTATCCTTTTAAAAGGACAAATTCTGTCAGTTTGTCCTTGGTGGGCGGTATGTCGAACGGTGAAAAGTTGCCAAACATTATAACTAGATGTCGCTACTAAAAGTGGACGAGCTCTAGATCGCGCTGACGAGAACGAACGGGTTTGATAGACGTCGGAACCATAATTTTGTATTCGGAGAACCATTTTTCAACTAGAACATACGGAATATATCTCATGCTGTGATTAAACCGTTGTTTCATTTTGGAAGTACAAGCTGATCCCACCTGGCTAGGGAATCCAACTGGACCACCTGGAAGCGGGCACTGAACTAGTTGTGGGTCGTTGACTGTTTTTGCGTTAACGAAACGAAACCGTTTTCTATAAACGGTCAACCGGTTAAAAAACCGGTTGACGTTTTTAACAGGTTTGTCGAAACGTTAACTGTATTGCACGAGTAGTGTTGACGCGTTAACGTCTAAAACGGTCAACTTGTGGCAAAACCTGTTGACGTTTTTAACTGGTTTGTCGAAACGTAAACTGTAGTGCCTTGTCATTCCGGCATTTTGCAAATTGTTTTTTACTTTTTTTACATTTGAACTACTTAGTATTATTTATTTACAATAAAACACTGTCCTTATTTGCCATAAATATCCTAAATTATCACTAACTTTCACTACCTATACATAATAAAATAATTATTAAACTTACGCACAAAAAAAGCGTTGACCTCAACGTGTCACATAAACAAACTAATTAAACGAATGAAAATAATTTCCCTGTTTTTCTTGGTCAGTCAGAAGGCCGGCGCGCGGCGCACGGAGCGCTTAGCCCCCGGAATGAACAAACATACATTCATCTCTTTCACTCTCCAACAATCTTAAGCTGTCGACTACTGCGGCGTCTCGCTCGCTCGTGTACAACGTGTTTTACTTTTACCTAGCGGTTCGAAGCTCGTTCGTTCATTTTCGGATGGTGTTCGTTCGTAAGGTGTTTTTAAAGTTCAATCTTCCATGTAACTTGTCCGTCAACGAACGAGATAGTATGTCAACGTCATAGTATGTCGTTGAATGAAATAATAAGTTGATTGAATCAACCTGTTTCGCGGAAAAGAGAAGACGGTTGATTCGTTTTGTCCGTCAACGAACGAGAATGTGTCAACGTCATAGTATGTCGTTCGTTGAATGAAATAATAAGTTGATTGAATCAACCTGTTTCGCGGAAAAGAGAAAACGGTTGATTCGTTAAATGTAGAAAAGCTGTTTTTTATAACAGTTCGTTGATTCAACGCTCACTCCTACACTGAACCAGCAGTGACGTGGATCAATAAGTGACAGCAGCAGCGTTGCCAGATCTACTGATTTAGCAGTAGATCTACCTGCTTTTTGAACCGTCTACTGATCTACTGATTTATTTCTAAAATTTCGTGAAATCTACCTGATTTTCCCCAAGCGCCAATGGCTCCGTGTCTATTATGTAAGCTGTCACTTGTCAGTGTCACTTCACAAGGCAATGAAATTTTCACCAATCCGGTTCGTCACAATACTGACAAAATATGAATGAAATTGAAGAGTTTGTTTTGTTCGTTCGTTTCTTCCACTTCCTGTAAACATCTGTTGTGTGTTCCTATCTTTTTCGAATTGATTGGTCGGTCCGTTCGTTCTTCGATAAACTTTTCCATTGTTGCCAGATCTACTGATTTAGCAGTAGGTCTTGTAAATGGATTATTACACTTCCTATGAGTAGATAGATCTGCTTGATTTTTGAAGAGCCTCTGATCTATTTTGTAAAATTCGAGAAATCAATCAGTTTTTCCTGAGAGAGATTCAAGGCCAAGGCATAAGGCCTTGTAATAACAAAAGAAATTAAAAATTCAATTTCACTTGGTGTTCATACGATTCTCGAGTCAGCTTGGTTTATGGCGAGATTTGTTCATTTCCAAGGGCACTGATCAGGTTTTATCAGGTAAATTGAAATTTTAAAAAAAATAGACACCTAGCATCCCTCTTTCTGTGATGAACATAGTTTGTTTTTCTTGAAAGGAACAACGGAACACCATTGTACACTACCTAGTTACCTACCCCAAAAAACCTGATCAGTGCCCTTGGAAATGAACAAATCTCGGCGAATTAAAATAATAAATAAAAATAAATAAATAATAAATAATGCTGGACAATTCACACAGCATTATCTAGCCCCAAGGTAAGCAGAGCTTGTGTTATGGGTACTAGATAACTGATATACATAATAATATACGAGTACATAGATAGATATTTTTTATTATATATAGAAAACGACCAGAACACCCTGAACAAATATCTGCAGATCGTACAAATATTTGTCCCGAGGCGGGAATCGAACCCGCAACCTCCTGCGTCGCAGGCGGACCTTCGCCCACCGCGCCACAGAGGTCGTCAATTCCAAGCTGATGAGTTGCTTTGATCAATGTTTTCATATCAATGTAAAAAGTTTATTACAAACCTACTTATAACACACAATTTTTAATTCAAAAGCCATGAATATTTTACTTTGCAACTTAGGTACTTTGATGAATGCCATCATTGAAAAGTGAAACACACACACTGGACAAACATACAAAAAAATGAATCAAAATCAGTTCATCCGATAGCTATATATATCCCTATATATACTATAATTATAGTTTCCTAGCGGATGAACCGATTTTACAAAAAAACCTTACACCTACCACGCATTTTTCGTGTCGAAAGCTAGAAATTTTCAAAATCTACTGATTTTTTCTTCAAGATACTGATTTTTTACGTGACTTTCTACTGATTTTGTCAAATTCGATCTGGCAACACTGGACAGCAGTAAACAGGAAAAATAATGCATAAGCTGTGGATTGCCATTTTTTAAGTACTTACCTAAACTAATATTAGTTTAGGTACTTAAAAAATGGCAATCCATAATATTATGGGGGGTCACGACCCCCGTCCCAGGGGTGATAGGAATTACAAAAAACATGGTAGGTAAATATCACATTTTAAATAACTTTAGTAACAAGTAAATTATTCTGTTCAAAAAAAGTTAGTGCTCGCGAGGTCTACTGTTCGTAGAACTACTAGTACTTACCTATTATAAAGTAGTCAAGTTACACCATTGAATTAGGTCTAATTTTAACCATAGAAAACGATAAAAGGCATTGTTTAAAAGTTTTTACATTAATAAGGGTTTATATTCTTAGAAAACTGTCTTGATAAGCCTTATTTAGGATTTAAAACTCAACTTACCAGAAATCATGTATTTTTTTTAAATAAAGAACTACGTATATACATAAGTAGGCACTACTTAGCAAGGAAAAAAATTGCCTTGCTGCAGATCAGGATAAAATCAGTCGGATGGTATTATATCTAATAGATACCTACTGATAATTTTTCACTGGCAATATATCTTGCACAAATATTTGCTTATCACATGTTAGGTCATGCCTTTTCAATCAATGTCAAGGCATATACGATTTCATATTATGTATCTACTATTTAATTGCAAATAAAAACAAATAATATAACTGTTATCTATTTATTCATCAACATACATAATATCTACATTTGCACAATTAAAGTATATTTTAACTTCAGTAAACTTACATCAGTAAATGGTAGTTAATGACTGACATAATACTTTCTTCAATATTTTGTTCCAAATTTTAATAATAGATTGCACAATGTGCCTACTCAATATTTCACACTTTTACTTGGATAATTAATTGAATTCAACACCTAATGTTTTTAGTAATCATGAATTTGCATTAGGTCACTAGTATTCTTATACATATTATATTAGTAAAGGAAAGCAAATAATATTTACAAATTGGAAGTTGATTCTACATTAAAAATAAATAAAAAGATTAATTTTGCCGTAGAAGATTTCACTAAAGCATAAAAATAAGATTGGTTTAACTTATCTTGATTACTAATAATTGTTTTGTACAAATATGACTTGATTTACAATACAAATGCTATAGATGGGTAAGAATAAATTTTGTGTTAGACACAATTCTAGAAAGATTGCAACCCTTAAAATGTATATACAGGATAATGATGTAACAAACCAATCTATTTCAATTTTTACTAACTTGAATTAGGTTCATGGAATGTTTAAGCCTTTAACAACATGACTAGATACAAAATTGAATACCTAAAAGGTGGACCTGCAGGTAAAACTTTGAATTAAGCTTTTATTATTCAGATTTGTATCTAGCCAACTAATCATTAGGATACTGTAATAACTGTTTTAAACAACACAATCTCTAACGGTTAAAAAGATGTCAAAAACACTCCAAATACATTCCAAACCTGTGCGTGCAAATATCTGAAACCTTAGCGCAATGCAGTTCTTAGTTTGGTCTCTTCCACAGTCACTGATAATGACACTACAATGTCATAAGTGCCTTATGATTATGCTAAGGATCAGATACTTCCTAATCACAACATTATGACTAAATATATTTTTATACATTAAATAGGTCAACAAAGTGTAAGCGATAGAAATATTCACAAGACCAATAATGCAGTAGATAATCTTGAAGCTTACACACTCCTCTGTTATAGATCACATTAAAACACTGGACTTTTGTGTTATATGGTCAAGGTAAGCTGGAATCCAGTGATGTGGTACACTGAAAATAAAACCAAAATTTTATTTTTAAACATTATAATATTTCAAAAAGAAAAACTTTACATTAGGGCTTAAAGTATAACATTTTGTAAACCGACATGTTAATTTACGAGTAGTACAGAGAACATAATAATATATCTGGCAGAAAACAAATAAGCTGTGTTGTACAATGTTAAAAACATGAATCATCACATCACACAGCACCGAAGTAAAATGCTATAAAAATGAAGACTGAAACAAACTTACAATACTTACACTTTTTCAAGTTTTTTATTTTCATAAGTTACTGGTTGCCCATCTTCACTCTTGATGTCATGTAAATTCCAACAATAAGTCCAAATAGACCGATAGCAGATCCGAAAATCTCAACAATGAGGATTTTGACGAACAGGGCAGCATTGGCGGCGTCAGCAAGGGCAGCGCCCGAGCCGACGATTCCGACAGCCATGCCACAGAACAAGTTGACGAGTCCGACGGCCAGGCCCGCGCCGAACATCACGTAGCCCGCCATCCAGTTCTGCTGCTTGATCGAGATGATCGTCACCGGCTCAGTGTACTTCTCCAGCATTCCCGACAGCACGATGGCAGTGATCAGTCCGTAGATGGCGACAGCTTCACAGAAGATGACGGATATCAAGTTTTTGGTCTTGATTCTGGGCGCTTTGACACCTCCGCCGACTATGCTCGTGCCCGTCGTATGGATGCCCATGGCTGCGCCCACCACGGAGAAGGACACGGCGAAAGCAATCCCAAGTGTTCCCCACATGTAGGGGGATGTATTCTCGAGGAACCATCCGAAACTTATCTGCTCACCCTTCCCGTTCAGCAAGTAGTAGAGCGTGAATATTGGGATTGTGCACCCAGCCAGGAGCACGAACAGGTAACTGAGGAAGTATCTCATCTTGAGATATTTTGTTGAGCAAATTGGTGCTGTTTTACCCGTTTATCCCGATGGGGACGGCCTTTTTTCGCCCAATTTTTGCCTTGACAAGAAAACTTAGAACGAAAAGGTCTTGTGATCACAAGATGTCAGAGACAATACATTTATTGCCAGGTAAAATAAAACAAGTGTCAAAATTCAATATGTCAAACTTTTTATATATTTTGCGTTGAAGCGAGTGTGGAGAACACTTGCTACGAATCACGGCGTGAAATCGAGGCATGGATCGCGGTGCAAGACAGCCAGCCAAGGCCACTCACACACACTCTCTCTTCCACGAATCACGCGCGCCTTGCGAACCATTTGTCACGGGACAATATAATAAACCGACAAATTAAGGGAAAGAGGCACGAAGCCACGACGAATATGCGAATGAAGTCCACACCACACTCATGGTACGCAGGCAGGTGGTTTATGGCTCCGCGCATGATCCGCCCGCGAGTGTGGAGGGAGACTACTGGAAAGTCTTCGCAAAGTTTGACCATGTTTTGACATTTTTGACTAGATTTTCTAAGATGCTCGGAGAGCGAGAGAATAAAATAAATTCACCGGATTTTATTCGTCCAGGCGCAGAGAGCCACCAAAAACTGGTTTAGTCCATGGTACCTAAGGTACCTACAATATTGTACTGGCTATCAATGTCATTTTTGTTCTAATGCTAATGTCAGAAACAAATGGTAAACGTCCTCCCCTCCCTCCCTCCCATTCATTCGATATTCAATTTCAACAAAAATCAAAACAAAATTCAAAATCAAATTCTTACAAAATGTGAGTCAGCGAAGTATTTACTATTTGTGTGATGTGAAACCCACTTTTCTGGATAAAAACTAATGTGACGAAGTAAAGCTATTATTGCGCTAATACGAGAATAACATTTTATATCAAATATGGTGGACCGTGAAATAAACTACAAAAATGTTTACTGCCTATGCCAAGATCATCGTTCGATACTCTTACCTAGTTCTGTTTGCAGTAAGTGTAATTTCAGCTGTTCTTACCGTAATACCTTTGGTATGCCGTGATTTGCCATCATTTTCAGACCCGATAGTTGGGTTTGAGACTCGTGGAACCACCCTAGCGCATCGCTTCGTAGCATGGCAAAACCTCATCGATGAAACACGGCCGTCACGCAGGCTGGCCGTAAATCCAAAAGAAATAGAAGATCAAATCCGCATGAACCAAACCTACTTTAACAGGACACGGCAAGACAGACCCAGATCTGGTCGTAAACATACCAAAAACAATGGCCATCACAAAAAGAAAAATAAACAGAACAGCACTGGATTCGAAAAGACCTGGTCTAACTCTACAGAATCAAACATATCAACTGGCCATGTTCATTGGGGCTTCGGCAATAATGTGAGACATTTTGAAAATGATAATGAGGCATTCTTAAAAAATCACACCAGGAGACAGTGGCAGTCACTGATCAATATGCAACTAAAACCTGACTCGTCAATCCACCACAACTATGCATCTGGAAAATGTGGGCCACCTATATCAGACTATGCTCATTTAGTTATAACTACTACTGACAACACAACATTACTATCGTTTGAAAATGTCCAAAAACAATGTAAATTTCAATCTCAACTTGTAGAACTTGGAGATCCAGAATATTACAAAATATGCCAACGGTCAACTCATGCAGAGGACTTGTGTTGCCCCCTGTGGAGTGTGCCAAACTACATAGCTTTAATAGCTGGAAAGGATTCATGTGAAGCTCTAAATAGACAAGATGTGGATAATACGCTTGTTATTCTGAAGAAATGTGCTGGTTACTTCCATAACTTTACTCTGATGGCTTCATGCGAGTTGAATCAATGCCAGGTCCCAAAGTTCTGCTCTCAGTATGATGCAGTTTATAATTTACTATTTTATCTTATTGATTCAGAAGCATTCTCACCACCTGAATTGTCACAAAGCTTTGTAAAGAATGTAATGCTGTTTCTGCCTCTGGCTAGCAGCAGTACTGTGATGCCATATTATATGAAACTGCAAAGCTCCAACTTGACCTTTGATTCATTGATTATAGCTGCTATAGATTTTGGGCTTAAAAATGCATTATTTGATTTGTGGATAATCCAAGATACTTGGCTAATAGGGCTCGGTGGTATTTTTGTTTTTATAGGAGTATGGATTTTTACAAAGTCTGTAACTCTAACAATTTTGCTGTTCCTTGCAATCTCATACTCTCTCGGTGTAGCTTATTTTTTATACATCTATGTTTATAATTTGAATTTTTTTCCTTTTATGAATTTACTTGTGATTGTTGTAGTCATAGGAATAGGGGCTGATGATGCATTTCTTTATGTAAAAGTGTGGAAAATGGTTAGTAAGCAACTAATAAGAGATAATGTAATTAATGAAGAGAATGGTTTAACTGAAATTTACAATGTGTCCAGTGCTGGTGAAACCATTCTCATCCAGATTTTAGAGGAAACTATGAAGCATTCAATATTAACTATGTTTGTAACTACCTTGACGACTGCTGTAGCGTTTTTCGCTTCATATGTCAGCTATATTCCAGCCATAAACTGTTTCAGCATTTTTGCTGGCACAGCTGTTCTTGTCAACTTTTTCCTAATGATAAGTTTTCTACCTGTATCAGTATATATCATTCATGTTAAAGTGTGTACAAATCCAAAAAATATATTTCAATTAACACACAAAGATGTAAGTAAACTTTGGAATAACTTAAGAGCTAATATGAGTAGATTTATTATAACTTGCATTACAAAATTGCACATAGTGTTTGTTATAGTATTAGGTGGTATTGGAATAGGCAGTATTGTTGTAGTATTTTATTTACCAGGGTTGCAGCTACCAGACTCTAGAGAATTTCAGCTTTTTCAAACAAGCCATCCTTTCGAGCAATATGATATTCACTATAGAGATCGATTTCTATTTGAACGATTTGGAAAAGATATTGGAACTGGTATCAAAATGCCACTACGATGGATCTGGGGTATCCAAGCCATTGATAATGGAAATCACATGGATCCAGCTTCAACTGGTCAATTAATATTTGATGAAACGTTTTCTATATCAGACCCCAAATCGCAAGTTTGGTTGCTTCAATTTTGTTCAAGAATCAAAGCTCAAAATTTTTATCAGCAAACTTTAGGTCCCCTTTTACCGAATTGCTTCATTGAGAGCTTTAAAATGTTTATGAGCCGAAGATGTGTCGACAACATTGCAAAGATAAATAGAACGCCATGCTGTGAAACATCAGTATTCCCATACAAAAAAGAAGTATTTGATATTTGTATAATTAAAGCGATGGAGTCACTGTATGAAACCCCTCGGGAAATTTTCATGCCTGGTGTTGCAGGGCCTAAATTTCTTCGCAGCACTTCTCCACCTAAAGTTTCAGCTATAGTTGTAGAGTTTGAAAGTGTTGTTCCATACTCAATGTCTTACAAAGCCATGCACAGATTCTACCAAACTGTAGAGAATTGGACTCAAGAAGAGTTAAAAACTGCGCCGGAGAGTATGAAAAGCGGGTGGTTCTTATCTGATCTGCAATTCTACGATTTACAGGGCACATTAGCAGGTGGTACTGTGACAGCTTTGTTACTGTCGGCTATGTTGGGATTCATAGTCCTCATCCCGGCAACCTTAAGTTTCGTGGTTAGTGCTTGTGCGTTATCGGCTATGGCGTTCTCTTCCACAGTTACTATAGCCATATTAGTTTTAAGCGACTGGAAACTTAACGTGCTAGAAAGTGTAGCTATATCAACTTCAGCAGGATTAGCTGTGGATTTCAGCCTTCACTATGCTTTAAGCTACACGAATGCTAGTGGCACTAAAGCTTCCAGAGTAAAGTACGCGTTGACGGCGTCAGCAGGTCCTACGGCTGCCGCTGCTCTGACCACTGGCTTTGCCGGAATATTTCTATTGCGTTCGCATCTTCTTCCTTATTCCCAGATCGGAATATTTCTTGCCTTGATAATGGCAGTAAGTTGGACTTACGCGACATTTTTCCTATGCTCGTTGCTTTTTCTCTTTGGCAAAACTTCTTTAGAAGACTTATCTCCAGAAAACATAAAGTCGGTATCTCGGGTAAGTTCTATATGTTCCGGTGTGCCAAATATGGAAAGTCATGAACTTGAGCATTTAGCTGATAGTAATCGTACGAATTTGACGCATTCTCATAGTCCTTCTAGCGTTAGTGCTACTACTGTGGTTCTGCATGAGCATGACGATCACGACAGTTGTAAAAAGAACCTTAAAACATGTAATTCGCATAATTTAGGAAATGACTGAATGTTTAGAATTACTTTATAGATAGAAAAGAGTTTATTGCCTATCATTGTTCGCCTCCAATGTAAATAGACCTACGGAATATACACTGGTCATCATAAAAATCGGCCCACCTGTACTTTTGTCGGAATATTCGTTTTTTTAATTGTGAATGAAACAAGTTGTTTTGAAATAATATTTTTTTCGTAAAATAGTTTATTTTTAACATTTTAAAGTAAAAGTTATGTATACATTTTTGAAAACTTGCACATTATGAGAAAAAATGGAAGATCTTTAATTTTACCCAATTTTTAGGTTTATATTGAACAAGCTGTAATTTTACACCCTTTGCACTTAAGCCGATGAATCCTTGAAATCAATATTTGGTATTTCCTCCTCTTGCTTTAATTGTAGCCTGCATTCTCCTTTTTAAAGACCTTATTAAAACTGCAATGGCTCCTTGAGGGACTCGCTCCCATTCTTCTTTGATGGCGGTTTCCAATTCTCTAATGGTGGTAGGGGCAGGATTTCGAGCTCTAACCTTTTGTTTTAGGGTGTCCCAAATGTGCTCTATAGGATTGAGGTCAGGACTCCTTGCTGGCCACGGCATAACCTGTATACCAACCTCTTCCAGGTACTGAGTCACGATGCGCGCTACGTGTGGCCGTGCGTTGTCTTGCATTAACTGGAAGTGTTCTCCGATATAACCCGCAAAGGGCATCACGTGATCTTCTAAGATCTCTGTTATGTAACGTACAGCAGTTAGTGAACCCCTCCTGATGAATACCAGTTCCGTGCGCGCTGTCAAAGAAATCCCACCCCAAAACATTACAGAGCCTCCACCATAACTGACTGTTTCGCTCATGCAGCATTGGGCATAACGCTCACCTGGCCGTCTCATGACGTTACGGCGCCCGTCTGAACCGTATAACGTCATTCGGCTTTCATCACTAAAAAGAACTGACGCCCATTGGTCCATAGTCCAGTTCAGGTGATTTCGCGCAAATTGTAGTCTTGCTTGGCGATGAGCTGCGGTCAGTTGTGGTCCCGTTGCTGGCTTGTGAGGTCTTAAATCTTGTTCACGGAGTCTCCTTCTCACTGTACTGTCACTTATAGCCACACCCCGCACTTCTTGTAAGCGTCGCTGAAGATCAACCCCAGAAAGGTGCCGATTTCTTAAAGCTGAGGTCACAATAAAGCGGTCATCTCGTTCAGATGTGACCCTTTGTCTTCCAGATCCTGATCTTCTTCGATACTCTCCAGTCTCCAGAAACCTCTGGTAAACTCTTCTGACCGCAGATCGACTGAGATTCAATCTTCGCGCCACAACACGTTGACTGAAACCTTGTTGCAGCAAGGCTACAACTTGGGCTGCCTCTGCCTCAGTAGTGTCCATAATTTCAGATGAAATCTTGCAAAACTACAGCCTTAGTGAATAAAGATAGCGTTAATTATCGAGCGCACTGTTTAAATGTTCCGTTTCACAAAGGGAATTGGGTTCAACTGAATCTCGACGTAAACAATGAAATCGACACGAATCAGTGTAAGCGTTAAAAATTTTGTTAAGTACCCTCAAGTAGGCCGTAATTTATGGTAGACAGATGTCAAACATCATAACAAATCCTTGTAATAAAAAAAACAATTCAAAACCACTCATCTCCGAAGTTATAAAAAAGAATAGTGAAAAAAGAGGGTGGGCCGATTTTTTTGATGACCAGTGTAGTTTTGGGGAAATTCTACAAAATATCTTAATAAAAGTCTAAGTACCTACTATCAGAAGCACTTCACTTGAACTATGTTCCACCTATGTTCTTATTATAAAAAAACAGACTCGTGTTTTTCATCAGTTACCCTAAAATTTGGACTACCATCATTGTATAATTTTTAGAGACAGATGTGTGCTTTGTAGTAAAAATAATACAGATCTCTGCTGTCGACCTTAATAATATCGTACCTATACGCAACAGGCGAGACAACCGTTAAGTCTGTTTACCGTGTATTTTATGCAATAAATGATAGGTAGTACTTACTTTAGGTATTAATACTTATACATACTTAGGTTCTATTGTTTTAAGCATGTCTATTTTATAATTTGGTGCTTATTTTACTTAAAACGAAGTATTATTTTGATATGCAATTATTTTACGGCAGTCATATTTGATTGCATTCTTCACAATTAAAACCCTGTTTAGGTACCTGTAGTTGTAGGAGACATCTGTGAAACGTGTATTTTATGCAATAAATGATAGGTAAGTACTTACTTTATTTTAGGTATTAATACGTGTATAATGTATGTCTACTTATACTTAGGTTCTATTGTTTTAAGAATCTCTATTTTATAATTTCGTAGGTACTTAATTTACAATCAAGCAGTATTAATTTGATCTGAAATTATTTTACAGCAATTTTATTTGATTGCATTCTTCACAATTAGGTAAAACCTTGTATACCTATGTATTAGTTGTAGGAGATATCTGTGAATAAAACAGTTAAGCTTGGAAATCTATAAACTAAAAAAACGTGACAATAACTATTTCATAATAATCTCATAAAATATACTTACTTAATACAACAATATTACCTACCTAGACCTCTATGCATTTGCTTTGCCGTCTTTCTATAAATATTATGTCAAAAAAATGTTTAATATTGAGAAAAAAGACTTCGATATCATCATAAACTGAATAAGTACCTATGTACCTATTAGTTTGTTTACATACCTTAGTACTTAAACTCTTTTGACTTGTCGAGGTCAACTATGATGCATTTTACGTGGACATAATCACGAAACTGATACGTCTTCACTAGATCTATCTGTAAAACTTTTCTGGCTATAGATTTTATATGAGAAATGGTAGTATTATATTATGTACTTAGCTAAGCTAATTTTCAATGTGACTTCTATGTGTTTAGACTATAGAGTTAAGTGGTTCAACGTTTAGATTAGTATCACATTATATGGGTAATAAACAGACTTGCACAATTTCCCGTGCTAAATATATTTTTGTTAAAAATTAAGTGTCTGTCTGTAGGTATCTTAGAATATTTGTAAAAAATAAATGGTTGTTAATCATAATCATAATCACACATGTTGTCAAAAAGCTCAATTAAAATGCCGGCCTAGTTATCTAAAAATACGAAATCTCATTGAGGCAGGTATTTTTTGATTCGCTTGGTCTATGGAATCTAATTCTGAATCTGCCAATTTGTATGAAAATGATTTATTTGTACCTACTTATTAATATGTTGATCCTTTAAGGGTTGCGAAATTGTTATCCTAATCCAAATAACACTGTTAGTATTTGATTAAATTGTGCTTTTAAAAGCGCACACAATTATGATGTGACGAAAATAAATATTTTTTAAAAACCTATCTTTATGGTTGATCGGTTAGTGTTGGCGCGAAATTTTTCTGCGTTCCACAAGAAACAAATCTAGTAGAAATTTTCATAAAAAAATTGAATTACGCGCCAACACGAAACGATCCACCTTTTCTTGTTTTACTTGGTTGAATAGTTTGCATACAATTACTTCATAGCTCCTTCATCTCTACATAGTAAACCCGACTGAGGGTCCACATATTTTGACGCGGTTAATAGACAGTGATTCAAGAGGAAGGTTTATAAGTACCTATAATACATGCTTAATATTAATATAGTAAAGAAACACGATAATTTTAGAGGTTTCTAATGTGATATCGTAAATAAACACATTTTTTGAGCTTACATTGCAAATGCTGGCCCTACGAGATAGATCAAAATTATGTACTACAGTATTGTACACCTTAAAAAGGTCTAGAAAAAGTCCGTGATATTTACTTAGGTTATGCTTAGGTATTTACGAAGCGATTTTAAGCAATACAGCATTAATCCTTATCTAATTAAGTGCATTGTGCATTTAATAAAGATCAATATGGCTCTTTCCGCCGATTCTGTAGTTATTTAGTATCGGCATTACCTACACCCGTGCGAAGCCGGGGCGGGTCGCTAGTAGCATAATAATTCCCTTGTGCACATATCGGGCTGTCCGCTACCGAGTCATGGAAACGGAATCTCATAGATTCGCACGGAATCAAATATTTTCTACGTTGTGCAAGGAACTAAACTACAGAATAGTAGTTTTCACAAATCTTAGACCATTTCTTTGAACCCATGTTACAAAGGAGTAGGTACCTACCTAAGTATACATTAAGTACCTAGTTACAGGGTGATTGGTAGCTGGGTCACAGATTAGATATGGCTGGGTGCAAAGCTTGAAGGTGAAGCTAGCGCAGACTATTTGGAACCATTTGAGCCATAGTTGTTTGGGAATGGGTATTTTTTCGACTAGGGGAGAAGGAGGCACCTTTGAACATTTTTTACATTAGAGTCTGTAATATCTAAGTTAGTTATTTTTATTTAGTTATTTTTGCTATTAAAGACATTTAGATGATCTAGCTACTTAAATCAATTAAAATTATAATCAATTTTTACATGGTTTAGTCAGAATTGATCTTTTAGTGAAGTAACTCAAATGTTCAAAGCTGCCCCTTTCCTGGGGCAGCTTTGAACATACCAGGGGCACCTTTGAATTGATGAATTTAAACAAAAAATACATTGTTTAAGTAAAATATTTTTATTAAAAAAGTTAGGTATTTAAAATGTTATGATTGTGCTATTTGATGTTACGTACAGTATTTAAGGAACTATGTGAATTATTCAAATGTTAAATATTGAAGTAATAAACTTTTCATGAAAAACAATAAAAAAGTAACTTTTAAAAAGAAAATTATAATATTAACACAGTTTTACTTTCTAAATCTAATATCAGATTAAATTACGTTCAGACGCAATCACTATAGAAGATAACAATATAAGTAGACTTCCTCGGATAAAATCAGTTATTTAGGGTTACTTTCTAATTTGAACACTATTGAACATAAACGACTAGTTTTATTGACCTAGTTTAAACAAAGAGATATCAAATTTGAAACAAACAAACACATATAAAAGAAACACACAAATTTCGCACTTATAATTTAGTGATCGATCTATTGAGCCACCTTTGAACATGTTCAAAAGTGCCCCCTTTGTTATGTTCAAATCTGCCCCAATGGGTTCGAAGAAATTAACTGGTAATTTTATTTTCGAAAAACCACTCAATGCTGGTGAACTAGAGCATAAAAATATTTAAAATGAATTTATCCATACATTAAATCAAGTTCCGCTTACCAATGTCTTCAAATCTTTCATCAACACCCTTACAGCTTTTATCCGTAATGTTTACTTCGGGGTGCCGAAAACAGACATGGCCTATTATTCAATTTTTCGCGCGCGCACTTAAGCGCCACTAATGACAGACAATGGGGGTCGGTACTGCCGTGTTATAAATACAATTTTCGCCACAATTGGCCTAGAACTAACCTCGTAAACTCGTTTGTTCTAAGGTGCCCCTGTTCAAAGCTGCCTCCTTCACCCCTACCTATTTTCAAAATATTTCAAAAGTATGAAACCTACAGAAATTTCAAAAACTATTTTGAAATGTACAAACTAAGTAGTTAATACCTTTCATTTGATACCCCACTTGACTCTGTAGGTCTCTTTTGAAATTTTGACATCTCAATTTGTATGGAAAATGTTCATTTTCATTTTTTTTCTTAAAATCTGTACAGACGCCCGAAATGTATTCTTATTTTTACAATCGTCCGGGCGGCGAGCCGGCCCGCCGCCGCCGGCGGGCTCGCGCCTGTCAAGGACTTTTCTGTTACATTCTTAGCGAGCCCGCCGGGCGGCGGCGGGCTCCTGCCAGTTTAGAGGTTAAATTTCAAGTTGATAGCTGCTGTAGTTGCTGAGTTATTAAGGAGGGAAAAAAGGACAGACAAAGCGAGACCATAAGGGTTTCGAAACCCTAAAAATTAAGAATGTTGCAAACATAGAGTAAAAACTCGCTGGTGTCTCAGCAGAGGGATAGTGTCATTCAACCATTTGACAATTTGTGTAACCAAAAACCGATCTATGTGTGTTTTGACAGCTCGTAAATACAGTGCCCTCACTCACACATTCGTATGATTGAATGTTGCAAGTGAATAGCATTTTCCCTAAAAAATTGGGTAACTGAAGCAAAGTTCCCATTAAGAAAATACTTCATTGTTTTTATCACCTTCCTTTTTATTTTTGATATTACATTGTTTCAATTTATTGAAGGTGTCAATAGTTTATTGTCCAATAGAAAAAATCTAAAAAAAAACTATGAAAATCCATTTCCAACGTCTGGTTTTTTTTTTTAATTTTACGAAATATCAGCCGGTACCTATGGTTACTATCACTCTACCTAGGTCAAACGACAAAAAGGTTTTACTCCAAGTCTGCAAAATAAGATCGGCTCCGATCATTTTCGGAACAATAATTTAAAATAGACGGTCAAGTGCGTGTTCGGCCACGTGAAGTGTAAGTAGTTGCACGGTTCATGGCCTATCTAAACCAACTTATTCACCTGTTTTACACATACCTACCAAAGTACATTTTTTAAGTTGATTAGGATGACTATTAGGTACTCAACTAGTAAAGCATACTAAAGCTGTGTAGTTTTCCTTTTAAAATCACTCCACCTACTACTAGCATTTTTTTCACAAATAATAATGCCCAAATTAGACAAATTACAGCATTCTAGTACTAATAGTCTCTGGACTAAGCTGCGGACGGATCGACGAAGGTGGTGAACTATAAACGTTCCTTGTTGACTACGGAACCCTAAAAAAGAACATGTGCACGTGCAAGTATTGCTACAGTTATGGTGATGGGATGGATTGCAATTTTAAATTTGAGTTTATTGCATTTGCTGCATTTGAGCATTGCATTTGAGCCGAGAGAGGTCTAGGTCCGTGCGGTATCGAGGTTTTCTGGAATTTTAAAAATATCTGAGCGTCTGGTCAAAGCGGCGGCGGCGCGGGACCCGAGAGCTGGTGAGTATTTGGCGCAGCGCACCAGCATTGCCATACAGCGGGGCAATGCAACCAGCGTAACGGGGACGCGACGACTGGTATTGATATCGATAAGTTGAGCTGCCTCTAGATTGTTTGCTACAGGCTGTAGTTAGCTCAATTGTTTCAATCGTAAAAGTTGTTCTAATTGTTTCCATTCATTGATTGTAATTTTCTTTGTAAAATAGTAATTTGAGTTTACATCTTGAATCTACTCAGAATATCGTCGAGTGATTGAAAATTCTAAAACTGTGATATTCCGCGTAGTTTGATTCCTACCCTCTCCTCTACTATTTTTATATACCTAAGTACTAAGTAACAAAACCTGGGTAGTTTTTTCCCAGTGCATAGCAACATTTCCACGAAAATGGTGGACGAAATTTTTAAATTTATTTATGAGTTTTGATGACTGTTTTAGGCAAAATTACAAACGGAATATTAGTATTTCCCGGTGGAATGTGATAGTTGCGGTATTATTTTTCCGGTTACTGGTGTTTAAACATCCTTGCACCGCACAACACATCATTTTTATATTTTTATGTGAGAGCTGCTTTCCGTCTCATTTGAAGTATTGTACTAACGGCTCAAAATGAAAATTGCGACGGTCCGTCGCAATTTTTTAGACTTACCTCGTTTGTGTCAACTATCATTCTAAGTCTTCTTCTTCTAAGGTTGCAAACATAAATTTCCACGCGAGCGAAGCCGCGAGGCGCAGCTAGTATTCTAAAAAAAATTATTTTTCTGATAGTTTAATTCTTTGCAGAAAATATTGAAAACCGCTAAAATATTTGAATTTCGTGGAAATCTGTATCGATGACTGTAGGTGTCCGTGCATAGTCGAATTCACGTTTGTTAATAAATAATAGACATCGATCAAAAATTTCCGGCCGGCCCCTCCCATACTTGATCGATGATAATAGAGCATAATTCGTGCAAAAATAGGTAAAATAAATAGCGCCTCTTTGGTGTAAGGCTAGCGCCTGTACCCGACCCAAATCAGCGCCACCACGGAAATGTGAGCGCCACCACCTAAATATTGTACTATGTCAACACGGGTAAAGCTAGGTTCACATTGCTGTGTCGGGGTGTGTCGTGTCGCGCCAGAGCGCAATCGGTTACGTTTATTACCTATGACTAGATTCACATTAGTAGGTTGTGTTGGGGTGCCTTACTAATGTGAATCTAGTCATAAGTAATGTAATGAACGTAACCGATTGCGCTCTGGCGCGCCACGACACACCCCGACACAGCAATGTGAACCTAGTGAAAACAAAAAATTGGTTGTCTGTAAAGTCGGTTTACTGACGATAGTTGAACGTGACAACGTCTTAAGAAAATACTGATGGAATGGTAGCATTTGATACTCGATCAAAACATGTAAATGTACTATAGTATAGCAGCTGTCCACGCAGACGCATCGCTCACTCAAGTAGGAGAGAGACGGATGTCGAGCGCTCTCGCTTGCACTTCAAGCCTTACATGGAACGCCTCAGAGCGAGGTAACGCCGCATGACGTCATGTTTTGACGTAACAACGTCTTATAATTCGATAGAGCCGGCTGCACGCACGAAAAAACATGACGTCATGCGGCGTTATCTCGTCATGCGACGTTACCTCGCTCTGAGGCGTCCCATGTAAGGCTTGAAGTGCAAGCGAGAGCGGTCGACATCCGTCTCTCTCCTACTTGAGTGAGCGATGCGTCTGCGTTGTCACGTTCAACTATCGTCAGTAAACCGACTTTACAGACAACCAATTTTTTTCGTGCGTGCAGCCGGCTCTATCGAATTATAAGACGTTGTCACGTCAAAAATATTTGGTAGGTTCTAGCCCGGTTTTTAGAATTACATGTACATAATGAAACATTTTCAGTGACAATTTTGTGCTAAAGCCGCGTTGACACGATCAGAGCCAGCTCGGACCAAGCTCGGACCGAGTGGACTCGTAGGAGTAGCTTCATAAAAGTGTAATAGGATAGCTGTTGATATTATCATAGTTCACTCGGATCATTTTCGTCATTATTCCAATTATTTTTATCAGTCAACATCGAAAAATGACGGATTTAGTGCGAAGTGGCATCGGAATTGTCGCAGACTTGCTGATAGAGGAACTAAGAAGGGAAAGAGATAAGGCATCTCGATAAAGCAAAAGAATTTGGACTTGCTCTTGGATTCTACGCCGCCGACAACAGGGAGCATCTAACAATTTCCTCCGAGAAATTGAACAGGAAGATCCTGCTTCGTATAAGAATATATGATTCTTGAAGACTGAATAATGAACACTCTGAGCTCAGACCACTTTTTTTTCGCACGAGACTCTTGGTTGTTGTTATTAGCCGCCATTTTGTTTTCCAACTCGTATACGAGCTAGCTCGGATGAGTAGAACACGGTCCGAGTCTACTTAGATCGGACTCCGTCGTCCGAGTGGGCTCGGATTAGAGGTTGCTACAATCCGAGTTGCGTCCGAGTAGGTATCCGAGTTCACTCAGTCCGAGCTGGCTCTGATCGTGTCAACGCGGCTTAAGTATAGGTATGAATTGCATTAACATTATCATAGAATACGAGTACGGTCTTTCCGTGCTAAAAGTTTTAGGCAAGAGCTAGTCTCTGCATTTGTACATCCGCGGAATTGCACTATCCCCGACAACGACATGCCACTGTTACGTGTCATGTCAACTATTTTATAGTCAGTCAGTGTCAAACAAGTGATTCATCTCCCGAACTGACTGACCGAAGGACAACAACAAAATCAAATAATTCCATCCATTCCACAGTAGATTGCGTTATTTTAATCGCAATAGTGTGATTTACTGATTCTATAAATTGTATTTTCTCCATACGTAGGTATATTGTTACTCTCGCTCAAATAGTACAATAATTATTGTTCACTATGTTTTCCTCCAATCCGAACTATTCAAAACTGAAAACACACCTTCGTCTCGCAATAAATCGCCTAAAGCTTTTGGAGAAGAAGAAAACTGAACTGGCGCTGAAAGCACGTAAAGAAATCGCAGATTATATAGCTGCTGGTAAAAGCGAAAGAGCTAAAATTCGTGTGGAACACATCATCAGGTCAGTACATCATGTTCTAAACATGCACAACAAAATCAACCTAGGCAAGGCTATGCTATCATAGCCCAATAATTACGCGTCTTGAAGACATGAGTCATCAATCCTAATAACTATGTCTTACCTACTCAACTACAAAAGTATCAAACTTCTATCTAGAACTTGCTATTGAAAACTCCTTTTGGTAATCTTACCAAAAGGAGTTTTCAATAGCAAGTAGAAAAATGATTCATAACTCAGTTGGGGTTTACATTGTATTTGTTACAGGGAAGACTACATGGTTGAAGCTATGGAAATAGTGGAAATGTACTGTGACCTGATCCTTGCAAGGTTTGGACTTGTGACTCAGATGAAGGACCCTGATGAGGGGCTCAGTGAAGCCTTGTCCAGCTTGATATGGGTTGCACCAAGAATGCACACTGATATTCAGGTAATACCTTTATGAAAGTATTATTAGTCACCACAGAAAATAGCCACTGCTGGACCCAGGCCTCCCCAAGATAAGCGACTTATTAGATTTTATCCCATGGGGGAGTAATGCCCATAACCGTCACGCTAGGCATGCACTAGGTGGTAGAATTGTTCTGCAGGGGGTGCTGCTGCCCGCCCCTGCTGGATATCCCTTAGTCGCCTCTTACAACACCCGTGGGAAGAATTGGGGTGGTGCAAATTCTTAGCCGGCACCACACAGCTTTTTGGGACAAAATCAAACAAAAACAAACCTTTTTACATAAAAACAGTAAGGTACAGTACAGTATATTAAAATTAGACATACATTATCGATTAAATATAAACCACCTGAAAAAAGTCAAATGCGTTCTGTGTATAATTTTTTATAATATCGTCATTTTTAAGGTTCCGTACCTCAAAAGGAAAAAGGAACCCTTATAGGATCACTTTGTTGTCTGTCTGTCTGTCTGTCCGTCTGTCATCCCTCTTTTCACAAACGCTTGGAAGTATCGAGTTGAAATTAACATCAAATACTGAAGTCCATAACTTCTTGAAGCCGTGATATAAATTAAACTTCTAAGTCAACGCACTCAAAAGTTACAGCCGTTTATGTCCGAAAATTTTGAAATTTCCAATCGAATCACATGCAACCAAAACCTATAGGGTACTTCCCGTAGACATAGAATCATGAGATTTGGTGAGCAGCAAGGTCTTATAGCACAAGTAAAGGGAAAAAACCAAAAATCGTTGGGAGACTACATGCTATTTATAATTTTCCGTTTTTGACGTGTCCAACAAAATTGTATGTATCTGTAGAATGGATTTTTTATTATTGCTAATTTTATTTCATTTTCATTTGGTAACCTCCTCCTGAAGGCCTACGCAGACCGGGACAACATGGCAAGAGATTTTAACTTTTACTAATGGACATTTAACCCTACTGTCACAGAAAAACGACATAAATTGCTATGCTTTAAAATGATGCCGTGGCATTGAAAGGGATTTTATCGCACGGCACGCCACAGGCTCCCGTGGCGGGATGCCGTGGCATACTGCGGTAGGCAACGGCATGCCACGGACTCCGGCGCTCATAGTGATATACTGCGGGGTGCGGCACGCCGTGGCATGCCGTGGCAAAGTGCTGGAATGCCGCGGTATCTAAGCGGCCAGTGTGCGCTGACTCACGGCAAAATCCCTTGCCATGCCGTCCCAGTCTGCGTAGGCCTTGAGCGGCGTGATTAGTTTTTGCATGTGAAAATTGGTGACAAGCGAATAGAAGTTATAGAAAATATTTTGTAGACAAGGGGGATACTTTATTCTGACGCGCACTGTACGAGTACCTATGTATGTCTCTGAATCCTCTAAAATTAATATTTTCCTTCAAATATTCATTTCATAAAGTTTAAATGCACGCATCATTTTTTAAAGAATAAACTACAATTTTACTCTTTTCGGATTCTTTCCTTTACTTGTGCTGCAAGACGCCAAATTTTATGATTCTAGGTCAACGGATAGTACCCTATAGGTTTTGGTCCATGGCAAGAATCAAAAGTATTTTTTTTAAAGAATACCTAATCTAAAAATTTACGTTTTTCGTATTTATCCTTTGCTTGTGCTAAAGGACCTTGCTTCTTGACAAATTTCATGATTCCTAGAAAATGGGAAGTACCCTAATGTTTTGTGTGCATGTGATTCCCTTGGAAATTTCAAAATATTGGGACATAAACGGCTCTAACTTTTGATTGCGTTGACCTAGAAGTTTTATTTATATCGCGGCTCCAAGAGGTTACGGAATTAAGTGCCTATTTGATGTTAATGTCAACTCGATACCTACCACCACGCGTTCCTGAGACAAGGGGGTTGACAGACAAACAGACAGACGGACAACAAAGTGATCCTATAAGGGTTCCTTTTTCCTTTTGAGGTACTGAACCTTAAAAACGCGATTTTTATCAACCCTGCTGCAAAGAAATACAAAATGTTGAGCAAAAATACCAAAATCGATTACCTACAACTTTCATAAAAAAAATTGATTGTCATAAAAAATCTAACGGTAAAGCATTAGGACATACTATTTGATTGTCAGTCAAACTACCAAACAGAAAATAAAAGCGTGGAATGAGCATAGAAAGGACTAGCTTCTACCCGCGGCTTCGCACGCGTTCTTTCTATGGAAACGTTCAAAAGGTAATTTCTATCCCATGGGACCTGATTTATGGGATAAAAAGTAGCCTATGTTTGATTCCAGGCTTACAGCTACACCGATGCTACATTTTAGCTCAATCTGTTCAGTAGTTTTTGTGTGAAGATGTAACAAACATCCATCCATCCATCTATCCATCCAAACTTTCGCATTTATAATATTAGTGTGATGTGATTAGAATATAGCTTAGCAGGTTTTTTTTAATAGAAAAATTTTATTTGTTTCAGGAACTAAAAGTGATATCTGACCTCCTAACAGCAAAATATGGAAAAATCTATGCAGACATGTGCAGAAATGAAAGTGTAGAAACAATAAGTGACAAGTTGAAGCATAAACTATCAGTACAGAGCCCGCCTAAAATACTTGTGGAGAGGTACCTGATAGAGATTGCTAAGAACTATAATGTCGAGTATACTCCAGATGAACAAGTTATGAGGGAAGAGCAAGGTAAAGAACTAACACCTGCATTATTAACAACGTTAATTAACATTTACACAATTACTTCGGGTTTTAAAAAGAATATCAGATCGTTTGGTCGAAGCGACGCGTGACCCGAGAAATGGTGAGTATCTGGCGCTGCGCATCAGCATTGCCATACAGCGGGGCAATGCAGCCAGCGTCTTGGGGACGCTTCCGACTGGTATTGGTTTCCAACAGTCTGCAGTTAGCTCAATTGTTTCAATTGTAAATACTAGTTCTAATTTATTTCTATTTTTTGATTGTAATTTTTTTTCTTTGAGTAAAATGTTAATTAAGGCGCTACCCCGACCCAAATCAGCGCCACCACCTATTTTACCTTATTATTCCGTTACGAAGGAAATTCAAAAAACCGATTGGCCAGTTTGTGTTTCCTATCATAAGCTTTTTTTTAATGCCCCTGTAAAAGTTTTATTTTGTAAACTTTATGGAGAGATGCGAAGTTGCTTTTTTTGCCCACCATGGGAAAAATGAGCAACTTCGCATCTCTTCCTACACTATACAAACAAAAACATTTATAGAGGCATTAAAAAAAAGCTTATGATAGGAAGCACAAACTGGCCAATCCGTTTTTTGAATTTCCTTCGTTTAACGGAATAATAAGGTAAAATAGGTGGTGGCGCTGATTTAGGTCGGGGTAGCGCCTTAAGGGCAAGATAACCTTAAAGAGGAGCCTAGCCTCAAAAAAAAATCTTACCGCTGCAACATAGTGATGCAAGAAGGTTCTCACACTGCACAAAAAAATCTAAAAACTTAATAATTGTGCACATCATACAATTTTTACCCTGCGTTAGTAATAGAACCCACAACCTACTGCGTACTACCAGTCTATAAGAGAAGGATCCACTCATGCTGTGTCACCGCCAGTAGTATTTAGTAGACTCGTTACTGATAAGTCAACAAATCATATTGTCACTGAAAGTGCGGGGTGCAGTCGGCTATAACAAAATCATGTTTATATTTATTTATTGTTTATTGGTCAATCACGGCGTCGTTGATAAATATTTTGATTTCTTTGGGCGTGATTTGATATTTGGCGCCGTGGAGCAGCGCCGCGGTCGCT
The DNA here is from genome assembly GCA_963564075.1 of Eupithecia subfuscata. NCBI lineage: Eukaryota > Metazoa > Arthropoda > Insecta > Lepidoptera > Geometridae > Eupithecia > Eupithecia subfuscata. Next base: position 10,267,491 of record OY751103.1, on the reverse strand, counting down.
CAAGCGAGCCCTATGGGTGTATATATATATATGGGCCGCCGCTACTAGGGCGCACATTTCTTAGTAAATAAATAAATAATGCTGGACAATACACACAGCATCATCTAGCCCCAAGCTAAGCAGAGCTTGTATTATGGTTACTAGATGACTGATATACTTAATACAATACATTAAGTACATAGATAGATATTTTTATTAATTGAAAACATCCAGAACATCCGAAACAAATACTTGCAGATCGTACAAACATTTTTCACAGGGCGGGAATCGAACCCGCAACCTCCTGCATCGCAGGCGGACCTTCGCCCGCCGCGCCATATCGGTACTCAGTTAGTCATGCGCGAGTTTTTCATCTCGTATCGAAATCTTTGTACATCGATTTCACTCCAATGTGCCTTGACCACGCATGCCCAGCGTGGGGATTATGGGCATTACCCCCATGTGATAAAAGCCAATAAGGCGCTTATCAGGGGGAGGCCTGTGTCCAGTAGTGGACCAATTCAGGCTGTTGAGGAGGAGGTTGAGGTGCCTTGACCAGTGTTATTCGTGTAACTTCCAGCACATAATTAGCAAAAAGAAATAAGATGAGACTACTTTTGCTACTTAACCGTAATTTAAACACTGCCTCCATATTAATAGAGTTTTTTGTTGTTGTTAGGTCGTGATGCGTTGTTGATCGACATAGGCGGTGCTCCCGCCCCTCCCGGATTCATCGGCTACCCCCCTCAGATGCCGAATCTACCTCCGCCACCAAATGTTACGCCATTTGATTATCCCACCGTGAGTTCAGTTTAACTTTTTCCGTGTTCTAATTGTCCGTTATAAAAGGTTTAGTCAGTAGCTTATACTCGCGGTTTCGCTCGTGTTTTTTGGATTAAAAAGTAGCCTATAAAGATATTCCACGTCCAGATCTTTATGTGTGTAAAATTTCAGTCCGATCCAGTAGTTTTGGCATTGTCTTCGGCCAAACATCTTCACAATGACACAAACCTTCTTCTATATGATACTAGCTGCGCCCCGCGGCTACGCCCGCGTGGAAATTTAAAATTATCAGTTAGGGGTATGAAAAATAGATGTTGGCCGATTCTCAGACCTACTCAATATGCTCACAAAATTTCATGAGAATCGGTCAAGCCGTTTCGGAGGAGTACGGCAACGAAAACTGTGACACGAGAATTTTATATATTAGATTAGTAGGATTTTAAAATAGATGTAAGGCTGACCGCACATTGATTATAATCACTAGCTAGATAATTATCTAGCGCTTTAGCATCTTGATCCGCTCTAGCAATGACATCTTCTACTATATAAAAATAAGTCGGGTTTTCCTTCCTGACGCTATAACTCCAGAACGCACGAACTGATTTCCACGGTTTTGCATTCGTTGGAAAGGTCTCGGGCTCCGTGAAATTAAGAAAGTGGGAAACATAAAAATCCACGCGAGCGAAGCCGCGGGGCGCAGCTAGTTGATGTATAAGAATAAGAACATCTTTATTTGTAAGATACAGATAATTTTGCTAAGATACAGATAATTTTGTAGTAGATATGCATTTATTATGTTACAGTTATAATTGCTACTAACTAACACCACATATTTAAACTTATAAATTGAACTTGTAAATTAAGAGCTTAAAACAATTACACACTACTTCGACTTACATTAAACTTAAGGCTACAAATTGGCGTCTGACTCCGCATATGTTGTAATAGCCGTAGGCTACCACAACGCTGGTCTTACGTCGGAACCATGCTGCGGGCGTCGTACGAGACGAGACATACCTAACATTAAAAAGTTTAGGTTTAAGGACTTTAAAAAACCACTAGTTTATAGCTTACGCGACAGAACGCTAGCTTGAGATAGCAAATGCGCGTTCAGCCTAAGACCTAACTTGCAAGCCTTCATTATGTCAAATGTTATATCTGATTTCAGTCACCATCAGGAGGTAAAGCTGGAGGGTTTATAGCAACTCCACCAAGTCACTATGGGGCACCTATTCACCCGTACGGAGGCAGCCCTCAGGGCTATGGAGGTCCCAGTCAGGGGTACAACTTGCCACCCGGTGTAGACTCCAAGAATTTGTCTAACAGTTTTTTGCAGGTAACTAAAAGTATTATGACATCGGTGCCTATTCGTCAAAACTAAATTAAACTTATGTAGTTGTCAGCACTAAAAATATTGCTGACCCTTCCTTATTGATCGAAATAAAAATAATGGCATCACATTTCGTGCTGTCAAATTAGTTTGGTTTAGTTTTGACGACAGCCGGATAGATACCAATTATGTCTGATAGATAATGTGAAGAAATAGACTGAATGGTTGTTAGCTTGTGTTTTAGTTTAGTTTAGATCATAGATTCATATATTTTCATTGCACCCTATAGTTCAAGACGTTGCAAGCATTTTGTCGTATTTTATTTGAGGCATGATTTTGTAAATGTTTTTTAGTCTATCAACATTTTATCGACCATAGTAGTCACTGCTCACTTTGTATGGAATGTAATGTATGCTTGAACCACGTATTTCGTTTTGCAGGAAGAGATGAGCAATTTACCACCTGCTTACGACAGCATCCATCATGACTTGGTAATTACACTTTTTGCATGTTAAAATTATTTTAGTGTATCTTAGAAATTAATGCAGTTTGAGTTTGTTGCACTAAAGTTGTTAGACACCCTAAATCCTTCCACTCACGGGTCACGCACGGGTAAGGCCACCAGGATCCCCTGGTGATACTTCTTGGGGATCCTGGTGGCTTTACCACTCTTCACTAACATGTGTGAGCTACTAATCTCTTGGAAAAGCGTTGAGGTTGTCGTTGACGCTTTCGTAGTCAAGCCCGGTATTGGCTTGATCAATACCTGTCAGGAGCTGGATAAGAAGTGGGACCAGCTCGAGGCCCGTCTAACAGTACGTCAGCGGCATTTTAACCGCCCAAAGTGTGACCTTCAGCGACAAGCTTGGGTATGAAAGCCATGACAAAGCGCACATTAGGGTAGAAAACCTACTCCCTAATGACTGAAGACCTAAGTTAAAACGCCAGACCAGGCACATAGTCGCCGTAACCGTTGGCTTGGAAAGCATCATCATCACCTGTCAAGGAGCGTAGAGATACGAGTCGTATTCTTAACGCGATGAATTCGCCGGCTATGATGCTACGCTGAAGCTGTGTGGTGCCGGCTTAGAATTAGCACCACCCCAACTCATTCCGCGGGTGTCGTAAGAGGCGACTAAGGGATATCCACCGGGAGCGGGTAGCAGCGCCCCCTGCATAACGATTCTACCACCGAACTGCGATCCCCAACCCGCATGCCCAGCGTGGGGATTATGGGCATGACTCCCATATGATAAAAGCCGATAAGGCGCTCATCAGGTGGAGGCCTACGTCCAGCAGTGGACCGATACAGGCGGTTGAGGATGCTACGCTCTATTACCCTCTGGCAGATCTTCAGTTTAGTACCTCAGGCAATAATTTGTTCTTACTAAGGCATATCATTAATCATCACATCATTCTTCAATTAAACCTTAATTTTGAGAAGTTACGTCAAAACTATTCAACGGATAGGGCTGGTATTTTGAACGCATGAATTTCTGAACCCGGAAATCGTAGGCAATTTTTATCCCGGTAAAGTAAAACGCATGCACAACCGCTAGTAATAAATAAAGGAAACCTTTTTCTTTGCCTAGGGTCTCCCCATACTCGCTAGTATCGTGACAAGTTCTAATCATAACATTCCATTTCAGCCGAACCCCCCACCACATGTGGTACCGATGGCGCCGACCCCGCAGCCTCGCACTCGCCCCTCACCCCCTGGCCACTTTCCCGAGCTGCCAGACCTGCCATCAGTGCCTTCCGACCTAATCCTGCCGTCCGTGCCCAACACCAACACCAACTCGGCAGGCACGCCCGGCAGTGCTAATGCACCGGATGAGATCGACTTTGAAGATCTTAACCGTAGGTTTGAGGAGCTCAAGAAGAAGAAGTAGGCTTTCTGTGGTTTGCTAATGACTTCAGATGTTTTGTACTCAAAGCTCTATCCAACTGTTGAATATTTTCTATTTATCTATTCATACAATGTAAGAAAGTATCTTGCTTTGTATAGTCACAATACATAAATATACAGTAATCCGACTCCATACTAGACCGCCCGAATCGACGCACGCACATATAGGCGTCATTTACACGGCCGCTAAGGTAGTCTCGGCATGCACATCTATCCAGTGTCACGCCGCGCGCCGCGCGCCGCCGAGACTGGTCGCTGCGCTGAACGAGTTTGTTGTGCCGCGACCCCCGCGCTGTCAGCTCCCGTTTCGGTACCTCAACGTTGCAAGTGCGCGAAATAATAAATTAAATAATGGCGGCATCACGACCACGAGTATACTGCAGTGTTTACGGGTGCCTAAACTCAACGTTCGTTAAACCAACACTGTCATTTTTTCGACTTCCCGCTAATGCTGAAAGGTAAAATAAATATAGTCTTTACCATGTTTTAGGGTTCCGTACCTGAATTATAAGTAATGCCAATGTTACTAACAAATATTTATGTAGTACCTCCATATTATTTTTTCTGAAATTCACTTATTTTTTTCTACCTACTTATTTTGCGGTCTAAATGTATTCTACATTAGATATAAAAGACCTAATTTTGGTACGGAACCCTAAATGTGCCAAGTCGACACGCAATTGGCCTTCGCTTTCTTGTTTGTCTCTTCGGAGGTGGGTGATGGACAAATGATAGGTAGGCTAATAGGTAGGTACTATCATTAAAAAAAAAATTGGTTGTTTGTAAAGTAGGTTTACGATCGAGATGTTTACGTGATAACGTCTTATTGCATGACGTCACGCGCTTGTGAGGTTTTGGTGTGACACAAGTTTCTGAACATGTCACACGGTCTTATTGCATGACGTCACGCGCTCGTGAGGTTTTGGTGTGACACAAGTTTCTGAATATGTCACCCGACTAAAACGATTTTAAAGACGTTATCACGTCAAAATGTATGGGAAATTCTGCTATGTATTTAATGTAATATATATGTAATGTAGGTATACATTACATATTAGCTTTTAGGGCGCTTTTCCTGTCATTCGTTTTTGCGCCTGCGTGCGGTTCTCGACCGCGAGTTGTGCCGCGAGCAAAACACGCTCGTCAAAACACGCTCCGGGCCACACGCATCACAGATTTCGTTTGCCGCTGCTAGAGATGGGAATCAGTTATTCTGATTATAGGTATTTTTTCTAACAGTTATTAGCTGGGTATTTTGTTCTAATAACGTTAGAACCAACTGGTACCCAATAACGTTACGATACTTAATAAGTACTTGATAATCATCATCATCATCACCCACAGCCGGATTTTACCCACTGCTGGGTAAAATCCGGCTATACCTAAACATAACCTTAAAATAAATAGATTAGATAGTTACTTATCTACCTATTATAATCCATAGATAGGGGCCAATCATTTACTACGTAAGACGATTTTCGCTAGTTTTTGACCCACTTCCCCCCTATTATAAGAAAAAATTAAAATAGGCCGACCCCCTTCCCCTGTTTAATATTTATTACGTATGAATCTAAAGTAAAAAATGAATACTTACACGTTTGGTTTGTTTTAATGTTTATTTTTCAAAGTAACAATTTTAGAAATGTTTATTTGTACCTACTTACAAAGGTAGGTTAGGTACTAATTAGTCCACAAGCGGGGAGTTCCCGGGATGCGCAGTGCGAGTGGCGCGGGTCCGTTGCCATGGAAATCGTTTATCTACTCGTATAGGTACGCATCCGATCGAACCTCGGCACTCGCGCGGTTGCCCGCGCTTTTTCAAAGTATAATTTTTAACTTTGCGCATTTTTGTGATCTTACGTAAGAACTATCGAGACTCCCTCCCACCCCCTTGTAAGAAAAAATAAAAATAACACATGGTCGCCCCATAAATCGTCTTACGTAATAAATGAATGGCCCCATATCAGATCAACGACTGAGAAAAGCACAGAAAAATTCGATTTCTTGTTTGTACCAACCCTAGCGCTCCGCTCAACTGTAGGTATAAAGTTCAAAGAGGCGGCTGAGTCATTCTACTGTATACATTTATCTACTGTGGTATAGTCATAAAAAATCTCATAGCTTTTACCAATTCATGTGTTTTGACATAACAATATGTACAGTACAGTAGTATGTATATGTACAGTAATGAATAATTTTTAATACTGATTATTTTTGAAATGCTTTAAAACGAGATTTCTTTTAGCTACCTACTTCTGTTATATTTCAAATCAAATAAAAATCTGTTTAAACAAAAAAATGTGTGTAAGTGAAAGTACAGGAATTTTCTTTCGCAAGAGGTAGGTTTTGTGAACTGCCTTCGTGGCAGATCGACCATACAGTGATAAAGTTATCTTTTCTGTTATTATTACTTTTGGTAAATAAACGTTAAATATTATAGGTTATGTAAGTAATGAAAGATTTATTTTAATAATTTTATACAATTTATTAAATTTAATGAATTATTGCTGTTTGTGAATACATGCACTATTACAAGCAATTGTATTTAATCACTGTAAAATAAATGTAAATTATAATCCACACACTTTGTTTCCATGCCACGAATAAAACCAGTTTCTTTTGAAACAGTATTATTAATGTTTAAACTGTTCACAAGGCATATTGTACTAACATTTTATTGCTATTATTTTTACATGGACTAAAATAAATGTCTAGGTAAGTAGACCATTTATACACTAGCCAAGCTTGATGTAGAATCTTAATAAACCACAACACAAATAACTAAAACTGACTTGCTTGCAGATATAAATATTTATTGAAGGATCTTAAATCGACAAGTAATATAAATTGCGTATAAAAAGACGGGGCAACAGACTGAATTTTAGGTTAAGTATAAAAACATTCTACATTGAGTTTGGCTAGTATAAAGGTTATATTACTTTGAATATTTATTCTAAAGAGGAAGTTTTCGTTCCAATAACACATTCAGTCAACATGGCAGTATCAGAAAATTATAAAACCAGCCTTTTGAGAGTTACATCTCCTTATACACAAGCTAGACCCAAGCTAGCATGAAGTTCTTAATAAAACAGCAAAAGCTTTAACATATTACTTTTTGTCGTTAACTGTTCATAAAAGACTCAAAACTTGTCGGGAACAAATAGTTATCTTTTTGAAGTTAGCGTCGTAGGTTGAAGACGTGCTATCTTTTTTCAGTTTGTTGTGAAGTTGACTATTGGCTATGATTTTCGATTGAATTTCCAGCTTGTTTGGTGTCTCAGCTAGTATGGTGCCTAGGGCAATTAGAGCTCTGAAAAAATAGAAACATGGGTATTAAAGTGGCAGATAGGGCGCTTGGGAGTTTTAACGCACCCCGCGTTAGACGCGGAGCGGAGCAAAAACTACGTACCAATCAGGAACGACTTAGATGACGACATATTATGTCAATCAATTTGATTGGTCGTTTCCGCTCGCTTTCACTCCGCTCCGCGTCGTCAGTGGGAAAGATGAATTGAAGGGTACATGGAAATAACGTGCAATGTCAATTTAGAAAGATTTTCACAATCACTTTTTTTAAGTTCAAAACTTCGTATACCTTTCTAATATTACTGTATCATCAATCAAATAGTTGGAACAAAACCAAAAAATATCTGTTTATAGATATTTGTCATTAAAATGGTTATAATATTGCTATTAGGAGGTATTTTTTTATAATCTGTAACATAAGACCCTTTTGAACACGGAAAAAACATGCGTTGTCATATTAATCACGTATAAAAACCTGCGTTATCACACAATACAGCGAGGAAACCTACACCTAGTTTATACTAAACGAACATAAGCCTAGTTTAGTACATAGAATACCTACCTGTGTGAAAGTATTGTAAAGTTCTGTAATAAAAGGTTTTTTAATGATTCTTATTTATTAAAATAATTTACATTTTCGGCAAGTTAGTATAGTATTCTTGTGCAGGTTGCGAGCAAAACTTCTTTAAAGCCTGCAGGTCTTCATATTTCTCTTTTTTAAGTGGGATCAATTCTTTATACGAGTTTAATGGCAGCTCAAATTCTCCACGTGGCAAAGTAGGCACGAATGCGCGTGGACGAATGACTTTTTTTGCCCAACTGGTGTGATAATGCTCTCTGTATAGTATCATTTTGTCTTTGGTTCAAAGTGACATTGCATGTTTATTTCCTGTTTGGGAAAACATTGCACGTTTCTTTATTGGAACCAGTTGATATGGCAGGTTTTTAACCTGTCCATATTATTTTTAGATACAAATAACGCCTGATTTAGCACGTTTTTTCCCCCTATCTCAAAACCATACCATACTTCATCACAAACTGAACAAATTGGCATCAAAATCTCAAAAAAAGAAAAAAATGACATCGCATGTTCTTTCCCTGTACCCTTCAATTATGCTAGACCGTAGCGGGCGCGAGGGTTGGTCCACCAGTTCAAGTCGCTCAGCGAGCTATGGAAAGAGCTATGCTCGGAGTCTCTCTGAAGGATAAAATTCGTAACGAATACATCCGACAGAGAACCAAAGTTATCAACATAGCTCAAAGAATTAGCAAGCTGAAGTGGCAGTGGGCCGGCCATATCTCGCTAAGAACCGACAACCGCTGGAGTAAACGTGTTCTTGAGTGGAGATCACGACTCGGCAAACGTAGTGTAGGACGCCCTCCGGCCAGGTGGGATGACGATCTGCGAAAGACAGCAGGCAGATGCTGGATGCGGCAAGCTGAAGACAGGGCGCTATGGCGCTCATTAGGGGAGGCTTATGTCCAGCAGTGGACTAATATAGGCTGATGATGATGATGTAGCGGGTGCGAGCAGAGTCCTGGCCGAATCCCGGACAAGGCAGACGCACGGTATAGCATAAACAGAGCATATAAAATGTTAGTGAAGTATTGAACCCGTGCCTCGCACGAGACTTTGCTCGCGCCTGGCACGGTCGAGAATAATTCAACCTTTACTCCCCTTAGTAAGTCCCGTCTGATTAGTTCAGAGAATAGACGGATTAAACACTCGGCCCGCGTAGCATTTTTAAACGACGGAAAGCAAGCTCTACGAGTAAGTACTCTTTTACGGTTTCCTTTTTTATAAACACAATGAAACTAGAAAAGAAGCTAGTAAGGAATAGTCGTTACCTAAAATACGCCTCGTTATCAGTTATCCTGCTGATCAGCTGCATGATACATTCGGCTAAGTCCGAGGCCTCTTCTTGCTGAGCCAGCGCCACTGACAGATTTAGTAGTAACGATGCTGCTGCGATCTGTGAAATACAATAAAGATTATTTGGTTGCTTGATACACATAATAAAACAATAACGCTTATCACATCACACTTCACACTAATATTATAAATGCGAAAGTTTGGATGGATGGATGTTTGTTACCTCTTCACGCCAAAACTACTGAACGGATCGGGCTGAAATTTTGTATACAGATAATTATAATCCTGGAATCAAACATAGCCTACTTTTTATGCCATAAATCAATTCCCATGGGATAGAAATCACCTTTTAACGTTTCCATAGAAACAACGCGTGCGATACCGCGGGGCGCAGCTAGTCACACTAATATTATAAATGCGAAAGTTTGGATGGATCGATGGATGGATGTTTGTTACCTCTTCACGCCAAAACTACTGAACGGATCAGGCTGAAATTTAGCATACAGGTAAATCTAACCCTGGAATCAAACATAAGCGACTTTTTATCCCATAAATCATTTCACATGGGATAGAAATCACATTTTAACGTTTCCATAGAAACAACGCGTGCGAAGCCGCGGGGCGCAGCTAGTTTATCTATATACTAATGAACATCATAACGATAACGTCGGATCTCCTTTGGTTGGATCATTGTAAGCCTTGACGGTAAGGCGATACCGATCCATTCCTAATGTGTGCGGCAACGGTAAATTAGTTTAGAACCCACCTGTGCGTTGTTATTGAGCTGCGTGAGACATATGATGGAGTGGATGATGCTCTCGCGAGCCGCTATCACCAGCATCTCTCCGGGAAGGTCGCTGAATGCGTTCACTAGCACACGCATCGCCAGCATTTGGTTCGCAGGGGTATTATCTGTAACAGTGTTGCTGATAGGTTGCTGGTTTTAGGGTCTTGCTATCTGGATCTTTGGCGTAATAGAGAACACATCATCATCATCAGCCTATATTAGTCCACTGCTGGACATATGCCTTCCCTAATGAGCGCCATAGCGCCTTGTCTTCAGCGAACAGAAGAAACTAAATTTTTTGTTGAAGAAAACCCTTATTTGAAATGCCTCTATGAAAAGTAATTCTAATTTCATCATTTGAGCGCCTAAGAATCTCATTAAATTAACCATTTGTATCTGCTAGGAGACCAAAAATCGCACTAGATTTGACGTAGCTGTTAGTAGATTCGTTCTACAATTTTTTAACTTTGGTAGTTCTAAACTTGGTAAAATGCTAAATCGTTTTGGCAAATATTAAGCAGTTAAGGGCCCATACTACCACGTTATTGTGTGAAGAGGATAGGCATAGGATTTCGCGTTCACAGGAGCGGGACAGAGCAAAGCGGCGTAAGCCCAAAAATCAAGTTTTTAGTAGTTATTTGCTCCCCACAAAGATTAGAATAGTTAATTGAAAAAAAGACAACATACAAAATGTTCTTTATACTTAGTTCAATTACTATGCTTAATCTCAAGATCGTATCATTTGTGTTTATTGAGAAATTAGGGTTTTAGTAAAAAATTAGAGGTAACTTTGCGATTTTTTTCTATCGAGAAAATTTTATGGAATCGTGTTTTCGAAACAAATGATCGATAGAATAAGTCCTGAACTTTACCATATATAAATTTCAAAGTTAAATATTCAGTAGTTTGGAAGATATGGAGGTCCGACGGAGTTGAAAATAAGCAATTTGAGGTTGTATACGCCCTTAATCAACAATTTAGGAATACTTATAAATGATTGAATCACTAACCTGGCGTCAGTAAAGACAGCAGGAATTGCACGAACGCCGGGCCGTTGGTAGTGTCGAATATTTGACCGTGTATATCCTTGTTTCTCACCGCTAGCCTTGTTATATCTAACACTGGGAAGATTATTTCTGAAAACAAATGAAAAATTACAATTTAGTAATATATTTAACGAATAGTGTAAAAGCGAAAATTTGTAAACTTGGCGAGATCTAATAATATGAAATAATCATAAAAAATCTAATGATAATAAATATTGCTGGACAATCCACACATCATCATCTAACTCCTAGCTAAGCAGAGCTTGTGTTTGGGTATTAGACGACTGATATACTACATTATGTAACATAGATATATATTTTTTACAACACCCGGAACAAACATATTATGTCCTCCTGCGTCGCAGGCAGACCTTCGGCCGCTGCGACATAGTGAAGATCAGTTAGATATTTGGGCAAACTCAAACCTATAGATATAGTTTATTCATAGAGCGAAACCGAGGGTCCAAAGTATTAATTCACCAGCTTGGCAGGAGCCACCTGACGAAGCTTAAAAGGCATGACGGGAGGACCATATTGGCAAAGCCGGAGATTTCCGCGAAGATACAGGATTTTTATGGCCGTCTATACGCTGCACATGCCACTCGTTCCCAAAGAGACGACCACGATTCCGATAGCTACCCTGACTCGCCCTATACCGACGAACTGCCAGACATCAGTCAAGACGAGATCGTGTTAGCTCTAAGGCAGCTTAAAAATGGAAAAACCCCCGGTGAGGACGGAATCACTTCAGAGCTTTTGAAAGCCGGAGGACCTCTTCAACGACGTCCTTCACAGTGGGAGAACTCCAAAGATGTAGAACGGGAGATTGGTGGTGCTCTTTTTAAGAAGGGAGATAAAACCCTTCTTAAAAACTACAGACCCATCTCACTCCTGAGCCACGTCTATAAGCTGTTCTCACGAGTGGTCACGAACCGTCTTGCCAGGAGACTCGACAAGTTCCAGCCACCAGAACAGGCCGGGTTTCGCGGAGGATATGGCACCATAGACCACATACACACAGCGAGGCAGATTATACAGAAGTTCGAAGAGTATAATCAGCCAATGCGTCTGGATTTTGTTGATAATGAGAAGGCCTTTGACTCCATCGAAACCTGGGCTGTTTTGGAATCCTTACCCATCCAATTGCGCAGAGGAGTGAGACAGGGGGATGTCATATCCCCGAAACTGTTCACAAGCGCGTTGGAAGATATGTTTAAGACGCTGGACTGGAATGGCAAGGGCATTAACATAAACCGCGATTACATCTCACACCTGTGATTTGCTGATGACATAATTTTAATGGCGGGGTCGCTAGAGAAGCTGAACCAGATGCTAGATGGCCTAGCTTCATCTTGGCTTGACATGAATATGGATAAAACCAAAATCATGATAAATGGCTACATTGATTCAAGACCGGTGGTCGTACATGGTCTACAGTCACAAGTCACCTTCTCGAAATCATTTTCGATTACACTTACCTCGGGCAGATGGGGAAATTACGACGAGTCTTCTCGTCATCCATACCGCAATGCTTGAAAACGAAAGATTTCATTTAGTGCCGTCCCGTCATGACCTACGAAGCTGAGACGTGGACACTCACGGTAGGGCTGGTCCACCAGTTCAAAGTCGCTCAGCGAGCTATGGAAAAAGCTATGCTCGGAGTTTCTCTGAAGGATAGGATTCGTTCCAAATACATCAGACAGAGTGAACCAAACTTATCGACATAGCTCTAAGAATTAGCCAGCTGAAGTGGCAGTGGGCCAGCCATATCTCGCGAAGAACCGACAACCGCTGGGGGAAACGTGTTCTTGAGTGGAGGATTCGGCAAACGTAGTGTAGGACGCCCTACGGCTAGGTGGGATGACGACCTGCAAAAGACTGCAAGCAGATGTTGGATGCGGCAAGCTGAAGACACCTAATGAAGGAATCGAGCTGGGCATCGTCTCAGAATGACACATTTTGGCATTTTACTTTTGATGAAAAAAAAACTACAGATGATTCAACTTGACACTTTTGACACGGGTGACCATCCCCCTTCCACTCCAGGACAAGCAGACGCACAGCGCAATACCATCCTTATTTGGTGGATATATTATAGACCGTCTACTCGCACTAAGCAGTTTCTCTCCACTTTCATCATTCGTACAGTTGTGCTATCTCACGAAGTCCGTTTAGGCGTGTAGTAGTAGTGAAGTGTACCTTAGTTGTCATGCTGACGGTACTTGCTACCAAAATCTGACGTGAATACCATGAGCACTAGTGACCCGGACCGCGTCTCGGGCGAGACTGATTGCTTCTGAGCTTACGCACACTAAAACAATGTGTACATGCATTCACTATGACATACATAGCCCAACGGACTTCGTGAGATAGAACAACTCTGTACCGCTGGGGTTTGGACGGACACGCTTCCTGCTGCTGTTTTTTTGGACAATTACAACCTGGGTCTCTTCAAGACAAGAGTGAAAAGGTATCTTCTAGACCTTGATAGATAGGTAGAAAATATACTTTATTGCACTAAAGTTGTAGATGGGCGAGCATAGTGCTAGATAGTATTCTCTACCTGCTAACCTTTGGGTAGTGTGGACAACAATCTAGTAGGTTGTGCTAGATTACAAAACCTTCGTGTGACATCGTCGCCTACTTCGTCACTTTCCAATGGAAATCGTTTCACCACAATCTCACCTGATGGAAAGTTTCCATCAGGTGAGATTGTGGTGAAACGAAGGTCTACAGACACTATAAAAAGGTCTCGTCAAGTTGAAACCATTCTATCAATCTCTCTGAGTAAATAGCACCGCACGCACTGCACTATCTAGAGTTTCTTTCATTTCTAAACGATTCTGCTACGATACCATAATTGTCATAGTAATGATTGGGTAGCAGAATTCGGCCCCTGAAATTTTGCAGATAAATACTTAGTTCTAGGTCTGGAAGGAATATCATTTAGGCAAATTTTTACCACTTTTTTTTATGGGAAAATGCTGTTTGCTCATTGCCTCTAGCCTGAGGAGCGCTAGGGGGGTATATTGAGCTACTAAGTGTTAGTAGTTAGTGACATACCAACTAAAATTCTATCGATACTCCCTCTCTCACCTTAGTGCCAGAGCGTCGTCAAACCACTCGTCACCAGACGATTCGACCAGACGAGTTAGGCGAATTTTTACCCTGGTAAAGCGCTTGCAAGAGTTGCAAGGCCACGGGCAGAAACTTGTTGATCAGTCATCTAGTACCCATAACACAAGCTCGGCTTAGCTCGGGGCTAGATGATACTGTGTGGATTGACCAGCATTATATATTATTTATAATGTATCCGAGTCGCTCTCGAACATGGACGGATAAAAATCCAATAAAATGCGAACTATATTTGTAGGTATTTGCTCCATGGGAATAATAGTTAAGGAAAAATTTACATTACCACTGGGCCATTCCAACATTTTCTTCAATGAATGTATGGTTTCTGCGTCATAAGCATTATTCTGAAACAAGAATGATGATGTATGTGTGTGTCTGCCTGAATTTATCCTAACAATCAAGATATCTTGAGATTAGACATTATTTTTAATTTTATGACCAGGGTACTTAGCGCGGGGATTGTTGTATCGGGTAGAATAGGGAAAAATTACGTCACATCGTCATCGAGTCATCCTTCAACTTCAATAATTTACGCTCTAAGTTGAGTTGTTTTCGATCTGTCAACCTAATTTTAAACCTGTCCGTCTAATTTTTGAAACATAGAATAGATTTCGTCTATTTGACATTCCAAAATCCTAATGTTAGCTAAATTTAGCTAATCCTAAAACAACAGAATCGACACCAACGTGCTGTCATGTCATTCTTCTCTATTCTACCCTAGACAACTATCCCTAAGCTTTGCGGAAAATTCGACTAAAAACATTTCGACTAAAGCAATTCGACCTTGAGTTAACCCGACCTGTAGGTAAAAAACAGTACAAAGCAACAAATCCTTACGCTCCGATACGGATCACTCGATCAGTATTTAGGCACGTACCATTATTCTGAATTTATTATCTTACCTATAACTTGACTCGCATAACGATAGCATCAAAATCATAAGAGCACAAATTGGTTAACTAAAAAGTTGAGTACAAATTAGTTAACTTAACTAACCTTAGATTAAAAATCAACAAGATCTAAACCTGTGACAGACATTGTCTTACCATTTCTCCTAGTTTGACTACATTCTGCAATTGCTGGTCAGTCATGGCGCTAAATCCGTCGCCTACTTTGCTGTTGAACTCTTTTAGTTTGTCGTAAATCGCCTTGAGGTTTGCTTGGTCGAATCTGAGAAACAAAAAAAATCATAACTTTATCAATAATTTACAATGATTTTCAACACTCTGATAAAACGAGGGGGTGTATTGTATAGTTTGTGGTGTGTGTGGCACAATAGCCCCCGGATGAGCTTGTGCCTGATATTCCTGCCCCCGTACCTCGGAAAGCACATTAAGCCGTTGGTCCTGCGCTTGACCTCTCCTCGGTCGTATCGGCCTGCCGTCCCATAGGATGATCATCATCATCATCATCAGCCTATATTAGTCCACTGCTGGCCTATACTAATGAGCGCCATAGCGCCCTGTCTTCAGCTTGCCACATCCAGCATCTGCCTGCAGTCTTTCACAGATCGTCATCCCACCTGGTCGGAGGGCGTCCTACACAACGTTTGCCGAGTCGTGGTCTTCACTCGTTTACCCCAGCGGTTGTCGGTTCTTCGCGAGATATGGCCGGCCCACAGCCACTTCAGCTTGCTAATTCTTTAAGCTATGTCGATAACTTTGGTTCTCTGTCGGATGTATGATGATGTGATGATGAGAGTGAGGAAAAAGAGAGTGCACGTGTTTGCGCAGACACGTGTGCACTATAATACGTCCTGAGCCCGACTCGTTTCCGTGGAGACTGGTCGCCGTGGCCGAATAACTATACCATAAATTACAATCATAGTTTCAATAAGTTTACCTAAGATAAGCATCATGTGGTAGCAGCGGTTTCTCAAGCGCGTTAGTATCAGTGGAAGCGGCTTTGGCGGCGGCGGTCGTGTATGCACCTTCGCCGGTGAAGGGGTCTGCAGCGGAGGGAGGGGGGAGGCCCGTGACGGATCCGGAGCCGGGCACGTAGCGTGACTCACCTGTGAGCGGGTCTGCGAAGCTGGAACAATACGATTGATGATATTTTGGTCCGTAAGTAGGATAACAATACCAAAAAATAAATGATTTAACACATGCTACCGACTTACACGCTGATCTGCAAGAACATATTGTTATAATTTTATTAACTAAACACTGTTTAGATTAAGAACTTTACTAAGTACATGACCAATTAACAAATAACTCAACAAGCTAAGAACGCATTTAAAAGTGCTCGGGAACCTTGAACGTTAGTGTTGGAAAAATGCGCAAAACGATGTTAAAAGTTGTATTTTTCTTGCAAAATACCGCTTTATTTATACAGGGTGTACTAAGCCGAAAGGGGATGATTTTGGACATCAAGGGGGTCAACGTTTGTTCTACGATTTTTAGAATTTCTCACATTTTCTCTCAATTGTTTTGTAATAATTTCACGATAAAAGATAAAACTGGCTTTGCTGAAAAAACAAGTAGATATTCAAAAAATCGATACCCTCGGGGTCCAGAATTACCCCTTTTTCGTGGCACCCTGTATATAGGCCCCTGGAAGAAGGAAATCTAATGTATACTGACAAGCACCTTACCCATTACTACTGGGCGCCGGCAACGTTTCCAGCTTAGCATTGGTTATGATAAAGTTGGCGACTTGCTCCAAGTACACCTGCGGCAGATTGTTCTTGTGTATAAACGCTTGCGCCGCTACCCAGGGGTCTTCGGTCTTGTTGAATGGGAGCTTGAGCGGTGGAGCATTCTCTTGGATATCCACGCTGAATACGAAGTCGTATTCCTGGAATATTAACAAAATTAGGGCATCTTTAACGCGAAATAAGCTTTATTCTGTGCTAAAAGTTGCAGTTCTACTGCGTGAACCTGGTGTGAACGCTATTAAAGTTGTTTTTTAGGCAAGAACGAGTCGTTTCTAGTTTCGTAGTATTGGATGTTGATTGACGTGTTAAGTTTGAGATGCGATATAAGTCGTATGTCATCCTTTTTTATTAGATTGAAATGAAGGCCTGATATATTTAGCTGACATAACATCGGTTTTCATGTGCTCATTGCACTTAACTCGTTTGAAAGACGCTTTGAATCAAGGCTGAGTCATCATGAACAGCCTATATTAGTCTACTGCTGGACATAGACCTCCCGTAATGAGTGTCTTCAGCTTGCCGCATACAGCATTTGCCTGCAGTCTTCTACAGGTCGTCATCCCATCTGGTCGGAGGGCGTCCTACACTACGCTAGCCGAGTCGCGGTCTCCACTCAAGAACTCGTTTACCCAGGGGTTGTAGGTTCATAGCATACAGCACCTGCCTGCAGTCTTCTGCAGGTCGTCATCCCACCTGGGAGGGCGTCCTACACTACGATAGTCAAGTCGAGTCGCGGTCTCCACTCAAGAACTCATTTACCCCCGCGGTTGTCGGTTCTTCGTGAGATATGGCCGGCCCACTGCCTCTTCAGTTAGCATATTCTTTGGCCGTTTGTTATCTGCTAAAGGTCACTCACCTCTCCCTGGTACATGGTCTTCCCTTCACTCGCTGCCTTAGCGCCCATGACGTCGCCGACTTCGTTCCAAGTGTTTGCCGCGATGCTCCACGAGTAACATTTCACGGTAGTACCGCGTCGCACCATTCGGATCTGGCCCTCGGTCTTGCCGGGCTCCAAAAGCACTTCGGGACCGGGTAGTCTGCGAATAGTTTTGTTTACTTTTGTAGCAAAAGGGTTTGAATATTAAGGATATTTATCTATACTAATATTATAAAGTGGAAAGATTTGATCGTTTGTTTTGAATAGGCTCCGAAACTACTGGACCGATTTGAAAAATTCTTTCACCGTTAGGAAGCTTAGTTTTCAGGGAGTGACATAGGCTATATTTTATCCCGGAATTCTCACGGGAACGGGAACTACGTGGTTGAAACCGCGAGGTGATCGTCTAGTTAGATTAATAAATAATGCTGGGCAATCCACACCACACGGCATCATCTAGCCCCAAGCTAAGCAGAGCTTGTTTATAATTTGATATATAATTAATACATTAACACCCAAAACACCCGGAACATATATCTGCAGATCGTACAAACATTTATCCCGAGCGAGTCTAACCCGGAACCTCCTGCGTCGCAGGCGCAGGTACCTTTGCGTGCTGCGTTACAGAGGCCCAATTCATCCATTACATATAAAACAAGTCACCGTTATTTATTCCACTAAAAAGCTCTCAAAAGATCTGTTTACTGCGAGTTGTTTTTTCAATTTTAAAACTTCTTTATTCATATAAAAAGTGATTACAGTACCAGGTATCGGTTCCAGTGTAGAAACAAGTCCTAGAAAGTATACAAACGTAAAATCTGTATAACTTTTTTAAGCCTATGCTTCATAAAACTTTTAAGCAATTAGGTATCAGGTAATTTAATGATAGTACTAGCTAAAGATTCATAGAGTTATCTAGCAAGCCGTTATGCATTATACTATGAGAGTTATGTAATCTTTACAGCTAGATTACATTTAATTATTAGTACTCAATGACCGACGATTGCAAGTACCAATGACAAATAAAATAAAAAGAATGTAGGTAGCGATAAACCATTCTAAAAATGCACGCCCCCTCCAAACGTCATACAATCGGCGTGCATTTTAAGAATGGTTTATCTCTACTTTAATTAGGAATACGCCTAGCAGAAAAGTGAAATCATTTACACTGTTCATCGTATCTCGAACAAGTGGCATTTCACTGGCATCTTGATGTGTGCCCTAAAAGAAGAAGGTAAATTTAAAAGGAGTTTACTCACTCAGATAATTTGAAACCGCCAATTTCCTGCTGATTGGCAGTCACCATCTTTTCCACCTCCTCTTCGAATACCTTCAGCGCGCTTTCATCGGCGTAGCGCGCCGGGTCTTTCGTGAACACTCTCACGAGACCATCGCTAGAGCCTGGGCAAGATAAATGAAATAAATATCATCAATCATAATCATCAGTTGTATGCCCACTGCTGAACAAAGGCCTCCCCCAAACGACGCCACGAATAGCGGTCCTGCGAAGAGGAAAGATTTGATTGTTTGTTTGTATTGAATAGGCTCCGAAACTACTGGACCGATTTGAAAAATTCTTTCACCGTTAGGAAGCTTACTTTTCAGGGAGTGACATTGGCTATATTTTATCCCGGAATTCCCACGGGAACGGGAACAACGCAGGTGAAACCGCGAGGCGATCATCTAGTTATTAATAATTTCAAAAGTAGTACTAAATCGAAATTTGTTAAAACATGCGTTCATAGGAAATGTTTAATTATTTATGGAAAACTACTTCTCTGGTAGTTCAATTCCTCGTAGAACGCAGAAAATATTAAAAACCGCTAAAAGATTTGAATTTCGCGCGAATTTGTGTCAGATTCCGAGTCGATAACTCGGTAGCGGACAGTCTGAATAGCCCTTCTGAACCGCTGTTTTTTATTTGTTGCCATCGTATTGGGGGAAATAAATATAATGCTGGGCAATCCGCACAGCATCGTCCAGGCCCAAGCGCTTAGCTTGGGACTGTACCATCATAGGAGTCGGTTAAGGGTACCTACCAGAGGAAAGGGGCTTTCTTCTGTGTATTTTAACACCTCTACAATGTTCAATCCGCCTACCAAGCGCGTGGTGATATGTTTGCCCTGATGATTATGCTGTGATAGTATAATTTTAAACTGTGCGCGAGTGACGGAGAATTACTACCGATTCCGAGAAAATATTCCCTGAGATACATAATCCCAGAGTGCTAGCTACGTTTCCCCAGGCAGTGGGATATCCCGCCCGTAGTCTCCGTTCGCCCATATCCTGATGCTGCCGTGTTCATCGCACGTCGCGAAGGTACGTTTTGTCAACTACAAATAGTTACCAGTAACAATATCTCCATTATCCAGACAGACGACGCTCCACACAGAATGCACGGGCAGTCGGATATCCCGCACGCAGTCTCCGCTCACCCATATCCTGACGCTGCCATCTTCACCGCACGTCGTGAAGCTGTCTGGCACTCCTGGGTTCATGCTGATGCTGAAAAATTAATGACTCCATGGATAGATGTTTTACTTTTAAATCTGTACAACTCTATTCCATCTAAAACAGACGGAAAAGTGCCTGGCAATCATGATATCGGGGCTTTTTGAAACAACTCTCTGCGAAAAGATGCAAAAGGCGCTGCGGATTGTGGAAACATGGTGCACCAAGCACAGTCTGTCAGTAAACCCGAACAAAACCGAACTAGTACTCTTCACTCGCAAGACCAAACTACCAAGACTAGAACTACCCTCATTGCTAGGTACAACACTGACTCTGAGCAAGGAGGTCAAATACCTCGGCATATGGCTAGACAGTAAACTATTATGGGGCAAACAACTAGACCATATCATGACAAAAGCCACAAACGTATTATGGCAATGCACCCGAGCGGTAGGCAAGGACTGGGGCCTAAAGCCCAAGCTGTGTCTGTGGCTATATACAGTCATGGTACGCCCGGTGCTAACATACGGTGCAATAGTATGGTGGCCCAGAACAAACTTAGTCACCACCATCAACAAACTGCAGCAAGTGCAAAGACTGGCCTGCACACTCATCTGCGGATGTAGGAAATCAACCCCATCTGCAGCACTGGATATAATTCTAGGGCTAACGCCCCTGCATGTTCACATACAGCAGGAAGCAATGGCGGCGTCCCTAAGAATTAAATCAACAAACCAATGGAAAGGCGATTCAGGCCTAACAACCCACTGTAGGATACTAAATAAAGCAATTGCTGCAATTCCAGAGGCAGCAAATGGTACTGACAGAATAGCGTCTACCTACTTAACCGGTAAGACCTACTTAACAACGCATGAAGAGAACGCAGCAGCGAACACCTCGCATGACGTTACCACATATCACATCTACACTGACGGGGCCAAGAATAAGACAGGAGCTGGCTGCGGCTACTCCTGTCCCGAAACCGGACTCTCTAGAGCTCAACCACTAAACTCTGCCACCACGGCCTTCCAGGCTGAAGCACTGGCACTCCAACTGGCGGCAAATCATATGCTTAGGGAGGCAACTATCAAAGAGTTGACCTGCCAGCTGCAGCTGGTCTTCAAAACAGACAGCGCTGCAGTAATAAACGCACTCAATAGGTCAGAAACGAGATCAAAAACAATTGTAGAATGCCACAACGCTCTACAAAGTCTCTCTGAACATAACAAGGTCAGCATTGAATGGACAGAGAGTCGATCCTGTGCAGGCAACTTAAAAGCAGACAGACTAGCAAAAGAAGGAGCGAGACAGACCCCAACAAAACAGGACATCAGTCTCTCAAATCCGCCCACAGCGGAAGTAAAAAACAAACTAAAACTAAACTCAGAAAAAGAACACCAAAAATTATGGGAGCGTCGAACAGACTGCAAACATACAAGATCAATATTCCCCTCCAAAGATAGAAAAACCACAAACACGCTGCTCAAGATGAGCCGCGAGGACCTACGAACAATGGTGGGCATCATCACAGGTCACTGTGAACTGAACCATCATCTGCTCAAGACTGGAGCCACAGACAGTAGCCTATGTCGCGGCTGCTTCCAGGAAGAAGAGACTGTGGAACATGTAGTGGTTCACTGCACGGCCACAGAGGAGGCCAGACGGGTAACGGGATTGAAGACTCTCATAGAGGGATCTAACCCATCCTCGCCCACAGAAAAGCTGAAACGAAGCTGTCAATCGCCAAAAGTCCTGCTCCGGTACTTCAAGGAGCTGGGCTGGTTAGGGCCTGGTTAGGCAGGGGGACAATGCACAATACACTCCAAAGCGAGATGTCAGTGCAGATCCCAGTTCCCCCACTCAGAATTAGAATTAGAATTAGACGGAAAAGTGCGTGCACTTTCACTTGATAGGGAATTCAACAGACTAAATAGTTATTTTATTAACGTTCGAATTTTATTAAAATGGTCCCTCAAATCTTTAGTCATCCCTATCTTTTGTGTATTCACTATAACTTTATAACTTTGGTGACACTATACATCCATCACTTCCTGAGCCTAGTGATGATGAAAGATAAAACTTTTCACATTGGTGGGTCTACTAATTTCTGCTTGTGTTGCACATTCGCATGCATTGTTATTATGGAGACGTTGAAAGGTTATTTATATCCCATGGGAACTGATTTATGGGATAAAAATCCTACGCTATTTAATATTGCATAGATATAGGTCAAGCTATCTATGCAATATTTCAGTTTTGTTTAGAAGTTTTGGCTTGAGAAAGTCACAAACATCCGTCAATCAAAACTTTCTCATTTATAATTTTAGTGATTGATGTGATTATCCAAGTTCTTCTAGCAGCATGTATCCAAGTTCTCCAGCTCCAGCTCTCAAAATTGGCAATTCAAAATCTTTAACACCTTAACATGGACTTTAGTTTCATATGAAGAATCTATAAATCTTTTGGCTTTATCTAAAAATATGTCACCTATAAATATAATTGGAATGTCCGTAGTAAGTGTTGAGGCACTGTCCATTATTGCTCCACAGTCTGATGGAGGCATCATTGGAACAGCTCAGGAACGAATCCTTGTTCGCCACAGCCAGGTCTCTAACACAGTCTGTGTGCCCTGAAATAAAAACATTCAATAAATTATTAGATGCTACTAACCTACCAGATAATTTAATATTCTTCTCAGCAGATCTATCATTAAAAAAAAGCTACATGGTGTGCAATAAAGAGAGAATGCATGTATTGGTATTGTTTTATCTTTGTTGCCTGATCTGTAGTTGTATATTTCTTACATGGGTATTTCAGTCTTTTTCATTGGCATGATATTGTTAGCTTAAGCTCTACCATTAATTAGCTGCTCATCTTGTGTGGAGAAATAAGGGCAGGGTCAGCACCCACCCCTAAGTTAAAATCAACTAACCTGTAAGAGTAGTGATCAGTTCACCATTTTTTTTCCAAAGTTTAATGGTTTTATCAGCCGAGGCTGTGGCATAGTTACCATTGCCAAGTTCAACCACAGACCAAACGGCAGCCTTGTGCCCTTTCAGAGCCAAAGGGGCGGAGGCTGGGGAATTCAGGTTCCAAACACGAGCTGTGCTATCCCAACTTGAGCTGTGGATATTTTAAATGTTTTGAATATTTAATATTGCATTCTTTGATAATGATGCATGATAATGCACTTTGACAGTGAGAGCTTATAACAATGTAGTGAATGAGGGAGTTATTTAGACATTTTATCTTTTGTACATATTCTGTTACACTAAGTAATATTTTTTCTATACTGAACAGCTATGGCAAGGAGGTGTAAGGCTGTACAGCTGAGAGAACATGAACTCGTGTCCCAAATACTTATAAATTTACTAGTAGATTTGAGCAGAACAGTATAGTTTTTATTTATATTACAGTAGGGCCTCGTAGGCTACACCTGGCCCAGATTAGCACAAGATCGAGGTGAATGGCATAAACATAGAGAGGCCTATGCCAAGCAGTGGGTCGACAAGGGCTGATTATGATGATGATGAGGGCCTCGATAGTTAGAACCCCAGCGAATCGGAATGTCTCTAATATCCAAAAAACCCCTGAGCAAGTTTTGCAATCTGCTGCGAGCCAAACTAGCAGATGAAGTAGATGTTTCTATTCCAGAAAAATAATTTTGCCAAAATTGTGTTTTCTATGTTGCTAAAAACTACTTACTCATCAAAGCACTTAATTGGAATTCTATAAAAAGTATAATAGGGTATATACATTTTGGGTGTTTGGGTTATCAATGCCCTGGCTGTACTTACCTCAGAAGTATCCCGGGAAAAGACCCAGGGCCCACACTGCAAACTGCGTTATCGTGGCCTTCCAGAGTAGTTTGCACAGCACCGTCCTGCAGATTGTACCCTAATATGGTGTTATCGTTACTCCCAGTCACAACCAATCCATCAGGATATCGCTCGCAGGGGGGCAGCCAGCAAACGCACGAAACAAAGTTTGTATGCCCATTGTATGTCACTACGTTGACGAAATCTTTGACCCTGTGGGAGATAGTCATTGATTAGTATTTTATAGGCAGAGTAGAAGTATTAAGCGAAGTAGTAGCCATATAAAATTACAAACCCTTCAGGATGCCAAAGCTTCGCGGTCCTGTCTCGGGAAGCAGATAGTATGCAATATTCCTTGGTGGTGGCGACACAACGAACATCCATGGAGTGTCCAGTTAACACAGAGCTGAGCTTATAATCTGGCACAGCCATTGTATGTTTGTATTTTTGCCTTCTAAATTTACAAAATGATAGCGGCGTACGGTACGAAACAGGAACAAAAGCAAATGTTCAAATGTTGTCATGTCATGTCACGAATTATGGCAGCTGTCAGCCTGTCAGGTGTCAATGTCACGAAAACTTTTTTGTTTTGTTGTAGCCTTGGGACATAGAGCTGGATCACAGAACAATATACCGAGCTGGATAGAGCTGGATGTAAACCTCTCTGTCGGCTTGATGATGATGACAGATTAAAAAAAAAAACAGCTAAGTCTGAGTTAATTTGCACACGCAGGGTTCCATACCATCGTACAAAACTACATTTCGTAAAAGGAACAAAGTAAACCCTATGAAGCGGCTTATTAATCAATTGAAAAGAAGCAAAATTAAGCCAACAAGACGCATTCGGTCATCCAAACACTGACCGCATCCGACGTTGCTTAACTTCAGCGATCAGTAAGTTCTCAACAAGGTCCCATTAATTACTAAATTTATTTAATTTTATTGGTGTTAAAGCGACAAAAGAAATAACAAAATACACACTCTGTCAAAGAAAAATCGCTCAGACCAATCGATAGAGAAAAAAAATACAGATTATTTTTCAACTAGTTGTAACATTTTGTAACCTAACTTAAAAACAGCAATAATGAACTCCGTGACTTTTAGATTTAAGGGGGTACCTACCCTCAAATTGCTTATTTTCAACTCCGTCGGACCTCCATATCTTCCAAACTACTGAATATTTAACTTTGAAATTTATATCTGGTAAAGTTCAGGACTTATTCTATCGATCATATGTTTCGAAAACACGATTCCATAAAATTTTCTCGATAGAAAAAAATCGCAAAGTTACCTCTAATTTTTTACTAAAACCCTAATTTCTCAATAAATACAGATGATACGATCTTGAGATTAAGCATAGTAATTGAGCTAAGTATAAAGAACATTTTATATGTTGCCTTTTTTTCAATTAACTATTCTAATGTTTGTGGGGAGCAAATAACTACTAAAAACTTGATTTTTGGGCTTACGCCGCTTTGCTCTGTCCCGCTCCTGTGAACGCGAAATCCTATGTCTATCCTCTTCACACAATAACGAGGTAGGGTACCCCCTTAAGCCATCCGTATGACTTTGAGTACCTATGCCATAGCATAATGTAGGTAAACTTTTAGCTAGAGATCGGATTATATGCAAGTAGACTGTACACTAGGACATTAGTGTTCCTTGGTTTACATTACACCCTCCTATCGTGAAGCACTGAACACTTGATATTATCACGGACATAATTCTAGCTGATATTTTGTACTTTTATTTTTCAAAAAATGTCAAACTCATCTTAACGCATCTACTATCCAGTCTCGGTGGTGTGACCCGCAGGGGCACGGGGATCGAGAGGCACGTCTCTGCGTCTTTGGCCATGAAGGTGTTAAACGGGTAATAACGCGTGTTGTGATTGTGACAATAATGGTGTTGCCAAACGTTTTCAGTGCTAGCAGGCCAACTGAAGAAATACTTGACGACATCAAAAACGAAGATTCATGATTCTCCATTCATACCTTATCATTTTTGACGTGACAACGTCTTATAATTCGATAGAGCCGGCTGCACGCACGAAAAAACATGACGTCATGCGGCGGCGTTACCTCGCTCTGAGGCGTTCCATGTAAGGCTTGAAGTGCAAGCGAGAGCGCTCGACATCCGTCTCTCTCCTACTTGAGTGAGCGATGCGTCTGCGTGGACAGCTGCTATACTATAGTACATTTACATGTTTTGATCGAGTATCAAATGCTACCATTCCATCAGTATTTTCTTATGACGTTGTCACGTTCAATATCGTCAGTAAACCGACTTTACAGACAACCAATTTTTTTTCTTTGATCTGAGGACAGTTTATGAGCAGGTTTTTGTGACAGACATGCATTAATTTTAGAAAGCGTCGCTTTCTCTCGACAACACAACACAACAGGTTCCATAAATCGATTATATCAGAACTTTTCATTGAATATCGAGTTTGACCAAGTTTATACAAGGCAGCAGCACTATTAGGAAATGATCAGGTTTGACAACCTTCAAATAATAGAGCGGGAAAATTCAAATACACATTTTCACATTTAGGAGTTCCAAAATATTTTCATTTGTATCTTCAGCGCAAGTATTTTTTATTTTTCTAGTAAAGTAAGTAACCAGTAAGCTGGTTTTGAGTAGAAGTGAATGAGTAAGAGTTACTAAGCTAAGCTACATACTCAGAAAAATCGTAATGCTAGACTGTTGATATAACTTTATTCATTAAATTGGGTAGGTAAGTTGAGACAGCAATCGGAATGAGGCTCAGTGAGGTACCTTATTAATTCAAATATTTTATCTAATTCCCCATACATAAATAATTTGCCAGCTAGGCCAGAAAAAAATCAAGGACCGGTGGCGGCGCGGCGCGGTGGGTGACCGACCGATGTTCACTGTGGATAATATAGGTACCTACCTACTTTTTATGTAGTGTAAAGATGGCGTCGACGGTGTGTGTTTCTAGGTGCCGATTGCTAACAAAATTAGATATAAATCGTGGCTTGTGTTTATCTCCAATTTATAAGGATTTATCAAATAGCAGGGTGAGTGTTCTGTGTTATTATATACTTGTTGTAGTTATAATAAGCTTGATTTTATTTAAAAATTTAGCTCTTCCAGTTAGTTTCAGCGTGCCCATGTGTGTGTAAGGTGGGAAACTGTGTACAACAGCTGTCAAATGTCAAAATATTGTTTTAGAACAACATTTTTCTTCTAAGGGTTCTATCAGAAGTATAAATAATGTATTAAAAACTGGATTTTTAATAAAAATTCGGGGTTTGGGCAATATTATTAAACGCTGTCGGGCGGGAAATCTAATATACGTACATAAAAAATTATATTAATCCGCATTCTACGAGAAAGGCCGGTTCGGTATTTAAGTACAGTTATGTTCTAAAATATTACTTTTAATACCTACCTACCTTGCCCAAACCCATTTAACTGCCAGCAGGAGGAGGCTGGAGAGGTGTAGGTACCTATTGCTCACTGTAGGGAGAACAGGTACCTACTTACTTACCTACCTGGTTTTTTGTGAGTTGATTCTCATCATCTCATTTCTTTATGAATCACCAACGAAAGATACACCTAAATTACAAAAAACAGGATGAATAAGTTTTCTTTTTAGGAGGTAGATAGTAGGTATTGTATTGTTCCAGTTAACAATTTTAAGATAAAAGCTGTTATACCTACTCACTCATGACATCATTCTATCACACTAATGATAAGTGTAGGCCTACTTACTTAATGGGTAGTAAGTACCCATCTAATCATAATTAGAATCTCCAGTATTAGACATGGCTATACCTCCATTCTACCCATTAAGCCCCAAATTCTTAAAAGTCTATAGTAATTCTTAATAATTATTAATATATCTATCTATGTAGTGTATTGTATTTATGTATACTTATCAGTTATCTAGTACCCATAACACAAGCTCTGCTTAGCTTGGGGCTCTTATTGCTGTGTGAATTGTCCAGCATTATTTATTTATTTTATTTATGGTTTTGGGTTGTCTATCTCATACCTAGTTCCTTTTTATGTAGGTAAAGTCTTCAGGTCCCTAAAATCATTAAAATGCAATAATTTTCAGCCTTAAATATAGGTATTCTAAATACTTTTAAATTTTATTAAACACTTAGACAACTTTATTTTTAGCTTATTTATTCCATACCTAACCTACAGTATAGATAAGTAATCTGAAAGTAAAAAAAACTACTTTAAATGAGATCATACAGAGAGGTACATACTCGCATATAAATGAGTATATTCTGTGTTACAAGCCTACTATTTTTAAACTTGTCGTACTGATAGAACCCTTTTCACAATACTAAAGTCATTTAAAATTGTAAATAAATAAAAAAAAAAAATTATTTTTGTGCCAAAATATAGAAAAGTTAAAAACTCAAATCATTATGAACCGATATACCTACTTATAAATGGCTTTAGTGTTAATAACCATGAAAGTTTAAAATCATTTTCACGATTCATCACAAGGTAGGTAGGTACCTATAGGTACTTGTGTGTCTGGGCCACTTTTTCAAACTGTAAACCTGAAGGATTGTCTAAATAATAGATTAAACATTTATCTCCTTCCTGCTCAATAATATGGTTCATTGAAGTGTATGTATTGTGGTGACATATAATAACCTTGGGGTTATAAACCTACACTGTTCTATACAATCAGTCAGGGTCAATGCTCTCTCAACCTGTTCCACTACTGACTGATACAAGTTTAAAGAACTTGAAGGATTGGTTTTGCTTGGCAATTGGGCTTGATTATTCTATAGTAGTTTGTTAATTTTTTTAAATTTTTAACCATCTTCAAAGAAAGAGTAGGTTCTATGTTCGGCTGTAGGCGGAGTGGGGAGGATTGATACAGGTGGAAGATTGATACAGATGAACTAAAAAGCACACATAGCGCATTACGTAGTTATGAGTGTGACCAAACGATGGATCTTGTGGTTAGACAAAACATATGTATGAATTGGGTCATTGTATCGGTGGCCATGTTTTTATTTTATTCGATCTTCGTGTTTTGACAGGTCGGTAGTATTTTTTTGGCGCTTGGAAAAAAATACACAAATAATGCATTTTTACGGAGGTAATTGTTATTTTATTTCTTACCCGCGTATGTGTATTTCTGAATCTAAGAATTTTTTCAATTAGATGTGCTTGGTTTTCAATACGAATAGATTTTATTACTTAGGTTGTTTGTGGGTAGCATTGATACAGATAACTAAGGGGAGGATTGATACACTGTATCAAGTATGAGAAAAAACTTCAATGACAGAGTATGAAGTGTCTTACTTGCGAAAACGTCAAGGCTTCGTAAGAATGATGTTTACGTTTCCGAAAGAGCCGGTTATGGCTTTATCAAACTTTACGGACATCCTGTTAAGGCTTACTCAATAAAATAAAATTCTGACCGTACGGCGATCTCATTTGTACAGTTTTGAGGAAAACCTATCCTCATTTAACATAGAGTCGGTGAGGGTTTTGCTATAATTATATAATAAACAGTTTTCTTACATTATAATAATAAACATACATACTGACTAATTTATCTATGTTTCTTTCCTACCCAACCTCTGTATCAATCCACCCCTTGGCGGGGGAGCAGAGATATTGATACACTTTCTATTTTTTTTTCAGGCCAAAGTTTACATTACTATACTATTTCACCCATATTAGCTTGACATGTTTTTAATAAAGAACCAGTCTTTTCAAGGATATACTTTTCATTTAAAATTTAGTTTAGGACGTAAACACCTACTAAGAACAGTTTAAAAAAAATCACATTGTTGGGTTATTATGTTCCTACCTAAACTTCTATCTGCGGCTTCAAACGCGTTGTACTCGGGTATAGTATGTATAACCCTTACTCGGATGTACATAAGTACTACTAAAGTCCACGCGAATGAAATCGCGTCGGGTCAGCTAGTATTACTTTAAAATGACATGTTTCGAAATTCGTGTCAATCCTCCCCCACTCCTTATATGTATGTTCGCCGAGTTCTCCGTCAAATGTGGACAGATTTTAATGAATCCTTTTATAAAGGGAATGAATCAGAGATAGTCCCATAATAATTGTATTCCCGTGAAATTATTATTTGTACCGCAGGACTTAAAAGCAGTGAAGTACTTAAGGAAATTGAAGTTCAAAACAAAGGGTTTAATGACTTGGGTAAAGGTACCAAGAGCCTAGATGCCGCAGAATACAAGATTCTGTATTTAATGGCAATTTTTTGGCACACATCCAGGATCACCAAAAATACCATGGATTAGAATCAGGAATTTGTCTGGTTTTTATCACAGTTAAGTGACCTAGTTCTAAATGAACCAACCATGGTTTAAATTACATTTAAGCAAAACATTTTGTTACAGTATATATATTTTAAGCTGCTACCCACCTAAGTTAAGTACCTTGTGTATGAACATGAAACACACATCAGCAGCCTTTACCCATCCACTGCTAGACATTATCCCTCCCCTAGATAAATATTATCATTAATTCATCCCATTTGCATAAAGATAAGTAAGTAAGGGTAATAGAAAAGTTATAAAGAAAAATATGTGGGTTTTTACACTCCTAAATAAATGAATGTTGCAAGGGCGGATCCAGGATCTCATTTTGGGGGGGGCCATTTTGACAAAGATTGGAGAAAGGGTTAAAATGAAAGGTAAACAAAAAATTATTTTTTGCAAAATATTTTAAAATATCAAAATATTTTATAAAATATAATATAATTTTTTTTTTAAAGTTGAACGAAGGACGCAACTCCGTTGCACCGAAAAAAAATCATTCTATGAGATTGAGCGGTTCTTAAACCCTTTGGACATCGAAATATTTGACAGAGACCTAAAATAAAGTTCGTTGCCTAAATGAAAGAAATGGAGAGCGGAGTGAACTTCGCAAATCTTGAAGACTTTTTAGCGACTTATATTAGTAAAAGAAACGATCAAATATATAAAATAGGCGAGCGGAGCGAGCCTCGAAATTTTTAAAGATATTTTAGTGACGATTGGAAAATTTTTGAGAGGAAAGGAAGAAAAGACGATATAATAACGGCGAATGAAGCGAGCCTCGGAAATTTTAAAGTCTTAGCGACGATTGGGAAATTTGCGAAAGAAATGATGATATAAAAACGGCGAGCAGAAGGAGACTCGAAATTTATAAACATATTTTAGCGAAATTTAGGAAATTTGTAAGTGAAAATGTAGAAAAGACGATATAAAAACGGTGCGGCGAGCGGAGCGAGCCTCAAAAATTTGATAATTTTAGCGCCGATTGGGACACTTGTGAAAGTAAAGAGTATACATACCAAATAGGCAAGCGGAGCGACCCTCAAAATTTTCATGTTTTTTTTTTCGACGATTGCAAAATTTGTGAGAGAAACGAAAGCAGAGATGACATAAAAACGGCGAGCGGAGCGAGCCGCGAAAATTTTAAAGACTTTAGAGACGATTGGGAAAGTGAAAGCAAAGAAAGCAAATACGATTTAACAGCGCCGACGAGTGGTGCGAGCTGCGACAATTATTGAGACTTTAGCGGCGTTGGGAAAATTTGTGGAAGAGAAGAAAGCCAAGGCAAAAATATCGGCGAGCGTAGCGAGCCGCTAAAATTTTGCGTCATTTCTAGCGACTGTTGGGAAAAGAGAACGTATCAACACTAATAGGTGTTGATACGTTCTTTTTTTCACGCCTAAACGGCTAAACGGATCTTAATAAAATTTGGCAGAGAGCTAAACGAACGGTATTCCGTACATGGCTACCTGAAAAGCGTGTGCGAAGCCGTGGGCTGAAGCTATCTATAAATACACTAAATTAATTCTAAAATAATTAAGTACCTATCTGGTTTGACAGTCGCACTGGGAATTTGTCGTTCCGCACTTATTGAATTTATTTCTCTTCCTAGGAACAAGTAAGAAGGTAATCTAGCACTCACCTGCGCCAATCCCCCTCTACAGAAAATTAAAAGGTAGTAGAGAAGTAGTTTGGTTCCGTGGACCACAACGCGCCTTGCAGTTCGAGTTATAAAGATTGTCTACTTAAAATTGATATGATTATTGACTTTATATAATTTTCTCCACAACCATGTTTAGGTACTGAACTTTTATTTTTTTTTATGACCAGTATTGTCGCGGAGCCCCCACAGAGCGGCCCGGAGCACACTTTGAGCATAGCTGCTATAAGGGGATAAAATAGTAGTTTCTAGTTTAGTTTTCGATTTAACTTGAAGTTAAACCAGTAAAATTTGATACCTAGGGATTTGAGGTATTTAGTTTTTCGGTCGGTAAATAAATAAGACGTGCTTCAGTATTTTTGTAAATTTATCCTTTGTAGTAGGTACCTATAGGAATTCCGTTACTCAGGAACATGAAAATTGGTAGGTATTTTGTCTATTGCTTGATGGAAAATTACGTGTTCAGCTTTTTAGAAATTAAACCCAAGAATGTAAAAGTTTACATTTTTAAGCATTTATGTTGCTGGTGCAAGTGGACGTGGTGGTACTGACAAGTAAAAATTCAGGATATATTTCTGTTTCCTAATAAAGGTACATAGCTAAGCTACCGATGAGTAGGTATGCCGTGTAAACCTAAACCTAAATTGCACCTAAATTGACTCGAAAAATAGAGTCGAAAGTATAGAATTCCCAGGTCTTTTGGGGGGGGCCATGGCCCCCATGGCCCCCCCCCTGTATCCGCCAATGGAATGTTGTATACTTAAATGAGTGACATGTATGTCTGAATTCCCAAATTAACTAGGTATTTTTCTTCAACTAGTAATTCAATAACACTGAATTAAAAGGTTAATAAAATCCGATCTCTCTGTTCGGAGATAGATATTGGAAAAAAGGTGTCATATTACTAATGTTAGGTATTTACCTGATTTTCATGACAAAAGTACATTATTGTACTTATTTTGTTCACAGGAATCATGGTGCCGCCGATGGCGGCCTGCTCGCAGGTCATTTTTCACAAGTGTATGTGCACATGGATCTAAAGCAACGCCGACCAAAATAGAACAGGATAAATTTGACGGTAAGGACAAAATAATCACGTAAACTGATAAACATACATTTATTAATACACAATAAAGCGACCAACACCAAATATCAGTACATTCGGAATGTTATAATTATCTATATTCTACACTAAAAGAATTAACTTAGACTAAATTGGATAAATGATTTTAATCTACAATATTTAAGTGTTTAGTTAACTCAAGAAATGTAATAATTTAATGCGGTCTAAGAATACAGATCACATGTTTCGTGTAAGCAAAAAGCTTAAGATGGTGTTCACTACGTTATTTTACTGACTTATTGCTATTTAAACTATCGTAACATGATTCTAACACCTCGAATTCCTCGAATACCATCTCCCCAAATTTACCGGTGGTCGCTTCTGTTTGGTTTAAGTTATCGTTAACGTAGTAAAACTTTTTTTCAAATGTGTGCGAATCAGGTGATAGTACTTTATCTGGCTGCACGGTTGGCAAAGAACTTTCATCTGTAGCAGCCTGATTTGGTTGCAAGTTTTCTTGTTCGACTTTTTGTTCTGTTATGGATTGACACTGTTTTAAACTATTTTCAATTTTGTTAACACTTATCTCAACATTTGTATTAGTTGTAAGCATAGGTTTTGGAATCACCTTTTTTTCTTCGAGTTCGTTTTTTTCAAACGGTGTTTTGACAATACCCTTCGAATAACTTTCCAGCCGACATATTTTATTTTTTACCGAATTTTCGTCATCATAAACAAGAGGAGGATCTTCCCTAGAAAGTTGCTTCCTGAATTTATTTGTGGAGTTTTTGCCATCATCAGTGCCGGTAAGTTCAAGCCGACTGCTGCAACTGTTAGATTTCACTAGTTTAAATTTAAAACCTGGAAATCCTTCTTTGTTACTGTCTTGACTACTGTGTGACTCAGTTCTTTTGATGTGTTTTTGAGTATCTCCTGTCATGTGCTTATGTTTATCTGCTACAAGGCAAAAACATCTCTCCCCGCGGCATTTAGATTGACATGAATAACAGTCTCTGCTGCAACTTTTCTGAAGACTTTTGATTTCATCCATTATTGCTTTTGTCATAGGACTGACATTCGAACCAGTTTTAGAATTTAGTACTTTACCTCCGTAGTAAGTCACTGAGGTCCCGCATTCTCTTATCTTTTTTAAAATATCTGGGCTCACATATTGACTTTCGCAACAAAAGTCTTGGCTCATGGAATCACATAGATATTCATCGCTGGAACTGTACGCATTATCCTTAAGATGTTTTTGGGAATAAGGACTGAGACCATCTGTTTCATACTCGTTATTAGAACTAAGATCTCCACTAGAAACGCCACTCGATAAACTAGCGTTATCCCACTTTTTATTACCATAGGATGTATCTATTGTTAGTTGTCGAATAACTTTCTTTCGACTACCTATTTTACAAGTTTTGGATTCTTCGTTTAAGTTTCTGTAAGAAGTGGCTCGTCTGGTCAGCCCTAGGGGTTCAATAGCTAATGGTGGGTCTTGCGATACAGGAGTCTTCATTTTTAGGGTATCTTCGAACAAGTTCCGTACCTTTTTCACCGTATCGGGGTTTGGTAGCTCTTCTTCTATAATTTCTTTATTCACTCTAATAGGATGATAAAAGAAATGCCTGCGCATATTATTTTTTGATTTGTCTACTAGACTCAATGTGTTTTCGTTTTTCTTAAGCAGGTTTGATGGAATTTTACACGGATCTGTATTTTTTCTGGGTGATGGTTCTACCTTCGTTCGTACAGGTTCAATAATCACAATATTGTTGTTAACAAGTAATTCTTGAAAACTATAGTCCTGCAGATATTGCAACAACCCATCAAATTGAGCTTCTTTGCGATAGTTAGCGATCATGCTATTTTTGAAAAGTTCAGACTTCATGACTTTGTATCGCACATGATCAAATTCATCACAACCATTTTCAAACCCTTTGGCTTTTATTAGAGTAGCTTGAGTTTTCTGGTTCCGATTATCGATGTTGCTTAACTCGACGATTTCAATTTCTGGCGTGTCTCTTGATAAATCAGGATCTGTATTTTTGAACATTGGTTTTTCGTAAGTATTTCCTTCCGTCTCTTTAACTATTTTCTCGGTAGTTTCTTCAATTTCAGAATCACTTTTAACTTTTTCAGTTTCGTCCTTCCATAGATGTAACTTGGTTTGACTTATTTTACGAATACTGTCGACAATTTTCACACTTTCTAAAGACTTAACGATACTTCCTACTGATATTTCAGTTTGGATTACGCCGTCTTCTTTTGTTTGCTCTTTACCATCACTTACGTCTACAGTACTTTTGTTATTTAAAATTTCTTCATTGAGTGTCGGTTCTTCTCTAGAAATGTCCAAATGTTCCGGTGATTGATCTATTAGCTTTGACCAGTAATTTTTGACGGAATTAATTTTTTCTTGGTACTCAATGTCTGTTTTTATTGCAATATTTAATTTTTCTTTCGCACTGAAATCAATTTTACTTTCGTCTTTTATTTCTTTTGCATCATCCTTTTTATTAATTTTATTAGCATTAGTGAAATTAGTCTCCGAAGATTTATCCATTTTGGTTTGATAAGATTGTTTCTTGCCCTTAGAATCAATTACTTGAAGAACTTGAGGCCTTGACATGCTTGAACTCACCTTTCTAAATGTGTAAATAGGTGGTTCAACAAAATTTTTATTTGTGTCCTTGATAATTAATTTTGAAGGCGGCTTTTCAAATTTTTGTTGAACAAAAGCAACTTTATCGCTGGTTTCTTTGTTCAGTTGTGGTATTGTGGTTTTTACTACCTTATTTAATTTTATTGTTATAAACGGATCTTTAGGAGTGTAATAACTTGACGTATCAACTAACCTATCGTTTACAGTTTTTTGTGCTTCGGTACCTTTCTCAGTATTTAAATCATGCAAAACTGATTCTCTTTTTATGTTTTCTGTCTTTATGTTATTGTTAAGAGGTGAGTTTAGTGTTCCAGGAACAATATTTATTGGCGAATTTTGTTTATTGGCGTTCTGCGTAAGTGGTGGATTTATTACAATTGTTTGGTGGCCACTTAAGGGAACAAGCGTGATACTGGATTCTGCAGATGTTTTGAATGATTGAACTCTTGAAAGTAATGAATTGGTCTTGATGTCTCCGATCTGAGGATGTTTCAAATTTGAATTGTTGTTAGATTTTGCAATAACCTTTTCTACAGTGCTTGGGCTTGGAACACGAGTAAAATCGTCATCCAACGGTTCACGTTGACGAAGTGAATAATGTTTTTTTATGTTTGTTCTAGGTTTTTGAAATGTTTTTGTGATATTATCGTTAGATAGTGACTTAACTATTTCTGGCCTATAGATGTTATTAGAAGCAAGTTTTAAACTTTCTGATTTGGTTATAACTTTATTGTTCCGTATCGTACCTTCAATTTCATTTATTTCACGTTCGTTTTGGTGGTTGTCTGACCGAAAGTTAACCTCTCTGTCATCGCCATTAGAACTTTCAATTGTTATAATAGATTTTAAATCGTCTTCAATTTTTGTGAAACTTTGAATTATTTGCGGTTCTGAATTTTCAGGTAAGTAGACACATTTACTTGGAGGAATTCTAGACGAGCTGTTAGACTTGTACGTTTTATTCAGTTGACCATAATTTTCATTACCTTTTGATGATAAAATTTCACGGAAGTGAGTTTGAGCTATTTCATAAGTATTTTCACAAGGTATATCTTCCGGATCCTCTTCCCGAAGTTGTGCATCGATTCGTTCAGATTTCCTTAAACATTTACTTATGTTTATGTCTGGCAATGAGTAGTATTGATTTTCTATTAACGTAGTTACAAACGGTTCTGTTGTTATGTTTTTGGACGATGTACAGTTACTTTTCGTGGAATAGTTGTCACTCTCAATGTACGTGTTAGTAACGTAAACGTCGTTGTTCTGATTTTTCAATATCTCATTGAATAAATTTCCATTTTTTTTTAGAAATGAATCTCTTTTTATATCCGCAAATGTTTTCCTCTTATCAACTTTTGTATAAATAGGATCAATGTCAGGATTGTTAGGTTCTGTTACAGTTTGGGAAGTTACAGAAAGGTTTTCCTTGAATTGTAAATCACAATATTCATCGATTTTCTCAGCTAAAGAGTTTGCCAAATATTCTAGTTTATGAGATTTGTCTGATGATGCGATTGAAATTGAAATATAAGAAGTAATGCTATCAGCAGGACTCGAAATAGTTCCGTCGTTTTCTGAAAGTAATGATTTTGTTTCGTGATCTGTCTTCTCAACGTTTATTTGCGAAATATCGTGTAAGTCAGTGTTTTCTTTAACTTCAGCTTGTTTACTTTTTATTAATATAAAGTCAAACGTATCAGTATTTACTGTTTTCTCAATTGGGAGGTTTGATTTTTCGTTTTCACTAGATTTTTTGGATAAACTATCGTTCGTAAATGATCTAGGTGTGTTGTTTTCAGATCTCTCTTTATCTTCGTTATCAGTAGCACGCTCGTCAGTGGTGACGTATAATTCCTTATTTTGGTTTGGTGATTCAGCAAACCGTTCTGTATCAGGAGAGCTATCTTTGTAATGTTTTCTGTGTGCGTCGAAATTGTAATGTTTTCTCACGTAATTCGAATCCAAACTATCAATTTCACTTGGATTACGCGAGTGCCCAATACTATCTTCGGAAAGATTTGTTTGTTTTGTATCGTCGTTTAAGTTAGGCCAGCTTCCGCTTACAGATCTTGTGTGATGGCTTTCGTTTTGTGAGACAGTATCTTCTTTGTCGATTTTAGTATCGTTTATTTCTAGTTTGAAGTTTTCTTTTGGTGCGTTTATCTCGCCAAAGCAGGATGCAGTGCTGTCGATGTAAATACTCTCCAAAACTTCTTCCTTCGTTTGATACTTTGCACGTCCAATCAATCTGTAATAGAAAAATAAATATTGTTAAGAGAAACAACATCTTATACTTTCATCAAATGTGACGGTGACATAATATTATTTTAGTGTAATTTGTAATTTAGACAGCTATCATAAATATGAACCAAAACACCTCTTTTTAAATATGAACTATAAAATTGAGAAAACTTTTGTCCTCATTTATGCTTTTAAAAATTGAAAGTATTTACAGTATAACACTCTCATGGTCCACGACGCACTCGCTCACCCGCCTCGTGTACGCTGGCAATGTATGCGATATAATATGTCTTAATTATCATAATAATTTAAAAACCTACGCTAAGCTTTGTCAAACAAACGCTCGGCAAAAGTATTTTTATTTTTATTGTCAGTGGAATTCAGGTCGTAATCATAAAACATAAAATTTATTAAGTAGGCACATAAGTATCAAAAATTAATATTATATTTGAATTACCTGTCTTTGAAGCAAGGCTTATCAAATAAGCGAGCTCGGGGTATCAGTTGTGATCTCTTGCTTTTCGCGTGGTTTTGTATTTGTAAATCAGTGAACGTTTCTTCTCTTATAACTGCTAAACTGCGACTGCGCCGTAAGTTTGATCCTTCGGGTTCTTTGTGCTTGCAGAGTCTTCCGTAGCTACCACTAAACTCGGAGTCAGAATTCGCGAATCGTTTGTGCAGAAGTTCATCTGCTGCCTTCGATCTCGTTAAGTGCTGATAAAACTCGTCCTGTGGCAACTGAACTGGTAGATTATAATACTCCGCTAGCTTACTTTGATACTTCTCTTGTTTCTTGCTTTTGTTATCAGACGAGTCTTTCTCTTTGTCTTTACTTTTTGAAAGTTTTCGTTTTTTCGGACGTTCTTCTTGACTTTTCTTCGACTCCAGAGAATGACTCCGCGGTTTATCAAACTCTAACGTCTCCGTAGGATTCTCGAAGTACTGTATGTCGCCAACGGTGTTTGCTGCGGATCTGTTTTCGTCGTGACTCGATTTCCTTTCGACAAATTCTCGAAGTCGGCTTCTTGTTGAGCTGGTGTTAGATGTGACGCTGTCAGGCCTTTTTGTCGGGAATTCCAAGTTAGATGAAGATCGTCTAAAGAGGCTTGTCTTGATCGACCCGAAGTCGCCTTCGTCTTGACAAGAAGCCGTTGAGAAATTCTGTGCCCTTATACGGTCAACGTGATTCTGGCTAGAATACGACGCGACCGAGTCCACCGAGTGCCTGAAATTAACAAAATCTTAGATTAGATTATCATGTATACAGTCCCAGATAGCATTGTTTGAATAAGATATCTTGTAGCTTTTGATGTTAGTCATGAGTCATATTTGACGTTAAGATAAATATTGATATTGGACAACGGTATCGACTCATGCAAAGATCTTGTTCGGGTGAAAGAAATAATTTTGTTTACTGACTGGGATTTTGCTTTAGTTGCTGAATAGTATTTGGCATATTGCCAGAGGTCTTCCCGTTGACAACAGTTTTGATCTTGCAAAAATACTAATCGTTACGTGGAATGCTTGAACTAAGGTATAAATTGTTCAAAACAGCAAGCAGCTAACGAAAGTTTCAGGTTTTGCAATATCATAAATTCTCTACTGCAGTATCCAATTAACGTCATTCTCAATAATATCAATAATGATGTTTATTGTTTACTTCGAAGCATCCAACTATTCGATTAGGTACATTCCTCAGAAGGCAAAACATAATTTCAAATTAAAATATATGTATAATGCCAACTAATTTAATTAATTAATTAAGCCATTTATTATCATTGAATAAATTATAGCTAGATACATTACACAATTAAATATAGATTATTAAACATTATTATAAAATTAGAAATTGAAGCATTATTAGAATTAGATATTTTCATTATTCCATGATCTCTGTCCGAGTAAAGGCCTCCTCCAGACTGTGCCATTTTTTTCTGTCCGTCGCTAAAGTTTGCCACTCTTTCCCAGCTATTTCTAAAATTTCGTCCACCCACCTTTTGAGATGTCGTCCTCTTTTTCTTTTACCGGGTGGTCCTTGCGAAGTTGTAGTAACTAAATAGTTAGTTATCAAAATACGATTGTCTCCTTGGCACAATAGTGAGATACACATTTTTTTTTGGACGGGGCAGTAAAGGAAGTGTTTGTGAGAAATACCCATTTTATTGCTAACTGTATTTTTAGGAAATCTGTGATTGGAAATGAAAATTTCTCTAAATATCATAGTCGCCTATGACCATCTATGCAGCTACATCGGTTAAGGCACTACCCTTACTGCCCCGTCCAAAAAAATCACATGTAAAAAGTCGACAGACAGCAAGTTTTATAATTAAGAATAACTTATTGCTGAAAAACAATTCTACCTATGTCATTCTCCAGGACACA
Organism: Eupithecia subfuscata; assembly: GCA_963564075.1. NCBI lineage: Eukaryota > Metazoa > Arthropoda > Insecta > Lepidoptera > Geometridae > Eupithecia > Eupithecia subfuscata. The sequence continues at coordinate 10,227,227 of OY751103.1, read as the reverse complement.
ATCTGCAAAATTAGTTAGGATGCGTTGAGCCGTTTCCTCGTAAATAAGGTAACAGAAGAGTTAGCTACTTTTGCATTAATTTCATATTATTGGTATCCATACCCACGAACAGCAAAATGTAAGAACGTAATGAAAATTGTTGGAGGATTCCGAAATTTTAGGAATAAGAAGCCAACAAGTGAACTTTGAAGATTTTTTCAACTTTTCTAAAGATTCCTTTCCGAAACGGTTTCGTATGAAGGACCTTTGCGAATAATGTTTAGAATGAATGTGAATATGCTTTAAGTTTTTGCAACATTGCATCCAAGTGAATTGTCCAGCATTATTTCATTATTTACGTACTTCTGTTGAACATCGACCGTAAAATTTTCTGTAAAAGGCCAGAAACAAAAGGCAGAACACGAACGAACCACGCTAAGCTCTGCGACAGAATATAAGTGTATTTTTGCAGCCGCCCCGTTGGTCTATAAATATTCATTGTCTCGTCACGTCATGCGATCTAAGTAGATGTGTTGACCTATCTTCCCGAGATCCCGAGAACACGTGAGATTTTTTCTTCACGAATACTTTAATACGAAATAAAAACCTGCTTTAGGTTGTACTGTACGAGTTGGTACGATTATGATCAACATAAAAACGACTTATGGACGTCCAAAAGTCGTGTTTTAACAATGCTTATTGTTTACAATCTGTATGTTTCTTTATGAGAACAATACGTAAAATATTCAAATACGATCGTATAAATACAAAAGTAGTAGCTTACGATGAAAGACTTTAATAAAACAAACAGTATCGAAAGCTACGTTATGACATTGTAGTTTAAAAAATGTACCTATGGTTAAAAGATCTTTCAATTGTAATTTGTCAAACATGAACACAATATTACATAATATTTTTTGGATTGCTTCTTGCTGGCGCCTGCACTATAGTAATCGAATGGACTATCTTATACTGACATCTCGAAAATAATAAAAATATATCGCCGTCTGTAGTTTCAGAGGTCAACATAGGTACGAGTATCTTGCAAATTAAAGCTGAGCAGAGGACAGGGCTGCATTAATCGCTCACAAAGTGCAGGATGATCCCAATTTTCCTAAATTCACATTTGCTTGTGTCTAGTTACACAACAATAGCCGGCTCATCCGTAGTAATAGGAAACATGGTTTTAAGTTAAATAGGTACTCTACGTTTCTGCATCCTTAATTCAGTAAATTTTAATATAAATGAGTAGTTTATTACCATGCCCATTAGTTTCGTCACAAGTTTTAGGGAATAATCAAGCCTAAAGGGGCACATGAAATAAGTTACTCTTAAAAGTATTAACGACAGTGTCTGAGTTCTGTTTTAGAGCCTATAAAGTAACATTCTGAGCCGTAACTCTGCCCTGAAACTCATTATCTGAGGACTTGGTTAGGTCCCACTAACGACTGAAACTCCGTCAAGCTCAGATATTCCAGACTATCAAGCTAGATTATTGCTGTAGTAACTCATTCTAAAAGCAGCTTTAATATAACGCTAAAAGTTTCTTTCGAAATTGGTCATTTAGGTTTGAATATCTATCCATTAGCTTGTACCTATCTATCTGTAAGCAAATAATGCACGAACCGTAACCATTACAATTCTGGCAACTTCATAATAGAAAAGAAGCAAATCTTTCCCAAGGGTCGCTCTTGTGGATAATACACAAAGATTTGCCAGCATCTTTCATTCAGACGGTTTCCGATACTGTCGATCGATTGATTGCCTGATACTATTCCCATAGCGAAATAATATTACGTTTATTGAAAACGACTTCTTCGGACTTTATTCAATAACAGATTATAACCATATAACCAACACGAGCAGTGGCTACAAAATAGATGGAAATGACGAAATGATCTTAATCGTGACGAAAAATAATTTTCTGCATTTGTTAAGAAAAAGCACAGAACTTGTCATATCAGGAAATAGAACCCGATTTATTCGTAATTTCGGGACTTTACGTTCCTACTTACTGCATGCATCGTAAGGTGAAAAACTCATTTGTATTCAGAACACGTGTCGTAGCAGGTTATTGTGCCAGAATCTCCATGGATATAAGCCGAAAATCGCGTCTAAAATAACTATTGGATAGCATTCTCGTCCCGTGATCAATGCTATTAAAAGTTTGTTTTGATTACTATCTGGCGTCTTGAAGTTCGAGGTCATGGTTCATCGTATTATTGTGTCTTGATTGTTTACAAGTTTATAAAGGTAGAACTTCTCGTAGGTACGGAAATTATCCTAATTAATTCTATAAAATATTTCCAGTGATCTTTTAAATTCGGTTTATCGTCTCTGCTTTTATACGTACGCACGTACACGTATGTGTATCATCTATATTATATACATCTATACTGTGACACAAGCAGAGTGAAAGACTGAAGCGAGGACGATGGCGCCGACGAAAAAGTTTAGGAACTAAAGATAAAATTACATGAGTCAATGTCAGACACTCAAAGACTTTAAATAAAAGTAGAGGCGGTTTTCACTAAGTGCGATTTATTAGTTTTGTTTTGAAATAAACTGAACCTGCTTTGCTATAATATATTTGACTTTGGTGACGTATCAAGATAACTTATCAGCGGGACGTTCCTTTTGATGATATTGAGATTTGCGATATGCGTACGTTTTGGCGAGCTAACTCGTGTCCAGATAGGGTTTGGGTTTGGACAAATATAACCGGCCTTGACGTAGCCACGACAATCTGCCTAACCCACAAGGTTTGATAAGAATCGAGTCACCAGAACACCAGTCATCAGCGTAGTGATTAGACATTTATCTGGGGGTATAATTAGTAGGTAAGGTGCTAGTAACATAGTACATATCGATAATTGAATAAACATAGAGTAAGCATAGATCGCAACTGGGGTGTCACGGCCGGAAGAAAGCGTGCGGATGTAAAAGCCGAGTTTATGTTAACATTGTGCCATACAGGTGGATATTGTGCGTGTTCCAACTCACGTTAGAATGCGTGATATACATATTATTTGAATCATCATAATCACAATTACTTCATGAAACTATTTTGTAATCGCGTCAACGAAGCGACTTTAACTGCCACAAAAATAGTGCATGTGTAGGTGCTCTCTTTTATAAAATTTATTCAAAGACAAATAATTAAAAGTTTTATAGAATCAAGATCTCGACAGCGATTATAGTGATCTTACAATAGAAACATCATCATAGATCTTTAATGTAATTAAGTAAATCACCTGCTGGCAATTGAAACGGAGTAGAGCAAAAACAATCGTTCATATTGAAATAATAGAGGACTGGTAGCGTCGTCGTCTATTAAAATCATAAATAATTTCTTGGGCCAGAGTCAAACCAAAGTGGCGTCTAACTAACATCGCACACCTGTACAGATTAGTCAATAACTAAAATAGCTTAAAATAACCCGTCAGCTTCGTAAAATCTGGCATAACAAACATTTTTTACGTATTGGGTAGAGACAATTTTACGTCATTCACGCGTAAAAATAGTGTTACTGTGGGACGTAATTAGGCGCACCAACATTAGGTATATAAATACGTTTAGCATTTAATTCCGATAGAAGCTCAATAATCTTATTAAACACTAGACGATTGCCTCGCGGTTTCACCCCCGTAGTTCCTGTTCCCGTGGGAATTCCGGGATACAATATAGCCTATGTCACTCCCTGAAAAGTAAGCTTCCTAACGGTGAAAGAATTTTTCAAATCGGTCCAGTAGTTTCGGAGCCTATTCAATACAAACAAACAATCAAATCTTTCCACTTTATAATATTAGTATAGAAATAGATAAGACCCCTGACCTGACGTACAAGAGGTGTGTTCTAAGTTCGACTTGTGTATTTTGTGTTTATGTCTGTGGCATTTTTGTCGGGGTTTGATAGTAGTTTTGTTATAATTAATTGTTGACTTAAAAAAAAATTCTCTGGCTAGAGTTAACATTCAAAACATTATGTACAGAATGATGTAAGTATTCTTGTGTGTATTTAATAAATGGTTTTTATGGTTTGGTTTAATGTTGCACATGGAAAGTTATCTAGGCTTACATAATCTAGTAGGTAATATCGTAATGATGATTATCATCTCTCTTGCTTGGCTTTGCAATGTGATCAGATAAGGCCGATAAATGAGCTCAAAAATTTTGCTATAAATAATGGAATTCTGATCAATTTACGACATAGACTACCTACTTGAACCCGCCACTTTTCACTCGGGACGGGAACGCGCTATAATATTTTCCCTAAGTGTGGGCAAGCACTATAAAAACGAAAACCTTAAATAATAGAATATTAGGTCTTTCTTATCTATTTTTAACCCCCCGACGCAAAAAGAGAGGGGTGTTTTAAGTTTAACGTGTCTGTCTGTGTATCTGTATCTGTCTGTGGTATCGTAGCTCCCAAACGGAAGAACCGATTTTCGTTTATTTATTTTTTGTGTCATAGATAATTTTATCCCGAGGGTTCTTAGCTTCATGTTTCATGAAAATCTGTCGGGGGGTTTTTAAATGTTTTGAATTTTGTTCTTGTACATTGTCTATTCTAAATCGAAGATACCCGTAAGAAACACGTTGGAGGTACTCTTAAATAAATAAATAAATAAATAATGCAGGACAATTCACACAGCATTATCTAGCCCCAAGCTAAGCAGAGCTAGTGTTATGGGAACTAGATAACTGATATACTTAATACAATACACTACATAGATAGATATTTTTTATCTATATATATAAAAATGAAACCCGTTTTCCTTGGTCACGGCATCACGCGTGAATCGCTGGACCGATTTCGCTAATTCTTTCTTTGTTGTGTTTGTTATTGGAGAAGGTTATGAAAGAAAAAATTAAGAAAGTTGGAAACATAAATTTCCACGGGGGCGAAGCCGCGGGGCGCAGCTAGTTATACATAGAAAACAAATTCAAATTCAAATTTGTATAAATGTTGTAGAACCTACCCTTACCGTACTGTACGTGTACATACTTTAGTATGAATATGTGATTTGACTTCCGAGTAAACTCGGAAGTCAAATCACAAATTTGGTGCAGCTGGTCACCGCAAGAAATTCAATTTACTAACTCCAAGCTGTCTGACTCTGGAATACATTAAAGTACTGGCGCCAGCTGAGTTAACACAGTTGACAAAGGACGATATTTTAAGGAAATTAAGTTTTTTCTATACTGCCTCTAGCTAAGGTTTATTAACGCATTCACTGCCCAGCCTCGGCGGTGGGTCGCGCTCTGCCGCTACACGGGGCTTTGGGAGATCATCTGCGTCTTGGGCCATGAACGACATGTTAAATGACTTGCTTTAATCTAAGTGGTTGACTCTAAAGTCTCTTAGTCTTAGTTATTTCGTTTCTCTTCATTCGTAGCCACATCTTTGATGTAGTTACAATAGTATAATAAAAAAATTGGTTGTCTGTAAAGTCGGTTTACTGACGAGAGTTGAACGTGACAACGTCTTAAGAAAAGAGCGAGGTAACGCCGCATGAGGTAACACCGCATGAGGTAACGCCGCATGACGTCATGATTTTCGTGCGTTCAGCCGGCTCTATCGAATTATAAGACGTTGTCACGTCAATAATACAATTGACTCGGACCACTGAAACAGAAAAGGTAAACTCCAAACCAGTTAAATCACCCGCATCATTGGTTTATATCGCGGTGCCATTGTCGCACAAGTTCACAATAATGTCAAGAACGACGAGGAAGTTGAGCAAGGCTTTTGATTTTTTTCGATAAATTGATCGTTGAGAGTTGGAGTAATCGTACACATGTGGTATACATTTATTAAGCTTTTGTTTTCATACATTCTGGTGTGGTATGTAATCAAATAAATGCGAAAGTTTGGTTGTTTTGATGTTTGTTGCCTCTCCACGTCAAATTTTGAACGGGCTGAAGTTTCGCATAGATGTAGATCTAGGCTAGGCCTGGATTAACATACATATACGCTATCTTTTATCTCGGAAAAGCGCATGCGAACCCGCGTCATACGCTAGTTATAAATACTTAAATATAAGGAAATGGTCATACGGACCTCCTTTAAAAAACGCATTTTAAAAGCCTTCACGTATCATTTGCACATTTTTTAGCGAAAGCGTGTTTTGTAGAAGGTTGCTAATAAATCGATAGTCACGACTTCAGTAAAATTAGACATGAACAGGTTACTACCTACTTTACCTACCTAGGTCGCTCTATTGTACATTCTAGGAAAATACCAATCCATATTATTATTTATTATTCATTCATACGTAGGTCTCCATCTCCTGGCATAGAATTTCTCATAGCATTTTGATTCTGCGTTGAGCTTTTGAATCTTACTTGCCAGGCTTTTATACCGTAGAATATTTTTCTATGTTCATGGAAAATAGTTTGGCTGTTAAGTTACTTTACCTATTTACATATAACCGTTTAGCTTTATTTATCTACTGTGGCTTTACTTAGGAACCATTTGAGAATTGCTCGTGTTTTAGCACGAGGAAATCCCCTGCTGTCACTATTGAGTTAAATGAGTACCTACCTTTCCTACCTACTTAAATATTGAATTTATTGGCTTGACCAGTATAGGTATAGGTCTTTATGTTTATCCAGTTTTTATTGTAGGTGGTCGTGATTATGGACTTGTTATGTACTTTTTAAGGCCTTAATGGGTAGCTACACTGTATACATAGGTACTTATAATATAACGTAGGCAGTCAATTACAAAGTTTCTAGACCAACCCAACTCAGGCCGCATGATGGAGCTATAACTTCGACAGAATACCATTTCGATTCATCGAAGGACCAAGTTCCTAAGTTCGTGATTAACGCTTCGACCGCATGACTTTCAATTTACGAGGGTTTTAATAATGTGATTTAATTTGGGCTCGTGGTCAAAACGTTTTGAAAAGTATTCTTACCTATTTAGGTAGATATTGCAACGCCGCCGTCGTCGGTGCCGTCGGGCCAGGCGGGATAAAAAAATTGGCTTCTTATTTTTTTTATCGACCAATTGAGTTCCCGTGCAAAGCGACCGTTTGGCGCAGGTACGTTTGTAGAATAAGCAAATTGCTGAAAAGCTAAAAAGGCATTTCTCGTGTGCTTATCTATTCCTAAGGCATTCGTTTGATCGTATCTCCCGAATTGAATCGTCCTACAAAGGTATCCCATTGCCATCTTGTAATTGTCAAGGACGTACATAGGTCCTACCTAGGTCCTATGCTCGTAAACGATTTCTAATTTGATTTAAGTAGGTATTTTTACAACTAAACCAGACTTTAAATTCCTGTTGTTGACAAAATGTTTTGAGTTTATCTTAAGAAATAGTACTTACCTACGTTTAAAATTCCTCGGGAATAAAACTTTCATGGGACAACCTCCTCGGGGTCATTTCACTCTCTCGATTCATTCTCTTTATCAAATCTAACGAAAAATCGAAATCGGATAACAATTCGCGAAAATATCGAGTGATTAACAAACATACTCTTATGTAATTGTTGTATAATGTTAATCTTCTCATTTTAAGTCGGTTGTAAATTTCCAAATGATTCCTGAAATTCTTGTGGCGCAAAATTAAGATAAAGTGTTAGCTAGCTAAACTCAGCTAACTAAAGTAGAGCAAAAGTCATAGTTTGAATCTGGCATTCAAGTCCGTCGCTTGTTTTGTCACTTCACTTGTTAGAATCTATCAGTTGCATGAAATCGTTTTCGGAAAGGGTCTTCAAATTCTTATGAAAACTAACTGAAACATATCGATAGCAGCTCGGTCATCGCGATAAGGCACGGTTGAGATCGTTACAGAACTCTTTATCTTGTAGATATCTTAAACCACTCTACATTATTGCTCTATATAACCTCTTAAAACATTTGCATAGTAAAGAACCTAACTCCTTTAAAACCCACGACGAGCTATGTATCATTTGGTAGTTATATAGGTACTTTCAACCTTTTTCTCCAAATCCATCCCCAATGTTTTGTAATTTACGTTAAAATGAACTTTGTGACCCAAAGCGTTACCTGAAATCATTTTATGGTCTTGTCTTGTGAAACATCAAATAAGATTTAATATTCAGAGCCCTTGTGCTGTGGTTTTATGCGACAAGGACAGCCGTTGTTCTGAAAAACTTTGTTCAAGTCGAAAACAAAATCTTTGACTGCGAAAATGTTAGCAGATCATTCACGGAAACCTTTGTTGTAACTTCTTTTCAGCGTAAATTATTATTATTATTGTTGTTGTTGTTTTTGAAATGGTCTGTTTTATATGTACAACTAGCTTCTGCCCGCGGCTTCACACGCGTTGTTTCTATGGAAACGTTTTGAGGTTATTTCTATCCCATGGGAACTGATTTATGGGATAAAAAGTCGCCTATGTTTAATTCCAGGGTTAGACTTACCTGTATGCAAAATTTCAGCCTGATCCGTTCAGTAGTTTTGGCGTGTAGAGGTAACAAACATCCATCCATCCATCCAATCTTCCGCATTTATAATATTAGTGTGATTGTATTTTTTTTTTATTTTTCATTTCTTATTCTAAAAATGATGGATAGTCTTCTAAGATCATTTTCCTGTAGCTACACCGGTTAAGGCCCTTACTGCCCAGTCGAAAAAATCCACCCTGTATAAATATTACACCTTCTGCATTTGATGAACGTTATTATTGCCCGTGATAATATACCTAGGTAGGTACTAAGAAAAGAAAAAAAAAGACTGCCAATTTGGTTTCCGAATATTTAGCCATTCAGGCATAACCACTAGAAATCACCAAATACAGCAATTTCGTATTATACTTAGTAGAACGGTGAAACTAACAGTTGTTTTGTTTAATCCTTTCTCCTTTACTATCCGTCATTGAAGTTTTGTTGACCCAAATTTGGAAAATTAAAACTAACAGGCTCACTGGTGACGTCATCATTTGAACATTTCTACTGACTTTGCCCTGCCCTAACGAAAGTAGACTGGCTAAAGGTTCAATAGAGTTGCATTACCATTATACAATGCACAAATCCGTCATTTGTTACGTTAAAATAGACTCTACGGTCTAGAAATACGCGTGTAATCCAGAAACCCGTGTGAAAATGTGGAACATTTGACATGGTGATCTCTACCACCCGTGGTTCCTGTTCTATTGTTTCTGCACAAAACCAGGGAGATCATAACACGATAACTTTGGTTTTGTTCCCAATGCATGTTAATTTTCGGTGTTAAAATACGTTTCTATTCGAATTGTATTCGTTAAGTGCTAATGCTAAATGAATGATACAATTCGCATTTGTAACGAATTCCTTGAATTTGTCTAATTTGTGTTACAATGGAAAAGGTCAGTGCCATGCCACTTTAAGCCTAGCTTCACACGCAACACGTATCTACCTATGCGTGGAACCAGGTACCTACTAAGCTAGGCACCGGTAATAATTCAACGTACCTAATTGTACAAATAATTAACAATTACCTAAGCAAAAGGACACGTTTGATTTGTTAACCAAAGAAAAGCCAACGACTTATCAAGTACATTGAGTACAGATTTCAACACAAATATATGCTAATTCTAATACAGTTCTGTTGGTTTCAAGTACTTATCTAACTTATTAGCATTTCTTGTCCAATCCAAGGTCTCAGTTTCATTACCATCAACTTTTTCTTTGATAAGTTTACACGTATGAAAGTAAATTGTCACTTGCTCAATCCTTGAAGTATTGCCTAACATTAAATTATTAAATCAACTTATTTCACAGATGACTTGTTTAATGCCAACACAATTTACGTACACTGCTTACACAAGTTTATCGAGTTTAGTACCAACACTTACTAATCTGATCTAGTTACAAGATTTTATCAGACAGCTTATGAAATTGTGACCATTACCAGCAAGGATAATGTTTGAGTTTACTTAAGAACCTCATTGCCAACACGCTGGTACCTATCTTGTTGACATGAGTCGGCTGTGACCCTCAAGATAAGTGCAAATACCCCATGCCATCAAATTAGTTGAATGGAAATGATCCTGCTTAGTAAAGACCAACAATTGAACGAGAAATTGGTTAGAGGCAAAACAAGCCCTTACAAATTAGTTAAACGACCTTACCTACTTGCATATTTAGTCTGGATTACATAATATAAAGGAAGAGTTAATAGCGCCACGTTTTACATGTAAACTGATGCTTTATCTACTTGCATAATAGTTATCTAGCATTACCTGTGCGTAACACGCAGGTACTACAAAGTTACTTAGGATTATGTTTGAAAGAAAGTGGGTTTTTAGTAAGGACCACCCACTTTGACGTTGTTTTGCATAATAAACAAATAAAGAACAACTAGTTCTTTAAAATAACCTATGGTCCGTGAGGTACCGAGGTTCACCGGGTTTTAAAATAAAATATCAGAGCGTCTAGTCGAAGCTACGAGTGACCCGAAAGCTGGCGAGTATCTGGCGCAGCGCATCAGCATTGCCATACAGCGAGGCAATGCAGCCTGTGTCTTGGGGACGCTTCCGAATGGTATTGATATGGATCAGTAGATTTTTTTTGAAGCAGTTAGCTCAACTGTTTCAATTTTAAAAACTAGTTCAACTTGGTTATATTCTTTGATTGTAATTTTCTTTGTTTTAAAGTACCTAAGTATGTTCCGATTACACATTTTTTAAGAAGACGTTCTAATTCAGGGGAAGATGGGGTATTTTGAAACTTCTCACGAGTAGGTACTATACGTCTACGTCGATATTAGCAACGGAGTTATAATGAAATTATCGCTTTGCTGGCTAAATTCGATCTACCTAAGGCCATCTGTTCCCGTCAGGGTCTGTTGTAGGGCCACACGAACAAACAGCTGGCATACATTGACCCGGCAATGAAATTAGGGGATAAAACCAACGGTCTCTTCCTTATTTAACAAACAAGTTTTTATTATAACTGAGTTCTTAAAATGTAGAGATTCGCACGGAACCACAACAGTTGGTAAACGTTGAGTTACTCGTAAGTAATCGAAAACGATGTAGAAATTGCGTTTATACCGTCCTACCTCAGAGCTGAGGGAATTAATTAAGTGGGTAACAAATTGGATCTTACTGATCTTTATCAACGATCTTTATGAAACATCTCTAAGTAGGTACCTACCTAAATAGGTTAGTAGTAGATAAGTACCCATTTGAACCAGATATGTACTTAATTTAAATTTTATGGGTAGGTGGTTAGTGCATTCGAAAAAAAAATATAAATTAAATTTTTCGACTTGAAAAAATTACGCTGCGTCAACCAGGATTCATTAGTCTTCGAATTGAAGTTTGCCATGACCTTGCTTCATCGGCAAGAATACCTAATTGCGATCCGTGACTTTAGCAAAAACGATTGTTAGGTACCTTACTTTGTGTTTTTTTTTTGTAAGTAAGTATTATTACCAACCAAGAGAAAAAACAAATCATCTTACTACGAGTCAAGTACATCATCGATATAAATAAACAACATCAACTTTTGTTAAACAAAACATACTGAATTGTAATAAGTTATTGTCTTTCGAAGGCGACTCTACCTACCGCAAACATTTAAAATGATTTTCGCTAGAGTTGAATTATTCTAGTCATATTATTTCCTATCAGTACTAACAAGTTACTTAATACCTGAATAGGTAGGTTATCTACAGAATTTGGCAGATAGGTACACTAAACCTACCTATCTTACCACTTAAATATTAACGAATGGAGTACAGTGAACCTTTATCAGATTTCCTTTCTTTTCTTATCATCTGCATAGTTATCTTACGAATCCCACACAAAACTTTGCGGGAAAATTGGTAGGTAAGAGAAGTAGCTGCTTTTGGTTGCTTTCGGTAACTAGTTACCAAAAGCATGGCCTGACCACGTTGAAGATCTTGTTTTTGATACAGAACAGAGCGATTCATCCGTCGATTCTAATTATCTAGGCACATTTCAAAAATACCTTACACATATTTAAACAAAACGTAAAATTGTAAACATATCTAGTATGTAATGTACTAATTAATAATTATTTTTTCTATGCATAATTTTAGCATGATGTTGAATAAGGTACCTAATTAAACACTTAACAAGTTATTAATTGAACACTATAAAAAAAATCCGACTCGGTTCCGCTTTGTCGCCTTTTTTCGCAAAATGAGGATGCAAAGGCCGAGGATTTGGCTAAGAACCTTATCAATTTCGACACCTCATTCATTAAAATCACTTCAGCCGTTTGGTTGGTAATAAAGAGGAGAGATCACCACATAACACTCGAGAAACATAAACCACCCCTCGCGGGCAAAAACAATGCCTAATCCCAATTAGTTGTGAGAAAATTGCATCACTGCAGATGATTGTTACGCGAACAATGTTTACTAATAAATCATTATCTTGCCACCTTGTAGTTTCAAAGCCAAGTGCAGAAACTTAAAGTAATGTAACTTTACCTTTAGAAACATGCTGTAAAAATCCCACAAACACTAAAAATAAACTTCGAAATAAATAAATTTATCACTGTCACACACACGCGGTTACTGATAAGTGCAGAGGTGTTGATAGTGCGCGGAGGCTGTCGCGCGTCGGAGGCGCGTCTGCGGTGCGCGCGCGCATGCATCACGTGCGTCGACTCCAGCGCCGCTCCGCCCGGCTCGCTGCGGTCGTTCGCGGAATTAACTGCGCTTTTCACGCACTAACAATTACACACAGATCCCCTTGCATTGACGAAATTAAAAGCTATTGCAAGTGTTAACGTAGGATTTTACTACGAGTTGCGTATTATTTATACCACGATACAAACATTAAGGTTTCCGTAATTGTATGTGTTGTGCAATGGGCTAATGGCATAGGTTGATGGTCGTTTTACTCTCGTTAATCATCAGTTGTGCAATTCGAATGTTCGAGGAAGTAAATAAACTTGCCTTTGCAACAAACGGTACAAAACCAAGACTGAACATGCAGAGCTATATTTTCCGGGCAAAGGCTCTGTCAATAGAGAAAAGTAAATAGAACAAGCAACTGTTTCTACCTCAGCTTTAAGCAAGCAAGGAAAGCTTTTAAACGAGGATACTTATCTAGGCACGCTCTTTTTATTTAAGGTTGAAAAATCTTTCCGACTTCCACGCAAGCAAAGTTCATCGGTAGTGTCAAGGGCCTTTGTACCTATATAGAAACACCAAAATTACCTAGGTACATACGTCGTTAATGTGTCAAAATGTAACTATATATTTCGACGAGATTGCTCAGCAGTAAATGATCGCTGTCTTTTGAAAGCCACGTTCTTGCTTTCGTTTGCAGATTGCGATCAATAGGGATTGTGTTTCCACGTTTGGGTCACGTTTGTCACAATAGTGTCCAGTTATCACGTGTGCTAACATTCACGTCGCTACAATGCCACGGCAATTTTGTTTGACATATTTTACACAATGCACCGAGCTGCAGTTTTGAGGACAATATAGTAGTAAATTGTGCATGGCTAATATGGCTATTGCCTATTTACTAAATGTGTTTGCGTTCACACATATGTATCTTATAGCCTTTTTATGCGTCCCGGTTTCCGGGTAGCCGGTGCCGAGTACCCGGCGACGAAGTGTATAGGCATGTACTATAGCTTTCACACGTACCTACCTCCCGGCATAATTTGCACACAATTCGCTGCCGGGTACCCGGCACCGGCTACACGGCGACCGGGACGCGTGAAGAGGCACTCAAGGGTGGTTTGTAATAACTGAGTTTTGATTTATTAGAAAAGAAGAGCGTGATGAGCATCGTTAGGTAACAAAGAAAAAGGACAGAATAGAGTCGAGCTAAACCTGCGGTGAATCTTTCGTAAAACTAGCTGCATAAAAAACCTAAAAAGTAAGATGAGGGTCAACTGAGGCTCGGCGGATGCGACCCGGAAACATATTTACGATAAAATTACGAGTGAAGTGAAATATCTTGTACATTGTGTAGCTCGAAGGCTACTCCGAAGGCTACTTCATGAGAGGTAACTTACATTCATGACAAATTCCCATCGAGGATACCACAAGGTTAATCTGTTATTTATTATATCGCACAGGAAAAAGGTCTAGGTTAGTTATGTTGACATAATGCGAACTTTACGAGTCATGCTTTCAAAGTTGGCGCTTGTATTCACGGCACGTCCTTATCCAGTCCAAATAACCTAGCAAATTGAGTCATCATTTTGCAAGTATAATACAAAGTGTAGGTGCTTTTGGTCATAACTTTTCATTTATTTCTGCAGTAGGTACTTAAGTTACTTGTAGTAGACTCTACCAATGTAGAACTCCACATTTATACATTTAAGTTCATGCGATTCCGTGTTATAGCTTTGCTCTACTTTGTCAACAACACTAAAAAGGTAGGGTTTCGTGTCCTACTGCGGTTTAACAGGGTTGCAGTAAAGTTCTTAATTGACTGGTAGTGTAGCCCACAATTAGGAAGTTTACTGCTTCCTTTTCACAATCTGTTTCGTAGAAAACTCTACTTACTCTAGAGCTATCGACGAAAAAGTTTCTAGAGTTGTTAAAGTAAAGGTACCGACCGACCCACCTTTCTTGCAAGTTAGAAGGTAATTTAACTACGTGTCGTGGTTTTTTGCAAGAACTCTGCAATAAACATTCGAGCAGCTAACTTCTAGGATTAACCCTACCCATCTGGTTTCCTATAGTATTTTCAAAATTATGTAAGAACCATGATAGAGTACCTACCTTCCTCGTTAGAAGGGATTGGAGAACTAGATTTTCCTAGAGTTGCAGTACCTTGTCAAAATCCTAGCAGTTTATTAGGTAATCAAATAACATCGCAAAAATTTTCGACTTCGACGGGACTTGAACCCGCGTCCTCCCCTCAGTACGGGGATGTGATAACCAACTACACCACGAAGTCAAGTGACGTGGGAGTCGAAAATCTCTGCGACATCCTACGGTCTTCTCGCGCCGTTAGCTCCACCTACAGGGGAAACATTGAAGTTTATCCAATCCTGTTCAAAGACTAAAGTTACATTTAGTTCGTTTGACGAGAGGTGTCGCGTAGCTTAATTCTAAGGTTTTTTGTTATTATAGTGCGTAACCCCACACTAAGGGTAATTTCTAAGAAATCAAATAACATCGCAAATTTTTTTTTTTTTTTTTTTTTTTTTTTTTTTTTTGATTTCTTAGAAATTACCCTTAGTGTGGGGTTACGCACTATAATAACAAAAAACCTTAGTTTATTAGGTATTAAGTTTACCTTTGAAGTTGTAAGTTACCTTTTAAGAATTATTTTAAGGAATTATGTACGTACCTAACCAAACTACGTTGATAACCTACTTGTTCCTAGGTATTTAAGTGTTATAAAATAGAATTAACATTGCAAAACTATTTTCGCACTTTCACTGTTTTCTAATGTGGGAATTAGCATACATATCTCACTATTTAACAACAATTAATTGGGTAATACTACAGTAGATAACATTGCTGGGACGCAGGAGGTTGCGGGTTGGATTCCCGCCTTGGGACAAATGTTTTTATGATCAGCAGATATTTGTTCTCTGCGGTGTTTTCTATGTATAATAAACATATTTATCTATGTCCTTTATTGTATTTAGTACTTAGATGAATTATCTAGTACCCATAATACGAGCTCTGCTTAGCTTGGGCCTATTATGCTGTGTGAATTGTCCAGCATTATTTATTTATTTACCTACCCGAACTAATAGGTACACTAATGAGAGCAAAGATTGGTAGATAATTGATTGTCATGCTTCTACTAGTATTTTTGTAGAAAAACTAAACAGTGCTTAATGGCTTAATGTACTCAAATTAAATATAAACCAATTATTACCACAAGACATAAACTCACTTCGATCACTTGCCGAAGTATAATCTGTAGATTGCTCAGTCCTTAGTTATCTACTAATGAGGTCAAGCGTTAAGCCGTTGGTCCTGCGCCTGACCTCTCCCCGGTCGTGTCGGTCTGCCGTCCCATCGCATTATGAGAGTGATTGAATAGAGCGTGCACCTGTATTTGCGCAAACGCTTGGGCACTATAATATGTCCTGTGCATCTGGCTATATAGTCTCCGTTGAGACTAGCCGCCGTGGACGAAAATTTGGCTTGGAGGACCTCTTTCTTTATCTAGGAATCAGGTAAAGGTAATAAATAAATCATTTTTGATCCCCCCCATCTCGGAAAGAGTATTTTTGCTCTTCGATATCGGAGTGCAAAAGCCGTTTTAAATCCGCTAGAGGATAAAGTAAATTGAATTCAGAACATCGAGTGCACTAAGTTTGCGAATTCAAAACATCATTAAACCTATTTACTTTTACCTTCATGGTGCCGAATTTATCATACAACCTTTTTTAATTTCTTAAAAACTCAGAACCTTCTTGGTTTTTTTTGCATTTATTTATTTCCTCGCTGAGGTGGGATGAAAAGTTACGTGTTGCACTCGAGTGCAAAGATTTTTTACCTCGTGCTCTTTTGATTCCCTCGCTAACGCTCAGGATTCTAATTTTTGAATGACGAGCGCATGATCGGTCATCAATTTGAGCACGCGGTTAAAAAACAACTTTGCACTCATGTATAACAAACTAGCTTCTGCCCGCGGCTTCGCACGCGTTGTTTCTATGGAAACGTTTTGAGGTTATTTATATCCTATTCTATTTTTGAGGTTATGTCAAGTCACACTTGAATGCTATCGAACGGAATAAATAGTATCCTATGTCCGTCTCCTGGCTCTAAGCTACCTCCTCACCAATTTTCAGCCATATCGGTAAAGCCGTTCTTGAGCTATAAATAGTGTAACTAACACGACTTTCTTTTATATTATATGGATAACTATTATTCAAAAATATCTTAAATGGTATACCTACCGACAGTGATCTTCCTCTTAACCCACAACATTAATACCAGCTTAAATTGCCTAACCTAGGGATTATTTCGGTTAGGCAGTGAGCCTGTTTAATACCTCAGCATAAGTACAAGACATCGTGAATCCACCACCACCACTAAAGGTATGTTAATTAAACCACCGTGCTAATTTTAGTACCTACACCGCCAACATACGAGTAGTTATATCTGTTTACTTTGCAGTTTTTGTGAAATAAAGCCATTCGGTGACAAAATTAAAGGCTACTGTGCCAAGGCCTTAACTCATGCGAAAAATAAACAAAGTCAATCAATAGTCATTAAGTTGGTATCTACTTACAACTACTTTCAATCAGTGACTGTCTCGTGGGCTTGATAAATTGATGAATAGGTACTTAGATAATGGTTTCCGTCCGTCTGTATTGATCAAACCTTTAGTTGATCATTAAACTTATTACGAGGAACTTAGATTAATACCTAAATACCTGTACAAAATCTACGGAATATGGCTATTATTATTGGAACTAATCCTCCTCTTAAATGTTTACTTTGAACTAACATAGCGTCAGGAACAGGCTCTCCCTTTAAGGCGCTACCCCGACCCAAATCAGCGCCACCACCTATTTTACCTTATTATTCCGTTAAACGAAGGAAATTCAAAAAACCGATTGGCCAGTTTGTGCTTCCTATCATAAGCTTTTTTTTAATGCCTCTATAAATGTTTTTGTTTGTATAGTGTAGGAGGAGATGCAAAGTTGCTCATTTTTCCTACCATGGTGGCTAAAAAGAGCAACTTCGCATCTCTGCCTAAAGTATACAAAATAAAAATTTTACAGGGGCATTAAAAAAAAGCTTATGATAAGAAGCACAAACTGGCCAATAGATTTTTTAAAATTCCTTCGTTTAACAGAATAATAAGGTAAAATAGGTGGGGGCGCTGATTTGGGTCGGGGTAGCGCCTTAAGGCGAAGAGTAGGGGCGATAGTGGCGCCACTAAATATTTAATTTAATCATTAAGTTATACAAAGGAATTATCAAAAAATCGGACCGCTGGTAGACGATACCTATCACAAGCTTTTATTTAATGTATCTGTAATAGTTTTGTTTTGTGTTATTCAATCAAAAACCTTGTTTTGAGAGCTTGGTGGCCACCAATAGGAACTAAACTCTTGAAACAAGTATCTACCTAAATAATACAGTACTAAACTATTAAAGATACATTTAAAAATAGCTTATGATAGATATCGTCTACGCGCGATCAGATTTTTTGATAATTTCTTTGTATAGGTAACGTAATTATAAAATTAAATATGTAGTGGCGCCACTATCGCCCCTACTCTTCGCCTTAATTGTGAAATTCAGGGACCGTTTACGAATCCTTTGAAGTATTGTGTAGTGTAGGTGCTCTCTGTTCTAAAAATAACCCTTGCCTGCTTGTCTACGTAAATATTCCACTATACAAGATGATCTTGTGATTATCGTGAGTGTATGTTTTGCTGTAGAAAGATGAGCTCACTTATCAAATAAAATTGATTTGCCGGTCATGCATCTTTTGAAGGTCACAATCATCAGGAATTGCTATACGAATAAACAAGGCTGTACTTATATTTTACAGTCGCTTTGGTAATAAAATATATATTACCTAGTACCCTACCTCAACCTCAATGGCCACAGCCTGTATTGGTCCACTGCTGGACGCAGGCCTCCCCCTGATAAGCGTTTAAGTATCTCATGGGGGTAATGCCCATAATCCCCACGCTGGGCATGCGGTTTGGGGATCGCAGTTTGGTGGTAGAATGGTTCTGCAAGGGGCGCTGCCGCCCGCCCCCAGTGGATATCCCTTAGTTGCCTCTTACGACACCCGCGGGAAGAGTTGGGGTGGTGCAAATTCTAAGCCGGCACCACACACCTAGCTAGCAACCTACCTAAGTGAGGAAAGCCAAACAGTTTTTCCAAATCTTTGCCAAATAGGTACTACCTACCTACCCATTTGGCAAGGATGTGGAGAGGAACGGAACCTACCCTACTTCTGATATGATGGTGATTGTCCTGTTCTGTGTAATTGTCTCATCCCTCGATTGGCGTGTCTCTCACCGTTTAATAATTCAGGCACATCCCGATAGAAAAACATTCTAAAAACTATTGGAAATTGCACTGCCAGTTTCGTTGGATTTTTTGGGTTGAACGGAAAAACCTGCCTGCACTAAAGAGTAGAGTAGAAAGAGACACATACGGTAATTTGTTACCTACGGTCTTTATTCTCTTACAATGTTATTAACTTTATCTATTCTGTGGTTAAAATATATTTTATGTTTAAATATTTGCTTGAATCTAAACTTTAATAACGATGGTACATGGGTAGTACCTACCAGGATTGGTAATGGGTACTTCCATGGTTTTCTTAGAATAATTTACTTTTGTTTTTATTGCAGGCTATATTTTCCGCTTCCAATCTTATCTTTAAAAGTTTAATTTACGGCGCCGTCAGCAATTTGTCTGCTAATAAAGGAATCTTTTTAGAATTAAGCATGGAAAGGGCTTTAAAATACTGAGACTGAGGACCGGCAAACCTCGCAATCCAGTTTTAATTGGGTTACCCTCCAGAATATCAAAGGGACCTTTGAAAACGACGAGTACTATACCTACTATAGGTACTTACCTAACTACCACAGATTTACTAACGTACTTCGAAAGAGCTCAATACTATCCGTATGGATACACTTATTAGTATCTATTAATATAATAAATTCAAAAGTGATACTGTCTGTCTCTGTTATTTTGTAACGGCTGAACGGATGTAAATGAATTTTGGCAAGGATATGGTTTATCCCGGGGAAACAAGCAATTTTTTATTCCGGAAAAACGGTTGCGAAGCCGTTGGTAAAAGCTAGTTCAATAAATAACGTATCTCTAACTACAGTTAGTTTCTTTACCAAATCTTGTTCTTTGTCCTTTTCCAGCTTTTTTTATTCAATTCTCCTTTTCTATCATATGATTTAATTTACCTACTGTTATTTGAAGCTAACTCATTGAGCCAGGATAAATGAATTGCGTTGAGCTGAATGAATGAATCGAGTTCATTAATATTTGTGGGTGGAATCGTGTTTCAATTACCTGCATTAGTATTTTATAGGTAGGTACAGTTAAAGTATTTGCTAGCGGTTTGTTAACATTGACAAAATTGTTTCAACAATATTTACAGCTCAATGAATTTTAATAGGTACTAAACTCGTTACAGCTGAAATAATGCTATGAGGTCGAGTGTGGCCGTCAGCACATTGATTTTAAATAAAATTTTCAACGTAAAAACAAAATTTTATAAATATAGAATATTGTAGAAATAGAAAACGTGGTTTGCGTTCCACACAGTATGTGAAGTACCAATCTAAAGCTCACAAAAATTATCTTAAAAACGTAAACACGAAACGTCATCGACTAACTCAGCTTCTATGCTATACTCGAGTGCCAAAACAGTTATAGGTACTTTTCAGCGGTGCCAGTAACGCTATGTAGCAAATATCAAATATCAAAGTGCTTTTTTTTCCTTTACACCTTGCAGGACTCCTAGACACGCGACAGAATTCAAATTACATAGGTACTTAAGTAAAATTAGGAAATAAAGTGATCTCTTTGATTTTTTGCGCTCACTTTAATCTATTTAAGGTAAAGAAAAAAGAAGCGAACAAGAAACCTTTACCTTGTTAGGTTGTTACTTGCTAGTTTTCGAGTTGGTGCAAAACTCGTCCCAAGCTCTTTTATCCTCTAGATAATCTATATTTTGTAGTAGTAGGCAAGCGTTTTTACAAAGGATAAAGCAATAGTAGATACGTACTAGTCAATAAAAGTAAAAAGAGAGTAATTAGGTACTTGCCTACATACTATTACCTGTCCTCAGAATGGAACATGGCCTCTTTCAGTTCTCCCGTAGCAGATGCCAAGTCGTGAATCGGTTCAAATTGCCTTTCCTTTGCCAATTCTTGATTTTCCTAGGTCTTCGCTTAATTTCCGCAATTGAAACTAGAGACGATTACGAAACTAGTAAAATCTAGGCTAGTATTGCTATATACTTCTTCTGTTGTGTGTCTACATAAATAGAGAGCAGCCAGCGTCTTGGGGACGCTTCCGACTGGTGTTGATATGGATCAGTTGAGCTATCTGTAGACTGTTTGCAACAGTCGGCAGTTAGCTCAATTGTAAATACTAGTATAATTTTCTTTGTGAATAAATTTTATCAGTAATAGAGAGTATGTGTCTAGTTTTAGATTAACTTGACTTTCGATAGGTGTATGCGTGTAGGTAATTTAACGGTAGTAAGTATACTTAGGTAGGATCTTGACAACATGTGGTATTAGTACCTAAATAGGCATTCGACATTAGTTGCCTAGTTTTCGGTTAACTTTCCTTACTACCTAAGCATGAAGGGAATTTCAATACTGTAGTATACTTAAGTAGGAACTGAAAACCTGCAAATTTCAAATGTCGGTCACTAAACATGCGGTTTACTTTTAAGTACTCGTGAACGTCGAGTCATCTTAGTTCTAAGCCTACCTACTTAATTGCTGTGTCTGGTCTGGTCTAGGTATAATCAAATAAACTTGGTCCGACCAAACGCTTAAGCTGATTGCCAGTTGGCTGTTCCCAACTTTCCCAATGTTATATTCCCTTTGATTTTTTGGATAAATACACAATACCAATGCAAAAAGGACAACAAAAACAACCTTCCCGACTCCGATTCGTCAAAGCTTTGTCTGAATGCAAATGGTTCGGTTTTGCGGTTCTCTTTCCGAATACAAACTGATTGGATCCGTGCCGTATATCACACGGCTCAAAGGTGAGGTAAAAGAATTACTACTGAGCTTCTAGACTTCCATTGAGGTTTTAGATAATACCTTTTTGGTCTTTTTTAAGTTATGCGATCAGTACACTATTAAAGATACATTTAAAAAAAGCTTATGATAGATATCGTCTACGCGCGGTCCGATTTTTTGATAATTCCTTTGTATAACGTAATTATAAAATTAAATATGTAGTGGCGCCACTATCACCCCTACTATTCGCCTTAAGTATTCTTGGCAGCGTGTAATCCTGCTGAAACGTCATGAATATCAAAGACACAAATACCCGTGAATTAAATACCTATTCACATCAAAATTATATTTTGTATGTAACCATAGTCAGGCCCTTTTAATAAAAAATGTGGGTCGTGTTTCTTGATTCTTAACTTGTTTGCTACCAACTTCGTAACTTGTTCCGGTTTCAATTATCCCATACGACATCAACCTCGCATAAATCATGACGTAATTGTGCCTAAGCTATCCTATCCACTATCTCTAACTACAGACCTGAGTTGAATAGTAAATGCAAAAGTAGGTTTGGCCTGGCCTTTTTGATGAGGGTAGAAGGATCCGCATCCCATTATCTGTACCTTCTTTCATTCAAGGTAATGCCAAAATGTGTCATTCTGAGACGATGCCATTGTTATGGTAAGCGATTAATTTAGTGGAATTAGGGCCCTGGTATTTATAAATTTTTGGGTAGAGAAAATAGTACATTGTACACCTAGGCGAGAAAGTGCCCAATTCCTATCGAGTGTGTCATTTGAGAATCGCACTTTCTACTGAGTGATACATAGTGCTTTATTAGAATCTTCAAAATCACGAGTAAATTCAAATTGTAAACTCAAATGTAGTATTAAATACGGGCACGTGCGATTTTCACATGGTTATTTTTTTGAATTATTGTTCCAAATACGGAAGAGACCGATATCATAAATGGCGGATTCGGAGCAAAATTTTTTTGCCGTTTGAACTATTATGAAACTAAACATAGCGATTGATATTTCAGAAAATTAAAAAAAAATAACACATTAGAAATGGATTTCCATACACTTTTCTCTCCCGCATTTGAGTGCGCCTGCAATGACGTACTTTCTACCTTGTGTTTAGAAAATAAATAAGCAATTTTATGCAAAAGTAGGTTTGGCCTGGCCTTTTTGATGAGGGTAGAAGGATCCTTAAGTGTAATCTAGTTCGAGGGTTGCCTAAAAAGTACAAGCATATGCGCTTATCTCAATCCAGTTAATACTTTTACTGAGAATAGACAACCGATCGATTCGATACTCCAACTTATCTTTACTGCGAGATGAAGATAGCTCTATAAATGACTCTACTATTCATTTAGATAAAAAAAATTAAGTAAGTTAAGTAATAAAAATCGAGTTTACCTATACCTATTTCAGCTGAACCAATTTTAACTGTCTCAAATAAAATCTTATCAATGAAATCTCTCAGACTCTTAAAAACATTATAGAGAAAATACCAATCGCTTTATTATGACTGGTATCATCGCAAAATCGTCATAATAAATGAAAGAAACTCTTCATTTATTATGACGATTCTGCGATCCTTAGATGATCTGTGCGGCTATTAGCACGGAGAGATTGATAAAGTGATTTCAACCTTGACACTTGACACGTGACGCATCCCATTATCTGTACCTTCTTTCATTCAAGGTAATGCCAAAATGTGTCATTCTGAGACGATGCCATTGTTATGGTAAGCGATTAATTTAGTGGAATTAGGGCCCTGGTATTTATAAATTTTTGGGTAGAGAAAATAGTACATTGTACACCTAGGCGAGAAAGTGCCCAATTCCTATCGAGTGTGTCATTTGAGAATCGCACTTTCTACTGAGTGATACATAGTGCTTTATTAGAATCTTCAAAATCACGAGTAAATTCAAATTGTAAACTCAAATGTAGTATTAAATACGGGCACGTGCGATTTTCACATGGTTATTTTTTTGAATTATTGTTCCAAATACGGAAGAGACCGATATCATAAATGGCGGATTCGGAGCAAAATTTTTTTGCCGTTTGAACTATTATGAAACTAAACATAGCGATTGATATTTCAGAAAATTAAAAAAAAATAACACATTAGAAATGGATTTCCATACACTTTTCTCTCCCGCATTTGAGTGCGCCTGCAATGACGTACTTTCTACCTTGTGTTTAGAAAATAAATAAGCAATTTTCTGAGCAGGTGTAGTATAAACTATTATTATGTACCTACCTGTGTGAATCCTAAAGTTAACCTTCAATTCTATCAAACTTGAAAGGAGTCTCGAACAGGCGCGGTCGCAGCCCAAGACCTTGGGGGGGGTCACGCTTGGTGCGAGCCGTAGCCACAAATTCACTTGCAGACGGCTGCAGGCCCCACCCAAAACAGATAAACTTTTTCGGCGAGCGGAGCGAGCCGCGAAAAATTTACCTTTTTGATATTTTTTCGTGGTGGCGGGCAGTGATTTTGAACGCGTGTCAAGCACTAGACCACATATTATAGAGAAGGACAAAATACTATCGGCAAGCGGAGCGAGCCGCAAGAATCTTATTTAATTGCAGTGTTTTGCATATTGACCGAAAACATGACATCCCTTCCCTCAAATCCCAACAATAGTAAGTTTAAGTTATAGCGAGCGAAACCACCCTTGAAATTGTCGAGATTTTTTCTGATGTTTGAAGAAAAGTAAGCAAGAGTACTTGCTACTACTCTTGCTTACTCTCGCTCGCTATCATAATGATGGCGAGCGAAGCAAGCCCCGAAAATCTTAGAGAGAGACTTTGCGGTAGTAAATATAAAGCTACAAATATAAATAAGGGCGAACAGGGCAAGGGACATCAACAAAAAATAAATCGAAAAACATGTGCAAAATATAAGCGAGCGGAGCGAGCCGCCGAAATTTTTGTTACTTTTTCGGGTGGTTACCCGCCGATAGTATTTTATTGAATACAATACAGAGAAGGAGAAAATACTATCGGCGAGCGGAGCGAGCCGCAAAAATATAATAGTTCCGTTATATTTTCTGCAGTTTTTTGCATATTGACCGCAAACATGACATCGCCTCCCCCAACTCACAACAATAGTAAGTTTAACTCAAAATGTTTTGAGGTTTTTTTTCTGATGTTTGTTGACAAAATAAATGATAGTGAGCGAAGCCAACCCCGAAAATTTAAAAGACTGCGGTGGTGGATATAAAGCTTTGAATATAAATATGGGCGAGTGGAGCAAGGGTAATAAACTAAACTTACTTACTTACTTGTTTCTGGACTGGTTGCGGAAACCAGTCCAGAAACAAGTAAATAGGTAAACCAAAATTAGGAATCCAAAAAGAGACCGAAAAAGAGGTAACGGCGAGCGGAGCGAGCCGCCGAAATTTTTGTTACTTTTTCGGGTGGTCACAAACTGGTTCAGAAAATAAATAACAGCGACTGGAGCGAGCTCTAAAAATTTTGAAAGTTTGCGGCGGCTAAGAAATAATGTTGAAAACCTAAAAAATATATATATCAGTGAGTGGAATGTGCCGCAGCCTTTTTTAAAATTGGTGAGGTCCATGCACGACAAGGAAGCTAACTAATGAATGAGCTATGAACAATTTTTAAGTTTGTCGAATAACAACCAAATATAAGGACAACAGACCAGACTCCATATGGAACGGCGAGCGAAGCGAGCCGCGAAATTTTTTATGATCGGGCTGTGCGTGTGAGTTGTTTGTTATTAGATATTTTGCAGTTGCACCTAAAACGGAGGAGGAGTCCCGCACTAGAGCAAGCCAGAAGCTTATCGAAACAGCAGAATGCTATCAGAGGCTAGCAGAGCTTGCTGCGACAATTTTTGGTTTTTGTTAGATATGGCGCAATTTTTTAGAAAATTTGGCAAAGTGACCTAATGCGGGGCGGGGGTCGAGCTATGGAACATAGTTAGAAGGAACAAATGTTATCAGCGAGCGGATCAAAACGCGAAAATTTTGCTGTCTACTAATTTTTTGCGCTAGTTGACAAAGTGACCTCGGAGATTATTAATTGAGTAACAATTTTGTGCTTATTATTGTGGTGGTTGGATTGATACAAACTGACATTAACGGACCAGCCAGACCACTAAAAATAGGTAACGTTACCTCTGCGCTGATCAAAACACAGGGCACAAAATAAAAGTAATATCGGCGAGCGGAGCGAGCCGCGATTTTTTTTTGCTGCAGGTGGTAACCATATTCAATGTAACGGAAGTAAATAGGAAAAAAAATCATCAAACTATGGGTTGCAAGTTTTTAAGTACCTAAACTAAGATTTTGGGGGGGGTCATGACCCCCGTGACCCCCCCCCTGGGACCGCGCCTGGTCTCGAAAGATCTTTCCAAGTTATTTAAGTGCTGCTAATTTAACAGAGGACATCTAAATTAAATATTCATGACTGTTGTTTATTGTTACAGGTAAATATTCTGATGGAATTAAAATGGAAGGAACTAACTTAAGTCAAGTAACAGGTTTTATTCCTTGACATGTGGCAGTGGATAACGTGAGCGATACGATATGCTTTCTCCCAACTAAAGGTAGAACCACACTATTGTGCTGTGGTGTGTTGTGGAGCATCTGAAACATATCGGTTTCATAGTATGGTTGGATATGGTTGGCACCATAGAGACACAGACTGTGACACACAGTAATAAAAAAACTGTTCCGAAAAAACAATCGAAAGGAAATTGGTTTAGTGAAAGGCATTGTTTTTATATTAGTATATTAGTTTTTATATTTTAATGTGTCTTTCATCATACTAATTCTATGAAACCGATATAGGTACTTCTGACGCGCTCCTGACAAGCCACAATAACCCATAATACACCACACCGCAATAGTGTGGCTCTAGCTTCATGCTTACTGTAACAACGAGGAGTGTAACTTGGCAAGTTATACAATTTAGATTTGCCGATACCTCCTCCCCAGTTTCTTTCCGAACTTGGCTGACACTTTGCCCCGTGTATTAAGTTCCGTACCTATATATACCTATATCTCCCGATTGTCTTTTGTCTAATATTAAAACATGTAACAGAAGTTACTCTCAACTTCTTCAATCTTCGCTGTTTACTTGTTTGTAGAACTCGTAATTTCGTTCGAAACTCATCCATCCTTTGTTTAATTAGCGAATAAACAAAAGATGGTTTTAATGAAGGAATATTGTTGAAGGATACTTTGATTTTTTTCCTTTTTTTTCAGGATTATAATGAAATAATACCTAGGCATTACTAGCCACTCTAGATAAGCATTGGAGAAATATTTAATTAACTAGCTGCGCCCCGCGGCTTCGCCCCCGTGGAAATTTATGTTTCCAACTTTCTTAATTTTTTCTTTCACAAGAACCTTCTCCTGACAATAACAAACACAACAAAGAAAGAATTAGCGAAATCGGTCCAGGCGTTGTTGAGTTATGCGCTTACCAACACATTTTGCGATTCATTTTTATATTATAGATTAGTATTTAACAATAGTCTGTGACTATTGTTAACTTAGGTAGGTACAGTACAGAAAACGTATTATGGTATTAAAAAAAAATGTATGTTTACATTCTTAACGTTTACGAGTATTTTGAATTTACCGTAATAATGCTTGTGTTTTTCAGCTAAGGTTTTCTAAATATTTTGTTCTATCAAATCCAGTGTTTGTTTGTACCAAAGTTATTTGTGTACCGTGACTCACCAACACGCACATTTCTTTTGTAAATGTTTACCTACCCGTCCCGTGGCCGTAATACATGCTATCTCTGCCACAAATGTCGCAATATCGTGCTTAACGCCTTTACAAATTAATAAATTTCGTCATGATTTTTGGAACCTTCACTGACCAGAGTAGTGATTTTTTTGTATTAAAATATTCAAAAAGAAATTAGAAATATCACGTACACGGCGATGTAGATTTCTGTTTTTGATGTATACGCAATGTTAAATCACATACCAAAATAGAAAAACCCTTAGCCCTGATAGCCGCCACGGAAGTGACCGTTAAGCTCGACGAGTTCGGGAATAAAAATTTAACATTAAGTTTCTCGTAGCGGTTACAACGTAGGATTAAACTGGGTTAACATAGTCCACTATAACTGTGTTAATATAGTCATTTGGTTTTGGTGGTGTCATAGAAGTCGGGTGTGACATAGACCACGGAAGTGGCAATAAAAAACTGTTCACAAACTTTCATGGTTCATATAGAAATCTGTGCGACTATACATATTTCATTGTAATATTTAATTAGGTATTTATTGAAGTTAATATTGGTTCAGTTTAAAAGTGGATTTTCTAAAGAAATAAGGAAAACTGATGTTTTTTCCTCACGGAAACGTGCGATCACATACGCGGAAGGGTCACTTTTGACACCTAGCCGCTTAATAAAAAATTAACTGCGTGGCTTATTTACGTGAATTCAGCTTGAGAGGATAGTATTTCATCTATATTTAACTAAAATAAGTAACTCATCCCAAAAATTGGGTACTACGGTTTAATATAAATCGGTAGTCTTTCCGTTAAAAAAAAATTAGAATTACCCATATTTCAAGCTCATTGGCTGGATTTGATTGCAAAACGGGAATGCTAGGAACCTCAGGAAATTTCATGAATAACTCCTAATTCTCATTAATTTTTTTGGCGTTTGGTTTGATTATATTATGAAAACAGTTCCTGTAAATTTTCTTGATAGGAATCTCAAAACTAAGACAAAGGTTCAGGTTGATTAATTATCACATTTATCACCTCAACACGATTCTCTGGTTTCCCAATTATCTGTCTTCTAATATAAAGCCGATTGTCTTTACTAAAACCGAGGAGTAAGGTACGTTTGCATGAATTTAAATAAGTTCTACAAATTCAGAGACAGGATTTTATAGCATATCTAGTCTTGATTATAGTCCTGATTGCTGACAATAAGCCCCGGTGACTCCCGTTAGTGCCGATCGGCATGTGTCACACATGTGTCCATATAAAAAAATGTTAAAGTGCATATTTCCGCCCTGTCTGCCTCTCCGGACTGGGTGATAAATGGTAGTGATTTGCTCTACATTGCAATGTACACGTGTCACCTTGTGTCATCACCGGAACTTCTAAAATTGCCAAGTCCGTCAAATCATTACGTCCTTGGCATTAAGATAAGGAAAACCTCGAACAAAACACAATTTGTTTGCAACATTTGTAAAGTAATCACCCCTATTGTCTGAAGACGCGACGGGCCATGGTAAATGGTAATAGAATCATTTGCATAATCTTTTGTGGTTCTACTTAGCGCTCTTTTACGGGTATTGTTCTTTCTCCGGTTCTGTCAACGTTCTACTAATCTTTAGAACAGGAATAGTACATACTACATTGGGCGAGAAAGTGCCCAATTCCTATCGAGTGTGTCATTCAACCTTAAAACACACGAGGTAGGAATCGCACTTTCTCCCAAGTGATACATAGTGCTTTATACTACACCTTTGAGGAAAATCATCGTTTTAGAATGTTCAAAATCACGAGTAAATTCAAATTGTAAACTCAAATGTAGCATTAAATACACATACGTGCGATTATCACATGGTTCTTTTTTTAATTGTTGTTGCGAATACGGAAGAGGCCGATATCATAAATGTGCGCCTGCAATGACGTACTTTCTACCTTATGTTTAGAAGAGGAATAAGCAATTTTCTGAGCAGGTGTAGTATAAATTAGAATTATTGAAATAATGCTAAAATACACCAGTGCCTTTTAGCCAGCCAAGTGGTGTTCGTTTTGTCGTCACGCTAGCCGGTTTATTAGTATCGCGGAATACACGCGGAACAGCTAATGGAAGTACCTCTACCAAACCAAATTAAAGCTATAAAAACTATCGTAGTTTGACGAATTCATTATAAAAGCAAGCGGGTTAACTACGAACCTAGTCCGTGTTGGAAGAATATCATCTCTTAACGAGGGACATCATCAGGATGTCAGGTGTGCGTGTTCTTCCAACACAAACTAGATAGATAGATAGATAGATAGATTATATCTTTATTGCACCATCAATACACAGAAAAATTTAATAAGAACTTAATACTAACTATATAGAATATGGTACAATCGGCGGCCTTATCGCTAACAGCGATCTCTTCCAGGCAACCTTTGGATGGATAGGATCGGTACGTATTGAAGCTGACGGTGGCGTTATTAAACTAGGTTCCTAGTGAACCCGTTATAATGCAAACTAATACTATTATAATAATCTAAATGTCGTAGCAGTTCAATTCGATTTTGTAGAATTTAGTAGGAATTCAACGCTAGTGTACGGTTAAGATCTGATTTGGGTGGAATTTTATAAAACTACGATTTATTGGTGAGATTACAACTCTCAATAGGTATTTAACGTAGTACGCTAGTACTCAATAGCTTTACTGCTTACTTTGGGTACCTTCTGTTAAAGATATCTCATCATCTACCAGGTGGTTTTTGTGTTTTCTCTAGAGCACAAGAAATAATTTTGTTTCAGAGACATACCGAATAATATTAGGTCTTAAACCGAAATTTTCCACATTCCTGTTTAGGAGAATATTTTTGTGGTACACAGGCAGGCATTCTGACACGTTCTTTCAGTGACGATGGCTGGCAGGAATGAACTTCTGAGAATGTGTTCAGAATTCAATTTAGCCGGTGAAAGGCGTTCCTAATGTGCTAAGGACATAGTTGAGAACATTTGTTTTAGGCCTTTGAAATAAAATGTCATTCTCTTTTGTACCTTTGAACTCGACTGAAACTTTTATTTTCAGTTGTATTATATGTTTAAATGTGTTTGTGCTCTAACTACTAAAGTAATAATGAATCTATATACTTACTTACCAATTTATGACCGAGGTATTTCAGAATATATTACACACTTCACATCAAGTTTTTATTAGCGAGATCAGAATAGGGCTCAAGGTCGATCTAAAGACTTCCATAATTGTCTATTATAAACTTGTCTAGTTATCAGAGTAATAGTATGTAATTTCTTCTCGTCATTCGTGACCGGAAACACACATTGGTGTCACAGAATAATGGCAAGGCGATGTGGTGTGGACCGTGAAGATTCAAGGAGAAGAAAACGGCTAGTTTTGAGATGATTCCGGCCCTTTTATCCGGCTAAATATGAAATTATTCAGGCTTTTAAAAGGAAAAGCACTCAAATTCATATCGTCATCGTGTGAACGAAAAAATATATGCCTATCATATATTTTTTCTTTACACAAAATAAATACGCGTGGTAACCCACGCCAAAAGAGTAAGAATTTTGAAAGACAGACCCAGTCGTTAATATTATTATACATATTAAGTACCTATATTCTTTGCCTAGGCCTTAGGCGGTCGGATGGTACCTAAACTTTCGTATGATCCTATAATCCCAACATTGGCGGTAAGGCAAACCTAAAAGTTTAATTTAACTGATAAAAACGTACCTACGTTATGCTAAGAGAAAGACATTTCCCGAAGGAGCTATGCATGGAACTCGGAATTACCCTTTGGAGTCCCGCATAACCCTATAACGATACAACTGTTAACCGAAATTACGCCTTGCCGCTACCGCTAAATAGTACGAGTGCCTCGACTTCTAGGTAAAAATAAAAATTAACATATGAAGTTTATTTTACGCAGATAAAAGTTACTTCAAGTTATCCGGTTATTAGCTTTTTCATTCAAAGTGGCATTGCTGCCAGATTTCTGGGTGCTCTGCCTTCTGGTCACGGCTTAAATTTTTTGGAAAAACATATAAATGTAAAGAGTATTATACTTATTCCCAACGTCCCAAATACTAGTTGTTCTGTTATAGTTATTTTCTTTATTAATTTTTTTTCTTCTCTTGGATAATATTCCATTAGTGCCGAAACCATAGTGTGAGATAACTTGTGCCCAATATTAGCAATGGAAAGACTCAGAATTCATATTTCGAATATTCGTTTTCCAACAGAGATACAAACGAGACCTACCTATGCTGTTCCTCAACGACGTGACCTCTAAATACTTTGAACAGTTCGAACTTTTCGATATCTGGTGATCGTTATTATATTCAACATCATCTTCTCATATACGCACGAGTAGTAAACCAACGTTACATATAATAATATGTTAATATAAATGTGAATTTTAGCCGGCGGCGGCGTTTTCTTACCTCTACGCAATTTCGTACAAAATCAGTGTCACGTAATGCGAGTAAATTGTTTTGTTTGTGTTGATGAAACGGTGCGGTTTCAATTTTCTTCGCGCTGCTGACACCCAAGGACGTTATTGAGGCGGAAAATCCTCTCTGTTATTGTGTTATCTTGCATAGTAAAATAATTATGTTTATCGTGGTAAATGTTATATCAGGTATTTATCCCGTTCGTACCTTTTAAAGGTACCTTACGGTTTTAACAATGTTTAAATAGGAAAACAAACAAAAAATCGAATAAGATCGTCCAATTCATGGTGTGTTTTCTGATTTTCGACGGTCTAGGTAAACTTGAAGAGTGCACCAGATTCGTAAGAATCAGTAGATCATACAGAGAAACATCATGAAACATGAATAATTCATAATTTTCTCTGTATGCTCTATTGGTTGCAACGAGTTTACAACCAGCTCATGCTGAGACAGAGACCGTTTTTATTTTTCGGCATGTTTTTGTATGAGTTGCAAATATAATAGTATATTCTAGTCGATAAGTCTAGTACGGGTAGTAGTAGTACTAACCCTAACATTAAATCGAGATCGATTCCTCACCGTCACCCACAAACAAGACATAACCTATTTACCTTACCCGCGATTTATTAGCTAATTCCGAGAGTTCAACCTCACGGCAAATTGTATTCTGTCAGGGTGTATTACAGGTGGGTTTTGTTTGGGATTGATGAAGATCCGTTGAGTCAGGTTGGGTGTCTGTATCAACAGGTGATCGATTGGGTACGAAGGGCAGATTGTAATCTATTGGATTTAACACAAAAGTTATTGGGCGGTCCCAACATTCAAACTGTCTGTGGTCAAAACCAGAGATACCTTGCATATTGGGCTTGAATATAAAGTCTAAAGTGTCTTAATTTAACTATTTTTGGGCAAACCTAATGATAGTTAAATTTAGACACTTTAGACTTTAACTAGACAGCATAAGATGTAATTCACTGGGTGGATATATTTTATTCGTTATTGGGAATGGCTCTGTGTCTGTTGTTTTCTCTGTCTATGCTCACTTCTCACGTCTTTCTCAGCAAGTGTACTTACATGTGAGGTCAAGGGAGGTTGAATCATCAACGTAGAGATTTAAAGATTGTATACCTAATGTTACTGTCGGCCTTGGTGTTAAAAGATTACCGGCTTCTTATGTTTGTACTTAGGCTGGTGTTCACCAAACGATAATAGGATGATTTGCAGCTTCATCGGTTAACTCAATCGTTTAATGCAACAAAAAAAATTGTTTTCTATAAAGAATCCAGGTAACAATTTACCATCGGCCTCCACACTAGGCAAAGCCTGTATCGCAGAGACCTATAAAGTGAGTTTAACATGAGCAATTATGGACTACCTATTACAGCCAAAAATATATCTAGGATCTATTAATGAATGTTACTTAACTGTCTTATAACTTCTGTGAAAAACGTAAGTTAATATGTAATTGCCCGGTTATATTTTTGAAGAACACTTGCTTTATTTACGTAGATTTGCTATGGCTTGTCGTATAGGAACTTTGTTGTGTAAACGGTATTGTAATTAATATAAATATAACGGAGTAGGTACTTTATCTGTCTCACTTTGTCAGTTGAAAATAGGGCTTGACCGACAGACACAAGGCTAGGTGCTCTGACTACACGAATCGCGAGACCGTTTCTATGTGGTTTCTATGACTTTCTAGTACTTTCAGCTACGATGATTGAATTACAATTCCACTTAGCTGATCCTTCCAGTACCTTCTCTGTCCTCTCGTAGAATTGGTCTAACGTCAAACAATAGACGTTGGTGATCCGCATAGATAATAGGCGCATTGCAAGATAAGTAAGGAGGTTGCACAGAACCCTTTCAACACATTCACTGCGATAGGCAATGAGAGTGTTAAAGCATCTGACAAATATATAATAGAGGTATTTATGAACCTAATAAAAGACACTTTCCTGTCTACATTGTCCACATTTACTGTTCCACGGTCAACTGGTTTTAAGGGCAGTAAATTTCGAACTACCTACCAACTGGTCACACTATTTTATACGTTTTAAACAGCTGGCAACAACCTTTTTAATGCTTATGAGAACGGCTTTTGCGCGGCTTGCAACGTTTTAATACTACGCAAAATATTTTTAGGCTAACTTCTTCTACATGTATGCAAAATTACCTTCAAAAGCATTTTTGGAATAAACAAAACAGATTTTATAAAATTTAGAGCACTCGGCAAGCATTTTTATTCTTTGACGAGTTTGACGATCAAGCACGTAGGGGCAATAGACATAAGTACTTGGAATGGAAACTAAGTTACGTACACTAGGTAAAGTTGCAAAAATATTAGGTAGCTTTTAGAGCATCGCCCTAAGTGCCTTCGCTAACATTTGATGAAAAAACTTTGCGCTTACCTTCTTGATTACTGTTTCTTCACGACTGATAACTCGGAACACTTCTCGTTAACGAGTTGGATCCGACTTGCGCTCTTAGTTCAGTAGAACTCTACTGAACTTGGATTCTTGGCCTTAGGTCACGTTTTCTTTAGAATTGTATTGCTGTTATTCTGAAGTTTCGATGGTCTCGTATTGAATGGTAAGAAAAAACATAGGGGTGCCGCCGCCGGCACGATAGATGAGTACTGTTAGAATATTAATTCATTATTTCATAATATTTTACTTGGTCATAATATGCATTGGGGAAACTACGCCGAGTCACGGTAATGATAATATTACCTTGGCCGAGTCTTCTTGTCATCCATACCGCAATGCTTGAAAGCGAAAGTTTTCAATCAGTGCGTCCTTCCCGTCATGACCTACGGAGCTGAGACGTAGACAGTCACGGTAGGGCTGGTGCACCAGTTTAATGTCGCTCAGCGAGCTTTGGTCGGATTGTCTCTGAAGGATAGGATTCGAAACGAATATACAGACAGAGAATCAAAGTTATCGACATAGCTCTAAGAATGAGCAAGCTGGAGTGGCAGTGGACCGGCCATATCTCGTAAAGACCTACGAAAGCCTGCAGGCAGATGCAGGATGTGGCAAGCTGAAGATGCTCATCAGGGGAGCTCATTATCCTATGTTCAGTTGTGAACTAACATAGGCTGATGATGATAATGTTCCTAGGTGACAATAAATCATTGACAGGAGGTACTTTATTGCCACATTGAAGTTGTGTAGGTAGAGTAAAAGGAAACCATGCCAGAGCCCTACTTCACCCACATAAAGGCCATTATAACGATGGGTCAGCAAAACTGAACCATTGATTTATTCAAAACTCGTTTTTTGGTCGTGATATGCGGGTCACCCTAATATCACACTGGGGTTCTATATCCTTCCGAACGATGTGTCGAGCCAGCCACTAAAATGTTATGGACCATATTCGGACAAAAAACGGTCCGTGTCACGCGTTTATCTGTTTTTATTTTTATTGCAGGTACCTATTTTTATCTGTGCCGTGTCATTTCAGCCACATTCAGTCCGTTAGGTATTCTATGCCTATCCAGTATTATTTAAAATAACTTAGATTTCTTTATATGTAAATTATTATTTTATGTTTACTTCATAGATGATAAAATGATCTACTTATATGTAAATTATTATTTTATGTTTACTTCGTAGATGATAAAATTAACTACTATAATCAGAGGGGTAAGTCTATTTGACGTTAGTCGTGACGACTCCCTTTTCCATACAATTTTTCGTTTCGTCTTTCACAATTATGTAGGTTTTCATAGCTCCAATGATGAATTCGGCCCCAATGTGTTGCGTTGTTGTAAACTATTGGAAATAACTATCTAGACTCTATTCTAGTAATGACTTGTTAAATGGTCCTATCAATAAGTTCTCGATTTATGAGATGTGTCAGTAAAAGATGAACATAAATATTTAACCCAATATTTCTTGGTCACGATTATGATTTTACTGCCATTTCTGAATAATAGACGACTACAATCGCGACTGGCAACCCGCCATCAATGTTACCAACTATTTCGTCGTCCAAACATAGATAAACCTCTACGTATCTTTTACTTTTTTTAAGAATTCTGTTAAAAGCCTCTCTACCCATCTCCCAGCTACTACCTAATTCTTAACTTCTTAGAACAAAAGAAAAACGCGAATGGAATAGAATGGAATTAATAGTTTTTTTATGTTACTGTCGGTACCGCAACTTCTCACATGCAGCGCTGCGATAAACTTGTACCAATTCCCTGATGTCGGCTTAGTAACTTTATCCTCCATTTTCTTCTAAAATATGCCTTACATCGTTACAGAGGTTGCGTCTGTAACCCCATTTTCATCTTACATGTTAAGTGTTGTTTATGAAACTTCTGAAAATATAACGAGATCTAACCAAAAGTATAAAAGTTGGCTACATCATTGTTCCCGCCATGAATATTTATTGTGTACGTCACTATTCATCGTTTACACTTGGCACGGCGATGTTTAGCGTTGAATTTTATTGACTTACTATAACGCCGATCCTGTTTGCCTGGATAGCTTGCGGATTAAATTAATTTCATATCTACAAGGCACACCTAGAACGACACAAATCGGTCTCAACTCAAAAATCACACTAATATTATAAATGCGAAAGTTTGGATGGATGGATGTTTGCTACCTCTTCACGCCAAAACTACTGAATGGATCGGGCTGAAATTTTGCACACAGGTAATTCTAATACTCGAATCAAACATAGGCTACTTTTTATCCCATAAATCAGTTCCCATGGGATATAAAAAACCTCAAAAAGTTTCCATACAAACAACGCGTGCGAAGCCGCGGGCAGAAGATAGTACAAAATAAATTTTTAGTCAGGCTTTAATAAAACTTAAAACGTTATACCCACGTGCCTCGGAAATAACGTTGGTCCTGCGCCTGACCTCTCATCGGTCGTGTTGGTCTTCCGTCTTATCAGATTACGAAAGTGAGGGAATACAGAGTGCACCTGTCATCTGTGTTTGCGCACAATCTTGTGCACTATAATAATGTCCTGCGCATATGGCTAGTTACTGTTGAGACTGCCCCCCCGTGGACATCAATAAAACTTTATCAACAAAGAAAACTACATCAAAATATAATAGAAACAAATAAGAACTAGTTTTTACAATTATAAGAGCGGAATGTTGCAAATAAACTAGTTATCTAATAAACTAGGTATCTCAACTGATCCATATCGATACTAATAGGAAGCGTCTCCGAGACGCTGACTACTCACTACACATTCACTTCTTATTAAAACTAATAAACTTATTTCTTTTACTAACCCATAATTTCACTTGCTCAATGAATGTGCTTTGTTGTGGACTGTATTTCCCTCGTTATAAGAAAACGCCTGATTCATTATGTAAATTACAGCCGAGTAATATTGCGTGCTGAGAAACAGTAGGCGTCCTCAAATATTTCCACGTATTTTATATTTTTAACGCGCTCGTTTGATAATCAACGAAAAACAAAAGCTTTTCTAGATTACGTCGTTGATTATGCCAAAACATTGATATTTTAGTAGGTTTTTATGACAAGATTTTGTTATAAAAATCCAGATACTGTCAAAATAAACCAACGGATACGGGTAGCAATTATGTTGCAAAAAAGTTAGGACATAAATTCTCGTACTTTCTGAAAAAAAATGTAAAAACCGAGAACCTTATATTCCAATTATGCTGACGTGGTTTTTACAACACCTACGAAGCGTTTCTGCCCTTTTTATGATGAGAATTCTTCGGTCATGCCCTTCGCGACAATACCAAACGACGATGAGATCGTCCAATCACAATGAATTCCCGGGGCTTATACCAAATCTACACTCTATTTCAGAATATTATCACAAATTTCATTATGTGCACTTAATAAAAATGACGAAATATCTAGGTAAAGAAAGTAAATGTTGCAGAAATAGAGCTGTCATTTTTAAAACAGACATTTTCCTTGCTCTCTTTGTATTCCAAGTCTGAAACCATTATTTAGTAACACTATTCCACGTAACCCCTCACAAAATCTCGCATCTTCTGAAAAGGAAACAAGAAATTCCGAGCTGTGAGGTTTCAAAATGTTACGTTTTCATATTTTCAACAGGCCTAGTAGATTTACTCGCCGTTCTGAGGAACAGGCTCTACATTTCACATAGCAAGTGCACATGGTTGCGTGCAGAAAATCAACAGGTGCATTATGTTATTCGCGCGTAACTTATGAAGCCAATTAAGTATTATTGTGGTTTTTCACGAAAGCTCTACTTAATACACGTAGGTAAGTAAAACAATTGAATGCCTAGGAAAATATACCAGTTATTTGTATTGTTTGGCCAATTAGGGTGGTAACATTCATTGAAATCTTTTTACAACGAGTGATGTGAAATATCGGCACCTTTTTTTATCAATTTGAAACATTTGCTCATCATTTGTTGACTCTACGCTTAGTTTGATTATTTAACCGTTCATGACGCTAATTAGAAAAATCCGTGGAACTACCAACATATTATATTTGTTATTTCGATCTGTAATATTCCAAGTTAGACCTCTTTAATAAAGTTCTTTATTAATATTGACATTGCGAAAGTTTCTGAACTCGCCTCCATTTCTTCAAGGCTTTTCGATTATTTTACTGCTTCCAGATTAAAATGTCTATAGTCACGAAAAACGTTTCGATAATTTCTCGATTAGTTAGGCATTTGGTGACTGTGGCCAGTTGTCACGCAATATCAGTAAATATTGAGTTTCTTGACTATTAAATTACCAACGAACTAAATTGCCTGTCTACAGCTGGTTTTTTCGATAGTTGGAGCATAAATATTAAACGCAAGATCGCAGACAAAAACTAAATCCGTTAAATACTTAGGTCACGAAGGCCTTCTTTTTAGATATTTATTTGCAGAATTAAAGCTTTACATTGGTATCTGGTTCTGTAATGACTTTACCCTATGTTCCCATAAAAAGTTTTACTGTAAAAAGTTTCCTCAGACTTCTGAACGTTTTCTTGTTGGTTTTTACATTTTATCTCAATCGAGTTGGTGGTAACAAATAAAGAAAACAAATGCCGGTCGGCGGTTGACCCAAATGCATTTAACTTGCTCAGTACTTGCTCACTGCACCTGAAAAGTTGGCTAGTGGGATTTTTAGGTCAACAAGTATCCTAGTATCTACAACTTACTGCTCTAGAAAACCCAGTCAGAATATTCAGGTTAAATTGATTACTGACTGACCTATGTTTCGTGTAACTCACTTCTACCTCACTAGAGTTACCTTTTAGATCTTTTTGATAGATTATTTAGAAACCATTTATAACTGCGACAGTTATTATTAGATTGCTTATCAAATCACAATGTTATTTATTGGTTGTTGCCTTGCTGACGTGTTATGATTTAAACTAGGTAAATTAATATAATAAAACTGCATAACAATATTTGAATATGCAGTTTTCTATTAGTAGAATAAACCCGAACCAGTAGTTCCAGAGATAACTCCCTTCTCACAAGCAAATTCATAAACACATTACCTAGGTACACATAAACAAATTCTCAGAGAAGATGATGATGATAATGCTGAATATTTTTATTTCTGAATTATTGCTCTCTATGTTGCATCTACCAACTTTCGAAAACAACTATTTTACCATTCATCTCAAATTTTCAATTGAACTAAAGAAAACACGAAAAGCGTAGACCTTCGTAGCAGCTCTACGAGTTTCGTAGCGGCAGCGGTCCGGTTATAAATCATAGTGAAGTTGGTTCCACGTTTTCACAAGTTATTGGGATAAACGCAAAAGTGCTCGTACACTAGTGCTCGTGTGACAGCTAGTCACCTCCACTTTATGGCAGTGGGGTTTAAAAATACTGGCAGCTAACAAAAAAAATGTGAGTGAAGTTTTATGCATTTACGGGGTCGGCAGCGCACATGTAACATCTCTGATGTTACAGGCGTCCATAGGCTGCGGTAACCGCTTCCCATGGCCGCATGCTTGTCTGCCACGTATGTGAATAAATTATCTGGCTATGAAAACGGCCAGTATTTTGTCTCACTTCCTCCTCTTCTTCGTATACCCGACGGAAACTGAAATTTAGGGTGAGAGATTGTTTGTGTGTTTGTACCAACCAATCAATGTTTCCATGTATCTCCCTAATGGATGAACCTGTCTTGATCTAATTTTTTTTTATAAGTAAGCTATTATTTCAGATAGTGTGTTTTCTGTTGACGAAAGTCGGTTAAGCCGTCGGGGGTTTGTATTCTTTTGTAAAATTCACTTGTACGCATGGGTTGTTACTAGCTCTCGTGCGAGGAATATAGAATTCTGAGTCATGTGGCGTCGCGGATATGTTGGCGCCTTGGGCACGGTATGATATCATTTCGTACCTTAGCGTTTGTAGTTTTGCCTTGGACCTTGGAAGCTTCTTACTGTGGTTTTTTTGATATTTGTATGCGAATAGGTTTGATTTGATTTGTGACGCTAAAATTAGGTACCTACTTATTTGCAGCTTTTCATTCCTTAATTCTCAAATGATTACGTATTGAACAAACAAGGCCATATCCAAGGCTAGTCAGAAATACTTATTTTACTAATTGATTCGTTATTCATTCTGGCTGTTAGATTTTCGATTTTCGCAGTAATAATGCATTGATTAAACCTACTCCTCAAATATTTAAATTAAATATAGCTTCAATAATATCACCAACTACAAACTCTTGTAAATTGCCGGGGCGGACGTTCAATTCAATATCAAAAATATTTTCATAAAATCCGGCCACAACTTTGTAACCCCTATATTGCTGGGTTTGTTTATTCGACCCGATTCGCTGGGATGAGATAGCCCTTAATTAAGCTCTGAGCCGTGTGCACGATGTACTCGTATATTGCTGGAGTAACGTGGATTTAGAAGTTTTTGGGACTAGCTATAAGACTTTCTTTAGAGTTTTTGTACCCTAAACTGAACAACTGCTTGCCATAGGTCTCTTAAACTTTTCTGGGATCACGCTCGTTTGCCAAATCCGAGCCTTTACGTTTTTTTAATAGCTGAAATCAATATGTAAATCGTCAAACCTCCGTCTGCTTTTTTAAGAACCCTTACCTGCTCCGTAATTTAAAGTTTAAGAAAAGTTTAAAGAATATTGGAATACCAACCCAAATATGGATTATTTGGTTGGTATTCCAATATTACCATAAAGTTTATATTCCAACAGTTATTTCAAGAAGGTACTTTTCCGATAGGAATTCAAGCAAAATCTTTTGATACCAAAGATATCGTCGCAAATGTAAATCCAGGAATAAATATTTGCAAAAGATTTTCGTGTTTGTACCATTTTGGAATATATCCGAGAGGACCTGGCATACTCGATCTCTTGCGGAGCAGAAATGTATAAAATATAAATCAAAACATGTTTCAAACATCATTTTCGCTTCATATGTTTTCACACACAGTTTTAAAGACCTCATCTTATGAAGAAAAAAAACGGCAAAAGATTTTTAATGAATTGGTGATGTGGTATCACCTTAGTTGATGTAAGATACTTCTCTTGTTCTTCTTGTTTTGCCCAAGGTTAGAACGAATTACGGCAAAAAAATGTTTACTTTTGAAGGAGCACAGCTGTATAATAAACTACCCGAAACATTGAAAAATGTAAGCTCGTTTCATACCTTTAAATCTGAACTTGCTAGTTTTGTTATGGAATATTGGCCAATTTTATAAGATTGTTTAATTCTAGCAAGTGTAGTAATATAAATTTTATGTAATGTGTATCTACCTTTTACCTTTTTTGTATTTAGCTTTTCAATTATGCAAAACTGTAATTACTACCTACAGACCGAACAACAACTTTAATTTTTATACCTAAATTGTTTACACTAAGCTAAATTACTATTCTCATGTAAGTGACTGTGTCTTTTTTGAGAATAAATATCTTTAAACCTAGATACCTACATTGTTATGTAAACGGTTATAATTTTGCATAAATAGTTGCGTGCTGTGCGGAAACAAAGAAGTAGCGTTTCGAGTGCTTTTATGAGAACTGTAGTTATCATGTTTCGTATACTTACGTTCTTTTTTGTGTTTTCTGTATCCGGTAGTAACAACTGATAACTAAAATTTAATCATACTAGATGCGATGATAAATTCTATATTTTTCAGTATGCACAGTTTTTAATACGTTGTTCATTTCATGGCTGAAACACGGCAGTGTGTGTGCTGTGCATTGCTTTTAACATTACTACGCCTTTGAAAAACGCTTAACTGCATTCAAAATCCATTAATTTGAGTAATATCCAGTCTAACGGAAGCTGCCAACTTAAAACGCAATCGAGCGTTCTCGTATATACGAAAACATCTGCATTGCGTACACTGCGTACATTACTCGCACTTGGCCACTACCGACATAGTTTAAGCTTCCCCAAAAAGAAGTACTACGCCTCTTGTATCTGCAAGTAGGTCGGTGCTTGTAGAACGACAAAGCTTCGTCCATAAATATCTAAAACCGGATGCGCGGATTCTCTAACTGGGTTTAAAGTTTGGGAAATTATTATCATCCTGGTTTTGGGATGAATGCTAGCGAGAATGGAATTTACATATTCGTGCGTGAAATATGATATGAGTAAGGATTTTGACGAGTCAACTTGGCGTCTTAACAAACTATGTCAACGCTATTTTGACTCGGTACATTTATAAAATTTTGTATGTTTACGTGTCTTGAGATTCTCATTTTGTGCCATTTTATTGAAATTTTGTTTGATTTTTGTTATGTACATAATGTAAAGACTTAGCTGTAAATTGCTGTACAGTTACATCTATGATTATTTGTCTGAATGCGAAAAACTCAAAAACTACTGAACGGATTATAAAACGATTTTCACATAAAGACGGGAGTGATTCGTGAGGATGGTGTACAATGTGTTTACATGTGTGTTTTTAAGGTATTGCTTAAAATGCTCGATTTTTTAAGATGTCGGAAGAGAGAGAGAGAGAGAATTAGCCCGTCTGGGAGCTTTGTTGGCGTGTGTGGTGTGGCGACTAATCGAGTTATGTGAAAACAATGTACATATTGCGGAATGTTCCTCTTAAAAAGATCTATTAAACTACTTTGCTACCCATGCAAAGCCGGAGCAGGTAGATAATCAACCGGGGACCAAAGCTCTTTCTACCATTCTAACTTTCAAAATCCTTTTCTAAACTTCGAATAGACCAACCCTAGAGAGGTAGGTTGTTTTTTATAGTAGAACAAAGGTAGTCTCGCACCTTGGGACAACCTCTCAAGAGCCTCAAGCTCTAAAGCTTTGCAGTCTGATACAACGTGCCAGGAATAAATAATCTGACTATCCCTCCAGACTTGGCCATGAACTAAATCTGAAATCTGCCAAAAGTGGCTTTCACAGTCAGCATATAATTAATTCCATCATAATTTAGGTCAACTTTATCACTGTTTCCTACTACCATTAACCTAAATTTTGTGGTTGGTGAAGCATGCGATTTGATTTGGTTGACATTAACGCTGTGAAGCAAATAAATTAATGGGTCGTTACTTTCAAAAGTAGATATTTTTATTCTCTTATCAGATCAACATTTCTTGTTTCTTTATCCTTGCCTACTCAATATTGACTGTGTCTTTTCAATTTTCTGCTCTATTATGACCAATTTTCTTGAAGAATCACTTAAAAAAGAGACCCTTGTGTTTTTTCGTCGTGTTCAACAGTAAACGGTTTCTTCAAACAAAAGCGATATTAAACATCCAATATAGCCTTTTTACGCACAAAACACCTGATTTGTGAATAGAAAAAATACCTGAGCTGAAAAAAATACTTATTTATAGCGGTACTAAAATTCATTTAAATTCCTTGTTATTTCCAGATGCTTTTGATTCAGCGTCTTGTACGATTGATTAATATGTAACTTACTGCTTATATTTAAATTTATTTTTATATTTATTTCTA
The DNA here is from genome assembly GCA_963564075.1 of Eupithecia subfuscata. Taxonomy (NCBI): domain Eukaryota; kingdom Metazoa; phylum Arthropoda; class Insecta; order Lepidoptera; family Geometridae; genus Eupithecia; species Eupithecia subfuscata. The sequence continues at coordinate 10,183,552 of OY751103.1, read as the reverse complement.
GTTTGTTTCCTTAAATTGAAATTTTTGTTTTACTCATAAAAAATTCGTTACATCTGTACTGTAACTAAACCTTAACAGTTGTCTGTAAGCTATTTGCCGAGATAGAGATCCCTCGCGTTTTTACTACCAAGTTACTAAACTTAGTTAGAGCGAGGAGTTAAAACCATTTCGTTCGGTCGGTCTAAAGGACAATATAATTTAACCAATACTTTAGGTACTTAATACTAGTTTATGCCCGCGACTTCGCACGCGTTCTTTCTATAAACGTTTAAAGGTGATTTCAATCCCATGGGAACTGATTTATGGGATAAAAAGTATGCCTATGTTTGATTCCAGGAATATAATTACCTGTTTGCAAAATTTCAGCCCGAACCGTTCAGTAGTTTTGGCGTGAAGACGTAACAAACACCTATCCGAAAGTTTGGATGGTTATATAGATGGATGGATCAAAAACCATCTATCCATCTATATATCCATCCAAACTTTCGCATTTATAATATTAGTGTGATGACCCCTTCAGAAATAAACGATTTCATTATTGTATGACATAAGACTCTTTAGATAGCCTATAAGTAATACACACTGCACACTACACCTTACTACTCTACTGGACATAGGCCTCTTCTAATGAATACCATACCGCATCTTCATATTGCCGCATGAGCATCTGCGTGCAGTTTTTAGCTTTCGTCTCTTAATCAGTACGCAGTCCGTACTGCCTCTTACCGCTGACGGAGACATCGACGAAAAAAAGGCGTTTTTCATGCGATTATGTGTCATGCGACACACTTGCGTCTTCCCATCTTCCGAGGACATCCGTGAGGGCGGGTGCGGCGGCAGATTTGGCTGAAGATCTCAAGAGACGCAAAAATGCAGGTCTCGACAGTCCCTACACATTTGCTCCCCTTGGAGTCGAGACCCTAGGTCCGCAGGGTACCGAGACTCTCGGGTTTTAAAAAAAATTATCTGAGCGTCTGGACGAAGCGACGCGTGACCCGAGAGCTGGTAAGTATCTGGTGCAGCGCATTAGCATTGCCATATGATATGGATCAGTTGAGCCACCTGTAGATTGTTTGCAACAATCTGCAGTTAGCTCAATTGTTTCAATTGTAAATACTAGTTCTAATTTAAGTAATTTTGGTGTTGCGCTGTTTCGCATCAAATTTTTCGCACCACAAGCTAAAAGAAATAATACCTAATTGTTTCGTTTCGCACCGGCTGCTTTTTTCTTTGTGAATAAAGATTATGTGTCCGGCACCGCATAACGCAGCGTACTGCGTAGTGATCAAGAGACCAAATCTGACGGCTTTAAAGACTCCACGTGGCCGAAAGCATAGATACGCCTTTTAGCCTCTATTTAATTCCAACAGAATATCGCTATCCTGTCAATGCAAGCACTATAACATCTGATAAACGAGTCTATTAGATGCTCAAGGCATAATAAAAGTAGAAAAGTAACTCGTACAGCCGTGTCCTAAAACTATATATCAGCCTTGACGGGTGACAGTCACTATAAGCTTTATGGACGTGATCTTGCTGCCACCCTCTTCTACTCCTACTTGCAGAGCATGGAGGATGCGATAAAGTTGAATTTTCAATGAGGGCTCGTTCATAAATTACAGCACACTTAGTTTTGGTATACACTACACGTTATTTTAAAGTAACACGCAGCAGAGTTCCGTACCCGATATAAACATGTAATGTAAAAGGTAAATAATGTAGGTCGTAGGTATCTCGATGAAACGAATTACAACTAGTACCTATTTACCATTGAATTGGTTGTGCTAACTGCGGACTATTGCAAATGATCCAGAGGTAGCTCAACAGATCCAAATCAATACCTATGGGAAGCGTCCACAAGACGCGGCAGCATTGTCCCGCTGTATGGCAATGCTGATGTGCTGCGCCAGATACTCACCGATTCTCGGGTCACGCGTCACTTCGACCAGACGCTGCAATAGATTGGTTTCAAACTTTGACGATTTCTTTACTAAAGTCGTGTACCCACGACGCTTCAACGCGATGAAAACGCAGGGAAATAAAATCACAAGATACGATAAATATTCTTTGTATCATTCCCCCTTAATAAAAGCTTATTTTATTCACTGAAAACAGTGAATGAAAAGCTGCTTTTAATCACTATTTTGGTGATTGAACATAAAACACCAATATCTTGAGATGGCTTAATGCTATACAACCTCCTTGCGCAAAAAATACTTGATACAAACCTCGAGATTTGATTGGTTCTCTTTCTCGTAATCTATACTTCTATACTAATATTATAAAGAGGAAAGGTTTGATTTTTTGTTTGTTTGTTTGTTTGTATGAATTGAATAGGCTCCGAAACTACTGGACCGATTTGAAAAATTCTTTCACCGTTAGGAAGCTTACTTTTCAGGGAGTGACATAGGCTATATTTTATCCCGGAATTCCCACGGGAACGGGAACTACGCGGGTGAAACCGCGAGGCGATCGTCTAGTCATGATATAAAGTATATGCTCTTGAATAACACGGATTTATATTAAGGGCCATGAATCACTCCCGTCGCGTAGGTTTCTAACACTTGGGCGAACTACCTACGGTCTAACACCTACGGTCGTGATTCAGTCGTTAGAATAAAATAAAATAAATATTGCTGGGCAATTTACACAACATTATCTAGCCCCAAACTAAGCAGAGCTTGTGTTATGGGTACTAGATAACTGATATAAGTACTTAATACATAGATTTTTTTTATTTTATAAAGAAAACATCCAGAACAAATATCTGCAGATAGTACAAAAGTTTGTCCCGAGGCGGGAATCAAACCCGCAACCTCCAGCGTCGCAGGACCTTCGCCCGCTGCGCCACAGAGGTCGTCCAGAAGTCAGAATCCTTCACATGCTCGTGTTCATCTATGGCCCTCGCTTTCACTAATTGCATAATATACTATTTATTACCTTAGTATGTTATTAAATATTGTTAGCAGTAGGATTCCAATATCCTAAAAATCTGAAATAACGAACCGAAAACTTCAGCTTCACAGGTGTTGGCAGTGAAACGTAGTCAGACCGAGATGAGGTGCGTATTTCAGGCTCCATATCCATCGTAGGCGTATTTTCATAACGAGCACGCCCGCAGGTCGACACCCCCGTTCATTCAGACCCTCTGAATGGGACCCCATTTATATTTTACAACCCAAACTACGAGGCTGGGGTTCCGTTGCCTTTACTCACTTTAAAATGTAGCAGGTTCTAAATTTAGTAGGCTTTCTAAGATGAATGTATGCTCCCATATTGGATACCGCAAGGTTGTAAGGCGTTTTTACTATGGGTGGACCTTATAAAAAGAAAAGGAAAAATGTACTTTTTCCATCCACATCACCCGGAAAGACAGAGAGCTCTTCAATTAACTTACGTATGTCACGGCCTCTTACGGTGGCTATCTCCAAAATAGCAGCAACAAGAATGTCTTTGCATTCTACTTTGTACGCAACCTTTTTGGGAACATTTGCATATTTAATACAAAACATTATGATGTTTGGCCTCCAGTAACCCGCCCTAAGTACGATACGAACGCGACGCAATGCGCAAGGAAATATTACAGTGTTGTTTCCTCAGTAGGGTAGCTTTGTTGTTAAACTGAACCACACCCCACCACTTGAAGCCACTGGTGCCTCAGCAAAGTGGATCAGAGTGGAATGGAGCCTAATAGGCTAGTTGATTCTAATTTAAAGTAGGTCTTAAATTATTAATTATTGTCCAATTAGAGGGGAAAAAAATATTTCCAAATTATTTTAGGACCTAGAAAACCGCAAAACTTTATTTTAACAGTCTACTTTTCGTAAACAGGCGAAAACGCTGTCAGCCATATTTTATCTCAGCTGTGACGTCATACGTCTCGAAACTAACAAATGACATTAGCAAACGTTCATCATTGTAAAAATGTAGACAGACTACATAGTCAATTTTACTCGTATAAGATCCCAGCATGTTTGCTTCGTCCGAAAGAGTCCTATGACGTCACAACATGGCCGACAGCGTTTTCAGAGTTCTTAATAATTAAAAACTAAAAAAATAATTATTATATTGAAAATATGTAGTCATCTTACACATTTAATTTCAGACATCTATAAATATTGGGTTCTTAAGTCAAATACTACAGATAACATTTATTTATTGCCCAAGCTAACCAAAGCTTGTGGTACCTACTAGATTGGACTGGATGATGTCGTGTGAATTGCCGAGTATTTATATTTATTTTATATGGATATTCATGGCATTTCATGGATAAACTATATAATAGATACACTAGCCACGTTTAAAGGAATTTTTTCATGAAATGCTCCCAGGTCAGCAAATTTTTATTTATTCCATTCTCCTCTAACACCGGACATAGCAGTTTTCCTTTCTTTCCTTCTTTATTCGCAAAGAAAGAAAGAATCATTGTGTATCATTAGTCAACGAAAAGTGTTTTTTCTGTGCGAACTTTATTTCCTGTGATTATTCTCCACTGTTTCGGTGGCAGATAAAAATAATGCGCGTCCCGCGTGGCTTCGTATCTTTGTACCAGTGAACAACTCCTTTACGCTTTTATTGCCTAATTTATACCTACGTATTTGTTTCGCTTAGAGAAATAAACTTTCACCTTGTAAGGTCCCTGAATGTTTTAGAATAGGATTAGCATTACGTAGACATTAAGGAAATAAAACTAACTAATTCGTTTATGTGACTACGCATGGCCCTTACAAAATAAGTTGAGATAGTTCTGTTAATATTAAAACCGACAATACTTGGCATACATATTCAAGTAGCACTTCTTGTACTAAGTAGAAGCTTAATGCGTAGGCCCAGGAAAACTTACGAAATCCTCGCACGAGTTTCCCAAGCTTGGTCATTCAATCACGAACAGGGTCGACAAGGCCAAAACAAGCCCTGTCTATCGGACATACACGTCTTATCGGACGTCGTTTCAAAGACTATACGGATTTAGCAGTGAACAGGAAACATGGACCTGTCATGTTTATATCACATATGTGTTTGAACATGACACGAAACTTGAAACTATTGTGGAGCTGTAGTTTATGTAATAACTAGCTTCTGCCCGCGGCTTCGCACGCGTTGTTTCTATGGAAACGCTTAAAGGTGATTTCTATCCCATTGGAACTGATTTATGGGATAAAAAGTACCTATTTTTTATTCCAGGCCTAGAATTATCTGTATACAAAATTTCAGCCAGATCTGTTCAGTAGTTTTGGCGTGAAGAGGTAACAAACATCCATCCATCTATACATCCATCCAAATTTTCGCATTTAAAATATTAGTGTGATATGATGTGATGTGATTTATAATATTAGTGTGATGTGATGTGATAGTGTGATAAGATGGGTGTGGTGAACATGACACGAAACTTGAAACTATTGTGGAGCTGTAGTTTATGTAGATTAAGATTATATATTTTTCACACAGAAGCATATTAGAGAATTTAAATAATGCAAACAATTGTTCGTCTCACTAGGTTGCAGCGAGGCAGTATAGCGAGGTCTGATTATATGAATTTAATGTATTCTTGCGATCGTGGCTCTTTGTGGATCAGTTGTACGTAAAATAATAAATGAACGTATAAATCAACAAAATACTCCCCAAATCCATTTGATCAACTTAACATACATTTATTCACAAAGAAAATTATACTAGTATTTACAATTGAAACAATTGAGCTAACTGCCGACTGTTGCAAACAGTCTACAGATAGCTCAACTGATCCATATCAACACCAGTCAACTTAACTAGTTTTGAATTCCCAGTAATCTACTTTCAGTGTCCGGGGATGTTGTGGAACTCGAAAAAGCACTTTGGGATGAAACGACTTCCATTTAGCTGTAGGATCACGTACTTGTATCTTGTCTTCTAACAATACATGAATAACGGATGGGGGTTAGTTTTTTCATCTTGCAATACTTTTTGATCTGTTAATCAATCCGTTACAAAGAACGATAAATATTTTAAGGGTAGCGTGATACTACCAAAAGGAAAGTAGGATTCACATTTTTTATGAAACACAATCTTACATTGTGGCGAATTCATTTAGAATAGGTATTTAATATTTCTTAACGGTTGCTATCGTGACTGCTTCTTCCAATTGTAAATTATTGAAGACTAGACGATCACCTCGCGGTTTCACCCGCGTTCCTGTTCCCATGGGAATTCCGGGATAAAATATAGCCTATGTCACTACCTGAAAAGTAAGCTTCCTAACGGTGAAAGAATTTTTCTAATCGGTCCAGTAGTTTCAGAGCCTATTCAATACAAACAAACAAACAAATAAACAAACAATAAAATCTTTCCTCTTTATAATATTAGTATAGATGTGGTAAGAAATGAAACGTATAACCTCCTTAAACCTCTAGTAGACGTATAAAGTGGCAACAGATACGTTTTAAAATGATGACTGTAATTCACACGGAATCAGAAGGCTAGCGAATATTATTTTTAGCTTGAACTCGTTATCGTCTATATTCTTCTGGAAAGAGCCAACAAAGCACGCCGGGACATGAACTGAACTGAAACTAATTGCTCTTTTGTAGCCCGGGCTACTTCCTGTTCTAGGTTTTCTTTCAGATAAATAAATAGGGTGAAAAAGAACTCGTGAAATACAAATGAGACAAAAAGTATCTTTTTTTATTGCGATAAAAACACGTGATATCAATTTTTCTGGTTGCTACCAAATCCTAGAAAGTACCTACTTTGTCAACTAAGGTGATTATAGCTAAGAAACATCGTGCTACGTATAAGGAAAATATGCATGTAATATTTTGTCATTAGTGCGTAGAAGGGTAGTAGGTAGTCTATATACTATACACATTATGTATTACCGTCATTTTTCATGAATGTTTTTTTCTACCCGATAACGTGAAGGGCCGGTTGTTCATTTTGCTTTTGTACGAAAGAAAAAGCTTTGTTCGGTTCGGTCGGAAATTGAATTGACTGCAGTATTTTTGAAAGTCAGGATTTTAATGAGTTTCCTTTCTGTGCTTTTAACGATTAAAAAACTTTTTCTTGGGGCTTTCAAAGACTAAAAAGAATAAATGAAACACGATTCTTGTCTGAAAGTTTATGGAAAACTAGATCTCCGCTTCCTTGTTATTTTACCTAAAAACTTCTGTATAGGTACTCTAACACACACATTTCAATCTGAAAACATATTATTGCACTTAAGCTACGCAGGTATTCCTATAGACCGACTTGAGATTCATATTCTAAATAATTTGATAGTGTTGAGAAAACTAAGAACTTACTTTGAATCCCTTAATTTTAGTCTAATATTAAGTTTTGAGGCACAAATACCTCGGGAATACAATACAGATAGAGAATGAGCCCAAGGTGTTCTAATAAGAGAGAGAGATATAGAGACGGATTTAGGTATAAATTATTTCGCTACTGTAGCGAAATAATTTAAAAATCCGTCTTTAATTGGCGATGAAATCGACGAAAATCCTATTAATATTTATAAATATAAAAGTTTGTGCCGTTGTGCAGATGTTTGGCTAGTGTTTGGCCGAAGACAACATCATAATTACTGAATGGCTCTGGCTGAAATTATGCACACAAAATTCTGGACCTAGAATAACATATAGGCTATTTTTTATTCCAAAAAACGCCTTCGGAACCGCGGGCAGATGCTAGTATGTACATAAATCAACACAGCCGAACATAAAACCTCTTCTTTTTTCCGAAGTCGGTTAAAAAGTCTACTCCGTTGTAAATTCTAGACATTCATAGAACTAAAAATGGCGCCTGCAATTTCAATTAAACCAGTGTTGTTATCCTAAAATACGAGCTAACAGCCAAGAGCTTTTAATTATCAACGTGCGTGTTTACCACGTTTCAAGATAAATGAGCGCTCGTGCGTGGAAAGGATTTGTCCACAATATAGGCGAATTGGGGCTGTTAAGGGACGAATGTGGGCAAAATCGCCAGAGGTGACGTTATTTGTCGACAAATCTATCATCACGACGTGGGTAACCTCATTTGTTGTTTGGGCCTCCGCGATAAGCCGTGATGTTTGTTTGACGTTATTGAACCGGATGAATTGTTTGTTGAGGACGTTATGTTTTTGTGAGGAATTTATTGACAGTATGATCACCTCGGTTATCAATTACCTAGAGCGAGCCACGTGTAGCGCAACGAACCCGAAGAGAAATTTACCTCCCTCCGACACTAGAGCCTGACCAGGTCTAGCTGGCTCAGTTATCAATATTCTCTAGCGCAAATACGTGACAAACAAAACAATTTATTACTCCGATCAGTTGAATGTAATTGAGAACTCACTGTCATGAAGGCAACGCAACACAAATTCCCTTGAAACTTCGTACAGTCGATTATAAAGAGGGTTCGATATACTCGACGGTGCGGTGGGACGAACAAAGTTGATTTGATTCCCTATCATATCATGTTTCGGATCTCATATTTTGCCACCAGTTTCCTCACAATGTCTTATTTCATAAGGGTACATGCTGGAATCCACATATAGTTCTGTGATGGAACCATAGGTAAGTAGGAACATTTACATCATAGTTTCATTACAATCTTGATGCTCGCGCGCGCAATTAAGGTTTGTGAAAGCGAAAATGTCTAACATTATGGAAATATGCCCACTATTTGCATACTCTACAATTAGAAATTATATGGTGGATCGGTGTTAAGTAATGATTTACACGATTTGAATTAAACTGTTATATGGTTTGGTACGTACTAGAAAGTAAAGGAAATAAATAAAAGATTCCGGCATGTGTGCATTGAGGTCTTATTTAACGTGAATAAATTAACTAACAATGCTTTTGCTGTTTGCGTTGTCCAATTCAAAGTGTACTTGCCCCGTTTTCGCCGCTCGTATACCACATTATTCAGAAAATACTGTTGGACATATCTATTTATCCAAACATCATCATCTAACTAAAACTAAGCAGTCAATTAAAGATTGACTGATTATGTCTGATTAGTTCTGTCTTTCTTACTAAATTCTTCTTCATCGCCAATCAAGATCTAAATCATATTGAAACAAGTGAAAACGGTAAGATAAAGATCCTGCATCGGCAAAGCACGCGCTGGAACAAAACATGTGTGTCATCGAGAAGTATGCAGTGGAGAAACGCGAGCGGCCGCCACGCTTCGTTGCGCGGCTTTTACTGCGGCCCGAGTGCGCGCGGGTAGCCGCCTCAAATTATGCACCTCTCAGAAGTATCGACTATGATTATACTCGTGTCGGTTCGTCCGTCCCATCGGATTATGACCCACCTGAGTTTGCGCACACACTTGTGCACTAAAATATGTCTTGCCCACATGTCTAGTTGTTGAGACAGGCCGCGCCGTGGCTGAAATTTCGGCTAGGAGGACATTATTATCGTTAAAGTATATTTCGGCTGCATCTTAAAATGAAATTGTAAAGTAGGTAGGTATTGAGGTTTTTCTTGGGGTCCTTAATCAAAGGGTGCCAATAAGAGTCTATTACTAAGCCTATGCCATCTGTCCGTCCGCTAAAAGGCTCCAGAAACGATGCCGCAGCCGCAATTTGTGAAGCTTGTCCAATTTTTGCATATAATAATTTTACTATGTAGCCACGACAAATATTTAAATAAATAAAACAACTAACTCCATTCCACACCCAACCTCTTACAAGAAACCGCAATTTATAATGTTTAAATGTAACGTAACATCAATACATTTTTATTTACGGAACACTCAAAGCGCTTGTCCGACTCTAGTTATTTTATCTGAACAAATGTGTAGTCTGCATACCAAATACGCAAGCAAGACAATTATAACAGCTTGTTAAATGCAAAAAATTAAGATTATTGATGCGGGACGATAGAGATTAGCTGTCAATTAAACGAATGTCTATAAAAGTCAACGAAAGAGAAGAAGGTGCAATAAAATAAACATTATGATTTGCCAAGTCATGGCGAGATTTGAATCGCTTATAGGCGGTGTTGTACTTTATTATTATAATAAACAAATCAATTATCAAACTCTTGCCAAATAGTTATTTCTCTTCCCAAATTTACGTTTAAAATCAATTTTATCATTCATTAGTTAATTATAGAGATGATCAGCAGACGAACATTCGGATGTATTACTTGTACAGGCTCACATCGTTGGATGACTCGAATAACGTGTAACTGCCAGCTGCATCAGAATACCTCAGATTCTCAGGATTATCTAAGGCTTAGAAGGTAACTATATAACGTTAATAAAGTGATTTCTTTTCTTCTAATTTACTTACTGTTACGCTTGTCGAATACAGCGGTTATAAAATTGTAAACAGAAGAAAGTTTATGAAATAAATTACGTAAAAAGAGCCATATTATGAAGTGTTGATTCAAATTTTGTTTTATAAGTAGTTTAAAGATTTTTTTATTAGCTGACCCGACACAGACGTTAAAAATCCCACAGACAGAACCAGTTATTCCTATCCCTTCCAATGTTTCAATCAAATGTGCAAATTTTCCTGTTTTTTTTTTTCCTAAAAATCGGGTTTTGTGCTCGGACAACAAAAGAGGAAGTTCTCAAGACTCGTATTTTTCTTATTAATTCTATAGATTTTCATCGCTCGTACTGTGACCACACTCCATTTGTTTTGCGCTGCGGTTTTACGCAGAATTACTTAGCTAATTAAGAAATTGCGACCGTCATTCACACCGGGTAACTTTGCTGGTATACCTTCAGCTTTAATTTATTATGTTAGGTTAAGCACACAATGTGCTATAGCTGGGTAGCTATTAGGTATTTTAAGTGGGTTTTACTATCACAATCTTCTAGAAAAAAGTTGCCTACTGCAGGACATAAGGGCGATCTGCTTCTTTCTTCTTCTTTTGTCACCTGCTATCAGTTATCAGTGGCTATCTGGCCAGGGATAGATAGCATGAAATTGATAATCACGAGCATCAGTCAACCACATGGTTAGCTACTGCTAGTGTTTATCAATTCTAAGAGCATGCCATTGCCAATGTAGTCTACCTTGGTTCTTCTACAAATTTGCTCTTAACTGATTCGATCTCCTCGGACTCCTCAGAGTCTCTTTGCGAGGTCACATTTCTCATAGCCCTCTCCATTGCTTAGTACTATTGTTGCAGGTCAACAATTATGTTACAGACAGTAATTTTATGATCACTAAGCCGTGTCGTGCAGGTTAAGGCTTGATAGTCCAGCAGAGGCCGCACTTTTGTGATTTTTAAATTCATCTGAGACTCAGAAAATAGTGTTTAAAATTCTGGAAAAAATATATATTACATAGGGATCTAGTCTAGTCAAAGTCGCAATCAGTTACCAGATCTAATGAACTTCACTCGATAGAAAAAAATCACAAAGTTACCCCTTTTTCTAATGTTTTTTCAATATTATGACCAGTGAACTACTGATATTTTACTTTTTTTTGTACCTAACTAAAAACACTTAATATTTCTAAACAAATTTGCAGAGTTTGACTTGATAAAATGTTTTTCTTAATCACTGTTTATATAACTACAAAAAACACGAGCGCGGCGGCTTGGCAGGCGCGTGTTGGCCTTTACGCCTACTGCTGCAGGAATACCTGGCCTTAAGAATTTGCACCACCCCAACTCTACCCGCGCGGGTGTCCGACTAACTAAGGGATATCAACTGGGGGGCCGCCAAAAGCGGTCTTTGCAGAACAGACCCACCACCGAACTGCGATCCCCAACCCGCATGACCAGCGTGGGGATTATTATGACACAACCCCCTAATGATACAGGCCACTAAGGCGCTTATCGGGTGAGGCTTATGTCCAGCCGTGGACTTCCATGGGCATGTCGATGAATATAATTCTTATAACGAGCATACATATCTGGTATTCAATTCAAACCTCTATGAATAATTGATTGAAAAATGAAACATTCATAAACTAATAGGTATCATTAGTCGTAAATTATGCAGCAAACTGTGTTTAAACTCAACAATGCAAATTATCATGCAAATTATCATTAGCTATATTTGACGACGACCTCTGTGGCGCAGCGGGCGAAGGTCCGCCTGCGACGCAGGAGGTTGCGGGTTCGATTCCCGCCTCGGGACAAATGTTTGTACGATCTGCTGATATTTGGTCAGGGTGTTCTGGATGTTTTTCTTTCTATAATAAAAACTAGCTGACCTGGTGAACTTCGTACCGGTCTCGCCTTTTAATTTAAACCTTCCCTGAACTTACACAAACATTTCGAGACCATAATTAGCCAAATCGGTCCACCCGTTCTTGAGTTTTACCGAGACCACAGATATTATAATACTATACTAGGAGACAAACGAACAGCAATTGATTCTTATATATAAGAAGAAGAAGATATCTATCTATGTTGTGTATTGTATTATGTATATCGGTTATCTAGTACCCATTAACACAAGCTCTGCTTAGCTTGGGGCTAGATAATGATTTGTGAATTGTCCAGCATTATTTATTTATATTTATTTATTTATATAAGCTTTCGAAGTTGCAGATTAATATATTTGTATCTCTCACCTCACCTCAACAGCCTATATTGGTCCACTGCTGGGCGCAGGCCTGATAAGCACCTTATTGACTTTTATCTCACGGGGGTAATGCCCATAATCCCCACGCTGGGCATGCGGGTTGGGGATCAGTATATGTATTTCATCGATACAAATTGCAACTACTATTTACAATTGAAACAGTAAAGTTAACTGCAGACTGTTGCAAACAATCTAGAGGTAGCCCAACTAGCCCAAAAATTAATATTTTTATCCGCAATATTAATATGAACTTGTTTCTCTTTACAGGTAAGGATCATCTGCAGTTACAGGAGAAAGCGGTCACGGCAACTTGGGTTTGTCGCTATATACTTTTATAATTTTATTGCCCCTGGGTTTGCTCCAGGTACCAATAGTTTTTCAAAGTGGTTTCTACTAATAAATAATACTGACATCATCTGGTCCCAAAGCAGAGCCTGTTTTATGGGGTACCATATTAAAGTTAACCGTAAAATACATGTAAATTGTAAAGTTGGGGTAGTCGCCTCCGTGGCGATAGGTAAATACAGTGGCGATACAGTGGCGTTCATCATTAACTAACCCCCCTAGTAGGTTTGAAGTCTCGTTATTACATCAGTTTTGGTTTTCTAATATAAAATTTGGCGATTTTGTATAAATCGGCTTGCTAACTACATTTTACCGAAAGATTCTAGTTTCAAAATAGTTCTCTATCCATGGAAATTGACTTCAAACGTAATAGGTCAGCTAACAATCAACGCCACTGTACGTGCCACACTAGCAAAAAAACCGAACTTCTGAAAATTTAAATCAATAAGATATATATAAGTACTTAAAAATAAATATTAAGTTTATTTTCCTGTCTATGTAGGTATCCTCAATATGTATTGAGTATTCATAAGCTCAATGTATTGAGCCTATCAAAATTTTATTACAATTTTCAGAAGTTGGGTTTATTGTTAGTTTAGTGGCACGTATCCTAGGGGGTCAATCCCGACTCTCTCCTACACCCAGACCCAGAACATATACTTGCAGATCATATAAACATTTGTCCAGCGGCGGAAATCGAACCTGCAATCTACTGTGTCGTATCCGGACCGCCTACTGCGCCACTGAGGTCGACCAAGTTCTCAAACTATTATTTCATAATTCACTAAATTGAAAACTCTCTTTACTTTCCCGAGTTGTGTAAGTAACATGTAAAGAGTAACAGCTCTTTTCTGAATATCCCTTGTCCGTATCATATTTCAACTTTTCTTGGTTTTTACATCATACTAGCAACTAAACTCTATTCCTAACCATGTAAGGTTGAAAACCAGCTGATAGTGATCGAGATCACCATATTGGTACAAAAACATTGATAACGGACGTCCAGTTAGGCTTCGCTCTGATTGTTCCACCGGTGCATGAGTCTGAGATGGACGATGAGTGTTAGTAGTTTTATGGCTTTTACTAGCTTCCGCCATTTTCCTCCCGCGACTTCGCGGTAACGCGTCACTGCCAAGCTTCACCGATGTGACCAGCAGGGGCGCGAAGGCAGTCGAAGTGTTAAGTAAGGGTGAAATCTAAAGATCGCACACAAGCCCGTCGGGCCATGGACCAAGACTGCAAGTCAATAGAAATTAGCGCCGTGATCATGGCTATGTGTTGAGTTGAGTGAGACACGCATAAAAATAATTGTAATACGAGTACACTTAAAATAAACTAAACCCTAGGTCCGTGGGGGACCGAGGCGTCCCCGATATGCGTATTGGGGACGCTTCCGATTGGTATTGATATGAATAGAATATCATTTATTGTCCAAAGTAAAGAGCTACAGCAAAATTTGTTCTTATAAAACCTAGTGCGCGGCACAATGCAACGGAGTCGTCAGATGACACATAAGTTAACACCTAAGTACACGATTCTTAAATATTATAAGTAGAAAAAAGTAATGCCATTCTTGTAAAAACCTTAAGTAAATTCTATTCAATGTTGCAAACCAGAGTCAAGCGAAACAAAATTAACTAAAATTTATAAAGCTGTAGAGAGGCTGTCAATAAAATATTGTAGGTATAGTAAGAATATTGTAAATAAAAATATTTAATTGTGTATGGATCAGTTGAGCTAGGTCAAGATGGCTTGCAACAGGTAGTTAGCACAACCGTTTCAATTGCAAATACTCGTTCTAATTTGTTTTTATTTTTATGTAGGTAAATATAAATATTATGTGCTAAAGAAAAGAAATACCTTCAGCCACACGCCCTTGGTGGGTTCTTAAGCGACTACCATTGTTCTGCCTAGTTTTGAATGTGCGAATCTGCTGACGAATTAAATTATTTAACCTTGACTCCACTTGACTCCTGGATTAGGGTACCAGAAAACCACACTTTGTCATCCTGTCGTCACGTCATTTGCTTTTGGTATCCCTAAACACCAGCCTCGTTATGAAACAGAATACACAAAATATAATATTTCCCAGTAATTTCAATTTAAAATTCATCTAGATAGAGCTTAAGATAAAACTAAAACAAGTAAGCTAACATCCTACATAATTTCCACTATTTATCAAATGTTCTGCATTTCCATTTTCAATTGCTTGCTACTGCAGCTACCTAACTATTCAGTTTTGAGTACTTTAGAAGAGTTTTGTATACTTTAAACATGCAGTTTAGTTTAGTCCCATTTTGCACACGGCATTTGGAACATAAACTTTATAGTACCAACCAAGCACTAGAGACAATACTCATAACTTTGAAAATGGTTCTAGAAACGCGTAATATTAAGTCTGAAATCTGAATCGTTTACAATTTGTTCTAGTGCCCGTACTGCAACGAACTTCGCCAAATTGGAGATGAAGACGTCCTGTTACATAGACACCCCTCTCAACATTAAAAAGTGGCTAAGCAGTGTTTTTCTCTTTCTGACTTATGGCAACAGAAGCAAACAAACTTATGACAGATTTTTGTAGATAAGAGGGTTGATAACTCTAATTAGGTTAATAAGTTTTTAGAGAAACATTGGTGTCGATTCTATTGGTACCAAAACTTGAATTATCTAGCCTTAAAATTTTGCCGTTTACGCCAACTTTTTAAGGCTAGTTAAGGTGTCTTACACAGTACACACCAAAGTCGGGAGGCCGCCGACAAATTTAAAAAAACTGTCAGCTGTCTGCAATATTCATACACTGAAATCACACCAACCCACCGCGCTGGACTGTGTCACCGACTTTGGTGTGTAGTAGCTTTATATCAACAGAATTGACATCATTGTCAACATATTCAAATGTAAAGTTAGTGTGGCTTATGACATCGACAATGTAGCTTCACGACTAAGCTTTCAGTAAGCGGCGATTAGCTAAGTAAGCCGCTCGAACTCTGCCCGGGTAATGACAGCAGTTAAGTACTAGTAGGTGCTGGGCAAAGTTATCAACAAGATAAGTCGTATATAGTCTGCACTTATCCAATTTGCAGAAAATCGCCCGTGCAGTTTTATATTCATGCTCTATAAAACTTTATCGATAAAAGTTCGTTGATTTGATACCATTTTGATGTTTGCCATTTTAGATAAAACTAGCTAACCCGCGACGACGATCGCGTGATGGTTCTTTGGCTTCCTGCCCTTATCCAAAGAAGTATTATAGT
This sequence comes from Eupithecia subfuscata, assembly GCA_963564075.1. Lineage (NCBI taxonomy): Eukaryota > Metazoa > Arthropoda > Insecta > Lepidoptera > Geometridae > Eupithecia > Eupithecia subfuscata. Next base: position 10,167,434 of record OY751103.1, on the reverse strand, counting down.
TACCATATTGTCCTGACACGAATCCCAAAGTCCTTTCTTCTGAGAGACTGGGATGCGCCTATAAGTGAGCTAGTACGAAAAATCTTATTACGTAATAATAAGATCTACCAGCTCATCAGAACGGCCTCGTCTACTCGCCGTTACCGGGTGGGAATCAGGAATTTGGTTACATGTTCTACCTTCCGAAAATCTAGGTACCCTTGTAGATAATAACTCATTTCGGGTGGCAACCTCTTACGGCATAAGCGATACTCAAGCATAGATTGATGACTGAGTAAACTTTCATAATACGGGCCTTAGTATTATTTTTATAGTATGGTTAGTCTCTGTTGAGAGAATCCGCTGCCATGGCCGAAAATTGGCAAGGAGGACATCATTATCATTGCTATATGCATTGTATTGTGATCGAACATAGGCGCAGGCATAGGATCAACGCCCATCAATGTTTACCAAACAACGCAATCATCATTGGTCCCACGACTCAGAAAAAAAGCTTTATAATCCGGTTTTAGCATTTTTTTTTCTCCAAAATTGATGAGTTTAGGTTTATGACCGCCAGAATCCCGAAATTGGCTAATCCTCATTTGAAAGTGCCGGTCTTTCCCATTAATTAAAACCCCTCAAGGGAAGGCATCCCGCAAACTTACTCTTTACGATCCCTCTTTTAATTTATTTTTTTACATCCCTAAAACGCGAAATATGAGCGTTTTATCTCGCATGAAAGTTTTCTTGTAATTTTTAACATGGAAAGTTTTACGGCGCCCGGGAGAGTTGTAGCACGTTGTCGCAAATAGTTAAAGGTGACAAAATTTACACGAAATTGCTACATAAAAATTGCAATTCTTTGGAAAGGGTGAACTTGCTTATATTATCGACGTCGAATTCGCTACTACTCGTAAAAATAAACGTCCTTTATAGTCTTGAATTCTAGATGTAGAAGATGCTTAGTCAATCTACGCAAATGATCTTCTAAGCGATGGAGTTTTGGCTTATGATCTTCCATTTAATAAGTGGAACACATTAATCTGCTATATCATAATATGATAGAGCAGATAGGTGTGTAGGTGTGGCTTATTTAGGTGTGACTGTTATAAGTACCAAAACCAAAAACATGGAGGAAATAATTCGATAAATATTAACAAATTCAGACGCGTAAATTTTTTCAAGCCAGCATTTAAGTTACCTTTTAAATTAATCAAATGAATACGAGTTTGAAACAACCACATATCTCTCCGCAAGCATATATTAATGCTCCGCAAAATAACAAGATTTTCATTCCGGCCCGAACCAATCCTCGGCACTAGCTCATGCTCGTCCCTAGGCAGATACCAGGTATAGCTGAAGCATGTTTTCACTTACGGGAAATAATGGTGGGAACTTTACATGTGAAGCTATTTTAAACTTTGTCTGAATGATATATGGATCACAAGTTATTGGAATGCATAGTTACGGTGGACGATAGGAATGAAAATATTGTTATTTGAGAGTATATCTAATATTTTAAAGCCTAGCCTAGGTGTAAGTAAGTCTTATACTTGGTAAATTTTTCTCCTCTGGAGTGGTTAGACTCTAGAGAATCTAGAGTTTTTTAATAATGTGCTTAGGTAAATACATATAATTTTCACTACATTCCAGCAGACTTCATAGTCGTTTTAATAGAAACGCTAACTACACGCCAAGCCAACAAACTTTAGAAACAGCATTTTGTAAAATGGGTTAGAAGGATATAATTGTAGTAAGTATCAAAGTTTAACAATCATGGCGTTTTATTTCTCAGACTATGAAGGAGCAGTGCCCTAAGCAATTAACGGGGGCGAAATTAAATTGACCATGGCCTGGATGGTCTTCGCGGCTATTTTTAATTTGACCTTTGATCTGGGAACACTATGGTATCGTGACGATTCAGAGAAAACAACAAATTAAAGTACTTGCAGTACTTTAATTTGTAATACGGTAAATAATATCAAACAAGGTGTTTTAGTTCTTTCTGATATGCTATATGAAACATCATCAATGTACGTTCAATAATTCACGTTCTGCTATGTAAGCATAGAATGATTATAAGTCAGAGCTGGAGTTCACACAAGATGCTGGCTTGAAGCCAAGGAAAAGGCTGCCAAATGTTGGTTTTTTGGACCTTCTCAACTGGAATTCCAAGATTTCTGCCCCTAATTTGTGTGGCATGACCGTGCCAGTAAGTTATCATTATCATGTTTAGAAGCGCTTAATGCGGTCAGTGAGCTTAGCGAAATCGATGATTTTGTAGTAATGTTTGGCTTGAACAAATTAATGAAAAATGTTCATGAGATCTATTTCTATCTTCTGTCTATGACTAATAAAATGGTGCGTAACTTAACTGCGGCGATTAGTTAGCTTCAGAACTCGTAAAGGCGGTGAAGATGGTAATTAAATCTTAGTTAAGGTACAAAATACAAAAATTAAGTACTTAGGTACCTGCCATTCCTAAGTTCCTATGGTCCCTATGACATGTCTTTTCAGTATGGTTACTTACCTCCTTCGTCTGCTATGACTTTTCCTGCGGTCCCGGGCGGGCGGGTCGCTGGCGTAGGCGCCGCCCTCGCCCTCCGCGCTGTGGCCGGCGCCCATCCTCAACCCATTCCACAACACACACCCTCACTGACAGCACGCACGACACCCGTAGGGTTACAACCCCACTTGCGAAGCGAGGGTAAGAATCAAAGTTACACACAGTCACATTCCAAAATTCAAACGGTTTCGCGCTCGCGTCGATTCTAAACTGTCAATGTCAAAATTCCGCGTTTTTTCGGCTGTCACAAAAGTTTTTCCTTTTTATCGGGCACCAGGTGTTTGATGCATATGTAACAGGGTGTCGTGGTGATGGTGGCCCAGTGGCAGCGTAGTGCCCGGGCGGCTCGCGGCGCAAATGTGAAACGTACCGTCGCACGCGCAGATGCTCGCGTTGTCTTGACTTATTGCTAATTACTTTATGTTATGAGCGCTAGCGTGTTGAGCGCTTTGATTATACGTTTGCTTAAATCAATCAGAGTTGAATTAATGCTCTCTCCGATCGCGATGATTATCTTTATGTTCTCGATTATGTTTTACACGATTAAATGATCACATTCCATTCGCAAACATAATAATAGGAGAAAACGTACTACTTCAGCTATCAGTATCAATAAAATTATAAGAAATCCTCGTCAGATGTTATCCAAGAAAGAGGCGTTACGTTCAAGATCCTAGCATTCTCTCGTACCTTTACGACATTACGTAAGAAAACAGTCTCACAGGCCTCTTTCATTCTAATTGGCTTTACCTGCTCCTTCACTATTTTCAGTCACACGACCAACCAGTCTCTATAATAAAGATAGCACGAATCTTTTCATTGCTTCATTCGCGTAAATACTGTAATCCCTTCTAACCCTCTTTGAACAGTGATCGGATTACACGTATTACGGAGAGACATGCTTGCTTAAGAAATTGCAAACGAGCAATTGGTTGTTTCGATTCAGTAGTGCGAAAAAAAGATCAGGCCATCAGATCTTTTTTTTTCGTCAACCATATTAATGGTAAAGGTTGACAAAATGACGCGATTATTAGTGTGCTTTTTACGAGACCACTGCACTTTTCTATGTTTGACCACGTTTTACAAAATAGTCCGATTTTGTCGGTTTTGTCATTCAGCAGAACTTGCGATATGTTTCCATAACAATACCTTTCCGCGCCGTATGAAACTGTTACGAAAGTCGGCAATATACCCTTTACGAAATGTCTCTGTAATTTTGCGTCTGAAATTACACTGGCATCCAAATTCGTAACCAGAGCACAATCCTTCACTGCTTGTCTACAGAGATTACTGAGGCTCCGAGATTTGATTAAATCCTAATACCTACTATCTCGTACCAACTCTTTGTGTAAACCCATTTTAAAAACATTGTTTTCGAAATACGTGGTTGGTTTAGGCCTCAAGCACTTCCAGTTAATTAAACAAGTTTGTTAGATTGTTGTTCGCTGAAAAGGATCTTCCGAAACATTGTTCAGTTGGATATACCGACCTTTTTCGAAACTATTCATGGGCATCCACAAAAGATAGTGTTCCGTGGAAAAGGACCGTTGTAAATTGAGACCCTGTTATTTTTGCCAGCCAATTTGTCGTAACTAGATATGGTTTACAACAAAATTCCCATTTTGTAGATTTATTATTTTAAAACCGAATGCTACAACCTGAATTGAATTTGTGAAATAAAACGAACCTGAAAGCTTTACGATTGATAAACCCGGGATTAGGTTAACGAGTAAAATCAGGTTTTCGCCCTGATTTTTGGACAGTCTTTATTATCGGGTTTTATTTTCTTTAAATACGGTACATTGTACGTAGGAACGTTAAGAGTCAGCTGCTTTCTGACATATCGGCGTTGGGATTCAAACCGAACAGGCAAAAAATAACTAATAAGTAATAATAAGCCACTATCTTATCTTAGCATTGTCATACGGCGGCGCAATACAGCCAACCGACTGGTATTGATATAGATCAGTTGAGCTACATGTAGATTGTTTACTACAGTTTGGAGTTAGCTCCATTGTTTCAATTGAAAATACTTACTAGTCATCATCCGCAACCCGACTTCACCCACTGCTGGGTATAGGTCTCCAAACTTTTGTGCCACTCCACACGGTCCTGCGCCAATCTCATCCAGAATAAATAAATAATGAATAAAAATAGAATAAAGAACTATTATCTTTCAAATCAGTTTCCCCAAAAGCCGATCTCTTCTACATTAGGCCACCACACACGGACTAATAATTGTTGCGAGGCGACTCGGAAATCGCTTCGCTCTCGTTTCTACTAATTACACGAGCGGTTGCTTTCCCGGTGGAAACCTCGCGGAAGAACGGATGCTTTGGTCGACGGTGTAGACGATCCACCTGTTGCGCGTTTGCAGACACCGGAATCTTATTGATATTGGTGTCAATTCAAATGTGCCCAAAGCTAAACTAATTTGACAGTAGGTACAGCAAATGATAACATCATTTTAATTTTGATCATTATGACAGGGATGACAACATTTTTAAAAATTATATGGAGCTCGTGTCACTGGTATGACTTTATTGTATTATCATTTTTAGTTCATTACGTCCGAGGTTAGTAATGGCTGGGTTGCTGGCCGCGATGATGAAATTTTGATCATTATGACAGGGTTGACAACATTTTTAAAAATTATATGGAGCTCGTGTCACTGGTATGACTTTATTGTATTATCATTTTTAGTTCATTACGTCCGAGGTTAGTAATGGCTGGGTTGCTGGCCGCGATGATGATGGCCGAAAGCGTAGGTTAGCGTAAGTCCAGGTCATCGCAGCGCGGTCAGCATTGCAGTCCTTGATGGACAAGCTGAAACCGAAGGCCGAGCCGAAACCGAAGGTTATAGCGCGGACAGCAGGGGCTGCAATGATGACCAAGCTTGAAAGCCGAGACCGTAGTTAGCTTAGTTTGAGGCCATCATAGCGTGGTTAGCAGGGCAGTCTTTGTGGACCAAGGCTTGTATAGTGTTTTACTCAAACAATACGAGTTATAACACATTCAAAAATAGATAAAAACCTAACATGCAAAAATGTTCACCGCGATGCTCTTTTGTCAGTTTTCCGCGTTTTCTTTATTTTCTAATCAGCCAGTGAAGCTTGTACTGCTCATTATGCATAAAACCTTTATGCATCTGACTCCATTTCAAAATACATTGCGGGTCGCAAAACACGACAGTAATGAAAATTGCGGGCTGCCTTTTGAGTAAGCCACGTAGGCAGACTTTGATCGGGTTGTCAAAATAATATACAGATTACGTATGATGTTTGAGTAAATACTTTAATTTTATTATCGTGTTCAAAATAATGCTAAAGCACCAATGAGGTAAAAATTCCCTTCGGTTTTTAGGCGAACTTCAATATTGTACTTGTATTTCTCAGGGAATCTTCGGCAGGCACTTTTTATTGTTCTGGAAAATATTATTAGCATCTAACTAAGGAGTTGATGCAGAATGAAGCTAACGGTCCTGAGAGGCAGTCGGTTATTTCTTTGATTACAATAAAATTATAGTTACCTATATCTTTTCTTTATTCTACATTCGTATAAAACTTTGGAAAATGAGGAAAATATTTCGTTCTGTACGTGTGAATGTCACACGTGTAGTCGCAATAACAGGGCCACATGTCGAATCTTTCCGAAACTTCCGCACCTACCAAACATAATGGTGTCGATCTGTTGGCACAAAGCCTAACTAGCCTAACAATGTTACCGTCCTTTTATCTACCATCGATTTTTTTTAAGCCAGTTAGTTAGGTTGAGGTACCAACAAAATAGACACCATTGCACATATTAAAAGTTTACCGTAAAAATTCATGTCCTCTTAGTCTAATTTCGGCTACGGCGGACAGTCTCGGAGAGTAGTTATTTGCGCAGGACATAATTATAGTGCACAAGTGTGTCCTCAAATACCGTGAAAAAATGCTGGCTATGGATACCCTGTAGGTACCTATCATCACGAGAATTATTGAACAACCCTGTGTAAATAAAAACACAACTAAAAACCACTGCCTACCTACACTATTTATGTTTGTTTCCATTTCTTTCTTTAACTTTTAATAATGTCATTCTCAACAGGTGTTCATATTGGCATGCTCAGTCTGTTTTCACCTGGGCCAAAAAAACTGCTCTGTTATTTAAGCTCCTCGCAAAAAATACAATTTGCTTTTTCAATGAGCGAAGTGTTTCCGATTTCCCCACTTTGTTATTCCTCATAACTTCGCTCGAATTCAATTGTATTTTCTTTATAAAACACAATTTTCACGTACAATTCTATAAGGAGTTTCATCTGAGCTCCTAATGATTGAGCGAAATTGAAAAGAGAAAATGAACATAGATCAGAAATGAGTTTGAAAAATAAATTAGATAATAAAGTGGAAACTCTCGTCGAGGTAGATAAACTTTTGTATATACCCGATCGAGACCCGATCGAATTTATCTTTTGTGTATACCGACACCATAGACAATTTTTAAGTTATTAATCGTGAAAAATGTCGCTGCCTGTTCTCAAACGAGTTTGATGTGTCTACCCAGAAATCAGAAATCAGAGAGGCGAGTCTATTTGACGTTAGTAACGAGATATGATCGTGACGTCTTCTTTTTGTATGGGATTTGCGTAGTTAGCTCCGCACGACATAGACGCTGTACCAAATTCTATGGAACAAGCATAACGTCATACGTCAATAGGGAGTATCCTGATTCCTCCTCTGACTCTTAGACTTTATCCTAACTGTAAGTAGAAACATCATGACAAAGGCAAAATAATTAGTTCCCATTCCTAATCAATCCTGTATGTAGATTGCGTGAGAAAGCCTTGACAACACATTCGTGACCGTGCTAAAAGCAAAACTGTTTTGGCACATGCCCAAATACTACATGTGGGTAAATGGTAACCAAAGTAGAAGCCCCTGAGTCTTGTTTTCTTTTTAACGAAGTCCCATAATAAAACCACAGTATAATAAGTAAAACATATATAGGTAGGCTGTGATAAAACTGAGCATTTTACTTGTAATTAAGCTATTAAAATAACTCGCGACTGTAACAAGGCGCAAGAATGGTGTCGTACATTCTTCCTCGTTTCGGTAGCATGTCGCGTGTTGCTCGCTTCTTGCAATAATGCCCAGCCGGCTTTGTCTTGTCGACATAGTACTTAGTAGAGTCGAAATTACAATATTTTTAGTGAGAAAGCATAAATTTTCTGCCGCTCCGTGCTTGCCACATAATTTTGTATGTTCTGAAAAGCATGCACGGCACAGCCTAGAATAATGAAAATGTCTATGTTTTTCTTGTTAGAAGCGTCTCTTAAACAACCGGGAACTACCTAACTGCAACTTAATAAAGACAAAGCTGCCGCAAAATAAGAATATTAGCCATAATAATACCTCTTCCCCGAGACCAAAAAGCAAACTCTTCGTCATCATAAGGTAAAAATACATTGACGAAGGTCCGGGATGACAAGGCCTTACCCGGATTTAACGGCGGGATCATCCCGGATAAGAATATAAAGTATCCGAGAAAGGCCCCACTTGATATTGTTGAGCGGCCAATGGAGAAACAGGACAGGCCCGTAAATAAGGTGTTGCCAATAAAAGTGCTGGGAAATTTACGGGTTTAATACTGGCGCTGAATTTAGTTTGATAGAGGAAAATTGGTTCGGAGAATGCAATATACTTAATTGTAAATGTGATTGAAGATTTACGATGTTAGTAACGGCTAAACAACCTACCTACCTTCGTCTGAATCTGAAAAAAGTTTATTCTTATTTTAACAGTCAACACGAATATAAATTAAATTTGAGATATCTGAACATACTATAAATACATAGATTTTTTTCTTACTTTGGGTGAGAAGTATAAGTAAAGTAATAATTTATTGCTTGAAATACCTTTAGATATAGTACTAAGTTGATGAGTGTTGTAGACCTCTATAAAAACAAATGACAAGAATATCAGCTCGACTAATTCACCGAAAGTGATTAATTAATCACAGATGATGAGGGCATAAATGGGGATATACCTACTGTGATCATAATTTAAACTCACGTTCACTAAGACCTGATTGTATGAATGCAATAAATAAAATACCTACTGAATACAGATAATATTTTAGCTATCGGATTCAGTCTTAGATATTATTAAGTACCCTAGCCTGGAATCACTCGAATTGATTGGCACAATCACTTCAGCCGCCCCGAGTGCTGCGATAAGAGCCGTGACGAGTTTCAAGTGCGAGCTCTCCACAGCTCGTTGGCTATGCTTCGGTGCAGTTCAGAGTATGAACTGAGGATTCTACAGCTGGGAAGCAATTAGTATTACCTATTTGACGACCTCTGTGGCACACCGGGCAAAGGTCCGCCTGCGACGCAGGAGGTTTCGGGTTCGATTACCGCCTCGGGATAAATGTTTGAACGATCTGCACAAATTTACTGTCCAGCATTATTCTTTTATTATTTAGTGCACCTGTGTTTGCGCACCAATTGTGTGCGCATACACTATAATTTATCCTGTGTATATGGTTAGTCTCCGTTGAGACTGGCCGCCGTCTTCGGTATTATTTACACAAGCACAGGGAATGTTTTGTAAATTTCAAACAATTCTTTTTTTAATAACAGTCTCCAAAAAACAACAGTACTGTGTAAGCGAAAACAAAAACTCGTCAATAACTGATTACTTAAAGTGATCAGAACCAATACTAATATTAACCAATATGAGTTTGCTGAGCTTAGAGTTTGTAAGGTCCAAAGTTTACCTGAAAATAGCAGTCCAAATCCAATCCTATTGGACGTTGAATGCTTCTATTGTATCCACGCGAATCCCTATCGACTTGCAGTTTTATTGTTCTCACTCGCGCATTGAATGGAATTGAATCAATGCATTCCGCGATAGAATTCTAACGTGGCAAGTTTTATTAGGTTAGTAAAGCTCCCATTGAAAAGGTTTCCTTTGCAAATATAGGATTTTCTTACACCTGACCTAATACTTGCAAGTCAGGTGTAAAAGTGTTAAAGTCAGGGGTGCGATTTCAAGTTAGAAAATAATATTAGTTAAATTCGTTTTACCTTTAATAGCAGCAAATATTACTCAATCAAGTGACATTTTTATACGACCTAGGCATTTCTCATGTTTCCTTTCACTACTCTGTTTTCTACTACTAAAGTCCAATCTAGCAGGTGCTCAAATCTCATCGTCGATCGTCTATCGATTAGTTTAGTCGATTGTAGTTTAGTTAGATTAGCGACGGGGCTGGGGGAGATCATCTGCGTTTTGGCCATAAAAGTATTAGTTATATAGCATTCACTGCCCAGCCTCGGCGGTGCGACCCGCATTGGCGCGCCACCGCAACACGGGCTGGGGGAGATCATTTGCGTTTTGGCCATAAAAGTGTTAGTTATATAGCATTCACTGCCCAGCCTCGGCGGTGCGACCCGCATGGGCGCGCTGCCGCTACACGGGGCTGGGGGAGATCATCTGCGTCTTGGCCATAAAAGTGTTAGTTATATAGCATTCACTGCCCAGCCTCGGTTTTTATTGGTTCACACATAATAAAAATACAATAATAATAATAATAAAAAAACCCTTAAATATAGTAAATTAATTTTATGGGAACCAAAAGATCATCTGCGCATCTGCTGCCTTGGCCATAAAAGTGGTAACGCTTTGTCGTTATTTAAAAAAAAAACATTAAAACTGGTCGTCCCAAAAGAAACAGTGCCCGGAATGCTGTTTGCATTGCCACGGCGGGGTGGAGCGACGTTGGATGGCAATACTAATTTGTAGACCGAAGTAAAAGCTGTTTTGCACTTGTAGGAGTTTAAACTTTAAAACTTTAAGCTAAGCTTTTTACTGAGATTTGATAATATTTAACTGAAACCACGACTCGAATTCATTTCAAACTCCATCAACTCTACTCTCAATAAGTACTAGTTCTAATTTGTTTATATTATTTGATTGTAATTTTCTTTCTTCATCACAATTACTTTAGTTTCACTGTATGTTCATAATAAAATTGTTAAAAAAACTCCTAATTGTTTCATATGTGCAATCATCCATTTTATTGTATCTCTCGATCCTCGTGTGATATATCGTGGATCGTGATGTATGTAATAAAAGCAACGCATTTGACAAACACACCTATATCACGGCGCATCTGTATGAGATGTGGCATAATTCTGCAATTATGTTACTTCTGCTTTCATTTTTGTGAAGTATTTGTAGTTTTTTTGCAGTTATTTAACGTTTTTTTTTAGCCAATGAATAGGTAGGTAGGTAAATGTTGTAATTGCATGCAATCTACGGACCAAACAGCTGTGTTTTATATTAATCTCCATTTGAACTCATATTCCAATCACATTCATATAAGTTACTGTATGCAATAATATGCTTACAGACTATGGTCTGTTTTAGTGTAGGTTTTATTAAGTTCGCTGTTTTGAAATGCTGTGCAACCTTCACTCTAGTGTCCATTTTGTTCACTTTATTCACTCATTGTGACCACCTGGTCCCCTCACATTTTGCCACTTTGACTTTTCCATTATTATATTTCAAACTTAGAAGTTAGAGTGTTTAAAGTTAGCTTAAGAAAAATACAATGTTCGAGAACTGAACCTTGAAAATTTCCACCTGAAACTTGATAAATAAATCTTTCACGTTCCGTACTTAGCGCCCGTGTTTAACCTGACTGAAAGTTTCATTATTTTCACAGTTAGTTGAAGACAGGTAAATTGCAGGCTCTTTTTAACTATTCGCCTTCCATGTTGCTTAGTCGACTGCCTTAAATAATTTGTTCTTTGAGTGCGAAATGATTTATTTAAAATTTTACAAGCGTGAGTTAAGCTCGTAATTTGATAATAGCTTCACTAGCTTATGGACTTTTCACCTTCCACAAAAGGGATAGGAAAAGGGAGGAAAAGTGAACAATACTGGCAGGTTTCGAGGTTTACCCTGGAAAGTTTAATGCACGCCTGAACAATTCTCCGCAATGTTTGTAAACATTGCTCCCGTACTTAACCTAAAAAGCATTCTTACCGTTGATTTTTGATAGAACTTGCACCATTTGTCGATTTGAACTCTTTCCATGCATAGTGCTGCCAATTATTTGTTATGTAGTAGTATTTGTTAAGTTATAGTATTTTATGTATTGTATTATAATAAGTAGTAGTCTATTTAATAAGTAGGTTAAAATTAAATCTTGTATCCTTTGTTTAAGCACATGTACCCACTTTTACAAATTTGTCTCTCTCCCAAAAAGGTTTGCTGGAAGAGAACTCTTTATAGGGTTAAGCGCCATTATTTTTCCTGGTAAATGTTTTACTTGTACCAATTTTGTGCAGTAAAGAATTATGAATTATTTTCAAACACGACGTCAAAAAGAGCCTATTGGATTTTTATGTTGTGAGTTGTTTACAATACAATACAATACAAGTACTCTTTATTGCACACCAAATAAAACAGAAACACGGGACAGGAAAAGACAAACACATAGCAATGCACAATGGGCGGCCTTATCGCTATGAGCGATCTCTTCCAGGCAACCTTTGGATGGACAGGAAATGGAAGAACATGTATAGACGGTGGCGTGTTCTACAGCGGGTATAATATTTGGATTAAACATACGTAAGCAAATACTAATAGCTATAAATACAATTAATATGACAGATACATATAATAAATATGATATACATAAAATAAATATAATATACATAAAATAAATATCATATACATAAAATAAGTAATAAGTGTTTACCTACATTGTATCTTGCGAGTAGTTTGAGTATTGAGTAGGTACTTACTGTGTAAGCTGCCAGTATTCTCCACGCACCCCACTCTCATAAGTAAGGTGATGAGCTCTCGCGCGAAGACTAATGACCAGCTCATAATTGGCGTGCATGCCTTAAACAAACGCCATTTACAAATCTGAAACATTCATTCGCGTGTACATCTGCATTACATTTACATTATTGCATGACTATTGACATAAATCAACACAGCATTCAGTATAAACACTATTTAATACAAGTTGATAACTGACCATGTGTCAATACATTTTGATTACTTGCAAAGCCGCGTGACGTTGTTCACGCGAAAATAATCTGCTCGGTTCTAGAATTCAAGTTGATTTTAGTAAACAAGGACTTTTATGTATAAAAAACATCGAATCGCGCTATATGTACGATACATAAGGGGAAATAAGGCCCGGAAGAAAATATTTTTAGTAGGTACGTCTTTTTTAGATTTCCGTACCTCAAAAGGAAAAAAGGAACCCTTATAGGATCACTTTGTTGTCCGTCTGTCTGACTGCCTGTCTGTCTGTCTGTCCGTCCGTCAACCCTCTTTTCTCAGAAACGGGTGGACGTATCGAGTTGAAATTAACGTCAAATACTACCTCTTGAAGCCGCGATATAAATAAAAAATTATTATTAATTAATTGTTATTAATTTATAAATTTCCAAAGGAATCACATGCACACAATACCTATAGCGTACTTCCCGTAGACCTAGAATCATGAAATTTGGTGACCAGCAAGGTCTTATACGAGTAGCACAAGTACAGGGAAAGATCCGAAAATCATAAATTTATAATTTATTCCCTAAAAAAAATACTTTTAATGCACGCCATGGACAAAACCTATAGGGTACTTCCCGCTGACATAGAATCATAAAAATAGTAAGAAACAATGTCTTATAGCACAAATAAAGGGAAAAATCCAGAAACCGTAAATTTGTCTTTTATTCACAAAAGAAAAATTTTCGTTTCTCGCCATAGACCAAAACCTACAGGGTTACCTACTTCCCGTTCACCTAGAATCATGATAATTTGGCAAGACACAAGGTCTTACGGAACCCTTAGTGCGCAAGTCTAACTCGCACTTGACGTTCTTTTTATGATTTCAAACTCTTAAAAATAACAATGAAGTTCTGTGCAAAGGAACATCGAATATATTTGTTATTCACAAGAATAAGTACAAGCATAATAATGATACAAAGATAAGTCACAGTTATAACGCAAAGATAAGTCACAGTTATAACGCAAAGATAAGTCACAGTTATAACGCAAAGATAAGTCACAGTTATCATACAATGCTGAGTTACAGCTCATTTAGAATTGGTTCATGAAAATGTTGAGCAAGTACGATCGCATGCAAAAGTGATATCTATTAATCAAACATTGGAGAGAAACGCTGCCGCGATGATAATTAGGAAAGTGACAGGGCAATTACAGCGTCTGCCACATACGCGCGGCCGCTTGCTGCGTACGCGCATAGTAAATCGGAGGGTCTCAAGGCATAGATGGCAGCGTTTTATTAAAAACAAACTTGTTGTTTATGATCCTCCTGGAAAAATTTCGGCTACGGCAGCCAGTCCCTACGGAGACTTCGGACATTGGTTTATATTATTAAATTTGTTGTTTAAAACGGCTTGCTATCTTCATTTTACAGAAAGATTCTAGTTTTAAAATTGTTCCTTATTCATAGAAATTGAATTCAAACGTAACAGAGTGGTCAGCTAGCAATGAGCGCCACTGTACTTTAGATGAAATTATTTATTAACTAGCAACAATCATGTTGTTTTTCTTTCTAAAATGTTACACCTGCATCAAAACTAAAAAAAAAACCTTGATCTATTGCAACATTAGAACGTCTGGCTGCACTGAGAGGTAGTTCAACATAGCTAACAATATCTCGATGAAGCATAACAAACTAGATCCAAATCGGTTCATCCAATTATGACCTAGGATGGGACAGATAGACACACAGTTAAACAGACTGCCACGTTAAACTTGCATCACCCATTATTTCGCGTAGGGGTTTAAAAAGTGAAATAATTAAAAGAATACCTCATTTCTCTTAACACTTAGGCGTTAAAGTGATGTTTTGCCTCTCTTTCTAGCGAGCGATTAATCTGCTTGAAAGTTTAACAAAGTATTTTGTACAGTCGCGAGCAAAAGCGTTTGCTCTTTTGTTCTAGTTTTTGCTCCTTTTGGGCAGGCTGTGTTTGCTACTCTTTAGAGGTATTTTTGTGCTTCCTGACTTTGCCCTCATTTTCGGTACGCATGTAAAATGGAATGGTCCAACTTTGCCTAAAACTGAATTTTTTAAATGGATAAATAGGCGTGGTATTTGCTCTGATTTTAGATATACTCAAAGCGATTACCACGGGTATTGTTCCATTTAGAAAAAAAGTGTAGTTATATCTGACGTTACATGATGGCCTTTGTGGCACAGCGGACTAAGTTCCGTCTGCGACGCAGGAGGTTGCGGGTTCGATTCCCACCTCGGGACAAATGTTTGTACGATCAGCAGATATTTTTTCAGTGTGTTCTGGATGTTTTCTATGTATAATAAAAAATATCTATGTAGTGTATTGTAATAAGTATATCAGTTATTTAGTACCCATAACAGAAGTTCTGCTTAGCTTGGGGCTAGATAATGCTGTATGAATTGTAATAAAACAAGTATATATTTATGTTTTAAACAGTTAGAGCTTTTGTAAGTTTAAATGATAATATCCAAAACTCCTAGTCAGTGTCCTGTATCTATACACGGAAATGAAGTTGCGGCCAGAAGCTAATTTTGAATACTTAGAATAACAATACAGGTTTTTCTATAAAACGGATCAAGTAAAGTGAGGATAAAATTTAAAAGTACCAATTTTGAGGTAAAACCACCGCCGTTAAGTTTAAGTACCAAAATTATTCACAAGCTTTCTGAATAACTGAACAGAAGCTAAAGTTTTAAGTGTAAAGCGTGAATGAATATGAATATTATTTTATCAAATTCTTGAAGTTTTCGTACAAAACGTAAAATTAAATTTAAACCAGTGATATAATTTTACAGCTGTATTTAATGAAACCACACTGATTTATAAAATTATTACTTGACGTGATTGTAAATTTTGAGCGTATAAAGTTATACGTTGCCGCGACAGCATCATTACAGTTAAAGAAAGTCATAAATTAATAGATCTTTCATTATTTAGTATACAGAATAGACGTACCCGTTGTGTGTAACAGAGTCCAAATATATAAAAAAGCTATAAATTTTTATATAGCATCACAGGTTATCAGATACATTTTATAGACGACCTCAAGTGGCGCAGTAAGCAAAGGTCCGCCTGCGACGCAAAAGGTCGCGGGTTTGACTCCCACCTCGGGACAAAAGTTTCTACGACGTGCAGATTTGTTCCGGGTGTTCTGAAGGTTTTCTATGTACATATAATAAAAAAATATCTATCTATTTAGTGTATTGTATTAAGTATTTATCAGTTATCTAGTAGTTGCCCATAACACAAGCTCTGCTTTGCTTGGGGCCAGATAATGCTGTGTCAATCCGTCCAGCTTTATTTATTTATAGGTAAGGTACAGATAAATAATACGAATAAGTAACTCTGAACAAAACCACTCAGCATCATCTAGCCCCAAGCTAAGCAGAGCTAGACGATATTTGTCGCGCGGCGGAACTGTTAAATTAGAACGATGATTGGACATCTGATAAATTAATCCATGCTGTTTCATTTTAGTAAAATACCTATTATGTTATTTTTATAAATTATAGAACCCAATTTTTATTGTAATAATGAGTGTTTGTATGCTCTAGTGGCAGAATCTAGCGATCTAGACTAAGTCCGAATAACTGACTGTAGATACCTACCTGATTCACAAACAAATAAATGAATTACTGAATTACTGAAATTACTCGAAATCGAACCTGCAACCTCCTGCCAGCCAAACCGTTTATGATAGATACACATAATCATAACCTTCCTTTTCTACTCGAATAAAACTAGAAATATAGCGTTGTATACTTTTTATTGTCGTTGGCAGTGCTCGTGAAACGAAATTTTATTGAACCACGAACTAACTTAATACCTTTACTGGACGAAAAGATGGCAATAAAGCACGACGGCGTTCAATAGAAGCTTAAGGGTCCGGCGGAGGATGAATTTCCCATACAAACGTAGTCCCAAAATGATTTGTAATTTAAGAACATTTTCACCATGGTCTGCTATTATTTGTATTAAAATAGTATTTATCTAGGTTCCTGACACAATTTTTTTTCAAAATACCTTTCTGAAATGAAATTAAACCGAATCGCGTTTTTACATCAAAGAATGAATTTTTTCATAGTATTTTTCTAGATAAGTAATAATAGTGAAACCTTTTTTTTCGAGCGTCTCCAACCAACTTAAGCATAAAATAATTAAGCATAACACTTTAGTAACCAACTGTACGCGAGTAAGTGGAGCGCGTCAACAATCAGGCTGAGTCCACGTAATGAAACAATTATATTCCGAGCTCTATGGTTATGTTCCATTCCATTCCATCCCATGGACGGACTTTTACAACGTTTCCATTCTGAACGGACATACTTAACTAATGATTTCATAAGTCTACCTAAGACTAACTACGCCTACCACCAAAACCTGTACTTATTCATAAAATCACAATAAATGATGCACTCTGCTTTCTGGTGACTGCTTAGATTTTAAGGAAATTAATTTTAAGTGTAAATACTACCTGCATACCTATGACCCTAGGCCCGTGGGATACCGGGGCTCTTCGGGTTTTTAAAAAAAAATCTGAGCGTCCCGAAAGCTGGTGAGTATCTGGCGCAGCGCATCAGCATATCCATACAGCGGGGCAATGCAGCCAGCGTCTTGGGGACGCTTCCGACTGGTCTTGATATGGATCAGTTGAGCTACCTGTAGATTGTTTGCCACAGTCTGCTGTTAGTTCAATTGTTTGACTTTTAAATACTCGTCCTAATTTGTTTCTATTATTTGATTGTAATTTTCTCTGTCATTAAACTTATCGAAAGTGTAAATGCTAGTTGTAATTTGTCGTTTGCGAAAAAAATTGCATCTAAAACAAATTTTTTTCGCAAAATGAGGCGACAAAGGCTTACGAAATGTAGCTAAGAACTTTTACAAAATTCAGACTATTGTTTTGATAGGCATTTATCAAAATCGTTTTAGCTGTTTTGTTGCTTTAAGAATCCCACATACTTATAAAGATAAAAACATCAAAGACCCCAGCAGGTAAAAACAAACGCGAACACACGTAAACCACACATAACCCAATCTTTGATGTGGAAATGCCAAAGATGAGATTAGAAAACAGCACACTACTCCAATACTCGACCGTGTCTGAAAATTCTCGTAGACATAAAACCGTCAGAATAAAATAAACCTACCTTTTTTTATTAGCTTTTGGTGGCTTTTGTATCAATGCGGCCATGATAGGCCTATTGTGATCGCCACTTTGTTACACAACTGCTGAATTTGTATAATTTTTAACAGATATTTATAGATCTTTCTGTTCTACCTACTACATATACTATTCATATTATAAATGCGAAAGTTTGGATGGATTTATGTTTCCATTACGAATGTAAGCGGGTTAACTACAAACCTTTTGTGTTGTAAGAAAACCAACACGTTTTACGGTTTAACGGATTTATGTTTGTTTCTTCTTCGCGATAAAACTAAAAAGATATAAATACCATAGACACATCCAAATTTTGGATTTTTCTATGCGAAATTTCAGCCCGATCTGTTTAGTAGTTAATAAATAATAAATATAAATAAATAAATAATGCTGGACAATTCACACAGCATTATCTAGCCCCAAGCTAAGCAGAGCTTGTGTTATGGGTACTAGATAACTGATATACATAATACAATAGACTACATAGATAGATATTTTTTATTATACATAGAAAAACATCCAGGCCCCCTGAACAAATGTCTGCAGATCGTACAAACATTTGTCCCGAGGCGGGAATCGAACCCGCAACCTCCTGCGTCGCAGGCGGAGCTTCGCCCGCTGCGCCACAGAGGTCGTCAGTTGAGCCTTGACTAGGCTTATTTTTGTCTTATCCAGTTCCCATAGGATAGAACTGTTCTTTAAACGTTTCTATGGAAACAACGCGTTCGAAGCCGAGTGCAGAAACTTGTAAAATAATAAATGTAAAATGGGTTTATTTAACGGTTTTAGTTAAAACACCACTCGAACGTAAAAGCCAGCCATCGCCTCATAAAACGCTGTTCATTTTTCAGCGTTCTCAATGGAATTCCATTTGCCCAGGAATGACAATCCATCGGGATACCATTAAGCGATGCTCCATTACATTTGGTTGTGAACAATTTCGTGAATCCGCTGGCTTTTTCAAGGGTTATGGCGCTGATAATGCGAGTGTAGAGAGCGATAATAGAATAGTGCGATTCAATAGCGTTAATGTTTTGGTGGAAGAGAAATCTTTTAGGGTTAAGCTAGCCTTTGCCATACCATTTCTATATAGTTTTAAGTTTTTCTGTTTGTAGGTATATTTTGTATTTTTGCAATATCAAAATTGAAATGTATAGTTTGAGACAGACAGAATAAGCGAATAAGGCTTAGAGAACTGTTTTAAATCCTTTGATTTTACCTAACAAGTACTGAATACAATACTTATTTCGGTGTGTGAACCTATCGTTCTTATTTTAGGTCAAGGAAAAAGCTTCTTCGTTTACTCTTTTATCTAAACCTCTCGTAGTTGAAAACAGTTAAGAAATATACTTTATATTTCCTTAAAACCTATCGTTCTTATTTTAAGTAATAGAAAAAGCTTCTTCGTTTACTCTTTTATCTAAACCTCTCGTAGTTGAAAACAGTTAAGAAATATACTTTATATTTCCTTAAAACCTATCGTTCTTATTTTAGGTAAGTAATAGGAAAAGCTTCTTCGACCACTCTTTTGTCTTAACCTCTCGTAGTTGAAAACAGTTAAGAAATATACTTTATATTTCCTTATAAACCTATCGTTCTTATTTTAGGTAATAGAAAAAGCGTCTTCGACCACTCTTTTGTCTAAACCTCTCGTCACAGTAGATAAATCTCGTAGTTGAAAACAGTTAAGAAATATACTTTATATTTCCTTGTACAAATGAAAATGTCAAATTCTTACAATTAAACTGACATGGAAATAATATGGCGCTTATTAGGGGAGGCCTATGTCCAGCAGTGGACTAATATGGGCTGATGATGATGATGATGATGGAAATAAAGTGATATTTATGATTTCTGTCGCTTCGCTAAGGGGACTAAAGTATCAAAGCGACGAAGAATCCGTGACCCTGTTAGTTGTCACCTATTTTTAGAGTTGGAGCAAAATTCGCCCCAAGCTTTTTTATCAAGAGATAATCTGATATTTTATGGTAAGCATTTTTGAAATCTCTGGATGAATGAAATAAATGGTGGGAAGGCCTGTAACTGTGGCAATCTTTAAGGTAGACCAGATAGGCCGTTTTGATCCTCGTGGTTACATAAACGGAACCAGTAGACACCAGTGGAACTCAGAGTGGACACAGTAGAACCAGTGGGTCTCAATAATTTATTTTGTTATTCTTGTTACAGAAGTCACAGTGACGTACCGGCGCGGTTTGCCGGTCATCACAGTGCCTCTTCCGTCGCGCCGGGAACGATGCCGCTTCACACTGCGTCCCGTCTCTCAGACGGTTGGAGACCTCCTCGAACAGGTTCGTATAGATTGAACTATTTCATGTGAAGTTTCCGTAGTCTGCGAGTCGTCACAGGGCCTATCCCGTCGCACCGGGAATGATGCCTCTCCACACTGCGTCCCGTCTCTCAGACGGTTGGAGACCTCCTCGAACAGGTAAGTATAGATTGAACTATTTCATGTGAAGTTTCCGTAGTCTGCGAGTCGTCACAGGGCCTATCCCGTCGCACCGGGAATGATGCCGCTCCACACTGCATCCCGTCTCTCAGACGGTTGGAGACCTCCTCGAACAGGTTCGTATAGATTGAACTATTTCATGTGAAGTTTCCGTGGTCTGCCGGTCGTCACAGGACCTATCCCGTCGCACCGGAAATGATGCCTCTCCACACTGCGTCCCGTCTCTCAGACGGTTGGAGACCTCCTCGAACAGGTTCGTATAGATTGAACTATTTCATGTGAAGTTTCCGTAGTCTGCGAGTCGTCACAGGGCCTATCCCGTCGCACCGGGAATGATGCCGCTCCACACTGCGTCCCGTCTCTCAGACGGTTGGAGACCTCCTCGAACAGGTTCGTATAGATTGAACTATTTCATGTGAAGTTTCCGTGGACTGGCGGTCGTCACAGGGCCTATCCCGTAGCACCGGCAATGATGCCGCTCCAAACTGCGTCCCGTCTCTCAGACGGTTGGAAAATCTGCGGTCTATTGAAATTATTTATGTTTTGATTTGTAGGTAGTACTAATTATTATATATAACCACGACTCGGCAAACGTAGTGTAGGACGCCCTCCGACCAGATGGGATGACGATCTGCGAAAGACTGCAGGCAGATGCTGGATGCGGCAAGCTGAAGACAGGGCGCTTTGGCGCTCATTAGGGGATGCCTACGTCCAGCAGTGGACTAATATAGGCTGATGATGATGATTACTAATTATTTGGCTCTTCAAACCAGTTTCTTCTTAAGTTCTGTTGTTTTCTTGTAAATAAGCAAGAACTTGATTTTAGCGCTTACGCTGTTCCAAAAACGTATGCTCCATCCCGCTCCTATGAACGCGAAATCCTATTCCTAACCTTTTCACAAAATGC
Source organism: Eupithecia subfuscata (assembly GCA_963564075.1). Classification (NCBI taxonomy): domain Eukaryota; kingdom Metazoa; phylum Arthropoda; class Insecta; order Lepidoptera; family Geometridae; genus Eupithecia; species Eupithecia subfuscata. The sequence continues at coordinate 10,146,300 of OY751103.1, read as the reverse complement.
CGCGCAATGCGCCCTCTTAACACAACTTTACCCACTGTAGGCCTACAGAAGTTTTACCTATCCACCGTTATTTCACATACAAGTTCATTAGAAAGTGGGAGTTTAATGAACGACTCGGGACGTTCTATAAAGTAAAGAAAAATTAAGAACTGCCAAGGAATTTGTTTACTACGTTAGTATACAAATTCCTTGGGGACGGCCTTTTTCTGCGGCTTGAGCTCGCATCAGCCTTCACTTGTTTGAATTGAACTGTACAAGTTTCTTACTCCCTGAGATTCATTCACATCGGCCTTCATTTGTTTCTACCTATTTTGAACACCCGACGCAAAAAGAGAGGGGTGTTATACGTTTGACGTGTCTGTCTGTGTATCTGTGTATCTGTCTGTGGTATCGTAGCTCCCAAACGGATGAACCGATTTTCGTTTTTTTTTTGTGTTATACGTAATTTTATCCCGAGTGTTCTTAGCCATGTTTCATATCTGTATCGACAATAAATGTCGACGGGTTTTTAAAATTTTCAATTTTGTCTTGTTTCTGTGAAAGTTTCTTAGATCCTTGAGTATCAATAAAAGTGTTGGAATTAGTTTTCGAACTAGCTTGGCAGCTCGTTGCTTATCTGTTTAACTGTCAAATACCGCAAAGCTTAGTTGTTCCACCTCAAGTTTTGTTGAGTACTGATGAAAGCAGCTTCCGTAGTTGTGACGCTTCGGTAGAAACTCGGATAGACTTCTGAACTATCGGAGATTATACAAACAAAGGCTGTCTACTTATTGTAGCTATTAGGTAGACAATAGAACAACAGAACTGTATTAGATTTTTAAATTTAACTGTGAATATCACACTAATATTATAAATGCGAAAGTTTGGATGGATAGATATATGAATGTTTGTTACCTCTTCACACCAAAACTACTGAACAGATTGAGCTAAAATTTTGCATCGGTGTAGCTCTAAGCCTGGAATCAAACATAGGCATCTTTTTATCCCATAAATCAGTTCCCATGGGATAGAAACTACTTTGAACGTTTCCATAGAAAGGACGCGTGCGAAGCCGCGGGCAGAAGCCAGTAACTTATAAAGGAATGAGGTGGATAGCTAAGAGGTAGCTCATATCATTTATTTATTCAAATAAGAATATTTCATTCAAAATAAAATTAAGTATATTACGATCTAAGAGTTACTGGCAGATTTCCTGTGGTTTTGGCATTTGATAAAGATTTTACGAGGCATTCATAGAACTGCGAGCCTACTCGGAACAGGAAAATCGATGTTTCGTTTTCGTTACCGTGCAAAACCAACTCTTATGTCGTTTTTATAAGATTAGCGTTAGCACGAAATTGAATCGGAAACTTTGATTTCGTTTTTAAGAGTACGGCTGAAGGTAACTCTAATCTGTGATCATAAAATATTAAGACTTACATAAACTATTTTTCCCGAATCTGCTCGTTTGCTTTAATCAAAGTTTGACCTCGACCCTCGTCCACCCTCGGCTATCCTCATAAGTTTGGCGTCCAACGCTAACTTCTGAGTATTCCCAAATTATCGTTCGCAACCGCAAGTTTGGTCATCTCCGCTAAGTGATCACCAGAGGGAATTTGCACAACTTTTCTGTCATAACATGAGTGATCATGCCAAGAAACAAAAACTGAGCTTCCATAATTTAATTGATTACTGAGTTTAATTGATTACTGCCCTTATTGGGTGTTATGAAAATAACACCCAATAAAGGCACTTTAGTTATTACACCCTTATAGGGTGTTATGAAAATACATTTTAGTTATTACACCCTTATTGGGTGTTATGAAAGTAACACCCAATAAAGGCACTTAATAACACCCAATAAGGGCTCTCTAACTTAACGCTCAAACTGGGTTTATCAATGAAACAGTTTTTTTTAAATGCAACGATCTATAACCACTTATTTAACTTATATCACTGTCACACTGTTGTATAAATGAGAAGGAACGAACTCCTCACACAAAGACCTCTACTCCAAAGACCAGTTTTAAACCTGGTATTCATTAGCAATTGCTCATCTGGTTTAATAAACATTTCTTTTATGATTCTAGGGTACCAGTTCTAAGTCATATGCCTTTGCTAGGCAAAGGTATTTCAATATTATCTCTCTTGCAGGTGAAAGCTGAAGACCGCGGCGTGGAGCGAGCAACAGCGCTAGCAGCAGACGAGAGGACCCGCATCGCCGCCAGTGACACCGTCGAGGCACTGTTGGAAGCAGACTTCCGCCTTGTCATCAACGACACGGAATACTACGTCAAGAGTCCGCCGCAGGTACTTACAATCCATATTAAACTAACGATTTACCTTAAAGAGTCTCCCAATCCTTGATCAATAACCGGTAAGGGGAATGCTACCAGCAGACGAGAGGACCCACATCGCTATCGACACCGCCGAGGCACTGCTGAAGGTAGATTTTCGTCTCGTATTCAAGGATACGGAGTATTAGGTCAAAAATCCGCCGCACAGTCCATGTTTATCAAACTGTGGTGTCGTGAAGTATGGTACCAAATGTGCAATCCTTGCTAAGTAATCGCTATCTAAATAGTATTTCAACGCATATTCCTTACTGGCGCAGTAAAGCAACATAACTGATACTACATTTTCATTCCCTGTCGTCTTAAATGCAAAGCTATCATGCTTTACTCAGAACTTTTCTAACAAAAATACGATGACAGTAAGTTTACTAGACTGTTACTTTCCAAAATACGACCCTTGAGAACCAAAACTTTTCAATATTTTTTCATTTCTAATAAAATAACATACGTACCATTGACATACAGTATAATAACGAAATGGTTCATACTCATACCTTTGTTATGATTAGGTTGTAATCCATATTTCATTGGCTGTGTATATTGGCGTCAGACAAATAGTCTGATTAGACAATGTCTGCCGCCGACGAGGCGGGGTGATTACTTAAAGGTAAATCGACGAATTAATTAAACCATCAACAACTCTATTCTCAAACTGAAATAGTTTAAATACTTAAAATCCTATCCTATTTTGATTGATTAGAATGCAAGAGTTTGTGAACTGCCAGGAAATGTGTTTGTCACAATACAACGCCAAAACTACTGAACGAATCGGGAAGAATTTTTGCATGCATGAAATTCAAGAAGTCGTGAAGGTTTTTTTCGCGCATTGGATTAACTATAGGTAAATTTTTAAAAGCTGGCTCGGTGGTCTTTTATTTTCCACGCTGAAGTCACAAATCCAGGCCTTCAGTATAAGAAAAATGATGATCGCGCCAGCTTTTAAAAATTTACCTATACATAGTAAAAATTGCTGCGCACACTCAGATCTTAAAGGCATAGGACAGAGAGGACGCTAGAATAGAATGAAGCAGGCCAATACCCAGTAGTGGGTGACATAAGGGCTGTTATGATAATGAAGTTTTGGACCCAGGGATAACAACAATAATATATTGACCACTTTTTATACCGAAGAAACGCAAAAAAATGTAAAACCGCGAGCCGATTTTAGTACATAGAGCAATATTTTTTCGAGTTAATGGAAAACATAGCAATCTTGAAGACATTTTCCCTGGGGAAGTTATAATCTAAGATTATATTAGGCAAGCGTTTTGTATGAATAATTCAAGACGCCAGCTGAGCGGGACGAAGAACTTGTTCTCATTCAGATTCTGCAAATAAGACACTCCACTGAATTGCAGGCTTGCTGCTGAAGTGCTTGCATGGATTCGATTATATGCTCATAAATAGAGAACACTTTCAAGAGTCAGATAAACATTATTTAGATACAGATAAACTAGGGACAATTAATGTTCTTTTTTTAGGACATATGTAATTATACATACTTGCACACAATAAATTTAAAATCTTATTTCTAGAAAAATAGCAAAAGTCGTGCTTATCGGTGAGAGCGATTAGCAGTCTTATTAAGGGCCCATACTACCTCGTTATTGTGTGAAGAGGATAGGCATAGGATTTCGCGTTCACAGGAGCGGGACAGAGCAAAGCGGCGTAAGCCCAAAAATCAAGTTTTTAGTAGTTATTTGGTCCCCACAAACATTAGAATAGTTAATTGAAAAAAAGGCAACATATAAAATGTTCTTTATACTTAGTTCAATTATCATGCTTAATCTCAAGATCGTATCATCTGTGTTTATTGAGAAATTAGGGTTTTAGTAAAAAATTAGAGGTAACTTTGCGATTTTTTTCTATCGAGAAAATTTTATGGAATCGTGTTTTCGAAACATATGATCGATAGAATAAGTCCTGAACTTTACCATATATAAATTTCAAAGTTAAATATTTAGTAGTTTGGAAGATATGGAGGTCCGACGGAGTTGAAAATAAGCAATTTGAGGTTGTATACGCCCTTAAGGAAGAATTGCTGTCGTGATCGCTTATCGCGAGAGCTGTCAATACATCAATGGTGTTTTTCAAAACGAAGAAAACCGTGTATTTAGGTACCTACCTTAGAACTCAATAGATGACGCGAATCTTTCTCGGAAGAATAGAGATTGTCATGTCCAACTTTGCACGGTTTATGTCAAAGAAATAGTAGTCTATGGAAACACCCTTACTATAAAATTTGCATGCATACCGTAACCAGGATTGCTACCCAATAGTCGGCTTTACCAGATCAAAACAGCATAAAACCATAGAGCATTTACCACAAAACATGGTCAGGCTGACCATGTTTCGTGGTAAATGCTCTATGGTTTTATGCTGTTATGATCTGGTATAGCCGCCAATTGTGGAGCAAACCTGTTTACGGGTATACACGCAAATTTATAAGTTCCTTGACGATACCAAAGGTTTCTTCCGTGTACCAAAGGAGTTTTCTTTTATCAATGGTCTTTGTCATTTTAATTTGATAAAGATAAAGATATTTATTTGCAGAAAACATGTGTATAAAAGATGACAAAAATATAGGTGAAACAACATGCTTGACCGGTTACGGTATGCAAATTAGGTAGAGAGATGGCATGCATTTAATCTAACCATGCAAAAATTTTACAACTAATTATAATTTATCATTTAAAAATTCGGCAAGATTATAATAACATTTTGCATTAACATTTTTTTAAGTTTTAATATAAATATTTGTAAATTCATGTCTCTATAATAGTCTAGGTGATACTTTTCTGCATTAGTGTTGTGTTTACAGGGTGTGTTCTTAACCTAGTATTGTCCCGTCTGTTTCGACTAACAAAATCATATAGCTGGGGGAAAAGATGAGGATTGCTTTTTACAAACAGAGCTACTTCTAGTATGTAAAGTGACGTGAGTTTGATCAAAGTCATAACGCCCTCTCTATCTGGATTCTGGTTGAACTATTTTTGACCAATTACTTTTTATAGAAAACACCTAATTTCTTTCTAAAAATTACAATCACGAAAAGGAATCAATGAATAAGGGGTAAAGCTACCCTTTTAATAATTTTCGTGAGAGAAAGGCCCCATGCGCCACCTTGATCAAGAATAAAAAGCAGCTCAATGCGAGAGTTGCCTATATTGGGAGATTTAATGTAGAATCTTTTACATAAAATTCGCGAGAGTGATTTTACGATTTCTTTGATATAATATTTAGGAAGTGAGAGGTATGAAATGGGCCGATTTACTTGATTGATTGCCTGACCTGATTTATGCACGGGCAAAAAGCTTTTAAGATTTCAGCTTACGCACCTACACGCTTTTTCAGACGTAGATGATGAAGACCTTATTCACCGATGACCTCGCTGGCGCGGCGGGTGAAGGTCCGCCTGCTGCGCAGGAGGTTTCGGGTTCGATTCCCGCCTTGGGACAAATATTTGTACGATCTACAAATATTTGTTCTGGGTATTCTGGTCGTTTCTATATATAATAAAAAATATCTATTTGTGTCATGTATTATTATGAATGTATATCAGTAATCTAGTACCCATAACACAAGCTCTGCTTAGCTTGGGGCTAGATGATGCTGTGTGGATGGTCCAGCATTATTTATTATTTATTATCTTAGGCCTAAAAGGTCTACAAGGGCGTTTTTTCTTTCAAGATGGCCTAGAATCATGAACAAAAACAACTTTGACTTCTGAATCGAAAATAAAAATCGCGACCGCCGGCGGTCAATCCGGTGGAGGTTGTTCTATTGAATAGACAGATAGATAGAAAGAAAATACTTTGTTATACCACACAAAGGCAGGAAATAATTTTGAGAAAAAACTCAGAATAGAGGAAGTATAAAGGCGGCCTTATCGTTGAGAGCGATCTCTTCCAGGCAACCTTGGGACTACTGACTGTATTCGATCCAGATTGGAACCCCCGAACACCCCACTTCGTTTGACCCTCTAAAATGGAATTCTGTATAATCTACGATTTAAACTAAGACCATAAATGTCGCGTCGATAGGAATGTGTCCTTCTCCATTGATCACGAAGATTAACCTACGACGTATAATTTTTTGCACTCTAGCACTCTGAATCATTTGCCTATCTCTACCCTGAAACAATTAACTAATTAACTTTACTCGTTATGCTAAAAGCCCAACGTGGAACGTGACAGTAATTACGGTTAACTATGAACGCAGCTGCAGTTTACTTTTTAATTTAACGATATTATTATTTTAACAAGGTTTTACTTAGAGTAATGTCCTTCTGAATAATAGTTTATTGTCTTAATGTCCTTCTGGATGATAGTTTATTCGTCACATGGTTCGTCAAGTAGGTATATGTAGTTAATGATTTTATCGGGTATTTATCGCGTACCTTTTGTTTCCCCTACGTTTCTATCGCGTTACAGCGATCGTGGTCAAGGGGCGACTGGATGTACTCGGAGTTACAGCCGAGAATTGACGGCAGTATCCACGACTACCCTCAATTCGTCTTCGTATACGTATACCTCCATAACATAAACCATAGCTAGATTCTTGATGTCATACGTCAGCTCAGTGGAGCGGCGGCGCGCCCGGCGGCGCCCGGCGGCCCGGCGTGAAGGCGTTAATTCTTATGGCAGATTCACATTGCTCCCTTTCACATCGCGCCTCTCTGGCGCGACCGAACGCCGAGCGATTTTACCGCGACACAACACGTCATAACCCAACACAACCTACTAATGTGAATCTAGTCATAGGTAATAATAATAAACGTAACCGATTGCGCTCTGGCGCGCCACGACACACCCCGACACAGCAATGTGAACCTAGCTTCATAATGTTTATTGCCTAAATCTTGACATAATTGACAAATATAATCTGAGCGGCACAGCATATCATTTTCAATCCCAATCTTTATCTTACTTATACACAAAACTTATTGGAATCACATCACATCACACTAATATTACAAATGCGAAAGTTTGGATGGATGGATGTTTGTTACGTCTTCACGCCAAAACGACTGAATAGATTTAGCTGAAATTATGTGTCGGTGTAGCTCTAAGCCTGGAATCAAACATAGGCTACTTTTTATCCCATAAATCAGTTTCCATGGGATATAAATTACCTTTGAACGTTTCCTTAGAGACAAAGCGTGCGAAGCCGCGGGCAGAAGCTAGTCGGAAATAATTGAGGAAAACACATATCTAGTAGTATAAAAGAGCCTGGCGCCGTGTTGGTGGAAGCTATTGATTCCGTTGCCTCTTGAAATCGCACATCAAGGACTCTCCACTCAACAGGCTCTGGGTACGTATTTGATTGATTCGCGGCACTCAGGCTTTATTGAGAATTTATTTAGACCCTCTAGTCCAGATATATTGTGCCTCTGTCTGCAGAGGGTTTCAAATGGAAAGAGCTTTCTCAGCACAAATCTCTCCTCTTAGTTTTATCGCTTAAATCAATATTTGATTACTTGGGTTATTCCAGTGGGAATTCATTTTTTTGAAGTTCAGTTTTCCCCCTTGAAAATCCCCCTTAAGGGGGAAAACTGGATTTCATTTTTTTGGAGTCCAGTTTCCCCCCTAGACGTAATTTGTATAGTAATCATTTAGTACGAACCAAATTAGAGGAAACAAATTAGAACTAGTATTTGAGTATCTTAACAAACTATAAATGACTAGCTTCTGCCCGCGGCTTCGCACGCGTTGTTTCTATGGAAACGTTTTGAGGTAATTTCTATCCCATGGAAACTGATTTATGGGATAAAAAGTCGCCTATGTTTGATTCCAGGGTTAGACTTACTTTTATGCAAAATTTCAGCCTGATCCGTTCAGTAGTTTTGGCGTGAAGAGGTAACAAACATCCATCCATCCATACATCTATCCATACAAACTTTCGCATTTATAATATTAGTGTGATGAGAAGAGTCGTAAGCTTTGTCATGACCCGAATCTTGAGTTAGTAATCACGTAAATATTTGATAAGGGGATAGAAAGTAATTTATGAGTACCTAAACAAAAATTATCCCGAAAAGTTATAACGGGCTTGGAGCAACAAACAAAATAATTGTTCAGCGTTACTGTTAAAGCGATTTAGAGTATCTTTATTACATTACATTTTACCTGGCACTTTACCGCGTTAATTTCTGCCCTGGGTGTAAAGTATTTCTCGTGGTCTATAATTTTGACCCCATTATGCAAGGGTATCGTCCGCGACGTAAGTGGCTGAGCAAAATGAGTTTTTAATAATTTTAAAAGCTCATTTTTAATATAAACCTTTTTCTTTGTAAGCATAGAGTTCAGGTATAATGTGGTTAGTGTCCGTTCGGAAATTATTCCGAGCTTGTGTGTAAGAAGATTCTTTCAATTAAGGTGTAATAACCTTGGGGACGCTTCCGACTGGTGATTGATAAGGATTAGATGAGCTACCTGTAGACTGTTTGCAACAGTCAGCAGTTAGCTCAATTATTTCGATTGTAAATCACACTAATCACACTAATGTTATAAATGCGAAAGTTTGGATGGATGGATGTATAGATAGATGGATGTTTGTTACGTCTTCACGCCAAAACTACTGAACAGATTGAGCTGAAAATTTGCACCGGTGTAGCTCTGTGCCTGGAATCAAACATAGGCTACTTTTTATCCCATAAATCAGTTCCCATGGGATAGAAATTACCTTTGAACGTTTCTGTAGAATTAACGCGTGCGAAGCCGCGGGCAGAAGCTAGTACTAATATAATTTTCTTTATGAATAAAGGCTATTGTCCTTAATTGAAAGAAGTGAGAGAAGAAAGAAAAAAATGAGACTCAAAAAAAAAACGAGTTTTTGACGTGACAACGTCTTATAATTCGATAGAGCCGGCTGCACGCACGAAAAAACATGACTCATGCGGCGTTACCTCGCTCTGAGGCGTTCCATGTAAGGCTTGAAGTGCAAGCGAGAGCGCTCGACATCCGTCTCTCTCCTAGTTGAGTGAGCGATGCGTCTGCGTGGACAGCTGCTATACTATAGTACATTTACATGTTTTGATCGAGTATCAAATGCTACCATTCCATCAGTGTTTTCTTAAGACGTTGTCACGTTCAACTATCGTCAGTAAACCGACTTTACAGACAACCAATTTTTTTACCATGTTCTAGGTTTAGATAGCAGATAATAAGTTTTGCGTACATAAGCTATGAAGCTTTGCTAAAATAAACTTTGAATTAGTAGTTTATACGACATAATCCTACTAATATTATAAAGCCGAAAGTTTATGAAATCTGAATTTTTGTTACCTAGGATCTCCCAAATTACTGAACAGATTAAGATGACATTTGGGGTCCGTCAAGAGCAAAACCTAACTAAGCTACTATTATACCTAAAATACGCGTGCGAATCCGCGGGTAGAAGCTAATCTATACTATACTAGCCGCGCCCCGCGGCTTCGCCCCCGTGGAAATGTATGTTTCCAACTTTCTTAATTTTTTCTTTCATAAGAACCTTCTCCTGACAATAACAAACACAACAAAGAAAGAATTAGCGAAATCGGTCCAGCCGTTCACGCGTGATGCCGTGACCAAGGAAAACGGGTTTCATTTTTATATATATAGATATAATATTCTATAGAGGAAAGATTTGTTTGTTTGTTTGTTTGTATTGAATTGGCTCCGAAACTACTGGACCGATTTGAAAAATTCTTTCACCGTTAGGAAGCTTACTTTTCAGGGAGTGACTTCAGGTAGTGACATATACTGATATATTTTATCCCGGAATTCCCACGGGATCGGGAACTACGCGGGTGAAACCGCGAGGCGATCGTCTATAAGTAAAAAATCTCTTAATGTCAATATACTTCAAAAAAGACTTCATTTCTTTCATTTCTACTATCTAAATTACCTACTTGTAGATCCTAAAAAGTAGTAAAAACCCGATTTTTTTTCGAGCCTCACTTTTTTCTTTCTTCTGTCACTTTTTTCAATTAAGGTTACACCTTAATTGAAATAATCTTCTTACACACAAGCTCGGAAGAACTTCCGAGCGGAGAAGTGATGTTAGCCCGATAAGATTATATTTGAAACCTTCATTTACTCTACGATTATAACGTTGACAAACGCCAAGTGTTTGGCGAGGCACTTAACTCAGTAAATGTACATAAACAACCCTTTTGCACAACTGCTAGCTGTACAATTTTATTACAACCCTCGGCATATGTTAGGAAAGAAATTTAGAAACTTATTTTAGCAAGCAGGGCATTTTTTCTTTGGAAAATATAGCTGCGGCAAACGTAGTGTAGGAGGCCCTCCGGCCAGGTGGGATGACGATCTGCAAAAGACTGCACAGATCCTGGATGCGGCAAGCTGGAGATAGGGCGCTAAGTAAGGCGCTCATTACAAAAGCATATGTCCAGCCTTGTGGACTAATATAGGCTGATGATGATGCCTATAGCTAAGCTAACCTTGGTATCACAAATTATAGCATCAACCATTTAGCGCGTTTTTCAAATAACCCTATATATCCTGAATACCCTGTATTCCTTGTACGTAAATGCTTGTTTCACTAATTAGGAACCCTTGCCCCGCACAAGGGTGGACTCAAGTAGTCTCCTAATATTGTTAATGGTCTCTTCATTTTTTTCTATAGATTAAGTTGTTATATTTGTTTCTGGAAAGCTTAGGAAATTACAGATGCAACGAAAAGTAATACGTATGGTTGCAAGTATTGAATTACGAACTGTTCATTTGTGGTTAGTGTATATCGCCTTTGATAGATCTGCTTATGTTGTCGCAATAATTTTACCCTTTTTGAGAATTGAAGTTATTCGGAGTACATCCTGTATAATTCGTCTAGGCATGAGCTGTACTGAGTTTTGCCCATATTATAATTATATCAAATAAGGTTGTGTGTTATTTTAATTTTAACGCTTTCATGGCCCAAAACCCAGCTAACTCCACCTCCGTGTACCGGCCAAAACTGGGCAGTGAATGCGATAATGGCTCAAGACGCAGACGGCCATTTCCATCTCCGTGTAGCGGGCAGTGAATGCTTTATTCAATGATAGTTAAATCTGTAGTTTTACTGTTTTGCACAAATATGGACCACACCCAATGAGGTTTATATATAACATCATATACCACACCCTATACATCTATTGATCCATGGGAGTGGGAGTGTTTATCCTTCGCAAGCTACAATTAATCCAGTGTTAATCAGGGGTTAGTCAATTCAATGGCATTAATTAAGCTCTAGTGTCGCAATCACTGCCCTACTTGTTTGGTTTGAATGGCTTTGTAATTAATAATGGAGGCACTATAATATCTACTACTTATCTGACGATAGTATTTCGGTTTGATGATTCTTTATTTCTCAAATAAACTCAAACAAAGTTCACTTATTTCCGAAACCATCCGATATCTTAAGAACGGTGCGGATACCTAAGCCCATAAACAAACGTACTTTCCGATTCATTTGGAATGCCCGATTTAAATGATTTTCATGATGAATCCGATGAATTTCAAAAAACATAATCATCATTAAATGAGATCGAAACTAATTTGCCATATTTTTAGAGAGGTTCGTAGCCTTCATAAATGAAATTTTATTTTGTGTGAAATGAGCTTTTAAAATGATTAAAAACCTTAAAAACTCATTTTGCAAAAACACTTATGTTGCGGGCGTTACTCCTGCCTGCGTAATGGATGTCCAAAATTATGGACAATACTGCTTAGGATTTCTGTACCATTCTAAAAATAATTGTTGAGATAATTGTATTTTTTGCGGTTAGTGAAATATCCAGAAAACAGAAAAAACCCGTTGTAATAAGCGTGTGAAAAACGTGTGTGTTTTAAAACGTTTTCTTTCTTTTCCGCATCCGTTGTTGGTTTTGCAGTGGCTTAGGTCTAGCTCGGTTTGTATTCTTCTTAAGAAACTCTAGAACCTCGTCCTCTCTAAATGGGTTGCATTGTTGGTTAAATCGTTGCTTAGCTTTACGTTTAAAGTTTTGCTGGCTTTTAAAAACAGGAAATAGTTCTTTACAGCAACAACAGTAGGTATCTTTGTTTTTGTGAGCACCTCGTAAAAAGTATTTTTTCTAGTTTGTTAGTGATTTTGACCAGTTTACTCACTTCTTTGCATCAACAAAATGCATAGGCTGGGGTGATGTGAAGAATCGGGATTCTGGTAGCTTTTTGATAGAATCGTGCGTTACCCGAACTATAGTAGGTATACTTTTCTTGCCCTTTTTTTAGTCATAATAAAAAATAATTAAATAAATATTACTACTTACCTCTTATAGTCCGAGTTTCATCAACGGTATTTTAAGGGACCGTCTGGTGCCAAAGCTTTACATGCGCATAGCATAAATCAACATCTTATTAAAGTAAACCAACCGCACCCCCGGCACGATGCGAGTTTGTACATTAACAAACATCAAATATTCATATATTTTGATGGTGACTTAAATTCATGGTATGACCCGTGCTCGCACGGGATAGCCATCTTTTGCGGTATGCGTACTAGGAAAATACTGGCCGTTTACAAAAGAACACGTCTTCAACTAAGGTCATTCGAAAGGCGTGCTATGGCAGTCAAAACGGCCAGTTTTTGGTCTCCCATCTCCCTCTCGACGCTCGTATGTCCTTTAGGGGCTTCGCAGACAGTTGTCAAATCCTGTCTAAAAAATGTTTGTCCATGTGCTTAACAAGTCATAAGTGACTAGCCCTCGTGCATCAAACTTTCATTCATTTTGATGGTGACTGTAAAATTCATGGTACGAACGAACCTAGCGAAAAGTATCTTTTCAAAAATGTATGTCGATCATACAATTTTGGCACAGAATTTAAATAAAGCTAAGGTTTGGCTCTGGTATCAGCTGAAGGTGATTAAATTTAACGACGATTCCAATATACAGTCCTAGCTTGTACTGAAAACCGTATTTTGTAAGCTCTGTATTTTTAATTTGGAAAACCATCAGCTTGAAACAATTTCCTACAACAGCTTACTATCGCTTAAATAGCGACCGAGAATTAATAATAAGATTTTGTGATTTTTGATTTTAATTAATTGCTTTGTTTTATTATGAAAACGGTGCAAATTAGCATTCAGTTTGCACAAATAGTAAACTTATTTTTTATGCTACAAGTTGTGTTATTTAGGTTCTTATGCCAAGTTGTTCAGCGCATAGGTTATTCGTTTTTAAAGCTGCGTACTTTGTTGTACTATCTCATAATTTATAAGACAGGTGGCTAGTTAAGTATATCTACTAATTCTAAATAGTGTGGCGTTCGACCCCCATCCATCAGCCCCAACATTAAGCTGGGATAATCTATCTTACTGCATATTTGATAGTTACGAGTTCTAAAGTCGATCGTAAATTTTTTACCTACCTATACAATTTTTGGTACAATTTTGCTTTCTTTTTTTTTTTAAATTGGCAATAGCCTTTATTCACCTACCTATATAATTTTCACGGTAAAGTTTAGCAATTTAACTTGTGAAATAGGTAGCTACGCGAACCAAAACTTTTTATCGAAACATACGAACCAATCTATAAAAATGATCAATTTCCTTATTAATAGAACCGAACATCATTTATTAAATGGAATCAAACAAAAGTAAAATGGAATCATCTTGAGTCCCTCGGGAACTTCATTGAACTTCGTATAGCCTCCGGTACTTACGAGAACCCCATTGAATGAAAAAAGTTTAAATTGTTCTTTGAAGTTGTTGTAAAATTATTATACACTGGTTGATTCTTCAGTGTACTACTGTTATTCTCATGGTTTGAATAAGAAGGCAAAGATAGTATGTAGTTTCACAAGATGATTTTTTCTCTCCGAAGATTTTGTTATCTGCTATGTGTAGTGTCCTCGGCTTTAAATAATTTATTCAATGTGCATCCAGTGCTTTCAGCAGCTGTATACTTGATATATTCAACTTAGCTGGTGGTATAACCATAGAGATCGTGGGTAAAACACACAACATAAGATAACATAAATAGAAAGAAAGAAAGAAAATTAATTTATTGGTTCACTAGAATAGCTTGCAACTATTACAATTACTTATACTTACAAATATTACAATAACAATTACCTAGTTAATAAGATAATAGTACCTAACAGTAGCAAGCAATGCAGCGAACCAAAAGGTCCTATATCTAAATAAAAAGTTCATAATCTCCTAAACGTGCTTCGCTTTCGTTGATAAAAAGTAGCAATATATCTACTAATATATGTATGTACTTCATCTACAATATATTATGCAGGTTTTACATCCTTCCTCAACGTGAATAACATTTGTATGAAAGTGATGCTACATCTGTGCAATTGCAGCCAGATCCATTCAGTAGTTTTGGCGTAAAAAGTAACAAATATTCTTGACTGGTCTTCTATCCTTCCTTATTGTTTTAATGTCCACCACTATTTATATGTATATCTTATCTTCGACACTACCCAGGAGCTACGTGTTCGCCGTTCAGAAGAGAGAGAATTGCAATCGTCCAAATTTTGGACGCCTGCCACGGGAGAGGCTATGTGTATTTTTCTGAATGGTGATCTTCTTTATAAGAATAGGACAAGATGTTGCTGCGTGAAATTAAATGTTAGTGTAATCATTGCTGCAAATTGCAGTACTTATCTTGAACTACTTAACTCTTTTCAGGAGCGACTTTCCAATGAGGAGATAACACGGCTCAGCGACGTGAGAAACCTGGTGAACCAGCTGTACGAGGCTCTGAACGTGCGCGAGCATCAGATGCGGAAGGAAAGGGACCTTCAATCGCAGCTTGAGAAGCTCACCACTGAGCTGCAGCCGTTGGAAGAGGTACGCCCTTTGTGGCTCTTCTTATGGTTTCGAAGATCAGTTTCGAAACCCTTATGGTCTTGTTTTATGTCCTTTTTTCCCTCCTTAATAACTCAGGAACTACTGCAGCTATCAACTTGAAATTTAAAATATTAATACAATTCGTGCGCCTGTACAGATTTTAAGAAAACAAGTGTGGTGTCGTAGCTCCCAAATGGATGAACCGATTTTCGTTTAGTTTTTTGGGTGTCATAGATAATTGTATAAGTACCGAGTGTTCTTAGCATCATTTTTCATGAAAATCAGTTAAGCCAATAAACGTCGGCGTGTTTTTAATTTTTTTAATGTTATCTTGTTTCAGAAACGCATGTCCCTAGAAGTCGAAACAACCCGACAGACGTCCGTCCTAACATGGGTGGGTCTAGGGCTGATGGGCGTGCAGTTCGGGGTGCTCGCGCGCCTCACCTGGTGGGAGTACTCCTGGGACATCATGGAGCCGGTCACCTACTTCGTTACCTACGGGACTGCGATGGCGGCTTATGCTTACTTCGTGCTTACTAAACAGGTAGGTCCTGACGCTTGTTCGTACACCGATTTGAAGGAAAAATTGAAAGGCGCCATTGCTGAAATTTGGAGCTCTCGATTGGAACTGGATAGGCGTGGATTTTTTAAGGATTATATAATCTATACTTTATACTAATATTATAAAGAGGAAAGATTTGTTTGTTTGTTTGTTTGTATTGAATAGGCTCCGAAATTACTGGACCGATTTGAAAAATTCTTTCACCGTTAGGAAGCTTACTTTTCAGGGAGTGACATAGGCTATATTTTATCCCGGAATTCCCACGGGAACGGGAACTGCGCGGGTGAAACCGCGAGGCGATCGTCTAGTATTTAATATAATTATATATTAAGAATTACATTAGATTTCCTAAACTACTTCGTCGGTACATTTTTGCTTCTATTTATTCAAATAATTATTTAAACTCTATCACGATATGTTTAAAATTGTAGATTTATAAGGACTGCTAGTCGTAAATAGGGTGCTACGTTTCAAAAATATTGTAAGGGTTGGTTTCCACCAAAGCGTAAAGTAGACATATAACCTCATGTGATGATTACATTAACGACTGGTTTGTACACGTTTCTCAATCCCTAACAGTAAAATTTTAAAAAAGTTGTAAACCACTCAAGCTTTTTGAAAGTAATTTCAATGACAATAGCCTTTATTCACAAAGAAAATTATACGAGTATTTACAATTGAAACTCTGATCGAAGCGACGTGTGACCCGAGAGCTGGTGAGTATCTGGCACAGCGCATCAGTATTGTCATACCAGCATCTCTGAGAAACCATAATCTTCTACATATCCCTCATTTAATTCACGTTATAGACAAAATTCATATATTCTACGTGCGAGCAGATACTTCAATGCAATTGCTGAAGAAGTTGATTTGTTTAACACTCCTCCCAGTAACTTTAAGCGTATCTGTGGTAATCGTTTCTTTGTTTCTTAACCTCATTTTATACCTACTTTGTTTGTCCACCACCTTATTCTCTTTAATATTCTTTTACACTATTTGTGAAAACTTTTAATTGGCCATCCTTATATTTGTACTTAAATTTTTGTTCGTGTTTAGCGGTAAGTTTTCCTAAAATAAATAAATAAATACAGCGTGGCAATGCAGCCAGCGTCTTAAGAAAGTCTACATATTTTCTAATATTTTTCAGGAGTACGTTTTGCCCGATGTGAAGGACAGGCAGCATCTCCTGACGTTGCACAAAAAGGCGAAAAAGATCGGACTTGACATTACTCACTACAATAATCTCAAGAACGAGGTAAGATAACAGAAAAATACGGTGTAGTCAACAGAAAAATACGGTGTAGTCAACAGAAAAATACGGTGTAGTCAACAGAAAAATACGGTGTAGTATCGGTAGTCTGGTTACAATTTAGTGGATCGGACTTCTGAGTCGCTCGACGTCTCAGTAGTCCGGTTGCTTTATTGAACCGGACTACTGATACGTTTTTTGCAACTGTAATTTCGGTGTTGATGATACATTTCCGGTTTTGGGTACTTATCGAAATATACATAGCACATAGCACCCTGTTTATCAAGAAATTCGAGGGTATCCCTCGGGCTCGGGAAGTGTTAAGGGCAGACGAGGAGTCGCAGGTCTGGACCACGAAAATTTGCATTGAAACAGGGGCTTTAAAGCTATGTTAAGGGCGATGAGGTCGCTAAGCGACAAAGTCCCTTTATTTTGATATAAATAAAAAAAAGTTAAATCTACGATATAAATTTTATATTTACATTTGACGATATAAATTTTGTATTGACACTTGACATGTTTTTTATTAAGTAGGTACTAACTTTAAGCAGAGAGTATAAATTTTAATACTAATTAAAATAAATGCTCTCCGCTTAAAGTTACGTTAGTACGTATAGAATGGACGTAACCTTAGTAGGTACGTATAGAATGGACACCCTTCGCCACCTGACCGAGTTTCCTCACCTCACCGCTTCCTAGCGTGTTCGGTTCGGGTCCCAAATGCAAGAGATGTATGGCACACGCATAGGGCTCAGTTGGCATGTGTAATGATTTTGACATACGACGCCGATGGTGTTCGATGTTTTGTTTGTTTGATCATGGACATACGAAATTTCTTGAGCTTGAATTTCACCTTTTGTGACAGAAAAAAAAATGTTTTCGAGTTATTTCGTAACTATCTCACTCGCACGAAATATTCATGAAATGATCCTAGACGTCACACACACAGTTGCAGTGTAGATCAACACAGTTGCGCATGTATGTGCCGTGACGCGACTGTTGTATGGAGAAATGAGCGAGTGTCAGGGGTGTGCTCTAAGCTAGTTTTAGTGTACCTCAACACCCTGTATTGGTCCACTACTGGACGCTGGCCTCCCCCTGATAAGCGCCTAAGTACTTACCGTTTTAGTGTACACTAGGTTCTTAATATTTTTAAACTTACGCGATCTGATCTAATACAAGTACACTATGTTGGTACTAAATAAATATTTAGCGGAGTGTATCTGCAATAATTAATCTTTAAATTCCAGGTGGACAAACTGCAGAAGGACTTGAACCGTCTCCGCGATCCTCTCCAAATCCATCTCCCACCCCCTCTGAGGGGAGGGTCGAGCGGTAAGGACTCCCGCTCCCCCCTCACTAAGATCAAAGACATGCTAGAGGAGACCGGTAAGAAGATGAAGATCACGTAATATTGGGCCAATAGTTCGGGGGGGAATTGATACACATAGGCTTGTTGTTTTGCGACGATGATGATGATGTTTGGTTTGAGTCGGGTTATACCCCATTAACCCCACCCCCTCCCTACGAATCTCTAAGAATGTACTAGGGGAGATCGTAAAGAAGATGAATATAACGTTATTTTGGGCCAATATCTAGTTCGGGGGGGGGGGGGGGGGGGGGATTGACACTCATAAGCTTGCTGTTTTTGCGACGGATTGTGTTTGAATCGGGGTGTTTTTTTATGATAATACCCCAGCTATGAAATCAAGGATATCTTAGGGGGGACTGTAAAGAAGTTTTTTTTTATTCATATTTATTGTAAAGGACTATTACTTTGCAAAGTCAATGTCAGCCCTATCATAACCTAAACTTATTAATAACAAACGAAAGAAAACAAGAACATTAAACTAATCAGTCAAGTTGTAGGTATATTCAAACCGGTAAGAACATTAATTCCGTTCGGTTTTGAATTGGTTCCTTTATTCATTACTTAATGGTTCTTTAAGATGTATATAATTTTAAAAAATCTGAAGAATTTACATTACACAGTGTGCATATATAGGCATAATGTAGGAATGCCGAATATATCATCACAAAAAGCCATGATCACGGAATAACTGACGGCACTGCGGGTGAGTTGTTATTGGCAGATATATTTTAGTGTTAATAACCATGATGGATTTAAAAGTTTTATATATGATCACAAATCCCGACCCTAATAAACCGTCTCGATAAACCAGTTTAAAATTAACCATCATAAAAACATGGCTCGATAATAAATCGATCGCAAAGCAATCTCTTAAAGCCTAGTGTATCAGAACCTACTCGTATAAGGGCTTAATTGGATGATGCGTAGTTATAGGGCTCTGAAAATTTAGATCAACAAGTGTTTATAAGTGACTCCTGTCCAAAAAGAATCCAATGTTTGTTTTAAATTAAATATTCTATGGTGCAATCCATACCGCAATGCTTGAAAACTAAAGTTTTCAATCACTGACCCGTCGTGACCTACGGAGCTGAGACGTGGACACTCACGGTAGGGCTGGTTCAAAGCCGCTCAGCGAGCTATGGAAAGAGCTATGCTCGGAGTTTCTCTGAAGGATAGAATTCGTAACGAATACACGACGGAGAACCAAAGTTATCGCTTACATAGCTCAAAGAATTAACAAGCTGAAGTGGCATTGGGCCCGCTATATCTCGCGGAGAACCGACAACCGCCTGGGGTAAACATGTTCTTGAGTGTAGACCGCGACTCGGCAAACGTAGTAGGACACCCTCCGGCCAGGTGGGATGACGACCTGGCTGAAGACAGGCCGCTATGGCGCTCATTAGGGGAGGCCTAGGTCCAGCTGTGGATTAATATAGGTTGATGATGGTGCAATCTTGGAGTAAAGCCCGTGTTATGAATGCTTGTCATCTTTGCTTGAGTAACGCTTAAGCCATAGAAAAGTGCTACTCAAGCAACGATGACATAGAAAGCTATCATAATACCGGCCTAAGTCACCTTGGTCTTATGTACTGCCGCCATATTGGATGCCAACTCTGGAACGTTAATAATATCAGACTTAATTGAGTCTTTCAGATTTAAAAACATAAAGCAATAATACACTTTTTGAAATATCCGTTGAGTCATTTAGAGTCCTCGGTACTCTCGCAACATCTAAGTCCTATAGAAAAATTGCTTTTGAATTAAATAATTTTCACTTGTGTATAAAATAATTATACGCTTGTTAAATTGTATATTACCAATTTAAATTGTATAATGTTAGAATTTATGAAAACACAATTGTTCTGACAAACTTGAATAGGCTCAAGGAAAGCTAGATGAGCGCAAGTTATACAAAAAGGTTTGAAGATTTTGACCCAAATATCGGTACATCGGTATTATATTTTATCTTTTCAAAATCGCCGCTCATAGTAAAAGTTATCTATTTAGATAGAGGACACTAAAACGAATATAATTAAATGTTCTATAACATAATGTCCTAAAGCGTTCAGGTTTGTGAGATATTCACTTATAAAGAAACAATATAGCTATTTTCATCTGTGAAATATCTCACTCTTATTTAATTAGACGTTTTTATTTGTTTTGGTATCCTCTATCCAAATTATATATTTTTTTATTGGGCGCGGCGATTTTGAAAGAGGGCGATATTAGGGTCACAAAACAAACCTGTACCACAGATATTATAATACTATAGCCTGTACAAATATCTTCAAACCCCTTATGTAAAATTATAATTCCATCGTATGTGAAATTTTGTGTAACTTCGGGCATACTAGTTCTCATCACAAGTGAAAGTTCGACCTCCAAATTTTACGCCATCGCGCGTCGGTGTTTCATATTTTCATTAATTTGTATTGACATGGAAAAATATAAAAGAATATATGGACGCACAATTTTAATGTCCTATTGTTATCTTGCCAACTCTGTTCATAAAAATATTTTTCATTCATTTTCCTTTGATATTCTTATATTATTTAGTTATATAGAAGTGCTCAAAACAGTTTCCTATTTTTGTGTAAAAACTTTGCCAACATCGATATTTTTAATGTAAGACCAGATTGGAACGTAAATTAATATAATTAATCTATCACTCACCCTAATGAGTACAAAATACTGCTGGAATGGTCTGCCTAGTACTTCGTTATTAAGTTTACTAACTCGAATTTACCCTATTTATGTTTTGATTTGAATTCATAACAATAATTTAAGACGTTTGAGTAGTCTAGTCTAGTCGATAGAGATTTTGGTTGAACATTTTATTTTACGTAGTCGAACAACCTATTTCATCATATAAATAAGAAAAAGTTAAATATTAAAAGACCATAATTTCGAAAACCTACGTATTTAAACACGTGCTTCAAAACAATTGTATTAATTTTTTTTTTCTAGAACAGCATGGTGATTTCCATTATTATGCTGCATTTATTTGAGGCTACCAATTGTTGAATCAATGCTTTTTTTCGTTAAGGCGAATAGTAGGGTAGATAGTGGCGCCACTACATATTTAATTTTATAATTACGTTATACAAAGGAATCATCAAAAAATTGGACCGCGCGTAGACGATATCTATCATTTTTTAAATGTATCTTTAATAGTTTTGTGTTTTGTACTGTATTATTTAGGCTTTTATTACTAAACTCTTGAAACAAGTATCTACTTGTTTCAAGAGTTTAGTTCCTATTGGTGGCCACCAAGCTCTCCAAACAAGGTTTTTGATTGAATAACACAAAACAAAACTATTACAGATACATGAAATAAAAGCTTGTGATAGGTATCGTCTACCAGCGGTCCGATTTTTTGATAATTCCTTTGTAGAACGTAATTATAAAATTAAATATGTAGTGGCGCCACTATCCACCTTACTATTCGCCTTAATGAGTCATTTTTAAGCCAGTGCCTTCTTTTTCGACTGTGAATTTGGTTCAATCATACATATGTAGGCTTTAAAGTATTAAAGCCTTATTGTTACGAATCTGGGTATTCCTAGAATCGTAACAATGTGGCTTTAAATGATTCTTAATTATGTGAAGCATTTGAAGGCTACCTATAAGTCAAGTTATCTGTAAAGATCGTCGTTTACTCTATGAATTTATTTTATGGTGCTTATTTTTGTCATTTTGGACTTGATATTTGAAACAAACTCTATTTTTTTAATAAAAAAGTCTAATTGGTTGCGTGTATAGTATACACAATATTAGGAATTTTCTAATAACCTTCTTTACGAATAAAATTTAATCAATATTTTTTTATTAACACTTTGTTCAAAGAGAATTTCAAATATCTGGTCGAACTATTTACTTTTAATTCTTGATCTTGTAAATTTAAATCATAAATGTTGCCAGTTTTTTTTCTATTAAATGTTTTAGAGTTATTTTTCATTTGTTTTTAATTGTTAACATGTCTGAACCATACTAATGTCCTTAATACCTTCCTTAATTTAGTGTAAAAAATGTATTATACTAGTTATCTACTTATAATGATTAAATTTAAACCAGCTTTCGACTGCTTCAAAAAACAAATTCGCACATTTTAATATAAAAACTATAGTGTAATGGCGTAGAATGTAACGTGTATTGGCTGTGAAATTATGTGAACGAACATTTTCAGTCCATAGTTAAAATACGAAATTTTTGTCTCATGATAAGTTAGATGTGTAAAACCTACTTTTTATCCCAACGGCTCATGCGAGTAGTTGGGACAAGCCTTAAATGACCTGTAGAGACATTTTTGACTCTACAATAAATACATTTCGAATTTCATAGGGCTCTAGTAGTTTTAAGACGAACCTAATCTTGGTGGAGCCCTTATGCGGTTTTGTGGATTCAAATATGTACATAAAACCGCAGGTGTTAAAGTAAACATACACATCGTCAAGCTTTTGAACTGCTTTACAGAAAGTTAGAAATAATGATCGAAGGATAAAAATAAACACATATGGCCTTGTTATATTGGTCTATCTGTATATATTTAATTATATAGTATAATATTTTAATCAATATCTACTTAGTATATATTGCACAAACTTATATTCGCTCAATGAAGCTTACTCTTTGTGATTTGCTGGTTTTTCTAGACTCTTTTTCTATCCTATTTAATCTAATCTTAAGATATACACATTTTGACTTCAAGAAGCATAGCTTCTCACTGTATTTTAAGTGAAATGTATGTACTAACATAATAATTTAACATTTATTCTAGGTTATGTTGTATAATTTTAAGAAACAATTTTTAAAATGTGTTTTGTAAGTTTGCTTATTTAGTTTTAAGACTTGTATTAAGAATCATAAATGAATGAAGTAGTGCATGAAAAGTGGGAAACCTAGGTAGAAAACAAACTATCTATTTAAAATTAGTTTAACTCTTTTCTTCTAGAAGTTTATTAAATACCTAATCAACTAACACAAATTAATTTAGTAAAAATACTTTAAAAATTTAATCTCACTACATATTTACAATCTTCTTAGAATACTGTATCTGTATCCAATTTAAAGATTTTACTATTATATTGTTAGAAAATTATTTTAACTTCACAAGTAGTTAGGAACTATAAAATTATCTTTAGATACTAATTATTTCAAATAGTATTAATAATCCTGTTAGTAAAAAAGCCCAATCGCTTACTCGTTAATAAAACCTATAATAATGTTTAAGTTTTAAAAGTTTTTTATGTAAGTAATGAAATTGCCAAAATATTACCTTCCAACTATCTCATTTTCTTGTTAAATTTGTTATAAAAAATTAAAAACCTTGTTTAATTATGGAGTGGATAAGAGTGAGTGGAAAGGAATGGCACTACGCGAATCATGTCGTCACATAACATGTAACTAAATATACCCAACCCCAACTCCTTGTAAGAAATTTTGCATTTTGTTAAATTTACAGTCGTGTTGTTCGAAATAAAATATGCAAAAATAAAACAGTTTTTAACTTAAAATGAAACAATTTGTTACTTACAATCTTTATTCGTTAATAAATTAGAGTCTACATTACAAGTATCGAGTCGTTGCTACGTTTTGTCGTTTTCTAGAGCTTCCGACGGGGAGACCGGCTTTGAACCGAACGGATACAAATCAATGCTCTGCACATGGGCCCTAACTGACACCCCTGGGGGAACCCCGAAGTAATCTTCACCCGTGTTGTGTATGATAGCCGTACTACCCGTGGTTCCCGGCCTATTCTTGTTTATATTGAACCCTACTGCGAACTGAGGATCGCTCCTCCCAGAGTCGAAGTCGTCATGACTCCGCGTTTGGAAAGGTTTAAGCGGTACGTAAGGTTTCTTCTGCGGCCTATAAGGCTTGCTGCTAGGGCGGCCCGGCTTGCCTGCAAGTGTTGCTACATTTTAATCATCTAAACTGTCACAGTGCGAGGTGCGGTGCCAAGGGTGTTGGTGTAATAAAAACCAAATTGCTCGGTGAATACATT
Source organism: Eupithecia subfuscata (assembly GCA_963564075.1). NCBI lineage: Eukaryota > Metazoa > Arthropoda > Insecta > Lepidoptera > Geometridae > Eupithecia > Eupithecia subfuscata. The sequence goes on along the minus strand of OY751103.1, from coordinate 10,121,973 downwards.
TTATTGCAAAGCAATCATAAATAGTGCTACAAACTTTCTAAGCGTGTCGTGATCTTGCAGGTGCTATGTGAAAAGAGGGTAGTCAAATATTTTGGTCACATGCTTTGTGATCTGCGGTACAAGGTTGTACAGACCACAAAGGGAGCAACAAGATCACTGACACCTCACATTACTTATTCATCACCTGGTCCTTTCGTGGGTTTTGATCCGAAAGCTGAAGCGTCTTCGTCTTCGTAGCCTAGGTTAGGGTTGCCCCCTTGAGGGTAGCTAGGGGGGTAGCCGGTCTCGCTGGTGTCTACGGGCTCTGCCCCTGAGCTAGGGCTGGGGTCTTCTTCGGGGCTCTCGGGACCTTCGTTGGCGTAGGGAGGAGGTTTCACATGACCTGATGCTGCGGTGCCGTCAGGACCTAGAAGAAAATGAGACTGCTTAGGAAGTTATGTAGGATTTCAATAGAACAAGTCTCTTTTTGTGAAATAAATCTGCAATTCATTTGGAATAAAAAATTAATATCAACTCGGGCCGTCAGGCACTGTCTATTCTAAGGGTCACTCGATCTCTGGCACTCATAGAAAACCTTTTTCGCCCTGTAAGATAACAAGTAGATTATAGTACCTATAATCATACCTTTGAATACATCATCAGTCCCCGGGTCGCTTGGCGCCACACCAGGCCTAGGACTGTACGCTCCACCAGCATTGACAAACTCTGGGTCGTACGCGCTGGGGATGGTGGGGAAGTAAGGTGGAATCTGGGGGTCATTGCTGTTCTTAACGATGCGGTAGCCGATGCCTGGGCCAGCGATGTAGTTCACTGTTCTGGGGGTGGAAGCATAGACATTGAACTTTTGAACGAGACCTGCGAGGATTCATTACACATGTAAGTTCATCCCTTAGGGAGGGACACACCCTGAAAAAGTCCCTCATTATGAGATGAAACGTTAGTGTTCTTCCAATTCAAACAAGGTTCCTAGTTAACGCTTACATTCATAATTAATTCGTCAAACTACTTTTTTAAATATACATGGAATATGTATTTTGGAATATGCTATCAGTTAGATAATGAAGTCTCGAGAAAACGCCTTAGCTATAATGTAAAATGTTCAAATACCTCTGGACACCCTTGTCATCCAGGAAAGTGTAGGATCCCCTCACATTTCCCTTGGAGTCGCTGCTCTCGGTCCGTCTCTGGTCAGGACCAGCTGATATAAACCTGAAAAACAATTGAATGTGACTTTTGGTTGCTTTTGGTTTGAGGCTATAGTACTCTTCGGTTTTGTTTTTTTTTTATTATTCGGGTGACCATTGTGACACCAGTGGGTGTTACAATAATTCATCAAATTGAATGAAGTAGCCAATTACACAACCAGTTATAGGTGGACACTGCATGCTAAAAAGTAGATTAACAGAGGAACCATGATGACCACGCCCGCTTTGACCAGCTTTACAATGGAGAAGATCTGTAACAGTGATTTAACATTACCTGTAAGAGCCATCCAAGCTCCTCTGGACAGCAGTTCTGCCTCTCTGCTTGAGCTCGCCCCTGACGAGCGGCGCACGATGGAATGGAGATCCGATGAGGTTGGGGCTGTCAGGGTGTGAGGAAGACACGTGGAAGCCCGTGTCTCGGCCCGCTATGTACTGGACATCGTGACGCTCGCCGATGTCGTCCACGAAGGTGTAAGAGCCTGGGTGAGTTTTATTTTTATTAAAAAAAATATCTTTCACTACCAAGTTTTAATGATGCGATGTGACCCTGAGGGTTGCACTACATGCTGTCCAAGGACGGCGTGTGCGCAGGCAATCAATTTTATAGAAAAGAACGAAGAAAAACCGATCCACAAAGTTCTAGAAGCCACTATATTCAATGGTAGTTTTAGGATACCTAGGTAATTGATGATGTTATTTTAATCAATCACTAGTGCAAATACTAAACTGTGGTATTCTTCAGAACTGATAGGTAAAGAGCCTTCATCCTTTATTATTGAACAAGCAGACAGATTGATTTTATGTTTTTATGTATAACTAGCTTCTGCCCGCGGCTTTGCACGCGTATTTTCGGTATACTAAATAGCCTAACTAATCTATGTTAAGCTATGTTCTCAATGTACGCCAAATTTCATCATGACGTTTAGTAGTTTTGGAGATCTTAGGTAACAAAAATTCACACTTCACAAACTTTCGGCTTTATAATGTTGCCCGCTACCGTAAAACGGGGTCAATAGGGATGCAGGGGTCAATAGGGATAAAATCGATGAACAAAATTGAAGCGGAAACACTATCAGAAATCTACCGATAATCGTCTGATTTTTTATGAGTTTTATAGTAGAATATTGAATTTTTATACTGGTAACACTTTTTTTACGTGAAGATGGTCACAAGTCAGAAAAAAATACATCTGAAGTTCGCCGTTCAGCAGGACGTGATTTTGTCCCTCAAAAACTTTGAAAAACAAGCAGGAAAAAGTGATTTCTATTAAATGAATCGTGCTGAGTAACAAAAGTTAGTGTGTTCTCCATCCAAATCAAGTATGTTACTACAATTTTCTTGTTTAATTTTAGTTTAAATCGAAAATTTATGAGTGCCGGTAAATTTTGCAAAAAAAGAGGGTAATAGAGACGCCTACAGGATATTATCGGGATGTCTGTGGGGTGAATAGGGACGAGAGTCCTACAAACTAAGGACGTGGTTGTATGAAAAGGGACACTAAAGCATGGATAGGGACAGGGGTGTCACTCACCAATATCGCTAGTATTTGTCTATAATAATATTATTATTCGTTATTACCTAATGATGGGTGGTTTGGTTAGGCTTATTTATTTAGGCAAATTTAATAGTTCCTATTATGTAAGCATAGCCATTAATATTACTGTTGTAACGTTGTTTTCAAATTAATAAAACAAACAAAAATTTTTTTTTCTCTTTTTTTCTAATTATGACATTGGGGTCCAGTATATAGGATAGTAGGTTTGAGTAGGTATTTTGATTCTCCAATATTTACTTTCTGCACTTAGTAATCTTTTGACTCGGCTAAAGTCGAAATAGGTAGGTAGTTGCTTTTTTTGTTTTTTTATAAGTTTAATGAATCTGATTCAAAAGTCGTTCGTAAGTCGCTAAGGAAGCAATGAAATCTGTAGAGGTATAATGTATTTTACATTATTTCTATAGTACTGAATTTCTTATTTTTTCATTCTTAGTTCTGAATAATATTATTTGGGGGTTTGTGACAACCCTGACCATATTTCTCTATTGTTCTCAATGCCGTCCCTATTAACCCCTATAGTGTATGAATAGGGATAGCATATATTTTAAGTATTTACATAAAAGAAGCTCACTATCAATGAGTTTCGCATACAATTTCATAATATACAAGTTAAGACTAAACTTTTAATGTAGTAAACTAATAGTTGTTGATACAAAATTCATTAGAAAAGGGCACTCAAAGTTGAAAACCATCCCCATTCACCCCATTTTACGGTACTTCGTTAGCGTGGTAGGTAGGCTACCTAACTAAAGGTAGGGCAATAAGACATCACTTTTATCTATTAACCTCGATAGCTAGTTGATCTCGCAAATCTCAATATTATTAGGATTATGATAGTTTGAATAGTTAACAAAATTAACGATTTTGTTATTATAGTGCGTAAGCCGCACTGTGGATAATTTCTAAGAAATCAAATAATATCGCAAAAATTTTCGACTTCGACGGGACTTGAAACCGCGTCCTCCCCTGAGGGGAGGACGCGGGTTCTTTTTGCGATATTTTTGCGGTAAATAGGCGTAAATAGGCGGTAAATTTTTGCGATATTATTTGATTTCTTAGTTAACAAAATGTTGTTAATACCTTTTACATCACCCCTACTATCAGCATTCTCGTTCTTCGAATACGTCCTAGTCTCGAACTTGAAGTTGTAACTGGGGTCCTCATTGGGGTCAAAGTAGGGGTCGTCCTTGTTCCCGATCGGCCCCCGGGGTCGCTGGTCGAGGTCTATCTGTCTGTGCACGTTGGGACCTTTTGCTCGGAACCTTGAAGATAAGGGATCGAAAGAATAAATGTGGATAATAAGACTTATGATACACACCTTTTCAAACTACAGCCAAAATCACTTTTAACGGGCGAGATATTTCCCGTGAGTTGTGTTGTTATGAGTTTTTGAAATACTTATCGAGACACTTATACATATCATAAACTTAGAATATAGTGAGAATCAGAAATGACATGGGGAGCTTACACAGATTTTCGGGGAGCAAGTCTATTTTCCTAAGTAAGTATATCCTTAATTCAATTGTGGGGTGAGGCACTATATTAGTAGGTAGCAAATTTTACTGGTAGGTACTTATCCATAAATCAAATGCCTATGTCCAGCAGTGAGCTTATACAGGCTGATGATGATGACGATGATAAGCCAGCACCATTTAACTTACCCTCTCGGCCCAGCGGTGTATATGACCTCCTTCACAGTATCAGTAGCGGGATCCTTCCCACCGAACCTACCCCCCACTACGCCATTAGAGTTCCCGTGTGCTAAGTGGTAGCTTGAGCCTCTGTCTTTGTTTGCGTATCTGAAAAAAAACATAACTGTGCATACTAAAAGACAGGTAGGTGGTATAAACTATTTACTTAGGTGCCTTCAACTAGAGTTACCTAATTAATTAAAGAGTTCATTACCTATGTAGTGACACATGTCATGATATAGTACAACGCGGCGCAAGCGCATTTTTTCATAAAGCTTTTTTATTCGATTGAACGTTATTTTATTCAGTCACGACCTGAATCCACACACATCCAGGATTACAGTATATTATAGAGATTTGTGTTTTTAAATTTTGGCAAGAAGCAAGGTCTTTATACGGGCATAAAACGAAGACGCTGCCCCTTCTATCTGTTTCTTTGTTTTAGGTAGGTACCAAGCAATGGATTCCGATACGGTACCTATCTGATGTTATAACTATTTTATTGGATTCCGTTAATATATGTAAACGAATAGTACCTACCTCTCTAATGTACATTCGAGTATTATTTCTCGAGTACCATGCGTTTGATACAGATATAGCCACAGATAGAAGTTTAGGTAGGTACATAATAACCGGAGAATGTGAATTTCTAAACAAAAACTAGGTGATTACGTCTTAAACAAAATTTTCATACAATATATCAGCCTCATTTGATTTCAGTGAGTGGCCTAACTTTGACTCCACACCTTTAGGATGCGAATTTCAAAAACCCTGAAATACGTGTCTGTTAATATTGAGTCATCTTCATATGCTACAAATTTTGACGGGCCAACAGTTACGGTTCTGAAGTTATAATAAAAATGACCTTTGACACCATTTTAACTACCTTAGAATACGAATATCTTGCTTGAATTTCTCCATGCAAAATTTCAGCTCCGTAGGTCTTGTAGTTTCAGAGCTCTCTTGATGAGTCATCTCTTCTCTTTTATATATATATGATATATATAAAGATTTAAGCGGGTTTACTACGAACCTAGAAAACGTCAAACGTCGACAGTTTTTACAGAATGTGTTTTGTATTATGCTGCGTTCTGTTTCTGTTTCGGAGTCTAAACACCAAAGTCCTAGAGACTAATACGTAATTTTCAGTTTATTTATTTCTGCTATTCAAATTATTTAGATGAAAAACTCTAAGGTTTGCAGGAAGAAAACTCCTGAAGGTTGATTGTGTCGTGTTGGCTCGATATAATTTTTAGCGTTTTGAAGATCGGTTTCGAAACCCTTATGGTCTCGCTTTGTCTGTCCTTTTTTCCCTCCTTAATAACTCAGCAACTACCGCAGCTATTTACTTGAAATTTAAAATAATAATACATTTCGTGCGCCAGTACAGATTTTAAGAAACAAAATGAAAAATGAAAATGAACATTTTCCATACAAATTGAGGGTTATTCCAGTTTTACCCCTTGAACATTAGCGTTAAGGGGGAAAACTGGAATAGAGATGTCGGAATTTTAAAAGAGACCTACAAAGTCAAGTGGGATATCAAATGAAAGCGAGTTTGTACATTTCAAAATAGTTTATGAAATTTCTGTATGTTTTCATACTTTTGAAATATTTTGAAAATAGTCGAAAAAATACCCATCCAGGTTCACTCCCTTTCGGCTTTGTACATCCTTTCCGTCCCTGTTTACCAAGGCTAAATACCCAAGGCCGAATAACTTTTATTGGTAAAGCACAAACCGATGTGAATTTCCGTAACATCAAAACAATAATCAACCGCTACTCAAGTCGCCATTTTTGTTTAAAAATGCAAGATCTTAATCTGTTCATGCCTGCATACATATTTGTTAGCTATTATGCGCTGATACCATCGAATTCTCATGATGATATCCTGATAATTTGGTTACAATAGGTGATTATGTGCCTAACACAGAAATTGATGATTAAATGATTGGGGGAAGAAGTGTTACTTTGGTTGGTTTTCGAATGTTTCTACTATACTAATTATTATGTCCTAGTCGAATTTCGACCACGGCGGCCAGTCTCATCGGAGACTAGCACAGGACATATGTGCACAAGTGTGTGCGCAAACACAGGTGCGCTCTATTCCCTCACTCTCATAATCCGGTAGGGCGACAGACCGACACGACCGGGGAGAGGTCAAGCGCAGGACGAACGGCTTAACGTTTCTACTATGGAGCTGGTCTCTATGCAATTTTTTTTTATCAAACCCAAAGTACCCTATAAGTACCTACAATTTTCGGTTTTTTGAAAAATTGCTACTGCCTATGACTTTGAACGTGTGAATACTTCTATCTATTTCTTAAAAATCTAAGCCGTTACCAGAAGGCAGAGTGCCCAGAATGCTGGCAGCATTGCCACGTTAAATGGCAATGCTAATTCGTTGACCGAAATAGCAGCCAGCATTACGATCACCTGTGGACTCTATATAAGATGTTTCGTAAGATCTTTATAAATTGCGTGTGCCCCAGGACCCCAAGGACCAAGGGTTTCAACCCCAAACCGCTCAAACAGGTAGTCTCGATCAAGGTTAGCGTATTTTCGCTGATTGAGGACTCAGCTGATGTTGCTGCAGAACCGGCCCTTACCGAGTAGGTAAGTGTATAAACTAGTTGTGTTTGTGAATTAGGAAAATAATAAAACAAGCCTATTTAATTAGGGAACCTTCGTTCGGCACGAAATCCCAAAAATGTTAACAAAGTGAATTTTAATGACACCGTAAACACCACCTACGAAAATCACGGATATTTAATTAAAATATCTGCATAAATTTCAAGGGAAGGAAACATGGCCTGTCGGTTAAAAAATATTTACCAAGAAGTGACTATTCTGAACAAAATATACTTTAATATATTATTATATCGCATGATAAGGTATATTATTTAGATGTATAAGTTTGGCCTGATAAAGTGTACCTCCAAGCATACAATTTTTCGTAGCACTAAAAGCGCGTTGAAGTCTTTTGTATGAAGATTTTATGATTTTATCAATATTATCGAACATCAAGTTTCTGCGTGCTACAAGGAACAAAACTAGCGGAAAAATAATTACAAGGAACAATACTAGCTTAAAAGTAATTTGCCCCAATTTATAAACCATTTTCTAATAACTTAATAAAAACTAAATTCGATTCACTGGTATTTCTGGATCATTTTGGCATATAAGAGGTTTTGGGCTAAAACTCGTCATTTTCCCAAATGTTTCCAAAATACAATTGAATAGTTTTATCATGGTTTCATAGAAATTGGTTTCCGATTTGCGGTCAATTGTTTTTCCGTTAGTTTTATTCCTTGTAAAACGCAGAAAACAATAAAAACAAAAAAAAAACTCGCGCCAACACGAAACGATCAACATTAGAGGTAAACCTTCTCGGTGGCGACTATAATCTATTTCTTTAAAAAGATGATAAAACCTTAGAATTTAATAAAATTTCATCTGATTTATTATATGAAATCACAATTGATCTCTATTAAGAATAAATACGTGAAAGCTTAGATGAGGTCTAGCGTTCATAGTGGGTAAATGTGTATGATTGAGTGGGGGAAGAAATAAAAAAATAATGCTGGACAATTGACACAGCATTGTCTAGCTATATTTTATTTTATTTTAATTGCTTTTGTCAATAATTATCGTCTGTATCCAACTGCAATGTCATGTAAATATTTATGTACATAACGAGTGTGAGCCAAAAGAAAAGAACCAACCAACGCTGGTTTAATGGTGCAATATTGCCTAAAATATGTATAATTTTATATGTAAATAATATAAATAAATATTCTATTATATTCTAGCCCTATGCTAAGCTGAGCTTGTGTTATGGATACTAGAAAACTGATATACCTAATAAAATACACTACACAGATATTTTTATCATAAATTAACAGCCAAATTGTTTTATAATTATAATTAGGTACGTTTAGATGAGATCGATACAAAAGATATCAACGCTCTTCTAGTGCTTGTGATTTTTTTTTTGGATTTAACTGTTTGTTCAAGAAAAAACTGAGACCCAAAATATTTTTAATCAGTTTGCCATGCCAAGCGTGGGGATGATGGGATTGCTCCCTTGTGCAAAGAGCCAATAAAGCGCTTCTCAGGGGAGGCCAATTTCAGCAGTAGACTAAGTAAGCTGATGATGTCATTTTCCATCCGTTTAAAATCTGTAGGTAGGTACCTAAGGTAGGTAGTTAATTTTACTTTTATTTATGACTAGCTAACCTGGCGAACTTCGTACCGCTCTCACCTTTTAAACTTCCCTGAACTTACACAAACATTTCAAGACCAAAATTAGCGAAATCGGTCCAGCCGTTCTCGAGTTTTAGCGAGACAAACGAACAGCAATTCATTTTTATATATAAGAAGATAAGAGAAGATGAAGATTCAAAATGAAGTGAATACGCACCCAAAATCAAAGGATCCATCCGTATTAACATTATTATAATCTCCATCATTCGCCCTGGACTTGCCCGGGATCACTTGAGTCCTCACCACCACACACAAACACACAAAATGCACACTATTGGTCCAATGCATTTTACTCGATAACTTATCACACTATTAATAAACTCTATCGATAAGTTTACAGCACTATTATCGATAGTTAAGTTTTCAAAAGTTATTGTATCATTTTGCACGTGATTCCGCAAAGTTTAAGATTCGACTATGAAGTAAAAAACAAAGGTTCTCTTTATATATCTCGCTAAAATTGAGCTCCTAACGAATGCACGCTGCGTGAAAACGGCCGGACGTCATTGTTATTAGAGGAAGGCTTGTTAGTCAGTGGGAGCTATACTACACTATGCTATAGAGAAGTCAAGTTACTTTGTCTATGCGCAGTCTCGCAACTGTAAAAGTAAAGTAAAAAAAAAGTAAAAATGCGTTTATTTTGTAACCAATACATACATAGCACATACAAAAGATAAAAGTTAATACAAAAGTAACATAAAGGTCACAAAAATGGCCAACACTCAGCAGATGCTATGGTAGGATGTATCCTGCCTTAGCGCTGGTCTTCCGTGGAGGCCAGAATGAAACACGTGAGTCGCGGCGTAACTCACACATACATAAGTAAAATAGGAAAATTTAAAAGAAAAAACAAATGAAAACAAACAAAAAGAGTGTAGGTACAACAGGAACTTACAGGACATGTCTACTTTTATAACATAAAAAACATAAAAATTTAATAATACAATATTTTCATTGAATAAGAGGTGCTTAACATAAAAACTAAATAACTACCTACCTAAACTAATGAAGTGTCGGATTGTGTCAAGTCAAGGCCTAGAACGGCTGCCTACAATGTTAGCATGATATCAACTGGTGCAAACCGTTTATTCTGCATTCAAGGAACATTCATCGCTCTAAAAATGCACCTTCAAAATATCACATTGCAATTCACTGCAAATCATATTGTTGTGGTTTATTATATGAAGACATCTAAAAATTATTAACAAAAAAAAATCGATAATAGAATATTATAAAGCCGAAAGTCTGTGTAATCGGAATTTTTGTAACTTGGAACTCGAAAACTAATGAACAGATCAAGATGAAATTTGGCATACGCTAAGAGCTAAGCCTAACTTAGTTAATAGGTTACTTACTATACCGAAAATACGCGTGCGAAGCCGCGGGCAGAAGCTAGTTCCATCATATATTACAATCATATTATGATGATGAATGCTTTTTACGCTTTCATTATCTTGTACACCTACCTGTACCTTGCCTGCCTATTAAATAGGCATAATATAAAAACGAAAACATAGCTCCAGAAAAAACTCAAGCAAGCATAGCATTTGCTGCAGCTTGCATTAATTATCGTCCTAGTTAAAACTAGCACCGCATAGAGTAGCATTCAGTGAATTCAAGCCTTTGCCATAAAGTAGAGATTCAACTTACCATCAAAGTACCTATTTAATAAACAGGCGTCACGGTACATCCTTATTAGGTGTAAAATGTTATCGGTCATCATTTGGATTTGGGGCTGAATTATGTTTTGTGTTTCGTTCGTACATTTTTTAATTGAATTCAGTTCAATTTAAAACAGATTACAATATAGATTATCAAAATTATCGACCTCGTTTGAACATCAGTATGGATGACTTGACGCTTGATTATTCAAGAACGAAAAACTTGTTATTAATATAAATACAATAAATGGTACCTCAACCCTCAACCTCAACAGCCTGTGTTGGTCCACTGCTGGACGCAGGCCTCCCCCTGAAGAATGGTATACTAAGGTCAAATTTTTTAAATCAAATACTGACATGGAAATAAACTAAAACAATTTGTTACCTTCGACAAGAAGCGCCCAAATGATTCAACGTACAAAGTTTTTTTTTCATTTCGCAAGTTTTCAGTTCAAATAAGAAAGGGTCCTTTTGCAGTAGGTAAGTTATCTCTCTCATAATCACACTTCACACTATCACACTAATATTATAAATGCGAAAGTTTGGATGGATGGATGGATGGATGGATGGATGGATGTTTGTTACCTCTTCACGCCAAATCTACTGAACGGATCAGGCTGAAATTTTGCATACAGGTAAGTCAAACCCTGGAATCAAACATAAGCGTTCATCTTTTTATCCCATAAATCAGTTCCCATGGGATAGAAATAACCTCAAAAAGTTTCCATAGAAACAACGCGTGCGAAGCCGCGGGCAGAAGCTAGTAATATTGTAATATTATAAAGAGGAAAGATTTGATTGTTTGTTTGTATTGAATAGGCTCCGACGCTACTGGACCGATTTGAAAAACTATTTTACCATTAGAAGACCACATTATTCCTGATGAACATAGGCTACTTTTTACTGCGGGAAAATGCTTGGGAAAATGGGAAAATTCCTACGTAAAAACGGGTAATAGGACAACGGGTAGTAAGAATGCAGCTACTAAATCATACACCGAAATGTTGCACCAACCCGCCGAGCTGTGTCGCCTACTTTGGTGTGTAGACACCATAGGAGAGAGTTAGTCGGGAAGACTCATTTCTTGTAAGGGATACCTTGAAGATACGTTATATTCGCAGTAGATCATCCCAAGGTTGTCTGAAAGAAATTGTTCTTAGCGATAAAGCCGCCTATTGAGCAACTCTGCTACGAGTAGGTATCTCTCTTTTCCTGTATTTTTGTATTTTCTTGGTTAGCAATAAAGTGTAATGCATTGTATTGTACAAAGTATCATCTCCTCGAAGGACGTACAGATTCCCCTCACATCACTAATTATCGGTTTAATTATTATCGTATCCGGCTTTTGTTCAGCTTCCTCGTCCGTTTGAGCCTTGTACAATGCTGTAATAAATGTCTAATTCTGACGAGAGACCTTTGTTATGTGTGTTTCCATTTGCATACGGGTTTTTAGGAAACTTCAAGACGGCAATGCAAAGCCCACTGGATCCATCGACAATCGATGAGTCTAGTGGGTTTTGCTTTGCCGTCTTGAAGTTCTCTACATTCACTAGGAAGACGCTCGACGATGCATGTAAAGAGTAATTGTCCATGGTGAGCCATGATTTGACTTCCGGAGCTAGAGACCGTAGGAAGTCCCAAAAATTTTACTGTTGTGATGTACTAAGGGAAGGATACGGGTTCAAGTCCCGTCGAAGTCGAAAATTTTTGCGAAATTATGTATTTGATTTCTTAGAATAAATACTGTCTTATTTATTCGCATAAAATTCACCACATTCTTATCTAAACTTACCTTGTTAATGAACTTGTCTATTAGAATTATGTATCTAGGTAATCTGTATCTGTTATGTTTCACACACGTATAAGCGCCACTACATGTGTATGTACCTACTATTTTTTAACGGTGGAAACACTTATTGGTTTTTGTATTAATTCTAAGTTGTAATTGTATTCTTTGTTAACATAACTCTTTGTTTCCTAAATAAAAACAAAACAATACGAAACATAAAACTGAAGCCAATGGAAACACGCACCCAATGCTCGTTCCGGAGCGATCATCTCAGATTATTGTGTCGAATTGTACTCGCTGAAATGTGAAGCCATTCATTAGCTGACCTCCCAGCCCAGACTAGTTGCCCATCGATTTCCTCAGACCGAAGCTCCGGGTATGCTGGTCTGTATTTGCATATGTCCTTAGTTCGGACTATTGTTTTATGCTTTGCTTGCAACAGGGGTATAGGAATCGGAAGCTGTGGGTGGTTTGAGCTTTGGAATATGATACCATTCTTTCATTCTGAGTAGAATGAATAAAATCAAATGATGGTGGTTCTAGAATGTGATCCTTCTTTATATCTATCTATCTAACCAGCGAGTAACATCCACCGCCAAGGAGGTATATGCCTCTTCCTTGTCTTGCTACCGCTAGGGGTTTATATTTATCTATCTAACCAGCCAGTAACATCCACCGCCAAGGAGGTATATGCCTCTTCATTGTCTTGCTACCGCTAGGGGTTTATATTTATCTATCTAACCAGCCAGTAACATCCACCGCCAAGGAGGTATGCCTCTTCCTTGTCTTGCTACCGCTAGGGGTTTATATTTATCTATCTAACCAGCCAGTAACATCCACCGCCAAGGAGGTATATGCCTATTCCTTATCTTGCCACCGCTGGGGGTCTTGTACCTGTCGGATCCATGTAAAGGTCACATGCATCTAAAATAAAACAATCGTTTATTTTACTGGAACGTTACTTAGTTAAATATTGACTTCATTTACTTGGAATCGGAACACGCATGCGTCTTTTATGGGTTATTCCAGTTTTCCCCCTTTAAAAATCCGCCTTAAGTGGGAAAACTGGAATTCAAAAGAATTAATTCCAGTTTTCCCCTTAGATAATTTTTTTTCAAGGAATTCATTTTTTTAATTCCAGTTTTCCCCCTTTAGAGAAGGAAACCAAAGAGAAGCAATAAAAACTATAATATATACTTAACATGTATTCATGTACGAAAAAGTTCTTCACCTCTGGTATATAACGAGTAAAGTAGGTACGCCTAGTCATTTCAGCACATTTATTTACAACAATGGCTCCTGAGTCCACAATAGACCACAACCGTTCATGTATCATATCCACCACACCGCTCATATTCTATGAGCCATGCTCCGTGAGGCAATATCCTGAGCCCTTCTATTCAATGTTAAAATTCTTACCACATTTGGTAGCGCAGTAGGTACCTCATTTAAAATAACGACTCTGCCAAAAAATATACCTATAGCAAAAGCTCACGTTTCAAATACGTTGATATTGCCACAAAATGCACAAGACTCCTTTTGGGTATAAGTATACCTAAATCAGTACTCTGGTGGTAACCATAAAAAAGAGTTAAGTACATTTACTTTGATGCTACACAAAATTAAAATATTTAAAAACCCTCTCCGACAGATTTTCATGAAACATGGCTAAGAACACTCGGGATAAAATTATCTATGACACAAAAAAAACTAAATGAAAATCGGTTCATCCGTTTGAGAGCTACGATACCACAGACAGATACACAGACAGACACGTTAAACTTATAACACCCCTCACTGTTTGCGTCGTGGGTTATGAAAAGAAAGAAGAAAAAAAGCGAAAGATTTATACCTGTTGAAGGGAAAACCAGAGTAAAAAAGAAGAAAAAGCTGTGTAATGGAGTCTAAACATCATGGCATGCCAACCGGGGAACGGATAAAGGCCAACCAACAGTCCCCAACCCGCTGCAGCGCTGGGCTGTGCTAGACTTTGGTTTTATGACTCCATAAACAACAGTAGGTTTAAGATTTGTTTTTTTTTTGTTATGTTGTATTTATATTTTTGTATATAATTAAACGTATATTTAGAAAGTACCTTGTTGTGTATAATAGGACTGACATGTTAATTAATATAGCAAAAGTCTTTAAAAATAAATTAGAAATAAAAAAAACATTAAAAAACACCAAGCTATCGATAGCCCTCACATCAATCAACGTTCAAGCTCCCAAACAAAGCTGGTAGGTAGTCTTGGAAGGGAAGGACGTAGATCGCAGGGCTAACAATGGAGCATTCGAAGGGCATCTCGATCTTCACGGCGCGTGCGCCGCCGCTGACCCGTGCGGACGACGCGATAACTGGGGTTGGCTCGGGTGGACTGGTAAGCGGAATATTATGTGACCTTTGTGAGGTTTAGTATTCAGTATTTTTATTTACTTTACATTTTAATTAGTTTTTCACTGTATTGTATTTTATTATTATTGTGTATTTTAAATGTAATCTTATGAGTCATGTAAGTACTTGAATTAAGGCGCTACCCCGACCCAAATCAGCGCCACCACCTATTTTACCTTATTATTCTGCTACACGAAGGAAATTCAAAAAACCGATTGGCCAGTTTGTGCTTCCTATCATAAGCTTTTTTTTAATGCCTCTATAAATGTTTTTGTTTGTATAGTGTAGAAGATGCGAAGTTGCTCATTTTTCCCACCATGGTGGGCAAAAAGAGCAACTTCGCATCTCTGCTTAAAGTATACAAAATAAAACTTTTACAGGGGCATTAAAAAACAGCTTAATAGGAAGCACAAACTGGCCAATCGATTTTTTAAAATTTCTTCGTTTAACAGAATAGTAAGGTAAAATAGGTGGTGGCGCTGATTTGGGTCGGGGTAGCGCCTTAAACAATTTTTGTTTTTATTTTATTTATTTTTATTTTAACCGTCGCCACATCAGATCAACTTGCAATTAAATTAGCGAAAAAACAGGTTCTATTCTTATAGGATGAAATGAAGTGGGCTGTTCGGGAGATCTTTTCAGCATCAAATGGACCCTAGATTTGATTGATAATGCCTTTTGTACTTCTGTTTGGAACCTATTATACTTATATATTTTTTTCGGTTTAGTAGTCAGAGCTGATTTTGGCTTTGATTTTTAATGTAACATAAGTTTTTTTTTTACCTATTTATGTAAAAAATACTCTAGTAGGTAAGGATCATGTTATTGTGGTTCAAGAGTGACACCGTCCTTCGTACCAGTTTATGCTGAGCTGTATATCTTAAAATGATGTTAAAAATCTTTCAGGTACCTACTTATAGGTAAGTTAACTTCCTAGGTATAAAACAGAAAAATACAAAGCACGAACAAAATTGGTGATCACAATCTGTAATTGTCTGACTGTCTGTCCCACGACCTCTCTTAAATCCGTTTGCTTAAATTCAATTGTTTAGACAAGATAAGGTTCACCTTTGGCTATTTATTACTTAATTATAATTAACTCATAGGTTTTCCCAATTTTAGATCCTTGTTGTACGGTGCAGCGCAACCGTGCATTTAGCTATAATAATAACAATAAAGCCTTTTATTCTAAAGTCCTAATTATGTACAAAGTTTTACGAGTTAATATTTTATGCTTAGGATTAAGTTAGTAGGTCCTTAAATTTTTGTTGCACACAGGGATGCATTTGTTGCAACACTTGTTGAGAGAGTTGGATCCCTTCTTGGGTAATGACCACCTCCAAGAAGATGGAGGTGGCCTTTAACCAAGAAGGGATCGAACTTTCTCAACGCCATGAAAGCAATTCAAAAGAATTGCTTTCATGATATTTTTTGCAGATAGAGCTATAAGACCTGAATGTAGAAAGAAAGAACCTAGGTAATGATGTTATTGGATACAAATAGGTTCTTTTTTATAATCATTAGACCTTCGTTTGACCACAATCTCACCTGATTCAAAGTGACGATGTGGCCAACGAGGACCACGAAGCTCTGGAAGACACCTATTCATTCTTGTTCTGAAGAGATCCAGGTTAAAATTGGCCGGAAAACCAGCAGCAGGCAGCGTGTCTCAAACCTTAGTGGTGCGAACGATGAAGGTACCCAGAGGAAAACCACTTAGTGCGTCTGGAAGAATCACCAAAGTAAGGATGGTATTATGGTAGAGTTGTTTATTCCAATGAGCTGGTTGTGTCGCTTTTTGAAAAGATGCACGAATTCAAACAGTAATAATAATAATTAAAAACTGATTTGAAGCAAATTTTTATTCTGTTACTTTGTCGTCTAAAATTCATACGCATGCGGATGCCTGCCCAAGGGAGGTGTAACCCCCCTTGGGCCCCTCATGATAAGAGCCAATATGGCGCATATCAGAGGCCCAGGCCCAAGGAAGACTTTTATCCAGCCGTGGACTGTTGATGTCATGATGTGAAATGCCATGAAGTCGTGGAACTCATGGGGGTGGAAAGTAGGTATCTTACTACCTACCTAAATAATTGCCATAGATAATATAAATTCAAATTTCGGATATTGTAACATGTACCTACTTATACTGTACTTATACTTAATTAATGATTTTCACAAGGATATTCGTATTGAGATAAAGCTTGTTTTTATTGAAACAGGAAACAAGAAATCGTGGGACTCTCTATTGTTCAACCAAATCTGATCTATAATAATTGTTATTTTTATAGTTTATGTATATAAAAATATTTATAGTAACTAAGGATACACGGTGTATTCGTTCGCCCGAGCTATCATATAGAATTGTAGCTAAATTAGCGCCACCTATCTGTTAAAATTGCAGTCGTTTCACGTAGGTTATGTCTACAAGGGAATTTTGAAAAGTAAGTGTCAAAAAATCGTAAGAAAACAATTGCTTATGCCGCTAGAAAATAAGATTCTGTAATGTTATAATTTTACATCTCTACTGCAGCTGCAGTGCTGCGATGACTCGAAGGCTTATTCAAGATGGATAGCTGGCCATAATAGAATTTTTGACAATTTTAAAAAGTTTTAATTATAATAAAATTTATTGCATAAGGCATCAATGTTTAATACGAATACTTTGTAAACTGGCATACCATAGCCAACATCGATATTTTTATTGCCTATATAGGATAGGGGAGGATAGGATAGGGATGTAAATTTTGGCTACTTCTTACCGTTATTATTTTGGACCACATCCAATATTCATAGTTATTTTTACGGTTCACTAACGCTCTAGTTTTTGATATCATTGCCAGGTCTTAACTCCCTTGATGAAAAACTGGATCAACTCTTATTTAAGAGCAGTTCGCGCGTCGTGTGGGTGTGCATGTAGGTAGATGTAGCATAGCAAGGACCCATTGCTATGCTACATCTACCTACATGCTTTCCAATAAACTGCAACGAGCGAGTTTGATACTCGCCTCGCGCTGCCCTAACTGCTCTTAGACTTAAGTGGATAGAATTATTCGACCATGTATCCAAAGTTATATCCACAAAACACTCATATTAAAGCGTTTTTAATTTGAATCTAATTACTAGAACCTTGTGTTTTATGGAAATTGAAATGTCAGTGAGCGACCTGCGCACTGACATTTCAATCAGTTATTGTTTTAGATTTTGGTAGTTCACACCGAAACCAGGAAATACGAATCTAGTAGGAATACATGAAAGGTCAGGTCAATTTTCTAGAAATATGTTTTTCCTGGTTTTAATATTCAAAATAATGTTGCCATACGCGATAGGTAGGTATATTGGACGGTATTGACGTCACTACACTAATACATTACACTAATACTATAAATGCGAAATTTTGGAATAGACGGATGCTTGTTTGTCTTGTCTTACTTCTTTTTGCCAAAACTACTACTGAACAGATCAGGCTGAAAATTTGCATGGATGTAGGTCTAGAGCAAGACCTGGAATAACATTAGTACTTGTCATGCAGTCTTGGTGTTACCCACAGAAATAGAGTTTTTGTCCACTCTTTACAGTTCATAAATCAAGCTTAGGTACAATAAACACTCGCCTGTTTTAGTCATGTTTTTCTTTGCTGTTTGCTGAATGAAATTATGCAGGCGTAGCGTATCGTACTTTATGAAATGTATGTTCGAAAAATACTAGGTTCTACGAAAAACATTTACATTAGTTTTGATATCTCTGATATTAGTCTCATTCTAATATTATCAATATGCGAAAGTTTGTATGTATGGATGGATGTTTGTTACCTCTTCACGCCTACTGATACGGATCGGGCTGAAATTTTGCATAGGTACAGGTAATTCGAATTCTAGAATCAAACACTGGCTACTTTTTAACCCGTATATTATTTCCCATCCCAGGATAGAAATCATTAAACTTTTCCATATTATATGACGACCTTGGTGGCGCGGCGTGCGAAGGTCCGCCTGCGTCGCAGGAGGTTGCAGGTTCGATTCCCGCCTTGGGACAAATGTTTGTACGATATACAAATATTTGTTACGGGTGTTCTGGTCGTTTCTATGTATAATAAAAACATCTATCTATATGTATAATGTATTATATTATGTATAACAGTCATCTAGTACCTACCCATAATTCAAGCCTTGCTTAGCTTGGGGCTAGATGATGGTGTGTGGATTGTCCAGCATTATTTATTTATTTATATAAAATGCGTGCGAAACCGCGAACAGAAACTTTTAATAGGTCTTGGTCCAAGAGGGCCGAAATAAATTATTTTGATATCTATTCATTGAGTTATTCCTAAATTCACTGTTCGTAAAGTGCTGCTAGTCCTAAAATATAGGTATATTTAGGTTTTTGATTAAAATATCTCTAGGTAGGTATACGTCGTCGTCGATAGACGTGGAAAATAAAATCTCAAATTAATACATATTTATTTATACAAAGCGAAAATTATATCTAGAGGTAGGATTAATCTATCAGTTCGTAGAATTAGCTAATTTTGATACACATAAATCACATATTTTTCTATAATATGAAAAAGATTCCTAATTCCCTAAAACTTATTAGTAAATGAGCATCACAATTTTAGTAATTATTCCTAAATATCTTATTTTTATTTACATTTTATTTACTTGCAATTGTTGTGAGCCTTGGTAACTTTTATGCAAAATGTTAAATCCAATTTTTACTAACAAAACTTATTTTTATCCTATGTAAGGTAGATATCTTAACTTATGTAGGTATTTAGACTAACTGCTTCTGTAATATTGCACAATACATTTGATTTAGAAACGGTAACGTTGGGTAACATTCTGTTCCCGGATTTTACTTAAAATTGAATTGACGCCTGTGATGATACTGTGCTTAGTACGAAATTGCAACAGATCTCTTAAAAATAATTATTATAGAACTTATTGGTTCTTCGTCATTATTCGTTCTAGCATAGACTAATTAGTACTATAAATTTTTTATTACGCTACAGCTAAGTTGTTACAAGGATGTCAGCCGACCCTTTTTTGTTTTTCGTATACTGGAGGCCTGTATTTGTGACGTCGTAATTGTATGAAAAACAAAAGACAACCGCGCCAGCTTTTAACAATTTATCTATAGTCATGTGTTCTGTGATTTAAATTGTTTGTCTATAAATTTCCACTCCCTTTTTTTTCTATTTAAATTGTTATCATAAAATTTATCGTCAACAGTTACTGTTGCAAATTGTAAAAAGATAAGTTTGTTGAAGTCACTTATAGATTTACATTAAACTAGAAAGAATCGGAGGGTCTAAAGACCCGAAGTGCCGCAGTATTCCCCAATCCTGTCAGAGATGCATTCGAAGATGTCGAAGGAAACGTCACAGTTACGCCCGTTATCTGAAAAAGAAATATTAATTAAATTATTTGGTCACTAGTAGGTATCTAAAATTTCATTACAATGATGGTAACGACTTCTTTTGCCAGTGGCGCTAGTTTTATCGCAAGTAGCGCCGTAAAGAAAATACCATGTTTCTTTTAGAATAGTTTTTTTTATTGTGGATGGCAAAGCATTTGACCACCATCACACTTATGAAAGTGACCTAAGATGGGGCATGCTTTCCTAGAAGGAACTTATTCACTTGGAATTTGAAGACTCCGAGATTGCTTTCTCGGAAAAACGGACGCAGGAAGTTCGTTCCACTCTTTACCGGCACTTACAACGAAAGTAGAGCGGAAACGTTTGGTTCGGCATTGTAGGATGTCGACCAGGTATGGGTGGTATTTACTGGTGCGTCTGCTTGTCCGGTGGTGAAAGGGGGAGAGAGGGATAAAGTCATGTAAATCCTGAGCGCAATCGCCAAAGTGTGAAATAGACGGATGCTTGTTAGGTAGTGACTCTAGTTTAGTTTAATAAATAATCAAATTTATTCACAAAGAAAATTATACTAGTATTTACAATTGAAACAATTGAGCTAACTGCCGACTGTTGCAAACAGTCTACAGATAGCTCAACTGATCCATATCAACACCAGTCGGAAGCGTCCCCAAGACGCTGGCTGCATTGCCACGCTGTATGGCAATGCTGATACGCTGTGCCAGATATTCACCAGCTCTCGGGTCACGCGTCGCTTCGACCAGACGCTCAGATTTTTTTTTAATTGCCTTAATAGGTAGAGTAAGGCAATAACCGTACTAAATCAGTCGGTGCAGTACAGGAAGTACTTATTTAGAGTGCGTTTTTGATGGGCAGCGGAAGCAAGAGCTAATATTTGTGGGTTTTCAATAAAACATGAGCTTAGTTTTCAATATTTCCTTTCGATAGTCAACAAAGAATCCAAAATAGTACACCTAAAACATGCAGATCGTACAAACAATTGTCAAGAGGACGGAATCGAACCCGCAGCCACCTACATCGGAGGCGCACCCTTCGTCCGCTGCTCTATGGAGGTCTTCAAAATAAATACAGTAGACAGTTATTGCTGCGTGAAACCTTTAGTACTGGCCCATCGTATGCTTACCCATAGGAACAGTCCTGGAGAAGAGATCATGATTCTTCATGAGGCACTCCCTGGAAGCTTCTAGCACCGCCATGAAGTACCCGCGCTCGTTCACTCCGTCAGAGTACAGTCCAACCAATCCTTCCAGGGTTGGGAATCCGTAGCCGTCCACCTGAAAATATAATACATTTTTATATCATTTACCTCCCTGCTAAATTTTATAAGGATCCGTACAGCTGTTTAGGCGTGAAACGGTAACAGACAGACAGAGTTATTTTCAAATTTATAAAATTAGTAGGGGTGGATTGTTACGGGAAACGTACGGGCTTGAGGCTTGGGTAGCTTGGAGTCACATTATAAAATGGATTAGAGCCATTCCTTTAAATAAACGAAAGTACAGCTTCCGTTCTTGAGTACGACCCTTATGGCCGATGGTAATTAAGTAAAATCTACCAAGAGAATCTCGAATGAATCTGGTGATGGTCAAGGGTCTCCTTTGACACCATAATAGAGGTGACTTTTAACCATCCATAACTGCTCCGCGTTAGTGAAAATTGGCTCAAGGTAGCTTTCCGCGAATGAGAGAAAATCTTTATGTTCCAGTTCGGTGAGAAACAGACGATTGTCTTCACTTTTTCCATTGAATGCCTGGCTTTTCACCTTGTTAGCTTCATGTCAGCTGTATAAATGTAAAACCAGCTATCGTCATCACATCGCAATGTTTTTATGCTATGCCGGTTTAACGGCTTTTACAAACTGGAGGTATCTAGAGTAGGTAGGTACTTGAAGGAAAAATTATAAAGAATTCGATTACATGTTCAATTGAAATATGGGCCTGGTGCTTGCTAATATAAATAATAATTATCACTAGTATCTCCAAGGCCATGAGGTGCGGTGCAATTCATCTGGTGCAATTCTCAGTTTAATGGTTTATCGCTCCGTTGCGGGCAAATTGCTCCAATTTGTTTACTATAAATGTTGCTCGTAAAATCGAAAAGGAAAAATTTGACGTATTTAACGCCCTATTCACATTAAGCGGGTTGAAGCGGATATAATTCCGTCTGTTTATTTATGGGAGTAAATTTATTGGTATTTATTTTAAATATTTGATCAGCTGGAAAAGTCAGCTTAAAAACTACTTGAGCAGCATTTTAAGTTTTGATCGGCTGTAAAATAAAAACCACCAGCAACACTTGATCGGCAACTAAATTATTTTTGGTCAGAAAATAAATAGCTGTTTGATCGGCGAAATCAATGTTTTGATCAGCAGAATTAATTAAATGATCTGCAAGATTATACAATTATTTTTGATCAGCCAAAAAGTGATTTTTTGAGCAGCAAAATTAATGTTTTGGTCAGCCGAATAAGAAAATCGTTAAGCTAAAAAAAAAAAGGTATAAGCCATAATCAATGGGTTTGCTTTTAGATGTATGGTCAACTAAAAATTTATATTACTGCGATTTTATTGAAAATTAGCTGCGCCCCGTGGCTTCGCCCCTGTGGAAATTTATGTTTCCAACTTTCTTAATTTTTTCTTTCATAAGAACCTTCCCCTGACAATAACAAACACAACAAAGAAAGAATTAGCGAAATCGGTCCAGCCGTTCACGCGTGATGCCGTGACCAAGGAAAATGGGTTTCATTTTTATATACTTACTAGCTGCGCCCCGCGGCTTCGCCCCCGTGGAAATTTATGTTTCCAACTTTCTTAATTTTTTCTTTCATAAGAACCTTCTCCTGACAATAACAAACACAACAAAGAAAGAATTAGCGAAATCGGTCCAGCCGTTCACGCGTGATGCCGTGACAACGGAAAACGGGTTTCATTTTTATATATAAGAAGAAGATAAGATATAGAAGAGCATTAATCGGTTAAAATACATTAAAGAAGGTGAGGTTTTGATAGTCGAGTCGATACCATGGTCGCAGAGGCACGTAGGAGGTAGGTAGGTAAGGTACTTAAGTACCTATTTCTACCTTACCTAGCATTGTTGTTTTTGTAAGAAGGTATCAAGGTGCTGAGGACCCTTGTTCGTTGTTGGTCATGTCTGTCCTGTATTTGTAACACCGGCACGACAGTGACATACAAACGCACGTAGGAGATAGGTAGGTAGGTACCTACCTTACCTCGCGTTGTTATTAGCAATTGAAGGAACCCTTGATTGTTATTGGTCATGTATGCCCGTGTGTGACACCGCGGTAGTGGCATAGGTACGTACAAACGAACGTATAAGATAGGTAATAGGTATGTAGGTAATGTACCTTACCTTACCAACATACCTACGCGCAAATCTATATAAAATGAACTCTCGGAAGTACGCGCGTGGCTGCGCAGTGTAGGTACCTTATTTTAATGGGTCAAAGGGACGCGGAAGGGTGCGCAGGCGACGAGTACTCACACTTACTTTCGTTTGCCGTGAGTTAGTGTGAGTGCTCGTCGCCGCGCACTGCGCAGTCAAGTGGTGTGGTCGTTCCTTCCTACACGAAATACCTACATACCTAATGAACAACAAAGATGGAAAGACGTAGCTAGACCAAAGTGCGACCGAGACAACAATATGCACGTGGAACACGAACGCCGCCGGGCGGCGGTGGCGCCCCAGTCTATCTATGACTGAGGTGGATGGACCTAATTGGACCCAATCTCTTAAATTTTACTTACACTTACATCTAGGCCCAATCTCTTGAATTTTACTTACACTTACCTATGACTGTATCTCATGAACTGTACCTACCTACAAAGTAGACAATAGCAATTTTCAGAGGATTTAACAGAGGATCCTTTGTGTTTCTTTGATTATCTATAGGTATCTACTACCGAAAGTAGTGTTTGCAACTAACGTGGGAGAAAAAGTGATACCTACTTAACACTTTTTTCTCGATAGCCTTGTTGTCACAGATTAGGTATAGGTACACTTTTTAGAATTACCTGGACACATTTTCGATTATGGGCCTTTTATTTTAACACAAAAGGATAGGACAGGACCTTTAATTTTGCACAAAAGTCAATTCAATTTGATTGCACAATAAATGAATATAATAACAATTAGATACATTGATTACTATACTTTATTGCACCATCAGTACCTACATAAAACAATTTGGCTAGCAATAACACTATTTTTCACGACTCATTGGGTAGGTAGGTAGGTAGTTTGCGGGTGTCGTCGGCATTTTGACTCACTCATTCAGACATTCTGGATTTCAGGGTACCTACCTACCTATTAGTACATTTGTTTTTCACAAAAGTTCGTACATATTTAATTTAATTATCATAATTAAGTAAATAGGTACTTATATCAGTTATCTAGCCGTACCGTACCTACCTACCTATAATACAAGCTCTGCTCTGCTTTGCTTGGTGCTAGATAATGCTGTGTAAATTGTCCAGCATTAGGAAGGTACTTATAGGTAGATACCTACCTACCTGGGTAGGTAGGTTTTTATTTCTTTCCATTTCATTTCTATAACCAGTTTTTAACGAGTTAAGTACCTACTCCCAAAGATTTAAATCGTTTAAGATACCTATGTCCTATTTATACCTAAGTACCATTTATCTAGGTATGTAGTGTATTGTATTTATACATTTTATATTGTATATATTGTATTTATACAATA
The DNA here is from genome assembly GCA_963564075.1 of Eupithecia subfuscata. Classification (NCBI taxonomy): domain Eukaryota; kingdom Metazoa; phylum Arthropoda; class Insecta; order Lepidoptera; family Geometridae; genus Eupithecia; species Eupithecia subfuscata. Next base: position 10,097,297 of record OY751103.1, on the reverse strand, counting down.
CACTACATACCTAGATAAATCGTACAAACATTTGTTTCGGCGGGAATCGAACCCACAACCTTCTCCTTCATAACGATTCCGCGGCGGCGGCGCGGCGGCGGCCAGGGGACTGCAGAGGTAGCAGGGCGGTTTTGAGCGAGCCGCCTCTAGCAGCGAGCAGAGCCGTTAGGAACATTATCTATGACCTACGTATTTCCGACAGATATTTCCCAGTCAAAAATCCTAGAACCCGGCTGGGTACAGCGCCACCTCCCGGGTCAAGTTGTAAATCTAGACCATCCAGTGAGCCACTCACCATTAAATTAAATGTCATCAAAATCGGTCCAGCCGTTGAGGAGGAGCTCAGAGACATACACATGTAGATAGATAGCTACAGAAGATTAATAATAATAAAGGGTGTATTAAGATTAGCAAACCAAAATTAATTTGACAGCTCGCCAAAACATTATAAAATCCGAACCAGGATTTGCTGATCTTTTTCATTCTTAAATTGCTGCAATATCATTTTAAAGGCATGCCAAAATTTCATTAAGCCCGAATCACGATTTGCTGCTGCTTTACTAGTATATTGCTGCACAAACATTTAATTTACTGTGACATAAATTTTTAGGCTGCCCACTGTCACATTAGCTGCTGATCAATTCAGTCATTTTGGCCGACCACTAGCTGCGGCTCAAAATATTTTTTCTGCTTGCAAAATCAATTTTTCGGCTGGCCAAAACCTCTTTAATCTGCTGATCGTTTAAATGATACCCTTTATTTATCACATAGTGTCCTCTTCTAGGTCAATTTAATTTATTCAATTTATAATATTCATACTATAGATTCACAGGGAATACATAGTTAAGTCAAACAGATCAGTACAAGACAAACGAATCTAAGCAACCAAAACGGAATGTTTTAGATTGTTTATGAAAAGCTATAAATTTGCACTCAAGCTAGAATATTTTAATTATAGGGTATTTATATTACTTTAATATTTTAATTTATTTATTTAGGGGAAAACCAAAGGCTTAAAAATTACAATGAAAAAGACTATGAACATCATGTGACTAATCTACATGCATGATGCATGATGCAATTATGCATTAATGATATTGTGTTGGATTATTATTTATGTACAATATTTTAATTATATGGTAGTGGAGCATTTTAATTATTGACATAGCCATCATTATTTTCGTCTAGCTTACCTGACGAGCTTGAAAATTCATAAATATTTTTATGAGCGGCGGCGCTACTGTTTCTCTCTACCCAACGGACAATTAAAGGGTTGTCCGCTAAATGTACATGCACAGCGGCCCATATTTATCGTATTAAAGATATAATAGCCTAGCTAGTGCTCGAAAATCCCCCGTTCAGAGATATGACTGTCATAAAGCGAGTGGAACAAGCTGCATGTTTTATTTCGATGTATTGTCCAAGCGGTATTCAATTTATTAGTTCTTGGAGCCATCAAGGACTTTTCGATGTTCAAACTCTTTTTTCGATATAAATTTTATTTTATCGCATAATATTTATTAGTAATCTATAGCCATGATCATAAAATCTTCGAAGAATGGTACCTAGCCTGTTATTAAACAAGTAAGATGCTTTAAGTGTTATTAAACCCTTGTTAGCATTGCACATGATGATGTCAAAAGACATCTTTTGACATCGTTCATTCATATCATGAAAATCAGCTCCATAGCTTGGCGATTTTTTGTCTTGGCTAGACAACATGTCATTGCGTAAATTATTAAAGTTGAAGGAATACATTTCAAAATTTTTACGCCTTTGATGATATTATGATGTCATTTTTGTCTTTTCTATCCTAGTCAAAAATCACTCTGCTTGGCCTACACGCACTACTTTTAAACTTAACTCTTCAGCAATCAAAATAGGACGTCTTCATCACTCCGGAACCGTGGTCCCACTGCGAGGTCACTGGTGGGACAAAACTTTTTCGTGGTCCCACCAAACACACACTTGACCGTTCAACATATGGCTCTGGGTGCAATTATATATATTCACACCCTTTTAGTCACAGAGTCGCCACGAACCCCCCCCCCCCCCCCCGCTTCGCGGGGTTGGAGGATGTGGACGGTCAAGTGTGTGTTTGGCGGGACCACGAAAAAGTTTTGTGACTTCGCAGTGGGACCACGGTTCCGTAACTGTCTTCATATACATAAACTTTTTAAAGTTATGATCAACTTAACGTGTCGGCAGATACCTCATTATAAAGAGAAAGTCAGAAACATTGGAAATCGTATTTTTACTCCATGCTTATAATTCTTATATAACGTCTTATTCTCGTTTCAGTGATGCGCGTGCGCCTATGATACGGGTTCAGAGACAGAACGGTAACAGAGAGAAATAATATAATAAACTTATCATCAAGTTAATCAGTGTTATTACGTTTAAGAGAGGTTTTTAAGATGACATCGACGGAAGGAATATAAATTGGTATACTCACTGCTTTCACTTTCCGATATACGCACTGCAGCAGGCACTGAAATTAATGAAAACATGTTTAAATTATTGAGTTACTAGTTTATGCCCGCGGCTTCGCACGCGTTGTTACTATAAACGTTTAAAAGTGATTTTTATCCCATGGGAACTGATTTATGGGATAAAAAGTATGTTTGATTATTAGGGATTAGGATTAGAATTATCTGAATGCAAGATTTCAGCCCGATCCGTTCAGTAGTTTTGTGAGGTAACAAACATCCATCCATCCATTATTTGTTATTTACTAGCTTCTGCCCGCGGCTTCGCACGCGTTGTTTCTATGGAAAAAAGGTACTTCCTATCCCATAGGAACTGATTTATGGGATAAAAAGTCTATGTTTGATTCCAGGGTTAGACTTACCTGTATGCAAAATTTCATCCTGATCCGTTCAGTAATTTTGGCGTGAAGAGGTAACAAACATCCATCCATCTATACATCTATCCATCCAAACTTTCGCATTTGTAATATTAGTGTGATGATTTAAATCCTTTATTGCACACATTTATTTAAAGTTCGGCTTCGAAAGAGTCAGAGCTTAAGTCCCCGTTCTGAGTGGAACGTTGCGGGTCCCGTCTAGGTCCTTAATTTTTGGGATATATAAATTCTTAAAGAGAGCTCACCCCAGCGATTCTCTTCTCATCGTGCGAGAATGGCACCTCTCTCTTGTTTCGCTTCCGCTGCGCCGGCATTGTGTGCTCCTCCTTTATCACGTCCAGAGCCTCTGGAAACACAGTTCATCCATAAGATAGATATGATAAGTAAGAGCAATTGTAAATAATATAATTATAAATAATGCTGGACAATTCACACAGCATGACTCTGACGATGACCCTAGTAGAATCTAGCCCCAAGTTATGCAGAGCTTGTGTTATGGGTACTAGATAACTGATATACTTAATACAATACACTACATAGATAGATATTTTTTTATCATACATAGAAAACATCCAGAACGCCCGAGACAAATGTCTGCAGATCGTACCAACATTTGTCCCGAGGCGGGAATCGAACCCGCAACCTCCTGCGTCGCAGGCAGACCTTCGCCCGCTGCGCCACAGAGGTCGAATTGTAGAAGCACGAAGTCAGTAAGTTGGCATTGTTACACCACAGAGCCTCGGTAATTCCGTAAAGCCGTTGGTCCTGCCCTGAGTTCTCCCCGGTCGGGTCGGTCTGCCGTCTCACCGGATTATGAGAGTGAGAGAATAGAGTGCACCTGCGTTTGCGCACACATTTGTGCACTATAATAAGTCCTGAGATTGGCCACCTTGGGTGAAACTCGGCTAGGAGGACATCACATCGCCATCATAATTAAAGCAGCCGAAAAGTGAATCCACGCTGAAGTTAGGTACAAGCAAATAAGTGACTTTCAATTAGTTTTCTTAGGTAATTTACTTTTTGCAACTAGCAACTAAGTACTAAATAAAACGAACTGGAACTTTCCATATGTATCTACATGCAGTTCTGGAATTAGAATGATATACGAACTGGAACTTTCCATAAGTATCTACATGCAGTTCTGGAATTAGAATAATATACGAACTGGAACTTTCCATCAGTATCTACATGCAGTTCTGGAATTAGAATAATATTCAGGTTCTTTGTCTAGTAATAGGTACCATATACAAAGGATTATGGTGTTGTGTTATAAACAATCCATTCTACTCTACATAAGTTGGCAAAGTTTTATCAGTTCAAAGTATCTCAGTTCAACAAGAGAAAGAACTATTACAACTACAAAATCTCTCTAAAAAGTCTCTCAGTCATCTTTCAAAGTCTCTCAGAGTCATCGTCAGAGTCATCTCTCAGACTACAAAGTCTCTCAGTTCAACAAGAGAATGTATTATTATCTTGTTTTTAGTAACAGCTCGCATCTTCAAATGCTAAGTTTCATAACTGCTGGACTATGAATACTATCCTTGAAAACCTCCAATAAGCTTTCTGGTACTTATTAATTTGGAATTCTATTAATTTTTAAGCCTTTGGTTTTCCCCTAAATAAATAATGAAAAATGATGAAATATGTTGCAGACAAAGCTCACTTCACTATTTGAAGATTTTGAAGGATGAAAATGTAAGAGGCAAGGGGTGCCTTACCCATCAATGGGACAGTTACGTAAAGCGGCTGAAAGCCTATAATTTTGTTTATTAGTCACTACACCACCGTTAAATTTAAAAGCTTGAGGCCTAACCCAATTAGTTCGCACAAGGTATCATACCTCTGTAAAATTTTATCGTCAGTTTATAAAAGAAAAAGACCCTGACAGTTAACTCGTTTTGATAGAATGAAGGAGCCTAGAAAAAGATATAAAAACCTGATATCTGATATTTCAAAACTTGGAATGATTCGTAGAAAACTTTTGTTAAGACAATCCAACATACCTATCTATATAGGCTATAGTTATGCCGTTGTGAAGTTGTTTGGCTAAAAACAACGCCTAAACTACAAATGGATTGAACTAAAATTTAGCACACAAAGATTCGAACCTGGACAATGGACATACCTATCTACAGGCTACTTTTAAAGTGTCTATCCCACAGCCGCGATTTTGAAGCGCGTCTTGTATCGCGCGATTTGTTGCGATTTTTGATTGCAGTACATTTTATACTAAGACGCATACAATCTTACTGCATTTTATCGACGCGTTATAAGTTGGACGACGTGTTTCCGCGTCCTGCGATATTTTGACTAGGATAATACAAATTTTTCACGGAACATTTTGTATTAGGACGCATGCCATCTTACACACAGCTTGCGTTTTGCGATTTGCGCAGGGGGCGGCAGCGCGCGGCGCGTCTAGAAATCGCGCTTACAAAAACGCAACAGTGTGTGATAAACACACTCGCGCTACAAAATCACTACAAACGCGTGAATGAATCGAATGAATACGTTTGAATGAATCGCGCTACAAAATCGCAACAAATCGCGCGACACAAGAAGCTCTTCAAAATCGCGGCTGAGGGGTAGAGGCTTTATTCCGTAAAACGCACATCTATATAGCGATTTTACTTTACCACACCCCAGCAAAGCCGCAGTGTGGGCGGGCACAAGCTAGTACAGTATAGTGACTAGAAGAAAAATATTTGTCCTAAATAGCGTTTCCTATTGCATGTCAAGAAGCATTCTATTACCTTGAATAAATAAAACCTAGCGGGGTACTTATTAATAATCAAAATTCATTGAGTAATTATCAATTATCGACTTCCGATAGATTACAGTTGAAGGAAGCGAGGTGAGCGCAACGCAAGTTTCCTTTATTGGTAAAATCGTTTTGAAACGAATTATTTTATTACTCTACAACTAGGAGTAGTTTCTGCCCGAGTCCTTACACAGATTTTTCGGAATTAAAAGTATTCTTAATAGACATCCAGAACTACGACTGGAAAATTTGATACGAAAAGGAACTTCGATCCAAACATCTAAACTTTCTTATTTATAATAAAACTAGCTTCTGCACGCGACTTTGCAGCGTATTTTCGATATAATAAGTAACCTATTGTCTAAGTTAGGCTTTGGTCTAAGCGTACGCCAATTTCATCGTGATTTGTTTAGTAGTTTTGGAGATCCTAGGTAAGTGTCAAAAATTCAGATTTCACAAACTTTCGGCTTTATATTATTAGTAGGATAGTAGGATAAGATTAGGAAGAGTGATTTGTTTCAAAACAGACGAAGCGCTAAAGGTTTAGTCAGTCACCAAGTTCCTAGCAAACCTTATTATGGTTTCGAGTAGATGAAGTTGGAAGAGATCACTTCTAAGCGATCAGGCCGCATATTGTACTAGTGTCTTGTGTAATAATTCTTGGTGTACAATAAAGTATTTTGTATCGTATTGTATGAAGTATATTGCAGCTAAAATATCCAGCATTTCATAGTCTACAGAAATAAACTGTTATGGACAATCGGGGTCTATATTCAAATAAATATTCTGATTTGAAATGCTTACAACCGAATGCATAGCAATCGAAAGCTCAACCTCTGCCATAAACTGGCTTCGTAGCTATCTGGCAAAAGTAAAATCGTGCAGTTTCTACATGCTAATTGGAACAAACTGGCTCGCATTCATAAACACTTGCCTACTTATGCGAGACATATCAATACCGAATATTCCTCGAAATAATTTTGTAAAACTGCATAAGTTACAGTAGAGCGAGCATCGCATGCCTATCGTTGCAGATTGCAGTTGCAGTTACGCAAGAATTACACAAGTAATATGGGTCATTGGAAATGCTTGTCTATGGTTAGACGTGTAATCCTGAGGCTGTTTATTTCGAAAGTCTACCGCAAAAAGCGATGCGGCGTTACATGCTCATTTCATTCATCTTTTCATAGTGTCGTGTATTCCGTGAATCTATTACCATCTTATTACTAGACAGGCCGCTCAACGCTGTGTCAATTAGTTTATGCGGTAATATCAACAAGAGATACTACAATAAGCTCATTGAATCTTGATTTACGTTGAGTAATCCTACTAGGTACGAGTAATATTATGAAGCCGAAAATTTGATTGTGAAATCTGTTTTTTTTTTACCTAGGATCTCCATAACTACTGAACAGATCAAGATGAAATTTAACGTACGCTTAGATCAAAGCCTAACTTAGATAATAGGCTACTTATTATACCGAAAATACGCGTGCGAAGCCGCGGGCAGAAGCTAGTAATATTATAAAGCCGAAAGTTTGTGAAATTTGAAATTTTGTTACCTAGGATCTCCAAAACTACGGAACAGATCAAGATGAAATTTGGTGTACATTTCGAGCAAAGCCTAACTTAGATAATAGGCTACTTATACTTATACCGAAAATACGCGTGCGAAGCCGCGGGCAGAAGTTACTATTAAATACTTAGAAAATGTGTGTGACCTATGAATAGCTGAAAGATCACCCAAAGTGTCCACAAATCAAATATAACGAAACGTAAAAAAATTAATTCGTATATTTATACAAACAGTATAAGCGGTAGGTAATTAAGAATTCCTGTTTCTTTGTTGAACAAATTTAAGGGATCTTAATAACCTCAAATTAGGGGGTATTAAATCAGTAATTGCAGTGTTGTAATTGCATGTACCTAACTGTTTAAGGTGATTGGAACCGATTTTTGCTTGAGGGCTATTTTATAAGGACCTTTAAAAAATCTTGCAAACCATTGAAGAACATTTATAATAATGTAAGCGCGTCTTTTGTATTGAAATAGTGATTTGTGTTGAAAAGTGGTTGAGAATCCTTTTAACATTTATTTTATACAAGCTACATTCTTACTACCCGTTGTCCTATTACCCGTTTTCAAGTAGGAATGAAGCATTTTCCCGTGGTAAAAAGTAGCCTATGTTCATCAGGAATAATGTGGGCTTCTAATGGTAAAAGAATTTTTCAAATCGGTTCAGTAGTTTCGGAGCTTATTCAATACAAACAAACAAACAATCAAATCTCTCCTCTTTATAATAATAGTATAGATAATAATGTCTGGTTCTTATGTATCGGGAATATAAAATGCTATTTACTTGCAAATTTTTTAGGTTTTTTTATTAAAAAAATAAAATAATTTGCACTAATCATAAACAACCAACTTTGGTTAAAACCTTACAGACTACAATCTTTTGCTAAAATAGTTTTGCAAAGCTAGGCGTTTTCCGTCTACCTACATGAGTCAGAAAGACAGAAAAGTGATCTCACAAAATACAGTTGGAATACAACCTTCCTTTTAAGAATGGTCGAGCTTATACGTAACGTAGAGTAGGTAGTATGTACTCGCACACCTACACAGTTTGACATGCTGTCAGCGTTCAGACGCATAGTACCAGAAACGCAAATTACCTTATACGCGGATGGCCAGAAATGGATTTCGCAAATTACCAGATACGCAAATTACCAGATACGCATACAGCGGGGGTGGGATATGTGTTAACGTTACGACTCTGGGTGCAGTTATACATATACCGACCTACATGTCGGGTTAACTCAAGTAGGAATTTAGCATCCTGGCCATTTGCGTGATGGAATTCAGGTAATTTACGTAGAAGGTAAATTACGTAAAAAATTCTAGTCCTGGTAATTTGCGTTTCTGGTACTATGCGTCTGAACCGCTGTCAGATAAAATAGTAATTGGGAAATTCGACAGTCAGCGAAAAATTGTTGCTAACATTTTTTTACTTTCAGAAATCCTACAAATATTATAATCCTTAAAAAAGCCAAAGTCCCTGGGATACAAAATACATTTTTATTACCACCTAGTATTTTTTGTTGTGTAAATATAAGAATTCAATGTTACGCATGATTGGTTAGAATATTTAAAACCAAGGTAAGTTCCTAGTTTAAACGTCTATCTTCTAAACATCCGATAACTCGATGCAAGGTTAAAACAATCCGATCGAATGGTGAACGGTTTCATGTTTTTAGAATGCTTCAACTTACATATTTGGTTGGTACCTTATCAATTTAAACTCCGATAAAACTTATAAAAGTAGGTACAAAATACACCTTACGAGGAATGTTTTGCCTGATCTAAGAATCCTTCTTAATCATAAGTTTCTTATTTACATTAGGTAAGTATTATCACAAATATTTTTTGGGAAAGGCTCATTTACTCGTAGGATGTATCTAGGATTTGTTGCCCAAACGGAAACATCTATTATTCCAATAAGCTGCTGTAGAGGATACAGCGAGAATAACAAATTATTAGTTAATTTGTGATAACATCAAATTACTATCCTTTCAAGCTATTGTTTAAGGCATCCGACGACATCTAATAAAAATAGACAGGTGTCTGATTACCAATCTTCCTTTCATGCGTTACGTGGCTAGCAACATCACAGACTGCATACTACATGGTTTGCATGAACAGTCCGATCACTTTCACCGTTGCGTTTGCGCCGACCTTGACAGCTAGCGACCGCCAATGATCGAGTTTGGATTGGACTGTATTGTATGTTACATTGTACAGCTGTTTGGTAAATATGGCAATGTTCGGTTGATTGCGCTTGCCAGCTAATTTGGTTTTACTGGTCCCAACAATCACATTTCGGGTGCTTAAAGTGCTGTCGCAAAATGGTGCAACAATGCATAGGGCAAGGTGCATTGTTATGGCAGGTGAAAGTGCTATTTATTTCAGAAACAGTAACATTTTAAGATCAATATTTTCATAAATTACATTATGGAGGTCAGGAAAAAATTCGACCTTTCTCAGGGTGTGTTAAGGATCGGTTCGAAGAGAATCGCTTCGCTGGTTAACAATCCATTTTAAGGTCACACCACACTTCATACCTTAATAGATCGATGGGTGTTAAGTGTGTGTGTGTGCTTCTAGAGGTGTGGCAGATTTGTTGACTCACCTCTTAATATCGAGAGTTTGATTTCATCTTGACACAGTGTGATGACCCGTTCTATCTTCTGCGGGGCAGTGGGGGGGTTCTTGCACCTCTGTTCCTGAAATTACAAAATATTAGTTACTAGTGTAGTTTTAAATTTTTACTGCAAGTGTCTAGCCATTATAAAATAAAGAGTCTAGCTCTTGTCGGTGCAATCTTGCAATTTCCTCCACTTTTCTCTTTCCAATGCGGTCTCTTTTCTTCTGTAGATGAGTGCCATGTAAGTTTATTGAATTTAATCCGATGGTTTGTTAACCGAATAGGTACCTACCTATCTAAGTTTGATACTGCTTAGCTGGGGGCTAGATGATGTGTCCAGCATTATTTATACCTAAACAATGTTAATAGGTTGATATTATCGATGTTAAGTTTCTTAAACAAATAAAGAATCAGAATTTGGTTTTATGAACCACAATCGTAGTATAAATACCTAGGTACCTACCTCAAAAGAACTACTAGGTACGGGTTTAAAATGTCACAGCCTTGAAAGTTTTTAATTGGCTTTAAATTAGATGGGTATCAATGGAATCACACTAATATTATAAATACGAAAATTTGGATGGATGGATGGATGGATGTTTGTAACCTCTTCACGGCAAAAGTACTGAACGGATCGGGCTGAAATTTTGCATAGGTACATATTATTCTAATCCTGGAATCAAGCATAGGCTACTTTTTAATTTTATCCAATAAATCAGTTCCCCTGGGATAGAAATCACCTTTAAACGGATTTATGCCATATTCGTCCCGGGAAAGTTCGGCCCAAATCAAAAAATCTGCTTTCGTCCCACATTGTATGCCGTACTCGGCCCATCATTTATTTTATTTAAAAAAATCTTATTTCGTCCCACTTTTTAGCTCCACGTACGGCCCAAGTTGTTTTGTATAGGCAAATTATAATCACTATGGTACAGTTGAAGCAATAAGGTCTTCACTTGACTTTCATGTTTATATGATACTAGCTTCTGCCCGCGGCTTCGCACGCGTTGTTTCTATGGAAACGTTTTGATTTTATTTCTATCCCATGGGAACTGATTTATGGGATAAAAAGTCTATGTTTGATTCCAGGGTTAGATTTACCTGTATGCAAAATTTCAGCCTGATCCGTTGAGTAGTTTTGCCGTGAAGAGGTAACAAACATACATCCATCCATCCATACATCTATCCATCCATCCATACATCTATCCATCCAAACTTTCGCATTTATAATATTAGAGTGATTAGTGATGAACTTGTTTATATCATTGAGTTAGGTAAACTCAATTTAAAGCGCATTTATTAAAGTATATAATAGTACAGGGCGTCCCACGGCCATGCTACATGGAAGGAAAGTATCTTAAATATTGTAGAACAAAAAATGATAAAATCAGTGTTTAGAAGCACGGCAAAGTAAAAGGAAAGGCTCAGTAACTTTAATTTACCCTGAAATTATAAATGTAAAATTTCAACTTCCTTATATTTAAGATGCTATGTTATCTGGAAAAAATAATTCTTATGATTGAGCCTTTAGATCGGTATCGTAAAATTACGGGTTTTTTTACAATTTAGCGGGTTCAATTCCTGGTTCAGATACGCGATTATTCTAAAATCTTTAAAAGCAGTTTAAATATCAAAATAATAATAATAATAGATTCAGGCGTTACTTTCGGAAATCCATTATATAATATTAAGATAAAGACCATGATTTTTAAAATATTTAGCGAAATAAACGGCAAAAAATATGTTGACCCATCAACGTCCTTTTTATTTTTTTTCTAGGTACATATATTCTTATAGTGTTCTACTATGGGAGTAGAACACTATAAGAACATATCCACCAAATTATCTAATTTAAAAAATAAAATAAAAAATCATATAAGATACAGCAACTCATAAGAGATATGACAGAGCGATGTTTGTCGGCGTTTCAAAGGACTTTTCGGCTTTTATAAGGGGATACCTATTTACCTAATATAACTTATATAACCAATGTTTTGACTTATGTGTTTTCAGAACATGTTCTGTTTGTTATTCGTTCTGAATACTTGTGAGGTTCAATAAAATTGCATTTCGTACACTTTTCGTGATTTTCTTTTGTATTTTTCTTTAAGTTTTTCTAATTATTAGGCAGTTTAATTTAAGTTTTCAGATAGTTTTTGGTGTGTGCTTTATGCGAGAAGCGCCGAGGATCCTACATTCCTGGATCGTGTTCATCGGTCCACAATCAGGCTTGCTCAGCTGTGCTATGAACGAGGTGGGAGTTATGCCATTTCTGGTTCGGCCGAGGCTGCGGCAAAATTAGGTGCCTAGGTACCTATTACCAACTTATAACCTACGTTACTTGGCATTCGCAAACTTACGTGGACATTGTTGGCTAGCAAAACAAATAAAAATCTTAATAAAATAAAATATCTCCGGTTACAATTTTTTTTTCGGACAAATGTATTTTTTAAATACATACCCTTGTTTTTGAAAGTGTTCTTGACAGACCCTGTATATACTAAAATAAATATTTTTCGCTGCGTTTTTGTTTCTTTTAATTATTACATAAATCTTTGCAGATTTAGGTAGCAACTGAGCTTTGAATTTGATAATTACGTAAAGTTAATAGTTATACTAGTAATGACTATCACTTTTGGGTGGTGGTAATAAGTGTTTCGTAGTAGATGACAACCTTCTTAGTCCTCGGCATATAATGATTGACGTCCACAGTTTTGGTCGCGGTGATAAATTATATTTTTGACGCTAACTGTACTTACAATAATTTTGGTATGCGGGACGAATATGGACAAATATTTTCTTGCGGGACGAGGAAAGACTTTTTAATGGCGTGGGCCGAAAACTAGGGACGAATATGGCATAAATCTTTAAACGTTTCCATGGAAACAACGCGTGTGAAGCCGCGGGCATTTGTTTGATGTATTCCAATTCCATTCTTCATCTATCTGTATTCTTAAAGGGATTTTTGATCACATGGGGCTGTTCCTCCAAATATTTTCTTTGAATAGGTAGTTGAAGTTTTCCGAATCATATAGCGTTTGAGGGGTCTCGCAAACTTGCTTATTCGCAAGTGCAAAAGATCAGATGTGTAACCACAGAAATGCTATCTTCTCACGTTTATATCGGACATGGCCAACCACAGACGGCATATGAAATACGACACCCAAGAATAAGGTCTGTATTGCAGAACGGAATAAAAGTCGAGCTTTTGTGATAGATTCGTCATTGACAACTTTAAACAGTTTAGGTAGAGTCTGTTTTGGCTTGAGAGCTTGTTAATTAATTTGTATTTACGAATTTTAAGTGACTAGCCTTGCTGGTTAACCTTTGACCTAGATAGCTGCAATACCGTGTACAGCCTTTTTCTTCTATGCCTTTATGTCAGTTATTGTTTTGCATTCGTCACGCTTCTACGCTGTGGCCTGTGGCTGTGACAGAAGGAAATAAATTCGCTAAGGGTGTATTGACCGGCTTATGACAGAGTTCCATACCTACGGGACTTTATAATGTATTTTTTGTAGCAACAGGTGCATCAACATGACCCTGAATTTATTACGCAACTACTTTATAGTTGCGTAATAAAGAACAATGGCAAGAATTATGAGAATTATGTATAAATGAGGATAGATCCCACGGGTATCAATCGATAGCTCCGGAAATTCTGAATAAAACTGTATATTAGGTTTTCCATAATTTTTGCAGGAAAAATCACGGAGAAACTAAATATGCAGAGTTCCTCAAAATTTTGAGATGAATCGAATGGTATATTTCTTATCTTTCCTCAAATTTTTGGGACAAACCATAAGGGAAAGTTGCCATTGTTCTTTGCGTTGTGATTCGTATGCAAGAGGTTCCTTGTTTGAATACGAAACCCTAAAAACACATGTAGGTATCATGTCTCTGCCATTTTAAAGATAAGTGAAGGCTTTTCATGTGAAAAATGTGAGCGCACGCGCACGTGTGGAACAACTTTCTCTTGCTTTTGTTTGTGCCTTGCTGACAGCAACATTGTTTCTAATGTACTACGCTCGTATAGTTGCCGCCAAACTTCTTGCCCTCTGGCAAACCATTGACAAAGATGTGCAGAAAGCAATACTTAGGTAAAATTGGTGGGCGGTTACCCTCTGGAGAGTCTCGTCGATTATTCACTGTGAGTTTTTGTTTCAAACAATGAAAGAGCGAGACAGCTATACGAAGCTGTACCTATCTCTTTCGCATGCTGCGTTGGCGGCGGCATATGAATTATATGCGTAAGTGTAGGTACCTGCCCAAACTTCCCATTCTCGCTGCCCGTCACCGGAAAAGATGCTTGGCGGCAACTTTACCTTTAAAGAGATAATTAGACCATCCTAAATATCGGATCCGATATTCAGTGTCCGATTTAGGACAAGAAATTTAAGTCGTCGGAGCTCCCTATTACACGTTCACTGATTCAGGACTCTAAGCAGACGCTAAGGACGAGCGACAAGTGACGGACCAGTACCTAGTATATAATATATTGAAAAGAAGTGTGACGAAATGGCCCCTACACTATCAAAAAACCAAAAAATTGGTATTGTCGTAGCCCTAGCTGTTGGCTCCATACGAATTAAAAAGAGAAAAAAAACTAAATGGGTGAAAGATTATTTATTATTGCGTCAAAAGCTAGCAAGCATGAACATTATGAGGGTCTTAGAACCAGATGACTTCAGAAATTAAACAATGACGTACCTACGTGCGCTCGCGACGGTAGGCGAGCGGCGACTGAGCCCAGTATATAAGTTACTCTATGGACTGAGCGTCCTACCTAACTGTGATTACTTAAGAGCTTATTAGACCATCCTAAATATCGGATATCCTAATTAGTCAATCCTGAATTCAGAGAAGTTTAATCGCATTTAGGAAGGTAGCATCCTAATTAGGATCCGATTTAGGACAAGAATGGCTTCCGACGTCCTAAATCTATTTTTAGCGTCTGCTTCAGTGTTGCCGGCAGTCAAAATAAAAAAGCTCCGATCCGAACGCTAAAATGGTCCGAAATATGACAAAAAGATCCGTTTTAAAAAGTGTAAGAAATAATTACTTGTCGTAATGGGGATATTAAGTTTTCCATATGAATTGTACTTTATGTTGCTTCATCTTGATGAACTTCAGAAAACTTCGCGTATTTTTTACAAAGGTTGAAAGACTGAGATAAAATAAAACGTCAAGTGCGAGTCAGACTCGCACACTAAGGGTTCCGTTTAATTGTAAGACCTTGTTTCTTGACAAATATCATGATTCTATGTCAACATGATGTAGGTACCCGGTATTATTATATATTTATTATTTTGGTCGAGGGAGAGAATCAAAATTTATGATTTTTTTGTTAATAAACTACAAATTTACGGTTTTCAAATTTTTCTCGTTATTTGTGCTATACCTTGCTTCTTACCAAATTTTATGATTCTAGGTAAACGGGAAGTGCCCTTTAAGGTTTTGGTCTATAGCAAGATATATTTTTTTAAAGAAAAAACAACAAATTAGGTACTGTTTTCGGATTGTTCCCTTTATTTGTGCTATAGGGCCTTGTTTCTTGCCAAATTTCATAATTCTAGCAGGGTTCTGATTGCGCTAGGTCTACGGGAAGTACGTACCCTATAAGTTTTGGTCCATGGCGTGCATTAAAAGTATTTTTTTTTGTGAATAAATTACAAATTTATGGTTTTCGGATTTTTCCCTTTACTTGTGCTATAAGAACTTGCTGCTCACCAAGTTTCATGATTCTAGGTCTACGGGAAGTACCCAATAGGTTTTGTGTGCATGTGATTCCCTTGGAAATTTCCGCAAAGAGTCATGGTCCGCAAAAGATCCGCAGAGGCAGAAAAAAGTCCGAAACTAACCAAAAAGGTCCGCACCGGCAACACTGGTCTGCCTAGAGTCCTGAATCAGTGAACGTGTAATTAGGAGCTCCGGCGACTAAATTTCTTGTCCTAAATCGGACACTGAATTTAGGACCCGATATTTAGGATGGTCTAATAAGCTCTTTATACTCCTCCGATTTAGTATCCTAAATAGATTTAGAACGTCGGAAGCCACTCTTGTCCTAAATCGGAGCCTAATTGTAATTAGGATGCTACCTTCCTAAATGCGATTTAACTTCTCTGAGTTCAGGATTGACTAAATATCGGATCCGATATTCAGGATGGTATAATAAGCTCTTAACGATACCTAGAATGTCACAGTTAACGATAAAAAACGTTGTCAAACTTCCTGTAACGTTTATGGGGTTAAAACAAGTTTTTGAAAATTGAAACCTTTTGTTTTGAACACATAGCACTAGGTACCTAAATCTATTAAGATTTGCTGTGGGAGAGGTTTATTGATACTTTTATGCAACAGAGTATTGTAACTATCATATAAGTCATATTAGCGATGAATTGACCAACCAACGGTAAACAATTGAAGGTTTGTGACACCAATTGATTACCTAAACAAATGAAGTTTAAATCAAGGATAACGACCGCTACAGATATGGTGTCAAGTGTCATCTTACGCAAAATAATTGAAACTTTTGTATGGTAGGCTCAAGCTGACCCACAAGTTTAGTGAAAAGTTAAAAATGTTATAAATAGGCAAGTATACTATTTGTCAAGAATGTTTACTAAGTAAGCCATGCTTAATTGAGCGTTTAGTAAACACATCTACATATTTCTAAATAACTTGAGTAACGCATGATCGCCATATTAGCGGCGGGGTCTTGGCCGCATCCATTTTAAGGACAACCTTGCAATTGCCGAGTTAGTTTGAGTAGTGTTTTGCTTCTTTGTACACCTCAACCTCAACAGCCTGTATTGGTCCACTACTGGACGCAGGCCTCCCCCTGATAAGCGCCTCATTGGCTTTTATATCATGGGGGTAGCCTATAATCCCCACGCTGGGCATGCGGGTTTCGGTAGTAGAATTGTACTGCATGAGGCGCAGCTGCCCCGGTGGATATCCCTTGGTCGCCTCTTACGACACCCGCGAGAAGAGTTGGGGTGGTGCAAATTCTAAGCCACACAGCTGATCTTTGTACACATATACCTTTAAATTCTTCCATAGCTAGGACAGTTTTGGCCCCTGATCGCGTTTGTGAAACATATTGAAATCTAGGTGAACCTTTAGTACTGGTATTCAGTTTCCCAATTGCTAAATAAACAGACTTGGCAAACTAATTACAGCAAAAAGGACTCTACCGTACTAGCAATAGACTTGGAACCAATACCCACGGCTGTACGTCTTTTATCTGGTTTGTTATATAAGCCTTAAGTGGTTCTGACTTGCCAATACCGGCAAACCGCACAAGTAGGTATCTCATAATAAAAATGAGCTACCTACGTTTACAATTTTCATCACTCTTTATTCTCTTTATTCGTACAATGTGTAGATATTTGTTCTTCTATAGTTATTCTATGTAGTGTTATGTCCCAACTCTTCCAGCGGGTGTCGTAAGAGGCGACTAAGCGATATCCATCGGGGGCGGGCAGTAGCACCCCCTGCAGAACCACCAGACTGCGATTCCGCATGCCTAGCGTGGGGATTATGGGAATAACCCTCCATGATAGTGATGTGCCGAGTACGGCTTGACTCGAGTCAGACTCGATTCCTGCTTAGGACTCGCCTACTCGAATACCAATTTATTATGATTCGAGTACGCCGGACTCGATTCCGGTACTCGAGTCATACGAGTATTATGCGAGTCCAACTGACTCGAGTCTTGTATTCGAGTTAGGTTGACTCGTTCGTACTCAATCTCTTTTTACCTAAGCAATGAAGTTTTGATACAAGTTTGAACCTGCAACTTTTAAGGCCTCCACAGTTCCACACACAGACGCCGCCGGAGGCGTGGTGGAGGCAGAGGCGTGCGAGTTGTATCTCTTATTGTATCATATGAAAGACTACCACGCGGATTTCGAGTCAACATTCGAATACCAAAAAATAGAACTCGAGTACTTGGCTCGAATACCGGAATCGAGTCAGGATTCGAATACCGTTTAAACCGACTCGAGTCGACTCGATTCACCAAAACAGCGACTCGGCACATCACTACTCCATGAGATAAAAGCCAATAAGGCGTTTCTTAGGGGGAGGCTTAAGTCCAGCAGTTATAGACTGGTGAGGTGAGGTGTGGTGAGGAGTGTTATTTCTTATCAGTTATCTAGTACCTACCCATAACATAAGCTCTGCTTATTTTGGGGGTAGATGGTGCTGTGTGGATTGCCAAGCATTCTTTTATTTACCTGTTTATTTTATTTAGGTACTATCGGGAATTATTTGGCTCAGTATTGTGGTCGTCTCTCTTTATGGAATAGAATGGTTTTCAAAACGATCTTATATCTATACATAGAAAAATACTTAGGTACTGATTATTAAATTTAATAATCAGTAAGTATTTTTTCTATGTATTACAGTTAGATGGGACGGCGCGGCGGAAGAAACAAAACTTTAGAGGCAGAGCCTTTAGAGCCAATAAGCCCATTAGAGTGAGGGAAATAGAGACTTAGAGAGTGCACCTGTGTTTGCGCACACACTTGGGCACTATAATATGTATGTCCCGCGCACTTGGCTAGTGTCCGAGACTGGCATCATTACGACAGTTCTTGAAATTATTGAACCGTTTTACTTTGCAACCAACCAGCACATTTACCTACTTACATGAAATGTCAGACCCACCCAACATCCTGTGTGCATTAGGTTTTGTCACTCATTATATTTGCTCCTCAAACTGTAACACATTGATTCAATATCTATTGTGTCCAATGCACGGTACTGTGATGTGTGTATTTTGTTATATTTATTCATCTTATTTTTTTCATTTGATAATTAATTCCATAATTTTTTTATAAAAGCATCGGTACTGGATTTTAGTTTTAATCAGCCATATGAAGATTTTATTGATTTTCTCTACCCCGCAGCCGACTATACCCCGCGAAAAAAGCAAGATCGTCGTGGAGGGAATTCAAGCGGTCGCCTTCACAAGAATCGACGTAGTGTAATCGGCGTCCGAGGAACAATTCCGTTTTGTCACCACATGATGCCGTCTGTTATATTAAAATGCGAGGTCCATTATTGAGTCACCTCATTTGCAGTGTGGGTGTAACCTTGCTAACTTCTATCTAAGGCTAAATACGGCTCTGTGTAGGTTGCTGGCTGAGTTATCTGATCTCCAAATAGTCGAGCCCAATACCAGCCCAAAGATCATTGTGACTTGAGAGGTTTTTACGAGTTCTCAGACGGTATGATGTTGACCCTAATGCCCTGGGGGAGAATTTATGACCATATTGTTCCAGATATAAAATGTAGTCCTTTCGCGCTGTAAAATTTAAAGCTTCTTTGTGAATCATTCAAGCCTTTTCTTATGATTATTTATAGTAAGTACCTACCTACCTATGGAGTTACAGACAAGGATTTGGTAGAAGTGAAAACAAGAGTTCTAAACAATGTGTGTACTACTTTACAACATTTGCAATTTGCTAATCAGATCTTGTTCACATCTCGTAAGACAGAGAAATTAATTCAATAGGCGTTCATTAAAAATTACCATATCTGAATATCCATTACAATAGACAGGGGTGTCAAATATTTATCACATCATCTTGAATAGCTGATAGTGCTTAATAATAATAAATTAATGTTATGAATCGTGCGTGGAATAATTTCGTGGTTCCAAGATCCATTATGGTCAGCATTCGTCCGACATACAGTGTTGCGTAAGATTGAACTTTTAAAGGGAAATTTGGTTTACCGATGTTGGAATGATTTAGTTAAGTGAACAGGTTTTGGTGAAAATTATTTAGTGGCTGGTTGAAATGTTGACTCAACCTATAGCGATGTTGAAGTTAAACCATAGAGTTGCCCAATAAGCGCCTAAATTACCGATCAAAATTTTTACAATATCCGTGCAGTTAATTTTATACAGCTAATTTATTATCTACCTCTACCAAAATCCAAACAAATATTACACTTATTTCTTGTTGATGATAAAGACAATCTTGCAATTGCTCAGTTAGTTTGAGTAATGTTTTACTTGTTTGTACACTTATACCTTTAAACTCTTAGATAGCTAGAACAGTGCACGCTGCGGCGTCCCATAAGTGTGAAAACACATAGATATTAAGAACTGAAATGTACTATTAAGCCATAATGTGATTTTCACGTAGGATGCCCTTTATTAAATAAATAAATAAATAAACAGTTTTGGCCTCTGCTCGTGTTTGTGCAACACACAATAGTTACGGTGACTGTAGCTTCACGTCTATCCGCTCCGGTTAAAAACAAAAGCATGACAGAGTGTGAACTATAATTAGCATACTCTATGCGAATGCCTTCACTTTCTCTGCGTTGATTCCACGCACCAATTGTTGAGGACACCTGCCTGCATTCTAGAAAACATTGTATCAAGTTATGACTTAGTTAGTCCTTAGGTTATCTAGTTTCTATAAATCCTGATTGATCAGGTTTACTAACTTGAATTCATGGATCTACTTACCTACTCATTCTGGTGAAATAAGTAATACCTTTAGCAAAGCTTTGTAGCAAACGATAGGTTCCAAGGTACATTATTTCTCAATAGCTCTTGCCCGCGGCTTCGCACGCGTTTTCAAGTGCCTAAACAATTAATCATTAACTCGAAATGATTAGCTCATTTCGACCAATAATACCTACGCAGTTTGGGCATTAACTATTTTCTCGCTGCCGCATATTTTAATAAGAAAAAGTGTCATTATTAATTGCAATCTACATAATAATAGTGAGAATTGTGTTAATAAGTACCTACCATATACTACTAATACTACTTAAATTAAAGATACTTACAAACAATTTATCACTAACTCGAAATCAGCCAAACAAATAACACGCTTCAGTTTGGGCATTCTTTTCTCGCTGCCGTATACCTATCTTAGTTAAGAGTGTTTCTACTATAATTTTTATTGTCATCGCTGGTTGTAACATAATACCTATGACTGTTATGAAGTGCTTTGAGTCGCCGCCGACGGGTCTCCAAGGTCGGCGAGTGGGAACTGGAGTAGTTTACATTGAACAGTAAAATATACATCGTAACATTCGTAACATTACGTTATTTAATTAAGTAGGTATTTAATTTTAAATACTAAACACGTGCTAACTACACGTGTATAATAATTAAAATCTAACGATTAAGAAAAATTTTGACTGCGTGGGTTCTAAAGTTTTTAGAGATTTTGGGAGCAGGTGGCAACTTTTTTTCCGAATTCTATCTTGGATTGATGGAAAAACACCTTTGAATAGTCGTAGGTAGACACTAAGTGTAGGTAGGAACCTAGTTTGTTATGAACATTTGATATACTTAATTAATTATTAATTTATTAAATATTTATTGAATTATTAATGTATGTATAATTATAATATAATTTATAGATAGTTATTATTATAAATTATTTATATAATGCTGGACAATTCACACAGCATCATCTAGCACCAAGCAAATCAGAGCTTGTGCTATGGGTACTAGGTACTAGATGACTGTTATACAAAATACAATACCTACATATAATAAGTTATTGTGTAATTTAATTATTGAGAAAAACTTACAGTTTCGGACGATATCGCGCTGTCACTCAAGGAAATACCAAACATGCAGAGACAGCACACAAGCGCACTAATTTTGCGAACCATTTTCAAATTCCAATGATAATTTCACACACAAAACAAATGAATCTCACAGTTAAAATTTTATACCTACTATTTCGAATTGTTTATTTTTAATTTTGTTTTTTATCGGTAAAATCACGGCTTGCAGCGCGCGGCTGAGCGCAGTATGGATGGCAAATCGCGAATGTGGGGATTTTTGAAAGGCCCGCGTAGGAGGGTTTCGCGCCATTCTTTTATTGCGTTCCGTTCGACGCATTTAATAGGCGTTAACTTTAGAAATTAAACGATGATGGTTTTCTTCTGTATCGTTCAGACTAACGTTATCTACTTTGGATATCTATATTCTAAGGTACCAAAGTCCTAAGATATTAGATAACGTTTTATTCGCATCGCATATTGACATGATGTCGTAATTTATCTTACGTTATCATAACATTGAAAGAACCTACATATATACATATAAACAACGGCTTATTTACTTACGGTACTAACATAGATAATGTACCTATGGTCCCAAGAAAGCAAATAAATCTTAGTATTGCGTTAGCTATCGAACGGTACGCACAATGAGTAATTTATGGGAAAATGATGAAGTTATTCAAAGATTCAGGGAGTACCTCAAAATACCAAGTGTCCACCCTGATGTTGACTACAGTAAGTACCTACCTATATCAACCTAGGTATTTACTGTTTTGGTTATTTAACCATTTTATTTTATTTAAGTTTTTTATTTTTTATTTTTATAAATAATAATTTTTTGAAATAAAAAAATAAAATTAACAACTTAAAAGGCTACCAGTTAGTCAGGATACCTAATTTGAGTAATGCATTGATTATTTTTACCGACCTCAGTGGCACAGTGAGCAGACGAGGTCCGCCTGGGACGCAGATGGTCTCGGGTTCGGTTCCCGCTGCGAGAAAATCTTATGCATAAAATCCAAGTCTGGATATTGGTGTATACGTGTTAATAGTGTTAAGTAGGTATATTAGTAACTAGAACTAACTAGATCTGCTTGCTTACCTTGGGGACAAACGATGCTGTAAAAACGTTCAACATTCTACCTATGACTAGGTAGAACTGTCAACCTATACTTTTGTCGGATAAATGTTTATTACTTGCTGACTTCAGGGTTTTAACAAAAAAAGAGGTTGTATGTTCGGCTCTACGTAGGTACATATGTTTTTTAGGGTTCCGTACCTCAAAAGAAAAAAAGGAACCCTTATAGATCACTTTGTTGTCCGTCTGTATGTCTGTCTGTCTGTCCGTCTGTCAACCCTCTTTTCTCAAGAACGCGTGGAGGTATCGAGTTGAAATTAACATCAAATACTCAAGTTCGTAACCTCTTGAAGCCGTGATATAAATGAGACTTCTAAGTCAACGCACTCAAAAGTTACAGCCGTTCTTGTACGAAGTGTGAACTTTCACTTATGAAATATCCAAGGGAATCACATGCACCCAAAACCTATAGGGTACTTAGTACCCAAGTACCCTATAGGTTTTGGGTGCATGTGATTCCCTTGGAAATTTCAAAATTTTCGTACAATTCTAGGTCTACGGGAAGTCTTCCCGTAGACCTAGAATCATGCAATTTGGTGAGCAGCAAGGTCTTACAGTACAAGTAAAGGGAAAAATCCGAAAAACATAAATTTGTAATTGATTCACTAATAAAATTACTTTTAATGCTCGCCATGGATCAAAAATTATAGGGTACTTCCCGTAGACAAAGAATTATGAAATTTGGTAAGAAGCAAGGCCTTATAGCACAAATAAAGGAAAAAATCTGAAAACCGTAAATTTGTATTTTTATTTTTATTAACTAAAAAAAATAAGTTTTGATTCTCTCCCTCGACCAAAATATACAGGATCAACATTAAGTAGGGTACCTACTTAATGTTGACCTAGAATCATAATATTTGGCAAGAAACAAGGTCTTACAATTAAACGGAACCCTTAGTGCGCGAGTCCGACTCGCACTTGACGTTTTATTTTATTTAAGTATGTTCGTTGATTTCTCCGTTAATTAAGGAAGTATTTGGAAAATTCTTTCGTAATTGTATGAAAAATTATCCCAAAAGTTTAACTCTCAAGGGATCAGTATTTGTCGCGATAAACCTAAAAAACAGTGTTAATTCTAAAGAATTCGAAGTCCGTTGTTAGTTTTTTCAAAACAATCTTTGATTGTAAGTAAGTACAAACATTTGTTCGTACTTACGACCAATAAATAGCACATAACGAATCAACATTATAGGAAATTTAAATTTCTTGCTAATATTTTCATTAATTGAACAAGTTTTAATTTATGCCATATTCTACCAAAATGGAGCGGATAAATGTGGGATAAAATATATTGTAATGATATTACTTATAAAAAATTCTAATAGCATAGTGTCCAAAAAGTTTCAAGTTACCACTACAACAACATACACGTAGTTTTATTTGGCCTAGTTTCTTTCCATGGCTTCGCACGCGTTTTTTCTAAGGAAACGTTTAAAGGATATTTCTATACCATGCGATCTGATTCATGAGATAATAGTAGCTTACGTGTTATTCCAGGACCTACATTTTTGTAAAATTTCCGGCCATAGCTTTTAGAAGTTTAGACGAACGTGAAAAACTACCTACCTAATAGTAATAACAAACATGCACCCATCCATCCGATCCGAACTCGTATTTATAATATTAGAGTGATTCTCAAACATTATATAGGTCCCTATTCAAAGCTCTATTGGTCTCTTAAAAATCCGCTCCATTTCCTGGAAAATTGCCCCTTATAATCATGACTACACTGGTTGGAAACTTTTTTTATGGTAGGTTTACTTATTAATCTTTTAGTAGAGTCTTCTCAATTTGTTGGTGTATGACTTCAGGCGACTGCATCATCTTCCTGAAGAGGCAAGCAGCAGAGCTGGGCCTTCCTGCGACGGTTTACGAGCTGGTGCCAAACAAACCGGTGCTGGTGGTGACCTGGGCTGGGACCAACCCTCAGCTTCCTTCCATCCTGCTCAACTCGCATATGGATGTTGTGCCTGTTTATGAGGTGTGTTTTATTTTACTAAGCGCTTTGTATTTCTTTGAACCGTTAAGTTGCCTATAGGTAAATAATCACCGTTGCGGCAAATTACGTTATAAAATCTGGCATACTGATTTCCATCTCGTACCTACCTATTCAATTTTCTGATAGGTAGGTACTAATATCGATTAACCTTAAAATCTAAGGCAAGAGTTCCACTGGGGGTCAAAAACCGCTACTTTGTCCGTCGTCTACTCGAAAGTCAGCGATTTGCTTCTATGCAAAGACTCTAGGGTACAGCCAACCCAACAGTGGGTCGACGTAGGAGGCAAAGGCCCAGGTGAGATGGGTGATGCCCAGAATGAGATGAGCTCGATGTGCACTGTAATTTCCATCATCATACTAGCCTACGAACACTGGACAACGGCCTCCCCATACGTACGACGCCACCAATATCGGTTCCGAGTCGCCTCCAAGGCCTCCAACGCCTCCATTGCCTCCATACTGTACAGCACCTTCCATCATAGCCTGCGTAGCATGTTTCATAACATAACAAATGAAAACAAACAAGTCCCACCTTCATACAAACAAATAAACCATAAATTTATAAGTTTCAAGATAAGCACAGCTCAGTCTGTATTCCGTTATCTAGGATCATGTTGCCATGTCAGTATATTGATACCACAGTAGTAGATATGGAGGTAGTAAATAATTTCTGCTTACCTTAGTCAAAAAATGGTAAACCTAAAATATTTGCAAAATAACAATCAATAGTACAGGTTAAATAGGTAATGGTTAAATATATGTTAAATAAAATAATCTAGGTAAGTACCTAACTTTTGGTTGTTGCGTATTTAGTTCGAGTCTAAAAAAGTCTAGTCTAGTCTAGAAAGTAAGTATTTAAAATAAGTATCGACACTTTCTGATTTAATGCATAATACTTACCTACTTTATTTAGGTAGGTAGGCATCTAACTACTCCCAAAGCTTAGGTATCGGTAGGTAACATTGCATTAGTCTAGCCAGATACCAAAACAAAAACAAATTTACCAAAAAGAAACAGGAACATAAATCAAAATTCTGTAACTCTTCAGGACCAATGGAGCCATCCTGCCTTCGCAGCCCACATCGAAGATGGATGGATCTATGCCAGAGGCACCCAGGACATGAAAGGAGTGGGTATGGCGCACCTAGAGGCAGTCCGGAGTTTGAAGAACGCCGGAGTCAGGTTAAAGAGAACAGTCCACATCAGTTTTGTGCCTGGTGAGTTGTCACCAGCTTAAAATAAACCTGTTTATTGGGAAAATGTAAATTGAAGTTTCGTTTTCGTAGTTGTGCAAAACCAATTCTTATGTCGCATGCTTGTATAACATTAGGGTTTGCGCGAAAACGACTCAGAAACCTCGATTTCGTTTTTAACCCCCGACGCAAAAAGAGGGGTGTTATAACGTTATAAGTTTGACGTGTCTGTCTGTGTATCTGTCTGTGGCATCGTAGCTCCCAAACGGATGAACCGATTCTGTGTATCTGTGGGTCTGTCTGTGGTATAGTAGCTCCCAAACGGATGAACCGATTTTCGTTTAGACTTTTTTGTGTCATAGATAATTTTATCCCGAGTGTTCTTAGCCATGTTTCATGAAAATCTGTTCAGCCAATAAACGTCGGCGGGTTTTTTAAAATTTTAATTTTGTCTTGTCAAAAATACGGGCCCTTATTTGCGAATACCTACGATGATAGTAAGTAAACTAAATAAACAAATCACCACGGTTTCTCAACTCTCACAAATCATCACGGGTTATTGTTATGGTAAACCACGTTTTGTTTGCAGTGGGCGTAGATATTCGCTGATGAGAGAGAAATTACCGAACAAATTTTTGTTTTTTCTCTTTTATATCAAAAAACTATACTTGTCTCTATTATTCTGTATATTAATAAGTCGGTAGGTATGTAATTTAGGTAACTAACTGGAACCCTTTCCACTTAACTTCGGAGGAGGGCGTTGTCATCTGTGACACAGTTTTCAAAACTTCTGCAGATGGCATCGTTTCCATTTATAACCATGTCCATTGTTTTGGTTCCATAAAAAACGATTAATTTTTTTTCAATTTGGAGTTACGCGACGTGATTGTGACGTCTCCTTTTTGCATACGATTTGGTAAATAATAATAATAATACATTTATTTCAGACAACATTAGAACAAGTATAGATCTTATTAACTTATTCTACGGTCCATAATGAATATATAGCTTAAATCTAACATACATAAAAATATAAAACTTATTTTAAATAAATGGTAAAGCACCTCTATCGTGTGGCCAGGGAACTACGCTAATCCCATACTAAAAGGAGACGTCCGTCCCCTAGAACAGCCTATCGTCAGCTGCAGCTCCTAGAGCTTAAACGGAGAGAGATTAAACGAGTCCTGAAGAAATCAAACAACCCGCATCCAGTACGGGAATGTGCTAACCGGGTTCAAGTCCCGTCGTAGTCGAAATTTTTTGCGATATTGTTTGATTTCTTAGAAATTAGAAATTAGCCAGAGTTCGAGGCTTACGCACTATTATAACAAAAACCTTAGAGTCCTGAAGAGATAGAGATAAAACAGTTGTTTCTCATTTATCAAGATAATCCGCAGGCTACGACCAAAACATTGGTTGTATCGCATTCACTGCCCCGCCTCGAGCCACGAGGTTCGAGAGGCTCGTCAGCGTCTTGGGCCATGAAAGTGTTAATATGTTTACTTTATTTAACCACAGTGAAATTCCAGATGAAGAAATCGGCAGTTTGGATGGCATGCGGAAATTTTCGGAATCGGAAGAGTTTAGGAATCTGAACATCGGCTTCGAACTAGACGAGAGTGTTGTACACGAGAAACCTAACCAGCTCCATGCTTTCCATGGAGAAAAAACATCAAGACGTGAGTACTTCAATACATACTACTATAAATACATTGTCCATTTGTACTCGTTCTGCTCGCTCTCGCCAATACCTGAGGTGTTGGCAGAAAATCGGTGTTTTTGCTTTTGAACAAAAAATGTTTATACTACACCTGCTCAGAAAATTGCTTATATCTTTTCTAAACATAAGGTAGAAAGTACGTCATTGCAGGCGCACTGAAATGCGGGAGGGAAAACTCAATGGAATTTCATTTCTCACTCGTTTAAAAGGAGCTAAAGCGGGAGAAATGAAATTCCATAGAGTGATATATAGGTTTGCAGTTGCTGACAATAGTGTCAGCGACTGCAAACCATGATGGAAAAGCTAGCTGCTAAGCAATCGAGGCTGGTCAATTGACTCAATTGCACTAGGCCACTGCTGCTTCAGGACAACGCTAGACCACACACTGCGCAACATACGGCTTCCAAATTACAGGAGCTTTAATCGTTAACATCCAGCTTTCTTTTTAACTTTAATGTTATACTTACAAGAGGTTTAAATATTCCCCAGTAGCCCATGACTACTAGTCTACTATAAAAAAAATAGTCTTCCTAGTAGGTGTAATACTCATATCAGCAATTGCTACATGATATTAACGAGTGTGATGACCTGAAAATGTCTTTGGTGTTGACCCTAATTCTAAGTCTAGGTAGTACTTAGCCTAGCACGCTTGAGTAGCGCAACGCCTTTTACTTATTACACCACTAACAACTAATTAGCCTAAGTCTGTGCTTTCAGTGGACAGCAGTAGCGGAAGCGGAATCTTCTTGACAGTTTTCTATAGAGCGTTAGCCTGCTCGCTGTTTCCTTTAAAAACTGTAAAATTAAAATCCGCTGTTTTTCCCGCTGCCCAACAAGACCGCGCCCTTATTCAGTAACGTAATGTGCAAATAAAGGATGTCATGCATTGTCTTGCAAAGCTATGTAGAGCACAGTGGTTCAGTGCGTCACCAATCAAATCATTGCATTTGGGAGTTTACGTGCCTATACTTAGGTACTGTCGCAGTTGACTGTACACCATCCCCCGGAAATCATTTATAGGCCATTGCATGCGCTTCTATATTGGGCTTCTATCATACCTATATTAAAACAAATATTCCTTCTATATTAAGCTTCTATCACCTTTATTCAGCAGCTAAGCTTTTTGAACACTTTATTTCTTATTTGATAATATTTTTTCAATTTGACTTGTCTAAGTTTATCCTAGTTTGGGGATCAACGAAATAATAATTTTAAGTCGTAAATCTTTTTCAATAAACGTTATTGTTATTAAAAGTTCTTAATTTGCAAGCCTAAAGAAATACAGTAAATTGACGCCTGACTGCTGACTTCCACCACCTCTTGGTACACCTTGGTATACTAAGAGGACATCTCGAACAATGAAGAAAAATCGGTGGGTTAGCAACACAATGATTGCTCCCAAAGCTGATGTTTTACGTTTGGATTGAAATGACTACTCAATTTAAAGACTCCACACCGAGTAGAAACACACATTTAAGTAGGTATTCTTAAATGTGTAATTACACAGGATGACAAATTGCTTCGTACAGTGACGCAATAAGTTGCATTTAGATATGTCTAGACACCCAAGATATTACCCAAACGACCTGTTTAAAACACTGATAGCATCGTGTTTGGCAACGCGTGTGACTGGGATAATCCTTGCGTTTCTTAATATGACTGCTGCAGGCGATGGTATCTTGTAATACTGCAACACATTATTAGTATTAATGATAACCTTGTTATAGCGACAAACATTACCGTCGTTTTTTGACGTGACAACGTCTTATGATACGATAGAGCCGGCTGCACGCACGAAAAAACATGACGTCATGCGGCGTTCCCTCGCTCTGAGGCGTTCCCTCGCTCTGAGGCGTTCCATGTAAGGCTTGAAGTGCAAGCGAGAGCGCTCGACATCCGTCTCTCTCCTACTTGAGTGAGCGATGCGTCTGCGTGGACAGCTGCTATACTATAGTACATTTACATGTTTTGATCGAGTATCAAATGCTACCATTCCATCAGTATTTTCTTAAGACGTTGTCACGTTCAACTATCGTCAGTAAACCGACTTTACAGACAACCAATTTTTTCTCTTTCTTTAACTCTTATTATCCGCGCTCTGAATAGGAGCAAGAATTTATTATATAGTTTCGCACATGACAAGAGAGGTTGTTTCAAATATTTTGCTATAACGCTAGGTATATACCTATTCTTTTATAACTACACAATTAATCAAAAACTTAACAAAGAAACTGAACAGCAAGAACTAATAAAATAACCTCACACAAAATATCACGACTAAATAAAACACGACGAATACAAACGATTAAATATAATGTCAAAGTTCAGATTTTGGAGCCAATTTACTGCTTGTAGCGCAAGATTTTCCAGGTCACTAAAATTTATTTTATTTAAACCTTTATTGCACTGAGGTACCTACCTACAAAGAGTGGACTTAATGCCGAGGCATTTTCTACCTGCCGACCAAAAACAGATGTTTTACAGGGGGTTGGCGTGCTAATATAAGTTTAACAAATACCTATAGACAACTAATTATATATACCTATAGTCCGGTCAATTTAGACATCCGAGGTGACAAAAATTGGCAGCCACTATGAAAATTGGTAGGATTGTTCAAAATGACGACAAATTATGACGGCTTCATAATGTTTATTTAGCAAAAGCTAAATAATTAATAATATAGACTAAAACACTATTATGTACTAAATATATTTTTGTGTTTGTTTCTAGAAATCAAAATCACATGCAGTGGAAGTCCAGGACATGGCTCGTTGATGAAGTCAGGCACAGCAGGCGAAAAGGTAATGTCATGCATGCGCACTATCGTAGTAGGCATATTAGGTATCTACAAAAAAAAGAAATTCTTGAGCTAGCTCTGGAGCTGAAATAGTTGTGAGAATATAAATGATGGATGGTTTTGGGATGACGCACAGTGTGAAATGTTCATAGTTCATATTCCATGCTTGTTTTAGTTCCATGTCATCGTCGACAAGTTTATGACCTTCCGAGCTCAAGAACTAAAGAAGCATCAGTCTGGCGCTCTCTTAGGAGACGTGTTCTCTATCAACTTGACTCAAGTTGAGGTAAGAAATCATATAGTTAACTGTCTATGACAAATAGCTCCACGAAATTCATCAAGGCTGTGGTGGTGACTGTCGTTGCAAGTAGGAAAATGTATTCGACCTTTTAAAGGGAGTATAAACTGGCTGCGTGCTGTGTGATGCCGGCTTAGAATTTGCATCTCACCCAACTCTTCCCGCGGGTGGCGTAAGAGGCGACTAAGAGATATCCCCGGGCATCAGCAGCGCTCCGGCCGCTTATCCTGCGTCCAGCAGTGGACCAATATAGGCTGTTGAGGTGAAGCATTAGGCAGGCAATTTTCCAAGACAATGCACTCGCTGATTGCCAACAATTAGCACCATCACCAATGCTCTATAGGCCGAAAGAAATGGCATATCAAAAGCAGACTCTCTTAATGAAAGGTGCTAGCTTATTATGATGACGATGAATACTACAAAATAAAACATTTGAATGTGAATTGTGATTCCTTGTAGGGAGGAGTCCTCGTGAACGTGGTTCCAGCCAGCCTGTCAGTAACCTTTGACATTCGGATCCCTCCAGACGTAGACCATGATGAGTTTGAAAGAACGGTAACCTACATATCGCTCTACAATCCAATGAAGTATTTTAGTAACTAAGCTCATTGTTCATTGCATTAAACTCATTGCTGCCTTTCACAATATCAGCCTCAGCAGGTCTCACTGCTGGGAGTGGTGAGTCTACCCGTCATGTGCGTAAAGAACATCTCGATTCAGATGATTCTAAGCTTATTATAATACCTGTACAAACATACCTACTAGAACCTATATGTTTCGATAAGAGAACGATATTACTTCTGTAGATCGAAAGCTGGTGCAAAGAAGCTGGTGAGGGAGTAAACTTCGAGTATGTTGTCAAAAACCCGGAAATCAAAAGCACCAAGATCGATGGAAGTTTACCGTTTTGGAATATTCTAGAGCAGACTGTCGAAAATTTGTAAGTACCTATAACTGGCATTATGTAATAATTTAAAACCATGTCCTCGATCAAGCAAGCTGAAAACCACTTATGGGAAGTACCTAATTTGAAGCGGATACGTTGATAAAATAACCTTTTTTTATTTCAGGGGAATGAAGGTTACGTCAGTGATATGTCCAGGAGCAACAGACGCTCGCTTCGTGAGACGCCAGGGAGTTCCTGCGATCAACTTCACACCCTTTGACAACAGCCCAACCCTGCTCCATGCGCATGATGAGAGGTTACATGTAGACACTTACAAGAAGGGAATCAAAGTCATGGAAGCAATTGTAAAAGCTGTAGCTAATGTATAGAAAGCGTGTAACTAGTTGTAATCCGCGAATTTCACGAATAACATAAAAAGGAAAGAGCATAAATTAGATATTTAGAGGTCTAAGATTGGTTTTTGCTGTCCGTCGTCAATAGGTTGGTACCGTTTTGTTGAAAAAATAAATAAATAATTAATTTTATTGTCTGTGTTTATTTGTTGCACGTACTACGAACGCATGCATAAACTAAACTAACGTTATTATTACCTATCTATGATACGAAATTAAAATAACATAATAATTTCGTTTTACATACCTAATCAACATTTACATTATTTACACAATAGGGTACCTACAAGCTCATTTTACAAAAATCAAACAGACCATAGCAATTTTATTTCAAAACTTAAAGAAAGGTATAATAATTATAAGACTGGGTATACCGATTAGTGCTTGGACTTCAAGCACTGCTATATCACTGATCATCATCAGACTTTTTACGAATCGAACCCACTATTTATATCAGATCCTTTACCTTTCGCGTCGTCTTCATCTTTTACCGCTCAGATGTTTAATCTTTCGAACCGCCTTGGTCGTTATCACTATCAAATGCAGTAATTGATGTACCACCTTGTTCTGTATATTTCTCAGCTTCTATAATAATTAAGCCTCTAGTTCTGACAGATTCGTTAACTTCCACACCTTTTTCGTCTTTAAATTTCGCACCTTTTTCTAAAATATTTGATAGGGATTCAGATAGTCTTTTTTTACCTTTGGAACCTCCTTCGTCTTTATTCATTTCAGATTTTTTATGTTTGGAACCTTCTTCATTTACAATATTCGGGCTTCTTTTTGGTTTGTATTCCATAGATTTTATTTTTTTCATAATATTTGATGATGATTTAAGTGCTGTCATTTCTCCTTTTGTTAGTGATGATGTAGCTCTCATCATAGAAATAAACTGGTCAGATCGAATTGTGCGCGATGATACCAAAGTTGGCCGTTTACTTCGGAAGTATTCTTCTATTTCCTGAAGTGATACTTCACTTGTCTCAGGCAGAATGTAGGATAATATGATTGTTCCTAGAAAGATGTACTGAAATTATATTAACGTAATAATTTTATATTTTTCACAGTTGCAGTATTAACAAATTTACCATTATTAACTAACTTACCGATCAAAGATATCCCGCCAAATATTGCCATCAGATTAGCCAAGCCAATTGCTTCCAGTGCGTATGGATAGCCGTTGTTCATACCGAATATAATTAAATTCATAATAGTTAAAATGATACCGCTCAAGACTCCTCGAAGCTGCAACCCAGAAAAATGTGTAATTCAGGGACTGTAAAAGAAAATTAAGGACATTTAAGAATTAATAAAGTGGCTTAATTAAGACGAAGCAGTGACGGCGCGCGATGAACTTTAAAAAGTTCAACTTAATTTTTTTCAGCCACTACCAAACATTTAAAACGAATATTCACATGTGATGTAAATTTTCCGGTGTTTCTGCAATTTTTAGAGTCTGCTATAAATGGTTGCTTTGTTTTACTAAATAAAATCAAGATTCAAAAAAGGCTCTATGAAACATGAATTCTCATTTTTTGGGAAACCAGTGTTTGGAGCCTCAATGTTTTTTATATCGATAAATTTTTTTTGTTTCGGTACGATTAAGAAATTGCTTCATAGATGTGTGTAATAGTTTGTAAATAAATCCCAAAAAACACATTTTTGTTAGGCGCTTTGTAAAGTTATTGGAACCTAGTTAATATTTTGCCACAACAAGTTCAACCTTATTGGTCAAATATCTATCCCTGATTTGTGCATCTAGTTTTTAGGGTTCCGTAACTCAAAAGGGAAACAGGAACCCTTATAGGATAACTTCGTTGTCCGTCTGTCTGTCTGTCTGGCTGACTGTCTGTCTGGCTGACTGTCTGTCCGTCGCTCCGTCTATCAACCCCCGTTTCCCAGGAACGCGTATCGAGTTGATATTAACGTCAAATACTCAAGTCCGTAAACCTTACTTGACCATAACTCAAAATCGTTTTCACATGCACTAACGTTATTCGTAGGCTGGACGCCTCCTCTGACGGACGCGAGGTTACGTAATATTTTGACGTGACAACGTCTTATAATTCGATAGAGCCGGCTGCACGCACGAAAAAACATGACGTCATGCGGCGTTACCTCGCTCTGAGGCATTACCTCGCTCTGAGGCGTTACCTCGCTCTGAGGCGTTACCTCGCTCTGAGGCGTTCCATGTAAGGCTTGAAGTGCAAGCGAGAGCGCTCGACATCCGTCTCTCTCCTACTTGAGTGAGCGATGCGTCTGCGTGGACAGCTGCTATACTATAGTACATTTACATGTTTTGATCGAGTATAGGCATGGAAGTTATAGCTACTTTTATTTCACTATCACGTCGCGAAGTTATTTTTTTCTGTCACGGTTATATCACGCGTGATATATCACGGTCGTTATATTTCATTAGTGATGATTATTATCACAGTGGGTGCATTTTTTCCGCCTGTTACATGTTGCAGTGATAGTGATATGATTCAGAACTTATCGCTTAGCGAATCGGCGATGTTTTTTTGACAATAAAACGTGTTTTCTTCAATGAACTTTCCCTCATACTTCGACAGGCTTGGGACTGTCAATGCTTAAGTAATTATAAAACACTAGGACGACAACTTTATTTTTTTATTAACAGACAATCTCAGGTGAGCTTAGTTTAAAATAACACGCGACTCAAAAAGCGGCATGCACGTGCAGCAGCAACAAGTAAAGATTACAAGTGAGTGAAATGAAGTGAAACTCTCACAACGTGATTTCACTGGTATTATAAATTTCAAGTACCTACATGTACCTACATAAAATGAGCACCTTAACGTCTTTAAAATAAGACTCATTTTCATATGAAGTTTTTGTAACGGAGCGTTATTTATTTAAGCAGTAAGCAAGTTTTAAAAATACTTTAGATAAATTAAAGCCTAGTGGTGTTGAGAATAAGATGCAATTTCACTTAAACGAATTCTCTCTTCTCGCTAGTGGCACGGTGTCGCTACAGTCGCATGCTGTAGCTTTGTCTCTCTCGCACGATAGAATTCTGCGAATTGTAATGTAGCTTAGCCCGCGTGAAAAATCGCGCTCGCGTTATAAGTAACTCACGGTTTCGATGCATGTAACTGGTGTGGCACGTGATTTATGTTTTCGCTAGTGATATAACCAGTGATGCGTGAAATCTTCCATGCCTAATCGAGTATCAAATGCTACCATTCCATCAGTATTTTCTTAAGACGTTGTCACGTTCAACTATCGTCAGTAAACCGACTTTACAGACAACCAATTTTTTGTTTTTTTCCTATGACAGCTGGGCTCGTCTTGAATTACGATTTTCGACAACTTTTGTTTTGCGGAATCAATGGTTTAGTTTTCATTGAAAAAGAGTCTATATTGGATTGCAGGGTCGGGTTCGTGGCGACTCTGTGACTGAAAGTGACATGTTGACACAATGTTTATAAAACACATCTCATTTTGTATCTTAAGTAGGTAAGTAACTAAAATTTATGTTTGTAAGTTGATTTCTCATCACTCGCAGTAAGTCACTCACTAATACTATAACGTAAATTAATTATTTTTGTCACTTAAAACTTTAATTTACAGTCACTCGTTTAAATACTACCCAAAAAATAATATCTCCGGCTTCTATTTTTTTACGGACAATATTTTTTTTTTATTGGTTTTGTTTTGGGGTTCTGCACCTGCTGTATGAGCTGTATACAGGGTGTATCAAGATCACTTCCGAAAGAAACTTTATTTAACCGATTGCTTTAGCATTTGAAGGAAAATAGATAGTATAGTAATGTGTTATTGTAGGGATTTTAATGCTCTACAACCCTTTTGCCAGCATTTATTTTTTGGGTGCATCGTTGAAGAGTTATCCGGTCAAAATGAGCAATAAATGTGAGGCAGAAATGATTTTTTCCAAAAGATCAGATATCTCGGAAATGATACAAGATAGCGAAAAACTTGACCGAGTAAAACTTAGAGAAAATGTAATCTGCTTTTATTTTGTATAAAGTAATCATGTCGCTAGGACGCATAGTTTCCGAGATACAAGCGAAAAACTGAAAAATGGGCCTTCAATTTCCCCCTCCCCCTCCGTGGGGGAGGGGCCCCGGCTCAAGGGCTACAGGCGGGGACTTTTGATATTTTCGCCTCCTAACTAGTCCAAACTAAGTTTCGAGTCAAAAATTGTGTTCCAAACCTTTCTCTCTCATACCTTTTCGTTAAGTACCTGGCCTATCAGTAAAATTAATCGAAAACGTCGAACCTGCAATGGCAATATCTCATACATCGTTATTAAAGGCAATGTGTAGTATCCAAGGACGGCGAACGATATGTAGGCCATGAAGAAGTAAAATGGGGTTATTTGCCTCCCGGCCTGCATGCGCAGATAAAAAGAGAGACCTAAGGCAGAAAAGCCAACGCCAGCAGCTGAAAACCAGAATAAGGTACATATATAAAAACTAACAAACATTATATAACAGTGTGATACAATTTACAAAGGAAGCATTTTTCATTTAATGCGCCATCATGCGCAATTTGATACACTCTTATATCATCAGCCTGCACAGCACACACCTGCAATTTTCATTACCTTTGTTTTATTTCATAAAATGGGTGTAGCATTAATCCATCAACTTTTTTTTAGGCAATCACAATCAAGTTAACTTTCAAACGACTTTCAAATCTATGATACCACAGACAGACACAGATAAATAGATACAAACGTTGAAATTATGGTACCTACCTAAGATTAACGTGTGTATCACCCTTTTTTGCGTCGGGGATTCAATACACCTACCAACACACTACAGAAGTCTACACTAAGAAGAATATGATAGTAAAACCACGCACAAACCAGAAATTACAGCCAGTGCCCTTCTTTTCGCCTTATAAAGAATTGCTGACGTCAAAATGCAAACTACGATTCTCGTGACGCAGAGAATTAAGTTCCCTGTACTCGCGATGATTGCGGTGTTGGTCAACTGCAAGATAAAAGCAGTTCAGTTCACTTATTTATTCCTTTTTGATACAATCACGTACACTCGGAAAAGTCATAAACATTTGTAGGTATGATTATATACAAAATCCATCAGGAAAAGCGTCAATATTAGAAACGTTAGTAGTAGATCTCCCATAGTATTACCTGCTTCGGTTCTTTGGTAGGTAGGTCCACATTAGTTCTACATTGACGACCGATGTGGTGCGGTGGGCGAAGCTCCGCCTGCAACGCAGGAGGTTGCGGGTTCGATTCCCGCCTTGGGACAAATGTTTGTACGATCTGCAAATTTTTGTTCCGGGTGTTCTGGTCGTTTCTATGTATAATAATTAAATATATATCTATGTAATGTATTGAATTAAGTATATCAATCAACTAGTACCCATCACACAAGCTCTGTTTAGCTTGGGACTAGATGATGTTGTGTGGATAGTCCAGTATTATTTATATTGATGCATAGACATAACGATCGTTCGTGTTGTGACAAACCAAAACCATGTTTGCAAACTTTTAAGGT
Organism: Eupithecia subfuscata; assembly: GCA_963564075.1. NCBI lineage: Eukaryota > Metazoa > Arthropoda > Insecta > Lepidoptera > Geometridae > Eupithecia > Eupithecia subfuscata. The sequence continues at coordinate 10,059,962 of OY751103.1, read as the reverse complement.
TTTAGAAATTTCGAAACTATATTATCAAGGGCATTGTAAGAAATTATCACGCATGTCTAAAAAATTGGTTGTCTGTAAAGTCGGTTTACTGACGATAGTTGAACGTGACAACTCAGAGCGAGGTAACGCCGCATGACGAGGTAACGCCGCATGACGTCATGTTTTTTCGTGCGTGCAGCCGGCTGTATCGAATTATAAGACGTTGTCACGTCAAAAATACGTACTTGACGCATGATAGGACCATGACCACAAAATATGTTTCTCCACCTCTGTAACATCGTTAGACAAATGGATAGATAGAATTGGCGATTATGACTATAATTCAGGGGAAACTACTAACGCTAAATGAGGTAGGTATGCCATCCTCATATACACATATATGAAGAAGAACAAAATTAAAAATTTTAAAAACCTCCCGACAGATATTCATGAAACATGGCTAAGACCACTCGGGATAAAATTATCCATGACACAAAAAAAACGAATATCGGTTCATCCGTTTGGGAGCTACGATACCACAGACAGATACACAGACAGACACGTTAAACTTATAACACCCCACTCTTTTTGCGTCGGGGGTTAAAAAGACATCCCAACATGGAGTTTATCGGTCCATTAATTTGAAATTGATCTCACCTCCAGCATCTCTACTGTCCACACTAACACTACAATGCAACCTGAGCATAGCATCAACAGAATATATGCCAATGATATTGCGAACGTCTTGCAGACTGAAGGTGTCAACATTCTTACTATTGTCTCTCCAAATGATAATCTGAAATATAAGAAAGGTAATATACAGTGTGAGTCTGCATGCGGTGCACAAACTAAAATGAGGGAAACTACCCCCTATTTTATAGACGGAAAATGTGTTTTTAAAATTTATTTTCGATACGACGACCCCCGTCTAAACAAAACGGTGTAACTTTTAAACTAAACGGTCAATCATTATGAAACAAACTCGGCAATGATTAGAAATAACAGCAGTTCCTCATTATATTAAAAAAGAAATGTGAAAAACAACCCTCGGATAAAAGTTATTCTTTTTTTGTTGATTTTTGTACTAATTTTAAAATATAATAATAAAATAAAAATGAAAATTATTAATGAACATTATTTTACATCTATCTGATGGTAAAAAGTGCATGTTCATATCTCAATCACAACATTATTTACCGACTGTTAAAAAGTCAAAGAAATAATACATAGGTAGGTACTAAGGAAATGATTTTTTAGAAAGTATTTATGGGAAACGTATATAAACTACGGTTTTCCTCAAAAGGCGCAGTATCATAAAGCCACAAAGATCCAAACAGATTTCTGCAGGTGATACAAGCATTTGTCTTGCGACAAATTTTCACGACATACAAAACTATTAATCTCACATGGAAAAAAAGTTTATTTATAACCTACGAATGTCGTTTTCAATCCGGTAGTCAAGCAGCATCTCCATTTCATTTTCCACATCGTAACTTTTAGATCTGAATCTCCTTAAGTTTTCTTCGACTTTTTCCGGTGAACTCAGCAGAACGAAATGAGGGGTCTCAGGAAGGTAGCAGTTGAAAATCATCAATATAATGGAATAAACGCCGCAAATGTAGCCGATAGTTTGCCATTCTATAAAAACCACAAGGGCAGCCTAAAATATTAAGACAAGTTTAGCGACATGTAACAAAAAGAAAGTACCTGCATAGTTAAATTAGCAAGTAGTGTTGGTACCTGAAATCACATCACACTTCACACTAATATTATAAATGCGAAGGTTTGGATGGATAGATGTATGGATGGATGTCTCGGCTCCAGATGCATAAGGCCGGATGTATGATTTCTTTATTTTTCAGGAGAGCCAAAACAAAAATGTCACACTAATCTGGTCATAATTACTATAGTATCAAGGCTGGAATTTTAGTATTTTTTTGGTGTTTCACAATATACTATACCTTCATTTTTTTGTAATTAAAAATACTGTAGCTCTGTTAAAAAAATTATATTAATAGATTTTCCAGAGAGAAGAGGTAACAAACAATGTTTGTTACCTCTTCACGCCAAAACTACTGAACGGATCGGGGTGAAGTTTCACATATAGGTAAGTCTAACCCTGGAATCAAACATAGGCTACTTTTTATCCCATAAATCAGTTCCCACGGGATACAAATAACCTCAAAACGTTTCCATAGAAACAACGCGTGCGAAGCTGCGGGCAGAAGCTAGTCACACATTACATTGAAGAAGTTCTGGTGTCGAATCCTAGATAGTAAGGTCAAATACTAGTACCTATACGGAACTCACCACCGTCACAAAACCGATTGAAAGAAAAAAGTAAGACATAGCTCCAATGACGCCTCGCATGTTAGGAAGAGTTATTTCAGTAATGTAAGCTCGGGGGGCTGTAAACATCATCCCTACGCCGACGCCAATGATGACACAACCTAAAACAAGCTTACATTACAAACATTTTAAAAACCTAACAAATAGAAATGTAACAATTAGTACTAGGTACATATTTTAAGTAAGTAGTTATTCTTTTATGGAAAAAATGGAACCAAAGCTTACCAATAATAAAAGTGTTTAAGGTTTTGGCCAAGCCGATAAAAAACCATCCTAAGGAAACAGGAAGACCGCATAAAACGAGTACTGGTTGCCGTCCGTATGTATCCATTAATATCCCCCCTAATAGGCTACCCAAGGGCACGCACAGGGTCAGAACACTAGCTGAAATTAGAACAACGAACTGAAAGCTCTTGAGGAATTTGCACCGACACATTAAAAAGTCCTCAACTAGCTAGCATAAGTTGCATTTTCGGATGCGAGGCTTAGCAAGAGTGCAAATTAACTGAAAATGTTACAAAATATTATTATCCTAATATTTTACAATGGATTTTCGCAAAGTAACGCCTGAATCTAATATTAATCCACAAGAAATTAATTGAAAAACTATTTAAAACCCAACTCGCTTTGCACTTTTTCGCAAAATGTGGCGGCAAAAGTCTACAAAATGTAGAAAAGTTTGTGTATGCTTCGTATACATAGCTTCGAGGTAGTGAAGAGTATCAGATAAACACAGAGACACTCAAAAACAAACCCTCACGGGCAAAAAATGAGTCCTTTGCTGTGCAAAGAATACAGGCAGGTACCCCATACCCATATACCCACCAATCCAAGCCGCTTGACTCAAAGTGATTTTAATTTTTGAATCCTCATGCTGCATTTGCGGCAGTGCAATAGCTGTGAATCCAATTGCAAGACCCGTGACAAACGTAGTCATGTTGATCCACACCCCATAGCCCAGCTGGATCATGGACGTCTTCGAGAAAAATTTGGGATCAGCGGGAGGTATATTCAAGAACGAAATACTACGACTCGAACTTTTATCTGGAGTTGAATTTGCGATGGAGGATGGACGGTGGTGCTTATGATGACGTGGAGGATTCGATAAGCGTGACGACTTTCCCATATCTAACCCATCTTTTTTATCAGGAGATCACAACTATATGGTAATGGAACATAGGAAATTATTTTAAATTATACACTAGGGCCTGGGGCCTTTGAATATTTGATAAATACTCAATGAATTCGGCAAGGAGAAACTGATAAAATACTACATAGATCAAGTTTCTATAGGGACTGTGACTCTTAGCTCTTTGCTAATAGTCAACTTCAACTTCAACTTCTTTTCATTTAAATTCTATTTTGACTTCTATGCTAAAGTCAAGTTGAAGTCAAATTCAAGTGTGTCAAAAACTTCAATCAGGGAGAATAGTCTTTTTTTCTCGATGGTCTACATTAAGTTATAGTCATGTCATGACCCTATATTATCATAGAGTTGGAATCTCGGAAGAAAGAAGTAAAGGGAAGTGCTATTCCAGAACCACTGTCGCAAAGCCCGCACAAACAAGACTTACTACATAGTATGTTGCTTTGGTAGCATTACAAAGAAATCTTCGACGTCATTGGTTAATGATTGAGGACAATTTATTCATTGAATGAATAAATTGTCCCTACAACTTCCTACGCTAATCTTAATTTCTTCGGCTAACAACGTACATATTTCGTGTATCCAAGAAAATGGACCCCATTGTGAGCAACTTATTAGTAGTTAGTTGACTTTTATTGTAAATAATTAAAATAATTTAAGATTTCATGGTTTTCCTTTCATTTAATTCATTAAGTTTGTTAGAGAGATTTCATCCTTATAATTGACCCGACCGATCTATGCAAAAAAAATACAGGTGTAATTTTTACAGATTTTAGTCGGTTCGATTCCCGGGTGTGGCAAGCGAATTTTCGAAAATCTTTGAATTCAGTTTTCTTTCTTTTCAAAATTAAAGGAATGTTTTCTTTTAGTATAATTTTCTATCTACAGTATTAAGAGTACTTTCCCTCCAGGTGGCATTACAAAATTCCACCCTGTATACAATAACTACCTTAGAGTTATTTTCTTTGCAAAGTGCATCGAAAACTCCGGCTCTTTAGGTACAATAGTTATTGTTCTTCGTATGTATTGTATTCTCTTTGGTTATTGACTCTATCTTTGACTCCGACAGGAATATTTACTTCTCCCTTTAGGTGCTTATTTGGATAAATTTCTTTATTATTTTTTATAAACAGATAGTAAACATACCAACATAATTACTCTTTGATTTACTTACATAAGTTCGTTGATCCAAATTCTAAGATTTAAAATAATAATCTTGTTTTACCCTGATGGAATAATTGATGTAAACATGAAATCTTCACCGGGTAGCCCCCCATCTCCTACTGGCTCAGCTTCTGGTAAAAAAGCAACGGCGGCGGCAGAGCCGAGTGAGCTCGAGGATATTTCGATAATAGACATCATCGTCCCGCCCGAAGAGCCCAGTTTCTGGTCCAGGACCTCGTTAATCCAATTGGTCTATGGGGTGTGGACCAATCAGACGGGCATAGTCGTCGGTCTTGCGTTTGGATTCACTTCTGCCGCTATTCCAATGCTGCGGAAGGAAACGACTTTCGACATGAATTCTAGTCAAGAATCTTGGATTGGTTTGTTTACCTTGCTAACCTTAACAAATGTATATTCCCAATCCATAGTTTGGATATTGGGAACGGCAATAATTCTCATAATTAATGATTTTATTTGGAATTTATCGCTTATGATTTGATATTATTTCCCCTACATTTCTACCGCGTTACAGCGATCGTGGTCACGGGGCGAGTGTACTCGAGTACATCTAGTCGCCCCGTGACCACGATCGCTGTAACAGCTGTAGTTACAGCCGAGAATTGACGGCAGTATCCACGACTACCCTCAATTCGTCTCGAGAATCAGGAATGTCCAAGTTTACATTACGACACACTACACTGACCGTGTCCCATTGCAGTACAGTCGGATCACGACGCACACACTTATTAATCACAGGATCCCACGAGGAAGAGAGACGAAAACCATCTTCACGATTAAATTGGGGTGTTTCTTGATCTCAATCGCCTCTCGAACCATCCTATTGTAGTAGTGGCGTTCACGATATAGAACTTTTGGGTCAAGTAGCTTTCGGATCCAGTGGTTGCTTCCACTGGATTGATAGAATAGAAATTAGAAGATTAGTAACATCGTAATGTGATTATTAGGTTTGTAATAAGTAGAATTGTTACTGCTCCTTAGACAGGGTGTACTAGGCCGAAAGGGAATGATTCTGGACATCGAGGGGGTCAATGTTTGTTCTACGATTTTTTTAGTTTAGAACAAGTTTTTTACGTTGTTTGAATAAAATTAAAAAGTCAAAGGATTTACATAATTTTTTGTAATAATTTCAGGACAAAACACTAGTTTTGGTGAAAGAGAGAAAAAAAAACTTTATCATTTAACTTTATAAACGAAGTTCTAAAAATCAATATTCACAAGTTGATCCCCTCGGGGTCCAGAATCACCGCCTTTCGGCTTAGTACACCCCTTCCTTGGCACCCTTTATAAAGAAGACTACCAGCCTTTTCCTATCAGCAAAAACTTTTATTTTCAGCTGGAGCGATCACCCTGTGTTCTCCTATCGGTAGCTTATTATCGGGGTTCTTGATGGACAAATACGGACGAAAATACATGTTCTCGCTAAGCCAAGGTCCCGTGATTTTGGGGTGGCTCTGTATCGTATATGCTCAAAACGCAACCCTTATTATTATTGGTGAGACATGGTGTCATTACTGGCTATAACTGACCAGCATCAAAGAGCATTACCTATAACATGTAACCTGATCTTAGTCACTGCTGGTTAAATCTCAACCTCAACAGCCTGCAGTGGACGCAGGCCTCCCCCTGATAAGCGCCTTATTGGCTTTTATCACATGGGGGGTAATGCCCATAATCCCCACGCTGGGCATGCGGATTGGGGATCGCAGTGCGGTGGTAGAATTGTTCAGCAGGGGCGCTGCTGCCCGCCCCCGGTGGATATCCCTTAGTCGCCTCTTACGACACGCGCGGGAAGAGTTGGGGTGGTGTAAATTCTAAGCCGGCACCACACAGCCAGCTGGTTAAAGGTTTCCCGAAATTCGTGCCTTAGTGATAATTATTCGTTTTTTTCAGGAAGGACAATCATGGGCATCGGCCTTGGTATTATATTTACTGCCCCGCGAGCTTATCTCACAGAAATATCCCTTCCAAACATGCGAGGAATAAATGGTGCAATGCCTAACACTTTTTTATCACTCGGCCTGTTAATTATGGTTAGTTCCATCCGTTAAACCTAGCTCCGATTCACACTATTCATTATGTGCCCGTCACTGCTCGGCAGCTTGGTGCGACATTTCAGTATTTTGTCAACAAGTCGGAGGAGTCTGTACAAAGCTTTAAGATCGTTAAAATTTCAAGAGCAGAATATTATGACACTAGCTAAGTAGCTTGTAATAACAAGTAGTAACTTATATTCAAGGTGCCACGGAAAGGGTGTACTAAGCCGAAAGGGGCACCCTCTTCCGGCTTAGTACACCCTTTTCGTGGCATCCTGTTTAATAGAGTCTACACACCTTTTAGCCTGCTACACACCAAAGTCTGGACCCCGAGGGAATCAACTTGTGAACAAGGATTTTTTGAATTCCGAATATTTTTTCTTCCCATTCATGTACTTTTACACGCACTCTTGCATTACACTACGTCGCTGCATCCTCGAGATTTTTCAATATTCATATATTCTTCAATGTACTAGGCTTAACTTAAAAAGCCAAAATCACAGTATCTGTCAACATTTGACGTCTGTAACGAGCGCGCTGCTTGACGGGAGCGCCACGTGCATACCAACCTCATTGTTTTTATGTGTTCAGGCAACGAAACATCTCTATTATATATATATTTTGTTCCGAAAGTTTTTTTTGCATTTCAAACGAGTTTTGTTCCAGCTCGTGTCAGTGTTAAGTTTTATATATCTTTCCTCTTCATAATATAAGTATACATTTATTTTTTCGGTAGACTTACGTTTATAAAAGTTAATCAAACACATTTTTACTCTTTTGAAATGCAAAAAAAACTTTCGGAACAAAATATATACACTTGCGAGCTATAAACTGGAATCACTTCATCGCTGGTTTTTGCAAACCATATTTTACAGTTTCCATGCAATAAACTGTAGGTTGTGGTATATTATTTTAAAGATAATTTATTAATTATTTGCTTTCAAACTCTTTCGATATCATAGCGAAAAAAATGTTCATCATATGTCATGGAACGTGAAAACAAAAGACAAATTTTTGGAACGAAACATCAATTTTTTCAAACTCCTGAATCCCTAGCAAGGGTTCTCTCAGCGTACTATCGCTCGACAGCTTCATCTGAGCCATTCCTGTGTCTCCAAAGTATACAAGAGGTTTAGAGAGACTGGAAACTTAGTCCGAAGACCAGGATCTGGACGACAGCGATGAACTTCTGCGAGAGATGACCGATTTATTGTCAGCACTTTTCTCCGAAATCGACATCTAACCGACGTTGACGTCCAGCGGGAGCTCGGAGAAGTTCGAGGGAGAACTGTCAGCGAGTGGACAGGGAGGCGAAGACTCAAAGAAGCTAACTTGACCCCAAAAAGGCCAGCAACGAGACCCAAATTGTCTACAGCCCACCGACAAGCCCGACTTCAGTTTGCTCGTGATCACTTAGATTGGGATATACAGCAATGGAGCCGAGTTTTGTTCGCGGACGAGACTATATAGGATGTGCCTGCATGGCAGCGACCGTCGACGGAGAATCTACAGGAGACCGGGAGAGCGATACGCACAATGCTGTATAGCGGAAACAGTGGCATATGGGGGTGGGTCTTGTATGATGTGGGCGGGGATTTCAATTGAAGCTAAAACGGAGCTGGTATTCGTACCCGGTGGAGGTCAGGGAGGAGGACTAACCGCAGAAAGGTATATCAACGACATTCTGCTGGGCCATGTACTCCCTTACGCCGGGTTTATTGGCGAAAATTTCCTGCTAATGCACGACAATGCCCGCTGCCACACCGCTCGTGCGACTAGACAGTACCTGGAAGAAGTCGGGATTCCCACAATAGACTGGCCAGCCGTCAGCCCTGACATGAACCCTATCGAACACCTGTGGGACGAGCTGAAAAGGCGGGTACGAGGAAGATCTCCAGCTCCGGCGTCAATAGAAGACCTAAAAACTGCTCTTATCGAAGAGTGGCAGGAAATTCCACAGGATTCCATCAGAAAACTCATTAGGTCAATGAAAAACCGTTTACAAGCAGTCATTAATGCCAGGGGGGGCAATACAAAATATTAAGCGGGAAATAACAAAGATTTTAAATAAAAATTTGATATTTTCATATTACTTCTTATGAATTTAAACATCCACAACTTCGACCTATTGTAATAATTCACTAAATGAAGGTAGGAAACTTAATTAAATTTAAATAATTTTATACCATTCGAAAGCTAACAAAATTTCTTTTCAAATGGTATACACCAATCTGCAGTTTATTCCATGGAAACTCTAAAATATGGTCTGCAGAAACCAGCGATGAAGTGATTCCAGTTTATAGCTCGCAAGTGTATATAATAGAGATGTTTCGTTGCCTGAACACATAAAAACAATGAGGTTGGTATGCACGTGGCGCTCCCGTCAAGTGGCGCGCTCGTTACAGACGTCAAATGTTGACAGATACTTTGATTTTGGCTTTTTAAGTTAAGCCTAGTACATTGAAGTATATACGAATATTGAAAAATCTCGAGGATGCAGCGACGTAGTGTAATGCAAGAGTGCGTGTAAAACAAACGTACATGAATGGGAAGAAAACATATTCGGAATTAAAAAAATCCTTGTTCTCAAGTTGATTCCCTCGGGGTCCAGACTTTGGTGTGTAGCAGGCTAAAAGGTCTAAGGTGTGTAGACTCTATTAAACAGGATGCCATGAAAAGGGTGTACTAAGCCGGAAGAGGGTGCCCCTTTCGGCTTAGTATACCCTTTCCGTGGCACCTTGAATTTTTTTTTTTTTTTTAAATAAAAATCGTTTATTGGCATAGAAACAAGGGAACAGAAATAGTTTTGAGAAACGATGTCATCTGCAGAAGTGTAACACTGTGTCGCAGAATGACAACGCCCCCCTCACAAACCAGTACTATTTTCTAGAGTTTAAAGTACCAGAAACGAAGACTTAGAAAGAAGAATACTATTGATAATATTTAAAATCTATTTAAAATCTAATCTTAGCATAAACTAATTAATCTAGAGCCAGTGTAATTAATGGTGAGTACATGGGTATGAGTGTGTGTGTGTGTGTGTGAGAGAGAGGATGTGTGTGTGGGTGGGTGTGTGTGGGTGGGTGTGTGTGTGGGTGGGTGTGTGTGAGGGTGTGTGTGTGTAAGTATAAGTAATATAAGTTACTACTTGTTATTACAAGCTACTTAGCTAGTGTCATAATATTCTGCTCGTGAAATTTTAACGATCTTAAAGCTTTGTACAGACTCCTATATCTGAACCATACATAGATGGTTGAGATAACAGTCTTGAGATAGCTCTTTTTTTATGAAAACAGGCTGGCCTCGCAGTTTTTCTAGATTGGCAGACGCTTTGCTATATCAGTACTGCTTACTCCATTATATTATTCATATCCTACATCTTCATTCCTGAGACTCCGCATTATGTTCTAATGAGCTCACCAGAAAAAGCCAAAGAGACGTTGCAGAAATTCAGATCAAAAAGATACGATGTGGACACCGAATTGCAGATGCTTCTTGACTTTCGGGAGAAGAACCATATTCATAGGTATTGATTGATTTTATTTATTTTTTGTAATTTTGTACGCTTTTATGACCCTGCCTCAGAGGTACAATCTGCAAGGTTTTGCGACAAGTGTACCCACTTACCTAGTTTCTAACTAAGGCGTCTAACACAGATTGTCCATCAAATTATAATAGTTATTCAATATTCCAGTATACAGGTGTGACAAAAAGTACCTAAGGAACAAACTATAAGGGTTCAGATTCGATCATGGAACACATGAATAGTTTTGTCTAGGTCAAGCATCAAAATTATTTTTTTCGTAATTATTTTTTTTAATAATTGCGATGAATTGCAAAAAAATTGGTTGTCTGTAAAGTCGGTTTACTGACGACAGTTGAACGTGACAACGTCTCAGAGCGAGGTAACGCCGCATGAGGTAACGCCGCATGACGTCATGTTTTTTCGTGCGTGCAGCCGGCTCTATCGAATTATAAGACGTTGTCACGTCAAAAATTTCAGCCATCTTGGATTTTGAAATGGACATCTTTTTCGTAATCTACGAGTTCGAGTTAAGCGCTTCACACACAGCAGCTATAATGTATATTAATGTACATTACATCCCGGGATGTATAGCTTTAAATTATCTTAATGTATCACACACACAACAGGTAATGTAATGTATCTTTCCCTTCATTTCATTGGCATACGTCCCGATTGACACACTCTCCAGCTGCTCAAGTGTTATAAAGGGTGTTCTTATTTTTAATGTTATAATACTATGGGCCCGTCGAGTTACTTACTATTAGATCTACTAGATAGTTCATCAGAAGATGATTCGGATTGTGATTTTGACGCGCGTATTGCCACATGTGCCAAAAACAGAACGAGTCTTTGTAATCACGTGAATCCACTTTCCATAAGCATGGATACTTACGCACGCTTTCTATTAAATGTTCCATGATTTTACGACACGTCCGCTCTTCGAGGGCTCTGGATGGGAACAGGCAACTGTCTACAGACTGATTGACTGAGTGACTGAAACAGACTGTACTGTGTGTGTCTCTGTCTATCACAGAAACTTTTTGAACATCCTTTTCGAAGAGAGATATACGGAAATGTATTGAGATGTATTAAGATGTATCGAAATATAAATGTATATTTTCGTATCGCTCTGTATTTTAAGATTCGAAGATGTAAAAATATACATTATAGCTGTCGTGTGTGGTCTCCTGACGATTTCTATGGAAAGATGTAATGGGATGTATCGTGCTATAATGTACATCTTTACATTATAGCTGCTGTGTGTGAAGCCCTTTAGTCGAAAACGATACCCATATAAGTATGTGTGGTGTCACAAAGCAACAAAGCTGTGTGACGTGTGTCGTATTGCGGTGAGCGAAGCGAACCGGCGTCATCAAATTCGTAATCCTCGCCCCCATGTTAGTCGAAAACGATACCCATATCAGATTTTTTTATGGGGAAGGGGGTTCCGGGGGGGGGGGGCACACGAGGGTCACAGCCGTCATCAAATTCGTAATCCTCACCCCCATGTTAGTCGAAAACGATACCCATATCAGATTTTTTGATGGGAAAGGGGGTTGAGGAGGGCAGGGGACGGGGGCGAGGGGGGTCAAAAAAATTTAATGAGGTCTAGACGTGACTTGCAAATATCAATAGACAAAACTATTCATACGTAGGTTTTGTCTTTTGCCGTCCTACGCCCGTAAAGTACCTACGGAGGGAAAATTGGAATACAATATGTACTTACTCCTACCTTACCTACCTAACTTATGTAACTACAACGCGCCGCCGCACAGGTTCAATTTTATTTTTCATGATGGTACTTACATGCATTAAAACGTTGTCTAACTTGTCTGGTCTAGCAGGCATTTCATATATTCTTTCCGAAACCTAAGTTATATGATCGAATCTGCACCCTCCCGGGTCCCGAAACTCAACGTCAAGCCGAATGTGGAGGACAGGTGGGTTTATGACGACCCGGAAAAAACACAAAATCACGGGTCCATCCAAGTCCAATTTTAGGTGCTGAAGAAAATCATAACATCTTTGACCGGCGCCAAACTTTTCTATGCTGTGTGTGACTACAGATGTTTAATATTTTGTGCTTTTTATTTCTGTATTAAAAACACAAATAGTTCATTCATTCATTTTTGTGCGAAATTAAAATATAAGGCCTGAGGAAAATAGAAAAGTTTGGCGCCAGGCAGAGAATTTATGATTACCCCTAAAACTATTAGACCGTAAACCCGTGATTATTTGATTTTTCTGTGTCGTCAGCTTGCTTCGGGTTCGTGATGAACCCGAAGCGAGCCGAAAACGGAGAACAAGGCGCGGCGCCTTGTCCTTCGCTTTCGGCTTCACGTTGCATTTCGAGACACGCTGTACACCTTTATTTTAAAGTCATATAGGTATGGTCTGAAATAATGTTATTTCAGTTTAACACTGGGACAGAAGCTTGCAGCCATGTTCGAACCAGCAGTGTATAAACCCTTCATATTATCGTTTCTGTACATCACCCTGACGCAGCTGGCCGGGGTCAACGTGGTGGTTATGTGGAATGTAGAGATGTTGGAAGTGAGTTCAATTCCAGATTAAGATTTTTTTTTCGTGGCGTCGATGGTAAGCAGATTCGCAATAATAAGGTACCTATTGAGGCCTTGATTGAGGATTGATCTAAGTTTATGTCATGCAGAAATTTTAACCAGTACCTAAGTACCCACTTTTATTAAAAAAAAATAAAAAACCCCGACAATTTATCTTTGAAACTCTCGCAGGTATGGATATTAATATCACAATTTTATCTGGCTGCACCGAATTTTATAAAACAAAGATTAAAAGGCAGAAGTCATATTTCATGAATAAAAAAGATTGGGTTCATTTAGTTTCGAAGTTAAGATGAAACTGACAGACGCACACAGACACATGATCAAGTAAAGCTTATACCTAGTACCATAGATCTAAGTAAAATTCGGCTAGCACCTCTCTTTTTGCGTCCGAGAGGTTAATATACTTACTTAGAAGTTCCAAACTATGAAGTACCTACTACACTTGCGAGCTTTAAACTGGAATCGCTTCAAGGGTTGTTCAAGACTAATTTTTACAATTTCTTTGCAGTGAACTATGAGTTAAGTTATGTTTTCCCTTACGCAGGATTTATTGGCGACGATAAATTTTTATTTAATGCACGATAATGTCCGCTGCCACACCGCAGCAGTGACTAGACAGTACCGACAGACGTCTTCCATGTCGGCATTCCCACACTAGACTGGCCAGCCCTTATTCCTGACTTGAACCCAATCTGGCATATGTGGGACGAGCTAAAACAGCGGATACGAGGGAGAAATCCAGCTCATCCAGCTCCGGCGCCGATAGAAGCCGATAGATGCAACTTCGACCTATTGCAATAATTCCTAAAATTTAGGTAGCCAATTTAATTAATTATAAATCTTCTTGATATCACTTGAAAGGTAACAAAATTACCTTTAAAATGATATACCACAATCTATAGTTCATCTATACTAATATTATAAAGAGGAAAGGTTTGATTTTTTGTTTGTTTGTTTGTTTGTTTGTATGAATTGAATAGGCTCCGAAACTACTGGACCGATTTGAAAAATTCTTTCACCGTTAGGAAGCTTACTTTTCAGGGAGTGACATAGGCTATATTTTATCCCGGAATTCCCACGGGAACGGGAACTACGCGGGTGAAACCGCGAGGCGATCGTCTAGTTGTACATAAATTGTAAAAAAATTGTTTTGATCAACTCGCGATGAAAGCGATTCCATTTTAAAGCTCGCAAGTGTAGATTGGTGTTGTAGTATCAACAAAATGCCCAAGTTTCTAATGTCATTTTTAGGGGTTCCGCTATAATACCTAAGACATTGGTGTAAATTCAGATGTCGCCAAAACTAAACTAATTTGACAGCACTAAAAATGTTTTCGTCCCTTTCATTACGATCGAAATGAAAAGGATGGCATCGGTATCAATTCAAATGTCGTTAAAATTAAACTAATTCGACAGCACCAAAATTGATGTAATCCTTTTTATTTCGATCTTTATTAAAGGGATGGCAACATTTTTAGTCCTTTTTTATTCAATGAGGAAATTCGTTTACGAATATGTAAACTGGTTCCTGAATTACGTGGGACTCGACGCCCTGAGAAAGACGTAATACCCACTAAAAGCTCTCCGGTGTCCCTCTCTCGCCATTTTTGCCGAACCACGGGAACATTTAAAACCTACCGCGGCCCGACTGGCGTCCCCACTTCCTCGTATACATGACCGGCGAGCCCATCACTCCACACACTCTCCGATCCCATTCTTCCGTCACGTTTCCTCAACGAGGGGAGGTCCTATCTGTGACCTAATCCCTAATCGGGGTGAGGATAGATAGGACAGACACAGTTGAAACTGCGACAACATTTTAAGTCCTGTTAAATTAGTTTGGTTTAGTTTTGACGTGTTTTAGCGACATCTGAATTGACACGATCACTAAAAATTTTCGTGTCAATTCAGTTGTCGCCAAAAGTAAACTACACTAATTTGACAGGACTAAAAATGTTGCCATGCCTTTCATAGTGATCGAAATAGAAAGGATGGCATCAATTTTGGTGTTGTCGAATTACTTTAGTTTTAGTGACATTTGAATTGCCACCAATGACAAACATACCTACTCGTACTATATCTGAATTGCCTGTCTGCAGCTGTCCCACACCACAATAAGCGCGGAACAAGGATATGTAATCTTATGCGTAACTCGATTTGTTGTTGGAATATTCACATCTGCAATCATGTTTAAGGCTAAAAGAAGAATACTGGCTATGCTTTCAGGTAAAGTATTGTGTTTATACCTACATATTATAGAAAACCTACAAATAATACAATACAATACAATGCAGTGAGTATCCTTGTACTCAGGTACCTATCTAAAGTTTTGTGTAAGGTACTTCAATCTTACCTAAACTCGATATTTAACCATTAGGTGTAATCTATTTTGGCTTATTTTTAAAATCTACATGTATTACTATAATATCCATCATCGCTGTGAAGTGATTTACCAATAAAGAATAAAATAAAATAAACCACGCCGTTGGTCCTACGCCAGATCGCGCCCTGGTCGTGTCGGGTCTAGGAGGCCATTCAGGTGTTACGTAAACATGAGAGGGGTGTAGGGGTCTTTGTTTAGTTTATTTTTGATGACACGGGGGACATTATTTCATTTTATAAATAAATATTTACTGATGTAACCACCATCCAGACCCTCCGGTGGTGGTTACATCAGTAAAAAAAATTGTGATAAACTTAGGAGACTGCTACTTTAGTTATATTCATAAACATAATTAAATCAACCCTAGGTAGGTACTTATATATGTATACTCAAAAATGCAGAACAATCAGGAAGTTTCCGTAATAATTTTATTAATATTGTTAACTCGTTCTTATTCTTACGTGGTGTTCTGTGTGTGGTTAATTTAGAAAATCGCATGTTGGGTGCACGCGCAATGTAGGGTCTCGTAGTAGCACGGATCGGCTCCGGAAGGGTTTTATATCCTTATTTTATTTACTACCTATAGGTACTTATCTACCTGTTCATAACAGCTAACCACTTTGTCTAAGTCACTTGCGATGGTATTTGTACGATTGTTTCCTTTGTATGGTTCCGTTATGAACAAGCCTTCATCTATCTATACTTACAATAAAACTTTAACAGCTCCAATTCTGTACATTGAAGATATTTTGATTTTTTTTTGCAAGTCATTCTATTATCATTACTGAAGCCAAAACTGTATCTTTTTTCATTCATGACTGTCTGTCTTTCTGTCTACAGAAGGTATTGAAATGAAACTCGGCATGATTTGAGGTCATACCTACTACAAGGAAGAACATAATATTTTATCTGGGATTTCAGTAGACACGGTTCCCTTGGGAGTGGGAATAAAAGTCAAAATGTATACTTAGTTGTAATTCATTACGGCGTCGTCCGAATTTATGCATTCTTTTTTGTTAGAAATAGTGTTGCAAAATCGAATTTGAATAAATCAGTAGAAAGTCGAGTAGAAAATCAGTAGATTGATGAAAAAAATCTGTAGATTAAAGAAAAAAGTTAGGGTAGATAAAGAGTAGGTAAGTTCTAATCTATTTTTTTTCCAAGACGCACCCATTAGCTAGGTTCCTACCTACTACCCAATACCTATTTGAGACAAAGTAAAATGTACAAATGGTCCACGCGATTTTCATGAATATGATGTTTGGTGGTTTAGCTGGTCCAGTTAACTTTACTTCCGAAGTTTGGTTGGAGTAAGTGGTCCAATTAAACTGGACCGGAGAGATAGAGAAACATTTACTGACAAACACAACTCTGATACAGCACAGAACAGAAATAGAATAGACGGAACGACACGACCGCGGTCTGCCGTCCCGTCGGATTATGAGAGTGAGGGAATAGAGAGTGCACTAATGTGCACTCCTTAGCCTCTTACGCTAACTGATGTTAGCGTTTACACTTGCGCACTATACCATGTTCAGCACACTATCAAAAGGTACTTATCTCTTGAGAAGCCCAGAATAGACCAACGCCGTTTAGCGGTCTAAACGGCGTTGGTCTATTCTGCCTACGTTTGCTACTTTTTTTGGAGTAAAAGGTCGAGAAGTTACACTTTGTTGGTAAATTATATGTCAATACTGTTCGCTGCTTACAGCGGATTGTCAAGATGCAAAGACGCACACATACGAGGTAATAAGTCTTGAGGATATAAAGACAAATAAAAAAGTTATCCATTCTACTTGTTACTTCGATTGCCAGAAAACAAACATTTTTAGCATGAGAAGTGGAAATAGAATAGAAATTAATAAACACAAATAAAATGTAAGTCAATAATAATTTGTTACATAACAATAAAGCATTACACGGCATACATGTTAGGATACAAGTCGACCTCTTTTGACTGAAGAATTACCGGCAACCATAATTAACACAGCAATTCTGCTTGGCGGTAAAATAAACATGTGTGTGGTACCTAGTGCTTTCCTAAACGAACCCTTTCTCAGAGGACTCCAATTATTATTACTCTCGTTATTTTCAGCTGTTGGTGTAGGATTGTCTGGCTTAGGCCTCTGTATATACCTCCAGACACATGTCGGGAGTCACATCACTCCGTTATTCTTCTTCATTGGCTACGTAGCGTTCGGTTGTTTGGGATACTATACGCTGCCATTTATGTTGATGAGTGAAATACTGCCCTTGCAGGTTCGTGCGGTATACTGAATGGACACCTAAGGGTTTTCCAGACAGATGCGGCCTGTGGTTACGGGATTCTAAATGGGGACGGGCCGACCGTTTGTCATCGGCAAGCGGAGCTAAAAATATGTTTCGTTTTGTAATTTTTTTATTGTGGTGAACAAAGTGACTTTGACGAGCAGACAGCACGGGGTTATACCCAGAAGGAGCGGGTTATCGGCAAGCGGAGCGGGCCGGGATTTTATACTGGTATTTTTTGCGAATTTGGTCAAGCGATATACAGCGGGGGTTGATATCTGGACCATAGCCAGAAACTATAAATGTAACAGGCGGGCACAGCATGACGCGAAAATTTTGTGGTTTTCAATATTTTTTTGCAACAAACCACGGAGGAGATCAGAGACGTCTAAAAATTGTTAACGAATTGGTTTTCATTAGATTTCTGTGTAATTATTTTGAGCAAATGTGGCAAAGCGACCGACAGCCAGGGGTCGATCGCGCAAATTTAGTGGTTTTGTTAGATTTTTTTGTTTGAAACCCCCAACTCCCCCTCCCTACGGCCATGCTGGCCGCCACCACAGGTTGCGTCAGTCTGGGAGACCCCAATACACTAAGGTTTAACGGTTGGAGGAAATCACAAATTGAGTAATGAAAGGACCTTATAATAATACGGACCTGGCACTTGTTAGGCCAAGTCCCAAGGTCCTTATTATTCTAGGGTCTTAACCCTTAAGATCCTGAGATCTGGACGTGCTTTTTTACTGGCAAAACTAGCCGTATAACTTGGCTCTACCTGTAAAAATATATTTCAAATAATGTTTTGGAAATATATGTACAAACACAAACACATAGTAAAACTTCAGTTACTACTTTGTTAATTGCAGCATCGAGGATTTTTGTGTGGTGTTAATATGACTTCAATGAATTTTATGATATTCGGCATGAACAAAACTTATCCATACATGCGTGAATCAATTGGATTGGCCAACGTTATGGCACTATATGGTGCAATGTCTTTACTTGGTAAGCTCGCTATATTTAAAAATCTACCATCTCCACCTTAGCACATCAACGTACAACGACGCCTCGCCCTCCCCCGAGCCATAATCACCTCGCTTGACAGGCGGATTCGTGATCGCAGTAAAAGTGTTAAAATATACAGAATGAAGCTGCTGGCCTGCAGCCGCTTCATTCTGTGTATTCTCTCTCTTTTAATTCCTCCCCAGTCGCTTCTTACCACATTCACGGGTTGACCCCGACAGTTCGATTATTCGGCCGCCGCCGCCGCCACCGCCCGCCCCGCCGCGAACCTCAACTACAACCTCAACCTCAACAGGCTGTAGTGGTCCACTGCTGGACGCAGGCCTCCCCCTGATAAGCGCCTTATTGGCTTTTATCTCATGGGGGTAATGCCCCCAATGCGCTGGGCATGCGGGTTGGGGATCGCAGTTCGGTAGTAGAATTGTTCTGCAGGGGGCGCTGCTGCTCGCCCCCGGTGGATATCCCTTAGTCGCCTCTTACGACACCCGCGGGAAGAGTTGGATTGGTGCAAATTCTAAGCCGGCACCACATAGCTTACACACCACATACCACATCCACATAGCCGCCGCGAACGCCACGTCTAAACTCTACCCACAGACTTCAAAATAGAGGGATTTCTCTATTGCTGACTGCATATTTCTCTATTTTATAAGTACTTAGTTATAAATTGTGATGTAATAGGTACATAAGTATTTTTTCTTTCAAGGGACGATCATGCTTTACTTCATGCTCCCGGAGACGAGTGAATTGACACTTCAAGAAATAGAAGAATACTTTAATAAGAGACGACCGGTTCTAGTCACTTCACGTAGACTCATAACTGAAAGTTCAGCATCATTGTCGTCACTAGGAAGGAAATCAAGATCGAGATTAAGAATGCATTGACGGGTTCTCGTCAGACGAAAACCAACGTAAGAAGGTATGTTTAACGAAACCAACTCGGATGGTGAAAAGTTCCTGTTAGAATATTATGCGTAGTAGTTAGGTAGACACTTGCGCGAAGGATACTTGCGCGAGAAGACATTGGCGCGAAAAGACATTTGCGCGTGGATGTTTGCGCTAGTGGTCACTTGCCCGAAAAAGTCACAAAACTTCTAATATCTCTTGAAATAGACATCGCAGAGAGTTGCAGATTTCACCACTGTGTAGGTATTTTTACTCTCTTTCTCGTGATATATGTAACTTTCCCCTACCTCTGCCACTTCCTCCCCCATAACGAGAAACATACATACTTCAACGTAGACCTTCGTAGCGCTTTCTACGATGCTACGAGGGATCGGCGTAGCATACAAAAGACTTCAAAGTGCACGCACTTTCTTACTACACACAAAACGTAATTTCGTAGACCAACCTAGCAAGTGCTACGATGACTACGGGTGCACTGGCGGCGTGGCCACATTCAGAGCTGCCAAGGAGTATTCAGTACATTGGTGACTGGTCTTCTTTCAGATCTCTTTTCTTGAACATAGGAGTAAGTGGAGTGACTCCACTTAATCCTATGTTAAAGAAAAGATTCACAGACATTCACTCCACAATTCACTTTATAATCACAATTTTTATATTTTTCTTTTTTTATAGATAACATACAAAAAAATCCTACAAAAAATGCCGAATGCAGTTTTTATTCTCTCATGAATTGAGCCCATGACTCCTTTCACGACTTTTCTCCAACTTTTATGATTTCAGATTAGGACATCTACTCCCGTCTCAAAAGCCACCTTACAAGGTGACTTTTGAGACACCACCGCTACATACAAGACTTACAAGACGGACATACAAGAGAAAAACTTGTATTTGTCGCATTCTTTTTTGGACGTGTAAGCAAGATATAATTTGAAGTCTATTGAGCTCTCGAAAACCTTATCGTATTCCTATTGCCGAATACGATTTCATGAAATTTTCAGTTCTATTTATGATAGGTAACAATATCACAAGAACGGACCTTTGTTCTTTTAAAACTTGATACAAGCTATTAGAACTCTGATAAAACTTGCTCTTACGATGATTTGAAACGAAAAATCACTCAGATTTAAATTTTTTCCAAGACCGTTTTTTTTTAAATTTTCAGGACTTCAGTTATATAAACGTATCAAACCCTCATGAGCTATCTTTTTTCGTCTGCAGTTTATTTAAACAGTGGTTTAAAATAGACGGAACAGAAATATACTTGATGACATCTTTAAATTAAGTTTAATGTAGTAAAAATACCGGAACTTTGGGGGTAAAGGGGGATTTCCCCCAAATAGGAACAGAAGGAAATCTCCTCTGACCCGGACCATCTGGCCCACTGAGCCCGGTGGTCTTTCGACCGACAGTTCGTTTATGTCGGATAGCCGTATATAGTTAGTTGTAACTAAATCAAGCGTTTGCGCGATCTAGGAATGGTTCACTTTTTGTTTTCTCCTATAAGTTTTAGAATTTTGTCTTAACGACATCTCGCGGTCACTCTTTGAAGCGCTTAGGTAGGTTTACTAGCTTCAGTTTTTTCGGTGTTAACGCCTCTATTGACACGTTAGTCTTGTAGTTCGGCTAGTCGTCGCCTAGAGGTCGCCTACAGAAACTATTTTTGAAAACAATCTTATGCTGTCTAAATCATGCAAAGGCTTAAAGACAAGTTTTCGTCGGTTCCTTAAAAATGACCTGTTACGTGAAATTAGCAGAGCATGTTCTGTTTTGTGCATATAAGAACTACTGGGACAAAACTTGCTCAGTATTTCTTGCTAGTGTAGCTTTAAAAACTAAGCGAATTCGTAATCTACAATCCTAGAGCTAGTCGAAAGCGACTAAGTACAGTTCATAAATCCAGTTTTCAACTGAGTCGAAAAAGATTGTAATAGCAAAGATCGGGAGTAAAAAAGACGACCCTGTCATCTCTTTACTGTATACTACTGACAGCTCTGAATGTCTCACAGACTCTACACAGACATAAATACGTGGCCTAGTTTGTCAGCTATACCGCTAATTCACCCGTAGTTACGATACTACGATGGTCTACGAAATAACATTTTCGTGTAGTAAGGAAGTGCGTGCGCGTTGAAGTATTTTGAATGCTACGCCGATCCCTCATAGCGTAGCATCGTAGAACGTGCTATGAAGGTCTACGTTAAAATATATTTGTCGTCATTGCGAAGGAAGTCGGAGGGGTACGGGAAAGTGAGATATATCACAAGAAATAAAGCAAAATTCCCTACTCAGTGAAGAAATTCCCAACGCGCTGCGGCGTTTATTTCAAGAGATATTCGGAGTTTTGTGATTTTTTCGTGCAAGTGTCCACTCGCGCAAATGTCTTCTCGCGCCATTGTCCTGATACCGATCGGAGGAAAACATCTATCACCTGGCACCATCAACGAAATTTCTCCTGACCCCTGGAAAACCCCTCGGTCCATATCTCCGAAACCAGAAGAGATAGACCCCTACTGTGTAATATCGAAGGCATCAGGAGAAAGAGCTCTACATGTTCTCTAGATTTTGAAAATTCTGATTCTGGACTGAGACTGAGGCTCTGATGTTGCACCAGAATCAACGCGAACGACAGACGACCGACGCACGCAAGTGGTGCCTATTCTTTAACACTGTCAGATGGGCTGTTTTCGTGGGGGCATACCCGGCTATCGTGATCGATCATGTAAATGAAACCACCAGAGAGCATAGAAACCTTGAACAAATGAAATACAAAAAAGTCAAGTACGACTAGGACTTGCGCGAGGGTTCCGTACAAAGTTGGACTAACCCTAATGAAGTCCCTCGTTAGGGGATGAAACGTTGGTGTTCTTCCAACACAAACTAGGTTCGTTTACAAATTAATTAACAATTTATCAAAAGCATGGCGAGAAGATTGCAGGCAGTTTTAACAGCCAGAGGGGGTAACACCAAATACTGAATGTGCCCAAACACTAGACAAAAATCCCCGTGATGTCTTAACACAATCACATTTTCAATGTGATCATTGAAGGGAAGACACAGAAAGACATTATTTTCTATAAAACATAATTTTTTGAGATTTCTGTTGATTAATCTTGTGTTTTTTACTGAAGTAAGTTTTAATTTCACTCAAAAAGGTAAATTAATAAAATAATAAAGTAAATTAATAAAGTGCTTAATATAATTTCTATCCCAACATATAAAAAAAATTATTCAGTTCCGTTCCGATTCGTCTCTTTTTTGTTCCATTCCTCTAATTATGTCCATGGGTGTATTTTTAATACTTTTTATGGAGAAATCGAATCTAGAATAATCCTCGTTACACACATAGGTAAATTATACTTTGTCGGCTCGATAAAATTAAATATCGAAACTTTTCCAAAACCTTACAAAAAATTTGATCTAGAATCAAATCAACTTACGAGTTGACGAGTGATAAGAATAAATAAACACAGGTCATTATGTTGTGAATTTTGTAAAACGAGACCACAGATTTATAAGTAATAGTCCAACGAAACTAATCGACATTTTTCAAAAGATTTGACAAATTATTTATATACCATAGAGCAGGAATTCCCAACCAGTGGGGCGCGCCCCACTTGGGGGGCGTGGGGTGATTCAAGGGGGGGGCGATGGCTTCAGCTGTATTATAACTTTTTATTAAAAATGGAACTGAGCAACCACAGAAAAATCCGTCAAAACTATCAACACACTGTATGATACACAGGCAAGCATTGGCTGCTAAACACTTCCTGAAGAGATGAACAACATTCTTAAATTGCCTATTAAAAAACGTGAACTACACTAAAAACAGTGCTGTCAACGCGAGATTATTTGCTGGTTTTTGTGATTTGTCCTAACTCGACACTGTTATTTCATACAGAGGTAAGAAGGTTGTCAAAAGGAAATATGCTCACACGATTATTCGAGCTCAAAGATGACGTTTTAGTTTTTCTTGAACGGCAAGGTAAAATGGACCTACATAATTGTTTTTCAAATGCTACATTTCAATTATCCCTTGCATATCTTGCGGATATTTTTGAATCGTTGAATAGCTTAAATTTGAAGCTACAAGCATGAAATGAAATCAAATATCATGGCTCATCACGATATCATCAAAGCTTTTGTTGAAAAACTGCAACTGTGGAAAGCTCAAAATTACTCAGCTTTTCCCAAACTCCTCAATGCTGGATGATACTCAAGAAACTGGAAATGTGTCTGTACACTCCTCCTCCTCTTCGGTTTAAAGAATTTATTCTCATTAAAAAACTTACACAGTTTACTTACAATGAGATTACTTAAGATTACTTATTTCTAGTTTCTTTATGGCTAGCGCCCAAGCCATATTATTACAAGATTAAGATTTATTATCGCTACGGTGACATGCAAATTTAATAATCTTTATTTAAGTATATAACTAAATAGGTATAGAATGCGAGCGTAAGTTATTATGTTTAAAATACAAATCTCAAACCATAATAGAGGGTAGGAAACTCTTCGCTGTGCACTGACTACTATGAAGCCACGAATTCATCAATTGGTTGATATAGTCCAGCCACAGTGCTCTCACTAAATACATATATTACCTACTTGTCATTTGAATAAAAATAAACTCACTCTTTTATATTTTCATTGTTTGCTTAATTTTCTTATTTCGACTTCCCATTTCAATCCCTAGGGGGGCGTAGTATTTTTGCATAACGTTGGGTGAGGCACATAGGGTAAAAGGTTGGGAAACCCTGCCATAGAGTTAGAATCCTAACCATTGAGGCTAGATAGAACAATATGCTTCCTCTGAAAGCCCGGCCACACGCTCCCTCTTCAGTCACAACTCTACAAAAAGACGGAACACCGTACAATGGCCACACGTGCAAGAAAGGTATCCGCCGCCGCCGCGCCGCGCCGCCGCGGACACCTGATCGAACTATCAACCCCAAGTCATAGGATCTTTGACCAACCCCATCAAATCGAAATCAACTCCATCACTTCCCTACCCCCATGCAGACAGGGGTGATATCGTTCATCTAAGAACGGTTATAAGGCTCTCGCCCACCGACGCGTTTTTATCGGGTCGAATATATATATGTACCTATGTTAATCGAATATAATATATTATAATGTTTAAATCGATAACCAATATTTGTAACATGTACCTACGGTCTTTTTGGTCTTTTCGTTCCCGTTCTTTTCACGGGAGATTCAGAGTAATTATTCATTAAAAGAGATGAATTTTCAGTTTTACCGCAAGGGTGACCATGAAGTCGCAATATACCTATTTGCTAATATCTGATTTTCTGAATTAAACTTCCAGTCATATTCTATTCCTAAAATATAAGTAAATATGTACGCAATAAGAATAAGCGTTAACATAATCCTAAAACTGACTGATTGAAACAAATTTTAATGCTTTTTGTGTTGTATTGTATCCAATTAGTGATCTTTTTGGAGTGACGGATTGTTGCCTAAGTCATTAGGTATTCATTTATTGAGTAAGATCTATGTTATTTTATTTATCGTATTATGTTCTTTTCTCTTAGTAGGTACCTTTGTTTGTTTTTTTCTCTTAGTAGGTACATAATAATGAGGGTCGTGTATTATCAATAAAAATAAAGACGAATGCTTCGCCGTCTGTAGTAGCTTGATTCATAAAAACAAAGCAAGACATAACAGCTACTAGATCTGGGTTGTCATCCTTAAATTTACATTTCATGATAACTAATATCGCAATAAAAATACGCTTGATTACTTTCACCAAACGAAACGTAAACGCCAGTTTCACTCGGGAGGAAGGATTCTAACGATACCTCATAAATAACATGTAGATCTGTTCAGACATTTAAGAGTTAAGGTGAAATTAAGACGTCACGTCATGAACGCCGAAAACCCTATTTTTGGACAGTCAAGTAAAAATTCCTACTTTTCATCAAACCTTTGGCCACCCTAGCAGAGGGAAATGCATTACCTGCTTCTTGCTATTTCGCGAGGACCGTTTTATGGCGCAAGTGCATTCTACAGTACGTGCAGCGTTATTTTGCCTCTGGCTGTCATGTTGGCTAATCTGAGCTCTGTGTTGCCGCTTAAGGCTTTGAAGATACCCAGTATGAAACTGCGAAATATTTTCGTAGTTAAATTTCTCAATTAAAGTAAGTTTGGATGTTAGAATGTAAGTTTGTAATCTTTAGAACTACTAAATCAATTTTGATGTGATTTGGTATGTGGGTTTCTTTTTATCCCATCATTCACAAGTACGGGATCAGCGGGTAAAACTGCAGGGCGCCGGCGCCGATAGTTAGGTAAAATAATTAGGATAGGTATTTGAATTAGTATTGTGTACCTCAAGTTTGCATTTATCTATAAACATAGGTAATAAACGACTAAATTAAAACAACATTTTTATAGGTTTTATTTATTTTGAATAAGAGTGATCTAAGCGGGTCGCTAGTGGTAGTGGTTCGTCACTGTCTGCTAATGAACGTGAATCGTCGGAACTGCTGCTGTCCGATTCTGTATCAGACTCGTCATTTAATTCTATAATAAATTTATCGATTTCGGAGTCTATAATTCCATCTGTTTTAATAAACTGTTGTTCAATATGGCACACATGTTGACACTGCTTCTGCCAGTCTTCTGCACTGATTGATTGGAACGCTTCTTCTGTTAATTGTAGTATCTTGTCTGCTTCCTGTCCAACATTTTTAGCAACTACTCGCCTTTTCAACAGGCTCCACATAAATTCTATGGGATTAAGTTCGCAGTGGTATGGTGGTAGCCTAGCCACTTTGTGTCCATGCTCTTCAAGTAGTTGATCAGCTTCATATATTGGAGCTTCTTTATGCTCTTTTATTATTTCATATAATTGGGATTTCACCATAGTGGGAAGATAAGATAACCCCTTATTTGTGATCCAATTTTGCATATCAGTTTTGGTAGAGCTCATTGTTGGTGCCTTGTTCACCTTTACAGTGTGATAGGGCGCATTATCCATAACAATTAAACTGTTAGGCGGTAAATTGGGGATGAGTTTGTCTTTTAGCCATTTCATGAAATTCGTCCTGTTCATGTCATCATGGTAATCTCCTGATTTCGACTGCGATTTAAATATTAACTGTGCATTTGGTATAAACCCCATTTCGCCACCTGCATGAACGATGATCCAGCGTGCACCAACTGAATCGCTTTTTAAAACGCCTTGTTCATTTTCCATCTGCCAACATTTGTTGACAGAATATGAAGCGTGTATATA
Source organism: Eupithecia subfuscata (assembly GCA_963564075.1). Classification (NCBI taxonomy): domain Eukaryota; kingdom Metazoa; phylum Arthropoda; class Insecta; order Lepidoptera; family Geometridae; genus Eupithecia; species Eupithecia subfuscata. The sequence goes on along the minus strand of OY751103.1, from coordinate 10,033,320 downwards.
AGTTTCATCAAGATATACAATAGGTCGGTCTTCATTTCGATTTTGTCTTAAAATATTTAAGTATCTGTACCTCCAGGCTACAATGTCATATCGTTCCATTAAAAGTTTTCTTTTAGAGCCATATTTTTTAAATCTAAATCCAATTTGCCGAATTATTTTCCATAGTGTGGTACGACCTCCATTGAAGTTAATATCATTTTTTAATTCAGCCAAAAGCTTGCCCAAAGTAGGCACCTCCTTTCTGACTACGTACATTTGATGAATTTTATTCTGATTGCACATAGGTCAAAATCATCTAACTGAATTTTATTCGATTGGCAGCGTTTTTTCCTGGGAGTAGATATTTTCTTAGACGTGGATGCAGCAACCTCACACTCTTTGGTAATAGTGGTGACGGTTCTCTCAAAAACGCCTGAAATACACAACAACGTTACATTACTTACATGCATATGTAGGTACATTTTTTAAATTTATCTTTTTATTAAAAAATACATAATGTAACAAAGGTTTGTATTAAAGAAAAAAAATCGATCGGAACTTGCTTAGGTGAAACCGCAGGGCGCAGCTAGTATATACAATAACAATCAAATACTATGTTTTTATAACAAATATCTAATATCTGAATAATACATATGTATACATATGTATGTACGGAATGTATTATACTATTAAAACATCGTGCCTACATACAAACAATAATCTATTAGCAAAACAAATAACTTTCGATCCACTCCTAAACTTGCAGGAGCCCGCCGGCGGGCTCGATAGGTATGTAACGGAAAAGTCGTAAACTTGCGCGAGCCCGCCGGCGGGCCGGCTCGCCCGGACGATTCTAAACCGATTTTTCATCGTGTTAGAGACTGTTTGTTTGAACAACTTTTGACAGGGTCAAAGGATAGTTATTATTCTACCTATTGCAACACTAAAAGGCTGGCCAATAACCAAGAAGAAGATGACATTTGTCTTTGAATCAGTCAAAATTTTAGCGCGTACTGTCCCCATACATTTTGTTCGTGTTTTTGTAATTGGTAGGATCCACATTTATTTCGTTTTCGTGTAGTTGTTTGTAGAAATTAGCTTGCATAGAAAATAAATACACGAAGATAAATTATTTGGAAACCTAATACCGTTTACAGAACTTAGATAGAATATCTAGTTATTTTTATATGAGCATTTATCTGAAGTGTGACGTAATTTGCGCTGAGCGCACGCACACATGCGTGCGAAATTAAATACGCCCACATTTATATACGTAATTTTTGTAGTCTGACGGGTTAAATAACGGGAAACTATGAATAGCAGGTAACACTAATTTACTTACCAGTCATGGCGGCTACACGTTGACGAACATGTTCAAATGGTATTATTGGTCCTCCATTAGCTTTTTCCCGTTCACAAAAATTACGAACTGAGGATACAATTTTTCTGCCACTACTTTGAATCCTTTTTGGCATGATTAACACGTTTAAAATTATTATTTTTTAAAGAAAAACGCATGGAACTTCACACTACGATAGTTGACTTCCTAGCAAAAATGGCGGGTAATGCCAACCTAACAGAAACAGCTGTCAGAGGCAAAATAACGCTGAACGCACTGTAGTTGTACGCCTACGGCTGCACAACGTTGTACTTACCACGTCCCTGGTGACAGCAGCATTCAAAGAGCCGTAGTTATTATTATCACAGTTATTATTATTCTCCAAAGAGAATACAATATCTACCTAAGAGTTATTTTCTTTGCAAAGTGCATCCAAAACTTCGACTCTTACGTAGAGCTTACGTGTAGGTACATTATTTATTGTTCTTCGTATGTATTGTACCTATTCTCTTTGGTTATTTTATTATCTTTGACTCCGACAGGAATATTTACTTCTCCCTTTAGGTGCATAATTGGATAAATTTCTTTATTATTTTTTATAAACAGATAGTAAACATACCAACATAATTACTCTTTGATTTACTTACATAAGTTCGTTGATCCAAATTCTAAGATTTAAAATAATAATTTTGTTTTACCCTGATGGAATAATTGATGAAAACATGAAGTCTTCACCGGGTAGCCCCCCATCTCCTACTGGCTCAGCTTCTGGTAAAAATGCAACGGCGGCGGCAGAGCCGAGTGTGCTCGAGGATATTTCGATAATAGACATCATCGTCCCGCCCGAAGAGCCCAGTTTCTGGTCCAGGACCTCGTTAATCCAATTGGTCTATGGGTTGTGGACCAATCAGACGGGCATAGTCATCGGTCTTGCGTTTGGATTCACTTCTGCCGGGATTCCAATGCTGCGGAAGGAAACGACTTTCGAAATGAATTCTAGTCAAGAATCTTGGATTGGTTTGTTTACCTTGCTAACCTAAATTAACAAATGTATATTCCCAATCCATAGTTTGGATATTGGGAACGGCAATAATCCTCATAATTAATGATTTTATCGGGTATTTATCGATTATGATTTGATATTATTTCCCCTGCGTTTCTACCGCGTTACAGCGATCGTGGTCACGGGGCAACTAGATGTACTCGGGAGTTACAGCCGAGAATTGACGGCAGTATCCACGACTACCCTCAATTCGTCTCGAGAATCAGGAATGTCCAAGTTTACATTACGACACACTACACTGACCGTGTCCCATTGCAGTACAGTCGGATCACGACGCACACACTTATTAATCACAGGATTCCACGAGGAAGAGAGACGAAAACCATCTTCACGATTAAATTGGGGTGTTTCTTGATCTCAATCGCCTTTCGTACCATTCTTTTGTAGTAGTGGCGTTCACGATATAGAACTTGTGGGTCATGTAGCTCAATCCAGTGGATGAGTAAGATTAGAAATCAGTAACATCGTAATGTGATTATTAGGTTTGTACTAAGTAGAATTGCAGCTGCTCTTTATTCCGTGGCACCCTGTATAAAGAAGACTACCAGCGTTTTCCTATCAGCAAAAACTTTTATTTTCAGCTGGAGCGATCACCCTGTGTTCTCCTATCGGTAGCTTATTATCGGGGTACTTGATGGACAAATACGGACGAAAATACATGTTCTCGCTAAGCCAAGGTCCCGTGATTTTGGGGTGGCTCTGTATCGTATATGCTCAAAACGCAACCCTTATTATTATTGGTGAGCTATGGTGTCATTACTGGCTATAACTGACCAAGCATCAAAGAGCATTACCTATAACATGTAACCTGATCTTAGTCACTGCTGGTTAAACCTCAACCTCAACAGCCTGTAGTGGTCCACTGCTGGACGCAGGCCTCCCCCTTATAAGCGCCTTATTGGCTTTAATCACATGGGGGTAATGCCCATAATCCCCACGCTGGGCATGTGGACTGGGGATCGCAGTGTGGTGGTAGAATTGTCCTGCAGGGGCGCTACTGCCCGCCCCCGATGGATATCCCTTAGTCGCCTCTTCCGACACCCGCAGGAATAGTTGGGGTGGTGCAAATTCTAAGCCGGCACCACACAGCCTTCCCGAAATTCGTGCCCTATTGATAATTATTTGTTTTTTTTTCAGGAAGGACAATCATGGGCATTGGCCTTGGTATTATATTTACTGCCCCGCGAGCTTATCTCACAGAAATATCCCTTCCAAACATGCGAGGAATAAATGGTGCAATGCCTAACACTTTTTTATCACTCGGCCTGTTAATTATGGTTAGTTCCATCCGTTAAACCTAGCTGCGATTCACACTATTCATTATGTGCCCGTCACTGCTCGGCAGCTTGGTGCGACATTTCAGTATTTTGTCAACAAGTGGGCGGGGCGACTTTGGTGTGTAGCAGATTTAAAGGTCTAAGGTGTGTAGACTCTATTATACAGGGTGCCACGGAAAGGGTGTACTAAGCCAAAAGGAGGTGATTCTGGACATAGACGGTCAACGCTTGTTCTACTACTATTTCAAAATTCGTTTTTATTTCTCGTTTTAAAAAAAATTGGGTCGTTTTTACTTCGTATTCGTGTTCTTTTATGTGCATTCTTACAATTTATTTATTTTATATTTCGAAGGATTCACATATATTTTTGGAATAATTTCATGACTGGTCTTGCTGAAAATGTAAGCAAGAAACATTTGTGAAATATTTGTAATGTTCATTAATTAAAGGTTAAACAAACTTACCTTAATTGAAGTTAAATGAAAGAGTACACGAGTCGCTGCATCCGAAGAGATCTTTCAATATTCGTATATTCTTCAATGGACTAGACAAGGAACACATTTAAAAAGCTAAAATCAAAGCATCTGTCAACATCTGACGTCTGTAACGAGCGCGCCACTTGACAGGAGCGCCACATGCCCACCAACCTCATGTTTTTTCAGTGTCGGAATTGCGATTTCGCTAAAGAAAAATGGGGTTCCAACATAGGGTCACAATAAATAAATAGTACTATTTATTTATGTCACAATAAATAAATAGTACTATTAGGTGGTAGGGTGGGAGGGACCGAAAATCTCTTCGGATGCAGCTACTCGTGCAATTATGGTCGAACTTCACTTGAGGTAAGTTTGTTCAACCTTCAATTAAACTACGTCGCTGCATCCTTTAATGTTTTCAGTGTTAAAGATTATCACGGTACGAAAACTTCCGGACAAAGAGTGGATACGCTTTAGGTCCGTACTCAGTATTAAATACCCAAATTGATTTAGGCAACAATTCGTCACAGCAAAAAAGTTTTCTAATTGGTCACAACGCAAAAAGCATTATAATTTGTTTCAATCAGTCATATGTAAATTTAGTTTTAATAAGTCATGTCTTAGTTTTGTAATTATTTTGGTTGAGATAAGAGTCTTTAGATAGCTCTTTTTTTATAAAAACAGGCTGGCCTCGCAGTTTTTCTAGATTGGCAGACGCTTTGCTATATCAGTGCTGCTTACTCCATTATATTATTCATATCCTACATCTTCATTCCTGAGACTCCGCATTATGTTCTAATGAGCTCACCAGAAAAAGCCAAAGAGACGTTGCAGAAATTCAGATCAAAAAGATACGATGTGGACACCGAATTGCAGATGCTTCTTGACTTTCGGGAGAAGAACCATATTCATAGGTATTGATTGATTTTATTTATTTTTTGTAATTTTGTACGCTTTTATGACCCTGCCTCAGAGGTACAATCTGCAAGGTTTTGCGACAAGTGTACCCACTTACCTAGTTTCTAACTAAGGCGTCTAACACAGATTGTCCATCAAATTATAATAGTTATTCAATATTCCAGTATACAGGTGTGACAAAAAGTACCTAAGGAACAAACTATAAGGGGGGTTCAGATTCGATCATGGAACACATGAATAGTTTTGTCTAGGTCAAGCATCAAAATTATTTTTTATTCGTAAATTTTTTTAAAAATAATTACGATGAATTTCAAAAAAAAATTTAATGACGTCTAGACGTGACTTGTAAATATCAATAGACAAAACTATTCATACTGTACGTAGGTTTTGTATTTTGCTGTCCTACGCCCGTAAAGTACCTACGGAGGGAAAATTGGAATACAATATGTACTTACTCCTACCTTACCTACCTAGCTTACGTAACTACAACGCGCCGCCGCACAGGTTCAATTTTTTTTTTCATGATGGTATATGAAATAAAACGTAGTCTAACTCGTCTGGTCTAGCAGGCATTTCATATATTTCTTCCGAAACCTAAGTTATATGATCGAATCTGCACCCTCCCGGGTCCCGAAACTCAACGTCAAGCCGAAAGTGGAGGACAGGTGGGTTTATGACGACCCGGAAAAAAACAAAAAATCACGGGTCCATCCAAGTCCAATTTTAGGTGCTGAAGATAATTATAACATCTCTATTCGGTTTCTATGCTGTGTGTGACTACAGATGTTAAATATTTTGTGGATTTCATTTCTGTATTACAAACACAAATAGTTCATTCATTCATTTTCGTGCGAAATAAAAATAAAAGGCCAGTGAAAAATAGAAAAGTTTGGCGCCAGGCAGAGAATTTATGATTTCCTCGAAAACTATTAGACCGTAGACCCGTTAGGTATTATTTGATTTTTCTGTGCCATCAGCATCACGAACCCGAAGCGAGCCAAAAGCGGAGAACAAGGCGCGGCGCCTTGTCCTTCGCTTTCGGCTTCACGTTGCATTTCGAGACACGCTGTACACCTTTATTTTAAAGTCATATAGGTATGGTCTGAAATAATGTTATTTCAGTTTAACACTGGGACAGAAGTTTGCAGCCATGTCGGAACCATCAGTGTACAAACCCTTCATATTATCGTTTCTGTACATCACCCTGACGCAGCTGGCCGGGGTCAACGTGGTGGTTATGTGGAATGTAGAGATGTTGGAAGTGAGTTCAATTAAGATGAACAGAAATGTTATTAGAATTATCTATAAACGAAAAGTAGTGTCTAAACGAATTATAAAATTTGGAATTAGGCAAACAATTTTCAATCTGATTGGCGAAGACCCATCGGCCATGGCCGCACTGCAGGATGGTAGGTAGATTGGATTTTAGTTTATTTTATGGCGTCGATGGTAAGCAAATTTGCAATAATAAGCTACCTATCTAGGCCTCGAGGGTGATTGATCTAAGTTTATGTCGTGCAGAAATTTTAACCGGTAGGTACCTAAGTACCCACTTTTATTTAAAAAAAATAAACAACCCCGACAATTTACCTTTAAAACTCTCGTAGGTATGGATATTAATATCGCAATTTGATCTGGCTGCACCGATTTTTATTAAACAAAGATTAAAAGGCAGAAAGTCATATTTAAAGAATATGAAAGATTGGGTTCATTTAGTTTCGAAGTTAGGATTAAACTAACAGACGCACACAGACACATAGGTGATCAAGTAAAACTTATACCTAGCACATGTCTAGCACCATATATCTAAGTAAAATTTGGCTAGCACCTCTCTTTTTGCGTCCGAGAGGTTAATATACTTGCTTAGAAGTTACAAACTAGTACTAGATTGGTGTTGTAGTATCAACAAAATGCCCAAGTTTCTAATGTCATCTTTAGGGTTCCGCTATAATAACTAAGGCATTGGTGTAAATTCAGATGTCGCCAATACTGAACTAAACTTATTCGACAGCACTAAAAATGTTTTCGTCCCTTTCATTACGATCGAAATGAAAAGGATGGCATCGGTATCAATTCAAATGACGTTAAAATTAAACTAATTCTACAGCACCAAAATTGATGTCATCCTTTTTATATCTTTATGAAAGGGATGGCAACAGTTTTAGTTCTTATTTTATTCAACAAGAAAATTCGTTTACGATTGTGTAAACTGGTTTCTGAATGATGTGGGACTCGACGCCCTGAGAAGGACGTAATACCCACGAAAAGCTCTCCGGTGTCCCTCTTTCGCCATTTTCGCCGAACCACGGGAACGTCCCCTCTTCCTCGTATACATGACCGTCGAGCCCCCACTCCACACACTCGGCGACCCCATTCTTCCGTCACGTTTCCTCCCCCCGATTAGGTCACAGACATGACAGACACAGTTGAAACTGCGAAAACATTTTTAGTCCGGTTAAATTAGTTTGGTTTACTTTTGGCGACATCTGAATTGACACGATCACGAAAAATTTTGGTGTCAATTCAGATGTCGCCAAAACTAAACTTCTAAGGGAATGCGCTAAGAATTATTTGACTACACTAATTTGACAAAACTAAAAAATGTTGCCATCCCTTTCATAGTGATCGAAATAGAAAGGATGGCATCAATTTTGGTGTTGTCGAATTAGTTTAGTTTTAGCGACATTTGAATTGCCACCAATGACAAACATACCTACTCGTACTATTTCCGAATTGCCTGTCTGCAGCTGTCCCACACCACAATAAGCGCGGAACAAGGATATGTAATCTTATGCGTAACTCGATTTGTTGTTGGAATATTCACATCTGCAATCATGTTTAAGGCTAAAAGAAGAATACTGGCTATGCTTTCAGGTATAGTATTGTGTTTATACCTACATATTATAGAAAACCTAGATATAATACAATACAATTCAATGCACTGAGTATCCTTGTACTTACCTAAAGTTTTATGTAAAGCACTTCAATCTTACCTGAACTCTTAACCATGAGGTGTAAATTTTATTTGGCTTATTTATAAAATCTTAACCAAAACCTAAACCATTAGGTGTAAATCTTTTTTGGCTTATTTTTAAAATCTTCATGTATTACTATAATATCTATCATCGCTGTGATTTACCGATAAAGAATAAATAAAATAAACCACGCCGTTGGTCCTGCGCCTGATCGCGCCCCGGTCGTGTCGGGGTCTAGGAGGCCATTCAAGTATTACGTTAACACGAGAGGGGGTGGAGGGGTCCTTGCTTAGTTTATTTTTGATGAAACGGGGGACATTATTTTATTTTATAAATAAATTTTTACTCATGTAACCATCATCCAGACCACAATTTTTTACTGATGTACATCAGTAAAAAAATTTAGGAGACTGTTAAGAACGTAATTAAATCAACCCTAGGTAGGTACTTCTATACCTACTCAAAAATGCAGAACAATCAGTTTCCGTAATAATATTAATAATATTGTAAGCTCGTTTTTATTCTTACGTGATTTTTTGTGGTTAATTTAGAAAATCGCATGTTGGGTGCACGCATTGCGCGTACACCCAACATGGGGGGGCCCAACGTAGGGTTCCGTAGTAGCACGGATCGGCTCGGGAAGGGTTTTTATATCCTTATTTTATTTACTACCTATAGGTACCTACCTACCTGTTCATAACAGCTAACCACTTTGTCTAAGTCACTTGCGATGGTATTTGTACAATTATTTCCTTTTTATGGTTCCGTTATGAACAAACCTTCATCTATCTATACTTACAGTAAAACTTTAACAGCTCCAATTCTGTACATTGAAGATATTTTTTTTTTTTTTTGCAAGTCATTCTATTATCAATACTGAAGCCAAAACTGTATTTTTTTTATTCATAACTGTCTGTCTTTCTGTTTGTCTGTTTCATAAACGCACATCACGCCGAAACTACAGAAGGTATTGAAATGAAACTCGGCATAATTTGAGGTCATAGTACAAGGAAGAACATATAATATTTTATCTAGGATTTCAGTAGGCACGGTTCCCTTGGGAGATACCTACATTTGCATACCTAGTAGCATACCTACATTTTGACTTTTATCCCCTTGGGGGATAAAAGTCAAAATGTAGGTATGCTACTTAGCTGTAATTCATTACGGCGTCGTCCGATTTCATGCATTCTTTTTTGTTAGAAACAGTGTTTCAAGATCGAATTTGACTAAATCAGTAGAAAGTCGAGTAGAAAATCAGTAGATTGATGAAAAAAAAATTGTAGATTAAAGAAAAAAATTAGGGTAGATAAAGGGTAGGTAAGTTCTTATCTATTTTTTTTCCAAGACGCACCCATTAGTTAGGTTCCTACCTACTACCCAATACCTATTTGAGACAAAGTAAAATGTACAAATGATCCACGCGATCTTCATGAATATGATGTTTGGTGGTTTAGCTGGTACAGTTAACTTTACTTCCGAAGTTTGGTTGGAGTAAGTGGTTCAATTAAACTAACTGGACCGGAGAGATAGAGAAACATTTATTGACAAACACAACTCTGATACAGCACAGAACAGAAATAGAATAAACGGAACGACACCACCGCGGTCTGCCGTCCCGTCGGATTATGAGAGAGAAGGAATAGAGAGTGCACTAATGTGCACTCCTTCTTCTCTTACGCTAACTGATGTTAGCGTTTACACTTGCGCACTATACCATGTTCAGCACACTATCAAAAGGTAATTATCCCTTGAGAAGCCTAGACCGCTAAACGTTGTTGGTCTATTCTGCCTACGTTTGCTACTATTTTTTGGAGTAAAAGGTCGAGAAGTTACACTTTGTTGGTAAATTCTTTGTCCTATCATGTAAATACTGTTCGCTGCTTACAGTAGATTATTACACAAGATGCAAAGACTCACATATACGAGGTACTAAGTCTCGAGGATATAGAGACAAATAAAAAAGTTATCCACTCTACTTTTTACTTCGATTGCCAGCAAAACAAAATATGTTTAGCATGAGAAGTGGAAATATAATAGAAAATAATAAATACAGAATTAAATATAAAGTCAATAATAATTTGTTACAAAACAATAACCTACGTTTTACCGCGCCCAACATCATAAGATGCAAGGTATAAGTCAGCCTCTTTTGACTGAAGAATTACCGGCAACCATAATTAACACAGCAATTCTGCTTGGCGGTAAAATAAACATGTGTGTGGCACTTAGTGCTTTCCTAAACGAACTCTGTTTCAGAGGACCCCAATTATTATTACTCTCGTTATTTTCAGCTGTTGGTGTAGGATTGTCTGGCTTAGGCCTCTGTATATACCTCCAGACACATGTCGGGAGTCACATTACTCCGTTATTCTTCTTCATTGGCTACGTAGCGTTCGGTTGTTTGGGATACTATACGCTGCCATTTATGTTGATGAGTGAAATACTGCCCTTGCAGGTTGGTGCGGTATACTGAATAGACACCTAAGCCTAAGGGTTTTCCAGAGAGATGCGGCCTGTGGTTACGGGATTCGAAATGGGGACGAGCCGACCGTCTGCCATCGGCAAGCAGAGCTAAAAGAAATGTTTTGTTTTGTAATTTTCTTTACTGTGGTGAACAAAGTGACTTTGAGGGGCAGATAGCACGGGGTTATACCCAGAAGGAGCGGGTTATCGGCAAGCGGAGCAGGCCGGGATTTTATACTGGTATTTTTTGCGAATTTGGTCAAGCGATATACAGCGGGGGTTGATAGACCATAGCCAGAAACTATAAATGTAACAGGCGGGCACAGCATGACGCGAAAATTTTGTGGTTTTCAATATTTTTTTGCAACAAACCACGGAGGAGATCAGAGACGTCTAAAAACTGTTAACGAATTGGTTTTCATTAGATTTCTGTGTTTTTATTTTGAGCAAATGTGGCAAAGCGACCGAAAGCCAGGGGTCGATCGCGCAAATTTAGTGGTTTTGTTAGATTTTTCTGTTTGAAACCCCCAACTCCCCCTCCCTACGGCCATGCTGGCCGCCATCACAGGTTGCGTCAGTCCGGGAGACCCCAATACACTAAGTTTTAATGGTTGGAGGAAATCACAAATTGAGTAAAGCAAGGACCTTATAATAATACGGACCTGGCACTTGTTAGGCCAAGTGCCAAGGTCCTTATTATTCTAGGGTCTAAACCCTTAAGATCCTGAGATCTGGACGTGCTTTCTTACTGGCAAAACTAGCCGTATAACTTGGCTCTACCTGTAAAAATATAATTAAAATAATGTTTTGGAAATATATGTACCTACCCACAAACACAAAAACATAGTAAAACTTTAGTTACTACTTTGTTAATTGCAGCATCGAGGATTTTTGTGTGGTGTTAATATGACTGCAATGAATTTTATGATATTCGGCGCGAACAAAACTTATCCATACATGCGTGAATCAATTGGATTGGCCAACGTTATGGCACTATTTGGTGCAATGTCTTTACTTGGTAAGCTCGCTATACTTAAAAATCTACCATCTCCACCTTAGCACATCAACGTACAACGACGCCTCGCCCTCCCACGAGCCATAATCACCTCGCTTGACAGGCGGATTCGTGATCGCAGTAAAAGTGTTAAAATATACAGAATGAAGCTGCTGGCCTGCAGCCACTTCATTCTGTGTATTCTCTCTCTTTTAATTCCCCCCAGTCGCTTCTTACCACATTCACGGGTTGACCCCGACAGTTCGATTATTCGGCCGCCGCCGCCGCCGCCGCCACCGCCCGCCCCGCCGCGAACCTCGACGTCAACCTCAACCGCCTGTAGTGGTCCACTGCTGGACGCAGGCCTCCCCCTGATAAGCGCCTTCTTGGCTTTTATCTCATGGGGGTAATGGCCCCAATGCGCTGGGCATGCGGGTTGGGGATCGTAGTTCGGTAGTAGAATTGTTCTGCAGGGGTCGCTGCTCGCCCCCGGTGGATATCCCTTTGTCGCCTCTTACGACACCCGCGGGAAGAGTTGGAGTGGTGCAAATTCTAAGCCGGCACCACATAGCTTACCTACACACCACATACATCCACATAGCCGCCGCGAACGCCACGTCTAACTCTACTCACAGACTTCAAAATAGAGGGACTTCTCAATTGCTGACTGCATATTTTTCTATTTTATAAGTACTTGGTTATAAATTGTGATGTAATAGGTACATAAGTATTTTTTCTTTCAAGGGACGATCATGCTTTACTTCATGCTCCCGGAGACGAGTGAATTGACACTTCAAGAAATAGAAGAATACTTTAATAAGAGACGACCGGTTCTAGTCACTTCACGTAGACTCATAACTGAAAGTTCAGCATCATTGTCGTCACTAGGAAGGAAATCAAGATCGAGATTAAGAATGCATTGACGGGTTCTCGTCAGACGAAAACTAACGTAAGAAGGTACCTACCTATGTTTAACGAAACCAACTCGGATGGTGGAAATGAAAAAGCTCCTGTTGGTTACAATATTGTAATATTTAAAATGACACGAGAGCACTGCAGTATTTATTGACGACCTCTGTGGCGCAGCGGGCGAAGGTGCGCCTGCAGATATTTGTTTAGTGTTTTGGATGTTTTCTATGTATAATAAAAAACATCTAAGTATCCATGTAGTGTATTGTATTAAGTATATCAGTTATCTAGTACCCATAACACAAGCTCTGCTTAGCTTGGGGCTGGATAACGCTGTGTGAATTGTTCAGCATTATTTATTTAAGTATTTAGTCTTTTAGTCAATAAATCACACTAAAGTACGTCATACTGCCTTTAGTATTTTTTTTTAAATTTGTGTTACTTATTTTCTTCCATTATTTTTTTAATTTTTTTTGTACCCTTGTCAGCTCATTATATTTTCTGTCAAATGTTTATACCTAATCATACCTATGTACTGTGTGTTGCAGAAGCAAATAAATGGTTTATCTATCGTAGCAGGCGTAAAACGAACGCCACCGGTTCGACTATGACCGGTAGGTGGACCTAGTTGCACCAAATTTGAGGCTTCCACTTTCGAGACGCTTGTACCTCATCTCCCCTTTTTTACTTAGGTACAATTAGATCGGTGTGTTAGACACCCGAAAGGTACAAGAGGAATAACCTCTGTCACTAGGAATAAGGTCTCTAAAACACAACTGTAACTTTTACCAAGTGTAAAAGTATTGAAGTGAAATATTATGACTGTTATCTTGTACATTATTTTTAGTATAATTTGTCAATGCCCTTATACAGCAGCATACTTTGACAAACCTTTTAATTTATTATTTATTTGACTCTGACTAATTATTTTAATTTAATTTTTCAGTTCTGTCTGCCTGTTTTTTTTTACCTTTGTACTTTATGATGTTTCCTATAACGAAGTACGTATACGTGTTTTTGTTATAATATACGTAATTAATGTAATTATAGAATGTAACGACATCAAGTGTAAAATCAAGTGTACAAAAAAGGGGAGATGAAGCTACAAGCGTCTCAAAATTGGAATGCTCAAATTATGTGCAATTCCACCTCTGATAGGAAATTGCACATAATTTGAGTCATGGTCGAACCGGTGGCGTTCGTGTTACGCGCGCTTGCAGTGACGTAATTTAGTGTGATTTATTGACTAAAAGACTACAGCAGTGCTCATGTGTTTGTTTGTTATAATTATTGCTCAAAATCGGAAATATAACTGTGAGCGAGTGTTTGCGTGTAGTTGTAAAACAGACCAGTTAATGAGTCAGCATTGGGAGAACGTACCATATCTACAGATTTAACTTAGATCTATGCATGTACCTAAACTAATATATGATAGACGCAATGTGCATACCAACTTCCCTAAATTAAATCCAAGTGTGTATAATTTATAGGAACGAACGTAGGTAAGTAAGTACAGTCAGCAACGAAAATCGCTGCACAAATAGCTATTGATGATTTTAGACACGAATTGATTTTAGGATTACCTGAACGGCACTTCACTCCATAAATAACTGACGTTACAAAAGTCCACAATACTCTTAGCAAGTTTGAATTAAGAAAACTGAGTAAAACGTAATAAATATCTTTATTCACAAAGAAAATTTCAATCAACTAATAGAAAAAAATTACGACTAGTATTTACAATTGAAACAATTGAGCTTACTGCAGATTGTTGCAAACAATTTACAGTAAAACGTTAGTTGTATTATTTGTTCAGTAACTTTTAGAAAGTTGGTGTTAATTGAATTTTGTAAATTAATATCGTAGAACGACAAGATTATTCCAAGGTTGTTACTGATGGAACTATTAAGTTTAGTGTTATGCTATTTTGTAAATTTGAATGTGCTAATTACATTTGTTGCTGACTGTACATAATACATAAATGCAATCCATAATAGTACATTAAAAACGTGTTGTAATTAATTAGTTGTTTTATTTTCTAGAACAGTCGTAAGACAATTTAAGAGTAAATTTATTCACAAAGAAAATTATACTTACTAGTATTTACGATTGAAACAATTGAGCTAACTGCCGACTGTTGCAAACAGTCTACAGATAGCTCAACTGATCCATATCAACACCAGTCGGAGAGTGAAGATTTAAGAGTGAAGGAGGCAATTAGGTATATAGGCTACTAGCTGCATTCTTACTACCCGTTGCCCAATTACCCGTTTTTCACATACTTCATTCTGTCATTCAGTCTTCATGCAATCACCTGCCAACAATTAGGGAACTTTACAGTCATGCCACCTAGACAGAAAACTATTTCGTGGACGGGGTACGTCTTCTACACTTGCGAGCTTTAAAATGGAATCGCTTCATCGCGAGTTGATCGAAACATTTTTTTTACAATTTATGTACAATGAACTATAGATTGTGGTATATCATTTGAAAGGTAATTTTGTTACCTTTCAAGTGATATCAAGAAGATTTAAAATTAATTAAATTGGCTACCTAAATTTTGGGAATTATTGCAATAGGTCGAAGTTGCATCTATCGGCTTCTATCGGCACTGGAGCTGGATTAGCTGGATTTCTCCCTCGTATCCGCTGTTTTAGCTCGTCCCACATATGCCAGATTGGGTTCAAGTCAGGAATAAGGGCTGGCCAGTCTAGTGTGGGAATGCCGACATGGAAGACGTCTGTCGGTACTGTCTAGTCACTGCTGCGGTGTGGCAGCGGACATTATCGTGCATTAAATCAAAATTTATCGTCGCCAATAAATCCTGCGTAAGGGAAATCATAACTTAACTCATAGTTCACTGCAAAGAAATTGTAAAAATTAGTCTTGAGCAACCCTTGAAGCGATTCCAGTTTAAAGCTCGCAAGTGTAGTTTATTTACGTACCCAGTAAAGAAATTAGTTTGTTCTACTCGTTGAAGTCTCGTATGCTACGAAGATCCAAGGCAGTCTAGCGTAGCAAGCATCGTAGCACTAGCTACGAAGTTCTACGATAAAACATATTTATCTTCATGCAGGAGTAAGAGTAGAGAAAAACTCAATAAGTATACCTACATCAGAGAAAAGAAGGTAAACACGTTCCTCAAAATTATTTAATCGGCAAAATAAATCGTTGTAATGATACTTTGTAACGATTCCTTGATTTTGTGACGATACCTAGTAGGTAGGTAGTTAGTGTTTAGACGAGTGAAAATTACCTGTCTACGCTGGTCTGATCTGCTGGGCTATTCAGGTAGCGGAGCTACCGACACATCGACTCGGAATCTGACACAGATTCGCGCGAAATTCAAATATTTTAGCGGTTTTTAATATTTTCTGCGTTCTGCCAGGAATTAAACAACCAGAAAAGTAGTTTTCCATAAATTGTAGTCCAATTTCCATGAACCCATGTTACAATAAAGTATGATATAATGTAGCTTTGGGTAATATGTTGATTTTTAGTAATAAAGCTCTTATATTATAAATTTATAATTCCAAAAGTACCTAGCACTAAATCGAAATTTGTTAAAACATGGGTTCATAGGAAATGTTTTATTATTTATTGAAAACTACTTCTCTGGTAGTTCAATTCCTCGTAGAACGCAGAAAATATTAAAAACCGCTAAAAGATTTGAATTTCGCGCGAATTTGTGTCAGATTCCGAGTCGATCGGAGTCTGAATAGCCCTGCTGGGGCCTGTTGTGATTCTCCAACACGAAAATGCGTGTTCCGTTTCGGCCAATTGGTGTGCTTTATATCCACAAAATTAGAGTACCAATTTGTACAAAAAAAACGAAACGGAACAAACGATTGTTTATTTTGGAGAGTTAAAATAGGTCTCATGATCAGTATGATCACCCTTAGACCTTCTAACCCGCTCCGCACCACACTCGACATCAACATGTCAGAAGCAAGTACATGTTTCTGAAATTCTAAGGTTTCGTTATTATAGTGCGTAAGCCCTCGCTTTCAGGTTAATTTCTAAGAAATCAAATTATATTCCTAAAAAATTCGACTTCGGGTCGGGACTTCCTTAGGACTCTAGCGCCGTTAGCTCCACCTAGAGTTTTTAGCCTAACCTAAAGTTTTTAGTTCGTTTGACGAGATGTGTCGCGTTGTTCAATTCTAAGGCTTTGTATTTATTATATTACGTAAGCCCTCGAACTTGGGGTAATTTCTATTAAATCAAATAATATCCCAAAAACCCGCATGCTTTCTAGGTTGCAGGTTCAAGTCCCGTCGAAGTCAATAAAAATTTGGGATATTAGTTGATTTCTTGTCTCTGGTCTCTGAAAGCCGGAGCAGATGGTGCGACATCGTCGAAGCTGCTTCCGCGATAGGCCATAACATCCAGCGTTGGGGAGACACGCAAGGAGGAGGAAAAATCACCTAAGAATAACTAAGGATTTGTTTATTCCGTTTGCAAGTTTTATGAAAAATTTGAAAGAAAGAAAGAAAGAAAGAAAAGACATTTATTTATAACAACAGTAGGTAAGTACAGAGAAAAAACACACTTATGGGGTATAGGTACATAAAGTTGTTATAAAAAGGCCCTAACTCAGCATAATGCTGGCTAAGCTCCCGTAGGAGGCCTAGAGCCAGCGCTGGTCTTCCGTTAGGGCCCGTACAAATGTCGTCACGAACGGACCTACGCCAACTTACGTAAAGAGTATATTAAGAACTAAATACTCAGTAGAAAATGGAAAAAAATACTAGGTACTTTTATACAAAGGAAATGTAAGTATTATCGATGTTTAGATCCTACTATAAAAAAGCCATAGTTTGTGTAAATGTTTGTTACTACGTTTCCTAAATTACTTAACCAATATAGATGAAATTGTGCATGCAGATAGTTTAGGTTTTAGAGTAACACATAAACTAATCTAATTTTTTCATTTGTTATTGTTAACTTCTAATATCACTCGGCAGAACCTTTTTCCTCATATCAGGGTATATAAACTTCTTTGTGTGCTTATTGTTTGCGAACTGAACTGTGAATATGGGCTTCAATTTCTTGCCTGCTATCCTGAAATCATCATCATAATCAATTCAATTCTCATCACTGCATCATCAGCGTTCAATCATCAAAAGCATTAACATTACCTATCAGCTCTCAGACGTCAACTGATGAACAAGGCTCCCCAAACAAGGGGTTTTATGATCACCACCGGATTGGTGAACGCCGTGAAGGTGTTTAAAATACACAGAAGGAAGCTATAGGTATGGGTGTTCAGTCTAGGTGTTCCTTAACCCCCCAACTAGCACAATAGCGTTAAAACAACCTGTATATCAGTATATATATTGGTTCCATTCGAGTATCATAGTGTTAACAATACCTGTACAGTGGAGTTATAGAGTGCTCTAACTCCCATATAACCACGAAAGAGGCCCACGATTTTACAGGTAAAGGTTATAGAAAGCCAGTAGAGCGGTTATATAAAGGTGTAACAGAACCTGCACAAAAGTGTTGATTCATACTCAGCTGCTACTTCAACCTATATTACTGTGCTTGTAGATGGGTTGGTCAACACTAAAGGTTATATAAAAACGTCGGCTAAGAGTTATAACCACTTAAAACTTTATTAGACCTATTAAAAATAGTTGTTTGACACTTTGACGCTAGTTACAATATGTTTATGGTATCATTTAGCGTACAACTAAATGTCAATCACCGAATGGCCATTAACTAACAGAGAAATAATAAAGTATACCTATTCAAGTTACTTTGTGAAGTGAAAACAATCTGGCATTGTGATTTTACGGTAAGTGTATACCATGTTTTCCATCTCAATTTTAACGCGCTCTTGATTTAATGAAGATTTCAAATAAAACTTATGAAACATAAATAGGCACCTCAAATTTGTATCATTTTTTTATTTTTGCTTTGTGGCTAGTGGCATGTTAAATAAAGTGGCATCAATGAAATTACAAAAGTAACTTATATAATGAAGTATTTTGTTGTCAAATATTGAATAACCCAGTCAATTTATAGGTTATAGTTCACCAAAACAATGGCGAACTTACATTAAAGCTTTAGTCGTCGCATAAGT
The DNA here is from genome assembly GCA_963564075.1 of Eupithecia subfuscata. NCBI lineage: Eukaryota > Metazoa > Arthropoda > Insecta > Lepidoptera > Geometridae > Eupithecia > Eupithecia subfuscata. The sequence goes on along the minus strand of OY751103.1, from coordinate 10,014,836 downwards.
AAATTATTACTCATTTTGAGTTACAACATCTGTAGCCAAGAATGTTGTGACACCATTGCTTTTACAACGCCTTTATAGTGTATCTACTTATCACAATAAGCATAAATAGAATTAACATTACAGCTTGAACCTACATAAATGAGTTGTTCAAAACTTTTGGTGTCTGTGTATCTTACACTCTTGACTAACTCTATTTTACAACACATGTCTGCACCTTATAACCAATATAATACCTACAGTTATAAAAGACACTTCACTGCAACAACTAAACAACAATAAGTGTTGACGCGAGTCAGCGAGCACTGTTGTATAGGTATAAGTGCTACAAACAAGTTAAAGCTACAACATCTTAACTATACTTGCTGTAATTAACGCTTTTCTAACTCTTAAAGTGTTCTTACGTCGTTCATTAAAGTTCTAGAACCACCATTGGAGCTAAATTTATTTTTTAACTCCTTTATAACGTTTTTAGTCAGAACTGAGATAATTATTACTCAATTAAACAGGTAAAAGTTATAATAAAAACTGTATCTGACACCAAAATGTTAGTTGGGCCATACCTGTTTGTAGAAATTATCCTTGGTATTCCGGATGGATTGGAAGGTTGATCGTGGAAGAATGATAGCGAAGCGGAAGAAATGAAGAGTATTATTTACGATAGAATGATTGATTTTAATGAAAGATTTAAATTGATAGAAGTATAAACAGAAAGCAATAGCTTACTTTCTGATATTACGGAAGAAATTACAAAGCAAGATTGTCAGAGAGCGCGGGAATTGCGCCACCTCAATTTTTCGCCCGGATGTCGTACGAGGCGAGTAAGGGATATCAACTAGGAGCGGGCAGCAGCGCCCTCTGCAGAACAATTCTACCACCGAACTGCGATCCCCAACCATGCCCAGCGTGGGGATTATGGGCATTACCCCCCATGAGAAAGCCAATAAGGCGCTTATCAGTGGCTGTTGAGATGAGAAGGAAGCTGCTGCCCTTCCTCTAGTAGGTTCCCTTTGATACAATATCCACGTGCTGAGTTGAGGGGGTCGATTCTTAGGTTTGTTCTCTAAAAGACAGATTCTCAAAAGGACAGATATACAGTACTGGTGCACTCAGCATTGTATTAGAATCAGATTTTCTAACTTTCCAAAGTTCCTATAAGATTAAAACTGAGTAGGTACCTACTACTACTTAAATTAAAACTGAGAATTCCGGGATAATATATAGCCGATGTCACTCCCTGAAGATTAAGCTTCCTAACGGTGAAAGAATTTTTCTAATCGGTCCAGTAGTTTCGGAGCCTATTCAATACAAAATAAACAAACAATCAAATCTTTCCTCTTTATAATATTAGTATAGATTAAAATATAGCCAATATTTGTGTTTATCTCAGCCCTCCGTGATCTCAGCCATATCTCAGCTTTTGTTAGCTTGAAATGACTCATAGCGATAAAGCCGCCCTTGTACTTCGTCTACTCTTAGCATTTATTTCTGTATTGTTATCATATCACTTATCAGTCTTTGTGTGGTACAATAAAGTATTATCTATCTATCTTTTTCTTTATAAACATTGCGCTCGGAATAAATTAGCAGACGCGACAGCAACGCCAAGAGTCGATTTCTGTCACGGCATTGTTACGAACTTACATTTCCGTAAAATATAACTAGATGTCGGGCTAAATTTTGTACCAGGGCTAGATCGCGCTGACGAAGCGTTCCGGTTAAAAGGTGACTCGAGAACCATTTCTTACGTTCCTTACAGACTTTCGCCTTTATAATAAGTCTAGTTTCTGCCTGCGTTTTTAACGCGTAGTTTTTGAAGGTGCAAAGCAAAGATTTGCCAGCACTTAAAATCAAAGGAATTAATTTAGGTTTAACCTGGCGTCATGTTAATTCAGATGTTGCGTAAACCATGGTATATTAAGTTATTATTTATTGTTGGTACCATGGTTTTGGGGCGTAACCTAACTAATTAATTTAACAGCATTCTAAAAATTACAATCGAAATAAAAAAACCATGGCATCATTTCGTAAATTAGTTTTTGCATGTACGCATAGTGTATACCATGAGTATTGGTAACATCGTGGATTAGAACCGTACACGTTATCTAATCTGTGACCGTACCTACGTAGGGAGGGAATGACGATCCGCTGTATTATTTTATTTATTATGGACCAGCGACCCGCAATGGCGTGCAATGGTTATACTAAATATACCTACTGCAGAATCGGCTTTCCGGCCGGTACCGCAACCGCTATGCCCCTTTAGAATTCAAAAAAGATGCCTCAGAGTGATAAACAGGTCTTGGTTCCTTGACAGTTGCAAGCCTCTCTTCAAGAACTGTAGGATCCTACCTCTAGCCTGCATGTATATTAGGGAAATTTGTCTATTTGTTAAATCACATCCCACCTACTTTCAAAAACGTAGCGATGTGAAAACCCGGCAAAAAGGCGTAAATTTAATAATTTGCTCTACAAACACCAGTGCCATAAAGATATATATAAAAGAAATGTTTATAACATGTGCATCACTATCTACAATAAATTACCGGAAGAATTAAAAGAACTAAATGGAAATATATTATTTAGGAATAAGATAAGAGGATGGCTACTTGAAAAGTGTTTTTATACGGTGAACGAATATTTGGAAATTTGAATTGTAACTAACATGACTAAGTAATATAATTTAATATAATTACCTATATAATAATATGACTCGCATAATATTTGCACGCCTGCGTGCAGGCTGAATACATTGACTAAACTAGTTATAAGACCTGACATATTGTATAATTTTGTATTCTTGCAAATAAACGATTTGATTTGATTTGATTTGCATTTTAAATCTGTAATATCTTCGAAAATATTCATTCAAATTACATGCTTGTACAGGGCAATATTGATCTATATTAAATGCAAAATGTATTTAAGTTACCTACTTAATTGGTTAATGCTGTACTGCTTAAAATCGCCTCGTAAATAAGCCATTATTTCTCGTAAAAAGTAAAGGGAAAAAAATTGTTATTGTGGGTTATCCCTAAGAGATAGACATACTATCGCGGACTTTTCTGTAGACCTTTTTAAGTTGTACAATACTGTAGTAGGTATACATTATTTTGATCTACCTCGTAGGGTTCAGCCAGCGTTTGCAATGTAAGCGCAAAAAGATGTGTTTATTTACGACATCACATTAGAAACCTCTAAAACTATCAGTGTTTCTCTCCTATATTATGCATGTATTATACATATAAACCTTCCTCTTGAATCATTCTATCTTTAAAAAAAACTGCATCAAAATCAGTTGCGTAGTTTTAAAGATTTAAGCATACATAGGGATATAGGGACAGAGAAAGCGACTTTGTTTTATATGTAGTGATTTTATTGACACCATGTTTAACAAACTACCTACTAAATATATAAGTACCAGGGTCCATGTTAATAATTATTTATCCTACTAATCAGAATATTATAAAGCCGAAATTTTGCGAAATCTGAATTTTTGTTACCTAGGATCTCCAAAACTACTGAACAGATCAAGATGAAATTTGGCGTGCGTTTAGAGCAACGCCTAACTTAGATAATAGGCTACTTTATTATACCGAAAATACGCGTGCGAAGCCGCGGGTAGGAGCTAGTAGTTAATATATTAGTTATTATTAGTCATGCGAGTCTCACCAGTATCAGTCTCTAGGAAACCAGGAAAGAAAGAAAAAGAAAGAAATTCCATTTATTTGGCCCAAACATACACACACACAAATATTAAAAAGGAATAAAAATTACGGGGCCAAAAAGGTCCCTCTCAGCATTATGCCGCTACAAGCCACAGCGAGTAGCGGCGCAGGAAGAGGACAAGTGGGACTTTACCCAAACAATGATGAGTGCACCTGTACAATTTCTGTCTTTTTGAGAATCTGTCCTTTTAAGAATTTTTTTTATTAAACGACCGCCACGTACAGAACAATACTACTCTTACGAGTAGTATTGTTTTGCCGCCACGGCCGGCCCCATTAACATTATCGTCATTGATATAATATGGCTAGGTTAGTAGCAGGTATTATGATAACCACAACATCGATGTTCGCTTGAATGGAAAGTTCTGTATGAACTAGGTACCTACCCTAATCGATCTGAACAATTGTACGAATAACGTCTGGCTCTGTTGGTTCAGCTTATATATTCACCTGGTATTTAGCTGTTCCTCGTAAGCAGTTAGAAGCTTCAGCAGAGGCCCGCGAGCTATGTCGCTGAATTCTACACCTTTGACCATTCGAGTTTTAGGAACTGAAAAACAACAGACCGTAAAATGTTCTACAAAATTAAATCAAACTAAAGATGAGCCAGTAAAAAGTTCATACACATTTTTAACTAATTCTTGAAGTAATCTGTAGTAAGCATTTAAGTACAGGTTGGAATATTCTGAAAGTCTATTTATCATCCGGATCATCTCTAAAATGAGTTTTATTTTGTGTAAAAATCACAACTGCAGTCCTTACTTTTTACTGGCTTGTTTTAGAATTAGGGACTTCATTTGTAAACGCCCTAGAACTTTTACAAAAGCTACACCCATTCATAAACTCAAAATTACTAATTAGATAAGATAATAGGAGCGTATGTGCACGTGCGAGGGATCACTTTCTCTACCTAATTGATTTCGTTTGTTCCAGTGAACGTAAAGGGCTTATTTTTTGTAATTTATCCTCACAAATGATTTACTAAACTTAGTAATTCATAGAATCTACGAGCTGAGATCAATTAATGAGAAATGACCTTCTCCTAGCCACGTCTGAGGGACCAGCTATAACTGGTTGTTACTATTGACTGGATACTTTTACATATTAGAGACTGCATTAACAAATGTTTCAGAACGTAATCTATAGTAAGTGTAAGTAATGAATAGCGTAGGTACCTATTCAGAGTTATGAAATCCAATGTGGACCATCGGTCGTAACGAACCATGAGTACCTAATCAGAGATTAGAACGATAAGAGATAATACCACAGCCTACCTAGATGCATAGGTACAGTCGTTCGACGAAAGCGTTTTGACAGGGCAATCGTGCGGGGGCCAAGGGACGGGTCGGGGGAGAGGACGCTCCCGAGTTACTACAACAGTGATGTAATGCAACTCGGGAGCGTCCCTCCCCCGTCCCGTCCCTTACCCCCCTCACGATTGCCCTGTCAAAACCACGTCAAAATGCCTTCGTCGAACGACTGTATGCATTTAGGTAGGCTGTGATAAATGCGTAGATACCCACCTACCTACTATAGTTTAGGTACTCACTGCCTATGCTAGCCTTATGTTCCTTCTGTTCGAATTGCACATCCTTCATGCAGTCACTAAAATTAAGAACGAATACTAACAAAACACACAATTTAAACCACATAGTTTCACACACATTTGCGCACTGGTCAATGAAATATTACTGAATGAGCGCAAGCGAAAATGTTTACAAAATTCTCTTTATGTTTGTAAATTTTTTAGACCTTGGGAATTCCTGCAAAATAAAGAAACTTGACGAAAATAAACGAGGATAGTGAAGGGTAGTGCTTAAGATAATGATATTTTGTACCCTTTGTCCTTTAGCACGAAAGTTCTTTGGGATCTCGTAACTCGGTACCTGACTTCAAGGTTCCCTTTTATTTTATCGTTTAAAGGAATGTAAACTTTATTTGAAATAAGAGAAGTGAAGTTTGAAGGTGTGGTTGGAATAATGTTATTAATTTATTATAAACATAGGTACCTTTATATGATAGGTAGGTATATACATAAAAAATATATTACTTATAAGTACATGTACCTAATGTTATTGTGAATTGAATTTTATTTCTGTTGTAATCATATTTTTATTAAAACAGGTACCTTTATAAGGTATATTGACTATTTTATTCATAAAAAATCTTTATATCACTTTCTAGATAATGTTATGTGTACTACTAGTGTAATTGGAAGTATATCTGCGCTAACTCAATAATTATAAAAAAGTAGGATTAAAATGGAATCTAGAGGCTCATCCCTTGTACTTATAAAACGACAATATCGTAGTAGCTCGTAGTTTTTAATCTATGTAAGATATTATGCACTTACTCACAAAAGATTCATTTCCTTATTAATATAATTATCACAAATGCTTTAACAATAACAAAATGCATAGCATGCTTAAAATATTTTGGCTTTCACTTAACATGATCCATTCATTTGCAAAAATAAATAAATAGATTTTTTTTTACGACAATTAATTCTTTAGTTTTCTAAATGGCACGCATATTAATCAAAACTTTGTTACATATCTACGAAACTTAGAAATTATGTACATAATATGTACACCTACTTACATAATACTTTGAAATATAATATACAATCACATTCTTCTAACATTTCTTTCTGTAATACAACAGTACGATTAAGACAATTCTCAGGCTCAAGGCACATTATATTTGTTCTTTAGCTACTAAGACTAAAGATCTACAAACTACTTACAAATAACCTAACTACAATATTATTACATACCTATATTTGGTTCTAGAATTTTAGATATTTTTTTGTAAACAAAGGGGTTACAAAACCAAAGATATGCTGGCGGAAAATATATTACGACGCTGGTTTCATCAGAGCAGATCGCAGAAGTTCAAAACAATTTTTGGTATTGAAACATTCGTAACTTTATTCGTCTTTCGTTCGTTTTTGAATTTAAACGCGCGACTGCAATTATGAGTTGTTGAAGATTGTGTTGTTGTTTTTGTTTTTAGTGATAACCTTGGAAGTACCTTGTTGTTTTGTTATCATTATCACGATCAGTTTTTCTTAGGAATGTCTTTGTTGCAAAGATCCTGGTAGCTAGCTTCGTTGCAAAGATCTTAGTAGCCTACGTTCCGTTGTTGACTATGTGCAGTTGGTAAAGGTTAATTTTTTTATTACAGTAATACGCGAAATAATTACGCAGAGACCATAGATTTGCATATTTTACGAACTTTCTTATAATTCAGTGGCTTACTGATATGATAAAACACGAGAATAAGGTACTTGGGTAAACCCAAAATTGGCAAAGGCTCAATATTAAGACCGTTCCTTTGACAAAGAAGGTAGGTACTTGGATAAAATCCAAGTGAGGTTGCTTGCTTGGATAAATCCCAAAGCATGGATAAATTCACCTCGGCAAGCCCTATCATGTAAACAAACACATAAAACGTTAGTTTTCATTCTGATATCCGCTCAGGCAGTTTCGTTCACACTGGCCTTGCGTAGTGACTTTGTTCTTCCGCAGAAGTAGTCTTCGATTTCCTGAAGGGTTCTGCCTTTGGTTTCCGGGAGGAAGAAGTAGAAGAAAAGGATACCTGAAAAGATGATATTGAAATTAATGTACCTGCTTAAAATGACGCGTACCTAACCCTAGAGCTGGTGAGTATCTGGCGCAGCGCATCAGCATTGCCATTCAGCCGGGAAACAACGTCTTGGAAACGCTTCCGTCTGGTACTGATATGGATCAGTTGAGCTACCTGTAGATTGTTCGTAACAGTCTCCAGTCAGCTCAATTGTAAATACTAGTTCTTATTTGTTTCTATTATTTGTGTTTTTCTGTGAATCCGTTTTCGCCTAGCATGTCATGTCCGAAAATGAAACAAAATGATTTAGGGAAAGAACATTTGAAAGTCTGGATTTTCTGATAGGACAGCGTTTAGGCGCGACTCCGCAATCTCAGCCCGAAGGTGTTGTAAGAACTGACTAAGGGACCTACCAAAGGACCTAACAAAGAACCTACCAAAGAAAGGGACGCAGTGTCCTTCTGTGTATTTTTACACCTCTTTTGCGATCACCATTCCGCCTGCCATGTTGGTGATCGAACCGAAGTAGTCGGTACTCCAGTTAACTGTACCAATTACGGCAAAACCCCCTCTTAGTGGGGTGTTCAGCTGTGGACGTATGTGCAGATGCAGATATACTCACTGCACAAAGACATACAGCCCGAAAACTCTTAGTCCTTGAGCTGACTGACCCTCGAAGAACGGGAAGGTCTTCACGACGGAGAACACAAAAGTGCGCCGCGCAGGTCGTCATGCCGCCGTCAACGCCGTTTATACTATAGTCTGTGTACATTAGATAATTATACTCACTGCACAAAGTCATGCAGACATAAAGTTTGAAAATTCCGTAGTCGTTGAGCTGACTCACCCGCGAGGAACGGGAAGGTCTTCACGGCGGAGAACACTGAGAGGTGCGCCGCGCAGGTCGTCATGCTGCTTTCCATGTCGTTTATACTATACGTCTGTGTATAATAGATAAGTATACTTACTGCACAGAGACATGCAGCCATAGAGTCCGAAGACTCCGTAGTCGTTGAGCTGACCCTTGAGGAACGGGAAGGTCTTCACGACGGAGAACACTGAGAGGTGCGCCGCGCAGGTCGTCATGCTGCTTTCCATGTCGTTTATACTATACGTCTGTGTATAATAGATAAGTATACTTACTGCACAGAGACATGCAGCCATAGAGTCCGAAGACTCCGTAGTCGTTGAGCTGACCCTTGAGGAACGGGAAGGTCTTCACGACGGAGAACACTGAGAGGTGCGCCGCGCAGGTCGTCATGCTGCTTTCCATGTCGTTTATACTATACGTCTGTGTATAATAGATAAGTATACTTACTGCACAGAGACATGCAGCCATAGAGTCCGAAGACTCCGTAGTCGTTGAGCTGACCCTTGAGGAACGGGAAGGTCTTCACGACGGAGAACACTGAGAGGTGCGCCGCGCAGGTCGTCATGCTGCTTTCCATGTCGTTTATACTATACGTCTGTGTATAATAGATAAGTATACTTACTGCACAGAGACATGCAGCCATAGAGTCCGAAGACTCCGTAGTCGTTGAGCTGACCCTTGAGGAACGGGAAGGTCTTCACGACGGAGAACACTGAGAGGTGCGCCGCGCAGGTCGTCATGCCGCCTACTATACCGCGGACCTGGGGGTTTGAGAGAAACTGAATAACTCGATGACTTAATAGCTCAACCGCGAAAATCAAGATATATATTAAGATAAGAATATGTCTATGGTAAATTTTACTCTTGATCTTTCTTGCCAATGATTTTCCATATTAACACTTTCATGGCCCAAAACGCAGATGATCTCCTCCAGCCCCGTGCAGCAGCAGCGTGCCCCGGGTCACACCGCCGCGGCTGGGCAGTGAATGCGTTAACTCTACCAAAATTTCGGCAGAGAAGAGCTATTACAATAATAAGCTAACATTTTAAAAGCCCGGATAATTTCACTTAGAAACGCGACTAGGCACAGAAATGAAAACTATCGCATCAAAGACCTCTGTGGCGCGGTGGGCTAAGGTCCGCCTGCGACGCAGGAGGTTGCGGGTTCGATTCCCGCCTCGGGACAAATATTTGTGCGATCTGCAGATATTTGTTCAGGGTGTTCTGGTCGTTTCATATTATTATGTATATCAGTTATCTAGTACCCATAACACAAGCTCTGCTTACCTCGGGGCTAGATAATGCTGTGTGAATTGTCCAGCATTATTTAATTTAATTTAATTTTAAGGGGTTTTCCCGTTTCTGCAAAATGATTTTACTTTTAAACGCAAGTACAAAAAATAAAACTATTGTAACAAAGAGTTCGCCGATTTTCTGCAAAGCTACAATAGAATAGGTCAGTCAAGGTACTCTCGATCGCGTCACCAGGTCCACGTTTGCGAGCCACGATGCCACAAACAGATTCACAGATGCACACCATAATCGCCTAATATAACATGAGAGTATAAGCGATTACAGCCACTAAACAGTGGTGGAAGTAAGTTACCTGCGTAGGATACACCTCCCCAATCATGACCCAAGGCACGATCAGGTAGCCGAGAGTGCAGGATACGACGAAGATATAGATGCTGGCGACAGGGATCCAGGAGTAGGAAGGCTCGATGTTGTTCTCCTTCCAGAACTTCACGAAGTACATGTATACAGCTAGGGTTACCATGGTGGTGCCGCAACCGATTGCTGAAAAGAGGTAGATTTTAATGTATTAGTGAAGAATGAAGTAATAAACCTAATGAGATGCACCCTAATTTGCATCTGTTTGGCTTTGGATGAGAACTTATATCAAGCAAAGCAGAGATAACCTCACCAACCTCAACTTCAACAGCCTATATTGATTGACTGCTGGACGCAGGCCTCCCCCTGATAAGCGCCTTGTTGGCTTTCATCTCATGGAGGTAATGACCATAATCCCCTACGCTGGGCATGCGGTTTGGGGATCGCAGCTCGGTGGTAGAATTGTTCTGCAGAAGGCGCTGCTGCTCGTCTCCCAGTGGGAATCCCTTAGTCGCCTCTTACGACACCCGCGTGAAGAGTTGGGGTGTTACAAATTCTAAGCCGGCACCAAACGGCGACACACCTCACCAACAACTAAGTCTATGAAGAAGAAAAATTTCTTCTCTATAGACATGCATAAATAATCCTAATCAAGGTTAAAGGTTTGTGGAGATGTGTGCCCAAGCAACACAAAAACTACGAACGAATCGGGTTTACATCTTACATACACCTAGTTCTACATATACTTGGAAAAACGAAGAGAGATATTATTATCTGGAAAATCGCGTGCAAAGCCGTGGGCAGAAAATAATAAGAAATATATGAATGATCTTACATGATATAAAGGTAAGCGGTCGCCGTCCACACCTCCGGCATAGTACACAGCCAACTACGGTGAATATTAACCGTATGATACCCATCGATATCGTCAGCCAGTACTTGTCACTCATAGCTCCCGACGCCTGAAATAATACATTTAACCATTAAATAAATAAATAATGCAGGACAATTCACAGAGCATTATCTAGTCCCAAGCTAAGCAGAGCTTGTGTTATGGGTACTAGATAACTGATATACTTAATACAATACACTACATTAGAAACGTTACGCAGCTAAAGACGACCCCGACCCAAATCAGCGCCACCACCTATTTTATCTTATTACTAGCTGCGCCCCGCGGCTACGCCCGCGTGGAAATTTAAAATTATCAATTAGGGGTATGAAAAATAGATGTTGGCCGATTCTCAGATTTACTCAATATGCTCACAAAATTTCATGAGAATCGGTCAAGCCGTTTTGGAGGTGTACGGGAACGAACATTGTGACACGAGAATTTTATATATAAGATTATGTTAAACGAAGGAATTTAAAAAAAATTATTGGCCAGTTTGTGAATCCTATCATAAGCTTCTTTTAATGCCTCTGTAAAAGTTTTATTTTGTATACTTACATTATGCAGAAATGTGAAGTTGCTCTTTTTGGCCCAGATGGTGGCAAAAAAGAGCAACTTCGCATCTCTGCCCACACTACACAAACTAAAACATTTATACATGGCATTAAAAAAAAGCTTATAGCATTCACAAACTGGCACAATCAATTTTTGAAAATTCCTTCGTTTAACATAATGATAGATAAGGTAAAATAGGTGGTGGCGCTGATTTGGGTCGGGGTAGCGCCTTAAGAGAATAATCAAAAATAGATTATGATACATAAAAAACTGCCCAGATAGCTGGACACACTTCCATAGAAGACACATTTTAAGACTATTATTATTATCGAGCACAGTTGTGTATATGGAAATAAACTTCCGTCCAGGTAACTGGTTGTCTCCGCGGAAGATAATTTTCCGTCGAGACAACTAGTTCCCAAGCAGTTGTGTAGACGGAAATAAAATTCCGTCCAGGTAACTGGTTGTCTCCGCGGAAGATAATTTTCCGTCGAGACAACTAGTTCCCAAGCAGTTGTGTAGACGGAAATAAAATTCCGCCCATGTAACTGGTTGTCCCCGCGGAAAATTTCTTCCGCGTAGACAACCAGTTGTCAAGTTTGGTTGTCTGGGCGGAACAAACCAAAGCCATCGATAAGGTACGTATGAATTTTTATAGTACAAATCTCGGTATCCCTCAAGGGTGTATAATTCATAGTACTAAGATAATGATTTGCAAATGCCGATCTTGCTAACTCAGTCGCGACTTTTCATCGAAGTTTACAAAACTATTTATACTTTTGATTAAGCAGCTTACCTCAAAAACTTCAACAGCATAGAACGTGATAGTGTTAACACCACACCACTGGTATACGAAGAAATACACTGCAAGTATTGCAAAAGGCTTCAACGCTGACGGAGATAAAAGTGCTTTTACTGTTTCTTTCACTGATTTTAATCTGTAAGTAAGAACACAATGCACGTTTAATAGAAACATAGGGAGATAGGTAAGAACTTGTTAACATGTTTTTTTTTATAATTCCTTGTGAAATTGATCATAGTAACATGGTAAACTGTGAAAATACTGCTACCATCTAACTATTGTAGTTCAGTATCGTGTCGAGTGCGCAAGTGTTCTTTCAGGCCGCACTTATGCAGAAACACCATGCCGCAGTAGGAGCACTTGAACCGTCGTCGCGTCGGTCCCTGGTGTGCGCATGTGCGCTGTAATGGCGCACTTCCTTGAAAACACCTTCGAGCAAACATCGCATTTGAAATCCCTCTGCCCCGTGTGCGTTATCTCATGATTCTTCAATACAGTCGTCGAGAAGAACGTACGCTCGCAAATATTGCTCGCATCGCAAATGTTACAAGCCCAGTGAAAATTGGACTCCATACATCATTACGAGACAGAGGATTGTGAAAACAGACAGCGCTTCATCTTACAGTTCTACTTCTTGTTGCCGCCTTTGAATACGAAAACCAAAAATCACCATTGATTTTCTGTAAAAGCTTATAATGTTACCTAAGTATAACATTTAAAAAAAACTTACGGTTCAACATGATTCTTCTCTTTAAACGCAATCATCCTCTGTATCTCCTCATTGATATCACAAGTGGACCCACGTAGTTTCACAAGCGAGCTCTCTGCGCGATCTCTAGTATCGTTTGTGAGGAGGTAGTTAGGCGTCTCTGGGAGAAGTAGCATACCCAAGAGGGATATCATTGGGATAATCGAGCTGACTCCTGCTAGGATGTTCCACGATGTCACACTGCCGATCACGTACTGAAATAAATAAATATAAATTATAATATATAATGATAATAATAATGCTGGACAATTCACACAGCATTATCTAGCCCCAAGCTAAGCAGAGCTTGTGTTATGGGTACTAGATAACTGATATACTTAATACAATACACTACATAGATAGATATTTTTGACGTGACAACGTCTTATAATTCGATAGAGCCGGCTGCACGCACGAAAAAAACATGACGTCATGCGGCGTTACCTCGCTCTGAGGCGTTACCTCGCTCTGAGGCGTTCCATGTAAGGCTTGAAGTGCAAGCGAGAGCGCTCGACATCCGTCTCTCTCCTACTTGAGTGAGAGATGCGTCTGCGTTGTCACGTTCAACTATCGTTAGTAAACCGACTTTAGAGACAACCAATTTTTTTATTATACATAGAAAACATCCAGAACGCCCTGGACAAATGTCTGCAGATCGTACAAACATTTGTCCGGAGGCGGGAATCGAACCCGCAACCTCCTGCGTCGCAGGCAGACCTTCGCCCGCTGCGCCACAGAGGTCGTCAAATGAATAATGCGGAACGTTCCACTAATCAGCATCACGAATCATAATCCCCAAAGTAAGAAGTGGTACAGATGAGTGATTAAGTTTATCAAAAAAAAAACATTTGCAGTCATTTTAAATAGAAATAAAAAAAATCGGTGAAGCCGATCTAATAATTATGATGGTTTAATCTGATTAAAATCGTCAGGGGTTTTCGATATTTTGTAGAATTGGCTTGATATTAATCACACAAATGAAAACACCCAGACACGGAACAAATTTTAGCAAAGTTGGTTCTCGTTAGACAAAGATAAAGTTCATATATTTAGCTTCACAGGATTCCTGAACATTTTCTGGTTTACAAAGCAAATTGTAAGAAAAACAACTTTGCACAGAATATGTAACATTTTGCAATTCGTTTTGCCCGTGAACTTGCTGATAAAAGAATAGGTAAGTACATACATATTTTAAGCATATTTTTCGCCTAATTATGCGCAACAAATTTGACTGGGTACCTTTATGAAGCTACCTAGGCACTAGGCGTGTGTGGTGCCGCCGGCTAAGAATTTGCACCACCCCAAATCTTCCCGCGGGTGTCCTAAGAGGCGACTAAGGGATATCCACCGGGGGCGGGCAGCAGCGCCCCCTGCAGAACCATTCTACCACCGAACTGCGATCACAACCCGCATGCCCAGCGTGGGGATTATTAGGATAAAAATAAAAGCCAATAAGGCGCTTATCAGGGGTAGGAAAATATATAGTCATCTTACACTTTTAGTATCAGAAATCTATAAATATTGGTTTATTGTCAAATACTGCAGAAAATATGTATTTATTGCGCCGAATTTGATATGGGCACGTAGCCTATGTTCATCAGAAATAATGTGGGCTTCTAATGGTAAAATAATTTTTCAAATCGGTCCAGTAGTTTCGGAGCCTATTCAATACAAACAAACAATGAAATCTTTCCTCTTTATAATATTAGTATAGATATATGAATGTATTTTGTACATTTGTTATTGGTACACAAATAACAAATGTACACTATTGACAAGAATTGATCTTTATCTTATCTTGCCTAAAACAATGCCGGACTTGACTTGGGCAAAACATTTTGACACGTTGTTCTAGGTTATACATACATACCAATGCTAATAAATATCGTAATTATCACCGGGCACGCATCAAGATCGTCGGTGACTTGAAAATTACTGGATGTTTTAGCGAATGTACTACAAATAAGGCCCTACTAATTTAATAAAGCTATTATAAATATTCACGTGTATTTATCGCGTTTGCACACTACACTACACTGTCGTGGTCTGAGTGTAAACCTGTTGAAACGTCGGGAAAAATAGGTAAATAAACGCGATATTTACCTATTTTTTCCGTGAATATTTATAATAATGTGTTAGCTGAGTATTTTGATTCGTCGGAAAGGCCGTTAAAAGTTTCCGATATCGAATCCGACGGTCTTTCCGACGAATCAAAATACCTCTGCACAAGTTTAAAAGAACTTTAATAAAACTATGCCGACTTGACCTTGATGATATTAGAAACCAGCATTTGAATGTGAATCAATCTTGCTGAGCTCCAATTGTTTACTAACTATGCAGCCAAACTCCTGATACGATGTTTGTAAACATTGCACTAAAACTCACTTTCTTATTGTTGATTTTTCGTCAAAGTTTGCATCAATAAATTTTTTGACGATCGATGTTGCGTGGCGGGCGAAGGTCCGCCTGCGACGCAGGAGGTTGCGGGTTCGATTCCCGCCTCGGGACGAATGTTTGTACGATCTGCAGACATTTGTTCAGGTCGTTCTGGATATTTGCTATGTATAACAAAAAAGATCTATCTATGTAGTGTATTGTTTAAGTACATCAATTATCTAGTACCCACAACACAAGCTCTGCTTAGCTTGGAGCTAGATAATGCTGTGTGAATTGTCCAGCAAGATTTATAATGATATACATAGTTGTAACAGGATAAAACTAAATATAATTGGTCCCAATTCCTAAATCCATGTATTCTCCTGAGCTGATGACCTAAAGGTCGCGGGAACCAGCTAGATGCTGGTAGCACAGGACCAGTCTTCGTGGCGATCTTTAGAGAACAACTATGATACACATGAATATCACACTAATATTATAAATGCGAAAGTTTGGATTGATAGATGGATGGATGGATAGATGGATGGATGTTTGTTACCTCTTCACGCCAAAACTACTGAACGGATCAGGCTGATATTTTGCATACAGGTAAGTCTAACCCTGGAATCAAACATAGGCGACGTTTTATCCCATAAATCAGTTCACATGCGACAGAAGTAACCTCAAAACGTTTCCATAGAAACAACGCGTGCAAAGACGCGGGCAGAAGCTAGTAGTATTATAATATCTGTGTCCAAGCTAAGCAGAGCTTGTGTTATGGGTTAGATGACTGATAAACTTAATAGGTACAATACATTACGTATTATATATTTTTTATTATACATAGAAAATACACGGACCTCCCGGAACAAATATTTGCAGATCGTAAAAACATTTCTCCCAAGGCGAGAATCGAACCCGCAACCTCCTGCGTCGGCGGACCGTCACCCGCCGCGCCACATCGGTCGTTTTATCAGTATTATCAGTTTAAGCATACTTTAAATAGTTATTTTATGCAAATAAGTAAATGATACGGTTACGCTCCTTGACGCGGTTTGTGCCCACCTACGTGCTAACTGTTTGGTAATAATCACCTTGGCGAAACAACGGCCATACGTGAGAAGACAGTTTAGTTGTTTACGCACCTATTTGTTGAATCGTTGTTATCAGTTCATTATTTGTAGTATAAATATTTTGAGAACATAGCAGGTTGCCTATTTGTTTTTCTATATATGGCAGAACTATTATTATATTTTTTACTGCTTTTTTATATATGTATAACACAGATAAATGGATAAATAAAATAAATAAATAATGCTGGATAATTCACACAGCATTATCTAGCCCCAAGCTAAGCAGAGCTTGTGTTATGGGTACTAGATAACTGTTATACATACATAATACAATACACTATTATTGATAGATATTTTTTTATTATACATAGAAAAACATCCAGAACACCCTGAACAAATATCTGCAGATCGTACAAACATTTGCCCCGAGGCGGGAATGAAACCGGCAACCTCCTGCTTCGCAGGCGAACCTTCGCCCGCCGCGCCACAGAGGTCGTAATAAATGTTAACCCTGATTTGACTCCTGACTATAACCAGAGAATATTAATACTTACGCTATAAATAACGAAATCTTATTGCCTGATTCATATTTAAACAGTCAATAAAAGTCAAATCCTAAGGCAAACAATTCAAAATTAATCTTTTTCATGTAAATAGAGTCATATCATACTTGTTAAAAGTATATAAAAAAAACCATTCGCAATGCAATTCAATTTCTTTTTAGCTTGACGATCGCCTCGCGGTTTCACCCGCGTAGTTCTCGTTCCCGTGGGAATTTCGGGATAAAATATAGTCTATGTCACTCCCAGAAAAGTAAGCTTCCTAACGGTGAATTTTTCAAATCGGTCCAGTAGTTTCCGAGCCTATTCAATACAAACAAACATACAAACAATCAAATCATTCCTCTTTATAATATTAGTATAGATTTAAGTAGGAATTAAATTTATCTCACACCGCCAGAGGGCTCTCGGGTGGCGACCACGAACCGGAAAATGCAGTGTGAGAAGGCCTTAAGAGGAACCGACGCGATGACCTAATGAAGGTTCCTGGACCGCTGGGTTCGCTCATCACAGAACCAGCCATGTCATGCTATCTTTAGTGGCCAATGTCCAGCAGACGTCGGCGCCTAAGATGATGATAAGTTACCTGTATAAGCACGCCAGTAGACACCCCCACTGAAGCTAGAGCCCCCAGCATACCACGGAGATGCGGCTGAGAGACCTCGCAAGTGTACACTCTAGCCGGTGCACCCACCATGCCTGAGCCGAAACCGATTAGCAGTCTTCCTGAAAAGATATAACACATATTTCTGTCTATTCTAGGACCCTTGAAAATTTCATACATGACAAATGATACTTGGTTTGAATGAAATAAGCTCGGCCCCTCTGAGGCTGGCGTTCTTCTAAGGATTATCTTTCCGGGGACGAGATTATAAAATCGGACAGGAAAAAAATTAATAAAGCTGGACAATCCACACAGTATCATCTAGCCCCAAGCTAAGCAGAGCTTGGGTGGGGTATGGGTAATTACTAGGTTCCTCGCTTAATTTGACGTAAGTATAATCTGTGTTATGTGTATGAAATCATCGGTCAAAAACTTCAATTGAAATTTTATGTATTTTTTTATTTATTTATTTATTGACTTGGTACAGAATTACTTTTCTAATCACACTATTCATACAGGAAAATGTGCCTTAGTTGCCTTTTCCTAGTCCTGGTTATCTTCAAAATAAATTCCTCTGTCTCTAACTCTCCTAAGCATTTATTGTTCCCAGCTCGTGGTGGAGTCTGATTTTCTCGTCTTGTCCACGTCACTCTATCCAAAGCAAGGTCTTTGAAAACATTACAGTCTTTAATAAAAATTTTGAACAAGTCTTTTACTTTTCGCCTGAGCTAAGAAATATTAATCATGACAATTTTCTGAATTGATCTTCTAATAAAATCCGTAGATCCCTTGAGCAGCGAAAGAAAATGTAAACGAAAACTCACCGACATACATCATAGGAACATTCTGTGCGAAGGCCACCATGAGCCAACCAATGATGAGAGGAACCTCAGTGATGATGAGGGTCCGTCGGCGCCCGATTGCGTCCATCAGGTAACCGCTGACGATGCAGCCCATAGGCGTGCCTGCTGCGCTCAGACTTGCTGGACAAAAGAGAGAATGTATTTTGTATATTATTAGAAATTTAAAACGTCAAACGCAAGTTGGACTCGGGCACTGAGGGTTCTGTATTATTAAAATACCTGGCTTAATATCAAATTTTATGATTCTAGGTCAACGGGAGCACCCCAATAGGTTTTGGTCCATGACGAGAATCAGAAATGATTTTTTTGGAAACAAACTACATAAACTACAATAGGTTTTAGCCGATGGCGAGAAGAAATATATTATTTATTGTGAATAAACAATAAATTTACGGTTATCGGATTGTTTCCTTTACTTGTTCTTTGCTTTTTGCCAAATTTCATGATTCTAGGTGAGCGGGAAGTACCCTACAGGTTTTGGACCATGGCGAGAATAAAAATTATAATGTTCCGTGAAGAAACTACAAATTTTTAGATTTTTCCTTTACTTGTGCTATAAGACTTTGCTTCTTGTAAATTTCATGATTCGAGGTCAGCGGGAAGTACCCTATAAGTTTTGGTCCATGGCGACAGCTATTTTTTTGTAAATAAACTACAAATTTAAGGTTTTCGGATTTATTCCATAACTTGTGCTATAAAAACCTTGCGTCTTGCTAAATTTCAACGGGAAGTACCCTATAGGTTTTGTGTACATGTCGCTCCCTTGGAAATTTCAAAATATTCGGGCATAAAGGCTGTTGTAACTCTTGATTGCGAAGACTTAGAAATTTGATTTATATCACGGCTTCCAAAGGTTACGGATTTGAATATTTGATGCGATACCTCCACGCGTTCCTGATAAAAGGGGGTTGACAGCCGCCTTGTACAAAGTGTCTCTCTACTCTCGTAAGGCCTGATCAGTTTCCGCGCATGCGCCTGCGAGTGGGATGACTTTCGCCTATTTATTCTCAGGTGTCAGGGGTAAATACTTTAAAATCACATCACACTAATCACACTAATATTATAAATGCGAAAGTTTGGATAGATGTATAAATGGATGGATGTTTGTTACCTCTTCACGCCAAAACTACGATCGATCGGGCTGAAATTTTGCATATAGGTAAGTCTTACCCTGGAATCAAACATAGGCTACTTTTCTATACTAATATTATAAAGAGGAAAGGTTTGATTTTTTGTTTGTTTGTTTGTTTGTATGAATTGAATAGGCTCCGAAACTACTGGACCGATTTGAAAAATTCTTTCACCGTTAGAAAGCTTACTTTTCAGGGAGTGACATAGGCTATATTTTATCCCGGAATTCCCACGGGAACGGGAACTACGCGGGTGAAACCGCTAGGCGATCGTCTAGTATCCCATAAATCAGTTCCCGTGGGATACAAATAACCTCAAAACTTTTCCATAGAAACAACGCGTGCGAAGCCGCGGGCAGAAGCTAGTATATTATAATAATGAGTAGCTTCTCATCCGGGAAATAACCTTTCATCATCTTTATCGGCCTATGATTATCTACCGCTACATTAGAACCTTTCCATTGTGGGCCTCATCACAATCAACTTAGTACTTGACTTCTCCATTATGGGTTTCTCCATTGTGGATTATTTTACCTTAATATTTATTTTCCGTTGAAATCCTTGTCCATGTCCTCATAGGAATAGCAAGTAGGAATTCATCACACGTTATAGCAGCTAAAGGATAACCTTCGAAAACCGATCATTCAATGATTTTTCTTAGGCACTCTGAGATATTCCTACTCTGTGGAACTAATTTAAGCAACGATAAGGAAGAGCGGGGTGTCTCTAACACAAGCATATTTATGCTTAAAAGAGAACCCCAACCCATGTTACTATAAATTACCTATGTACAGAAATGAACAAATGTCAATATCAAAAAAATATATAAGTAACTACCTATTCCTTTTGTCAGAATATTTAATTTCATCACCAGACATAAAATTGCTAACCAAACAGTTACTACATATTATTTTTAAAAATTTTAACGGATTATGTATTATGATTGATTTGTTTATCTTAGATGGTAGTAGGTAATAATTCATCTTCTCAATCAAGACTTGACTACTAACAGACTATCAGTGATGCGTAAATATTTAAAAAATTTCCTCATGTTGCTGTTGTTCTTTTTCACATAGAGCGTGGTTACGCGTTATTTAATTAAAATAATCGAAGAAAGGCCACCAGCCTATACGTTCACAGCTGGGCATAGATCCCCCTTAAATAGTACCTTACTAGCTGTATTATCTTTTCATTAGGGGATAGGTACTGACATAATCCCAACGCTGTGCAGTGGGCATACGGTCGCATGGCTTATTAGGGTTTCGAAGATCGGTTTCGAAACCCTTATGGTCTCGCTTTGTCTGTCCTTTTAATTTTCAAAAGGGGGGGCTACCCCAATGGGGTATTAAATGAAAGGTATTGGTTTGGACATTTCAAAACATTTTTTTAAATTTCTGTAAGTTTCATACTCTTCGAAATATTTTGAAAAATTTACCGCTCCCCCCTATCGTGCATGCAGAGAGATCCATCTGAAATGTAGGTTGGTACCTACTTTTAGGTATTCATTAAATTTTGAAGTCTCTAACCGGTACCTTTAGTACTTATCTACTTGTTGACAAACGTTCGAAACCCTCGGCGCGCGAGTTACACTTGCACTTGACGGGTCTTGTTTTTTTTTTGCGCCACCGCCGACGCAGCTTCGCTAATAACGTAATCAGTCGGCCGGGAGAGAGGGAGAGGTCCAACATAGATGAAGCAAGGTTCTTTTTGGTTTATTAGATGTATTTATTGAGGGAAGTTACTTACCAATCCAACTGGCTTCGCTTTCCGTGATATGTAAACTAGAATCGGGACTCTTCAACTGAGGCAAGGCCGTCGCGGAGAAGCCGAAGGCCATGCCAGTATTGATGGTCCCCAGGTTGGCCACGAAAGAGGCCAAGACCTGCCTGAGAGCCTTTCCTCGATCTGCTTTGCTGGACTTCTGCGGGGCCACTGTTTTGGTGATGACTGCAGATGTGCCATTCTTTATGAATGGTGTTGAATCTTTCCTGAAACAATTTATCCTTTGAAAGCATCCAAAAATCAAAAATACTGAAATTCAAACACACCATCAGAAATACGAAATACTATGGATAAGTTTGTATGAATCAATTTGTGGAGCAAATTGGTTATATTCGTAGACTAATAACCTAACCGAAGACCCAGCGCGACGATTCAGATACAGATGACTGAAACCATGGAAATTTAATGAAAACGGGGCGTCGAATCGTACCGTACCTAATATTCACAATATATTTACAATTTTGAAGTAAAGACGTCTATGGTTTTGCATTATCGTGGTTATTCGTGGAAAAGACAATTGCGATTATGTAGGCATAAACGCTGCTAACATAATTAAGATAATGTCGCATTATCAACACGACCTAAGGGTTATCAAAGCAGGGTCTCCACGACCCCGGCAACTGCCAAAGCCAGCGCTTTGTCTAACAGACATTTATGAGTTGACGATAAGATATTGTAATATTGTTCTTTGAGGATCTAGTTGAATGTATAGTAGTATATCTTATTGAATTCTTTTGTCTTTTTGTAACTTGATAACTTATTTTTCTTTATTAGACGAGGTATCCACGGTTTCAGGCGATTGCATGGCACTGAGCTTTGAAGATGATAAGACTTGTCACTAGCAAATTTTTCTTAAAACCATTGGTGAAGTTACAAGCCCTCGTAGATGAATATCACGATAAATCTCATGGAAATGACAAACACAAATAAATTACCTGCTGTGTCTAATAATAATATACCGAAGCAATAAGGTAAAAACATAAAATAAAAGGTTAATGATAAAATTGGGCCTAATAGACCACACCTACCGCGCAGTAGGGGTTATCTTGTATGACGTCAGAGAAATACTGATAGAGCTTTGGTCAAAATTAATAAGTTGTAGGTACACAGCCACTTGACTTATCGCGTAAGATTTATTTGTGGAGTAGATTACATAATAAGTAGGTAACTAACAAAAATTTTTGGAAGTCATAACATGTACGAAAAAGCGAAAGAAATATCCAGCAGAATTTTGACAATGCTGTTACTATTTTTCTTGTACCTGAACATTTCTGTAATAGCTTATTTTCCATACAAATGAGTGGATAATGAGCCATTAGCAATCATTCTATTCGAGTTCAGTTTGCCGTAGTTCAGTAATTAGGACAATTGATGTCGCTTCCAATCTTTCATGTTGAATAACCAAGCTTCTACTTCGAAGAATCGAATGTAATGCCAGAGCAGAGTCAACCAAAAGCTCTTTTATAATAGTTTTAGAAGTTTTGGTCGTAAACGGCTCCTACTATATCGCATGTAGACCTTAAAATACAATAAGTACTAAATAAAATACTAATACTACCACAACAGGCGAGACCCCCTTTAGTGTTTATAGTGTACAAAAACAGAAAAGTCATCTTTCTTATCTTCTGCAGTAATGGGAGTTACCTATACCACGTAAACGAGATATTTATCTAAGTACTTACCTATCCCGCATTTATATTTTTTGTACGCCATGGATATTGTTCCCATACTACAGCGCCAAATGTGCTTTGAAAACCAATGCTATAACATAAACTTAAAAAGGAAAATAAAGACAAGACACCGACCGTGCAAACCTACGAAACATTGAAAGACAGCACAACCCATGGGGGTTTAATTTTTTAAAGAAAACACTACCCTTCACCTTAATCGAATCGGGCTTAAAGCCCGATTCGCACATATCAGTGAAGTCACAGTTCAGTATCAGGGAATCTCAAATGCGGTACAGAATATTCTCGGTCCGTCATCGATCCTTGAATATTCTGTACCAAATTGGAAATTCACTGATACTGAACTGTGACTACACGGATATGTGTGAATCGGCCCTTAAGCTTTCAAAACATTGATTGCTCACGATACAGACAAAAACAAAAAAACTCCCAACACCCAGTAGGTACCTACCACCCTAGTACCCAGTCAGTAGTACTAGTAGACTTACATAGAATCATACACACTGACGTCAGAAGACGAAGAAGACGGTCCACACAATCTGCTCCTGGTTTTAGAAACAACATGTTAGTTTTACAAGCAAAAAGTAGGTTTTAGTTAGTTACTAGCAGGTTATTTGATAAGAAAGATGGTGAGAGCTGTTTTGATATGTTAGAACTCTTTAAGCTTGTGATATCACTGGTCACTCAACTTTAAGGAACTATCAAAGTAGGTATGTTGGTAATATGGGTATAATCTACCAACTGTCAGTGATCCGCGTTCTTATCATTTCCGATAGTAGTTTAGCGTTATAGCTTCCGGAACTTCTAGATAAGATAATAACTAAGGGACCCTGTGAACTTACTTTACGCGTTGAACTCAAAAAGATTGATTAACTATTCATACTGTCTACGCAACGTAGCTGTAGACGTCTACACCGTAGAGAGTGTCTACGCGACGTAGCCTCGTAGAGTGTCTACGGCACAACCGCGTAGGGAGTTCACCGTCGTAGAGGATGGCTACACAGCGTAGCCTCGTAGGGAGTTCTACGCCGTAGTATGTGGCTGCGCGACGTAGCCTCGTAAGGAGTTCTACGCCGTAGAATGTGGCTACACTGCGTAGCCTCGTACAGGGTTCTACGTCGTAGAAGGTGGCTACGTGGCGTACCCTCTCGTAAGGATTTCTACGTAGTAGCATATTTCCCAGGCGGGCGGCGGCTTTGCCACGTAGATACTTTCATAACTTACTGTAGTACTTGCTTACTAATATAACTTAGTACTGTTAAAATTGTCATTTATTAATTATCAATTGTTTCAAAGTAAATTCGCAAAACAAAAAAAACCAGTATTGTTTTCGTAACCTCGTATTTTTGCGTAAGATGTTGACAAAGGTGAAAATTATAAAACCTTTTTTCTGAATAGCTAATGGCTTGAAATGAAATGAAGCGAAGCAATTTGGGGACACTTAATTGATTTTTAATAAACAGCAAATTGATTTTAATTTTTAGATAGTTTTCTGCCTTCCATGTGCTAAGCCTGTATGGTCCATTGTTAAGTCACATGACAAAATCGTCTAATTATGATAATGTACTTTTTTTATGGATAAAAGCGTTTGATTAAACTTTGGAGGTACCGAATTACGTGATAGGAACTTTATGGTACCACAATCCACAGTTAATTTCCTGTACGATCTTATGAAAATAAGATAAAATAAAATAATAACTTCGAATTTGAATAATGAGCTTTGTTTATACAAGCAGATCCAGCAAGAATCAAGAATTAAGAATCAAACACTCTTTATTTCCTTACATACAAAAACTTTACTAGACTTAGAAAAGGTCTAATTCTTAAAGTTAAAATAGCCATGGAAATAGTGATATTTTTGATTTCTGTCACTTTGACAGCAGTGGACAAAGGCCGATGATGATAAATTTAGCTTTGTGCAAGGATAAGAAAGTAAAAATTGTTAATTTCTTTTTGCATTCTTATCGTTTTTGCAGTTATCTTGCACGCTCGCAAATGATGCCGATAAAGCGTGATTGACAATAGATTATGATAAAATACCTATCCTAATAATAATCACACTAGGTAACACACTTGAGCTCATGACTCTCATGATACCTATCGGTTATATCAGATAAATATGAGGGAATACTTGGAATAAGCCGAAAAGATGTGAATAATGATAATAAATTATAATTTGCCCTGTAATAAGATACCTAGCTAGATCCTATGCATCTTATTTACTATTTACTTTACTATACTTTACTGTTAATCTTATATATCGTTGTACCAGCCTGTTTAAACTGCTGGCTATACTTAATACCTACTTCATTTAATCCTAAGAATTCATATGCAAATTTTTTTTACACTACTATAAGTACCTGACCAAATAACGAGCCCTTAATCTTAAATAAACCAACCGTCAAAACAAATTGCTTTCATTTCATTTCGTAGTTTTGTACACTGTAAACAATAAGTTGATTTTTGAAACTTTGTAATACAATTGGGGCATGTAATCTTCATGCAAAAATATATTTTCAAAACCCCAAATCAAATCTGCACTTGACGAATTTTGAAACAATCATTTTTATATAAAAGTATCGCAAATATTTGAACAACACCTATTGTCTAAAGACAACATGCGCTGTGAATACGCTACCACGTGGCAACAGCATGATAAATACAAATAAATGTACACTTATATCCATACAACAGTAGTGTAGTATGGATATTTGGCAAGGAACAGCATAGGTGGACTTTGAACATGACAAAATTTGGCTCAAAACACGCCAATTCACACAAAAGTCTAACAAGATAAAAATAGCCAAATGCATACAAACATTGGTGAAAGCCAAAAACTGGATCAATCAGCAAATTATGCAGAAACTTTATCTATTGTCCAAGACCTTGATTTGCAACGAAGATGAGAAGTACTTTAATCAATGATAAATTGTGATAGGGAAATTTGAATTAAACCACTCCATTCAAACGTATAACAATATCGAGGTGCAAATACATTCAAATATTTAGAGTTTCAGACCATGAGTTTTTCCAAGCCGCACTGGTCAGCGGTAATTTTCTAACCGTTTGTGTCCGAACATAAAGAAATCATTTTTTTATATTCCATTCTACATGAACCGAAGACAAGAAAAGCGTTTTAATAATCTATTCCATTCAATATATTAGGGGAGGCCTATGTCCAGCAGTGGACTAATATAGGCTGATGATGCATGTTGATGATTCAATATAAGAAGAGACAAAATAAGTTGTAATAGGTACGACGATTTAGGAATCTATTTCGGTAAATATAAACTCTGAATAAGTCAACGATGAAGATGCCAACGATGCAAGGTGAAGGAAGTTCGTAGTGCCAAGAGCGGTGATACCCGCGGTCGACAACCCTTGCTGGACATATGAAGAACACAATAAAGCATTGATGACGTATTGGTTGCCTCTGGTAGCATAGGTCAGTAAAATCGACACGAAGATCAGAAACATTCCGGACAGAGATGAAGGAAAGTCAAACGTAACATTAAAATTAAACCGCATGCTGGATATTTGCTAGTTTTGATCCGTAACTGCCGACATGTATATGTATCAGTTATCTTTATCTAGTACCCATAACACCAGCTCTGCTTAGCTTGGGGCTAAATAATGGTGTCTGAATTGTCCAGCATTATTTTTTTATTTGTGCAAAGTCGGGCCACTACGTAGCACTTGTATCTGATAGTAAATGGTACTACTTACTATTACTAGTGATAGGAAACCAACTGTTTTATTAGGTTGTTATCATAAAAATGGTAAATTCGTGTTAATAGTCGTTTCTAAGCCTAACTACGGATGTTCACTATTTAGTGAACATCCATATTAGACTTATCTCTGTTTATATTGGTTTAGTTCGGTTTATTTATATTTACATTCTAATACACAGTAGGTGCCTACATGATAGTGAAAACGATACCGACATGAATCTGATAAAATTATCTTTTCCGACTTATATGATTGTCTTTTCCGACTTAACGCTATGATTTTATGAATGAAGAAATCGTCACGCTGGGATCTCCTCGCCCATTGGGTTCCTTCCTGTATCTACCTATCCAAAAAATATCATTATTGTTTTGATAGATAAACCGTGCCTAGCTAAATATTTTCTATCATTTATCTAGCTAGCCAGATTAGCTAAAAATCCAAACAAGTCATCGAACTCAAATTAGTTAAGTACACCGCTTCTTGAGTACCTACGTACCTACAGTATTGAAGACAATAATTATTTAAATTAATCTACAGGCCCGTTTAGAATACTAATATCTAAGAATACACACACGGATGAAAACTAAGGTAAAATACTCATAACTTCATACTTACTTTTCGTCTGTCATTTTCACTGATTTGCACTAATTAAATTTAAAAGTTCAAAACACTAACACAGGGATATTTTTGCACAATTAATTATTATCACATTATTTGTTGTATAATTAGAACACTTATCTATAAATTGGAACGTTCGTGTGTGTGTGTTGTCATTTTAATGACGCGTGTGTTCTTCGGCAGTTGGGACTATACTGACAGGGTAGGAGTAGGTTTCTCATTTATATTTTGTTTGTTTAAGGGCTTCCTTGGGCACGTGTTTTTCACGTACTGCATTTGTGTATTGTATCTACGTTAAATTACTGCTCGTTGCTATTCAAGATAATCATGTGTATCCAATTCATAGATAATTATTTACGCGCTGGTAATTTATTGATTGTAGCGTAAAATTCAACTTTAAATAACTCTGAATTGTCTTTAGCTTGAATTATTTATACGGTGAATTGAACCTCATTTTACTTAATATCTTACCACTACATATTTACAATTCAAAATAACTTGGGTGATCGAAGTTAGATACCTACCTTCCTACTTAAACGGTGTTTGCATTAGACGTGTGCGCCGCGCCGACCCGCCGCCGCCGCCGGCAAATTTTCCACGCCGCCGCCGCCGATCGGCCAATCGGCGTGAAATCGGCGTGGAACGTATTCTTTTAGACGCTTTGAAAACTCCCTTATTTTATTGATTACTAGCTGCGCCCCGCGGCTTCGCCCCCGTGGAAATGTATGTTTCCAACTTTCTTAATTTTTTCTTTCATAAGAACCTTCTCCTGACAATAACAAACACAACAAAGAAAGAATTAGCGAAATCGGTCCAGGCGTTGTTGAGTTATGCGCTTACCAACACATTTTGCGATTCATTTTTATATTATAGATTACATTGTCCGACACCTGCTACCTACAATTAAGTTGTAGTCAAAGAAGAAACCGCGCCGCGCCACGATGTCAAAGGGTACCGCGATGTCAAAGGGTACCGCGAACCGAACAAGGGTATCAAAAGTCACCGATTCAGACAGATACAGGTGCCGATATAGACTTGGAGGAGACACCGTAGGAAAATAAACTTTATCAAATATCAAGTCAATTCCACTAGAAAGATTCAGACTAAATTTATATTGCATAAATTGCATTTAATTATTTTCAAAACCTTACGAAGTTACCACAAAGGCACAAACACTGTAAGGGGTACGAAACGTCAGGGTTTTAAATATTTTTCAATTTCGAAACTGACTTTCTAAATTTGGAAGCTCAATTTCGAAAGTTCGAAGTTAAGACAGAAAATGTAACTTTTATTCTCCTGTCCCTTTACACATAGAGTTAGAATCGGAAAAGTGATTTACCTAATCCAAAACCTACGAAAATACTTTGATTACGTACCACATTAAGTGTCACCGACGCGCTTGCACTGCACGTATGCAACGAGCGCCCGTCCGAGTCGTTTCGCTGAAGCCTGGCAGAGAACTGGTTAACCTACTTCTATAATTTTACGTTGTTGTAATTATCACAGATCATGATAATTACAATTAAAACAAATGAGCTAACTACAGACTGTTGCAAACAATCTACAGCAGGGCACGGGGATTGTTGTCTAGGGTAGAATAGAGAAAAATTACGTCACTTTGTTAACGAATTCTATAATGTACGCAATGTACCTATGACGATGCGATGTCGATAATGTCTATTCTACCCTAGATAATAATCTTCGTGCTTGGCCTAGAGGTAGCTCAAATGATCCATATCAATACCAGTCGGAAGCATCCCCAAGAGGCTGGCTGCATTGCCCCGCTGTATGCCTATGCTGATGCGCTGCGCCAGATACTCACCAGCTCTCACAGGCTCACTGTCGCTTCGACTCAACGCTCAGATACATTTTAAGAAAACCGAAGAACTAGAGGTCTCGACTCCAAGAGGAGCAAATGTATAGGCTCTGTCGAGACCTGCATGTTTGCGCCTCTTAAGATTCTCGGCCAAATCTTCCCCCGCACCTGCCCTCACGGATGTCCTCGGAACATGGGGAGGCCTATCGTGTGGGACGCTACATGCGTCGACACGCTAGCGCCTTCCCAACTCCCATGGGATTAGTGTCATACCGTCGGGCCTCTTACCATCGTCACGCAACAGACCATTCGGTTTGAAAATAGCTGGTACGTTAGCGATGACAAAGACTCGCCGGATGATGTCGCCGGCTGGCATGGCGAGATATCCGATCGGCGGCCCTAGTACACGATAATCCGTGATGATCAAGCTGTTCGACAGCAATACCGCACTGGCATTGGCATTGATGAGGCGCGCAACATCTTGCACCCAACCGAAGACTTGTTACGATACGGAAAGTTACGGGATCCAATAAAGTACCTGTGTTATATGAATGAAATGCTTGCAACCAATGTTCTGACTCCCATTTTCTAAGAAATCGAATAATATCGCAAAAAAATTTCGACTTCGACGGGACTTGCACTCGCGTCCTCCCCTCAGTACGGGGATGTGATAACCAACTACACCACGAAGTCAAGTGACGTGGGAGTCGAAAATCTTTGCGACTTTCTACGGACTCAAGCGCCGTCAGCTCCACCTACAGGGGAAACATTAAAGTTTATCCAATCCTGTTCAAAGACTAAAGTTACGTTTTAAAGTTACGTTAAATTTTTGCGATATTATTCGATTTCTTAGAAATTAGAAATTATCCAGAGTGCGAGGCTTTCGCACTATAATAACAAAAACGTTAGATTTAGAGCAACGCGATACCTCTCGTCAAATGAACTAAACGTAACTTTGGTCTTTGAACAGGATAAACAAATAACAAAAACGTTCTGACTCCCATTTACTGAATTAAATGTATTACATTTTCGTTAGTTGATAATATAAACCTATAAACCCCTAAAAAAGTTAGGGCATCCACCGTTTTGCCGCTGAGAGAGCTGCTCAGGTGGTTTCAAATGTAGCCAGCCGCTGAGAAAGCTCTCTCAGCTTCAACACTGGTCACATTTCACTCTTTCATAGCAGGCGTCCGTTCCGCGACTGCGTAAGGTGCCTTATTTGCGTGGGTAAATCATCGAAACAAAAAAAATTAGAAAGTTCGAATTTGTGGCCACCAAATACGAACTTAAGAAATGGCCAAAAAAGATTATGAACTTCGAATTTACGAAACTTCGAAGTTACGAAATGCACCTCCTAATGTACTCGTATATTATAATGGATATCAGTTATCTATCTAGTATAGTACCCATAACATAACACAAGCTCTGCTTAGCTTGGGGCTAGATAATGCTGTGTGAATTATCCAGCATTATTTATTTATTACTTTATACCTACGCGCCGATTTCACGCCGAAATCACGCCGCCGCCGCCGATTTTAAGCCGGCGCCCGCCGCCGATCATTTTAACGTCGGCGCACACGTCTAGTTTGCATACAGTCGTCCTCAATTTGCATAAACGTAAGTTCAAAGAATAATTGCAATTTTATATGCTTAATAATGACTACGCTACCTTAGTAACATGGCCATCTAGACTTAAAATTACTAAGTACCTACTAGTTTTGTATTTTAGAGCCCAATAAATTCATCTGAAGTCTTAAAGATGTCAATAGAAAATGATGAAGATAATTTATTCACTTTGAAGATATCATTGATTCGAGTGGAAACTTTAAGCCTAGAGCTGGTATAAATTTTCCGTTTGCCAATCCCGTATCTAATGAAGGTACCATCATCCTTTACGGCAAGGCAACACAAGCTAGGTAAACATGATCAGTCTTTTGTATATTTATATTGCAGTTGACGTTGAAACAGTATCTTGGGGCTAATTTTAGGTTCTCAAGAATTTGCAGCCAAAAAGTGTCCATAAAATTCATCGATATAATTGCTTGTTTTCAAGACACTGGAATGTACATTCTACGTAAAATCGATTATCGGTCAATGTCCATGAAAATGAACTTTAGGACCGAGAAGTTCATAAAACTAAAATAACTTCGGCTGGAAGTCGTCCAGTGACCGTGCATTTTGCTGTATAAACAAGGGTACCTAGTAAGGTACTAATGCTTATAGAAAAGTAAGCATGGACATAATGATATAATGATAAAACTCTTTATTCGCAAAGAAAATTACAATCAAATAATAGAAATAAATTAGACCTAGTACTTATAACTGAAACAATTGAGCTAACTGCAGACTTGCAAATAATCTACAGGTAGCTCAACTGATCATTTGCTCCCCTTGGAGTCAAGACCCTGGGTCCGTGAGGTAGCGAGGCTCTTCAGGTTTTTAAAAAATTGTCTGAGCGTTTGGTCGCAGCGACGCGTGACCCGAGAACTGGTGAGTATCTGGCGCAGCGCATCAGCATTGCCATACAGCGGGGCAATGATAAAATGATATAACATCCAATCTACCTATCCAATAAGTACTTAAGGCGAATAGTAGGGTGGATAGTGGCGCCACTAAATATTTAATTTTATAATTACGTTATACAAGGGAATTATCAAGAAATCGGACCGCGCGTAGACGATATCTATCATAAGCTTTTTTAAATGTATCTGTAATAGTTTTGTTTTGTGTTATTCAATCAAAAACCGTGTTTGGAGAGCTTGGTGGCCACCAATAGGAACTAAACTCTTGAAACAGGTATCTGCCTAAATAATACAGTACAAAACTATTAAAGATACATTTAAAAAAAGCTTATGATAGATATCGTCTACGCGCGGTCCGATTTTTTGATAATTCCTTTGTATAACGTAATTATAAAATTAAATATGTAGTGGCGCCACTATCCACCCTACTAGTCGCCTTAACTCAATTATTTACTCAATATGTATTTCGTTATCTCTAGTAGAAATATAGGGCACTAGCTGCATCGATATTAGGTAACTATTAATACATTGTAGATCCAACAATTTTAGTTTTATGCCCCCTTCACAAGTTTTACACACCTTCCACGACAAACACGACTGATGAACGTCCAAATTTTGACAGACAGTTGTCACTGAATCATGGGTGCTTTTGGATTGTTTGATCTAAAAGCTTGGCGCTCTTGGTAGGTTTGACTTACAAGCACAGCTTCGCATGACATGACTAACATGACTCTGGTGGTAAGGCACCCAAAGTAAAAGAACCTTCTCCTGACAATAACAAACACAACAAAAAAAGAATTAGCGAAATTGGTCTAGCCGTTCACGCGTGATGCCGTGACCAAGGGAAATAGGGATTCGTTTTTATATATTAAGATAATTATAGATCTATGACTACGCAAACTTTCATAATACGAGCCTTATTCCAAAATAAAAACTGGCCAAGAATAATGCTTTATTATTATTTGTAAAGATCAATGATCCTTGGGGACATTCAGGTCACAAGTATAAAACCTATCTTGACATGTACTCAAACAGACAATGTAAAAACCGCTCATTATCAGTGGATCAAAGTACTTATTTGAATAAGATACGAGAGCACGTCAGAAAAAGTTATTCTATTTTTTTCAGGCGGTTTAACAAACTGAGTACCTACCTACTAGTGAATTTTTCACTGATTTTATAAATAGCATTTTAGTTATTAGTGTAGTGTTTTGTACACAAACATTGTACATGGAGTCTGGTTAGCATAGAGTTTTTTGGTGCCAATGATGATGATATTGATAATAAATGTTTAGTTTAAAATTTTTGCATCGTGCATATCCTTAACTAAAGATGATGCTTGTAGACTAGTCACATCATGTTCATAGTCTTTTTTTATTGTACTATTCTACCGACTATCCGTGACAACCTTCAATAAGCTTTCTGGTATTTATTAATTTGTAATTCTGTTAATTTTTAGCCCTTTGGCATTCCCCTAAATAAATAGTGTATCTATAATTCTTCCAGTTTGATTTGAACTAGGTACCTACATAAAGTAGGTAGGTGGTAATGCTTAGCAGGTATAATAAACAGTGACGGAACCGTGGTCCCACTGCGATGTCCCACTGGTGGGACAAAACTTTTTCGTGGTCCCACCAAACACACACTTGACTGTCCACAACCTCCCACCCCCGCGAAGCGGGGGGGGGGTCAACATCCCCATCCACAGGGGGGGGGGGGTTCGTGGCGACTCTGTGACTGGAAGGGTGTGTGTATATATATAATTGCACCCAGAGCCATATGTTGAACGGTCAAGTGTGTGTTTGGTGGGACCACAAAAAAGTTTTGTCCCACCAGTGGGACATCGCAGTGGGACCACGGTTCCGGAGTGTAATAAACTAGTTAAAAATAGTCGCCGTGTTAACAAGAACATTTGCGTCAGCTTTGCATTTTAACTGATGGGATGGACCTCTAAAAAGTTTCTGATTTTTAGAGGTCCATCCCATGGATAAGCAAGGATGCCTATCCGTCTCCAAAGACCACGTGAAAGAAGACACTTCTTTCGGAAGCTACTACAAACTAGTAAATACAATAAGCAGAAATTTCATTGCACGATTTTGAAAAGGCAATAATCCGATATGACGCCGGTCATATGACTTCCCTTTGCCACTTGAAATAAATGTCGATCGTAAACTGTTAAAACTAGTACCTAAGTACAAAATGCAACCATTGCATTGCACAATATCGATTGCATTAACAATACCAATCATGACACCCAGTCATGTCTTCCTTCTCACGTGAAATAAATGTCGATCGGAAGCTAAACTAGTAAGTAGGTACAAAATGCAGATATTGCACTGCATAATTTCAATGGCATTGACATTATCAATCATGACACCCAGTCACGTCTTCCCTCTCAAGTGAAATATATGTCGATCGGAAGCTAATAAAATCTAGTTACAAAATGCAGAAATCGTATTGCACAATTTCGATGGCATTAACCATATGATATGACACTCAGTCATATGACTGAATAATTAGCTTATCTTTACTGTCCTGTTTGTGACAATACGCCTTCGTGATGTTACACTTTACACTAGAATATTATTGTAATTCATAAAGTACATTGTAAATAATAGCATTTTTCGTTATCTCACGCGGTTTGTGTATCTTTCAGCGAAAACATGAGTTGTTTATTCCTTTATGACATCGACCTAGGTATACAATTACACTCATATTATAAATGCGAAAGTTTGGATGTATAGATGTTTGGAAGTTTGTTTCCCATTCACGCCAAAACTACTGAACAGATCGGGCTGCAAAGATGTAGACCTGGAATAACATACGGGAATAGGCTACTTTTATCCTAGTTCATACTTAAATATTTTTTTAAGATACTGTGTAGTTCTGCGACAACTCAATGCCTAGTTATTAGACTTCATTGTTCTCTTAGATAGCAAATATTTGCGTATTGTGAGTAATTTCGTCAAGAATTTTTAATACAAAACAAAGTTTAAAAACCTTAAATCATCTCTATTTTTAGAAACCTAATATTGAAATTCAAAAACAAGATCAAAAAAACCAAAAATATATAAAGAAAGGTTATTGACCTACATTATTTATCACGTATTTACTACTAGTTTATGCCCGCGTTGTTTCCATCAAAAGGTTTAAAGGTGATTTCTATCTCATGGGAACTGATTTACGGGATAAAAAGTAGCCTATGTTTGATTCCAGGATTAGAATTACAAAATTTCAGCCCGATCCGTTCCGTAGTTTTGGCGTGAAGAGGTAACAAACATCCATCCACCCATCCAAACTTTCGCATTTATAATATTAGTGTGATGTAATATCGCTCTTACCATACATTTTCAACCAAATGTCTGACGGGTTCAACTATAGAGATATAAAAACGCAATTTCTTATCAATTACTTTATTGTTTGCGATAATAGTTGCAATCGGTAATAATTATGAATTATGATTATTTTACAAGATTATTGCTTTAAACATATTTGATTAATACTTAAGCAAATATAGGTACGATAAGTAAGATTAGTAAAGTATTATGAAGATTCGTATTAATAAAGTTAAAATATAACAAAAGGCACTATCGTAGAAGTACTTACATAATTTTAAACTTATGTATAGTTTTTCTTTACCTTATTAGAAAAACTTTACACTTGACTCTCCAACAAACCTCAAGAATTACCATAGATAATTGAAACACCTTCAGCCTCATAAAATTAACATGCACATGGCACCATAAAAAAAATATACGCATCGACTTGAGAACTTCCTCCGTTTTTTCGTCGGTTAAAAAGTATTAACATTTTGCTAAGCCAAGAGTTTGTATCTGAGCTGATGATTCTACCAGTATACGTATACAGGGTGTTCAGCGGACCGTGTACCATATGGTACGGGGTAGTAGGTGGAACCTAGTTTAATAGTTTGGCGGATTTTTTAACCCTGAAAAGCCGCTCGGCTATTTTAAACATTTTTCGATATTTTGCCGGAATTTCATCTATTTAGTGCTGTTACTTTTTTTGTGCGAAAATACATGGCTTAAATTTTTTTTATTACATCTGCACGTGCTAGATGCGTTATTATCAGGGTATTCAAAATGGCAGATTTTTTGAATAAATACTTATTTTGTTTTGTAGTTTACGAGTATGAAGTTTTGACAAATGTGGCATACTACTGAGACTTTTTAATTCAATCCAAATTTGAACATAGTTTTTAATTTTCACTTTTCAACACTTTGCATGCCCATAGCTGCTTTAATTAACTAGATCTTATGTTAATATTTATTTTAATAGTACGGGATAAAAAGCTCTAAGTAATAAAAAAAATGTGAGCCAGATTATTTCGCACAAAAAAGTTACAGTAGGTACTAAATATTTGAAATTTCGGATAAATATCGAAAAATCTTTAAATAAATTCCATAAATTGCCAAGCGGTTTCTCAGGGTTAAAAAAGCCGCCAAGCATTGCACTTTGTTCCTCCTGCCCCCAGTTACCATATGGCACACGATCTGCCGAACACCCTGTATAACCTGCGAAGGTACTTATAGAAAGAGATTGTGAATCACGCCATCTCTCGTGCTGTGTTGCTCAGTTGAATGCGTTCCTAAGCGGGACTACATGAGAGACGACGTCATTCTCAATCCCATTCTCAAACTACGCAGGTTATACTTTGTTTTGCTTGACATTTCGGTGAAGTGCAACAAACTTGTCGGTAAAGGTAGATAGATAGAATATACTTCTCTGCACGTAAGTTGTACATGGGCGAGAATAATGCTGGCATTCTCAACCTGCCAACCTTTGGGTGCTTGTGGACAACAATTATTTAGTAGGTAGTGCTAGATTAAAAAAATTACAGAAACACTAGAAAAATAATAATGATAAGTAGAATTAATAATTCGTGTTTTTACCATTAACTCTAAATTAGCAAACGCTACGTCTTATAAACTATTAGTTGCACATAATCATGTCTTAGGTAGACGGTATTAAATTTTACTGTAGCTATCGACCATGTAATTATGCTATTTATTGCCAACCAGTGCCTTAATACAACTTAAAATTATTAGTATTTAAGTCACTTATTCACTTCAAGTGTCATTGAATTATTTCCACATCACTTTTACCCGTTTTTTTTGGATATTTTATCAATCACAAGTACAAAATTGTTTTTAAGTACACACTGAGATTCCACTTTTTACTTCACTTATGACAGTTTGATAATTGTTTGTATCACAACGTAAGGTTTCCACTAACTGGTGATAATACAGTTTAAATTATTATGTTAACCAGCCTTTCATTGAAGCAGGTATATCAGAAGCGATTTCTGATGCATTTGATTTGAAACCGTAAAATCAATGTAGTAATGCTTCAATTTCCCTAGCCTCGTAGCTTCGTGGCCTCTTCTTTTTGTTATAAAAACATGAGAATATTCGTTGAGCGATTAAGAAAGAGTCCATCACGTTGCACAATCTCCCTGTTTTAGTTCTCTCCATTTATTTAGATTAATTTTATGTTCGTCCCATTTTAGACACCGTGTTTTAGAACGCTGTTGATTGAGATTGTTATATTTTTAGAGAAAATTTACAATAGATAGCCGTTGTCTTGACTTATCGTGCGTTAATCCATAGACGTGTAGATTCAACACAATACACCATGGACGAAATAAATCCAATCAAATAAACCTATGGCAGAAGTTGTCGGTGTTACTCCTCGTGCCTCGGGCAGCACGTTAAGCCGTTGATACTCTGCCTGACCTCTCCCCGGCCGGTACGGTCTGTCGTCCCATCGGATTAAGAGAGTGAGGACGAGAGAGTACGTCTGTTTGCGCATATTCTTGCGCATTTAATCCGGCCGGCGCGGCGCGGCGCACATAGCTAGTCTCCAATGACGGCCGCCGTGGCCGAATCGGCTAGGAGGACATCAGCATCATCATCTATGGTTACACAAAAATCTCAACTCAACACGTAACGGTTAGTTGGTGCACTAAATACCTACTCGTAATATTTATGCAGAATAAGGTACCTTTATTTCTGAGTTACTTTTGTTGTTTTTCTTCTTAGTTCTGGATGGTAGAAACTCGTGCCAGGAACCTATATTGCCTTATTCATCATGTTTTCAGATAGGGCTTTAAGAGTTCTTTATTGTTCGGCTAGGTATATGGGGTTTCTGGTGTATCGTTTTCTTCCCTTTCTTCTTCCTTCGGTGAAACCACTCCAGGCAACAGGATGTAGGGGGCGCCACTGAAAAGAGACGAGTCGTTAAGAAATTGCTTTCGTAGTAACACGTAGTGCCATGGCGGTGGCGGCCGCGGCGTTAGAATCGACATTTCCAACTCAGCCGTGGATGTCGTAAGAGTCGACTGAGGGAACCTACCAGGCCCGCGATTACGGTGTGGTAAGGCACGGCATTACGGCTCAAACGTTAGCAGTTGAAAAGTTCGGGTACGCGTTCACAGACCGGCATCGGACAATCCGCTGACAAGTGCGTCCACTGATCGGCAATCCGAATGGCGTCATTCGCATTAAGGCTCTACCTCCCCGAACACTAGCGCCGCCACATATTTTATCTTATTATTACCTCGAAGAAAGGAAATTCCAAAAATTACGTTGGGCAATTTGTGATACCTATCATAAGCATTTTTTTAATGCCTCTATAAATTTTTTAGTTTGTATATTGTAGGCAGAGATGCGAAGTTGCTCTTTGTTGCCACCATGGTGGCCAAAAACAGCAACTTCGCAACTCTGCTTAAAGTATACAAAATAAAAAAATTACAGATGCATTAAAAAAAAGCCTATGATAGGATTCACAAATTGCCCAACGTAATTTTTGGAATTTTCTTCGACGTAATAATAAGATAAAATATGTGGCGGCGCTAGTGTTCGGGGAGGAGGAGCTTTAAAAGGAAAAGTCGCCTTCAAGAATCCTCGCCGGCAATGCCGACAGTCCGCCCCGTGCGGTACTAATCTTTTATGTAAACCATTGATGGGGCCAGTGTGGATTGTCCGATGCCGGCCTGTGAACGCGCACTATAACGTTTCAACTGCTAACACTTGAGTCGTAATGCCGTGCCTTACCACACCGTGATCGCGGCCCTGAGGAAGGGCAGCAGTTTCTTCATGTGTATATTTAACACCTCGACTGCGATTGCCAATCCACCTGTAGAGCGTGGTGGTTATGACAAAAACCCCGTTTGGGGCAGCCATTCAAAAAGTATGTGAAGTATATTGTGTGCTGATGAAAGTGACTGCCTATGATAAAATACACTGGCCTGTAAAACTAAGTACTTATCACACTTTTAAAAATTATTTATATTCTGATGACAATTAAAATAAAAACGTTTCATAGCAAATTTTATAAGTTTTCTTTGAAACTATAGTAAACTAGGTAGGTATACATTAGTAAAATTTTTAACTTATAAAAGACAAAACAATAAAATAGCCATTTTTAGCTAAGTGTCCAAAAACTCAATTAACATTTTATAAGTATGTTTTACGTGTTAATTAATTTTTAAATCTGCTGTATTCTGAGCGCGAGGAAGCAATACCAGTTAGGTATTGCCTCGGCTCTGATTACAGCTACGAGCTGGTTTGGCTTACTAAACACTAGGTTTCGGAGCAGATCCGATTTTGGGGAATATTCTCCCATTCTTCTATCAGGGCCTGTTTTAGTGCCCCGAGGGTGGTAGGTATGCAGCTTTTGACTAGCCTTCCTAGCTCATCCCAGGCGTGCTCAACACTTAAAAAGTTGTGTATAGGTACTTAAAAAGTTATTGCAATTTTAAAAGTGTGATACTTTGTTTTGCAGGCCAGTGTAGTTCAGGTTCGACAATGTTCGCCATGGCAGGTAGCACAAGAGACTGGGCAGTTCAGCTCAGTGCACTACAGGATGGGAGGTAGGCGGCTAAGTTGGCTGATTGCTTTGATGGTAGCTTAGGTTGCGTCGATGGTAGCTATACGCGTGGTTTCGAGTTCAAAAACCGAAAGCAGTCATCGCCTATATCCAGTATTTCCATCTGCTGTATTCAGTTGTATTTTCATCTGCCATCCAAGCTAACATCTTGCAGTGCGGCTATGGCCTTGGCTATGGTTTTGAGCGAGGTTTATACACTTGCAAGTTCTTGCAGCAATTAGATATCTTGACTCTCACGTTAGTGTTCTACTCACGTCGGTGAATCATAGAAATTATTGCAGAGGTTATTGTTGTTCTTACCTTTACCTACTCATGCATCTTTTTATGTCCCAAATACAGACAATAAAGATAAAGACTATTGTTTATTTTTCTTGTTTGTGCAATAGGACCTTCATATGTATGTGCGGGGATCATAGGTAATCAATGCTCTCACATTATATCGTGCAAATGTAACATCTTTAAGTAACACTAAGATAATAAGTTAGTTATCCTAATGCCAAATAAATTATTTTGTATTTTTTTGTATATCATTTTTATGAAAGTGATCGGAGTGAGCAAAGCGAATAAGGATCTCTGTGGCAGCTTGGTGATTTGGCTGTATGGTTAAATGGTCACTTCGAGCATAACTGTCCAACCGTTGATCTGATTTGCGTGAAATTAGATAGGTGTATATATAGGTATCTACTGATATGACTGAAATGTGTGAAAGTGCTGGTAACTTAGCGAGACGAAATCCATCGAGGGGTTTTTGAGAGGTAAGCGGGGGTCCAAAGGGGCTTAAAATCAATCAATTATATCAAGTGGGGTCTCGTAAGAAAGGTATAGGACCTAAACTTCAGCACCTACATGTCAAAATGCTTTTCTTTCGTGTATAGTTTTTTAAACAATTACGAACCATCTTACAAGAGCTCTTATTTAGCAGGGGTTCTATGAATTCGTCGTAGGTAAATTTTTCAATGGCTTCAGTCTTTTTATTGTTGTGAATTTTTTATTATTAATTTCTAAAATCTATCCTATTAATCCTATTAATATTATAAAGCCGAAAGTTTGTGAAATCTGAATTTTTCGTTACCTAAGATCTCCAAAACTAATACTGAACAGATCAAGATGAAATTTGGTGTACGTTTAGAGCAAAGCCTAACTTAGATAATAGGCTACTTATTATTCCGAAAATACGCGTCCGAAGCCGCGGGCAGAAGCTAGTTTTTTTTTTTTTTCATAGTTTGTCCTTTATTTTACCTGACTTTGAACATTGTCATTGATTTTCTTAGACCTTTAGGATTTGAAAAATTCTTTCACCGTTAGGAAGCTTACTTTTCAGGGAGTGACATAGGCTATATTTTATCCCGGAATTCCCACGGGAACAGGAACTACGCGGGTGAAACCGCGAGGCGATCGTCTATTGTGTAATAAATATTATATTATTATAAAGAGGAAAGATTTGATCGTTTGTTTGTTTGTATTGAATAGGCTCCGGAACTACTGGACCGATTTGAAAAATTCTTTCACCGTTAGGAAGCTTACTTTTCAGGGAGTGACATAGGCTATATTTTATCCCGGAATTTCCACGGGAACGGGAACTACGCGGGTGAAACCGCGAGGCGATCGTCTAGTGTATAATAATAATAAATAAATAACCGTTAAAAAAATCTCTGCATATTGAGCCTTAGGGTCACTGATCTCCATCATCTCAGTCCAGTGACACCCACTGCTAGGTATGAGTATAACACCATTATAAGACTATGTACATATCGTAGATCGTAGAATCAGACTCGTTTGTAGACTGGCTAGGCCGATTGCTAAGCGGCGCAATTCAGTTAATTGTCAATTAGGTATTCCCTACGAATCGGCAATCGTTTTGAAATCGGCCTAGTTATGCTACAAATGGGCTAATTCTCCGATCCTGTGGCGACATACACATTAGGCGTTTTAAAAACCGTCTGGACCCCTATGCGTAACTCCGTACACACCAAAACGCGATTCTATTCAAGTGCGCGTCAGATTTTTCAGAGAGCTTGTAAGCTTTGCGTTCCTTTTTATTATGCGTTTGTGTGTAGACATTAGGTATGCGTTTTAAAAACCGTCTGGACCCCTATCCGTAACTCCGTACACACCAAAACGCGATTCTATTCAAGTGCACGTCAGATTTTTCAGAGAGCTCGTAAGCTTTGCGTTCCGTTGTTATGCGTTGTTGTGTGTACGGTACGGGGGAGGTGACCATATGGTTTTTAAAAAAGACTTTACCAAATCGCGCGCCTTAAATGTTTAAAATAGTCTTATACACAGCAGTGGCCTAATCTGTACTTGGTCGAAGTCTCCTCATATAAACGCCAGCTCAATCGGTCCTTGCTGGGCGCCTCAACTAGTCTTCCGACCACCTTGACGGATGCTGTTGGATCTGACCATCGGCAGTTTTGCCTCGAGAACGTGTGATGCTCCCTAGCAGTACCACGGTCTGAATCAGTAGTTTTTTAAACATGAAAATTTTGTACGTTTTAGGTACTAAATTGTACGTCTAAAATAAAAATAGGTACTTCAAGTTTTTATACAAAATTAGAAGTCGGCTTGGTACGTGGTATGTTTCAGCTTGTACCTAAAAAACTAGGCACGCTAGGAGATGACTAATAAGTGAAAAATTGTACGACATTTTTACTTGTGATCTTGTGACCAAAGATCTGATGCTGTACGTCAAGTTTTCATAGATTTTTTTTTCCTCATTGGTATATCATTATCTGATCAAAAATTGGTTGTCTGTAAAGTCGGTTTACTGACGATAGTTGAACGTGACAACGTCTTAAGAAAATACTGATGGAATGGTAGCATTTGATACTCGATCAAAACATGTACATGTACTATAGTATAGCAGCTGTCCACGCAGACGCATCGCTCACTCAAGTAGGAGAGAGACGGATGTCGAGCGCTCTCGCTTGCACTTCAAGCCTTACATGGAACGCCTCAGAGCGAGGTAACGCCGCATGACGTCATGTTTTTTCGTGCGTGCAGCCGGCTCTATCGAATTATAAGACGTTGTCACGTCAAAAACATAAATGTGAATTTTCATGTATAAAAAAACCATTGATTCAGACCGTGGTACTGCTAGGTAGCATCACACTCGAGAACGCCTCGCTCCTACCAAAATCACTTTTGATAGGTACAATAACATTTGATTTTCTGTCTGCTCACTTTAAATTAATTTCCAAGTTTATCGCTGATGTGATGTTTTTTTTTTCATTTCTTAAACAATTTCATAAAATAGGTCAAGGTGACCTTGACCAATTTATGAAATTGTTGGATATATGGCACTTACCGCAGAATATATTCGTGAAATGTGCAAGTGCTAGGTGCGTTATAGGGCACCTATAGTATGTAAACGGGATACCTAACCAGCACTTTACTGACTGTATGACTATCGATAGATAGTGGAACAAACTCGCTGCTGTGAACAGAATAGACCTATTTGCAACTAATGCTCAATCATCACGCTTAAATCCACGACCACTCAATGATTCAAAATGAAGACTAAGTATCATTTAAAGCCTGGTGAGTTTGTTTGTATTACGCACTTTTCTAGTAGATATACAGAGGCGACAAAGCAAATGTCACTAATTTGTGGCATTCGTTGCCATCTTGGTTTTTTACTAAGCAAGTACCTTACCAAACCAAACCAAACCATCGGTTTACTATGTGGTATCGTCTCAGAATTATCACGTAGAATTCTTAGATGAAATATAAACTCTAGTATCTAGAGATAGTATCTAAATATAAACTTTAGTATCACGAGATTCTATTATCCTATTCTGTCGATATAGACTCTAGATAAATCTGGAGTTTAGATAGTGCGGGCGGTGCTATTTGTACGAAGAGATTGATAGAAATGGTTTCATACTTGACACTTTGGTGCGTCTTTCCATCTGTAGTTTATTTAATCGAAGGTAAAATGCCAAAATGTGTCAATCAGTGACGATACCATTGTCATAGTGAAGCGATTAGTTCAGCAGAATATAACCTGATGATAACTACATCGATAGTTTTATAGTGTTTTTAAATGTCTTGATGATACAATGATCAAATCAAAGAATTTCGTTAAGTAACTTACCTACCTAATTCATAAGTTAACTTAGGGCGGTGAAATAAGACACAGCAAAGCCAAGATCCATTTATTAATACCATAAATCAAAAAACTTAATCTATATGTGTTCACCGTTGTCTGATTAGCCAAAATAGTAAGATTTGTTACTCGCTGAACACATCTCTATATTCCAGCCAAATTAGATGTGAAATACTTGTAAACATCCCACAGCAAAGAGAACTTAAATTCTCATGTTTCGTTACGTCTAGTTTCCGACAAAATTGTTTGCAATATTTGCTGAAGGTAAGATCTCAAATTAACAGGGAATATACATATTTTGAC
This sequence comes from Eupithecia subfuscata, assembly GCA_963564075.1. Classification (NCBI taxonomy): domain Eukaryota; kingdom Metazoa; phylum Arthropoda; class Insecta; order Lepidoptera; family Geometridae; genus Eupithecia; species Eupithecia subfuscata. The sequence continues at coordinate 9,970,964 of OY751103.1, read as the reverse complement.
GAATACACGGCAACTTATGAATTTTGGAGCATGGACTATGGAGTTTTTTATGAGTACGGACGGTTTGTTTAAAAAACATTTTACATCGGATTTGGCGGGAGTATAAATAGGCTTATCAATAAAAACCAAATTACTTAAGAAATACTTCGAGATAGGATAGGAATGGATGTTTTTTAGCACTGTAGGATGTTGTGAATCAAAAATGCATTTTCTTTAATTTATACACATTTTAATATAAAATGTGTTGTTCATCACAGATAGTTTTCAAATCAATCAATCAAATTTTGAAGTAGGGCGGTTCCTTTATGATGAACAAAGAAAACTCTAAATTTTACAAATTATACCAAATTATACATTTACCATCATCGTACCTACCTTAGCAAAATTTTATTTAGAATCACCCCACTGTCGAATAAAATACCTACCTTCCTAGAATTTCTTAGGTCTATAAACTTTAGGCTGAGCCAATATAAATATTATAAAAGTAAAATAGTCAAATTGTATGGCTTGCTAGTCTAATTAAATGCGTAGTAATGTAATGCATTTATCAATTTTCGAATCAAATATTTGTAAAGTAAAATAGCAAGTCATAGTATTTTAGAAACAGTCTCAAAGCATGGCAGACAGAATAGGATTAACCAGGACAATACATCGGACTGTCAAAAAATGCGGAAAACAATAGAGAAAAATACTGAAAGAGCCATCGATCTAAGTAAAATTCGGGAGATTGGGGTACTAGCTTCTCGAAAGTGGAAGGCTCAAATTAGGTGCAATAAGGCCCACCCACCTCTGTCATCCGCCGCCATCGATCTTGTTTCGCGTGCGTATTGTTGTCTTGGTCGCACTTCGGTCTAGGCACGTCATTCCCAATTTGTTGTTAATTAGGTAGGTATATTGCAAAAGATTGAAATACCGTGTCTTTCCTTTTAGTACCATAACACAGCCTATTTGTTGAGTTAGCGCTGGGAGAACATACCATATACCGAATTTTACTTAGATCTATGGAAAGAGCATTTCTTTTTGACAGTTCTTCTAGATCTAGAGAAATTGTTTATTGCCTCAAATAGTTTGATAGTTGCCTCAATTTCAGACACAAATTAACCATTTTAGGCGGATTTCAGTATCTTTCCTCTTCGAATACAATAAAACTATTAAAACTAAGTCAAATTCAACACTACACATTCCGGTCAAACTGAACTGAACCTTATGGCATTGCACTTAAACTAGGTATTAACCTACAGAAAGATCTTGGGTTTTCATCACGCCTTGCCGTCCACATTGTATTTATTCTTACCCTCGGCATTCCTAAAACAGAATTGTTGTTAGAAATTGAACTTTAAGTCCAAGGTGACGGAGAAGTGGCGAATCTAATGTTACGTTTAATAATTGTACATATTAAAGTTAAAATACCTTTAATAATTATACACCACATATAACTTTTAATAATTATACATATTAAAGGTAAAATTTGTAAAACCAACTGTAGCTACGATTAAAACGGATCGCCAAAATCAATCAAATGTTTTCTAATATTTACTACAACAGCCAAAAATAAAATTCCAGGGAAAAAGACAAGAAATAGTTTCGCCACCCCCATAGTTTCTACACTAACTTAATACATAGTAGGAAATCACACACAAGGGGTGTTATTAGCCTGTACATACCACTCGTGAACCACCAAATAGAATTCGCTCCCACTGCCCAAATCCGACTCGTCACTACTCTTTACCATCACAAAATCATTGCCCTCTCTGAAAATTCAACCACAATATTTCTTTAGATAATAGACGCTTTAGCCGCGAAAACCCGCATGTCGGCCATCCTGATTTGCGTTCCGTAAGCTGGATAGATTTGAAGCCCCCAATGATTTGTCATAAGGAAATTATTTTTTGATATTCGGAATGCATTGAATTCATAATTCAAGCAGAAAGATGAATTCAAAGGGAAATGAATAGCAAAAAATATTTGATGTTATGCATGCATGTGTTGTTTTCTCGGAATATGCCTTATGTCTAGCTTTCGGCCTTAGCGTTCCTGCTTTATGACCATTTCTAGGTTCTTGATATATGCCAAAAGACATGTCATAGTTGACACTCAATGCGTTGTCACACAAATAAGTCAGTTTTTGTGACATCTCGCGATTTTCGATGAAAGGTCCCCAAAGCTGCGTTGAATGAAGCCCCATATGATCGCTGATAATGATGAGATTAATTGTAATAATGTGTACGTTTATATTTTTAAACGAGTGTGCCATGTTTCAACTAAATTATATGACCTTTCTTTGTGAAGTCACAGCATCCCAGATCATATTGGAGAAACTCATAAAATGAGATAGATGTCACTCTGTAATCTTCTCTCACTAGTCTTGGATCGGCGTCGCTTCTTTCTCGATCGATTGATATTTGATCAATAACATTGATTTCAACCGGTATTCATTTGTTACTTATAAGATGACGGCATCTTGCAGATTAACAGTTCCAAGATATCATTGTTTTTCTGTTCTAATCTAAGTAATATGTTCATGTACTCTCTAGTTTAGGGGATGACTCATGTCATGTCCAAAGTCTTGGTTTCTTTAGAGCTGCTTTTGTACCAACCAGTACTTCCAGATTCTGGGTAAAGCTTTTACGGATCTTCATCTTGGTTCCAAAAAGCATCTCTTTCACATGAACGTAAGGTTCTTTCTTCTTTGAATCTATCATTTTAGGTGTTCCAATCTTCTAGCTCCACGAGTTAAGAAGAGTTTCAGTGTAAATGTCTGTTTATAGCTATGTTAGTAAGCACCAAACCCAGATGAAAGCACTTATATTAAAAAATCGGGAAAATAGCACAGAACAATGTTTGTATAGCTGCATCTCTTTCTATCGCCCAAAAAGATTGCACGGTATGAGTCGTGTATTGAATTATGGTTGTAATATCTGTCTCACTCACTCGAACTAGGTTTTGTAGCGATAGAGAGAGACGAAGCTGTTTCTCAGTCTTCGGGAGTTTTCACAGAAATCATATAAGCAGGAGACACTGAGCAAAGAGTTTTTAAAAGACCCATACCGAAGAAGTTTTATAGTTTCGCAACAAATTTACTGACCAAGGAACGGTTAAAACGTCGAGAGAAATATTAATAGAAAACGTTTATTTTCTATGTTAGGAAACCAAATAGATCCGAGATATATGTATAATGTACAGCCGTTTTTAGCGAACGTACAAACTATTTTATTTCTGTTCGTGACATTGCCTGGTGAAATTGAAAATAAGATTCACGTGCGTCCGTGTGTCTGTCTGTGAAATTGTAGCACTCAAACGGAAGAACAGATTTTGATAAGTTTTTTTGATTGATTGAGATGTCTTCATCGAGACTGTTCATCATGTCTTGTTACATTAAAGTAAAATCAGTTTATCAAGTTAATTTCCATGAACCGGACACTGGCAGAAAAGTGGCAGACACGTGCTGCCAACTACATAGAAGCAGAAAAGTGGCAAACCAGACACATGTTGCCAACAACAAATAAATCAAGGCAAGCCATTGTGAGGGGTTCGGAATGTTTGGAACTAGCAAAAAATTATTTAAAACGAAAGTACATTGATTTATTATGCCACTGATGAAGCAAAATAGTCGTTGCACGCCCACCCACGGCACTACAACCCCAAAACACATACCTGTAGAACACATAATGCTGCAGCATGAAGAATATATCAAAGATCAAGCTGAACGCGCCCAGTCCGAACTTCGTCGCGTCTCCGAAGAAACTCGCCCAGTCGTCGAAGTTGTAGGCGTTTAGCATCATTTGTAGAATGGAAAGGAATCCGCCGATGAAATCTAGGAAGATGTTGCCGATTGACCAGCCAACGGTAGATTTGCGCTTGTAGTTCATGTACGCCTGGAAATGAGATATTTTTTGTAAGCTTCATGAATAATTAGACTCAACTTTTATTATTATTTATTTTTCGTTTATTATGACACAAACAGTATACCTACAAAATTCTTAAAACAAACAGTAGATATACACATTATGGTGTATAATGTGTATATCTACTGTTTGTTTTCCACGGACCTATTCCTAAGCCCAGACTTCTAGCACTCTTTACTTACTTTGAAAGCCCACTAACTACCACTACCCAAAGTTCATCTTAGCCTCCGACACAGAAACTGTTTTGTTTAATCAGCCTATTTGGTCACAGTGTTGAGCCGGGCCTCCCCCAATATTCTCCTCTTTTAACAATAAGCGTTCGTCCATACACATCATAGGAAGGCGTCCGTTTGTCAAGACATTGAATTTTATTAACATACCTGAGGCAAGTACTGGATGAACGTAATGCACAGTTTAATATAACTGCAGCAGTAGAGAGAATCCGACCAGGCTATACGATGCCCGCGACGAAGACTGGCCGTTACTATGACAACGCGGCAAACTTATCATGCTTTAGCTAACAATAAACGTACCTGAGGCAAGTACTTGATGAGCGTGATGCACAGTTTAATATAACTGCAGCAGTAAAGAAAGTCCAGCCAGGCTACAATGCCCGCGGCGCCGAGACTGGCCGTTACTATGACAACGCCCGTAAACACTGCTAGGATGCCGCGTCCAGTCATTGATACTCTTTGGTCGTCGCGCTGGGAAAAATACAAAGGTTTGTGTTTCATCATTTGACTAAGATTGCTGTGCTGAATTCTAAGCCGGCACGGCTTAGAATTTGCACCACCCAACTCTTCCCGCGGGTGTCGTAAGAGACGACTAAGGGATATCCAACGGGGGGCGGTTCCCAACACCGCATGCCCAGCCCATTTATGATTTCAACAGGCTGTGTGGCGCCGGCGTAGAATGTGCACCACCCTAACTCTTCCCGCGGGTGTCTCAAGAGGCGACTAAGGGATATCCACCGGGGACGGGCAGCAGCGCCCCTGCAGAACAATTCTACCACCGAACTGCGATCGCCAACCCGCATACCCAGCGTGGGGGTTAGGGGCATTACCCCCCATGTCATAAAAACCAATAAGGCGTTTATCAGGGGCAGGCCTGCTTCCAGTAGTGGACCACTACAGGCGGTTGAGGTTGATAGGTCCAGCAGTGACAGCTAAAGGCTGGGATTGTTGTTGTGGCGTTAGTGGGAAAAGCACCATCATTATCATCAGTATTTTTGTATATATTTTTGTATGCTGGACAATCCACACAGCATCATCTAACCTAAAAGTAAACGTGAGCTTTTGTTATGCCATTCCCCATACATAAATTTTATAGTAGTTATACCCATTTAGTATCAACATGTTGCTTACTTCATAGAAAAAGCACTGGGCAATCGTGATGACAGTAGCGAAGGCGGCGTGTAGTGAGAAGAAAACATCATTCAGTTGAACTGGGTTGTGGCCGCGCGGGTGGCGAGAGAAGTATTCACCCTGAAATTTAATAAATAAATAAGATCAAGGATAACGTTGCCTGGAAGAGCTCGCTCACAGCCTCAGGCCGCCCTTTATAGTTCCTCTCCATATATAATGTATTGTTTCCTTTTGTGTGGTATAATAAAGTGGTTTCTATCTATCTATATCTAAGTTCGGACGGGAAACTGCACAGGACATGAAAAAATGGCGACGCACGGAGGCTCAAACCCACTTCGGGTCGCTGTGTCATAGGAGTAAGTAAGTCAGTTTAGTTTGACGACCAGTCGCGCAGTTGGCGAAGGATTTTTCGTTCCGCAAACTCTCTCTGAGACAGGTAAAGATTGGGTTTGGGTTCACTATGTATTGCGGGCTCGAGCCTAAAGTGCTTTTCAAAGTCATTAAATTTTATGAGTTCACAAAAAAAGCAATCAAAATAAGGGTAGTCGTGTAGATTGGAGGAAGTGAGGGTAAATTTACAAATTACCTGAATAACCGAAGAGAAGTATAACCCGCAGTTGAAAAGCGAGTACAAAGTGAATCCCATGATATTCAGCGCGACAAAGTCGAAATTCAATCCGACGACGCTTTTCCTCTTGAAGTTGATGTATATTTGCGGGTAGAATGAAACTGACCACGCGGCGAAGTAGATCCAGCCCATTATAGATGAGATTATGTTGATATGGTTCGAGTGCATTACTGTTATGCGTAGGAACACGTTGTCGACACTGGAATTAAATTAATTATTTGATTAATTAAACATTGATTAGCATTTATAAATAGTTATAGCTAGTCGGGGTCGCCCAGGAAGTGAGATTGGTGGGAGGCAGAAATAGCTGGATGGCTGGAACGATTTGAAGGTATTTTCTCACACGAGCGGACTAAATAGGTTAAATTATCAAAATTACTTAGTCCAGTTTAAACCTTCGACTAACACAAGGTATGGGACGTTGGTCGAACGTTTGAACTTGGCGCTTTCGACATTACGAGTAAGAACTACACTAAACTAAAGACTTAACAGCTTCTTAGACTAAAATTCAAAGAAAATATTTAAATCATCGAACTCCTAAAATAGTCTCTTACTTTGCATAAAATCAGCCGGTGCGACATTGAACGAAAAGTATTCTTTTTTTATTTTGCTGCACAATGCAAACAATATAAAAATAAACAATCAATCACAGTTCAGCCAGCGTCTTGGGGACGCTTCCGACTGGGATTGATATGGATCAGTTGAGCTAACAGTCTACAGTTAGCTCAACTGATTCAATTAAAAATACTAGTTCTAATTTGATTCAATTATTAATTGTAATATTCTTCGTTAGTAAAGGTTCACAAAAAATAGAAAAATAATTACAGTTACAAGACCTCGGAATGTCCCGAACTCTTGCCGTACTCATCTCTAACTTGTATCCGCTAATGCATTACACTCATTCGACCACGAGATGTCCGTTATGGAAGGGTCACGACCTTAGCTTTGTCGATTATTATTTGACTAGACGATCGCCTCGCGGTTTCACCCGCGTAGTTCCCGTTCCCGTGGGAATTCCGGGATAAAATATAGCCTATATCACTACCTGAAAAGTAAGCTTCCTAACGTGGTGAAAGAATTTTTCAAATCGGTCCAGTAGTTTCGGAGCCTATTCAATACAAACAATCAAATCTTTCCTCTTTATAATATTAGTATAGATATAGGGATAGAAGAATATTAAAAAGAGAGATAAACATTATCTTACTTGGCATAACCAGCCGGTGTGACATTGAAAGTCACTTCCGAATGTCCGGGACTCTTGCCGTACGCGCAGATCTCAAACTTGGACTCCGCTGATGCATTCGGCTTATTCGATCCCGGGATGTCCATTGTGGGAGGCACCAGCTGCACTATATCCGGGTGTTGGACTACTGCTGAGACTGTGAGGGTTGTGTTGTACTCGCCACTGGAAAAGAATGTTCAGGTTAGTTGTCCTCTAGCTGGACTATAATGGACCACCATCATCAGCCTGTCTTCGGGTTGTCGCAGATCAGAGGCACACAGCCCAAAAATGTGCATTTAAATTGTGGGATTTAACTCGTAATATTTGGATGCATTTCTTATTGACGGCATCAGATGACAAACAGCTAGCGGGCCACTCATTTGAAGCTTGTGGGAAGCCATTTTGTCACTGTAAAATGTATATAAAGATAGGTAATAAGTTGAAGCCCATATTGCAAAGATGCACAATGGAAGATATTTATTTGGATAGAGGACACTTGTACAAATAGAAAATGTCATACAACATAATGTAATAAAGCGAAAAGTTTCTGAGATATTCACATTATGAAAAAAAGTAAATAAATAAAAGGTGCAATAGTTAATTTCATCTGTGAATATCTCCTCAGAAACCTGACGCTACAGGAAATTAGGCCTTTATTGACTCTCCTTACAAAAATCTTCAAACCCCTTTTGACTTTTAAAATAGAGTCAAAATGTTGTAAAACTGCCTAAATTATAGAAGTTGAAGGATAAATTCGTAGCATGGCAAACATTTGACTACATAAAGTGTCAAAATGTAAAAATGCGTAAACTGCAGTATAAGAAAAATAAATAGGTACCTAATGTTTATGACAATCGTCAACAAACGAAGACGACACTCCGCATTGTTAGCAAAACGGTAGCAAGTAGCAACTGTCATTCACAAACCATTTTATAAATGAAAATATCGAGTACTATAGAATAGAATAATAAAACAAGTTAAAGAATGAACAACCTACAAGTTCATTAGGTACAATAACATTAAACATGTATGTTTAATTAGGTATTGTTTCGGGATGTTACAAGGCCGACTTCAATAGATGGTTCGATCAAATTTCCAGTACTTAGGTAATGCCAGGTACAGACCAAGCAAACCAGAGCTAACGAACGCTAACGAACGAACGCGAAAGAACCAGTGAAGACGTTATTGCGAAAGCAAGAGAGCCCAAAGAAGGACCTTCGTGCGCTTTCGGCGGTGCTCCGGCGGGTGTCGCTTCATCAAAGAATAAGACGTCAAGTGCGAGTTGGACTCGCGCACTAAGGTTTCCGTTTAATTGTAAGACCTTGTTTCTTGCCAAATATTATGATTCTAGGTCAACATGAAGTAGGTACCTTGTATATTTTGGTCGAGGGAGAGAATCAAAACTTATTTTTTTTAGTTAATAAACTACAAATTTACGGTTTTCAGATTTTTCTCGTTATTTGTACTATATGACCTTCCTTCTTACCAAATTTTATGATTCTAGACCCTATAAGACCCTATAAATTTTGGTCTATAGCAAGAAATAGTATTTTTTTCGTGAATAAATTACAAATTTACGGTTAAATTTCAAGTACTTAGGTAATGCCAGGTACAGACCAAGCAAACCAGAGCTAACGAACGCTAACGAACGAACGCGAAAGAACCAGTGAAGACGTTATTGCGAAAGCAAGAGAGCCCAAAGAAGGACCTTCGTGCGCTTTCGGCGGTGCTCCGGCGGGTGTCGCTTCATCAAAGAATGAAACGTCAAGTGCGAGTTGGACTCGCGCACTAAGGGTTCCGTTTAATTGTAAGACCTTGTTTCTTGCCAAATATTATGATTCTAGGTCAACATGAAGTAGGTACCTTGTATATTTTGGTCGAGGGAGAGAATCAAAACTAATTTTTTTTAGTTATTAAACTACAAATTTACGGTTTTCAGATTTTTCTCGTTATTTGTACTATATGACCTTCCTTCTTACCAAATTTTATGATTCTAGACCCTATAAGACCCTATAAGTTTTGGTCTATAGCAAGAAATCGTTTTTTTTTTCGTGAATAAATTACAAATTTACGGTTAAATTTCAAGTACTTAGGTAATGCCAGGTACAGACCAAGCAAACGAGAGCTAACGAACGCTAACGAACGAACGCGAAAGAACCAGTGAAGACGTTATTGCGAAAGCAAGAGAGCCCAAACAAGGACCTTCGTGCGCCTTTGGCCGTGATCCGGCGGCTGTCGATTCATCACAGAAAAATGGAACGAACCGTACCGATCGTCGAATCCCACTCGTTTGCATTTGCTCGCTCTCGCTCGTTTAGTCTGTACCCACCATAAGGTTACGTTTACTTCAGTTTATTTGTGTTGTTGTGAGAAATTCTTTGAGGATCGGTATAACATTACCACTCATATGTCAATCTTTGATTTCACTTACACCGGCAGTTATTTGTTGGTAAACAAGTACAGAGTTTTTGCACAATTTTGTGAGGAATGTTTTCAAACTTGACATCATGCTGCTTCACTCTATACAGGGCGCCACGAAACATGTGTACTAAGCCGAAAGGGGTTGATTTTGGACCCCGAGGGAATCAACTTGTGAATAACGATTTCATTTTTTAAGACACTAGCCTATAAGACAACATCAGCATGTTGTTTGTTATTTGTACTCTGAATAATGTAAGTATGCTGTTCTTTCCCTAAGATCCCTTAACACGTCCAGTGCCACTGGCTCGCCCTGCGTGTCCATTTAATTCGTATTCCAGTGCCGGTGACGCATCTAGCGCGTCCACCGTGAAATGTTCGCGGCATCCGGCAACACATTATGAAAATCGTGGTGGCATAGAACGCGTTAATCTTCTTCTACTTCTAAGAAATTCACGGGCTGAGTTGAAGGATTCTATTATACAGGGTGCCACGTAACATGTGTACTAATACCACCCTGTAGAGCCCAACCACTTGATACTTACATTTGTATCAAATTGAGCAGATGCGTTTCTTCGACTAGCAGACTAAGATCCGTTGCATCCAAGTAGATCTTATTTTGGGAATGTGCGGTAGGTAAACCTGGAAAAAAAGCACACGAATTAAATTCTATAACAATAGAAATAGGATTCAAATTAGCATAAAATCTTATTGAAAGTCAAAAATAGGAAAAGCCGATACTCGGCTATATGCCTAGAGGAATAGTATCATAAGCTTTTTTTTAATGCCTCTATAAATGTTTTAGTTTGTATAGCAGTTTGTTTGGCAGAGATGCGAAGTTGCTCTGTTTTGCCACCATGGCCAAAAAAAGCAACTTCGCATCTCTGCTTAAACTATACAAAATAAATCTTTTACAGAGGCATTAAAAAAAACTTATGATAGGTATCACAAACTAGCCAATCGATTTTTGAAAATTCCTTCGTTTAACAGAAGAATAAGATAAAATAGGTGGTGGCGCTGATTTGGGTCGGGGTAGCGCCTTACAAGAGCCTAGCTCGTGACAGTGGTGGTGTAATGATGCAATTTCCTCCACTTTTCTCTTTCCAATACATTATTGTTTACTTGTTTATACGACATGACAGCGACTTCCTCCTTTATCTGACTCATATAGCTAATTTTTGGTCTTTCTCTTCCTCGCCTTCCTTCTACTTTTCCTTTTATGATGTCACTTAAGAAGTTGTCTCATACGCGTATAAGATGTCCAATAATTCAAAACAGAGGTCACTCCTTTGTTGGTGTTAATCAAAACCCTTTTCTCCTCAACTCTTTTCAACCCCTCCTCATAAGTAACCTTCTCCGTCCAGCTAATAGTACCCATAATTAACCTAAAAATCTTTGTCTTGTTGTTGATTTTTTGACAGTATTTTCATTTGTGGATTCGTGCTTTTTCCTACAATGCATTGATTTTTGTGCTGGAAGTTATTTACAAAAATTGTACCTTGAGAATGGCTGAGTGCGAGAGACCTTGATGTTCGGAGGGGGGAGGAGGCCTTTGGCCCAACATTGGGATCTAGCAGGCTGATAAGAAAATGAAAATACTCACCTAATAACAATAACGTAACAATACACATGCTTATCCTATGACTAGACGGAGCGACCCCACAGGGCTTGAATACTGACACGCGAGCCATCTTTCTTCTAGGCGAGTTTATCTGAAACAAAAAGAAAACGTTTAAAAAACATGAATTATTAAAACACTAGCTGACCCGGCGAACTTCTGAATTATTAAAACACTAGCTCACCCGGCGAATTTCAGAATTATTAAAACACTAGCTGACCCGGCGAATTTCAGAATTATTAGAACACTAGCTGACCCGGCGAACTTCTGAATTATTAAAACACTAGGTGACCCGGCGAACTTCTGAGTTATTAAAACACTAGCTGACCCAGCGAACTTCGTACCGCTCTCACCTTTAAACCTTCTTTGGACTTCCACAATTAATATTCAAAATTAGCCAAATCGGTCCAGCCGTGAGTTTTTGTGAGACTAACATACGTCAATCACTACATAGTATAAAACAAAGTCGCTTTCTCTGTCCCTATGTATGCTTAAATCTTTAAAACTACGCAACGGATTTTGATGCGGTTAGTTTAATAGATAGAGTGATTGAAGAGGAAGGTTTATATGTATAATAATAGTAATAGTAATAGTAGTATTTTATTGCACCCGTGCGAAGCCGGGGCGGGTCGCTAGTTCATTTATATAATAAAAGATTAATTGGTGCAAAACGCCAAGCAGTAGTACCTACCTACTGAGAATGCGCTATCGGCCATCACACCTGAGTAGATACCGAAGTACATAATAAGTTAATCAGAAGAATTTACGTAATTCTATATGTACGAGTAAATACATAACTTAGGTCTACCTATGTCTAGCAATATTGCGATATTTGAAGGCCAACTGGTTCTTCAAGTTCGTACAGAATAGGAACATGATCATGCTACACCACTCGGTCTGATATGTATGGTAATAATAAATTATTGGTCCAATGCCAATTGCTTTGAGACTGCACCAAAAATAAAGAACGCTTTAGGGCAAACGGCTTAGGCTTAGCTTGAGGCTAGATGATGTTGTATAAATTGTACTGTTAGATAATTTACACAGTTTTGGGACTGTGAATAAAAACGAAGACAATTTACACACCATCATCTAGCCTCAAGCTGAGCAGATCTTGTGTTATGGGTAATTTAATTTTAATTTATTTGGGAAACATACAGTAATTATAAACTAAAAAAAAATATATACTTAACTAACACTGAAACCAGCAAAGTACCAGATAACTAATAAACCTACCTCGATTGAGATCGTACATATACCTGATCTCTTCACATGTGTTTAACTTTGTAAAAACTTCAAGAAAATCACAATTACGTAGTTCTATTACTCGGAAAAAACTGATTATTGTTTTCTTTTCCAAATTACAGCCATGAAATAAAAACGTTGTTGCACACGTAACTGTGCGGTTAGCAGAGGCGATAACTCGAATCAAATCGCACAGCAATGCATGTAAATTAGTAAGTCACATGTAAGCAATCAGGTGAAACTGAATTTACGATGTTTTAGCATAGTTAGTGGTTTGAAACAATGAGTTCGTTTCGATTGAGAACATCAGTTACCATAACACAAGCTCTGCTCAGCTTGGGGCTAGATAATGGTGTGTAAATTGCGCAGCATTATTGATAATTATTATAAATATAAATAAATAAATAAATAATGCTGGACAATTCACACAGCATTATCTAGCCCCAAGCTAAGCAGAGCTTGTGTTATGGGTACTAGATAACTGATATACTTCATACAATACACTACATAGATATATATTTTTTATTATACATAGAAAACATCCAGAACCCCCTGGACAAATGTCTGCAGATCGTACTAACATTTGTCCCGAGGCGGGAATCCAACCCGCAACCTCCTGCGTCGCAGGCAGACCTTCGCCCGCTGCGCCACAGAGGCCGCATTATTATTATTATTGAAACGACGTGGTTAGGGATCCCGTTCTTTTTCAGAGCAAATTGGATATTCAAAATCAGGGTGCGTCTATTTGACAATCAGTGTTTAATTTTATAATTTGATTATTGGTTATTCACTACGTGAACTGCCGGTTCTGCCCATCATCACGAACACTTTAGTGAAGACGCCAGGTCTTCTCTCTTATTTTTTTTGTAAATCGCCTCACTTAAAAAATAATTTACGAAACCTAATTAATTACTAAATACCAATCTCCCACTCCTATTTTAATCAACATCATTATCATATTTTACATCTACGCAAAATGATTTAAGTGGCATTATTCTGGCTGAGAGACAGCCGAACACACAAACCCACTGATAATACAGGGCAGAGCCGTTTATAGGTTTAGTTTCAAAGAAAACCCATATATTTAACGATTTTTGAATGGAAGGGGCTACACACTAATATCATTCCCTTTCCACCAAAAAATAGGAATTGAGACCTGGTGTCTTCACGGACGTGTTCATGATGGTGGGCAGAACCTGCAGTTAACAGTGTTAGTGAATTACCAATAACCCTGTGTATGTGTGCATTTATTGTATTTATGGAAATAAAAGTATTACATCTTTATTCACAAAGAAAATTAGGGTCCGGTCTAGTATGACTGAATGTTGAAATGTGCATATTCCAGAAAGAACAATTCTTAAAATGTACTTTTCCCATAATGTCTGAAATTCCAAAAGACTGATTTGTGTAATGTCTGAATTCCGAAATGACTTATGAATTTGGTACAGTCGTAAAAAAAGTGCTTTATACACTGTATACAGAAAAAGACATACCGGACCCGAAAATTATACTGTTGCAAACAGTAAAAAAAATAAAGATAAAAAATAAAGAGTTGATTTTACAAAGAGTGTTATAAAGAGTGACTTTGATTTTGATTTTTTAGACGTTAGTAACAAGAGGTGATAGTGACCTTTTAATATGGAATTTGCGTAGTTCTCTATCGTACACGCACGATAGAGGCGCTGTACCAAATTGTATGGGAAAAGCTACGTCTCGATCATGTCTCGTCACTTACGTCAAATATACTCACCCGTCTGACCAATTCGAAAATAAACAACTTGCTGCATTCATGATAATTGATAATACTAATAAAAGGCCCATATTATTTTCATAAACATAATATTTACTGGATAAATTCAATAACATTGGAATCGTGTTGCCATGTTTGATATTGAGTTTTTCGACCCAACGACACTGATATCCATTAGTTACTTTTTTTTATGTACTTTCAGGCAGAAACAGCTCACGTTCGGTAAACGCAATCTTTAAGAAATACCTTATCCGTAAGCATAATTAAACACTTGCATTTTCAATAGAAAACTCAATTACAATGTAACGGAGTTAACTCTTGGAAATGCAAGCATTTGGGTACATACGGAGAGAATGCTATTGAAAATCACATCACATCACACTAATATTATAAATGCGAAAGTTTGGATGGATGGATGTATTGTTTGTTACCTCTTCACGCCAAAACTACTGAACGCATCGAGCTGAAATTTTGCACACAGGTAATTCTAATCCTGGAATCAAACATAGGCTACTTCTTATCCCATAAATACTGATTTATGGGATAAAAAGTGGCCTAGTTCCTATGGGATAGAAATCAACTTTAAACGTTTCCATACAAATAACGCGTGCGAAGCCGCGGGCATAAACTAGTTTGAACAATGTACTTCGTCTAGATTCTAGTAAGTAGGTATAGCATAATCATAATTGCTAATCAATCAAATCAGATAACACAAAGTATTATTGTGAGGTACCGTGATTGATTACTTTTAGTTATCATTTCTAGGGTAAACAAAAACGCTGAAAGCGAAAGACTGATAGATATACCTCTCCTAGATTTGAGAACTGATACTTCAATTAAGTTCGATGTAAAATGTTTGTAAACAAACCATCACAAAAAATTCATGTTTTTAGCGTCGAGTTTGAGATATATCGGCAATGTATATTGAATTAAAGATCTTAACAGGGATCAATGATTTGCGTAACCAAAAATACACGACAACAAAGTGATTTTAGGTAAAGTTTGGCGGTTTTTTTGCAAAAAATTCACATCGAATTTGGAAGAAGTATGGAGGAGTGCTATCATAATAGGTAATACGATATAAAGAAATGATAAAACAAGTAAAGATTTGTCGTGAAGGTGGATAAAAAATTAAATCTTCATTCGTTAGAACAAGCAGATATTTGAATGTTAAAAGACATTATAAAGTCGAAGAATACTTCGCCTATGGATCCGTCCGTGCTTCATAAATTAGATAATTTATAGTGGGATCAGAGCTTGAATGTACCGATGTTTATTAACCGGCAAAAACTAAAGAAAACGAGCAGTAACCGTCGCAGTGACACTTGAATCATACAAGGCATGTTGATCTGACACAGACTTAGGGCAAGGCAATTGCGGTCTAGAGCAAAAGCTTCGATCAATCACCATCTTTGACGACCTCGGTGGCGCGGCGGGCGAAGGTCCGCCTGCGGTGCGGGAGGTTGCGGGTTCGATTCCCGCCTTGGGACAAATGTTTGTACGATCTACAAATATTTGTTCCGGGTGTTCTGGTCGTTTCTATGTATAATAAAAAATATCTATCCATGTTATGTATTATATTATGTATATCAGTCATCTAGTACCCATAACACAAGCTCTGCTTAGCTTGGGGCTAGATGATGCTGTGTGGATTGTCCAGCATTATTTATTATTATTATTACTTTATTCAACCTCTCCCGATAGTGATGATGATGATGATGAATCGGGATACACATTGTCGGAAGAGGCACGAAATCCCGATTCAATGTAATAGAAATGAGCTAATAAGAAAGTGGTAGTGCCTTTCCATACGTCCCGGTTTCCGGGTAGCCGGTGCCGGGTAGTCGGCGTCGAATTGTATAGGCATTTACGATAGCTCTTACATTGGTAAATAGTAGTTTTAATTTATTCCTATTATTTGATAGTAAATAAAAAGAGATTAATAATGCTGGACAATCCACACAGCATCATTAGCCCTAAAGTAAACAGAGATTGTGTTTGCGGTGCTGATTGTACAAACAATTATTCCGAAACGAGAATCAAATCAAATAACATAGATATCTTCGATAATAGCCATTGTAGATTTAAGCGGTGTTTAAAGAAAATCTTGTTAAATTATTGTCTCAGTAACAGTGTTAGTTAATGTCCTTCTTTTTTACGTCTTAGGGTAATTTAAATCTAGTGCACGCAACATTATTTTTTTTTCTATGTTCACACTATTGATTTCAATCTAGATCAAAATTTGTAAAAGTAGCATAAGTTTATGTATAATTTGATTGTTATCTGATTTGTGAATTAATAAATAAATAAATAAAATCTAACCCGCAACCTTTCTGTCGCAGGCGGACCTACACGCTCACATCAGTTGTCAAAATTCAGTAGTTCAATATTGTTTGGCGCACCTCGTATCAATCATAAGGTGGTGCTTACGTACACTTTATAACCAACCACTTGTAGTTTATGTTTCAACAAAGGATGCGCCTGTTTTCCTTAAGTAATAAATGCCTTTTGTCTTTTTTTTGGTTTTGTTTTTGTTCTGTCATAATGAAGTCGCTGTCGATGTTGTTTTGTTTTATTTTGTTTGGGAAATAAACAGTACATCTTCTACTATCTAAAAATAAGTCGGGTTTTCCTTCCTGACGCTATAACTCCAGCACGCACGAACCGATTTCCACGGTTTTGCATTCGTTGGAAAGGTCTCGGGCTCCGTGAGGTTTATAGCAAAGAAGATTCAGGAAATCCGTAGAAATAACGCGTGCGAAGCCGCGGAAAGAAGCTAGTTATACATAAAAATACAGAAGTGAAATAAACATAAACCAAAATAATTTCCTCCTGTCTAGGACATCATCATCATCAATTAGTGCCTTTTCACACGTCCCGGTCCCGGTGTTGAATACGGTAGTGTCCTGGGTAAAAAAATATTATTCTATTGTCCGTCAGTTACATTATCAGAAGATATTGTAACTGACACATATTTTTTCCTTTTGTCAATCAAACAAAAAATTACAAAAATAAAGCCCGTCAAAGTTTGGGAGTGGGGGCTACTGACGACACACCTTGCTAAAAAGTCTATTAATGTGAGACGTCTGACTTTATCATCATCATCTTTCGTTTAATCGACAATACCAGTCGTCGCGTCCCCAAGACGCTGGCTGCATTGCCCCGCTATGCAATGCTGATGAGCTGCACCAGATACCAGCTCTTGGGCCACGCGTCGCTCCGAGCAGACGCTCAGATATTTTTTTTAAAACCCGAAGAGCCTCGGTACCCCACGGAGCAAGGGTCTCGGACTCTAGTGGAGCAAATGTGTAGGCTCTCTCGAGAACTGCATATTTATTTACTTACTATTATTATAAAGAGGAAAGATTTGATTGTAACAAGCAATCAAATCTTTTGTTCATGTTTGTATTGAATAGGCTCCGAAACTACTGGACCGATTTGAAAAATTCTTCCACCGTTAGAAAGCTTACTTTTCAGGGAGTGACATACGCTATATTTTATCCCGGAATTCCCACGGGAACGGGAACTACGCGGGTGAACCGTGAGGCGATCGTCTAGTTTACTTATATGTTTCGTTGATGTTTAGTGAAGAGAAGCAATAACCAACCTTACATTTACAACATAATGTACAATACGATTCACTGATCACAATAATGAATTACATTACAGATAAACGATTATGGGAACCAGTTTAGAAACCAGCGTCGAACAAGGTTTCTGGCACATGATACAAAAACAGCAAGTCCGTCAGACGGTACGAGGTACTCGTGCCAGGGAGGTAGCCAGGATCTTGACACCAACCAGTAGTAAACATAATTTTATTGATTTGATACACTGTTTTTTAAATTTTAAGGGAATACAATTTTTATCGGACCATCTCGTATGTATTTTATTAAAGTATGTTATTATTTATTTTTGAGTAAGTACCTAGTAATCATTTTGTTTAACTATTACCATCTTAGAGCATAACAGATGCACAAATGACTTACACCATGTACATATCCGACGATCCTATCCATACCAGGTTGTCTGGCAGAGATCTCGCTCTTGAGCGATAAGACCTCCAATTGTCACTTAGATTTTAATTATTTTATTTTAAATTGTTTCTTAGTTTTAAGTGTGCAATAAAGTATTTTCTATGTATCTATCTTGGGATCAAACAAACTAGGTTCGTAGTTAACCCGCTTACATTCATAATGAGTTCTTAGCCATGTTTTATTAAAATCTGTTCAGCCAACAAACGGTTTTAAAAAATTTTAATTTTGTCTTGCTATGTTTTGCTGGACAAATACTAATTCCACCTACCACATTAGGAACAATTTTGAAAAACAAGAAGATGGAAATAACAAAAGCCTTAACAGTCATACTACCAAACTACCTGTTCCAAAGACTGTTGAGCATGCAAACAATGCCTAAGATTCGAGGTCACTAGTACTTATGCAACAAGCGTACTAAGCAGGCGGAACGTTTGGGTATAATGGTTCTCACAGGGACAAGCATCGCCGATATGAACAGATTCCGTCTGAAAGTGGATCAGGGGCCAAATTCTGCTATCCGATCACTTCAATATCACAATGGTAACTTCGCAGAATCCTCCAATAGATAAAAGAAACTCTAGATAGAGCGTGCTATTTGAACAGAGAGATTGATATAATAGTTTCAACCTTGACAATTTTGACACGTGTCCCTCCATCTGTAGATTCTTTCATGTAAGGTAAAATGTTAAATATGTCATTCTAAGACGATACCAGTGTTATGGTGAAGCGATTAATTTTGTGGAATTTGGACCCTGATTTTGTGTAAACAACTATAAAATGTAAAGTAAACGCAAGTTAAGGGAGAAAGGAATTGCGTTCGCGTTCAATCAGTTTGATAAAGAAACCTAACTGAGGAAAATTATCCTTTAATGATAAAACTAGGAATTTTCCTGCTATCTTGTTTAATAGTTTTAGAAACTTTGGTGTTTAATGATCAGAAAAGGAAACCCCCGCTTGCAATGAATCATACTTACAGCACTATAGTTCTCATAATATGAACAGGAGAGGGTACAGAAAACAACCCATGGATACCCCAGGGGTACTACCTCCATACGTTATGAATTAACGTTGTGCTTAGAACATTCAGGGGGACAAAAACATGGCAGTACATTACATACCTATACCTACATAAACTAAGAAAGACATAAATAAATAGACAAGACTGTTTTAAAGCGAAATGTTATTGTACTGTAGGTGAATGAAAATCTTTTGCATTATTATGTAGAAGATGATAAAGAATCTAGTCTTAAGTGAATATTCTTTCCTATTCAAATTTAGTGATGCGTATCTAAAGAAATTGTATAGAAAAATTATGTTATTATAATTTGTAGGAAACATATCGTGTGCTAACGTAACATAGACCTATTATTCGGTAGATTATATAATTCGTTACCTGTACAGTGACAAATTGGAAAGATTTGGTACTTATGATTTTTTGCAATTCAATTGACACGGTCATATTTTTAATGCACTATTTCTTAGACTGCATCGATGATATATATGATCGAGAATAAAAGTAATCACACATAATACATAATCTATTATACAAATCATACGCAATACGCTTAACTGATAATGATAAAACAATGATAATGGATGATAGGACTATTTTGACCGGTATTAGTTTCCAGTGCTGCCAGTTGCAATCCAATTGAGTGCAACTTTTCTTTATTAACTTCTAAAACTTTTATACGCTTTTATTCCCCAATAGCTTCAGCAACAAGTATAGTAGGTATGTGCGATTTGCTTGAATTGTTTGCCCTTGACAGAGTCGATCACCTACAGAAACAACCTACCAAAGAGACCTGGTTTTTTTAATCTTTGCAAAAAAAGAAACGTATATGTTTTCATGTTTCAAGTCTCATGTTTGATGGAAGAACAATGAGCCAGTATGTCAAATATAAAACACCTGGCATATAAGGTACATGACTAAACCGTTTTATTCGTAAACTGAGTCACAGAAGAAACCATATTTTTCCAATCAACAGTCAATACTGTAACAAAAGTGGTTACTTATTTATAACGCAGAACTAGTAAATATTTACGATAAATTTATGAACATAATATTTTGCAACATTAAAGAAATGACGTCTAATGCAGAGTGTAATGAAAATAAACCTTTGCATGTCAAATTGTTTTGCAGCTGCTAATAAAATGACTGTTAAGGCAGACCATGACAAAATCCAATCTTTTTAACGAAATGTTTAAAACCTTGAGCGTTATTCTGGCAACAGAACCCGTTGAGCAAGGGGCAGCTTTCGAACGATTTCCAAGTAAATTGGTGAAGTCGAACTCTTGCGCCCGTAATTACATTACCGTTCCTATAACCTGTAGTTATGACGCTCCGCCATTGCATCATGGAGGCAAAAACTCTGAAAACAACTACCATATCGGGGACAAATAGCTTGAATTCCCAAGTGGACATCCTTACCATACTTTGGTATAATTCGTGGAAATAAATGGAATGTTTCGCAATATAATAAAACTTATGAATTACATGCTTAAACACAATGGGGGCTATAAAAACGTGAATAATAACGAACTAGAAAACAACGGAGATAAGTTTATACAAAGGGAAATATATTAACAGAAAATGGAAGTCAGAAAGACATAAAATAACAAAGATATTGTATAAGGTATGGCATAATGCTGTTCATCATAAATCCACTAAGTTTGTTAAGTTTGTTAACTACTTATTCGTTAAACCAGGACAACATAAAAACGACAAACATTTGCTTATACACTAGTCAAACTCGATGCGGAATAAAAAAAACAAACCACGACACAAAAAACTAAAACTCACTTGCTTGGCGTTGAGTTTCAGATAATTGTAAGCAATATTTATTGTAGACAATTAGCGTAAATTGCGTATAACAAGACAAAATTAAAATATTTAAAAACCCGCCGACGACGTTTATTAGCTGAACAGATTTTCATGAAACATGGCTTAGAACACTCGGGATAAAATTTTACATCGTGTTTGGCGAGTATAGGTTAGCTTCCTTCTAACATGTTTTGGAAGCTATTAGAACAACAATGTACAACGATGTAATCGAAAACCATTTCAAAACAACAAGCATATAATTTCAATAGCGAAGTATGAACTTGATCGTACGCAACCATTCAATTATGAGAAAGATAATACTCAAAGATTGTACTCACTCAGGTATTACATACAGGAATATAGGACATATAGGAACGAAAAGAATAGGGCGACTTTGGTTTTAGCAACCCAAACAAACAAATGCAGATAGTATAATGTAAACAGTGTAGGTACACTTTACAAAGCGCATCATTGGCAATTTTGCAGCATCTAACCATGGTGGTGCAACCAGCACTAAAACGTCGCTCAAGGACATAGAAATGTTTATAGTTTCAGTACGCAGTTGTTACACACGTGTATGAAACCTTCGGAACCAAAAGAAATAAAAATCTGAAAGCTATAAAATTTCATAGGTACCGAGTTCGTTGAGGTTGGGTAACTAGTAAACTACCTACCAATTTCAATTTCCTTAAACAAATATGATAAGGGTTTTTTAAACGATGCTATAAAATTAGATTGTTTAATAAAATGTAATTTGTTGAACATTGAAGTGTTAAATAGCGAAAGCCGCTTGCAGTCAGTTATATGGTTTTACACATAGGCAATAACAAATATGGTAAACAAACTCTCTTGTCGTAAAACTTTCTTAACATTAGCACGAAATATTTAACCTGAAAATATGAATGGAAGAAAAGGATAAAAACAATACGTACATAGATAACTTGAACAAGGGTAGACAGAGATGAAACGCTAGATGAGATGTTGTTCTGTGAATGAACTATTTAACTTTCAGTGACAGAGCGACGGGTCAGCTCTATATAAAAATAAAAATTGCTGATGCAATGAAATAGTGAATTGAAAAAACATTCACGTGACCAAAACATGTTTACATATCAGTAAAGTTAGCAAAGTTCGTGAAAGAAAATGCACGTGGGAAACGTACGCGTTGATTATTAGAACACTTATTGTGAAATAGGGCGTGAATGTGTTCAAATTACTTATTAACAGGTATTGCTTGTTGTCTAGTTCTTATAACCTTCAGTTAGTCGTCCAATGAATAGGTATACCAATGATTTGTCGAAGCAGCAGACCGTTACTGTAATAATAACTACGAAAATAACCATGCACCATGTAATTTACGTGTTTGACAATGTTATTTGCGTGCGCGCATGCTTGTTAGGGGTATTTACAAGTTCTACTGCGAGAAATTATAATAAAACACTTTAAATTAAAGAAAAAGCGATATCATCAAACAGTTTACAACAGTCCACTTTAGTTTGAAGGCTAGTAGTAGATCTTTTTGATCGCAGCGCGATTCCAAACTATACAGGCAATAAAATTTAAGTAAATAAATACTTAATAAATATTTATAAACCTGCTGTTTGAATCGTAGTTGCTGATTAACTGGTTTTATTCCAGTTCTTTATAAGCGATGCAAATACATAAGCCGCTTAAACTATCCTACTGGCGCTATACAGACATTGAGGCATTATTCATAAGAGCGGATCTATGGCGCTATCAAATGAATGTGAAAAACCTAATGGCTTTCTAGGAGGTAGGAAGAAAGAGTCATGCTACTAACAAAGACAAAAGCCAATTGTGTTAACCTGAAACAAGTTATATTGTAACGCTAGAAGAAGCAGGAGAATATAGAGGCTTCTGCCCAGCAGAAGCACCACAGCGCCAAAATCATCACACGAATATTTTTAATACGAAAAATTAAACGTCTTTCTGCTCGAAAAAGGAAAATCAAAGTTTTATTTTCGTTGTCTTGCCAAACCAACTCTTATGTCGCTTGCATAAAATTAGCGATTGCACGAAAACGAATCAGATACTTCGTTTTTAAGAGTACGGACGCTGTTCGCGATCGAACGAATAGGACTGAAATGCAGCTTTAGACCTAGAATTACATGTAGCCTATACTACTTTTTATCCCGGGAAAACGCGTGCGTTGCCGCGGGCTAAACCTAAGCAGTAAATAATAAAACTAAAGAACCTCTATCCCCCTATATCATCAATCTCATACATAACAAAGAGTGTTGAACAACAGGAATGAAGACCGAATTTAACTAGTTTATTGATGTACTAATGTACCAACTACTTTACACGCTTACAATGTAGCGAGTGTAGAGACACCCACGGGATTACGTAGATTATGCAATCGTACAGTTGTCTACAGTTTCTATGATACTCATTTTTAATCGACTTCTAAAATAGGAGGAGGCTGCATGTTTGTTTTTTATGCCATTTTTGTCTATTTCTCCGTAAATTATGGACCGAATTCGATAATTCCCTTAAAAATAAAAATATATTTCAGAGGGATTATCTATTGATTTCAGATTTATTAATCCCCCAAAACTTAAGACAGTATAATTATTAAGGAATTTGATGTCAATGTCTAGTTTTTAAAAAGAATCAAGTTATATCTTACAAGAATGACTAATATCTTAGAGTCGTTTGTGCGTGGTTGTGAGATTTTTTGCTTCGCACAACCATCAATATCAGACACTGATGTGATACTTAAACGAGCCTTTTTCAGGTTCGCCACTCAAAAAAATTAAGTGAAGATACATTAAATACATTAACACTTTCTGCCCATGACGCACCTAGTGTATCTGCAGCTCCTTGTGCAGCGGAAGGGCCCTGCGGGTTGCACCGCCGAGGCTGGGCAGTGAATGCATTAACCCTTTATTTTACTATTTACTATACTCATACTCATTATTATTAGCCGTAAGAGCACAAGGCACACTTGGAAATGTCAGTTTAAATTTATATATTTACGGGTTACAATATGTGGTGCCTAATTTATAATTCAAAGCCATTGTACAGCCAGCTATTTACCTTGATTTAAATTATATAAACGTAAGTACATGCAATCAACATAAATAAATTATGAAATTATGTTACTAGGTGAGTCGTATAAGCGACGTATCGTCTTTAGTTTGTAAGTCTTTAATAACAAAAGAAGCTACATAGTAACAAATAAATAAACGTTGCTATAAAGTTGTTCTATTAACAGTTGTTTTAGTAAGAGGAGAGTGGGGAGGTTGTTCCGGGTTTCCGATTTGCATGCATAATATGAAGTTCATAATAAAACATACAAAGGTTATGAACCCCTGAACCCTTGTATGTAATGCAATTTTTCCGCTTTAGATATACAAGCTGATTGTGTAAATTTTCAATTTTCGTATGAAACAATCTCAGATTTGGTACTACGCCATTTTGGAAAAAAAACTTCCGACTAGAGGATGTGCAAAATCGTGATTTGAAGTTTCGTCTTACTGAGTGTACAGTGCACGCCACTGCACAGTGTATAGTTAAACATACAGTAAGCTCACTATCTAGATCACCTTGAGACGTTAATAGTGAGTTATTTATAAGATTTAACTTTTAAAACCGTCGTTAACATACTTTCTGTGGTTACGGGAATAAATGATTAGTGTCGAAAAATCACAATTAAAGAGTTATTGTCGCTTATCGTCACCACAAGCAATTGAGATTTTTTTTAGTTGGTAATAAATAACTATAGGTATAAAGGTAGAACCTATTATCAAGGATATACCTAACCTACTAGGGTATCGCATTGGTCTCCGACATAGGTCATGAAAAACCCAACCCCGTTTATGTATGTATTTGATTACATATCGTACTCTGTATAAACCGCTCTCTCTAGCTAGTGACTAACTATCTTATACCTATTTTATGTTGCATGTTTGTCTCGGATTATACACGGTACCACGTATAATCCGAAATGTGTATTAAGCCGAAAAACTGTAAAGAAAAACTTAAAAAAAAACTACTGCACAAGTTTAGTTTCTTGGACCTACTGCAAGAATCGCTACCTTTCGGGTGAGTGCACATTACAGGGAGTAGATGCGGTTTTTATATCCAAAAATATATAAAAAGATAAATAAAATATGAAACTAAATGATAGGGTATAGGAATATCAGCGTTTGTCAAAGGTAAAAAAATACCTGTTGTTTTCTATCGTACTTTTGCATCTTTATTATATCCGTCCTACACAACATAACATACGTGATTTACAATGCACACAAGAACATCGATTAAAAGCAGACTAGTAAATAACATAACTAATTTATTATTACTGAGGTTGGCACTGAAAACATTGAATCTGGAAATCGCTCTGAAATATGCAAATTGATGCATTGCATGTGCCAAAAATACAAGGAAATGCAGATTCCTAAGACTTTGTAATAGACGCAAACAAAATGTAATTTATAGAAAACAGACATACTACCTACCATACACACAAATCAAAATCTCTTGCCGTTTTTGCTTTGAACCAAAATTAACATATAACGGGTCGCCGATATTTTTTAATCACTACCTACATCGTGCCCGAGGCTTCGCACGCGCTTTTCAGGTATAAAAAGAACCTGAACTCTTTCGATTAAATCACCTATCAAACAAAAAAATTCCTTAGTAAAAATCGGTTCATCTGTTTTGAAACCTACGATGACACACATAGGCCCATAGTATGAAAGCTTGATCAGTCATCGATTTATGCTTGAGTAGCGTTTTTCTATGGCATAAACGTCACTCAAGCGTAGATATATAGCTGAGTAAGCTTTGATAATACGGACCATAGATAGACGTGAAACTTTAACACACCTCATTTTCCTCGGAAGTTGAAAAACAAAGACAAAGCGTTTTCAATGACAAAAAGACATGCTCTACCACTCTGACTCTAATAATAGTACATAATAAACTTTCTTAGAAACTCGACACTTGACTTTTCCGTTTCCTTCCTATTCTAAATGTTATGTTACACGTGAAACTGATAGTACAGTTTCCCAATTCCAGAATGTTGTTTGTGTAACATTAGATGGACAACCTACTAAGTAGCCGCAGAGTGGAAGTGTATTGTGTGTCTATAAGTAACCTATTGTGGAGTAGTTTACTTAGAAGTGCTGCAAAATGCGGTACTTATATCTAAAAATTAGAACTCGCTTGCTTGGCGTCGAGTTTTAGACAAAATTATAAGCAATATTTATTGAAAATAGGATCACTAGGTAATCAACAAGTCATGTAAATTCCGTATAAAAAGACGTAGCAACAGAGTGAATTTTAGGTTAAGTATGGGCGGTTTGTTTACAAACATTCCACATTGAGTTTGGCTAGTGTATAGTCTAAAAGATTATGCTAAAGTATAGATGAGAAGGTAGGTTAGGTATCTATTTATTTAAACTATTAATGCCATTTCATTCCCGGATAGAAATCCGGATTGTGGTAAAATGAATTACGCATCGTTGACAATTTTTTTGCTATAGGTATAATATTATTATGAGTAATTGTTTTTCATATTCGTCTTTTTCATAAATTCAACATTAGTATTATTATTCTTATTTGCATACATTTGCGTTTCAATTTCTTTTTCTCCTTGAAATAACAATTTACAACTAGCCGTTACACAGCTGGCAATTATTTACGAACAATACAAAAATAACACTAGCAACTATATCAAATCTATAGAACGTTTCTACAATGTATTCAATGTAAACTGTTAAAATATTTGGAAAATTTCCTACGCAGAAGTCGTATTATGCAAATAGCCTGTACCTCCTCAAGGTCACAAGAAATTCCCTTTGGAGTAAAATATATGAATTGAAGAAAAGTTGAGCTACCTGTAGATTTTTTGCAACAGTCTGCAGTTAGCTCAATTGTTTCAATTGTAAATATGTACTAGGATAAATTTCTTTGTGAATAAAGGGTATTGTATAGTGTAGATTGAATGAAATACCTAAGACACAACCTTATATAGACAAACAAGGTTAGGTCATGTACATAGGTTAGGTCTGTCTTTCTTATAATAATTATACATGCAATTACATAGGCTAAATTATTTAGCATAGGTTAGTTATTATTTTTGTACCTAATATTCACAAAGAAAATTACAATCAAATAATAGACATAAATTAGAACTAATATTTACAATTGAAACAATTGAGCTAACTGCAGACTGTTGCAAACAAACTACAGGTAGCTCAACTGATCCATATCAATATCAGTCGGAAGAGTCCCCAAGACGCTGGCTGCATTGCCCCGCTGTATGGCAATGCTGATGCACTGCGCCAGATACTCACCAGTTCTCGGGTCACGCATCGCTTCGACCAGACGCATAGATAATTTTTTAAAAACCCGAAGAGCCTCGGTACCCCTCAGACCTAGGGTCTCGACTCCAAGGGCAGCAAATGTGTAGGCTCTGTCGAGACCATATCTGCATATTTTTATACCTTTTTGAATTATCTGGAGTTGGCAAGATTTTTGTATTGTATTAGGTACTTTGTCTCGCCAAAATTACGAACGAATCGGTTTCAAATTTTTCATACTGATAAATTTCAAACCTTATCGTACAATACAAAAATCTTGCCAACTTCAGATAATTCAATAACGTACCAAAATCAAATGCATAGGTACTTTAATTTCAATCAACATTATAAAACATTTATAGATATGTAAATTATAGTTCATGACGTGCTTTATCACCCACTACATTATGACGGGTCAAGGTCTAGCATAGTACGTACAGGTGAAAAATTATCACATTTCATTATCGTTATTGTAAAAGGCAATTAAACTTGTGTTTTCGTAATACAATACGTGTTTAATCACTAGTTTAATTCTTGGGCGTGCAAGAGCAACCGTTGACATCTACACTAACATTAAAAGAGGAAAGATTTATGTTTGTGACGAATCAACTCGAAACGTAGACCGATTTTAAAAATTCTTTCACCATTAGAATCATTGTTACATTATAATAATAATAATAATAATAAATAATGCTGGACACTTCACACAACATTATCTAGCCCCAAGTTAAGCAGAGCTTGTGTTATGGGTACTAGATAACTGATATACTTAATACAATACACTACATAGATAGATATTTTTTATTATACATAGAAAACATCCAGAACGCCCTGGACAAATGTCTGCAGATCGTACAAAGATTTGTCCCGAGGCGGGAATCGAACCCGCAACCTCCTGTGTCGCAGGCAGACCTTCGCCCGCTGAGCCACAGAGGTCGTCAAACATTATCCCTGAACAACGTATAGGCTATATTTATATGTGCGAAGCCGGGACGGGCCGCTAGTGTATAGTACACTAGCGGCCTTTTCGGAACTATACGGTATTAGCCACCCAGAGCAGTAGCGAAAGCCGAGTGGGCATACGATAATCCTACGGTCAAATAAAATACCAAGCGGAATTCTTTTGACGTGACAACGTCTTATAATTCGATAGAGCCGGCTGCACGCACGAAAAAACATGACACCATGCGGCGTTACCTCGCTATGACGTCATGCGGCGTTACCTCGCTCGGAGGCGTTCCGTGTAAGGCTTGAAGTGCAAGCGAGAGCGCTCGACATCCGTCTCTCTCCTACTTGAGTGAGCGATGCGTCTGCGTGGACAGACAGACTACCATTCCATCAGTATTTTCTTAAGATGTTGTCACGTTCAACTATCGTCAGTAAACCGACTTTACAGACAACCAATGTTTTTTTATCATAGTCAATAGACCGATAATCCTACTATCCTACTAATATTATAAAGCCGAAAGTTTGTAAAATGTGAATTTTACTTTGTTAACTACCTAAGATTTCCAAAATTACTGAACATAAATAAAATTTTGCTTACATTTAGGACATAGCCTAACTCAGATAATAGGCTACTTATTATACCGAAAATACGCGTGCGAAGCCGCGGGCAGAAGCTATTTAGTATTCAGAAGAAAGGATTGCATTGTTTTGAGGTAACATTATATTTAATCCGATGAGACCAACGCAGAATAAAAACGTAGAGATCTTATTCCTGTGAATGATGATGATAACCCGTAAGTGGCTGAACACTCTCACTGCCCAGCCTATGCGGTGCGACCCGCGGGGGTGCACCGCGGCTACAAGCAAACCAGCCCTAGAACCACATGTACGTTGTGGGCAGTTAAAGTGTTAACGTAGCTTGATACAGTTGATACACCTCATGCAAGCCTACCACAACAAGGAAATATCGTGTTTTGATTTTAATCTACGACCCTATCTGATATCATCGTTATCTAGTTACATCTCCCTCTCAATGCGTCTAAAGGGGATCCCTCACGGAGAGCATTCACCTGTAACGTAACTTTCAGATTGAGCATTTACTTCAGTGGAGGAGGAAAATCGAGCATTACAGTCATTTACTTACAGTGCACAGCCTGTAAATCAGCTGGGCACTGTAATGCTCGGCAAAGCAGCTATTAATCCGTTTTGTCTGACATTTTAAAAACAAGTGATTCTTTCTACAACAGCGGAATGCTCAAATCGAACCTTTTTAGCACAGAGTAAAATACGCAGCTTTTTGGATTGTTACATAACAGGCAGGAAGGAGCATTCCTCCTTCCTGAGCATTAGGTACGTTAAAATACTGCCTGTATTGTAACGTAATGCTCACAAATGAATCTTGGAAGTTAGGTACATTACAGACGTCGAGAATGCGCGCGGTGAGGGAGCGGCTAATATCAACAAGACATTCCTAGATTGCCCTTAGAAGTAGGTACATAGTAATTATGTGGCTTCCAAGGTAGTTTAGTTCATGCCTTCTAATAAACAGTTATGTACTATCGGCACAGCAAAGCTTAGTGTTTGTCTAGCCGGTTTAATGACCTATGAGTAACATCTTTAGGCACGCACTTCTGTCGGTTTCTTTTGTTTTTTGTTGCGATGTTGAGAGGTGTTACAGAATATAGCTAATTTAATGAAGTAAACTAGATACGAGTCGAAATGCCTGCAGATGTCGGTTTTTTTGCCTCTAAATGGGACAAAATTCGTGCAAAAAAAATGCCAAAAAATAAAATTTTCTTTGAAATATATAGCCTATAGCGATTTGTTGCAACAATATTGAAAGTTGAAAAACAAATTCTACAACAATAGTACAACAGTAAAAAACACGTCTTAGAAAATCCTATAAAAGCCAAACAAAGTAATCATCGTCAGTAGATACATACCGAATTTTATTTAGATAACTGAATTTGAGAAGATAGCGAAATTATATCTAAGTAGTTACATCCTGAAAAGATGGCTAATATTTATTCCGACTTTATTTCAATGCCACTAAAAAATACCTATATAGGTTAAGTAACTAAATCCCATTCGTTTTTAAATACCTAGGTAATTTATTTTATAAGTTGTTAACCTTTTCTCGCTGTATATTTCTACCTTGATTTATTATTTCTAAGTAACGAATGCCCAAGCAAAATAAATAATTTACACAAATCTACTGCAACAGCGAACAAATAAAAAATCCACTTACATTTCCAACAATAAAACAAATCAGCCGCACGCACAGTCACCAAATGAAAATATTATTAAATTGACCGTAAATTTAAACTTTTCGATTACAGATACGCGTGCACTTCCCCGCGCGGCTCAACGTCGAATGATAAGAAGTTGCCTGTGCGCCGGTTATTTCACTCAATTTGTACTACTCGAATTAACCATGCAATGCAGCATGGCTCATCGGTATCTGTACCGTCTCAATGTTGTTTTATCTATATAATCTCATCGATAACCTCTTAAAAGGATCGTACGTTGAATGAAATTCTTTGTGAAGCTTTAGTCTTGAATGTTTATTTATAAAATACTAGTCTATACCCGCGGCATCGCTTTGTTTCTATAGAAACGTTTAAAGGTAATTTATATCCCATGGGAACTGATTTATGGGATAAAAAGTATAAGCTTGAATCCAGGATGAGAATTACCTGTATGGAAAATTTCAGCCTGAACCGTTCAGTAGTTTTGGCGTGAAGAGGTATCAAACTTCATCATATTAATGTGTGTATGTTATTGATCCGAGTGAGTAATAGTAGACTGGATAACTTGCACTATCATACAGCAAAGCAATTTATCAATTATGTTGTTATCATTGCTATTGATTGAATTTCAATGACACCTTTAGAGATCGTATGCACGACATCCATGAAAAATGATACATAAATCGCTGCGGTGTTTCCCGGACGTAAGAAAGTATCTTTAATGACCTTTACTTTATAATCTTCTTATACATAAAAATCAATTGCTGTTCGCTTGTCTCGCTAAAACTCGAGAACGGCTGGACCGATTTCGCTAATTTTGGTCTTGTGTAAGTTCAGGGAAGGTTTAAAAGGTGAGAGCGGTACGAAGTTCGCCAGGTCAGCTAGTACTCAATATATTTATTGTTGTCATCACATTGGTGGTAGGTAGGTAGGGTAACAGGCCGCGGTAGGTTTCAAATGTTTCCGTGGTTTGGCGAAAATGGCGAGAGGGACACCGGAGACGTTTTTAGTGGGTATTACGTCCTTCTCAGGGCGTCGAGTCCCAAATAATTCTGGTCCCCCCAGACCAGTTTATTCGTAAACGAATTTCCTCGCCGAATAAAAAAAAAGGTAAGTAAGTAACACAATTCGAACCCTGTTGGGCGTAACAGTGGAAGGCAGACACTTAAACAACGTGTTGATTCCCCCTTTTAACTTGAAAAGGGTGAATTAAAAAATACATACAATAAACAAATATTAATAACGTCAGGAGCCACCTTTGGTTTGATCCACCATAAATAAACGGTGGCTGAACCTTCGCTTCATGATGTCATCACTATTAATCAATTCATTCATACCATGAAACAGCACATTTTTATACAGTATACCTGAATTGAGAACGACGGAAGAAAAAAATGTTAGCACGTGTTAATTTAAGTCGTCTTGGGATGACAGTTGTTAAACCTTTTGGATCCGATAATGTACTTACGGTTTTGAATATTTGAATCTTTAATAGGCTTTACTACAGAAGCATCATAAAAGAGGAAGAAAGCAAATGCAAAGTACCTAATACACATTTCAAAGAAGACGGTTTCTATTGCTTAGGTGTGTGATAAAATAAAACTGATAAAGCAAAGTCTTATGTAAGGATTATCACATCACATCACACTATTACACTAATATTATAAATGCGCAAGTTTGGATGGATGGATAGATCGATGGGTGTTTGTTACCTCTTCACGCCAAAACTACTGAACGGTTCGGGCTGAAAATTTGAAACTAAATACTTTTTATCCCATAAATCAGTTCCCATGGGATAGAAATCACCTTTAAACGTTTCTATAGCAGCAACGCGTGCGGAGCCCCGGGCATAAACTAGTAAAATATATTTTCTTTATTATTCCTTACTAGCTTCTGCCCGCGGCTTTGCACGCCCTATCGCCGGATAAAACACAGCCTTTTATTAACACGTAGGATACGTGTTCGCCGAATTTCATCTAGATCTGTACAGTTTCCATAGTTTTAGAAATCTTAGGTAACAAACATGTTCAGTTCACGTCTCGCAATCCTTAATTCTTTACTCATAAAGTTTCGCCATTATATTGATAGCACAGCTAAAGATTATTATTAAGATACTAGCTTGTGCCCGCGGCTTCGCACGCGTATCTTCAATATAATAAGTAGCCTATTATCTTAGCTAGTCTTTGCTCTAAGCGTACGCCAAATTTCATCTTGATCTGTTCAATAGTTTAGGAGAAGGTAACAAAAATTCAGATTTCACAAGCTTTCGGGTTTATAATATTAGTGGGATACTCTTACAAAACTGAACAGGTGAAAATCTTCTAATTGTGCTTATTATAATATCCTAACATCATGGTTTCATATACAGTCAGTATTATGATGATGTCATGAACAAAGCTTCTGCTAGCATGATACAGCAGTTTTCAGTACATAGATAAATTTCATATCATTGTGTAATATTGCTTGAAACTCTGTTCATTTTTTATTTCGATAGATCTAGAATATTTAGGGTTATATTTAGGCTGGTATAGGTACTTAGATAACATTCCTCTTATCAGCACACATTGTGTGTCCACTACTGAATATACCCCCCTAAAGAAGAGGGGGGTGCATATTCAACATATTTCTATCAGTGGATTCCTGTCAATAGTCCATCAATTTTTATTTTATCACCTATCTATGTTTAGTGTGCTGATGGTTTCCCAAAAAAAAGTTAAATGATTAATCTCTTGGCTTTCTACCAAGTCATGCTTTATATCGACACTATCATCAGGATCTAGAAATTTTACATTAAAAATTCGACAGTAACAAACTTAAAAAGTGTCAATTTTAGGAACAGGCTTTTGTGATTATAAGAAAAATAAAGCTTTTAGAGGAGATGTGTATGCATGCAACACTCTAATAATAATGTTTCCCTCAAACATATTTAATATGTGGTGTAGTAAATCTGAAACCTGCGTGATTCGAGAATCAAAGTGAAACGGAACGTTTGAAGTTAAAAATCTTATTTTCTCAGTTGACGGCTGCGCACGCGACTAAAAACCGCAGTTATTATTACATCATCATAATTACTGTGTTAGAGATACATTGTTCTGTAATTGATTTCAATGGATTCAAGCAATTATTATTGTCTTGTTTACGATGGAGATTAGAAATTCATTCATACTCGCATCGAGATATAACACGATATATTTATAGGTACGAAAGACTGCAGGCAGATGCTGGATGCGGCAAACTGAAGACAGGGCGCTATGGCGCTCGTTAGTGGAGGCCCATGTCCAGCAGTGGACTAAATAGGCTGATGATGATGATGATGGTGATATTTATAGGTACAGTCGGCTGCAAAAATATGTATACACTCCCAAGTTTTCAATTTGACTAAATAATAAGTGTATAGTAATTGTGATTATTTATGTACCGCATTCTGGCGAAGTACGATGACTACTTTGTACGAAAAACGTTTGCATGTCCTTTTATTTGAAAAGTTCCGAGTAAAATAAAAGTTAAACCTTGGAAGTGTATACATGTCTGTGCAGCTGACTGTACTTTAGAAGTTGCGGGATAAGAATTGACCCAACTCAACCCGTGGATGTAGAATGAGGCGACTAAGGAAAGATTCCTTTAGTCAAACAAGAACTCTAGGAACGTGATCGATCGGGTTATCAGGGTTAGCAGGGAACAGGAAACTGCTGCCCTTCTTCTGGCAGGTACCAGAGGAAAGGCAGGAGCTTTCTTCTGTGTATTTTCTTCTATCGCGCGATCTCCATTCCATTTGGGGAGGCACGTTTACCAGCGAACGTATTGCTGCGGCATATGTATACTACATAATGTAGGTACTGTGAGTCTCATAAAACAATACCTTTTAATATCACTGACCCAACCCGATCGATCACGTCCTACAATTTTTGTTGTTTAGTTTAGTATGTTTTTATCAAGATAATTTTCACTCATACTCATTTTGTCGTGCGTGACCGTGCGCATTATTTTAAAATAACGATTTGATAACGAGGCTAAAACTGTCATATCATCTTGTAATGAAGTCAAAGGTAATTTTTTATAGACATGAATAACCGTCCTTATCTGTTTTTGTATACAATTTAATGTACTTATAACGTTGCTTAAGTTAGGAAAAAATCCTGTCCTCCGCGAATTAACTTTAAAAAGCTGAACTAAACTAGATCAAACTTTACATAGTCTAACGCTCGAATACTGAAACGCAACTGACATTTAAGCACGACTCAAGTCGCTATTTTTTGGCAGTTCTTCATTGGAAACTCTCAAAAAATCGCGACTTGACGTGCTTAAGGCGAATAGTAGGGTGGATAGTGGCGCCACTACATATTTAATTTTATAATTACGTTATACAAAGGAATTATCAAAAAATCGGACCGCGCGTAGACAATATCTATCATTAGATTTTTTTTAATGTATTTTTAATAGTTTTGTACTGTATTATTTAGGCAGATACTTGTTTCAAGAGTTTAGTTCCTATTGGTGGCCACCAAGCTCTCCAAACAAGGTTTTTGATTGAATAACACAAAACAAAACTATTACAGATACATTAAATAAAAGCTTGTGATAGGTATCGTCTACCAGCGGTCCGATTTTTTGATAATTCCTTTGTATAACTTAATGATTAAATTAAATATGTAGTGGCGCCACTATCCACCCTACTATTCGCCTTAAAAATCTGAGTTGCGTTTCAGTATTCGGGGGTTAGACCCATAACAGGAAAGTTTGGTCATTGATTCATCTATAAAATATACAGGGTTACTCATTGTCAGTGAATTACCCTGTATTAAAAATATAAAATAATTTACTCAAAATAACTTAGGACTAGAAAGATAACAACAAGATTTATCTAAGATTTATCTTCCAAAGGTAATAAGTAATGCGTGTGCCTGAACTAGGTAAAAACCTGTTTTTCAGGCAAAAAGAGTGCTAGTAACAAATAAATTAATCAAATGGACTTACTAACTATACAAGGCGATGGTGATTAACACTTTTCTACGGCATAAGCGTGACTTTAACAGATATCGATGACTGAACAAGCGTAAGGGCCTTAGTGTTTCGTGTAAGGCCAGTCAGTCAGCCACTGCGTCACTGCGGTTGTTGGTATAGTATACTGTTATACTGTAAAGGCAAAAGTTCTTATCTGTGGTTCTTATTGAAAAGCAATACAGATTCGAATGCCGGGTAAATTGCTAATGTAATGGGTAATGGTAAATTACGCAGAGTAACACCACCGGTCAATACCGGTGGTGTTACGAAGGTTATTTACCATTCGCAACGAGCACGAAACGTTACGCCCGTGTGCTGAAATCTGTCTCGTTGCTCGTTGCGAACGTCTTCTTTCCGTTTATTCCCATTTGTTCCTTTGACAGTTCCTTTAAAGGGACAAATGAGACTTTTTCTTCCCATTAGTTCCTTCAAAATTATTAAAGGAACTCATGGGAAGAAAAAGTCTCATTTGTCCCTTTAAAGGAACTGTCAAAGGAACAAATGGGAATAAACGACTTTTTCTTCCCATTCGTTCCTTTAATAATTTTGAAGGAACTAATGGAAAGAAAAAGTCTCATTTGTCCCTTTAAAGGAACTGTCAAAGGAAAAAATGGGAATAAACGACTTTTTCTTCCCATTAGTTCCTTTAATAATTTTGAAGGAACTAATGGGAAGAAAAAGTCTCATTTGTCTGTCATTTGAACTGTCAAAGGAACAAATGGGAATAAACGCTTCTTTCCGCTTACTGATGGTGATGACTGCGCGAACGCTCGCTGTGTAACACGTAACGCCCTGTAGCCCGGTCAGTACAGTACCTACCATAATAAGCCTAATTTTATAGTGTCGTTAATGTCATGATATATAATAGCCCCAACAGCATCCTACAAACTGTAGCTGGCAGAATTTCTTCTCCGATATATGGCAGCACTTTGTGCAAAAAGTAATATAGTTTGGTATATTTAATTGATTTAATTTAACTTTTGATTCAATTTAGGTAATTCTATTTATTGTTATATATTTTGATTTTATTAATTTAATTTCATTGTATTTAATTTGTTTTAATTTAATTTGGTCGAATTTATATTAAATTAAATGTAGTAGGTATGTAATACTAACATTTAAAATAAGACATCTTTCTGCTACTAACAAATTATGGACTTTATTTATAATTAAGTTATCTGAAAATAAATGAATTTGAATAATACAGTTACAGATTTCAGCTACGTATGCGAAACAGGTATGATTATTTACGTTAACAAATACATAACGGAAGCAATCAAAACAAAACAAACAGACTGAAATGATTATTCATTATTAAAGCAAAATTATTTTGAAACTTGAGATAAAGTTTCATTCATAGTGCAATGAGAAGCAAGAATTGGATAAGTAAGTACCTAGTTATCAATTTCGACAATAATGTGGGTCAATGTCAGGCGATGACACTAAAAGGAGTGAATGACACGTGCTGTGTATAAGGTTTTTTTTGGTGAATAAGTCACCAAAAAGAGTTAAAGCTGGTATCTAACACAATTTGTCGTATACACGACAAGACTCTGACTTGAAGGGTCACCAACTCAGCCTATATAATATGTGGGCTGTGTACTCGTGCTGGTAATCAGAATCGTTTCTGCATAGGATATGTTATACATGAATCTTAAAATACCTTTATTCTTACTATATTTACTATATAATTTACTATATAAGGTTTTTTTTGGTGAATAAGTCACCAAAAAGAGTTAAAGCTGGTATTTAACATAATTTGTCGTACACGACAAGACTCTGACTTGAAGGGTCACCAAGTCAACCTATATAAATGTGGGTCGTGTACTCGTGCTGGTAATCAAAATCGTTTCTGCATAGGATTGTTAATACATGAATCTTAAAATACCTATATTCTTATTATATTTCTACCGAAACAAGGCTTTACGTGCGTAATATTTAGAATCTAAATTAATATCGATTGGTAGATTTATTGTTAAATGTGTCGTTTGTGGAGGTTCTTGTCTTGCATAGCAGTGAAAGGGTTTACTGACGAAGAGTTTAAATTTAAACACTTACCTGTACTTATAAATCTGAAGTCATGTTTGACTATCTCCCTTGTCTTCGGCAACCATCTCGGTAGAGTACGAATTCCTCAGCATTTCTAGCTCTCGTGAATAATCTCCCTATCGCCCGACATTCTGCAAAAAATAACAAGAATTAAAATAAAGCCAAACAGTACTAAGATAAAGATAAGGTCTTCATCATATCATATACAGCCTATTATTAACAATTTAATTTGCTGCCTCGTTGGTCTAGCGGTCAGCTTGTTCAACCGCTGGTTATGAGGTCTTGGGTTCAAATCCCGGGTCGGGTCAATAGTTGTTACTGGTTTTTCTAGCAAGAAAATTCACAGTAGCAGCCCGGAGTCAGGAAATTGGCGGTGTTACATACACCCCCGTGCCTCGGAAAGCACGTTAAACCGTTGGTCCTGCGCTTTACCTCTCCCCTGTCGCGTCGGTCTGCCGTCCCATCGGATTATGAGAGTGAGGAATGAGTGCACCTGTGTTTGCGCACACACTTGTGCAATATAATAATATGTCCTGCGCATCTGGCTAGTCTCCGATGAGACTGGCCGCTGTGGCCGAAATTCGGCTAGGAGGACATTATACAGCCTATACCGGCCCCCATAAGAGTCAGGTCTTATCTTAAGACAATTTAAGGCGAATAGTAGGGTGGATAGTGGCGCCACTACATATTTAATTTTATAATTACGTTATACAAAGGAATTATCAAGAAATCGGACCGCGCGTAGACGATATCTATCATAAGCTTTTTTTAAATGTATCTGTAATAGTTTCACCACAGTCAGCGTGTTGATGTGGATCGTTTAAAGAAGGTAGGTTGTATAACGTTATAATATAACGTACGTCAAAAGGTCATTTGCTAACAGTTATCCTATCTAGAAAGATTAGAGAGTGGACGTCAATTGGAAAATTGAGTGTCGTTAGCATGAACGCGACAATACGTCTAGATTGCTCGACGCCGGCGGTGAGAAAGGGCACATCCGGAGTAGTAGATACCTACTATGGTAGTAGTTTATTTATTTATTTAAACCTATGCACTGAGGTACAAAAGGTTGGGCTTAATGCCGAGGCATTTTCTACCTGCCAACCAAAAACACATGTTTTTACAGGGGGTTGGCGTGCTAATATATAATTTATTACATATAGATAACTCTTACTTACTTATATATTATAATTATTCTCTTTTTAGTTATGTATATACATAACTAAAAAGAGAAAACCTACTAAAGCATAAGCATAGCATCAACTACGAACGAGAAACATTTGGTGTAAACTAAACTACCTATTTTACTAGTTTAATAGATATTTTTTTTAAAGTTGCGATCCCCTTTTGTTTTTCGTATACCGGTAGCTTGGATTTATGACCACAGCGTCACAGATTTTATAATACTATACTAGAGCGTGGAAAATTAAAAAAAAAAAGTAAATCGCGGGAGTTTTTAAAAATTTACCTATACCTACTACCATGGGGTTACTTCCACTCAATGCCAAATTTCTTCCCAGAGAAAGCCACGGAATATTTAAATAAAAATGATGTAAGTAGGTACGTATCAATCAAAATCAAAATCAAAAACTCTTTATTTCCATAAATACAATAAATGTACACTTAGAAAAGGTCAAAATATAAAACTAAACACTGACACGGAAATAAAGTGATATTTTTGATTTCTGTCGCTTCGGTATGTAGACTAAAGTAAAGAAGCGACGAAGAAACCTTTAGCCTGTTAGTTGTTATTTTTCGAGTTGGAGCAAAACCCGTCCCAAGCATTTTTGTCCTCTAGATAATCTGATATTTTATAGTAAGCCTTTTTGCACAGCAAGGTTTTAACAATTTGTTTGAATTTATTTATTGATAATTTTTGCAACTCACTAGGAGTTTTGTTGTAGAAGCGTATACATTGCCCTTTAAAAGATATTTTAATTTTGTGTAGCCTAGTTGTGGGCACAGCGAGCTTATGTTTGTTTCTGGTATTCAAATTATGTTTATCGCTATTTTTAGGGAACTGACTTATATTTTTTTGTGTGTACAACAAGTTTTCATAAATATATTGACATGGTACTGTCATTATGTTTATTTCTTTGAATTTATCACGCAGGGATTCTCTGGGACCCATATTATAGATTGCACGAACAGCCCTCTTCTGCAGCACAAATACGGTGTTAATATCTGCAGCGTTCCCCCACAGCAGTATACCATAAGACATAATACTATGGAAGTAGCTGAAATAAACAAGTCTAGATGTATCCACGTCTGTAAGATGACGGATTTTTTTGACTGCATATGCTGCAGAACTAAGTCTCTTCGATAGCTTATCTATGTGTGGGCCCCATTGAAGTTTATTATCTAAGGTGATTCCTAAGAATACGGTACTTTCTACTATTTCTAAAGTTTCTCCTTTAACGTTCACATCAGCCTTCACTTGTTTAACATTAGGTAGAATAAATCTAATACATTTTGTTTTGGTTTCGTTTAACAAAAGATTATTGACACTAAACCAATGAACTACTTTTGAGATTGCATTATTCACATCGTCGAAATTTGTGTTTTGTCGTTTCATTTTAAAAATTAATGAAGTATCATCAGCAAACAATACAATCTCGTGATTATTCTTGACAAGATGAGGCAGGTCGTTAATATAAACTAAGAATAGGAAAGGACCGAGGATAGAACCCTGTGGTACACCCATTGTAACTACAGACCCCGAAGACCGTTTCCCATTAATGTCAACTCTTTGTATCCTATCACTCAAATAAGATGTAAGAAGATCCAAAGAGGTGTTCGTTATTCCATAGTGATGTAGTTTCCTGATTAATGTTTCATGGTGTACGCAATCGAACGCTTTTGATAAGTCGCAAAAAACGCCCAAAGCGTCTTGCGACTTCTCCCAAGCATCGAAAATATACCTAAATTAGTTCCAACAAATGCCAAGCAAGTACAGTCAACGGTAACATCATAGCAAGATATCATCATAGAAGAAATGCTAGAGTGAAGTAGTAAATGCTTGAGCGAAACAGAATATTGCTTTGCATCTTCTTGAGCAAACCTCAAGTCTGTATCAGCTGACAAACACAGGAACGAAGCTATACGAAGCGCGTTTATTGAGTGCATGGTATCTTTAACAGACGACAAGAGACTATGCTATGATGAAGCACATCTACTTACAGCCTAGGCTAGTCTCCTGCTGGACATAGGCCTTCCCTGATATGATAAGCGACTTAATGGCTCTAAAAGGGTAAAGGCTTAATCTCCACGCCGGGCATGCGGGTTAGGTATCGCAGTTCGGTAGTGCATCTGTTCTGCTGGGGGCGCCGGGCGCTGCTACCCACACCCGGTGGATATCCCTTAATCGCCTCTGTCGAGACACGCGGTGAGTTGGGAAGAGTTTGAAAGATATTTGTTGTGTGCTCAACTCTTCTCAACTTTCTTTTATGGTTTCATCATTTTCTAAGATCACCATGATGACGGGTTCTGCGTTGCCCGCCTTCAGGGGTTTCCCGCAACCATCACCACCTTGTGGGGGTTTCGCTTTTGTTTGTTTGGTGGTAAAGTGAAGATGTCAGTGAAAACTATGGTCATTTCTTTTGTGGGTTTATAATATCCTATCCACCGTTATGGCAAATATTGACTACCAGAACTTGGGGTTAGACGATGCTGTGTGGATTGTCCAGCATTATTTTATATATTGTATACTTTCTGCACAGGTGGTGGCTAACCAAGGCAAAAGGTTTAATGCCATGTTAAGCTTAGTAAAATAAACCCAACAAACTTAAATTTATTATTCATAAATTATAAAGTTCACTCAAAAATAGGTAAGCTATTTGCATAGCCACTAAGTAGCATAGTTACGTTTAAACTGTTTAAAGAGACGCAATAAACTGAATCTAAATATTGAACAATGAACTATTAAAAGTCAATGGGAGACTTTAATGAGTTGGAACTAAAAGAAATTCTAATTACCTACCTATTTGATAACCCTGATAATATGGGTACCTATACCTGCAACCTGCGTACAATTTGCCAACAATGCATTTTTTATCAGGTACTTTTATTATTTCAGCCCACAGCTTAGCATGCTATGCTTAATGCATGCATTGTTTCTATGGAAAAATTTAAACTTTATTTATATCCCATGGGAACTTATTTATGGGACAAAAAGTAACCTATGTTTGACTCCAGGCCTAGAGATGCATCTATGCATAATTTCACCCAATCTGTTTCGTAGTTGTGGAGTGCCGAGGTAACAAAAATCCAAACTACCAAACATTCAACCAAACTTTTGCATTCTTAATATTAGTGTAATTTCTTAGGCTAGCTCTGCTTACGGCGGGATAATGCTGTGTAAAAAAACTTCCATTGTTATCATTATTTATGATTGCCAATCCTGAAGGTTATCCACATTCAGTACTTAGTACAAAATACACTTTTTTATATTGTTGACTTATTTTTTAGGTATTGGGATCTTAGCCACCCCAATGAATAAAACCATGCATGAGAAATCTTTATAATAAAAGAAGAAATGAAAAAAGTAATTTATAGAAAAATTACTTAAACAGGTTCTTATTGATATTCTCTGCCATTATTAACCCAGGTACGGTACCTACTTTCTAAGACTTCGCAGTTTTATTTTACAGTCGATCGGTATGTGTGTACATTTCTACTGAACTTTTCGGAACTTATGCAATATTCTAATAAGTACATCATTTATCTCATAACTAACTAAATAATGAAGAAATTAAGTTTTTAGCGAGGGGCGGATAGGCGAGGGCGGGTCAAGATTGTTGTATAGACGTAAAGTAGATAGGTAGGTGCGTACATGGGTACGTACCTCTGGCGTGCCTACCTACTGCTTTATTATAATATTAATTATGTATTCTTCAGCATTGGCAAGATACGAGTTGAATGTGTACAATAAGTAAGTGTGATGAATTGAATTTGAAGAGTTTTGAAACTTACCTCGCACGAAAGGGCCTGTTCGTTATAGCTCACATATTTCAACATCTGATAGTTTTTCACATGTTTTTCAATACAAAATCACATGTTAAATGTATCGGAGATCTAATATAATATATCCAGTCATTTATCGGCCCGGCAAAATCTCAGAAAAACTCTTTCGGAAGGGAAAGGAAGTAGTCTTGTGTAGTTCAGACACAATGTCCTAAAAAGAACTAGTTCCCACATGTGAACTAATAGGAGCTATTCAGCTAAACTCGTTCCTAGCAGTACACTAGTACACTTGCTCATCAGTCACGAAATCTCGGAACAACTAAACTAAAAAGATCTTATTTTGTATGTCGTAAAGTTTAAAATCTAAAAGCAAGAAGAAAAGAACTATTAGGGAATCATTATGGAAGAACAGAGATAGAAAACGTATAAATCCGCGGTACTAAAAGAGACAGAGTTATACATCTAGTTCTCTAGTTCAGTAGTACTCATGTTTCCTTTAGGTTACTGTTACATTATGTCGGACAGCATTGCAAGACAAAGAAAGGATAAGGAAGAACAGAGATAGACAGCGCATAATCCGTTGTAGTAAAAGAGACGGAGATATGCATTTGTTTGCTTCGGCCATGTAATGTAATGCTGCAAAATTTTGTAGAGCTCAAACTCCTTATAATTAGTCTCATGTCAGGGTGTCAACATTACTCGACTGGATTGCTATTTTTGGTAATTTGTCAGCATAGGGTCAAAGGTACCAGTTTAAAAACATTCGGTAACTAATAGAAAGATGAACTTTGTTTGTTTAGCGTAGAGATCATTTTTCCTTGTTTTTATTTTATGTTTTCAACTGTAAGTGAACTGTTTAATTTACCTTGTATGAATTTTGTTGCGAGCAAGGAAGGAACGACTTTTCTTGCGAATTTCGTTCGTATTCTTGTTTGTTTCGTTTGTTTTTAATAAATCATTGAGTATAGAGTAATATGAAAAGTATTTTTATAAATCAAAAATCAAATATCAAAAATGAAATCAAATATTTGCTTACAGAAAAAAACCCAGGTTATAGATATATTTTAGTTTTCCCAAAGGAAACCCCAGCCGTTGTTGTTCCCGCCCAAAAAAAACGTAACAAAACATAACAATTGCGTATTTCGGAAAATTAAATCGACTCGAAAATTTTGCCGAGCAGGGTACTAATAGTACTAGAAGTCCGAACTAGTACTTCAGTACAATTGTACTAGTTCGGAGCGATCCCTTTACTGACCGAGCAAGAACAAGCCTAAAAGGAAGGGAAAAGAAAGAAATCCGAAAAACAGCTGGATTTGTTTGACACCTGTCAGAAGGTGATATAAATGTCAAAGCCATGTTTCCAGCTTTTTAATTACTCTATGGTTTCCAGAATACTTGGACGAACGAAATCACCCTCTATTACCTGATCGAAGCCAGAATAGGACAAAAAGCATAACTATGACAAAAAATACGATAATTTTGTGTTTTCTTCAGCGCACCGCGCCCTGTATAATTGAAACAAACTTTTCTTCAAGACACAACCACGTAAGATCACCACTCTTGGCGCTTGGCAGCATGCGGCAGGCGAATTGGTGATCGCAGTAGAGATGTATAAAATACACAGAAGGAATACAATAATTATACTGCCGAAAGAGTTACGACCTCCACGGGTTATGTTGGAGGAGTCGGAACTTACCGGCGGCGGCGGATGCTCACCTCTAATGAACTTTGGTGGGTGGATCCAAACGCTCCAAGGCTTCCAAAAGACCATCAGTTTACATTACGCGGGAGAATTAAATTTTTGCAGCAAGAGGGTACCTAGCGCACAAGCTCTGCTTACCTTGGGCACAGATTATAATAGGTACCTACTTTACTGTTTGGTGTTACACTTTGATCTTAGCCAAAAGGCCGAGAGATAATGCTGTGTGAATTGTCCAGCATTAATTATTTATTTTTATTTATCTACAGACTAAGTGTAGGAGACGTTTGCAAGGTATTGCAAGGTATGCAGGTACCTACTTGAAATCACAACACAAAGC
The DNA here is from genome assembly GCA_963564075.1 of Eupithecia subfuscata. Lineage (NCBI taxonomy): Eukaryota > Metazoa > Arthropoda > Insecta > Lepidoptera > Geometridae > Eupithecia > Eupithecia subfuscata. The sequence goes on along the minus strand of OY751103.1, from coordinate 9,926,376 downwards.
GACACCGAGCAAATTAAACAAGCAGAACAGTATTTTTCCTCCTATCATATATCATTTTCTATTAAATCATCTTTGTTGCAAACTTCCATCCCTAAAAGTGTACTTTTGGAGCATTTGGGAATCATGATGATTTTTAGTCATAAGATCAATAAGTACCTAGTACCTATCTAAATGCTTCAAAAGTACCATTGATTCAAAGTTAGTTTTTATTGGGTTCCTAGATAATGTTTCTTTTCTACTTTGTGCCAAATTACTTTTACGTTCGTTTTATTTGATGTAGAACGCAGAATAAAATAAAAACCACGATTTTTTTATCCCCCGCGCAATTTAAAACGATTTACGTGAAAAGGCTTAACAAAAAAGTAATGAGAACATTTTATTACATAGTTTTAATTTAAAATTATTCCATTCATGCTTACAAAATGTACCAGCAGATTATTAACTAAAAATAAATACTTATTTTAAAACCTAGGACTTCTGCATTACTTTTCACCCTGCAGTGGGTATATTATTTAAAACAGATCATGATGCAGAATATTTTTTGTTCTATGTAACATTACATTAACTAAACGAAAAGCCCTTTGCCCTGCAGTGGGATACTTAAGGTGGAAAATAACAATAATAATACTAGCCACAAATTACCTATTGTACAATTAATTCAGGGTATTATATATTCCTCTTCATCATTTGGTGGGTAAAATATTTTATCTTTATTATTCTGTACTGCATTATTCTGATCCTGTTGTAAAGTATCTTCATTTTTCGGTTGATATTCACATTTCACTTTGTTCTTCTGCAAATCTGAATGTTTAAAACTCACTTCAATTTCCTGATATTTCGATTTCAATTCACATGAGTGTTTTTTAAATTGTATTTTCTTCATAAATTTCATCTGACATTTCACGCATAAAAAGGACTTGTCCCTTTGAACTCCAAGGTGAATTCTATCAATATGATTAAATAGCGCGCCTTTTCTCTGAAATATTTTTAAGCATTCTGCATAAGTACATGTGTATTGTCTTATGACTTTTTTGGTTTTAGGTAATGTTTCCTGACTGTTCTCATGATTTTTGTCCCCTGGTGTGGAAGCAAATCCATCTGCCTTGTCTCCAGCATGGAAATCATTTAAGTGCTTGGTCATATGACATTTCTGAGTGAATTTAATTTTACAGAAATTGCAAGAGAATGGTTTTTCACCTGTATGGGTCAAGATATGCCTTCGCAAGTCACTCTTTTGATGAAATTTAGCAATGCACTGTTCACATTTATGTGTCTTTTCTCCAAAATGTTTTCTCATGTGTGTTTTATAGTTATACTGATGATTGAATGATTTATTTTTACAAATGTGGCAAGTGTAGGGCTTCTCCCCAGTGTGTTGTCTCATGTGTTGCTTTAAATGGCTTTGTTGTGCAAATTTTCTGTTACAATTTTCACAAGTATAAGGTTTTTCTCCAGTGTGCACTCTTAAATGGCGTTCTAAATAATAACGACAGGTAAAGGTCTTATCACAGTCATTGCATATATATATTTTCTTTACCTTTTCTTTCTTAACATATTTTCTTTTCAGTGGTATAAGTAGACTGTTTTCTTTAACTTTTGAAGAAGTATTTACAGGTGCAAGTACTGGGTGAACATCATTACCTATTTTACTATTGTCAATATGTGTCTGTATAGTTGATTTCAGTTGATTGATTAAATGTGTCACTTTTAAATCAACTTTACTTTCAACTTCATGTGGCTGTTGTTTTTCTATTGAAAATTCTACATAATTATCTGCGGGTTCTTCTTTCACAGTGACAGGTTCTTCTTCTGCTACATCAGTTATCTCTAAATACTCTTCTTTAATTTTTTGCATTGGTGTAATAATCATAGGCTGTTTATCTTGAGTTGAATGAATGCTCTCCATAGTTTCTTCTGCAAATACTTTATCATATGATCTGATAACACTAACAACAAAGCCGTTTGTTGGTTTTTCTGTCATAGAAGAAACAGTGCACTGTGATAACTGAAACAAATCACCGATTTAATTAATTTAAGCACAGTGAATTCCATTAAATAAATTTGACAACCCTTAAGATCTCTGAAGGACAATATGACAATGAAAATGTAAAATGTGAACCTACTTGAGAGCCATAGCAGCGTAATTTCTGTAGGATCCCTTGCGCTTTCCGAGACATGCTCATGAATCTATAACATCTTTGCAGCTGTGAAAAACAGATGTAGCATAACATGTCTTGTGTTGTATCTCCTACAGTTGGCTGAAAAATAAATTGTTAAGCAGGTGTTCAATCATATAAATATGATGGGCTAGGTATTATCTACTACCGGTACCAAGGCTCTTCGGAATTTCAAAAAACTATCTGAGCATCTGGTCGAAGCGACGCGTGACCCGAGAGCTGGTGAATATCTGGCACAGCGTATGAGCATTGCCATACAGCGTGGCTATGCAGCCAGCGTCTTGGGGACGCTTCCGACTGGTGTTGATATGGATCAGTTGAGCTGACTTGAGCTATCTGTAGACTGTTTGCAACAGTCAGCAGTTAGCTCAATTGTAAATACATACTAGTATAATTTTCTTTGTGAATAAAGTTGTAATAAAGTTTGTAAGGAAATTAAAAATTATCTACTGAACAGATCCGTATTTTGGCCTATAAATAATGATCCAGCTTGTAAACAATAGGCTACTTTACCTTTTTGGGATGCGAGTATTTTCTAATAGGACTTGGCTGACAAAGCCTTCGTTCGAAGAGGGGAGGTCGTTGTCTGACAGGTGTTCTGCGAATCAATTATGCCTACAACTAAGAACGCAATAGGTAGCCCAAAAACACCACAATACTAACCTTGAAATCAGCAAGTTTCACAAAGAATTCTTTATGAATCGGATTTATTATTGGGAGCATTTTGACGTCTGTCCCTAGACATGCAATGCATACCTCAAAATTGGTCATAGTGTTTTGTGTAAATTACTTTTACAACAAGGTATGATTCACATCCATTTCCCTCATCAAACCGTGACCGTGACCTATCGATCAGAGCTACATCGAAGAACGCAACTCGCATTACGCAAAGAAAGAACCAAACACACAAACGAAATAAGTAAATGTACTTTTATTTCCCGATTTTCAACTTCAACTTCTTGTTTGATGGCTTCTGCGTCAGGTTTGACACAATTTTGCCAATATCCGTCTCATCATCTCTCATGACAGCATCGCAAGCTTTATGGAATGAACAATATAAACCTTTAGGTATTGTACAGTATTTACAAAAAAAGAAAAAACCCACAAAACTACAAAACATAAGGAAAATAACTCAAAACTGCGCGATTATTGAATTCACAATAAATAAACACATAATATAATGAAAAGAAACTATTACTGCTAATAACAACTTTATATCATTATTTTAAATAAATTTACACAAGGCATATTATCTTTAGGAGAAAAGCATAGAGATAAAATACATTTCATAGAAGTTGGGTGTGACCTAGGCATGGAAGTTATAGCTACTTTTATTTCACTATCACGTCGCGAAGTTATTTTTTTCTGTCACGGTTATATCACGCGTGATAAATCACGGTCGTTATATTTCATTAGTGATGATTATTATCACAGTGGGTGCATTTTTTCAGCCTGTTACATGTTGCAGTGATAATGATATGATTCAAAACTTATCGCTTAGCTAATCGGCGATGTATTTTTGACAATAAAACGTGTTTTCTTCAATGAACTTTCCCTCATACTTCGACAGGCTTGGGACTGTCAATGTTTAAGTAATTATAAAACACTAAGACGACAACTTTATTTCTGTATCAACAGACAATCTCAGGTGAGCTTAGTTTAAAATAACACGCGACTCAAAACGCGGCATGCACGTGCAGCAGCAACAAGTAAAGATTACAAGTGAGTGAAATGAAGTGAAACTCTCACAACGTGATTTCACTGGTATTATAAATTTCAAGTACCTACATGTACCTACATTAAATGAGCACCTTAACGTCTTTAGATAAGACTCATTTTCATATGAAGTTTTTGTAACGGAGCGTTATTTATCTAAGCAGTAAGCAAGTTTTAAAAATACTCCAGATAAATTAAAGCCTAATGGTGTTGAGAATAAGATGCAATTTCACTTAAACGAATTCTCTCTTCTCGCTAGTGGCACGGTGTCGCTACAGTTGCATGCTGTAGCTTTGTCTCTTTCGCACGATAGAATTCTGCGAATTGTAATGTAGCTTAGCCCGAGTGAAAAATCACGCTCGCGTTATAAGTAACTCACGGTTTCGATGTATGTAACTGGTGTGGCACGCGATTTATGTTTTCACTAGTGATATAACCAGTGATGCGTGAAATCTTCCATGCCTAGTGTGACCAGATTTGAATTGAATTGACAAATCTACTAATGTACAGTGTTGCCAGCCTGCAGAAAAAATTATCACTATGTTTGGTCTCAAAACTCCCTAGATTACGAAATATTTTGACAAAAAAAATCACAAGAATTCACTTATTAATTTAAAATAAAATTACACGGTCGGTACTATAAAATAAAATAATTAACACAACATACTAATAGCAAACAGCAAGCTTTTTAGGGTAAAAAACGGTTTTTCTCGATTTCCGGCAAAATTGCAAGACCTATGGAAAAAAGTGTAATAGCAAAGTTGTAGGTAATAAAACGATCTACAACTTTTGTATTGACACTTTTTCACATAACCTTAAAATTTATGAAAATATTAATTTAATATATAAATTGAAAAAAAAGTTTTTGCTTTTTATTTATATCATTTACAAAAAAAATCTTTTTTTTCACTAAATTTGGTGATCTTTTTATTACCTACAGACTGATTCCGACTTACAGAGAACCGCATGAATAGGGAGATCCCGTATTATACATAAATAGAACTTAGGAGAGAGTTGCCATCTTCTTTCGAAAAAATACCATCAATATACTTACCTATAGTCCAATTCAGAATCTTAGATAATTTATGTAAACAACGGTGATACCATATCAAAAAAAATGTTTCGAAATAGAAGTTCATAGAAGATTACTCAATTTTTCTAAATACTTATGGTAGGGTTTATTTTCTAATCAATATCCATTGAATGGAAAATAGCAATGGTTTTGTGGTACATATTATATTTTATTTCATTAGTTTAACAAAGTTATAAAATGATGAAGAAATATTAGCAGAAAATATTTTATGACACTGGTATTACCGGAGTAAAATGGGCGTAAATCACAGAGGTTCGAAACAATTTTCGCATTTTGTCATTAGACGCCATTTTATTTCGTGTTTGTATTGTATGTATTGTAATTTCATTCGCCTCTCGTCCGCCGAAGTCGAATGTGTTCCTTTTTCGCTGCTCGTGTGCAATTGTGCGTTGTTGAGTTTTTGTTTTGTTTTCGTTTTGACATTATCGATGTCTGTTATTGTTATCAGTTTTTGTTATGTTTTAAACCTTGTTGTTGTTGTTGTGCTTGTATTGTTGTTGTTGTTGTTGTGTCACACAACATGGAACCTCAACTCGCGCTCGCGCCGCCGAGACGGCGGAGATGCCGGGTCCGTCGACATCGTCCACAAGTGACTATCTGTCGCCACAAAAAAAACGTCCGAAGAAATCTATGAGTTCTACAGAAAAACTTATGGTGATGAATGTATTCAAAAATACATACTATAACATATAAATTGGCCACAGGGTAAAGTCTGGTCTGGATAATAAATAATTATATATTATGTATTATAGCTCCGCAAGTTAACCAACATTGAACTTATAAATACCTCTCATATCAATCACGATGCACTGAGCGATGGACGTAGTGTTATGATAGGGATATGATGATATGATATGACGTAGATTCTGAGATGTCAGAATAATGTAATATTTTTAAGCAATAAAAATATGTAATTATTTAAATTGTTTTATTTGTATTTCCTTACGGTCACAGGGAAACGAGGCCGCGACAATGCCACATCCACAAGTAGGGTATCTTTCGTATCGCACAAGCAAAACCGCGCGCATTTTTTTACCATGGATCACTATTAGTAGTGATGCTACTAATAGTGATCCATGGTAAAAAAATGATTTCTACCCCTGACTTGTCATTATGACAGTGACATATCATGACATTTCTTTGTTTACATAAATTATCTAAGATTCTGAATTGGACTATAAAATTATAAATTCTACTAAAATATAGGTATATTTAATTATCCCTACTAACAGCTGTTGCAAGTTCCTACCAAGTTTGGCTTTGATCACATTGGAGGGATTCAAAGCGAGAGGAGAAGTAAAAAGTCGCTGTTGTCTCAGCCTTCTTCTTCTAAGGCGAGGCCCATATTTAGTCCTTTAATTTAACTTAAGATATTATTATATTGCCACCCCCTACCTGACAGTTGTACGTGAATACTTACAAAACCTTGTAAAAATTTTGTTCTGCAATAAAAGTACTGAATACTGAATCACGAGCAAGTGAAGGATTCTAACGACTGAAATACAACTGTAGGGCATTCCCTACTCCTACCCTTTATTCATGATGATTTAATTAGAATCCTGAGCGACGCGAGTGATTCATGGCCCTCATTCCAACAGAGAGTATACCTACAATATACCACAAAGTACATCCGTTTTATTCAAGAGTTGCATAATATAACATCATAGTTTGTTTAATAAATACTTCTGTACTTGTTTTCTTGGATCATTCATTTTATACATTATTACTTGTATTCTCTTTGGTCTCAATTATCATGACTACGAGAAAAATATCCAATCAAATCTCGAGGAGCTACAAATAACTCTTCGAGATTTGATTGGAGTTATTGCAGTTATGTGCAAGGAGCTTGTAATGTGCTCCTTGCAAATAACTCCTCGCTCGATACAAACTCCTTGTGCAGATACTTGACAGTATCTTTGCACAAGGAGTTTGTATCGAGTAATGGCGCCATTAAGAAAGAAGTTGAAGTATCGAGTATGCTGCACGTGAGGCTGCACGTAAGGTTGTTTGTCATTGGGTTGGGATGGAGGCCGATTTAATTGGTGTGTTCTAAATTTTCGCTAAAATAGTGATTAAAAGTGCTTATTATTCACTGTTTCCAGTGAATAAAATAAGATTTTTAGAAGGGAAAGAAGAACAAACAAATACGTCAACTTCAACTTCTTACTTTAGAGCTCCACAGATGTACAATAATAAGCTCAGATTAAATATAGGATAATAAGGATGCTAGAGGGGGTATTCCACTACACGGTATTCAGGGCCCGGTAGTTAGGGAGGGCGTGGCCCCTTGCGCCATCGATTATTACACTGCACTGAATACCGGCTCCCTCACTGTCTGTGTCCAGTCTGAATTTGAATTTTTACGCGCGCGGATAGAGACATCATGGCACCTGGGTTGTATCCAAACCATTAAAAAAGCAGCGATTGCCGTGGCCTTGGTACCTAGTTGTATACATGAATATCATAGAAGAAAAAAAGAGGAGAAGGATCTGGGTCAAGCAATACTTAAATTTATTCCATTATGAGGTTACTCAGTACTCTGGAACCAGCGGATTTGAAAAAAAAATTATAAATGGGCGAGGAGGAATTTGAATACTTATTAAATTTAGTAGCTCCGTGTATAAGAAAAGTTCCACTACACTACACTACTCGATTGTAAGGGCAATTAGAGAGCAAGGCTTGCCGGGTCCGTCCGGTCGCTCTATATAAGGACCCTTACCACAATAGATAATTACGCTCTAAATCTTATTACACCACTCGTTAGGGTAAGGGCGATTGTGCACTACAAGGAATTTTACTGTCCGAACATCCGATTTTATATGGTCCGAAATGGCATGAAAAAAACCGCCTGTTCCACATATCCCTACTGCTCTATTTCTACTGGTAGGGAAGAAAGGATTTTTTTTCCACATTTAGCTACTAGGGGGGATACAATGATATTTCACTTCCACATATTTCTACTAAGGAAAAGTACAATCAGATGGAAAATTCATTTATTGTAGGTAGTAAGGTATGTACCTTAAAAAAACATTCTTATATTATATCGGTACTAAATTTAACAATTAAACTTCTTTGAAATCAACAAATAAATAATAATTATCTTAGCATATCTAAAAAATGACCCACCGTTATATCTCCTGTGATTAAATGCAGTTGTGCATTTTGAATGACGCGGTCACGGATCACATATATTTGCGCCCTCTTTTTTGGCGGATTCTTGATGGACTTCATCCGATTTTTCATAACCGTTGATTGGTTGTATAATAATTTTAATAAAGCATACAAACTGTTTTTTCTGTTACTCTTGTTATTAATTTTAAAATGCCAGGCTTCTGCGAAATTGTTAGTTCTGTGCCTCTTTCCAAACACGCACCACTGTTCCTGAAATTGTTTATTTTTTAGCCATGTTCTTACAAAATATTTACTAAATGCATCCATTTTAAACTCGTCTAAAATCTGACTCTCAATGAATGACCATCCTTCTTGTATTTTATCCAATGGCAACAAAGGTAACGTTGCGATTAATGCTAGTATTCTTCTCGTGTCTCTGTTTTTCGTTAGCTTCAGTTGTCTCCCTTTTTTCCATATCGCTTTATGGAAGTGATAGTAACACCCTCCCTTTTCAGTTTTTGGTAATACGATTCTCATAGCTTTAGCAATGGCTGCTTCAAAATCAGCCATAATGTAATCGGGATCCCACTTTTTATGAGCGCTCTGTTTTATTTGTGATTTAATGAGTCGGAACAATGTAACGTAAGTTTCAGTCTTTTTGTCTGGGAGAAGTGCGTAAAGCACTGGGATTATATTCGTACACTCTATGGTACTTCCAATGTCGCAATGAATTGTAACTAGCTGAGTGAAAGGTTTTGGACAAATGTTAAAAGTACCATCTATAAATAAAACTTTCCCATCGATTAACATATTTTTGGACCATTCATCACCAAATATTAAAATACGACCACCATTATATCTATAGTCAGCGAAAAGAAATTTCTGATAATTCGATGGCACCTCCACCTGTTCTAAATCTGTGTAAAACATTTTACTCGTTCCTGCCTCTTTGTTTCTTGAGTTGTTTTATTTTTTAAAGAAGAAAATAAAATTAACAGTCTTAACATTTCTAAAATTTGGTGTTGCTGCTATCAAATCCAAACCATCGTTGTATATTCCATCAAGCGTTTCTTCGTAAATTTTGGGAATCGGAAGTGTAGGGTCAGCAATAACTTTTCGTTTGCAATCATTCAGCCGCATATCAATTTCGTTTTTGGCTATATCACGTAAACAACATTCCGAATGGCTCACTGTTTTCTCAATAATACTTCTATCCTGTAATAATAAACAATACCACCATAACTTCACCCTAAGGTTGACTGACAAAAAATACCTACGGGATTAAGTCCGCCATTATACACTAATGAGCGTGCCATCGTTACATGTACCATACCATAAATTCTGATAATTCCGGGACATCGTCATCATTATCATCATATTAGCCACAAGACTTCCACTGCGAAACATATAGGCCTCCCGCCATGGATTTCCACCAGGGCTTGACAACGTTATGAAAAATAGCGATATTAATAATTTAATATGCATCGGTACATACTCTGATTGTGAGAGATCCAATGCACTTGTTCTTCTTAGTAATAGCACACTTCCAATACTCTTGTCCATTAGCATATACCTTTTTTCTGTGATATTGGTAACCGTCGTAAAGTAAAACAGATCCTCGGCCTCTGGTTAAAAAAATAGGTTCACTCATATTTAGTTATTGAAATAAAATTATTTCAGTTATATTTTTTCGATTTTCAGTTATATTTTTAACAAATGACATGACACAACATGACATTTTCTTAGACTTCACAATGAAAAAAGATTCTACACAGCTCGTAATGAAGGAGTTTGCATAGTTTTAAAATAGAATGATTACAATAAACACTTATAGAAGCACTTAAGCATTTTGATTGTGAAGATACCACTTTCCTGAATTATTTTATCAGTAGAGATAAGCGGAAAAGTAGTCCCCCCTAGTAGCTAAATGTGGAAAAAAAATCCTTTCTTCCCTACCAGTAGAAATAGAGCAGTAGGGATATGTGGAACAGGGGAAAAAAACGGATGATTGGCTTGTGCACTTGTCCGTCTTTACTCGGATGATACCTACGCCTCAGTTTAGCTCCGTCTTTTCAGTCTCGTTTCAGTTCTGCGTCAGTTAAACTGCACGCCACGCACGCGAAATTACTCTGAACGATGAGTTTCTTGGAACGTCGGCAGTTGCCTGCTTCATCACAAGCATAAACACGTGGAAAAGTAAAATATCGGATGGTAAAATTACGTATAGTGCACAAACTAGTATATACATTATATGGCGTGCCATATCGGACCGTAAAAAAATTGGTTGTCTGTAAAGTCGGTTTACTGACGATTGTCGTTGTCACGTTCAACTGAACGTGACAACGCAGACGCATCGCTCACTCAAGTCGGAGAGAGACGGATGTCGAGCGCTCTCGCTTGCACTTCAAGCCTTACATGGAACGCCTCAGAGCGTGGTAACGCCGCATGACGAGGTAACGCCGCATGACGTCATGTTTTTTCGTGCGTGCAGCCGGCTCTATCGAATTATAAGACGTAGTCACGTCAAAAATTGGACTGCCGGACAGTAAAATTCCTTATAATATAAATAACGTAACGGGTCCCATAAAATTGGGTAGTGGAATAGGCCTTTTACGCATGCGCGCCGCTTACGATTGTGTTTTTCTTCGAATCTGCCATTGTCAAGCTACGAGACTTTCTCTCATCATTCCCTGTATGCTCTCCCTATAATAGGATTTTCCTTATAAGCCTTTTTTATTTGTGTTAATCTATGGGATTTTCCGAGATTTCCTTTCTCTCTGCGCCGCTCTGCGCTAAATGCCTGTATGCAGTCATTGTCACTCTAAAAACAATTTTGACAATGACAATGACAAGTGCTATGTTTTGTCTATGGTGGAACGAGCGACGGACACGCTCGATACGACACGTCTCACTCAACAAATTCTTCAAAATTATCTCTCTCTCTTCGTGTGTCGTGGAAATAGAAGAAAATTCAAGCCTGATGAATTAAAAACTAACCATGGGTGGACAAAAATTTGAATACGATGAAAGTGGATCCACATTCTTTTACTTTGTTTTATCGTTTCTTGCTTTGATACTCATACCTGCCACCTTTTATTACTGGCCGAGAAAAAGGAAAGAAGGTAGGTCCTATTCATGTTTTCATCTGATTTCTTGTATTAATTGATCATACTTTATAAATATGTAATTTCTACGCAATTATTAAATGTTACAATGACCACTCGCACCTACGCACTAAAAGCATTTTACCGTTAGGTCAATTCTCCCAGTTTAGCGGCGCCGCGCCACGCCGCTGTACTTCTAATGAGTCGGAGGTACCTAATGCAAGAAGATCTCATAATCTTCTCGAAATTATTTATAGGTCATGTTACTATCATCAGTTCTTGACTTTCTTGTGAAATTGAACTGTCCCTTCGTAAACATAGAAACTGGCTACATTTAACTCTTGCACTGGTTTCTCTTTAACCATCTATGTTGATGACTATACCTCACCAAGATTAATATTCATGTACTAAACTGATTTATTTGCATTTCAGATCCTGTGAAGATTGCAGAGAGATGTCAGTGTCCAAGTTGTATACAAAAACAGATAATTATAGAGCAGTCTCAACCCTACAAAAATGTGAAAAATTTCTTCATAAAGATTGCAATTATATCAGGGTGGGTGCTCCTTGGATTCCTAGCCTACAAAGTGTCCCAATTTGACTATGAAATGTCAAACTTTGATCCATATGAAATCCTTGGACTACCTCCTGGTTCTACTCAAGCAGAAATTAAGAAGTCCTATCGTAAACAGTCACTAATTCTTCACCCTGATAAGGAAACGGGTGATGAGAAGGCATTCATGAAACTTACCAAAGCTTATCAGGCAAGTCGACAATAGTTCATTTTATTTCATTTAAGTATTTATTGCAAAATTGTACAAAGACTGGTTGCTTAATTTCTAATTATAGCTAAAGTTAGTACAGCTTGTTGGGGCCTAATGTTTTGTTATTTTGTTGGAGATTACATAATTTACCTTCTAACATTCACTTTACAGTATAACAATTGAATTAGTTTCAACTATAAGTTCTGATTTGTTTATGTTCTTTGATTGTAATTTTATTTATTTATAAATTTAGTTTAGTAGGGAAATTGAGAAGATAGTTAACTCTGAAACCTCTCAATATTTCATAGTTCTAATTCATTAATGTTATACAATGTTACTTGCTGCTGTGTGGTGCCGGCTTAGAATTTGCACCACCCCAACTCTTCCCGCGGGTGTCGTAAGTTGCGAGGAGGATATCCACTGGGGGCGGGCAGAAGCGCCCCTGCAGAACAATTCTACCACCAAACTGAGATGCCCAACCGGCAACAAGGCGTTATCCTGATAATGCCTTGTTGCCGGCCTCCCCCTGGGGAGGCCTGCGTCCAGCAGTGGACCAATATAGGCTGTTGATACAATGTCACTTATCACCTTTATTTTATTATTTTTAGGCACTAACGGATGATGAAGCACGTCGTAATTGGGAAAAGTATGGCAACCCTGATGGTCCGGGTGCCATGAGCTTTGGTATTGCTCTGCCAAGCTGGATTGTAGAAAAAGAGAATAGTGTTTGGGTTCTTGGACTTTATGCCCTTGTGTTCATGGTGGCTATGCCAACTGCTGTGAGTAAAATTATATGAAGTAAAGCTTTATATTCTAAAATCATATACAAACTATGATAAGAAAAGTGAATGGATACAAAAGAAGAAAAATTAAATTTTTCACACTTCCTAAAGCAGAGCGTGAGCTATGTGCAAGTGACTGTAAATACTGGTATTTGTTTAAATCAGAACAACAACACAAAGATGTTGTTTATTTAATAAGACTTCTATCCCTCCAAAAATAGGTATTTAAATACTATTATGGCACCGGAAACACAGTTTTAAACGGTTCAGGAGCCTATTGACACATCTGCTGTAAAACTATAAATATGTTATTATAAACAACTTACTTTACTTTATTGTGGCTTTCCAGGTGGGGATGTGGTGGTATCGTTCCATACGTTTCTCAGGGGAGCAAGTACTCCTAGACACAACACAAATGTATTTTTATTTCTGTCACAAAACACCTTCAATGCCTTTGAAGAGAGCTCTCATGATTCTGGCAGCTTCTTGTGAATTTGATAAAAGACACAACTCTGAAATCATTGAGAGGGTAAACGATAATGAAGAAGTGCCATCGGTAAGTTAATAAGTCAAATAAATACAGCATTATCTCCTAATAGTAAAACATGTATAAAAATCTTCATTATTAAGGTCAAAAGACTTAGGTAGGTAGCCCCAAAGATTGTCATAAACACCAGTCCTGCATTGCCTGCATACAGCAGTTTATCACAACTATAACCAGGTCATCAGTCCACATCTTCCAAGCAAAAATAATGTATGTTTGTGATTGGCAAAGAGATAAATGTTATCCGAGGACACAGACTTCTATAATCCCGGAAAAACGCGTGCGTAGCCGCTGTCAGAAACTAGATCCTTACATCCAACTTTCTATTCCACCAGCTACTCCGAGAACTTCCAAATCTCGGCGAAAAGAACAAGGAACAGCCTCTCTGCCGTCCGTACAGTATCAAGGCGCGTGCGCTGCTGCACGCCCACCTGTCCCGCATGCGTCTGCCGCCGGACACGCTCGAGTGCGACCGCAGGTACATCGTGTCGAGGTGCCCCGATCTCGTGCTTGAGATGGTTAACTGTGTGAACCAGCTTATTGCACTCGCTTATGCTAGAAGAGGTGAGTGCTACTAATATGATATTTTATAGCGATATTAGGGCGTGTCCCCAAGCAGATCGGTTCGTACACACACCTGGAGTCCTGCTTGGTCATAGGTCATGGTGCTGGTGCACGATTATTTGGGTCCTCGCTAAGCACCTATTTCGTCCCAGTTGCTGATAACATTTTTTAAGAACCTAAGAACTTTGGTAATAATTTTATCGGGTATTTATCGCGTACCTTTTGTTTTATTTCGAGTCGCCCCGTGACCACGATCTCTGTAACGCGGTAGAAACGTAGGGGAAATAAAACAAAAGGTACGCGATAAATACCCGATAAAATTATTAACTATGTTAACAAATCGCGAAAGTTTAAAAAGTTTTAACCTAAGAACTGACCAAATTTTATCAGCACCTTAGATAAAATCGGTGCATAAAAAACTTTATCGAGAACCGTAATCACGCTCCTGGTTCGGTCCGTGACAAGGACTCGCCTGTCTCTGTCTGTGTTCTGATTCGCCACGTTTTCGTCTTTACTTTTTCATTACAACTATGCCAATTTGTTTTCTATTCTGTTCTGCCCCGCCTAAGATTGCCATTTGCTTGTGAAAAATGCAAACAAAATCATATGTTCTAATGTAATTTATAAAGTTTTTTTTTGTACCATTTCTCGGATGTTTGGTGTTTTCTGTAATATAGTTACAATTTATAAACATATAATGTAGTTACTGTATACCTACATGATATTGGTGTTCAGTAAATATTTTATTCACATGTTTGCAATAATTTGTTTCAGTGCCTCGCCTGCCTACCATAGAAACAATAGAAAACTGCATGAAACTGTCTCCGATGATAGTCCAAGGTTTATGGGAATACAAATCACCCCTTCTACAACTGCCTTACATAACAGAGGACCACTTAAAATACTTCACAAATCGCAAGAAGCACATCAAATCATTACTGCAATTAGCTCAGTTGCCTGGCGAAGATAGGAGGCAAGTTCTTCGGTTCCTGAATGATAAGCAGTATGATGATTTGATGAAAGTGTTGGGCAACATGCCTTACATACATTTCCAGGTCAATACTGAAGGTACGTCATCACTTTTATGAAACTAACCTACATTTATTTGCAATCTTTTGTTTCCAATTAGCAATCTATTGATAAGTATAGCGCAGCCAATTTAAGAGAGCTCTGATATAGTCACACAACTTTTATATTGAGTGTGTTTAGGGTCCCGTACCTCAAAAGGAAAAAAAGGAACCCTTATAGGATCACTTTGCTGTCTGTCCGTTAGTCAACCTTCTTTCTCAGGAGCGCGTGGACGTATCGACTTGTAATTAACGTCAAATACTCAAGTCCGTAACCGCTTGGAGCCGCGATATAAATAAAACTTCTAAGTCAATGCACTCAAAAGTTACAGCCGTTTATGTCCGAATATTTTGAAATTTCCAAGGGAATCACATGCACACAAAACCTATAGGGTCCCGGTAGACCTAGAATCATGAAATTTGGTGAGCAGTAAGGTCTTATAGCACAAGTAAAGAGAAAAATCCGAAAACAATAAATTTGTAATTTATTCACTAAAAAAATGCTTAAAAAAATTGCTTTTAATGCTCGCCATGGACCAAAACCTATAGGGTATAACCTTTGCACGCATAATCATAAAATTTGGCAAGAAGCAAGGTCATATAGCACAAATAACGAGAAAAATCTGAAAATCGTAAATTCAAACAAAAACATTATCAATAAAAAAAAATGTTTGATTCTCTCTCTCGAACAAAATAGTATACAGGGTAGGTACTACTTCATGATGACCTAGAATCATGATATTTGGCAAGAAACAAGGTGTTACAGTTAAACGGAATCCTTAGTGCGCGAGTCCGATTCGCACTTGACGTTTTATTTAGAATTTAAATCGTAATTGACTTCATCATCATCATCATCATCATCATCCGCAACTCGTTTTCACCCACTGCTGGGTATAGGCCTCCAAAATTTTGTGCTACTCCACACGGTCCTGTGTCAATCTCATTCAGGTTCGCCCTGCGGTGTTAGATATTATATCATCTGCCCATCTTGCCGATTGACTTATCCCATGCTAATATTATAATTGCGAAAATAACTCTGTCTGTTACCAATTTATTAGGATCTTGTGAAATTTGGCTAGGAGACATAGAATCTTGAAAAACATAAAGGACATAAGTAGGTTACTTTCATCCCGGAAAAAGCCGTGAGACTCTGCAAGAACAAGCTATAAATTGAGGAAATTCCTTCAATTGTGTTCTATTAAATGTATCAGTCATCTAGTACCCATAACACAAGCTCTGCTTAGCTTGGGGCTAGATGATGCTGTGTGAATTGTCCAGCATTATTTATTTATTTAACAGTCTGCGTTCGATGTGTTAACCAAAGTATTCTGTGCCCTTTCCTTCTCGTAAATCAAGGCCATGACTTTTCACGACTTCACTTTCTCAGTTTTTCTGGATATGATTTGCCATCGACTCCCATCTCAAAAAGTCGGCACCTATAGTATAGTCAAAAACTAAAATGTTTTTTTCTTTTCCAGTAATTGATGATGAGAACTCAACGGAAGTAACAGCTGGTGCTATTGTCACTGTCACCGTTTTCTTACGAAGAACTAACATGAAGGAGCTATTTGGAGACACTACTATCAAAGAAAAGGAATTGAAGTAAGAATAATTTAGCGTATAATTTGGTTATGCTAGCCATATTGTAGATTAACATACAAAGCAAATGAGTCACCTTGCGGTTTATTGCATAAAGCCATTAAATACGGCGATTCAAGGCCTAAGAAGATGACGTTTTTGTTTCACTTGCGCGTGGAAAAGTCGTAATATGCCTAGACAGTCTCAATATAATATCGTTTTAGCGCTGACTAGACGAACAGTCTAAGTCAGAAGAGTAATATGCAGGTAGCTTTCTATAGTAGTGATATGGAAGCTCTAAGGGTACGTCCCCATTGAGGCGTAGCAGAGCGGAAGTGACCTCTGCGACTAGGACCCATTTTTGCCTACCAATACCTTCACTAAGACAATGGTATCGGTAAAGTAAAGTAAAGGTTTATTTCAAACAAAATTGCACTGTTTAAGGGTTACAATAATAATGGTAACTTATGAAAGTTTTCATATCTATACATGATATCTCAATGTGTTGATTTGATACCCGTGGTCGAGTGACTTCCCTCCGTACTAGTTAATACTGTGTTACGGCGGGAAGTCTTGCTCTCTCCCTGATAGTAGGCGTTATGACATTATGTAGTGTAAGCTTAACAACATACCTAGTGCGACTTAAATATTTAGGTACATACGTAGAAAACAAAGTAAAAATAACAAATAAAAAAAATATACATACTTATTGATCTAGACTACCTAATATTAAAGAAAAGTACATATAACATAAGAAGTAAGTCCTTATCTATCCTAATGGTTTTGAGTGCATGCAAATTAATTCAATAGTAAGTGGGTAGGTACATATCATAAAGAGACCTTCGCCCGCTGCGCCACAGAGGTCGTCAAAAAGCTTATGATAGGAATCACAAACTGTCAATCGATTTTTTTAAATTCCTTTGTTTAACATAATAATTAAATACAATAGGTGGTGGCGCTGATTTGGGTCGGGGTAGCGCCTTAACATACAAAGCAACATAAACATGATAGAAACTCCAGAAAGTACGTGCACGGAGAGAAATTATACGATACTAAACTATTTCAGAATGAATAAAAAAAGGTATAGGTAGGTAGGTATCACAAACTATACATTGGATATTTGAAAATTCTTGTGTTTAACGTAATTATAAGTAAAAATAGGTGGCAGGGCTAGTTGCGGCATACATCCGCGTTAAGGTGTAATACTAAAACGTGTCTATTGTGTATGTAAATATCAGGGTCGTATTCGCTCCGCTCCGCTTCAGTGGGAACGCATCTTTAGAAATAATTTAGGAAATTCCCATTGAATAATGCCCACAAAGTCCCAGTCTGTTCAGTACAGTCACTAAACAAACATAAATTTACAGAGAAAACGCCGACGATGAAACCGGCGAGAACACAGAAAAAGCGGATGGCGATAAAAACGATAAGAAGGAAACCGTGAAGCGACCGGTCTGGATGAAGCAGCAGAACAAAAGACATCCAGCTCAGAAGAAGTCGAAGAAGCCAGTCGCGACTAAACAGCCGGTGAAACCGGCGGTCACGGCTACGCCTCCGCCGCCGACTAGCGAGAAAAAGGAAAAGGGGAAGAGTAAAGAGAAGGAACCAAAGAAGAAGGATGAAGAAGGTAACATATTTATTTTTAGATTCATACTCGGGGAACCTAGGAAAATATATCAATTAAAGTTAATATGTAAGTTATAATAAGTAATGACTCATGACCAATTTTGCTGCTTCGATATTTAATGGGGAAACCAAGCAAAAAATATCATGCTGAAAATATAAATGCGAAAGTTGGGATGCTTGTTACTCAGCACGCCAAACTTAATGAATCGTACTTAGATGTTGTTTTATACATGAAATAATATCGTCATAATAGACTTTTCATCCAGGAAAAACGCAAGGGCACGAGCAGAAAGAAACTAGTCATGCGACGGAATATAGGTGACGTAGTTTTCATAAACAAAACTACAAGTAACCTCGATAGCTGCCGAAATTTTGCTCTACTCTGCCTTGTGTATATTCCCTAATCCAATTTTCGTTTCTCTTTCAGGTGAAGATTCAGAAGAAGGCAGCTCAGACGAGTCAGCCTCTCACAGTTCATCGGAAGACGAGTCGCGCGACAAGTCGACGGCCGAAAACGAAGATGACGACGATCAATGGGACAAGTTCCAGAAGCGGCTGCAGAAACGCGAGCGGCTGGAGGGACGCTCCAAGAGCTCGCACCCTGTGCACTGTCCTTACTTCCCTCTGGTGAGTGATTAGCTCGGACCTTGCAGATATATCTGCGGACAACGACCACGACCAATTAACAACTTCCAGAAGCGACTGCAGAAACGCGAGCGGCTGGAAGGACGCTCCAAAAGCTTGCACCCTGTGCACTGTCCTTACTTCCCTCTGGTGAGTGATTAGCTCGAACTTTGCAGATATATCTGCGGAAAACAACCACGACCAATTAACAAGTTCCAGAAGCGGCTGCAGAAACGCGAGCGGCTGGAGGGACGCTCCAAGAGCTCGCACCCTGTGCACTGTCCTTACTTCCCTCTGGTGAGTGATTAGCTCGGGACCAATTAACAAGTTCCAGAAGCGGCTGCAGAAACGAAAATTGACGAACGAGTGGCTGGAGGGACGCTCCAAGAGCTTGCTCCCTGTGCACTGTCCTTACTTCCTTCTGGTGAGTGCCTAGCTCGGACCTTGCAGAGATATCTGCGGACAACGACCACGACCTATGGGACAGGTTCCAGAAGTGGCTGCAGAAACTCTGTAACTTCCGAGTACGTATCGGTCGAAAAGCGGTCCGCTAGTTTTGTATATATATCAAACATCCTCATCCAAAAGGATAGGTAGCTGAAAAATACGGGAATCTATTTAAGACCTCCTAATACCATAGGTACCTACTGATGGAATGGAATGTGCATTCTGACAATCTTATAATTAGGTTCAATGTTCTGTGGCTTTTGTTGTTAACTTAAGGTACTAGGCCTATACTTCCACAGGAGAAACCTATACATATGTAATAAAACCTATACTTCCGCAGGAGAAACAAGAATACTGGTGGTGCTACATCTGCGACCGCAAGTCGCATACTCTGCTGACTGCGCCGGCGCACGTCACAGCGCTAGTGGACACACACGAGCTGCAACTGCGCTTCACTGCGCCGCGCTGGCCCGGACTTTACACGCTCGCCTGCTGTCTCAGATCAGGTACTTTATTATACGTGGTGATATATAGGTACCTTTCGCTCAGAAGGCTATATAGGTTATCCTACTACTAGCTTCCAACCGCAGTACCAACCGTCTTCTGCTCTGATGTTACCTGAGTAAAAAGCCTAAAACTCTGCGCTAATTAGTCCAATACCGCTACCACACAGCACAAAATCAATTAGGAGCTTAAACTTGTTATCTTCGAATATATTTTACATCTGGATGAAAAGCATGCTTACCCACGATTGCTTTAAGCTTCCCATATTTGAATGCACATTCTTGTGCTTTGCTGCAGTGGTGCTCTTCAGTTGTGCAAGAACCTTAAAGCAATCGCGGGTAAGCATGCTTTCATCCAGAGCTGAACCAGCCGAACCAATACTCCCGCTTTATTTACATGGTCCGATTATGCAGCACCAATACAAGCAATAATGGGTATCCTATTGATTGAGTTAGATTGAAAGCTTTATAGACTGCACCTTTACTATAACTTGCAACTTATATATAGAAGAAGCACAGTAGTATCCTCTTGTGTATAATATTTGAGTTATCACTTGAAAATTGTCTAGTTGGTACCTCTCGTTCCTACATTTTCTTTATAAGTAACCGCTTTTAACCGGGATTGCTTAGTGTTGGTGTGTGGTTTGTATTCTGACAAGTGCAGATAAAAATCTATTTCATTATGATTCATAAGGTTTCAACACTAAAAGTGGTTTTGGCATGCACGCACATTTCTTATCAAATAATCTATCGGGTAAGTAGCTTTATTAACCATGCTTTAATCTGAATTACAATAATTTATGACATTGGTAGCTACGGTTGCCTGGACTCATAAGAGACCAGGCACCAAATTCAGGACTACCCATAACTGCTAACTTTGTGGCTTGATGGCACACAATCTCATTTATGAGTTTATTATTTCATCATTTATGAGTTTATTATTTATGCACAGAAATAAATATAATTCAATTTCACCGACATATTACCAAAAGTCTGTGTATTCAACAGATTCATACATCGGCATGGACCAGCAGCAAGATATGAAGTTGGACGTGAAAGAAGCTGCGGTGGTTCCTCAGGAGCATCCACAGTGGGATCTCAGCGATTCTGATAGCGACAACAATGATCAGGTACGTAGACCATTCTGCACCGGTAATATGCACAGCCTAGTCAAACCTTATCTATACACTAGCCTACCTCGATGTGGAATGTTTGTACACAACCCACGACCCGAAAAACGAAAACGCACTTGCTTGGCGTAAAGTTTCAGATATAATTGTAAGCAATATTTATTGAAGGAAGGATCTCAAATAGACAAGTAATGTAAATTACGTATAATACTCGGCAACGGAGTGAATTTTAGGTTAAAGTATGAACATTAAGAGTTTGGCTAGTGTATAAGCAGCGTAGAGAAAACATTAATAAAATAATTTTTTACATTAAAGAAGTCGATTTGTAAAATTTACCCCCGACGAGTTGTTGGCATTTTAGTTTTTTCTACCCAAGATATTTCGATTTCTAGAAGATCGTGCTAAGTCTAGGTAGCCAGGGGCCCAATTCTGCTAGCCAATCGCATACCTATCACAATGGTATCATCGTAAAATCGTCCATTTAAGAAAGAAACGCTAAACAGTCTGTGCACTTGACGTCCTCTGTGGCGCAGCGGGCGAAGGTTCGCCTGCGACGCAGGAGGTTGTGGGTTCGATTCCCGCCTCGGGACAATTGTTTGTACGATCTGCAGATATTTGTTCAGGGTGTTCTGGATGTTTTCTATGTATAATAAAAAATATCTATCTATATAGTGTATTGTATTATGTCTATCAGTTATCTAGTACCCATAACACAAGCTCTGCTTAGCTTGGGGCTAGATAATGCTGTGTGAATTGTCCAGCATTATTTATTTATTTATTTGCACGGAGAGATTGATAGAATGGTTTCAACCTTGACACTTACACGCTTCCCTCAATCTGTGGTATGTTTCATCAAAGGTATAATGCCAAAATGTGTCATTCTGAGTCGAAACCATTGTTATGGTGGTGTGAAACGATTAATTTGTTGGATTAAGGGCCCCGGTTACGAACAAAACTTCTAACTTTGATTTTTTGTTGTAGTTACATGCGGTGACCAAGTCATAGCAAACTACTTTATGTCCCACCATTGCAAAGAGGGTGACGGATCGAACTTTTTTTCCCATTTGTCCGCCTAGACGGACAGAGCAGGGAGACAAATGGAAATTATTCACTTTTGCTATGGCAGATTTAACTGCCTGTTGTCAAGTCTCGCTGTGACGCAGCTAACATGTAAAAGTTTGATTAAAACTTGAAGCACCCAATCTTCTGGTTAGATTGAGTGTTTTATTTCAACTTTTCAGATATTTGTTATTTTTTATAATGATAATTACATGTGTAGAATCTTTACTATGTTGAAGCTTAAGGCGCTATGCAGACAGAGCAACTATTGCGGCAACAGGCAACTCGCAACTAACTGTCTACATTGATGAACTTCTAAGTTAGACGCTAACCCGCCGAAGCTGTAGGCAGAGGTGCGACGTTGCTCTTTGCTCACCATCGTGGCCAAAAAGAGCAATTTCGCATCTCTGCCTACACTATACAAAATAAAACTTTTACAGAGGCATTAAAAATAAACTTATTAAAGGTATCACAAACTGCAAAATCGATTTTAGAAAATTCCTTTTTTAACATATTAATAAGATAAAATAGGTGGTGGCGGCGGGCTGAAGACAGGGCGCTATGGCGCTCATTTGGGGAGGCCTATGTCCAGCAGTGGACTAATATAGGCTGATGATGATGATAATGATGAGGTGGTGGCGCGGTTACGAAAATATTAAAATTCAACAGTCTCTTCAACTAAAGTTGCTCTGTCTGCATAGCGACTAAGCCCGGTCGCATCGTTCCAAATAGGAACGACGAACATACATAATATTTAAAACAACTTCAATACATATTATTTAAAACAACGACGATATATCATTTAAAATTCTCAGTTTATTTCCCAGATATCTCTGTTTATATCTATTTTCTTTCCATGCTCCATTCGATTTTCTGGTTGTTTTCTTATATATTTAAGAATAAGCTGACAACAAGAATAATCCATAAATAAATTGTATTCTCATTAATACTGTCATTCATTACATTACAGTACAATATCACTTACCGTTCTGTGATATTTTTTATATTATATTCAAACTACAGATTTTAGAAAAAAAACCTTTTATTGATAAATCTCTCTCAACTTCTTGGCAATGTTTTTTTTATTCGAACCTAATGATAACAGAAAAAGCAAACTACTCTCAGCTGTTAAATTGGAGAGATTTTTATAAGAGAGATCTGTAAGGTTAAAATGTCCTCGTATCCAAATCATTTTAGGTAAGGAGCACCTAATTCTCATGAGAATGTTTCTTCGTGTACATTATTTCTGTACAGTTGTAATACTTTCACTCTATTGTTTACTTTCGTATTCATTGTTCTAATGGTTACTAATCGATGCATGATTTTCGAAAGTACGTATTCTGACCCGTACGAATCTACTTCAGCACTGCACTGCAGTTTATACCCGACTTCCAAAGGAACAGTAATCTGTGGTAATCTTCTGCTCTTTTGGTAGATCAACAGGTTTAGTAAAATAAGAGCAAGAAATTATTTAATTACTAGCTGCTGCCCGCGGCTTCGCACGCGCTTTATAATAAATAAATAATGCTGGACAATTCACACAGCATTATCTAGCCCCAAGCTAAGCAGGGCTTGTGTTATGTGTACTAGATAACTGATATACTTAAGACAATACACAGATAGACATTTTTTATTATACATAGAAAACATCCAGAACGCCGGGTGTTGATAAAACGACAATATTATATCCCGCCTAACATTAGCGATTCTATAATATGATTCGTTTCTTTAATATTACTTTTTCTATCAACAGGGAGACAACGAAAGCGAGTTCACAACAGATGACGAAGTCGAAGATTAGTTATATTATTTAAATTATTTTTATAGTGTTTATAACTGGGGTGAATGAAGTCGGTTGTATAGAATGAGAGCGATCGAATATAATGTTTTATATTCTAATGCAGTGTTTTATTTTCCTGTTTCCCTCTCTGGTAAAAATAAGTCTACGAAATTGTTCCTTGCACTTCATTTGCATGTTAGAATTGAACTAACACAGGCGCGCACCAATATGTATTACATCAGTAAATATATTGATATTATAGTTAAAGTTATTACTTTAGATTGAAAATTTAGATTTTTTTAGATTCAAAATTTCTGACTTACCTTGCTGTTCCATTTGTTTATTTAATATCGGTGTAATCCTTTTTGGCCTTAGTGTTATGTATATTTTAAGTATTTATATGGAAATTGTAACGCTGTGGTTTACCTTATTATTAAATATTAAAAAAAAACTATTCAAGGGTATTTATTAACCATCCTAATCATAAGATTATGTATTTGTCCAGGAACTTATTTTGTAAATTTTTGATTTCAAACAAGTAGGCACTTATAACGCTTTAAATATAAATACATGTAAGTAACTAAATAGCAACATTATGAAAAATCGAAAATCATCTGTAAACCTGCTGAAACGTCGAAAAACCCGTGAATATTTCAATTTTAATGTGTTCATATCGGACTATCCAAGACATGCCTTGATTTTATAGCACCTAGGTATGCTAGGCTAGGGCCGGTTGCTATTGTTCGCTACAGGCTGCAGGGCAGGCTACACAAAGGGTTGTAGTGGAGGGTATCGTCCTCGGAGGCTGCGCGGGCGCAAGGCGCGGGGGGGGGAGTACCGCCGCTGGTCGACGTCGCCTCACTCGCGCGCCTCGCCTCCTCACAGACACACGACCGACCGACCGACGCCCGCGACCGGTGTCGTATTACTTACTCTATAAATACCCCGCGAGCGCGATCGCCAATTTAGAAACGGTCGCGCCGCGTGTTTTGAACCAGTGATTGAAAGTGCTAAGTGAAAAACACCCCGCGCTACCACCCCTGGCCACGGTGAGTAAAAGGGCTTTTTAGCCCTGATGTTTTCCTCGTTACCGCATCGGTCAAAAATAAACAGCTGTTCTAGGAATCGATTGCGCTGGTTACGCGCTAAATTGGGACTCTCAATACTTTTAGTTTAGGTTTTATGAAATCTGAGATGGTTTGCGATGCGGTAATGAGCTTTATTTATTTTTTAATTTATTTTATTACAGCTTATATTTATTTTATTATTATACTTAGTATTATTATATTTATTTATGTACCAGGAGAGTCTAACTGACGAGTAGGTATATTGCTACGTATTATTCCAGGAGGATAAAACTCCAATTAAGTAGTAAGTAATAACTGAACTGATCCACACTCACAAATAAAATATTAAAATAATTTATTGGTAATCTTCGACAATTTCAAATTAATAGCAACTTTAAATTATGGTTAACATTGCTACCGTCTAACTTAATGCCCGCAAAACAGGTTTTGTGCGGCTAAATCAGAGCAGACAAATAAATCAGATTCCACAGGACTGGGGCCAACAGAATCCAGACTTGGAAGACAGTCAATTGCATAAGCGCCAACAACCACAAGGGTGCCGGTGTCTCCTCAGTGTCACAATGTCAGCTCTTGAACGCTGATAAAAAGTAAATACCAAGGCACTTACGATACTTGGCAGCTGATCTGAACGCTTTGCAGTAATAATACCTGAGCCATACACGAAAACAAACCGGGGAAAAGCCCTTGGATTCAGAAAAATACTTAGTAAAATTGAATTGAATAATGTATTTATTTTGTCTTACAAAAGATAATTGTTTACAATTTTTGGCTTAAGCTTAATTTTTATCTAGTTATCTTGTTTTGCAAGAGACTGGTCCCCTAGAGAGGTTTATAAAACCTGTGGTACGGGTCACCAGGGCCTTCCTCCGCAGGATAATTTGGGATACTACATGAAAAGAGACAGTAACAAATACTTGTTTCAAAGATAGCAATAAATTAAACCTAGCTGTTTGGATGTTATTTATTATGAAAAGAAAGAGTTAATTGAAACGTAATAAAAATAATATCCTTAGTGTACCCACACAGAAGCATACGAAGATCGAGATAATACGAAGAATCGTCGACCAACAAAAGAGCATCAAACACTGTTAAATAATAGATACAATGGAGGACAATTTTGTATGGATTGCTTCTCTACGCTATGCATTGGGAGCTGGAGTCATAAAATCGATCTATGGTGCCATATGGAAGCCCTTGGGCATTTCCAAAGATCCATATGGATTACTCAAAAATATTGATCCCTCAGCAGTCTTGACTACAACATAAATAACGACTATTTGACCGTTTGCACTTTTTATGAAAGGTAGATTACCTTCTGAATCACCTAACATATTGATTAGGCATACAAAGGCACAAATTAATGCTAAAAGTCCTTTGTTTTGTAAATGACATCAACCTTAAAGTGCTGTTTTTGAGTGCTGCTTACTCAAATAACTTCTGAAGATGTTGACTAACAATAACAATAGTCTCGGGAACGATTTTCCTAATCGCCTTGTTTTTATGATAAGAATCAAGGAAAACCTCGGTTGAACATTGATTGGACAACATTTGATGATGCTGGGTATATTAGTCATTCTTAGTACATAGAAGCGAAGATTGATAGTAGGTACCTAACCAGTTGGTTTCTTGTACAAATTTACTGGTTTTCTGAGTCTAATGATCAATAAGTTAGTGTTCGGCGCGTTCATATTTTCCGTCATCACTTCTAAACGTGATGAATAGATTTTAGTTGAATGAAAACATCCTGAAAAAATATCTTTTCAGCCCACATTCTAGGTGAATGTTCTGGATATATTAAATTAGGTACGGGAGTAGGAGTCGCTGACACTAACGTCAGATTTATATATTTTTACTTTTATCCATGCACGTTTCAATGTAGGCGGATTAACGACATTCACTGACCATAAAAAATACATTGCTCGAGAAATGGATCGGTATCGGCATATCACGGTATATTATTTTACTCTCTTATGTATTCGTCTGGTAGGTACCTATCCTTAGAGCGACAATATCGCATTGTTATAATTTAAAAAAAAAACTTATTAAAGTCGGGCTTGG
This sequence comes from Eupithecia subfuscata, assembly GCA_963564075.1. Lineage (NCBI taxonomy): Eukaryota > Metazoa > Arthropoda > Insecta > Lepidoptera > Geometridae > Eupithecia > Eupithecia subfuscata. Next base: position 9,899,561 of record OY751103.1, on the reverse strand, counting down.
AAACGGTGTAAAGTCAGTCAGTACTATCATTCACTCGCGTTAATCGCTTATTACTACGAATAACCTTTCTGACATTTACGATCTATTTACTTACCATTGACATTTACTTACTCATACATACTTTTTAATAAAGTAAATTATATTATTTCATAAATATGTAATAGTTACGATAAACTTACCTAATAGGTGCCGATGCCGAATTGTGTCCTTGAGTATTTTTTTGTATCATATCTAGCAAATTTAGATAATTAGGACTAAATAAATAATGTAAACCATTTATTTTTATACCTACCTAAGAACTCTTACTCTACAACTAAGCGTGTATTAATAATTAATAAATTATATTAATAACATAATAACAAACTAGGTGTGTATTTATATTGTTCTGACAAATATTAATAATGGTATGATTGTTTTTTGTGGACTTTTTACACTATTGCATTAGGGGCCCCTGTAAAAATAGTGTATTTTTAATAAACAAATAAACTCAGAATATTGCAACGCCCTTACAGAGTTCATGTAAATTCTACCTAAAAATTGTAACACCTTGTAATGGACATGAAATGAACAATAAACACTATCTATAAAAAAACATTATTTAACACATGGATCGGTATCGCACCGACTTTCTAAGTTATCCATCGTTTTATACCTTATAGAAGAGTATGGTCGAGTTGCCGCAGCAATGGTGCAATGCTTCGGCTTTAAATATGGCCTGCGGTAACGATTGGTGATAGGGCAGGAGCACAGTGGTTCGGCTGGAACGGCCGATGTATCGAAGCGCAGTCTGATATCAGGCCGGTTAGACGAGTCCTCCGCTTCGAGAGTGCAATGGCCCTCCAAAGGGAATTTAAAGACTGTACGATCCCTTTGACTTTATAATCTGAGCAAAAACTGGCCGCGACTTTCATTTATGAAGTATAATACCGTGACCTTTACTATAGGTACTTTGATAGGTACCTACTGTCATGGGTATCTTTTAAAACGAGATGCAGGTACCTCGAGGATTTTTTCAAAATATTGGCCAACTCAACTCATTAAACATTGAACAAAGGATGAGGAAAACGAATATGCAAATAAGGATAAGTTATATTCTTTTCCAATGGTGTGTTTATGTATAATTTATCTTCTTAAATGCAAAAGTTTCATTGTTAAACGGGACCTAGTTAAGATAAAATATTAAACTAGAAGCAAACTGGATTTAACTAGATTTACTAATAGTGACTGCTAGGTTTAAATAAGCCTAGAATTAATAATCTTCAACCTAATAAATATTGTTACGATTGTCAAGAAACATTTTATAATTACTTACTTACTTCCCGTTTGTGTTTAGAATTTTAGATGACCTGTAGGTCCACGCGTATTTTAACGACATTTTATGAACCAAATCTACCCCTTAGGTAGGTATATTGTTTTAGGAATTGCGTCCTTGCTTTGTAGAGATGCACGCTAATTTTCACTATCTTTATGTCATTATTTCTAATTCCTGATCATGTCATGACTAGGTACATTAGTGTTTTGTGGTGTGACTCATCGTGTTTACGATTTCCACATCAATTTACATGTAAAACCAAGGTTTGTTTTATTGATAGGACATTGGTAGGTAAGGTAACAACAATGATATTTAATCTAAAAAGAGGTAACAACATACGTTTTAGCTTTTTGCTGCTTTAGTAGTAGGCAGGTACTTAGTAAGTATGTTAATTCAGCAGATCTTGCTGGCTGACAAATTAAAATCAAAATACAAAAACGGTTATTGTACACAAAAAAGGTCTAGGTCTGGCACAGTAGATATAGGTACCTACCGACATTTATACATAAACAAACAAAACATAAACTCACACGAGCACCTAAATAATTATTACAGAGGGCGGCCTCATCGCTTAAACGATCTCTTCCAGGCATCTTTTGGCTATAGAGAATGAATAGGAATGTAGAGCTACAAATTTGAAAAGAGATGGGCATAAAGCTACACATTAAAAAAAAATCTTTACCTACTGTATAGGCAGGTACGTACGTAGGATGTACCGAATGTAACAATTTATGTCCGGTCCGATATACATAATAAGCATGTATAAACAACAATCAGAATGAACTTCTAAAAATCTTTATTTTGTAGGCAGGTATGTACCCAATTTATGGCCGATATACATAATAAGCATGTATAAACAACAATCAGAATGAACTTCCTCGGGAAAATCATGCGGATAATAACAGGAATGACATTCGTCTAGCTTTATTTTAGTCATATTACTCACGTGCCTCTGACATCACGCCATAGCAAGTCAACCAATATCGTAATTTCTCGGAATGACCACAAGTCCACAAGTAAGTAAGTAGGTACACCGTGGTTGTTCAGCGGTAAAGAATACTGCGTAATCGACACCAGTCCAGCTGACTGTTGAACGCTATCAGTTTCTGTTTCACGCGCAATTTGCCTATACCACTACCATAGAGCAAATACACTGCTCTATGACCACTACCACACAGCACAAAAACGTGCATTCAAATTATGGGCTTAAACTCTTTATTTTTAGACACATTGCTTCAAGAGTTGTCTGTCATCTGATGCCGTCGATGTAAAATTCATCCAAATGTTACGAGTTAATAGCCCATATTTCGCGAAGAACCGATAACCGCTGGGGGAAACGTGTTCTTGAGTGGAGACGCCCTCCGGCAGGGATGACGACCTGCGAAAGACTGCAGGCAGATGCTGGATGCGGCAAGCTGAAGACAGGGCTCTATGGCGCTCATTAGGGGAGGCCTATGTCCAGCAGTAGACTAATATAGGCTGATCTGATGATGATGAATAGTCCATATTTGAATGCAAATTTTTGTGCTGTCCTACAGCGATGCTCTTCAGGTGTGTGTGGGACAAACTTTAGTATTCTATATTATTAGCTCAGTAGATCTAGCTTCATTCATCTGCTTGAGTGAATATGTGCCTTCTATGTCTAGTAGATAGCAATCGTTCAAGATTTTCCATGCATGTCTAAATACCAAAGCGAATGCACAAACCGTGACCCACTCTTTGATCTATCGTTTGTGGACATAAATTTTATTTCACGGTTACAGCCACTTCTAATTTCGTTGGAATCTTGGGTAGCGATAGGCTGATAATTATTGGTATTTTGCCAAAACTGTATATTCAAGAATTTATACGTGAAATGCTAGATTTTCTCTGCGCTTGTGCACGTGGGTAGTCTTCAATGACACTTAAAAATATTTCAGTGGACAAGCCGTGAGTAAAGTATTTTAAGCAATATAACATTGAACTTGGTTTCTCAGTGAATGAAGTTATTTTTACTTGAAGTTCTACGCAATGTTATGAAAATGTCTTCCTAAAATACCAACTAACAACGTAGAGGCATTGCCAAGACATGTAGGCACTTAATTTTAAATAGGTATCTACTTAAGAAGGCTCCACGTGCGCCATTTTGTGAATAGGATAGGTACCTATAGGATATCGTGTTGATAGGAACGCTTTCGGAACGGCATAAGCGCAAAAATATAGTTTTTACTTATTTACAAGAAAACTGCACAATTTATGAAAAAACTGGTTCCTAATAATAATAACCTACGAATAAAAACAAAAGTCATTTCAATAGACCGCAGGGTTCCTGAGAGCTCGACCAAATCATGTGCGAAACAGTACCTACACTTTCATGATTTTTTTATCGTATTTTATTTCTCAATCGTGTTTTCACATTCGAGGAACCAAAAAAAATATGTTATTTTATGTTATTCGAGTTTTTTACCACGGGATCTCGTGAGCACTGAGATCTAGGCCTACTTTGACAACCAAACCGGTTAGGTAACCTTAAAACAAATCGTTTAAAGTTAGAGCTAATGAAGTCTACCTACTTACTAATTAAAAACAAACATCATTAGTTTTCTATGTTCAGCGAAGACATGCATATGAATTGGAATGTGCATATTTATCGAAACGATTTCTTAGTAGTAGCACGTAGGTAGTAGTAAAATAACATTTATAAGTGAGCTACTTAATTGTAAAAACAAATGACCACTGGACGCGACTCGTACATCGGTTGTAGATACAGATTTAAACTGCTAGTATACTACCTATGTATTATATTACATTATAGCATAATATATAGATTAGTTTTTTTACAATGAATAAATAAATAAATAATGCTGGACAATCCCCACAGCATCATTTGGCAGAAGCCTTTATTCTCAAAGAAAATTACACTAGTATTTACAATTGTAACAACTGAGCTAACTGCAGACTGTTGCAAACAATCTCAACTGATCCATATCAACACCAGTCGGAAGCGTCCCCAAGACCCTGCTGGCTGCAAAAAATATTTTTAAATTAGGTAAGACAGCAAGCTTAAGAATATGGTATATACATCCTCATTTAAGAGATCTTTTCAGAAATAAAATTATTTCAACTGAAACTGAAAACTGGATTTATAGTCACAATCGGCTGCATATTTTCAATTCTCATGTTTAGGAACATGATGTTCCTATTAAGGATACTAAGACAGCCCAGACACAAACACAGGTTGCCAATAACAAAGCAGTAAAGTCCTACTGCTGTGTGGTGCTGGCTTAGAATTTGCACCACCCTACCTCTTCCCGCGGGTGTCGTAAGAGGCGACTAAGGGATATCCACCGGAGGCGGGCAGCAGCGCCCCCTGCAGAACAATGCTACCACCGAACTGCGATCCCCAACCCGCATGCCCAGCGTGGGGATTATGGGTATTGACCCCATGAGATAAAACCCAGCTAGGCCCTTATCAGGGGGAGGCCTGCGTCCAGTAGTGGACCAATACAGGCTGTTGAGTTGAAAGTCCTACTGTGGCCGTGGTGGTCACGGCGACATAAGAAACAACCCCTCTAATTCAGCCTGTGTAATATCGCAAGAACGACAAGGGAACCTACCAGAAGAAATGCAGCAGCTTTCTTTTGCGTATTTTTAAAGCCTCAACTGCGATCAAATTTGATATTTGAGTGGTTTATTTCCTTTAGACCTTACAGGACTCTTGGAAACGCCACAAAAATTCAAATTACATAAGTGAAACTAGGAAATAAAGTGATTACTTAGATTTTTTGTTCACTTCAATCTTTTTAAGGTAACGTAAAGAAGCGAACAAGATATCTTTACCTTGTTAGGGTGTTCGTTTTCGAGCTGGAGCAAAACTCGTCCCAAGCTTTTTTATCCTCTAGATAATCTGATATTTTGTAGTAAGCCTTTCTACAAAGGATAAGTTCGACAATTAGTTTGATTTTTAAAAAAAAAATTCACAACTCACTTGAATTTTGTTGTAGAAGCGTATAAACTGCCCTTAGATACAGTAATCACATGTAGCCCAGTTGTGGGCACAGCGAGTTTATTCCTATTTCTAGTTATTATTATTAGCCGAATTTATCCCACTGCTGGGCAAAGGCCTCCCCCCACTCATTCCAGACATCACGATCACTGGCCAGTTCCGTCCAGTCGGCCCGGAATTTGTTCAATTCGTCCTGCCATCTCCGTTATTAATTCTTATTTCTAGTACTTATTTAAATTATTAATGTCGTTATTTTTAGGGAATCTATTGATATTTCTATGAGTGTACAACAAGTTTTCTATACTAATACAATAAAGAGGAAAGATTTGATTGTTTGTTTGTATTGAATAGGCTCCGAAACTACTGGACCAATTTGAAAAATTCTTTCACTTACTGAAGCTTACTTTTCAGGGAATGACATAGGCTATATTTTATCCCGGAATTCCCACGGGAACGGGAACTACGCGGGTAAAACCGCGAGGCGATCGTCTAGTCATAAATATATTGACGTGGTACTGTCATTATGTTTATTTCTTTGAATTTATCACGCAGGGATCTCTCAGAAACTTTAATGCGACCAATCTTGGTAATTATGGCAAAACCCCACTTGTGTGTGACGTATGTGTACTGATGGGGTGAAAGTCCTACGAAGAAGCCAATATTCTTTTAATGTTATAACAAACTAAAACGATGCTCTACCCGACCTATCATTTGCCTGGACTCGTATGTTATCAACAGAGAGCGTCCGTCCGTCAGCCCGTGGCCAGTCGCCAAATGTTTCGCAACCGCTCTATATTTACTCACCAAGGTTTCATTATTGCAATTTGGGGGTTATTGACATTAATAGTGTCTTGTATAACACTGCTAATAAACAAGCTGGTCTTACAGTAACTTTTTCTCTGACAAAACAAAATCCTGGAATTCGGAGACCTGTTGACGGGCGAGGATACAGTGCCAAGTTTACGACAGAGTATAACGCGACAGACACGTCAGACAGAAATAACAAGAGGTTACATAAATATGGGGTATTTTCAGCCAAAAGTTCTCAATAATCTTAGAGATAGGTTACTGGAGAGTCGGTTATATTTATCAAACAGAAAAAAGTACCTACTTAGCAAGATTTTATGATCAGATAATCTGGTTTGAGGACCAAAATGATTGCGTAAGACCTTACGAATCCGGCTACAAAATTCCGCTAAAATGGCTGTAAAATGGGGAAATGCATAAAACTACTTGTGACAGACCCTACAGACTAATACTGCTGCTTAGTCTGTAAAAAAACTAAACCTAATAGAAAATGCTACTATGCTATCGGTATTTTTTTATTTGCATAGCTGGTTCCCAATACAATGCAATGCACAATACAACTTTACAACAAAGAAGTCGCGGAAATAACAATTCCTATGTCATATCCACTAAGTATGTTCCGATAAAGAATTTCTTTGTCTCTATAGAGTTAAGATTTGGATACAATATCATTGCCGACTAAATAAATTGCATGCTACATAGTAGTGTGTGGTTTCTCAATTTTCAAAACATAATTTGAATGTAAATATTGTGATTGTGAAGGCCTTGTAATAACTAATCGACGATTGAGGTACCTAAATTGAAGAGCATACATTTCCTGAACTTATCCAAAAGCTGGTATCTTGAACTTTTGGTATCTTGATTTTGGTTAATCCGTTATACTTAGACCAGAGTCAATCCAAGCCTTAACAAACAAGAGGCGGGATTATGATTCGGCGCCACATAGTCGTGTCAGCTAGTTTGAATGCCTCAGAACAACAGACGCCAACGCTTGCGCTTGCGACACCTCGCCCTGCGCCCCGACCGGACTATGCTCTGGCATGCAATATGCGTCTAATCGACTCATGCGCCGAACTATGCAATGATCCGTCTGCTTCCAATACGTTATTATTACCTTGCTGTAACATCTACCTATCGATTTTTGAGCCTTCGCCGATACCGCGTCCTCGCAAGGCCGCAGCTGGGTAAACTTTGTATGTATTTTCTGTAATTACAACAGACAATGACATCACTTTTTCATTTTTGAGATAAAATAAGTAGATAGATACCTTTACCTTTTACGTTGTTTCGAAATGTTTCCTCACTGCCTTTTTACTTGTGTCATTGAATTGCCTCATGTCGGAAGTTTGTCCGTAATTTGTCTAGTGTCAAACTTACTAATTGCTGACATAAATACTTAATGGTTTTGGACAAGCCGCAGAGGGCCTATGTTACTTATACACGTACTTACCTACCTAATGCAATAAGTACATAAGATAACGAACTAGACAAATTCTAAACCCGAAAAAACGAACACATATTTTCTTAAATGTCACTAAATTTACAATAGTTCAAGAATTATATACCTATACTAGGTATTTCGTAATTGTTGTCCTCTCTCTCGACTATTTAATTACCTTGTGAGTTGCTCAAATCAGATTATACATAGTGTTTAGATTATTCTTTCTTAGGTCTATATATGTTTGTTTATGTAAACTGTCTGTATGATTATAACTGTTTGTTAGCTCATTGTCTGCCTTCTCCCACGCATCCCTAGTTCCCGCAACGCAACTAACAGTTCGCAGACACAGAAGCAGGTGTTTGAAAATATTTAATTTCACACCAAGCCGTTAATTTACTCAGCTAGTATTATGTCTGAAAATAACCAAACGAACACCTTGTTTCAGTCTAAGAATTTTCTCTACAGTGTGTATGTGTACCGATACGTAACATTTGCAATTTGCATGATGAAGGCAATCATTTTCTGAATTACCTACCTACCAGAAAATAATTTATGCCTTAACTAGCGGTTTATAGGTCAGAAACTCAAACAAGTTTGCAAGAAACCCAATCAGGAATAGCAGCCAGCTGTTGACGAAATGATAAATGTAGATTGATATAGTCGCTATAGCTCTCTCACTGTTATAAGCTTTTAGGTCCAATTAAAATGTCGATAATACAATTTACCGCCTAACTGTTTCGGAATGGGTCCATTAGTCTTCAAAGACGAAGGCAAAATCTTGTTTTTACTTTATTGCCGTTGAAAGTAAGGAGAACAAATTCCATATCAGACAAAAACTATTTTGGGATTCTAGTGATCCGTCTATCTCACGAAAGAATTCCGTCTCACCCAAATACCAAGGTAGATACTTAAACGCTTTTGTGACCGGCAACGACCGCGGACCCTCGCGTTACTCATATCATGACGTCATCGATTAACGTATGACTAAGAATCCGATGCAAAAAATCAATGGTCCTATACAGAAAAGGTATAGCCCAAGATGACGTAGACGAGTATGTGTTGTGTGTGACGTTGTTCTGAAAACTTTCGCAATGACAAAGAAAGAAGCTGTAGGTATTGAGTCTCCCCTATCATTCTTGGAAGTCAGTGAAATGCGATGGGGATTGTCCAACGGCAGCTTTTTATAGCTCTTACTCTATAGGTGCAAGGCCATGCAGAGGGCCTGTCGAGTCATCATTCTTGGCTTTCGCCTTTTTACTTTCGCCAGATTTATGACGAGGTCAGTTTTATATCAGAACCGGATAGAGATGTCTGTATTGACCCGTGGTTTATAACAAAGATCTCAATAATAACTATAGTCGACAAAGTCACATTGGCGGTACACATCACTTGGTTTTCTATTCATACATAAACATGTTACCTATCTATTTACTAGATTAATAATGAGCTTGTTAGATACGAAGGGTCAAATGTGGAAAATTATTTTCCACCGAGTAGTTGCAGAACCTGCTTGATGCTTTCATTATAATAGGTGCCTACATAATGATACTCACAAGTATTTATACTTATAGGAGTTTATACCTACCTATGAGCTGCATCATTTTATTCTTTGTCCGAGATTGGTCCTGCCAAATATTAAACGCTACTCCCACACGTAAACAAAGATTGTAAAAACACATTAGACGGAATCGTAAAGAAGCAATAACAATTATAACACACTGCATTCTTGAGATAAGAACAGTCACATGTAAAATGTGGTGACTATTGAATCACAAACAAAGCCTCAAGATCGGTTTGTGGACACAACCAACAATGGCGATGAGATGAAAGATACGGTAGGAAATCAATAAAAAACACTCACAATGTACATTATGAATTTAGATGAGGTATTATTGTAACCATAAGGAAATATCGGTTAACTTGGTAATCCATTTATATTACAAAAGGATGAGTGATTATGTGATTAAGGTCCAACCAATGATGATTCAACCTAAGACAGACCTTAGATTGTTGAAGGAAAAGTTGATATTGAAATAATCACCAATAACCACTAGCCAGCCAGCTGGCCACCAGCTTTGAGATGCCTAGGTTAAAATGCTCTCGTTGAAGGATACAACTCATGCAACAAATAAGTACAAAAACGTGTTTCTATTTGTGGAGCGAATTGATGAATAACATAAAGCGTCAGATGAGAAGAGTCGTGACCTCTTGATTGGAGGCAATGTGTCAATGCAAGGCTGAAGAATATGTGGACAATGTTACTGCAGGCAGACATCAACACATTTAAGAATTTTATTTAAATTGTGTTACGTTTAGCATTTAAATTCTTAAAGGTGAACTTGATTGAATTTATTAAACTCTTAATAATGTACAAACGTGCATGCATGGCATTACACTAGCCGACTCCTCAGAGATTAGTAAGCTCAGCTCTAACAATCACAACTTATCGAAACCGTTATATTCGTTTAAAAAAATGTGTGGCAAGATTGAGAGGAGAATACCTACCTCCTAACTTACCTACATACCATCTCTACAATACGAACCGAATTAAGATTGCCCATCCGCGATCGTATCAGTAAATTCTCTAATCAAATTATAAATATCACGAAGAGAAATCTAAAAACCAATACATAAATGATTGGATTATTGTTTATTCCTTGTAACAAAAAGAGTCGTTCTCAGCTGACTTTCACTGTTGTCTTTCGGTTGCATTTAGATTTAGATTGAAGATAAAAAGAATTTAAAATCGATTGCGCGCACTTTACCCCTTGACATGTGACTGAAACGTTGATCTTGTAAATATTCCCCATTATCTTAAAATCAAGCCATTGTCTAATAATTGAAGATGTCTATCTAAGTATAATTACTTACCTTACCTCTGTATAATCTAAACTCTGCGGTCACGCGAAACAAAATAAATCATCAATTAGGTCAATGAAATGCCAGTCTTGCTGAACATACCAGACGCGCGTTACAGAGAACGTTAATCTACATTATCATTTTGCTGAAAGTAAACAGATCAAAACCGTCAAATATCTAAATCAAATATTTACTTTAGCAATTTCTGAGGCAAATTTTAAAAATAACGAGTTCAATATCAATGATGGTGACGATGATATAAAAATAACGACAGTACATTAATAATCATGAACAAACGACTATCCTGGTTCATAAATAACTTTCTCTGAATACCTGAGCTTGTCAATCTAATAAGCGTTTTCCGTTTCAGATGGCACAGTTGATTACTGTGCGTCTAAGCAAGTCTGATCAACAGCCGCTAGGCTTCAGGCTGCAAGGCGGGAAAGACTTCGGCACACCACTTGTTGTTCAAAAGGTAAGACTGAAATATTGTTGATAATAGGAGTTTAAAGATGACTACAAACAATTCCATTCAATCGCATGAATGATCTTATCATATCACTCTCACGTACCTAATAGGTAAAACGAGGAAAAACACACGTTAGTCATGCTTTGATTTCTTAACATTTCATCGAGAAACACTAATATTCAGTTGCTAAGTTTCTGATGTAACAGATTTAGTCATTCGTCAAGCGGATATTTTACCAATTACTTCGGGTTATCTCAGTAACCAGTGTTCAAACAAGCCGGTCTGATTTATTGTCAATTAAACATTTACTATCAGGAATATGGTAATTAAATTTCATCCATCTGCATATTCTGCATGCATGTAGTTAATGTTAATACGCATACAAATGATAACTTTATCACGAATCACGATCCTCACTACACCCACGTTTAAAGCTATAAAATAACAAGTAAGAGTATTAAAGTCCGGTACGTGACTAAATAAACAAGTCAAGTATCCACTCCTAAGTTCGTTAGTCAAAATAGTTTTTACAGAATCATTAACTGTTACACGACCCGGTTAAATGGCTTTGACATTGGTTACATTTTTAAACCCACGCATGTAAATGTAATTATGTTTCTACACTTTCTACCTATAGGTATCGAATAGGATGACGCAGATATTGGTCCTGACATTGATGCGCAAAAGTAAATTTGAATATTATGCATTTGCAAATCTTACTAATATTATAAGTGCGAAGATTGTGTGAATGTTTGTTACCACGCATCTCCGTACCTAGAGATTGAAATGAAATTTGATAATTATGTAGATAGTTTAGGTTCTAGAATAACACATAAGCTAATCTAATTTCAAAAATTAATCTCTGAGGGGTTAAAAAGGGTGGTAAAGTTTATACTTATGGAAAAATATTATTCCTTGGTTCGATTCACTCAAAAATTTGTATAATAAACTATAAAGTAAAGTAAATAATGATCCACGTATTTTTAAAACTAGGTGTGCGCAAAAAAATTCTGAAATTTATATGATTTTCACGCGAGGAAAGCCGCGGGCGCAGCTAGTAGATACATAAATATTCACAATAATGATATGCATTTCCTTACAATGGGTGCGAAACACAACATTCCAATTTGAATATCGCTAAGAGAAATGTAACCAGTGATCCTAAAGTAAACAATATACATTGTAAAGTACGTGCCTGTGAAGTCAAGATCAACATTTCAACAAGTACTTCCATAAGTTGCTATAAAATAAGAAATCAATGAATGAATTATGAATGTAAATGTGAACAAAGTACTAGTTGAAACTTTGAAAAATAGACAGTAGGTGTAGTAGTAGGTGATGTTACGATGTTATTCTATTACCTACTACTTAAAAATACAAAGACGAGACCGAAAGTCTACGAATGGTTATTCTAGGCAGTAACTGATTGATTATCAAGGAAATAAGAAAATTGCTGATGAAATTAATAATCTCTTGGATTCAAATAGGTACAGTACCTACAGACTTTACAGACTCTACAGAACATCAACAGAGGATGAATGACTAAAGAGTGTCAAGGGCAATATTTCACGATAAGCTAACAATAGAGAATGCCCGGCTCAATGATTCAGTATTATTCTCGAGATAAAAGTCTAACCTAACATCGGAAGAATAAAAGCTAATGAACACGGGTCAAAAATATGTAGGCACAATATAAATGCGAGTGAATTATGTTCACTTTTTGCCTCTCGACAAATCGCCCATGAACGTATCGAGTACGACGTTTAGCAATGTCAATAGCAGATAGCAATAATGATAATGGCCTCCCTAATAGAACCAACGGTACTTTTGCTTGAATTATTGTCGATGGGTTGTTAGAAGCCGTAGTAGGTTCGGTACATGATTGAACTGCGTTATCGGAGATAAATGTCGACCAAAGTTAACGCTCGTTTCGTTTGATTGGTTTGGAATACGCGATGCGAAAGTTAAGCGTTCTTTAGTTTTCTTTTGAAGTTAAGAAATAGGTTTTATTGACACACTTCAATTGGCAATTTGTAATTAACTTAAAACCTGACCATGAATACAAATATCCAATTTTTCACACCGAAAAAGACCTTTTAAGTTTCTGAAGGTTCAGTTGTCTTCCGCAATTAAACGCATCGTGCAAGTAGATTACAAATTTTCCAAGGCATTTTGATATTTATTTAAATCGTATAAGAGTTTCTGATCAAACATGAAAATAATCAATAGTTTTTTGGGAATCAAGTGGTTGTTCTTTTGATCGGTTAAATAACTTTAGTTTAGTTTTGTTAGGCGGAAGGAAATGAGCCATACTTCAGCTTTAAAAATTATATACACTCTATAATATCATCAGCAGAATCATCTGGCAGTCACGGCGTTGTTTGCAAAAGGGACATTGTAGAAGATGCCGATGCTCTAATAATAAATAAATAAATAATAAATAAATAATGCTAGACAATTCACACAGCATTATCTAATGGCGAACTGGTTTCGAATCCCAACTGCATTCCAGAGAGCACTACGTCATATAATTCTTCTTTAGTACTCCCGGCTCCCGAGGCAATGGGAGGTACCGAAGCCCTTGATACAGGGACTCGGCAAGAGTTTATTATACAAATTATTTTGCATATATAATAATTAGTATGAGGAAATAACTCTATGGGTTCAGGGAGAGACAACAAATAATTCGTATTGAGTCCTATGAATTCCAATGTCTCCAAATTAACAAAATCGCCAAGTCGTGCGACTGTGTTACCGAAATTAATTCTCCAATCTTATTGAGGTCCGTGGGAAGGTTTCTTTTCCCAATTTTTTACGTTGTGTAATAAAATCAAAACAAGTTTCCTGTTACTAATTATCATCAAACTTTACTAACGTCTAGAATGATATTACGCTCATGTTAAAAGCCGTTTTCTTTTCTTGTGTTTATGCCAGAACTATTTCTGGACTTCGCTTTTTTGCCGTTGCAGCAGTGTTTATGATATCCCACAGGCATGTTCCAGTTTCACTTTTACTAAGCGGAATCATTCTAGCTCACTGAACTGGAAACCAGTGTTTTATTTATCTAAGCAGGTTTTTATTTTCAAAGGAAAAGTTCTCGCATTGCAGTACGTACCTTTGCCTACCTTGTGTCAAGTTAATTCCATTTAATTTGTAGGTTTTAAAATATAACTTTGACGGATAGGCGATATAGTTTTGCTTTAAAATCTCGGCTTGTGTATGACTGCAACGTTGATCGTTACGGGGTAACGATCAACATTGCAGTACAAAAGGAGCGATTATTATGAGGTTCGCACCCTATATATTTATCTATGTAGTTATTAGTATTTCCGATTAGTACCTAGGTACCTATTGTTCTGTTCTCCAAGTCCAACCCTCCAATATTCCATATCAAAAGTTGCTTAGCTTGTTATGCAACTAATCGAGTTCTGTCGTTTATGGAACACAATCTGAGTCACGTACTGGCACTCTAGGGATTTGTTTTGAAATTAGAACGCAAAACAGCGACAACAACGCCTTCTGCGGATTATCGCCATTTGTTAATTCTAATCAATACGTATCAACTTGCAAGTCTGGATAAATATCACCTATCAACAGCTCGATGTTTGCATTACACTAAGTAGCGAAACCACCCACGTCGTCTGAAAAATGAAGCTCTTTTAAAGCGACTATATTAGTAAAGTAGGTATACTTAATAATGCTGGGACCGAAAGAAGTGCGGTAAAATGGGGACGCTTTTGTCCAGAATTGGGACTTTGTCAGCTCTTAGGTACTGCTCTTAGACAATGTTATGTTAGGCAGGCAAGCCATTAACGCCAGGCTCGGGCAAAAACATCGCATTTCCAGTTTATTTCAAGTTTATTACAAAGGTCAAAGATGATGATGATGATATCAACAGGATCGTCGGTACTTCCGCAACATTGAAAGCAAAGAACAAAAGCTCGACCATACCAGTTATTTCAAAAGACGGTTTGTAAACATTAAAGAAAACATAATACCCGTGACCTCGCCCTGTCTGGGCAGCGCAGCGTTTAATTTCTCGTTCACTCGTTCATGTATTTCTGCCGTATAAGGTATGCACGTGCGCGTGCGCCGCCAGTCTGAGGACACGTTTGTAGTCCAGCTTAACATTTCCGATCCAGCAAAAAGTTGTTTTAATCCGTATGTAATTTAAATTGCTGGAATTAATACTGGAATGCAATTGGAGATGCTGATGAGTTCGTTAGCCTTATTTTGCAGTATGATGATTTAATATTTATGTCATTTGTGGCTATAAATAAAAGGAGGAACGACAGCTTGATAATTTTTATAGATATTATTCATGCCTGAGTTTTTCGAATAGCGTTTTTCGTCTACCCCAACAAAGCTAGTAGAGCTTGTTATGGGAACAGACGACCGATCCACTACGTAAATAGCTATTTAGATGTAAAACAAATAACTTAGATGCCTAATAAAATAATACCTAGGTATGTACTAAATAATATTTTCTGTAATTTTGAACTATCTCGGATTTCTTACTTTTAAAAAATTGGTTGTCTGTAAAGTCGGTTTACTGACGATAGTTGAACGTGACAACGCAGACGCATCGCTCACTCAAGTAGGAGAGAGACGGTTGTCGAGCGCTCTCGCTTGCACTTCAAGCCTTACATGGAACGCCTCAGAGCGAGGTAACGCCGTATGACGAGGTAACGCCGCATGACGTCATGTTTTTTCGTGCGTGCAGCCGGCTCTATCGAATTATAAGACGTTGTCACATCAAAAAATAAAATTCACTCGGTTTCTTAAAACCCTGACTCCTGAGGTTGCATAACATAACAATACCACATGTTACCACTTTACTTTACTTGGGTTTGTGGCCTAGACACACAGAAATATTTGTTACACGTAGAAAACAAGAACAAATTGCTGGCTGACATCTAATAGGAAATGTGTAAGTATGACCACATCCGCATACAGCTGAAGTTTAAATTAGCAAACTGCCCATTGTATGCAACCCTTAAATAGCGCAGCAGGTGCAGTTGTTGTAAACATTCCTGTTTCGTACTACACCACTCTTTATAATAATTAGGAAGGGCAAAAACTGGAGCATGTGCCTTGAAATTACACAAGAGACCTTACGTATACCAAACCTTTTTATTACCGGCTTTGTGGTCAAGTAGCCTTTAAAATAGGTTTATGTATCTCCTAACAGCTGTAGATACTCGTCATGTCATGTTGACGTCATTGCAGCTTCCTTCCGCTCCCCCTAACCGCACTCCGGAGCGCCATTAATATTGATGACTTTATACAATCAGGAAAATATGCAGAACTGCCTAGCTTTATAGGTACGTTTACAAATACTTATGACTTAAGAAAATACCTAAAGTTCTTTCTCTAGAACTAAGCATGGAGACACAGAGTCCGTTCAGTCTCGTCACTTTGTATGTGTGTATAAATGCTTTACTCCTTGGCAAGGAGTCCTTGCCCTCGCAGATTTTCTCTTTGGAATCCTGTAGGTTGACATTTCATAAATTGCCTTGTGATGTGACGATGACGATACTTCAGCGTAGAGCTGACTCTATGGCTTATGTCTGAACTCAATCTATCTCTGTTCTGTAGATATTGTCATCATTCTCTTATTATTTCCTGCTCATCAGAAGTGCTACGTTATCTATTGTGCTGTTTAGATAACTTCTAATCGTTATTTGTCCTTCCACAGGTCAACGGAGGCAGTGCAGCGGAGCGCGCGGGCCTACAAGCAGGAGACGCTCTCATCCGAGTGAACACCACCGACGTGTTCACTCTGAGGCACCAGGAGGCGCAGGACGCCATCCGCGCGGCCGGCGGCGCGCTCGAGCTTACTGTGCAACGGTTCGTCATTTACACCTACTGTATCATACTCTATTTTAGTGTATAGTAGAGGAGATTATAGAGGATAGGATACGCTCTCATCCGTCCGAGTAAATAAAATACCACTGACATCTTCCACACATAGTCCAAACTTAGGAGTTTGAACTATGTGTGGAAGATACCAAGTGGCTAAGCATACCATATCATGTATAACTTAGATTATTTGTTATTTTGCATTTAAATTATCATTCTTATTTAATTTAGTCTATTTTCTATTTGCATAGGTATTTAATCATTAATATCAATAATAAATTAATTTAGTTTATTTGTTTCATGTATTTGAATGGAAGAGCAGGACATTCTGTCACAATTATATTTACATACCTACTTAAAAGGATGTCTACCAAACTGTTTACCATCTAACACATTTTGTTCGACAAATAAACAATTTTCAATATCACTCTAGCAAACCCAAGAGCCTAGACTTTAGGATTTGCTGAGTCACGACAACGAATTATTTGTTGAGTCGATCTAATAAGTTAATATTTTTCTAAAAATTTGTCTCATGAACCATAGAAACAATAAAACTAGGAATCGTACCTAAGCAATTGGTCTGCTTGCTGCTACCTAACACTTATCTCCTTTGGATTCATGCATCCATTATTCGAGTTCATGTGAGGGATTGATTCACCCCTCTATTAGGTTTGATCAAATGATATAAAAGTATGAGATGTCGCATTGTTGTCTCGACACGCTGACATCATCTTGCATACTTATCCCGAGTTTGCGTTCAAAGAACTTATCGGTACCTACTGGTAGATATGGATGTGTGAAGTGTGCGTCCTTTATTTCGTCCAAATGTACCTAAACACGTTTTGTGGTTACGAGTAGCATTGCACTTTCAAGGTCTATTTTATGTTCTCTTTTTGGCAACAGCGGTGGAGGCACATGGCGTCCCACAGTGACCCCAACGGGAAGCCTGCCCAGACCTGGCTCCAGAGCCCTGGGGACCTCACCGACCCCAGTGACCAACACCTCACTCAAGGCGACCCCCCAGCCGTCGAGGGCCTTTGGTTCCGGACACAACAATATCGCTAAGCCCTTTGGCTACGTAAGTTTCAGAGCAAATATTTTAATAGATTTGGAATTGGAACATCGATATTTTTAACTAAGTAGGTAGGTACAATCTATTCTATTTCTAACAATAAATTTTGGTTGTATAGTCAAAATGTTCAACTGTTTTTTCAGCTGCATGCTTCAAAAATTTAAAACGTTCGAATAATTTGTAGCATTACGTTTTCAGTCAGTTTTTTATTCGTTTACGCACGGCACTGAAAAAGTAGATTTTTCATATAATTTGCCTGACCCTTTTACTACTATGAACATTTTTTTCTCAATCAACATTCGAGCTTTCGAGGTCTCCCCATTCTTGGAACGAATAAAAGCTGGGGACTTCCAGCTTAATATTAATCACCAGATCTGACCTGTATCCCTTATACAGATGAACGGCAACAACGACTCCGTGAAGAGTATCGTCAACAAGCAGTACAACACACCTGTCAACATGTACAGCGACAAGACCATCGCAGAGACCCTGTCGGCGCAGACCGAGGTGCTGGCTGGGGGCGTGCTTGGGTAAGAGAATCCACTTGTTCTATTAAAGCCCCCAAGCCAGCGCTATACCAGGATTCCTCCTGCCATAGAATCTGTGTTTGGCCACTTTTGTTATCGTAATTGCTATCTGTTTCGCCTTTATCTTTTTTTTGTGCTGTGTATTATGTATCGGTTAAAAAAATAAACTTATTTTTACTTTTACTAACCTGGCTAAGCTGAGAGGATGGTCAGTAAAAATAGGTGCTGGGTAAGCCTCATCCATCTAGTCATGTGATTTGCTAAAACTGCTATACCTACTATGTTCATGCTAATAACTTTCATAGCAATTTATCTGATCAATTGATCTGTCAGTCAGTGACTGAGTGATGACGAAATGGCGATACTTTGAGGGTCGATATTTCCTAAATGAAATTGATTAGAAACTAGTAATTTTAGGAGTCGCTTATCTACGTTAGGTAGACTAGGTATACCTAAATAATTTTAAGACCCTAGGTTTCTTTTGTAACAAAGATCTATAGCTGAAAAGTGCTCCTAATGGTGGCCGTCTACTCGACTTGGCAGGGCACAGATTACCCCCAATTTGCGGCCACAGTGACAGGGCCCTGCCACACTAATTTCCCCCAAATTGAGGGTAATCTGTGTGGCAGGGCCACTACCGTGGCTCCTGATTTAACTCTTTGACACCCATTCCATTAGTGTAGGCCTTCTCTTTTACACGCCAACTTAATCAGTCATGTACGAGCCTCATCCGTCTTGTATTGAGTCTTCCAAACGTTCTTAAGTTTTACTTATTCTTTTGACAGAGTGAACTTCAAGAAGAACGAAAAAACCTACGATTCTGAGAAGAGTGCCGTGTTCAAAGTACTCCAGGAGGAAGCGAGTGATCCAGAACCGGGTACGTTTGGATTATCGACCACTTGTTTGATTCTCACTATTATACGTTCCCATTGAACCTTCTCGTTATCTACTGGCACTATGTATATAGAAAAAAACCCACATCGTGTGTCAAAATTCATGTTCTCCATTCATTTCCAAAGCCAGTCGATATAAAGACGAGACTTCACTGTTTGGATTGGCAACTTGGGTCTGCTTTGCCACTTTTCTACTAAAGTCGCATTCAGGAACATTTCTGACAATTTCCCTCCCAAATACTTATATAAACCTCTCTTATCTTAAAGCAGTAGCTAAGAGTCATTTGTTTTCTTCTGAAGACATAATGTAAGTCTGAATGAGAAAAAACACTGCTTATTGTAGTCATTGAAGTTGAACGGTTTTAATAAGTCAGAGGGATTTTCTATAGAGTAGGTACCTCTATCAAAATTATTTGTATCACTTCCTAATCCAAATTGGCCTGTATAGTCGAGCAAGTGAGCGTGCACGCACCGGCTCCAGTTAGCGGCCTGCGTCCAGTACAAGCTCCGATCACGCGGCCCGACGCCCCTCTCAACAACACCGGCGGGTTGCCCGTCGGACAAAACATTTGCGAGGAGTGCGAACGACTCATCACGTAAGTCGGCTGACAGCCGACACGGTTCCAAATCGCACCTAGATATTCCGGGCAGATGATAAAATAATTACTGTAGCATTTTTTGGAGCGAAGATACGTATATATGTAGGTTGATTAGGTTCTCATCGCAACCCAGCCCCACATTTGTGATTATGTTATGTCAGCCTTCCACTGCGGAACCATTTATACTAACACTGCGGATGGGAATAGCGATTTTTTTTTTGATCGTTTTTGAAAACTGTCTGAAATCGACATAGGCAGAAGGCGTGCTGCAGAAGGCGACCAGACATGGCACTACTCTTATTCTTAAGAGTGCCATGTCTGGTGCAAAGGTACTTCAGATAAGGCAAGTTCTGCTTACAGTGGAAGGCCGACATCAGTGTTCCCCCGTTCCCAGCACGCTCCCAAACAAGCAACAGTTATCTAATTACTATTACGGGCCGACAGAGGCTTCTCACTTTTACTCTCGAGCGAGCGTCGCTCGGGCGGGCACTCCATGCAGCCTGCGCCAGACGCACCGGTCTCGCTCACGGACACCACACGTGCTGGCGACCACCCCTGCCCCAGTGGTTACTACAACTGGAACGCAGACGCCGATCCCGGAACAGCTGGCACCGGAGCCACCACATCGGCCTTCCATCCCGGTCGGCTGCCACCAAGTACTCCCAGACGGCCGCATTGCCCTCGGCGCTCCGGCCCATCCACAGCCGCAGCAGCAAGCCCTGCCCGTGCTAAACGACACTCCGTATTGCTCCGATTGTAACCGCTACATTATGTAAGACGCTCCCGGAATGCCTAGACGTGTTTGCGACCGTGTCGAATTCTATCTTGTGGTAGAAGTTTTAATCGATGTTTCGGTTGTGGCTTCAAAATACAGACTAAGTTTCTCAATCGTTTTATCTGAAAGGACTGTATTGGGAGTCACGACCGCTAGTACTCGTATCTTGTAAAGAATTCATGAAAAAAACTGTTCACAAATTCAAGATACTAGTGCAAAATTTCTTCTTTCATATTAATTAATCATTTCCATACTTTCTTCTATGTAGAGTATTTAGCTATCATTCATTGTAAATCTGTGCAGATGTATAATATTCACTCAGCATGTGTTCACTTTGTTATTTAGACGAGCACTCTTTGCCTGGCAGCGGCGACGAATGCGCACGATTCGATCAGCATGTTGGTAGAAATTTGAACTTACATATTTGTATTGTATTCTTGTAAGTAGTTTCATGTTACGAATTGATGTTATATCCTTATTCTCATGTATGTTGTATATACATATTTATAATTACTACTCATATTATTTACTTTTTATATGCATTTCGGGAATTTAGGCTGGGGAGGTGTCAAGCCGTATTTTACAGAAAAGTCTGCCTCTTCTGCAAAGGGTAAAGGCGTAGATATTCCGAAATTATTAACTAAACGAAAGTCATTTACTTCTACCAATCGGACTGGACTTCCGGACAGTGGCGTCCGATTAGTGCAAATAAATTCATTCATATCATACATAAAGCCAAGGTACATTAGCAGAGAGGGAGGACCTCCCTAGCCAACACCAAAGCCAAAATTACTTACATCAGAAATGACAATGTATTACTAAAGACATTTACAACGGGATATTTACCATGATTTGAGATAATTCGTGATCATGGCGCATGAAACTGTGCCAAAATATTTGAAAGCTCAAACCTCATGGTAAATATCCTGCTGCAAATGTCTTTAGTGTTAAAAACCATGATGGATTTAAAAGTTTTATTATATTACTTGACACAGCGGCGTGTTCGTGCGCATCAAAGACAAGAACCTCCACGTGGAATGCTTCAAGTGCTCTACTTGCGGTTCCTCGCTGAAGAACCAAGGCTACTACAACTTGAACGGCAAGTTGTACTGCGACATCCACGCCAAGCTTGTCGCTAGGCAGAACCCGCCGGCGCCGAATCTAGAGCCGGTTACCGTGCCGCCGTAAGTCACATTTTCTATAGAATAGAATAAGTAGGTACTAAATTAGTATGTGTGAAAATCAGCGCCGCTACTCGCTGTGGCTTGTAGCGGCATAAATCATAATGCTGAGACAGGGACCTTTTTGGCCCCTCATGTAATTTTTATTCCTTTTTAATATTCGTGTGTGTGTATGTTTGGGCCAAATAAATGGATCTTCTTTCTTATTTCTTTCTAGTATAAAAAAAATTGGTTGTCTGTAAAGTCGGTTTACTGACGATAGTTGAACGTGACAACGTCTTAAGAAAATACTGATGGAATGGTAGCATTTGATACTCGATCAAAACATGTAAATGTACTATAGTATAGCAGCTGTCCACGCAGACGCATCGCTCACTCAAGTAGGAGAGAGACGGATGTCGAGCGCTCTCGCTTGCACTTCAAGCCTTACATGGAACGCCTCAGAGCGAGGTAACGCCGCATGACGTCATGTTTTTTCGTGCGTGCAGCCGGCTCTATCGAATTATAAGACGTTGTGACGTCAAAAAACTTTCGTAGTTTGCCGAATTCATTATGAACTAGCTTCTGCCCGCGGCTTCGCACGCGTATTTTCTGTAGCCTATTATCTAAGTTAGGCTTTGCTCTAATCGTACGCCAAATTTCATCTTGATCTGTTCAGTAGTTTTAAAGATACGAGGTAACAAAAATTTAGATTTTACAAACTTTCGGCTTTATAATATTAGAAGTGTGTAAGCTAGTACCTACTAGGTTCGTTGTTAACCCGCTTACGTTCATAGAGAATAAGTACTATTATTATTCCTACTTTTTTGCAAGTATCTGAGAATATTTGACCTGGCGCAAACATGTACCTATAGTAACAAGCTGTGTGTCTGTGACATTGAAGTAAAAGTAAAATGGTTAGAGGTTCTAAAGAAATTAGATTGTTCTGAACTATTTTGCAAGTTGCTATCGATGCAACTTGCGCTTTCCGCACACAAAATCTCCGGCTCAATTTGACAAAACCGCAGGCTATCTACAATATTCATACACTGTAGAATGTCTTTATGAGAACAAACCGTAATATCAGCACCACACGCCGGTGTTTGTCGGCGGGCTCGGTGTGTAGAATCCATGAAACATCGAATAGTGCTTTAGCGCTGCCTCCCCTAACACTAGCGCCGACACCTATTTTATCTAATTATTACGTTTAAGAAAGAAATTTCCAAAAATTACGTTAACCAGTTTGTGATACGTATTATAAGTTTTTTTTAATGCCTCTGTAATAGTTTTATTTTGTATAGTTTAGACAGAGAATCGAAAATAGAGTTTGGTGGCCACCAAGGGCAACTTCGTTTCTCTGCCTAAACTATAAAAAATAAAACTATTACAGAGGCATATAAAAAGCTTATAATAGGTATCACAAACTGGCTAACGTAATTTTTGGAAATTCCTTTCTTAGACGTAATAATTAGATAAAATAGGTGTCGGCGCTAGTGTGAGGGGAGGCAGCGCCTTAAGGCTTGGTTGTCCAGCAGAGCAGAGGCCGCACATTTGTGATTTTTAAAATCATCTGAGACTTAGACAATAGTGTTTAAAATTCTGATAAAAAGAAATATATTACTTTGGATCTAGTCTAGTCAAAGTCGCATTCAGTTACAAAATCTAATGTACTTCACTCGATGGAAAAAAATCCCAAAGTTACCCTTTTTTTAATATTTCTCAATATTAAGACTAGCGAACTACTCATATTTTACTTCTTTTGTACTTAACTACACATAATGTTACTAAACAAATTCGCAGAGTTTGACTTGATAAAATGATTTGTTTATCACTATGTTTAAATAACTACCAAAAACCACGAGTGCGGGGCGGCTTGGCAGGCGGGCGGGCGTTGGCGCTTATGCCTACTGCTGCAGGAATACCTGGCCTTAACACTTTCATCGCCAATGACGGACGCACATAGCATCTGCAGTGCCTCGAGCAGTCGCGTAACCACCTCAATTGTTTGTTATAGTGGTGGAAGAGTCCCATCCAACACATACTCGACGCCGCTGCCGCCGCTGTCTACAAACAACTACTCAAACGGATCCTCCGCTCTCTTCAGCGTAAGTGTTTTAACTTGATTGGCTAATATTTGTTTAAGTGTCTTTTACATACTACTTTCACGGTGTTTATTTAAATTTTTGTGGTCACAAGCTAATGTCCGTGAAATTACCACTCACTCGATTAGCTATAAACGCGCTGCCATCGCGCTGCTTACTTTAGTGTTTTGTTTTTCTCTGAAAATTCCAATCAGTAAAAGACAAAACACTGCTTAGTGATTATATTTTAACTAACGCTCAGGTTAAGGGAAATCGAATGAAAAAATTTACCTAACCATAAAGGCCGATTCACACATATTAGTGAAATCATAGTTCAGTATCAGTGAATCTCCAATTCCAAACAGTTAAATATTAACGGACTGTTAATATTCAAAACCGAATTGGAGACTTGCATTTGTCCTATTTCCTGATGTATTTCCCTGAATACTAAAGTAAGTACCCAAAAGTATCTAATTTATTCAACACTATCTTCTGCCCGCGGCTTCACAAGCGTTTACTTGTGATAAAAAGTGTTAATTTAGGACGAGAACTAGGTATATCTGTTCTATGCAAATTTTAATTTCAGCCCGATCCGTTCAGTATTTCTGGCGTGAGAGGTAAAGGTACCTAACAAACAACCAAGTAAACATCCTAACTTTCGCGTTTATAATATTAGTGTGACTAGTGTGATGTGATTAGTCTACGTACCATAGAGTATCTATATCAAAAACGTCTTTCAGTGCATACTTTTTGTTACAGCCCTCTAGCAACCTATCCGGCCCGAAGCCGTTCGGCTCTTCCATCGGATCTGCGTACTCGCCTTCGCTGTCGCCTCGCTCCGCGCCGTTATCGCCCGCGCGGCCAGTGACCGCTCCCGCGCCCGCGCCCGCCTATGCGCCCGCTCCCGCTTACACGCCCGCTTACGCGCCCGCTCCGGCACCGGTGCCCGCGGCGCCTTATACTCCGAGTAAGCGAGTTACTTTTGCTATTTAATTCTGTTGCAGCCTCAACACTGTACCGAACCTATCTAATTGTATTTTGTTTATTTCACTTGATTTTTGTACTTAAGTATGAAAGGTAGTTTTTAAAACTAGGTTGTCGCTAAAAGATCAAAATGAGGTATATTCATACAATTTTCATATAACACGCAAGACAACACGACAAACTCAGTTGATATGAGTAGGTATATTTTTCTAAGATCTGGTTAAAATGTGTAGCTTTAGAGAATAAATAAATATTTCACACAAAATACTGATATTAGGTTCAAAATGTTCAGTAACGATGATTTAAATTTTTTAAAGGTTGAGAGCTCGCTTGAATTATATTGGTATTGATATTTGTTTGTTTTCAACAGAGGCCCCAGTTTCAATGTTTAAAGGTAACTAGGTGACAAATTAGCGCAGCTCTGCTTAAATTTAGCTATTTATTTTCAGAAGAATATATTTAATACAGTATTGTGTATGCGCTACGCGTCCGCCAATGTCAATCGCAACGAAAATAACCAAGTCCTGGCACGGAATATGTGTCGAATAATGCGTCATAGTAAATGAACAATACTTATGACTCAAATAAACATTTAACATTCTCGCTTCATTAAAATCTTAGAAGTAATTAGTTTTACATCGAAAATGCTTATACAATTTTACTAATAATGTTCTTTCATCTATTTTTCTCTTCCGTCCATTTGTAACCCACCAAATAATATAACACACTAAAAGGTCCAAATGTTAAAAGCATCGTGTGGCCCCCACCCAATCCCCTTGAAGATGAACCACCCAAATGCGAAATCAATCCTCAATCGACAATAGCTAAGCACCGTAAAGAGTCTGTCCCCCAGATCGTAAGCAATTTCAACAATGAATCTTCACAGATGACAGCGCAAAATACTAAAAAGCAAATCACTACCGCCCAACAACAGAAAGAATTTTCATCGAATGTTTCAAGTACGTCCGCTACTTCATCATCTGTCACAGCTTCCTCATCTAAATCCGAGTCCATCATGCAAAGCCATCAGTCTCAAATGGTCCAAGAGACGACTAGTTGCACGGTTCAGTCGTTTTCCCAGGAATCTTCCTCGGCCTGCCAAACTATGGCAATCTATCAATCGGGATCTAATCCGATTCAAATCCAACAATCACGTAAGGATTCTACTGCGGATGCAAGCTTGTTAGAGGAAGCAAAACAAAGAAAGCAGTCCATC
This sequence comes from Eupithecia subfuscata, assembly GCA_963564075.1. Lineage (NCBI taxonomy): Eukaryota > Metazoa > Arthropoda > Insecta > Lepidoptera > Geometridae > Eupithecia > Eupithecia subfuscata. The sequence goes on along the minus strand of OY751103.1, from coordinate 9,873,519 downwards.
GTGGAAAACCAATCACAGACACAAACTGCGACTACTCAACCCGAAGTCACTTACCCAGTAAAGACCGACATAAATAAAGAAAAAGACAATTTTACTATGTCAAATTCAGATTTCTCTCAGAGCGATGAGCAAAATACTACTGTCTCCAAAAATAATGAAGACACACAACAAATTAAAGAATTTAAAACAGATACCGAGCCGAAATGCACTGAACAGGAAACTTTTACTTCTGTCGAAAATAAAACTACTAATATTTCAGCAGAATCTGTTCAGATGTCTAGAGAACAGAGTCACTTAACTGAATCCTGTATGTATAATTCTATAGTAACATCATCGGATAGATCGATAACCGCTCCCGACGCACCAATATATACGCTTCCAGCCAGCGCTGAACCACCCAAGCAACCTGAAATTAAAGTGGAACAGACACTTCCACAACCCTCGCATGCCCCGACGCAGCCGGCGCCACTTTATATGCAGCCGAAGCGAGGGATCTCTCCTGTACCCCCAATAAAAGCTTATATCCCACCCGAAAAGTCCAATGCTCCGATCCCGATGCCAGAACAAACAAAACCATACATACCCCCTGACTTTAAAATAATTTTAGAGCCTAAAACTCGTGATACGACTAACTCTCCGATGGTGGAAGCATTGACTACAGCACCTAATCGACCATTTACACCTCTCAATAATATAGCTTATACTGAACCGGTGGAAAGAGGATCGCTTATAGATGCGCTTACCATAGCACCTGATCGACCATTTAGCCCCTTACCTTTCCAAATGACTGATCAAACCAGTCAGCAATCCATCCAAACTTCGAGCACTTCTTCGGCGCAACTTCAAACTACTACGATGTCTGAAATTGTTCGACCGATAGTTACCCAAACTAGTCAAATGTCGACTCAAAGTCATTCAGAATTTACATCGATGCAAAATATGAAACAATTCCAATCGTCGTCGGAAACTTCAGCTTTCAAACCGGTAGCTAGGCAAACGTTTCCACCACCCCAACCTGAAGAGTTCTGTAAGCTCACTAACTTCCCTCCTTTGACGGAAGAATTAAAGTCTAGTTTCGCAAAACACACTTCGACGAAACAAGAAATTTCAGTGACAGAATCTTCAACAATGATGCAGTCAAATAAGTCCATTAGCCAAGCAAGCAACCAAGGCTTTTCTTCAGTGAAAACTGCACAAAACTTTTTTGAACAGCTGGATCAGAAAGAGACTTTGTCCTCAATGTCCGTGAGATGTACTTCGGGTTTGCACAAACCAGATAGTATTCCTCCTTATCAAAAGAATTTCGAAATGTTGCCATCCCAAAGAGGAATCACACCAGAGCTTTGTAATGCACCAGCTGTGTTACAACGCCCCGTAACTCCTACAACGAACCCACCATGTAGACCAAGAGATAAGTCCCAGGAACCACATAAAGTTGACAAAGCACCTGAAGTTGCGCCTTACAGAGTTCCTCAGATAAGAACGCCAGTTCAGCCAATTCAACAAGCGCCGGTTCAGTTTCATAAGGATACTCCTATATCTATGACGTTCCAGCCAGTTACTGACGAAACTTATTTAAGAGCTTCCCCTTGTCGCAGTAGGCCTTCTACTCCTAGTATGATAAATAAACCCGCACCAATAATCCCTCATTACCAAATGAATTTAGTTACTGTTGAGCACTTGGCTCCGGAAACCAATTTATTCGAGCCATCCAGCCCTGAAGTAAGTCGTTCTCCTACTCCAAAACTTAGATCCCGATCTCCGGCACAAGGCCCTCCTCCAAATCCTTTGAAAGCACAAGCACCACGTATCAAAGAAAATACTCCTCAGAGAAACATGGCTCATACATTACTGAACCAAGCAACATCAAACTTAAGAAAAGAACATGAGATGGCTCAAATGGAACAACAAACAAACTTTTTTAATACGTCTGGTGCAAAACGTTGGGCTCAAGATCAACCTTCTGTGATCAAAGAACAAAGATTTTCAAATACAGGCATCAAGAGTGAAAACTATAGCGCTGGTGACATGAAAGTTAAAGAAGATTCCCTTAGCCAACAAAATTATGCTCAGAGAGAAATGCAATCGCAAAACGTCGCAGAATATGGCAATACTAAGGTACAAACCACCAGAAAAACATATGAAGAGTTTGAAAGGACTCAATCGGCTAAAGTAATTGAAATTAGAAAAGGGGGTTCGTCTGCGTCCTCTGCGTATCAGCAAATAGATTCTAACATTCGGCCTTCCAGTATTAACCCCAAACAAGTGTTCCCGCCACCCGTCATGAGTTTTTCGCAGTCCCAAAGCTCATCGGCTAACCTTACTAATGAAAATGTTGCAACCGCCAGTAGACCACTAGAGGATTATCAAACAAAGCCTTCGATTTCTGGTGCTAACCATGGTCCAGTGTGTGATCCTACCCCATCGACAGGTCCGAGTGTAGGAGGCGCCGCTCGCGGCAAAACTTTCGGTGTATCGTCAGCCCCGAAACGTGGACGAGGAGTGTTGAACAAGGCCCCTGTGCCCGGCTCCCGCGTACCCCTTTGCGGTTTCTGCAATGGAAACATTAGGTGATTAGAATTGACAGCGGAAATAGGTGTTGTTTGAGGTGTTGTCTTTCGCATGCGAATAATAAGCGTGGAAAATTGTTGTTGTGTTGATTATAGCACGTCTGATGTACTAATATAGTTATTTTCAGTGTTAAACTATTCTTGATTTTGCATTTTTAATGTGAGTTTGCATTTGATACGAAATTAATGCTTAATAATGTGTTTGTTTATTTGAATGTTTTTGATTTTCTAACAGTTAACGAATCGCTGACACCTGGCGGTCTACACAAACCTGAATTCAAGAGTCCAGCTGAAGAAAGATTAATTCGCAAAATGGCAAAAATGGCCCTAAACGGTTATGAAATAGGTATTCAAAGGAAGATAAAGCCGGGAGATCATATTCAAACAATGGCTGATAAAATACAAGACACCGTTGTAACAAAGCATCCTCTAAACGCAGATAACGTTTCATCTGAAGAAAGCAGTCGAGATAATACTCTGAAGCGTCCAATCATCAATACAAATATAGATAAAGTTTACAAGGCGCCGGATCCTTCTATTATAAGTATTGGAGATAAAATTAAAGAGACCTTAATGGTCAATCATCCAGCTAACACACTGAATGGTAACAAGCAATTTTCACCACCACCACCGCCGCTTCCAACTTCTCCGATACCATCGCTAAATACTCTCAGTGCTCCCAAAAAACAATCTGACTTTATCATTAAAAATAATACGCCGAATCTCAATAGCTTTGAAAAATCACATTATAGTGAAAACGATTATTCGAGCAGTGATGACTCAAACAAAGATAAACCTGAAAACAATAACTCTGATACATTGCAAAAGAAGAAATTTGTTGAAAAAGCTTCATTCTTAAATGGCATGAACAAAACAAACGACGCAAAACCTGAAACTAATTTTGAAACGAGCTTTTCAAACACTTTGAATAAAAGAAAAATGTTTGAAAGAGACACGCCAAAGAGTCCTGTCAGTGCACTAGACAACAACAGGTCGAAAGTTGGCATTAAATTTAATAACAAATCTAATAACGATACCTGGAACAAAAATAAGTCGGTTGAAAAGACAAAACAGGACATAATTGACACAGTCTTGAACCACATTGAAGACCAGTCGCTAAAAAAGGGACTGTCCAATGATCTGCAAGATAATACTTTGTACACGTACAAATCAATCTCACCTGAAAGCAACGGGCCATCGAACATATCAAAATCTGATTTGATTGACAAGAAAGATATAACATATCCCGTTAATGAAGAAAATGATGAAGAAGTAGTTGTCACGCGAAGGCAGAAGAAATGTACAAGGAATGATGACGGCAGAAGAGACTCTCACATTATTGCAAGACCATTAAGCACAATGACTTCTACCGATGCAGTTGACGGTCTCTACCCTGTCTGTCATAAATGCGACAAGGCTATAAAAAGGTAATGTAAATTCAACAGTTATATTTACGAAAACCCACGAAGAAAGCTTAAGCGTAAGTTCTACGAATGTATATATGTAAATGTTGCACGCGTTTTTGCTTTTATAACACATTGTGAGTAGATAACAACTCTCAAAGCGAGTACACATCAGGCGTTTTGAAACGCGCGCTTACGGGCGTTCTGAACAAAATCTGACGTTCTTTGGGCTACGGATTTAATGGATAGATGGTTAAAACGCGCGTTATCAAAGCTCCCTACTTACCCCATACTTAACTAATCAAATCTTATCATCCAGGGGACCATTCATAACGGCGTTGGGTCGCATCTGGTGCCCAGATCATTTCATCTGCGTGAACGCGACCTGCAGAAGACCTCTCCAAGATATCGGCTTCGTCGAGGAGAACGGACAGCTCTACTGCGAATACTGTTTCGAACAATACATCGCGCCTGCTTGCGATAAATGCCATGCTAAAATAAAGGGCGTAAGTCTTTTGTACTCATTTATTACTCGTATATCCTGCCCGCGGCTTCGCACTCCATCCCCTATTTCGCCCTCAGTGTTTTTTTTTCGGGGCTCAAAGTAGAATCCCTAACTAGGCCTAGAAAACAATCTCCGGGGATCCGTACAGCCGTAAAAACGATGCATAAAAAGGATACTCGCAGACAGAGTTACTTTAGATTTTATAATAAATCTATGTGAACCTAATATTGACGACCGATGTGGCGCGGCCTAGGTGGTTAAAATGTATTTGGACGCGGCGGGCGCCGCCTGCGACGCAGGAGGTTGCGGGTTCGTTTCCCGTCTTGGGACAAATGTTTGTACGATCTGTCAAATATTTGTTCCGTGTGTTCTGGGTATTTTCTATGTATAATATTAAAAATATCTATCCATTTAATGTATTGTATTAAGTATATCAGTCATCAAGCAGAGCTTGTGTTATGGGAACACAAGCTCTGCTTAGCTTGGGGCTAGATGATGCTGTGTGGATTGTCCAGCATTATTAATTTATTTTTATAACATGTTTACTATGTTTTTATTCATGTTTTTTTTTCATTTCAGGATTGCTTGAACGCCATCGGAAAACACTTCCACCCTGAGTGCTTTAGCTGCGTGTACTGCGGCAAACTCTTCGGAAACAACCCATTCTTCCTAGAAGATGGTCTGCCTTACTGTGAAGCAGGTAAAAATACAGGAAACTTACACTTGGACACCATGGTCCACCTACGTCGCGCAGTAGGTTGCGGGTACGATTCCTGCCTCGGGACAAATCTTTGTACGATCTGCAGATTTGTTCTGGGTATTTTCTATGTGTAAAAAGTCTGTCATGTTCGTAAAGTAAATAAAAATAATGAAAATAAAATTATGTATTTTGAATTGTCTAAGTGCAAATTATGTTAGCCTAAAAAATTAAGGTATTGATTTCTGATTACTTGTTCTAACTAGTAGTAGTAAAGTATAATGTGTAAACTGTCATAAATGTCAAATGTGTATTTCGTTCTTACATGTCCAGTCCATCCCAAGATTGCCTGGAAGAGGTCGCTCAAAGCGATAAGGCCGCCTTTGTACTTCGTCTACTCATAGCATTTATTTCTGTACCAGCTTAAGCCCGCGGCTTCGCACGCGTTGTTTCTATAAAACGTTTAAAGGTGATTTCTGTCCCATGGGAACTGATTTATGGGATAAAAAGTAGCCTACGATTCCAGGATTGGAATTACCTGTATGAAAAATTTCAGCCCGATCCGTCCAGTAGTTTCGGCGTGAAGAAGTAACAAACATCCATCCATCCAAAGTTTCGCATTTATAATATTAGTGTGATAGTGTGATTGTTATCTGTCTTTGTGTAGTACAATAAAGTATTATCGATCTATCTATCTATATTTCAGATTGGAATGAACTATTCACAACGAAATGTTTCGCATGCGGGTTCCCCGTCGAAGCGGGTGACAGGTGGGTCGAGGCGCTCTCCAATAACTACCACAGTCAGTGCTTCAACTGCACGGTGCGTATGATGACATCTTACTAAATATTACACATTCAACTATTACAGAACACCGATCGCGAAATACTTACTGAAAGACACTTATGGGACTCAGAAACGGCCTGCGGTGGCGGGGTCGAATTCTAATATCCAATCACTTTACTATGACAGTGGTATCGTCCATAGATGAAAGAAACTCTGGATAGTGTTTGCGGCGCTATTTGCATGAAGAGATTGATAGAATGGTTATTTTATACCTCCTCACCTCACCTCGCCTCAACTCAACAGCCTGTATTGGTCCACTGCTGGACGCAGGGCTCCCTTGATAAGCACCTTATTGTCTTTTATCTCATGGGGGTAGTGCCTATAATCCTCACGCTAGGCTTGCGGGTTGAAGATTTTATGCCTATATTAGATACTAGCTTCTGCCCGCGTCTTCGCACGCGTTGTTTCGATGGAAACGTTTTGAGGTTATTTCTATCCCATGGGAACTGATTAATGGGATAAGTCTATGTTTGATTCCAGGGTTAGACTTACCTCTATGCAAAGTTTCAGCCTGATCCGTTCAGTAGTTTTGGCGTGAAGAGGTAACAAACATCCATCCATCCATCCATCCAAACTTTTGCATTTATAATATTTATAATGTGATTATTGACTCTTTTGTAATCTATTTAGCCCTTAGTTGTTTCAATAAATTATTTATTTAACCTTGTCGACACTTGTGACACGCGTCCGTCGTCTGTAGTTTGTTTCATCTAAGATAGAATACCAAAATCTGTCTTTGAAGGCGATTCTGCGATTATACCATAGTCAAAGTAAAGCGATTTAACAGAATAGAGACCCTGGCCACCGCAGGCTGCGTCTGTCTGGGAGACCCCTTACAGACATAAAATAGTCAAATCGAAAGCTTTTTACCAGCAGAATCTATGCTGACTCATTTGGCATAAAATAGTCAAAACGAAAGCTTTTTACCAGCAGAATCTATGCTGACTCATTTGACATAAAATAGTCAAAACGAAAGCTTTTTACCAGCAGAATCTATGCTGACTCATTTGACATAAAATAGTCAAAACGAAAGCTTTTTACCAGCAGAATCTATGCTGAGTCATTTGTTGTACCTATTAAAATTGGCACAAGAAAAAATAGTAGTCACTTATAAATACTCGTAGCTTACTAAATAGCAAGATTTAAGCACACTGTCCTAAATACAATTCACTTACTATGAATGAATGAAAATTGTCCTACCCATAATAAATTTACTTTCCATACCATTTGAATACATTCTACATAATATAAAGTACTTATCTAATGGTGTAATACTTGTGGAACTTTTATTTATATTACTTACATAACTTCATATAAAAATTTATTATATCAGTAGGTACCTAAGTATTCAAATAATATACCTACCGATTCCGAAGTATCACAAACGACACTTATAAATAGTACGTTGATCGTCATACGCCGCCACACTGTGTTTAATTTTATAATAACGTTTTTGAGTGTGCCCCAAAGTGTGTCCCATATATGACCATAAACTAATATTATTTACTGTTTATATACCTACCCTACCTTTATTTATATATTTATCATAATAAACTTCCCAAAGTACTGGAAGTTTTTCATTTCGAATGAGTGAGGTAGATGTTTTAAAATAAATTGCTTGTAGATACGCTATTTAAAAAAATACTTTTCTGTAGTTTTGGCTATTTTATGTACTTATTTGTTTAGAAGTGTCATGATTTTTCAAGATGTTAATATTTACCTAATAAATATTAGGGAACAACGCCTTTAAACGATGTCTTTTTATAGATAAAAAACGCGCGAGATTATCGCGCTATTGGCCTACTATTTTATTTTTATTTGATTGTGTGTTTTTTCTAGTTATTATTATTAACGCCATTCACATAGGTCTTATTTTACTGCTATTATTTTCAGGTGTGCAAAAAGAACCTCGAAGGACAGAGTTTCTTCGCCAAAGGAGGCCGGCCATTTTGCAAGACACACGCCCGCTAGAAGCCCCCATATAATATACAACTCTGACACTGTTTATTCGACGACTACTTTCCGTCCGGTATCTCCTTCCCCCATAACACCTCCAGCGCCCAACACGCCTTCGCCGCAAAGAACAAGAAAGTTAGAAACACCCCTCCACTTCGATGGAGGACTGTTTTCCGACATCAGAAGCACAGAAGGCAAGTTACTCAGCAAGGTAACCGTTGATAGAGTGCAAAGCTCCACTCAACATGATATTACCGACTCCCCTAACACAGTCCACGTACAAGACAGCAACAACTACGTCGATGATATTGTGAAACAGGAGACTATTACAAACAAAGACGTCATTACTGTTAAATTTACTCCCGTGCCGCCAGAGTTAGACTCCCCGTGGCTGTTGACTCCCTCGCAATTTGTACAAATAAAAACACAATCACCTAGCGACTACATCAAAGAACACCACGAATATTTGCAAAGTCCCGGTGATGATTTCATGAAAGAGGCTAGTCATGACGTTAATGCTGTAATAAATTTACCAGTTTCATCCATGTTGGACTCTCCAAGGCTGCTCACGCCGTCGCAAATCCTAAAACAACCATCGCAGTCTCCTGTTGAGTATATCAAAGACAACTACGAAGATTTACAGAGTTACAAAATAGTCAACTCTCTATGCAAAGAAAAACTATTCGAATCGAGTATCTTGACTTCCCATGTAAACAATTCCGAAAAAATCGATTATGTTAAAGAACATGTGAGTCATAGGGATATTGAAAATTATATCGACGAGAATACGTCCAATAATTTAATTGAACGACTGAGCGTCAACGACGGGCCGGTAATACGAGGACACAGTCCACTTGCAAATATATTCGTATCTGAGCAATTAACTAAGCTTGATAACTATTTGCAAGAAAGCCTTGATACATGTCTTGGGCGCAAAGGATCACCCACACAAGTAATAAAAGAAACAGGAGGGGATACCAAACCAACGGGAAGCCAACCTTTAGAAAGGAAATCAGGCCTTCTCGAAACAAACACCAACATTGTTAATAAACATGACACAGAATTATTGCAAAGTTACCATAAAGATGAAACAATATCTAAACTATCTGAATCCGTACAGAAGAAATTTGTCCAAAGCGAAGGAAGAAATGATGTTGAAATCAATGCAATGCATGTGTCTAAGTTAAACAGTGCCCCAAAACGAAAAACTGGCATTCTGAACAGTGTTTATCAAATGCCGATACACTATCATGCAGCGATTCTCTGCTTTATTTTGATAATTTACAATCTTGTATATCAGTATATCAAACAAAGTAGTCAAGTTAACAAAATAAAATAAGTTCATTTTTTGCAAAATCGTATGAAAAACTAGTCATTGAATGTATGAAAAAATCTTCTGTTGTTCATGAACATTTAAAACATTATGTAAATAGTTGATGATGATAACCTCTCTAATAACTGTAATATTCTTACAATTATTAACATTTTGGTGCTTTTCTACTGCTGGCAAATATTGTGATAATGTTATTTACTCTAATTAATAGAGTAAGGCTTTGTACACAGCTTTCGGAATGTTGCAGTGAACTAACATTAACAGTAGTAACAGCATAACTAGTTATAAAGGAAGCTATCGTCTTACTATTGTTCATTGATGGTGCACCAACTGTGTCAATTATAATGGAAAATAAGGTAGGTACTTAAGTACGTAAAATATATTTACATAGATACCTTTGACTAATATACCATAGTCATGTGAATGTTTGCTTACCTACACTGATTTTATACTTTCGTTTGTACTAAGTTGTAAACCTACTTGTATTACCATGAAGCACTTAGAAGATAAACATTATACAATATTATTATTATTATTTACTGTTAACAGTAGCATTAATTTTAAACTATTTATTTAGAATTACTACCTACTTTACCCCATTTAGCTTAAACACATAAGGATATGTGAGCTTATTAAAGAATTTTATTTTACATAATATTGTTTTATTTACTTCCACTCAATGGTTTCTTTTCTATCAACTCGGCAGTTTAATTTCCCCTAAATAGAAAATTTTGACTAATCCTGGGGGGTAGCTGGTCATAGTCAAATCACTGAATTTTTAAGGGGTGGCTGTCCTGATTTTGACGTACGCTACTTACATTATAACTTTGATTCTAGAACCAAGTAAATAAATAACTAGCATAATTTTGCGATTCCAACATCACTACACAAAAAAGGAGCCGACATCAATAATTAAATTACAGGCCAATGAGGATACGTAACGTTTTTAGTTGAGAATGCAGATTTATAGAACTAAGAAATCGATAACACACAGTGCAAAAATTATTGTTCTACGACAAAAATTGACGAAGTTATGACCAAATTACCTACTAGCGAGGTTCACCGAGTGACCGCCGCGGGCGCGTGTGACGTCACTGGGTCGCTCGCCGCCCTTTAACCGTAGGCAGATATCAGTTTTTAGTGATTTACTCCGAAACTATAAGTTTGGAAAAAAAAATGACATAACCAAATAGAATCAGTTTTGAGAGACCCATCGAATGGAATTTTTTTTATTTTATTATTTATTTTTTATTATTTGATGGGTCTCTCAAAACTGAGTCTATTTGGTTCTGACATTTTTTTCCCAAACTTATAGTTTCGGAGTAAATCACTAAAAACTGATATCTGCCTGCATAACGGCCGCCGGCGAGCGACCCAGTAACGTCACACACGCCGGCGGCGCGGCGGTCACTCAGTAAACCTCGCTAGTAATTTTGTCTAAACTTCGTACGTAATGGCATTATTGGTCCGATTTGGATAATTTAAAAAGATATATCATTCTAATGTCATAAAGAATAACGTGGATAGTTCTATTAAAATTGCTATAACGTTACGGATCCTCATTAGTCTAGTCTCTCACCTGTAAAAATAAGGCCTTTTTTTAAAGTAATCAAGTACCGAATCGAAGAGTTATTGCCAATAACCCTTCGATTCGTCCAATAACTTATTCTGTATAACTGTTCCAGGGTCCAATAACTTATTGGACCCTGGAACAGCCACCGACCTGACCACCTCCACGCCATCAATCAGATGATAGAGAATTTCACAGAATTTAATATCCCACACTACCTCGCCTTCGTAGATTACGCGAAAGCGTTTGATTCCATAGTTTATATAGTGAGTGTCTCTCTGGATAAAGGGCAACCCCGAAAGGGGGGGAAAATAGATCAAAAATTATCGACCAATAAATAGAAAAACAAATCTTTTATAAGTAGGTACTTTATTGATGAATTAAAAATTTTATTCCTCACCTAATGACTCTATTTACAAAAAAAATGATTTCTTCCAAAGCAGTGGGGCTAATTTAATAAAATAAAACCCATTATCATGTCAGATATGTGATAATGACGATAAAATAACAAATAACTCACAAACGAGTGACTTAAAGTTTAATTTTTGTATTAAAATTACATTTTTTATGTTATTTTTTTCGATAATCTCCGAAAATCTTAAATAAAGCTTATAATACTGGATATTTTTATGACTTCTTATTATTGTCTATCATAATAGCTTTTAAATAAAAAAAAACTTTAAAGTTGACTACTGATTACGTCACCACTCAAGAAACCACTAAAAAATTAAATTTTAAGTCACGAGTCGTTAGTGAGTTATTTCTTATTTTATTGTCATGATCACATAACTGATCTTATCACATATCAGAGCGGACTGTATCACCCACCCACTATAAAAAAAATTGCAAGATAAAAAGGTTGTCACATGGGAAGTAGCCAAGGAGAGCCCATCAGCACGTAATTATTGTCTAAACGACACAAGATCTCTGAATAAAATATTCAACCAAATGTTAATATTTTAGTTTTATTTACAAAATACTACAAACTAATATTATCTACCTATGCAATAGCTCAATAACAAATTCCAATCACCAAACTCCTCAGCTTTCATCAGGAGTATCCCAATCAAAGTTTGATTTGATGTCTTCGCCAAACACCCACACGGAAAATCTGAAAACAAATAAAATAAATGTCAATAAAGTTATTCAACTTCTTATGAAGGGAGTGCCTTGACTGTCAGAATATATTTATTATTTAAGGCATGAGGCGATTAAAGGCAAATCTAAGGCCCAGCAGTAGATAGGTATTGTTTAAATAAAGTATAGTATTTTTCACATAAATAAAACTAGTAGGTCTGACACAGATTCCTCCAGAACATAGTGCAAGTTTAGTTTAGCAGGTATGGTAGTATAGATAGACAGTAACCTGTTTATAATAATAATAATGTAATAATTTATTTATTATCAGACAACATAGATCCATAAATTAGTAAAACAAAAAATCTTAGCCTATGTTAGTTTTAATTTGTAATTTTATGAATAATATTATAAATAATTAAAATGGAGATGGAGTGCTTATAAACTACTCCATCCAGTTTATCGGCTATTGCTGTCAGGATGGTGTTGGTACTCCCGCGTATTCTACTAAGCAGTGAGGCTGCCTTTTTTCTCATACAGGCGGCAAAGCCTTAAAGTTTATGTGCAAGTTTTACTGATTATAAATTATTAGACATGCTTACTTGTCCCAGTTAAGACCCATTCCTATCAGAGTACATGTTAAAAATCCATGCCACAGTGTAGTCACAAGGGCTTCTGGCTGGCGTTTGTGTCCGAAATTTTTAAAAGTTCTACTAGTTATTGTAGTTACGATTTTAGGTTGTAGCACCATTATTCACGACTCCTAGCAGCAGTATTCCGCTTAATTACAAACAGCCGGCCGTCCTAGGATTTACACGTAAATTATATTATAGAGCTGACTGAAGCTCTACTTTGCTAGGCCGGAAAGAACAACGCACGGAATAGAAAACAAACTATTTCTGTGTGGCTGAGTGAGTGATGGATGTTGGTTGATTTAATGTTGTTGATATTTTGATTTGTTTGACACATATTTGACCTTCAACTTCTTGTTTGATGGCTTCTGCGTCAGCTTTGACCTTGCTTTTGACATTGTCCTGGCTGCGTTCCGTGTCTCACCCTACACAGCCTCCACCCCACTGCCACGATTTTGAAGCCAAAAAATCGATCTTGAAATAATATCAGAGAATTCTACAGTTTAGTTAGCAACAATAAGACGTTAAATCGTTTCGTTTTATGCGAGTTTATATCTATTTTCAACATAACTTATAAGGAGAGTAAGAAGGCCTATCAACAAAGATTGAAATTAGAATTAAAATTAGAATCTAGTGAATATGTTGACTGCTTAATAATTTAGGAACTGAAATGATCACTTTATTATAACTTTCTAATTTTTTATTGAAATTATAAAAAAAATTGTTTGAAACACTCATCAACATTTCTATGATCATGACTACTACCAGAAAATGGAGGGGTCCAATTAGACCATGAATTTTTTAAATCATGGTTTGATTGCACCCCTCCATTTTTCGGTTTCCGGTTCTCCATTTTTTTTGTATTTAGCAAAAAAAGCCGCGAAACCTATGTTGAACCCATTAACGTCTTTTTTTTTAGGTACATACCCAATGAAATTACCCATAGTACAACACTTTAGGAACATACCTAATTATCTAAATAATTATTACATAATTTAAATAAGCAAAAACAAATTACATAAAAAAACAGCAATGTATTCCAAAACACTACTCGCACTCGCTGTACACTTTGTTAAGAACAGCTGACTTGAGCTGACTCACCAGCGGTTATTTTCAGAGGATGACCTCTGAAAATAACCTGCTCTGCCTAGAGAGTAATTCGGCGTTTTTTAGACCGGCGCGGCGCGGCGCGGGTGGCGGCATGCTTCATCAAAGGCCGCGTACGAACACCTTTAAGTCCACGCCTCACCTCAACGCAGACCTCAACGCAGGCCTCCCCTTGATATCATGGGGGTAATGCCCATAATCCCCACGCTGGGCATGCGGGTTGTTGCAGGCGCGGTCGCAGCCCAAGACTTTGGGGGGGGTCACACTTGGTGCGGGCCGTAGCACCAAATGTACTTGTAGGCGGTTGCAGACCCCACCGAAAACCACTAAACTTTATCGGCGAGCGGAGCGAGCCGCGGAAAATTTATACTCAACTCCTTACAATAGTAGGTATAAGTTATAGCGAGCGAAGCGAGCCTCGAAATTTTTAAGATGTTTACTGAAATTTGGGCAAAAGTAAGCGTAAGAGTAGGTCTACTTGCTTACTCTCGCCCGCATCATTTATTTTGTTGTTGATAGGTATCTATAAAAAAATAAATGATAGCGAGCGTAGCAATCCCCGAAAATCTTAGAGACTTGCGGTAGTAGATATAAAGCTATAAATATAAATAGGGGCGAGCGGAGCAAGGGCATCAACAAAAAATTGAAAATACAAAAAAGACATGGAAAAAAATGTAACGGCGAGCGGAGCGAGCCGCTGAAATTTTTGTTACTTTTTCGGGTAACTACCCGAGCAAAATGATGTTAAACAAGTGTCCAGCACTGGACCAAATACAGAGAACGATAAAATAATATCGGCGAGCGGAGCGAGCCGCGAAATGCAGTTGGCCGCAAACATGACATCCCTTCCCCCAACTCCCAACCCAACAATAGGAAGATTAGGAAGTATAAATAATGGCGAGCGAAACGAGCCTCAAAAATGTTGGAGATTTTTTCTGATGTTTGGGGAAAAATAAGCCAGAGCCTATGACAAAATAAAGTGAGCGAAACCTGCCCCGAAAATTTTAAATAGTTTGCGGTTGTAGATATAAAGCTATGAATATAAATCGGGGCGAGCGGAGCAAAGGAGATTAACAAAAAATTAGAAATACAAAATAGAAATCGAAAAAGATGTAGCGGCGAGCGTAGCGAGCCGCCGAAATTTTTGTTCCCTCTTTCGGGTTGTCACAAACTGGTTCAGAAAATAAATAACAGCGAGTGGAGCGAGCTCAGAATGAGCCGCAGCCTTTTTTGAAATTGGTGAAGTAGCGTCCATGCAAGACAAGGAAACTAAATTATGAGCTACTAGCTTCTGCCCGCGGCTTCGCACGCTTCTTTCTATGGAAACGTTCAAAGTTAATTTCTATCCCATGGGAACTGATTTATTGGATAAATAGTAGCCTATGTTTGATTCCAGGCTTAGAGCTACACCGATGCAAAATTTTAGCTCAATCTGTTCAGTAGTTTTGGTGTGAAGACGTAACAAACATCCATTCATCCATTTTTCCATACAAACTTTCGCATTTATAATATTAGTGTGAAGAACAATTTTAAAGTTTCACGAATAACAACCAAACATGCGGACAACAGACCAGACACCATATGGAATCAACGGCGAGCGAAGCGAGCTGCGAAAATTTTTATGATAATATGGCTGTGCGTGTGAGTTGTTTGGTATTAGATATTTTGCAGTTGCAAACTCGCCTGAAACGGAGAAGGAGTCCTGAACTAGAGCAAGCCAGAAGCTTATCAAAACAGCAGAATGTTATCAGAGGCAAGCAGAGCGTGCTGCGATAATTTAGTGGCTTCGTTAGATTTTTGGAGTGTTTGGAAAACTGACCTCAAACGAGGGATGAGCCCATGACCAGAGGCAGACAGTGTAAAGTTGCCGGCAAGTTGGGCGAGCTGCGACAATTTTTGGTTTATGTTAGATTTTGGGCAACTTTTTAGAAAATTTGGCAAAGTGACATTAAAGCGGGCCGGGTTTTGAGCTTTGGATCATAGTCAGAAGGAACAAATGTTATCAGCGACCAGACCAAAACGCGAAAATTTTGTTGTCTGCTAATTTTTTCTACTGGTTGACAAAGTGACCTCGCAGATTATTTGTTATATTTTGTGCTTTTTATTGTTGTGGTTGGATTGATACAAAATGACTATAGCGGACCAGCCAGACCAATAAAATTGGGAACGTTGCCTCTGTGCTAATCAAAACACAGAGCACAAATAAAAGTAATACCGGCGAGCGGAGCGAGCCGCGATTTTTTTTATTGCTGCAGTTGGTAACCATAATCAATGTAACGGAAGTAAACAGGACAATATAATCATCAAGCTGTGGGTTGCAATTTTTTAAGTACCTAAACTAAGATTTTGGGGGGGGTCATGACCCCCGTGACCCCCCCCCTGGGACCGCGCCTGGGTTGTTGATCGCAGCTTAGTGGTAGAATTGTTCTGCAGGGGGCGCTGCTGCCCGTCCCCGGTGGATATCCCTTAGCCGCTTCTTACGACACCCGTGGGAAGACTTGGGGTAGTGCAAATTCTAAGCCGGCACCACACACACAGCACACTTGCCTTTGAGTAATACTCGTACATTACAATACAATTCATAAATTCAAATTAAATTTTTTATTGCGACCAAATTGTACGTACTTAAGTTATTAGTTATTACAGATAATCAGTCTCAAATAATTAAGAGCACAGCAAGATAAGATACTAGGTACTAATAAGTAATAACGATAAGTAAAATATAAGATTTAAGTTTAGCTCTTTAAGCCAACTACAAAATCTTAAAGATTTTTGACGTGACAACGTCTTATAATTCGATAGAGCCGGCTGCACGCACGAAAAAACATGACGTCATGCGGCGTTACCTCGCTCTGAGGCGTTCCATGTAAGGCTTGAAGTGCAAGCGAGAGCGCTCGACATCCGTCTCTCTCCTACTTGAGTGAGCGATGCGTCTGCGTGGACAGCTGCTGTACTATAGTACATTTACATGTTTTGATCGAGTAAGTATCAAATGCTACCATTCCATCAGTATTTTCTTAAGACGTTGTCACGTTCAACTATCGTCAGTAAACCGACTTTACAGACAACCAATTTTTTTGACAAACATCTTAAAGTAAATAAACAGTTAAATTACACAGATAAAATTAAATAATTGGGTAAACATTTAATACAAGTAGGAATTAATTTTTAGGAGAATAACAGAGCGATGTCGGTTGGCGTTTCAAAGGACTTTAAGTTATTGTATGTTTATTTTATGTATATGTATGTATCTTAGACAAATTATTTGTACACTTCCTCTACCGATTCCATCGCAACGCTAAGGTTTGCTCTAACTCTTTTTCAGGGTTAAGCTCGCCTATGTACGTACATATCCTATTAAATAAGTTCATGGTATTTATTAATTGTGTACAATAAAGAATTACAGAATGAGGATCCTCATCGTATCGTTTTTAGTTAAGAATGCAGATTTATAGAACTAAGAAATCCACAACACACAGTGCCAAAATTATTGTTCTACGACAAAAATTGACGAAGTTATGACCATATTACTAGCGAGGTTCACCGAGAGACCGCCGCGGGCGCGTGTGTCACTGTGTCGCTCGCCGCCCTTTAACCGTAGGCAGATATCAGTTTTAGCGATTTACTCCGAAAATAACTATATTTTGGGAAAAAATTACATAACCAAATAGACTCAGTTCTGAGAGACCCATCGAATGGAATTTTTAATTTTTTTATTAATTTTTTATTTGATTAGTAAATTAGTCATAACTTCGTATGTTATGTATGACTCTCCGATTTTGATAATTTAAAAAGATATTATCATTCTAATATGTCATTGTCATAAAGAATAACGTGGATACTAGTTCTATTGAAATTGCTATAACGTTACGGATCCTCATTACAGACTTTTAGGCTTGTATAAAGGGATTTATATACTTTAATAATACCTACCTATTTACCTAACTTCACTAATGACTTGATTAATTTTTGGTTTTAGTACGTGTTCATTAATCGTTCTGAATGGTACTTGCGCGGTGCATAAAAAATTGCATTTCGTACCTAAACGTTTCGTGATTTTCTTTTGTTGTTATGTTTAATAAGGTTCCAGTATTAGGTAATTCATATTGGTAATTCTAATCAATTTTTTATCCCATAAATCAGTTCCCATGGGATAGAAATCACCTTTAAACGTTTCCATATAAAAATGAGTGCGAAGCCGTGGGCATAAACTAGTTTTTAATATGTGCGATTATCTGCTCGAGGTGAAGATTATCTAACACGTAGAAAGAGAAGTAATCTGTGACCTAACATAAAGTATAATCTATTATCTGTTATTTCAATCACATGGTTTAGAGTTGGCAGCCCACTGAACGTCAAATTGTAATTTTTTTTGTCTGTTTGTTTTGCTTTTGGGATGGTATAATAAGCCATCAAACAAGAAGTTGACGTTGAATTCCAACTCCAGTCCATCAGTCCAGTCTCCAACCAATTTCTTCCGTTGCTTGTGAAAACACCTAAAGATTTTAATAAACATAACTTAAAATGTCTCTAAAACCATCAGTAATACACTGGTTCCGACTAGATCTTCGAATCCACGATAACTTAGCATTGCGAAATGCAATAAACGAAGTAAGAATAACTTCGGTAACTGCCCAAAAGAGACCATGCTGTTAGAAGTGTGCAAACCTACCACCTACCCTACAAATACAGCCGTGACGATTGCATATTCTTTAAGTAGTCCAAGGCCAAGAGTGGGCCTCTTTCTTGGCCTTGACGTGGACGTGGCAAACCAGTGACTTAACCTTCTTACGTTATGAGCTAGCACATAGACAGTTAACCTAGTATTTCTCATGAATAACTTAACCTAATTTTGACCTAATTCTCAATTTACAGGCAGAAAACAGAAAACATTTGTTACGTCCCCTTTACTTTATGGATCCTGATATCAAGACCAAGATAGGTGCAAACAGACTAAGATTTCTAATAGAAAGTCTACAAGACCTGGACTTCAACCTGAGAAAATTAAACTCCCGCCTCTATGTTGTAGTTGGAAAAGCATCTGAAAGTCTACCTAAATTATTTGACAAATGGACAGTGAAATATCTGACTACCCAGGTGGACATTGATCCTGAAGTAGTGGCACAACATGAGATCATTGAAAAAATAGCTGAAGAAAAAAATATCTTTATAAATAGCAGAGTTCAACACACAGTTTATGACCCGAATATTGTCCTTAACAAGAACAATGGTGGAGTCCCACTCACATACCAAAAATTCCTATCACTGGTCAATGACATCCAAGTCAAGCAAGTAATAGAAATAACCAAGGAAGTATCCAATGAATGTAAGCCTGAGGAAACTGAAGATTACAATGTACCAACTCTAAAAGATATAGGTTTGGATGAATCTGGCATGGGGTTATCTAAGTTCCCCGGAGGAGAAACTGAAGGTAGAAAAAGACTCAACCTGTACATAGCAAAAACAGATTGGGTATGCAAGTTTGAAAAACCCAACTCTTCCCCCAATAGCATAGAACCCAGCACTACAGTTCTAAGCCCATACATAAGCCATGGTTGCCTATCGGCTAAACTATTTTTCCACAAACTTAGAGAAGTTGAGCAAGGAAGGAAGCACACATTACCCCCTGTTTCACTTATGGGACAGTTAATGT
Organism: Eupithecia subfuscata; assembly: GCA_963564075.1. Lineage (NCBI taxonomy): Eukaryota > Metazoa > Arthropoda > Insecta > Lepidoptera > Geometridae > Eupithecia > Eupithecia subfuscata. The sequence goes on along the minus strand of OY751103.1, from coordinate 9,854,170 downwards.
GGAGGGAATTCTACTACACTGCTGGGACTGGAACAAAAAACTTTGATAAAATGGTTGGAAATGTTGTTTGCACACAAATACCCTGGGGCAAGAATGACGAGAACCTCAAAGCCTGGGCTGAAGGCAGAACTGGGTACCCATTTGTAGATGCTATCATGAGACAATTGAGGCAAGAGGGTTGGATCCATCACCTCGCAAGACACATGGTGGCTTGCTTTCTAACTAGAGGAGACTTATGGATATCTTGGGAGGAAGGGGCAAAAGTCTTTGAAGGACTGCTTTTGGATTATGACTGGTCTCTAAATGCTGGCAATTGGATGTGGCTATCAGCATCCGCTTTCTTTTACAAATACTTCAGAGTATATAGTCCAGTAGCTTTTGGCAAGAAAACAGACAAGACTGGCTTATACATAAGGAAATATGTTCCAGAACTGAAGAAGTACCCAGCAGAGTATATTTTTGAACCATGGAAAGCACCCAAGTCTATACAAACAGCTGCAGGGTGTATTATTGGTGTAAACTATCCAAAGAGAATAGTTGAACATGAAACCATACATAAAGAAAATATGAAGAAAATGGCAGAAGCATACAAAGTGAATAAGGAGAAAAAGTCCCTGAAACGACCTAGGCCTAAGGATTAATTTTACATTTAAGTATTAAAAAGGTGATCTGAACTTAAAAAGTACAAAACAAACTATAGTTATAAACTGCCTGTTATTCAAAGTTTTTTTTATAGCAAGTAATTTTATAAAAGTCAAATTAAATCTAATTTAATGATTTTGTTGTACGGGTTGCATTATCCGTTAAATTTTCGTATCCGGATAATTCGGATAGTAGTGAGCCTTACTATTCGGATATTCGGATATTTCGGATAATTCGGATAATTGAAAAATAAACATAAAAATTAAATTTAATCAAGGAAAATGGGTTTTTAAGGTATAAGTATTTATTAATTTATATTCAGAAAAGGTTACATTAAAGTACTAATAAAATAAAAATAGAATTCGCATAGAAACTGAACACCATAGAGATTTAAAATTCTTTACTGTACGTTTGTTAGAAGCATCTTAGAATATGCATCACCGATTTGGAACCCTCGTTATGATGTTTATACTAAAAGAATCGAGCGCATTCAAATTAAGTTTATGAAGTAACTTTGTTTCCGTTTAAGAATTCCATACAGTTCAGCCAATTACCTCGATTTATGTAAGCAATTTCACATTCTCCCTCTTTCCAAGCGGCGTGAGATCGCCGACTTATCTTTTATACCTAAAATCACGTCGAATAATATTAATTGTCCCAATTTGCTTCAAAAAATTAAGCTTAACGTTCCCTGCAAACCTATCAGAGTTAACCCCCCTATTTACCTTCCCCATGCTGGCACTAACTACCGACAAAATTCCTTCTTGTGGCGAGCGAGTAATAATTTTAACAAATTGAGTAAGCAATTTGACCTGGATTTATTCTGCACAAGTGTCAGCTCGGCCAGGCGGCGGCTCAGCGGAGAGTTTTTTGGTGCCAATGATGATGATAAATATGAAGTCTAAATTTTTTGTAATGTAGATCCTAATCTAACTATGTTGATAGAGATGATGCATGTTGACTAGTTACATCATGTTCATAGTCTTTTTCATTGTAATAATCCACCACTATCCATGAAAACCTTCAATAAGCTTTCTGGTACTCATTAATTTGTAATTCTGTTAATTTTTAAGCCTTTGGTTTTCCCCTAAATAAATAAAAAAAAATAAAAATAAGAGTATCGATCAAATGGGTTGAAAAACTAAAATATCTATGAAATAAGAACAGTTTACTTCTTTCCATCGAACTTATTTTTTAACAACGAACGAACGTAAATCAACTTCCTATTTTAATAGGTACTCTAAAATGATTTTAACAAAGAACCAACCCAGTCACGAGATCAAACTTACGAATGTACACATAGTTATGTTATAGTAGTGTGTGTGGGGTAGCTGTGCTGCGTGCGCGGAGATCAGTCTGTGTCGGCGTCGTCGAATCACTGAGCAAACAGTGTCAACGCTAGTGATGCGTTTGCGCGCTACCGCTAGTGTAGGTCTTGCTTGTTTATAGCTTCCAGATTCAGAAACACGCACGAATTATTACATGTATATTTTTAACAACACAAAGTATTGTATGCATTAAATATAACATTTCTAAAATGCTGGATGCGGTGTAGTGTTGTGTCGTGAATTAGAAAAATCAGCTGTAGGTACCTATCCGTATTATTCGTTTTATCCGGATAAAGGAGCTCCCATTATCCGGATATGAAAATTAGCGGATATCCGGATAATTCGGATATCCGGATATCCGGATTGCAATCCCTATTTTGTAGTTATAGTGCATAAGTTTCACACTGAGTAATTTTTTTCTTGGAGAAATCAATTATAATATCCAAAAAAAATTGACTTGAACCTGCATCCTAGGCACTAGACACCGTAGGAGTCTCAGAGATTTCCTACATCACTTGACCTTGCTTGTGGTGTAGTTGGTTAGTAGCACATTCTTGTACTGAGAAGAAAGCTGGTTCAAGTCTCGAAGTTGAAATTTGTTTGGATTAAATCTGATTTCTTAAATCTAATTTGTCGTAAATATATACTTCTTATTTAGGTACTTCATTTTATTACACATTATGAAGATGCAACAGTGACTGCATGTGCTTGAATCTTAAAACCACAATGCACAGGGGCAGTCCCTACTGCCGATATTCCTTCAACAAAGGCAATTTTTTAAACTAAGTTGCATCAACATTATCAGTGCCCATGAGGCATGTGTTGACCCTGCTGGAGCTGTGTGAGGCGAGCTCCTTCGGGTCCTATAGCAGAGAATGCGTTAAAGGCCCGTCGTCGTAGGATATTAAGTTTTACATAGAGGTACTGTGATATTAGTGTGCTGTGGTCATAATCGGTTTAGCCGTTTCAGAGATTACCTACCTATAAACAAACAGACAGATTAAACTTAAACATGAACATAAACTTATGCGCAATGCCCATTGCAATCCGTAACGTAATAATTATCACGTACGTACAACTGCCAAAAAACGATTTCATGATTAAAAAGCTGTACAACATTTGAAATTCCCGCATTTCCCGCCATTCGCGCAACGAGTCACGTAGAACTTGAGAAGCGTAGAAATTAACTTCAACTTCTTGTCTAACAGCTTCTACATCTGGTTTGATGACGAAATGAGGATTCGTAACGTTTTTAGTTGAGAATGCAGATTTATAGAACTAAGAAATCCGTATCACACGGTGCAAATATTATTGTTCTACGACAAAAATTGACGAAGTTATGACCAAATTACCAGCGAGGTTCACTGAGTGACCGCCGCGCCGCAGGCGAGTGTGACGTCACTGGGTCGCTCGCCGCCCGTTAACCGTAGGCAGATATCAGTTTTTAGCGATTTACTCCGAAACTATAAGTTTGGAAAATAAAATGTCAGAACCAAATAGACTCAATTTTGAGAGACCCATCAAATAATAAAAAAATAAATTTAAAAAAATCCATTTGATGGGTCTCTCAAAATTGAGTCTATCTATAAAAACTGATATCTGCCTACGGTTAACGGGCAGCGACCCAGTGACGTCACACGCGCCCGCGGCCGGGGCGGGGCGGGGCGGTCACTCAGTGAACTACGCTAGTAATTTAGTCATAACTTCGTACGTAATGGTCCGATTTGGATAATTAAAAAAAAAATTGGTTGTTTGTAAAGTAGGTTTACGATCGAGATGTTTACGTGATAACGTCCTCCGCTCGTGAGGATTCCGCGTGACAAGTTTCACGGAATGACTGGCAGCGCTCGAGATGAGACGGGAGATCGGTCCGTCTCTCTCTCGTTATACCTGCGATCGCGCTCGTGAGGCTTTGGTGTGACACAAGTTTCTGAACATGTCACCCGACTAAAACGATTTTAAAGACGTTATCACGTCAATAGATACATCATTCTAATGTCATTAAGAATAACGTGGATACTCTAGTTCTATTGAAATTGCTATAACGTTACGGATCCTCATAAGTAGAGCAGTATCTACGTTGGGAAGTGTTGTGCATATCAAATTATGTTCGACTAACATTCATGTCATCCATTCATCTTTGCATTTGACCCAAGTAATCAAAAAAGGAAGAAAAAAAGAGATCAATGACCAACAAAGAAGTTGAAGTTGACCTTAAGGGTGATTTCGTTCGTCCAAGCATTTGATGAAATTGTCATTGTCCTTTAGAACACAGCTGTTGTTATGTTACGTCAAGACGAAAAATAAAAATCCAACCAAAAATAGGCACTTAATTTACAGATGCAAAGAAATTGACAAAGTATTACGAAACAAACAAATCAATGAAATATTATAAAAGCAACAATTTGGCACAAAAATCCAGGTATGTACGAAAGAGTAAAATTCAATTCTTTGGAGCAAATTATTTTTTGCAGCAATCTACGCATTTGAATAAATACATCGATTTTTTTTTTCAGATGTCTGCCAAAACTATAGCTAGTGCTACGGTCAGAGCTGTTAAGAAAAGGATTCTGCCTTCTAGGGCGGCCCTTGTTTTGACTCCATCTGCAGTGGAGAAAGTAAAGGAAATCATGGCCAAAGAGGATGCTAAAGGTTTCATAGGCCTGAAGGTTGGCGTTCGGCAGAGAGGCTGCAATGGCTTATCATACACCTTGGACTATGCTAAGTCTAAAGACAAGCTTGATGAAGAAGTAAAACAAGATGGTGTCACCATCATTATAGACAGAAAAGCACAATTGACTCTACTCGGTAGGTATCTGCATATAGTTACCTCACTAATATAAGTAATAAAATAACAGCCAAAGACTTAAAAAAAAACTCAAGGCTCTCTGATATCACTCAGAGATGTTGTTTTGTCTTTATTGCAATACCAAGTTGGTTGCCTTTTGGTTTTGAAGGTGATCTTATTATTAAGGTGACCTCGATTCCTATCGGGAGGTTAAAGAGATCACCTTAATAATAATAATCCTTTATTATGAACATGTATGCAGAATTAGAGCAGTTTGGTCAAGCAATGGAACCCCTGAAACCAGTATTCTTTGTTTCAGGTACTGAGATGGACTTTGTAGAAGATAAACTAGCAGCGGAATTTGTTTTCAATAACCCAAACATAAAAGGCACTTGTGGTTGTGGTGAATCCTTCAGCATATAGAAATTTTGTTAATAATTTATAGGTTTTAGCTTCACTTTCTGATATGAAAAAATCTGCTCTAAAGTATCCCCTGATAAGCTAATATCCCGAAAAGAGAGAAATTAAAAAAAAACTCAGAATGGTCATACTACTTCAATCTCAGAAATATGGCTTGTTTTACGCTTTGAGATATTGTTGTTTGAAAATTAACAATGTGACTCTGGTAGCTTTGTAGGAATTAACTTTTTGATCTAGTTTAACCTTTTTCGTTATTACAGCTTATTATTATTACATTGCATAATTATTAGTGTAGGTAGAGCTTTAAAAGCATAGGTCTGAGAATCTGTAAACTTAACATTACAAACAAACAGAAGGTATAATGAAATTAAACTATGTAGCAGATTGTATAGATAGTTAAAATAATACAACAATGTATATGTTATTTTTTATAGTTAGGACTTGTGATAGATTAAATTATTTTGTTGGTTGCTTAAGTACTCCAATTCTATTTTTCTATTTCTTCCTTTGTAGGTCATATTCTAGAGCCACATACATATAGTACAGACAGACCTATATAGGTGAGAATAAGTTGCTAAGCAAAATATCTGGTTAGTTGTTTGAGTACCATTAAGGTGATAAATTTTACGCAATTAGGTAAGAGTAGATATTTATCATTTGTTTATTCTGTTGTTTCATGTGTATATTGCAAGTTCTTATGTTCATTGAGTTCATGACACGCTACTACATGAAATCTGATGGTTTTATATGAAGTGCTGCCATGTCCCTCTTTGCGCAATCTTTGTATCGAAGCATGGGTCTCCCAACGCCTCGTTTAGCATTCGCAATTTCGCTCAGCAAAACTTGTCTTGGAAGGCGGGACTCATCCATGCGGTGTATATGTCCTAGCCATCGCAGGCGTCTCTGCTTAAGAGTCCGGCGGAGCTCGATCGCAACTTCAATTCGAGGCGCGTGCAAAAATCGCCCCGAATATCGCTATCTCTGTTTAGTTGATGCAGGCGCGCGCGGGACGCGGTAGGTGTACTACATACGTGAACACAACCATCCATAGTGCCGTGCTTGTGCGTGTGCGTGAGTAGGTATACACACCTCTGAATATTACCGTGCCTCTGCTATCGAAAGCGGCAGGTAGGTTAGATACTAGACTAGGTACTAAATTTGCCTACCTATTTCTTTAGGCATAAGTACTATTTGCGTTTCATACCTACATAGGTACCTTGGTACTTACATTTTGGGAAGTGCAAGTGTATTTTAAAAAAATCTAAGTGAATGTTTAGTTTGATAACGCGTTTTTTTCTTCAAGTTTCTCTACAAGGCCTACCTACCTACGTATTTCTCAAGAAATACTTAGGTACCTAGGTACCTATGTAGAACCCAAATATAGGTAATATCATTGGTACCTAGAACCTAACTAAACTGATCGATCAGGAAATACGTACTTAGGTAGTATGTAAGCACCTACGTATACTTCAGCCAAATTCGGTGTGACATTTTTGTAAACTAACCGAATTTGGATGGAGTGTAGGTAGGTCCGTCATACGGTTCTGCTTCTGCAATACCTAGGATATACCTACCTAAATTTAGGATTAAATACACGAGTAGGTATAGTGAATTTCTGACAAGAAAATAAAAGGCAAGGATATAAACGTAAACACTTTTTTGTTCATTGATATTGACACTTTCATTTATTTTAAAAAAACATTTGATTTTGACTTGACACATTTATTTACTTATCAAAAAAACTAATCAATTTACGATTTTGGTACCTAAAGCCATGTGGGGTAACCATATCGGCTAAACACTACGAAATTTGTTATGGTACCTACCTAGCTAGTCAAAAATATATCTAGGTAGTGTGAAAGATACTTATAAAACAAGTATGGATTGATGGATTGGTATGTGTTGATTAGGTACTTCTTTACGCGAAAACTTCTAAACATCTAGGTATATCCAAACTTTAAAAACATCCACCTACATCCAAACTCAAAATATGAGTGTGATAAAATATACACAGGATGCCACGGAAAGGGTTTATTAAACCGAAAAGGGATAATTCTGGAATCCGAGAGATTCAACTTGTGAATAACGATTTTTTAAATTTCGAATATTTATAATTTATTTGTAGGTAGGTACGTTTTGTATACCTAAGAATACACGTAAGAAACGATGAAAAAACGTCTAATTTTTTCCTGTTTACTTCCGTTACATTGATTATGGTTACCAACTGCAGCAATAAAAAAAATCGCGGCTCGTTCCGCTCGCCGATATTACTGTTATTTGTGCTCTGTATTTTGATTAGCACAGAGGCAACGTACCCAATTTTATTGGTCTGGCTGGTCCGCTATTATCAGTTTGTATCAATCCAACCACCACAATAAAAAGCACAAAATATAACAAATAATCTGCGAGGTCACTTTGTCAACCAGTACAAAAAATTAGTAGACAACAAAATTTTCGCGTTTTGGTCTGGTCGCTGATAACATTTGTTCATTTTGTTCCTTCTGACTATGATCCAAAGCTCAAAACCCGGCCCGCTTTAGGTCACTTTGCCAAATTTTCTAAAAAGTTGCCCAAAATCACAGAAATCTTAATAACAAGGCACTAGAAATGCTGAGTACCATCCGATCTATCGGGAATGCGTGTCGCCGGCTCGCCCCCTCTACTACCTTACCACTACATACACAGACAATAACTACGGAATTACGGCTACGCCCATCCAAAAATGCAGTGCAAACCAAATTAAGCCTTATGCGTAGTTCCATACGTTCGCTTACTCACACATTAGTGACAAGTTTGCATTTGTTGTCGTTATGACGTCATTTTAATGTAATCTACACTAGTGCTGGGCACGAAATATCAGGTCACGTACCTATCGTACTGTTATTCTATGACTAGGACATTGTACTAATAAAATAAAAATATAGTTTGTACTTCAATATTCATTTATTATTAACTAGCGACCCGCCCCGGCTTCGCACGGGTGCAATGCTTATACTAAATATACCTACTGCAGAATTGGTACTCCGGCCGATACCGCAATCGCTATGTCCCTGTCATTTTAAATCTGTAATATCTTCGAAAATATTCATTCAAATTACATGCTGTAAAGGGCAATATTAATCTATATTAAATGCACAATGTATCTAAGTTACTTAATTGGATAAGGATTAATGCTGTACTGCTTAAAATCGCCTCGTAAAATTTTTTTTGGAATCGAAATCATATGACCCCCTCTATACAACCCCCTAAAAATTTTTCATCAGTGTGACTCTGCTTGGCGCCCCCCTGGGGGGCGGTGGTTCCAGGGGGCAAATCTCAAAAAGTCGGAATTTTTCCTAGGTCCCCCGGACACCCCCTACATGATTCTGCAAAAAAAACATACCTCCCCCTCCACCATCAAGGAGAACAATTATGTCAGTCAGTCAGTCAGTGGTAATCGAGCTTTATAGATAGTTAGTTATTATGATAATAAATCATAAATAAACAATTTTAATATAACATCGTATTCCTAAAATACTATGTTAAATTATGCAAAGTTGTTTTACAAATCACAACCAAGGTAATATAAAGGATAATATTACCGTGTCACAACACTAGCTCGCGACCGAGTTCTGCGGCCGTACCACGATAGGAAATCGAGCGCGCAACGTTATCGTTCACTGTGCAGTACATTGCTTTTTGTAATGAGGTACCTGCCCGATGTTGACAAAAATAAGAGGCAATGTATAGTTAAACGTGATAATAAGAACGGTCGACTGTGACGTTCGTATTACTTTTACAGATTCTATAATTTTAAGGAAAAACGGCATTATTTAGAAAAAACAATACTTACCGATGAAAAGTTATTCCTTTATTAATATAATTACAACTTGTGGAAGAATTTCCGCAATGGGAAATGCTGCAACACACCATTTTTACACACGCACGTTTCGAGAGCAACTGAACAGCAACGAACGCACTGGTGGCGTGAGAGTCACCTGAGCGGCGACAAGGTCACGCGCGCTTACGATTTCTAGTGCCTTGTTATTCAGATTTCTGTGCCCAAAATCTAACAAAAACCAAAAATTATCGCAGCACGCTCTGCTTGCCTCTGATAACATTCTGCTGTTTTGATAAGCTTCTGGTTTGCTCTAGTTCAGGACTCCTTCTCCGTTTCAGGCTAGTTTGCAACTGCAAAATATCTAATACCAAACAACTCACACGCACAGCCAGATCATAAAAAATTTCGTTGATTCTATATGGTGTCTGGGCTCGTTTCGCTCGCCATTACTTATACTTCCTATTGTTGGGTTGGGAGTTGGGGGAAGGGATGTCATTTTTGCGGCCAATATGCAAAACACTGCATTTTGCAGCTCGCTCCGCTCGCCGATAGTATTTTGTCCTTCTCTGTATTTGGTCCAGTGTGTTTAACATCATTTTGCTAGGTTGTTACCCGAAAAAGTAACAAAAATTTCGGCAGCTCGCTCCGCTCGCCGTTACATTTTTTCCATGTCTTTTTTGTATTTTGATTTTTTTGTTGATGCCCTTGCTCCGCTCGCCCCTATTTATATTCATAGCTTTATATCTACTACCGCAAGTCTCTAAGATTTTCGGGGCTTGCTACGATCGCTATCATTTATTTTTTATAGATACCTATCAACAACAAAGTAAATGATGCGGGCAAGAGTAAGCAAGTAGACCTACTCTTGCTTACTTTTGCCCAAACTTCAGAAAACATCTCAAAAATTTCGAGGCTCGCTTCGCTCGCTATAACTTATACCTACTATAGTTGGGAGTTGAGTATAAATTTTCCGCGGCTCGCTCCGATCGCCGATAAAGTTAAGTGGTTTTCAGTGGGGTCTGCAACCGCCTACAAGTACATTTGGTGCTACGGCCCGCACCAAGTGTGACCCCCCCCAAAGTCTTGGGCTGCGACCGCGCCTGGATACCTACCTACCTAGTACTTCCTTACTTCACATACATTGTAGGTACCTACCTATCTTATGATAGGTACATATATCTAAACAACATGTTAGGTACCTACCTACCTAGGTAGGTAAGTATTAGGTAGGTATGTAGGTACCTATTTACTTTAAAATAAGAAAACAACTAGCTAATAATAAAATAATTTAGGTAGGTACGTAGGTAGGTAGGTAAGTAAGTACCTACCTACTTACTGTGAGATACCTACCTACATCCCAACGTTCCGAGTCCATAATATCATTAACCAAACCGTAAGTGAAAAATATCAAAGTCCGTAAACAAAGCCAAAGCACGCCAAAGTCGTAGTAGGGTAGGTGCACCCGTTGGCCGACCAGCCCCTGTTATCGGCCATTGCGGTGTAAGCACTTATTAAATTTATTTTATTAGAAGGGTCGATTACAATTTCCAAACGAAATCAAGTTCATTGCTTAGTCAAATAGTAACACTCTTATCTAATAACATTGTCGAGCGTGTAAACACACCCTGTAAGTTAAAAAAAAATGTTAAGTTTTGCGCTTGCAACGGAACTGTCAGCTTGTCGGATTTTTAACAAAAAAAATAGTGGCGCGTGTTTCAGTGGAAGACAAGTATGTCAAGTTTCATCGATGTACCCATTGTCGTGTGTTGTTTTTCCACAATGGGAATACTTATTTTACGTATTAAGATACGAATATTTATGTTTTTGTATTGAATTGCTTAAAAATTGGGGTGGCCGGATAATGGAACTTGAAACTCACATAAAATTTACATGTCGGCCGGGGGGGCCGAAAGAGAGTACGAATGGACGCAGAATACTGTTGTCTCATTCTGTTACTTATCAGGATGTTATTAGAGTATATTTGCATCGTGTTGACTAATGTCGACCGAAGGAATCTAAATTTCCTTTTTCGGCCCCCATTTTACTGTTATTCATACGAAATTTTGTCATTGGTTTATGTGCGGCCGAAAATGGCATCATGCTTAGAATTGTGGTTTCGTTTTCGGCCAGATTTAATTTGTTCGTATAAAATGAGGTGGCCGGACGTTAAAACTAGTTTTCCTTTTCGGCCAATTCGCATTAGATAAGATATATTTGGTAAAAATTGGACACTTTTGTAACGGAGAAGAATAAATTAACTTCGAAAAAAAATTATATTGAGAACCTGGCTAAGAAGTGAGATGGGTTTTAATTTTTGAAGAAGGTGTTATCGTATCTTCCTTAAATAATAGAACCACCAAGCTCCCGAAGCGTGCCTTTGTAGTTTTCCAGCAATGAAAGACGGAATTTAAGGGGATCTGTACCTCCAGTACAACGAGGGCTCCTCCTGCCTTCAGAAGTTCTGAAGTATTTCAGTCCTCACCGGTGGCTTTATTGCCGTCTTAACAGTTAGTCGATTTTGTCGTGAGCGATAAAAATAATAATAAATAATGCTGGCCAATCCATCCATACAGCATCATTTAACCGCAAGGTAAGCAGAGCTTGTATCAAGTCGGTATAGTGGCGTTTCAGAGTGGCTCTAGAATCACGATCGTCACGTTGAGTTACGGACAAGGAGCATTGGCAGCATATAAACGGTCATAGAAGTCTTTTGTCTCAGCATTGATCTCGGTTCTCCCATCGTGCGTTTTAAGTTTCATCAGGTTCCTAACCAAGCTGCTGAGTGAATACTTTCGACCCTCGGTTTCGCTCTATTGCCTTTTTTAAAGCGTGTGTTGGAGCTCCGAAGGCGTCGTAACATCTTCGCATTCCGCTTTTTAAGGTCTGACCTCTGACGAAGTCGCTTGGGTGGTTTCTCGTCTTTTTGTCACTGGCCCAAGAGTCTCTTCCGAGTGCTAGTGCACTGCTTTTGGCAGCTATTAATACCTTTGTTTCTCAGCGTTTTGTCCAGATTGTGTAGGGTCTTGTGAGTTCGTCAGCGTCTTCGGTCTTTCAAGGCAAAAACCTATCTTCAAACAGCTTCTGGAAATTCTCGGTGCCCACCATTATTTGGATTCGATAAGGTCAAAGTTTGGACATCATCGTACGGTTTTGTTCAAGCTTCAGATTGATGTTTAGAGCATCGAATCAGTCGGTGACCAGAGCTGGTACTGAACCTGTTGATAACTAAGACATCTCTGAATTCATGCCGAATAAAATTGAGACATCAAGTCTGCTTCGACCATAGGCTCCGATAAAATTTATAAAAGCCTCGGCATCCCACGGATTCAGGGTCACGAGTCACTCCAAAGGAAGCAAATTGTGACAATTTCTGTCAATACCTGCATATTGTGCCCTGAGACGGTTACGAACGCTTTGTGAGACATACGCAGCGGCCCATGGACTCAGGTATAATGTAAAAAAGAGTGAATTGCTTCTATTCAAAGCAGGTACGAAGAGCTACCCTGTACCTCCGGTTTCGCTTTACGGTACTCCTCTCAGTTGGGTAAAAAATTTAAATACCTGGGTCACTGAGGATATATCAGACAGTGTGGAAGGAAGCGTAGGGAGTTGTCGGTGAGGTGTAATATGGTGGCTGGCAGATTCGTACGTTGCACAACGCCAGTTAAGAAACACTCTTTAAGGCGTCTTGTACTTCTTTCTGCACGTGCAGCCTGTGGGCCAGATATACACAAAAAACCTACAATGCCTTACGCGTCCAATACAATAACGGCTTCAGGAGTTGGGGCTGGAGTAGGGGCTGCTGCGGTACTGTAGCGCATCAGGGATGTTCGCAGACGCGCACGATGATGGGTTCCACGCAATCATGCGCAAGCGTGTCTCATCCCTGGTAGGCCGAATGCGCTGCAGCTCCAATAGCCTGCCGGTCGCCGTGGCGCAGGACCTCCGCTCCAGTATCATGGGCCACTAGATGATGATGCTGAAACCGGTATCATCGCTGGTGGCTCAATGATCTGTCTAGGCTGTCGGCGACAGTGCTAGGCTTTATTTGGTTTGATTTGATTGTGTGTTGTCGCAAGTAGCGACCCGCAACCATCGTGTGTGACGTTCCGTGCGTGATAATGTCGTTAAGGCTGGCATGGTGAGATATCCGACCGGCGGCCCTAGTACACAATAATCCGTGATGACCATGCTATTCAACAGCATTACCGCATTGGCATTGATGAGACGCGCCACATTTTGCATCTAACCAAACCCTAAGAAAGCTCTTGCTATCACTATCCTGACTCCTATTTGGACCGGCCAGGAGACGGGCACGATCTGCAGAAATGGATCACGTTTGTAACAGATGATTCCGTGCGATCTGCAGAGCTGGAGCACGTTTGTAAAATCAAATCAAGTTAATAATGTTAAATAAAATTCATGTTTGAGTGTTGATCATGTTGATTCTACAATATAATATCTCTGTGACTTTTTTCTGATGAAAAAACACGAAAACTATGCCAGTATTTTAGAATTATGTTCCATAAAAACCCTTAAAATTAGCGGCCGAAATTGGGTTCAGGTCCGGTCGAATACTGAGTTTTGTGGCCGAAAACTGAAGTTTTACTCATTTTTGACTATATCTTTTTTTATAAAATAACTATGAAGCTTAACTATAAAAATCCTCTAATATTTAAAACTCAAATATCTAGGCTACCGACTAATATCACTTTGAACTATGCTGACAAACGGCCAATATTTTTTCTGAGGCCTCAAAGTTGGAACTTCGCTAAATGGTCGATAACTAGTGCAACGACCCTACCTAGGTAGGTACCTCTAGGTATGTAATGTAAATGTACCTAAGGAGGTAGGTTATTGTTTCCAAACAACAAGGCAAATCTCAATCCAAGTCAGTGGCACAGGTCTATAGAATAGTGAACAAACAAATACCTACGCACGCACAGCACCGTAACTTGTCAGACACACTGATTTAGAAAATAGTATACTTACTAAATAATAATACCTAACCTAGCTTCTCCTACCATATTATAAGAACCTATCTATGTTCTCCTACCCCTACGACGACCTCCGAAAGTCCCCGAGCGGTGGCGGCGCCCCGTGTAAATACACGTTGCATTAGTGTGTCTGTCCGAGCCACGAGCGATCACACAACCACGGTAATATATTATTATCCAACAGTATTTGGACTCGGCCGTATCTTTGAAATAAATGCCTACAGCCGCGCGGTAGGTAAACATGCGATAGGGCTGCCCGCCTCCACCATTTTAATTACATTTGCCTACTTTGTGTTTCCATTTAGTTTTGTGATTGTAAATATAGGAAGGTACTTTTTTATATAAACAAATAAAATACTTTGTGAACTGAATGGGAAGTGTTCAATAAAAATGCGTGTTGTTTTTTGATTGGTAGATTTAATTAAAAAACCTGTTTATGTTTGAATAACAAATCGGTCTTATAAATTTGCGACCGAAAAATATTTGCGCCTCGACTGAGACGTACCTACAAAATGCTTTATTATTAAATTTTAGGAGATTTTTTTGGAGAAAAAGGAATATCTTTTACTTGGTTATAGATACCTGCAGCTACTTTATTAAATATGTACATGAACTTATTTTTAGAGAAAAAATCGCGCGGTTATTGTTAAAAAAACATCACACCATCCGTTCGTCACTGCGGCACAGCCGCGACTGTCTGCATGCTGAGCGCATGCTGAGATCGAGGCGCGTAGGTATAGCTCGCGTTTCGCCCGTTTGTATGAAGTCGGATTACTTATAGGATAATATTACCTTGACACAACCGAAGTGTCCCGTCCCCCGGCCCTGCACCCCGCCCCGTGCGTGCGCGATAGCATGATTGCCGTTTAAAATTTGGTATGAATTTCGCTGTGTTCTGTAATACCAAAAATGATGACTGAAAACTTCTTGCATTCTTCACAAAGTATTGTTATTCTGTAACTAGACAATATTACCTATGTTCCCAAACAAATAACACATAAGATATTGTTGTTTTTATTACGAAACAAATAGGAAGAAAACTGGCCAATTTTGTCTTAAAAATTGCAAAATGCGATTGGCTTTCATTTAATTTTCGGTAAGTATTTTGAAAAAAAAAACTATCCAGGAACCTAGATAAATACTATTTGAATACAAATAATACAATAATATAGTCGAAATATGCTTGAATTAGAAATAATTTTGGTATTACGTTTGTATGGACAAGTCGCCTTCCGCTGGCCTCTTAAGTGTGCCGGTAAAACTGGACCATCAGTAAAACCATCAGATTGGACAGCTCTTGCGGAGAACAGACCAGAGTGGCGAAAAAGCCTACGCGAAGGTCTCGAACACCATGACCGAAACTGGTTTGTTTCTCTTGCTGATAAAAGAGCAAGACGGCATGCAAAAATCTTAGACCTAGCGTGCACCACTACGTACACCTGCACAATTTGCCATCGCTCGGTGCATTCGCGCATCGGGCTTCATAGCCATACAAAGAAATGTAAATCCAACCAGACCACGGACATTACCTAAATCGTCTATAAAGACGGAACAAGGCCAATGATGACTACATGAAATTATATCTAGGTACTAGTATAGTATAGTATTATAATATCTGTGATCTAGGTAAATAAATGAGGAAAACTTAAATTAACTAGGTAAACTATCTAACTAAAAATTGACGCTTGTTAGCCTCACAAATACCTATTCGAGAATTGCCGATTTGGCTAATTTTCGTTTTGAAATATTTGTAGAAATCCAAGGAAGTAGGGAAAAAATTATCTATTTATACAATATAGATAATATCTATACTGAAGCCAAAACTGTAATTTTTTCATTCATGTCTGTCTTTCTGTTTCTTAAACGCGCATCACACCGAAACTACTGAATGCTATCCGTCACCTTTCATTATCACAAAACCTTATGGCTACATGGCCCACTCATACGTCGCCACATCTATCCCTCCTCATGGCGCCGCCGTGCCGGCACACCGATACCAACCCCTCTCCTCTTCCAGCGGCAGAGGCCTTTCCCCAGGCCTCGCGCCCGAATATCTCTCTGAGTTCGGGTGCTACTAATTAGCACCCGATTCCTACAGGCTCCCGAGGTGGCCTCGGGAGCCAAAAACCCGTACGGTGAATAACCTACCTGCCAATAACCCTTATTTTTTATTCGGCGAGGAAATTCGTTTACGAATAAACTGCTTTGGGGGGTCAGAATGATGTGGGACTCGACGCCCTGAGAAGGACGTAATATACCTACCCACTAAAAATCTCTCCGGTGTCCCTCTCTCGCCATTTTCGCCGAACCACGGGAACATTAATTTAAAACCTCCGCGGCCTGACTGGCCTCCTCTCTTTCTCCTATAAATGACCGGTGAGCCCTCCTTCCAATAACCTATACATCAGTGTCTACCTAACTAAGGCAAAAATGAAAAAAAAAAACTAAGTTTACACACTTTTAAATAAGTACTTATCTGTGGAAGGTTTACTTGATTTTGGTTGAAGGTTTACTTGGTTGAGTACTACTCAACCAAGTAAACCTTCAACCAAAACTATAAAAAATAACTATAAAAAATATTTAATAAAAATTGCAATTAACTATAAAAAATATTGGTACCTGCCTACTCAATGAGTAGGCAGGTACCAATATTTTTTATAGTTAATTAAGGTACGTCGTATATTCTTCAAATCTGGCATTCGTAGTAGGTCGCCCGATCTCGAGACACCTACATTGTGCCACAGAGAATATAATACTCACAGAACAATCTACTCTACGAGATAATACTAGTGCTGAAATAATGAAATATTCGGGGTAAGCTTATCTACCTAATGTACTACCTACCTACTAAAGGTCGATTTACATTTCAATAAGTACGTAGCGAGTTAAGAAATTAGTCAGTTAAGTAGTAAATAGTAAGAAGCGTCCAAACGGGGCTTAGTCCAGTAGTCATAAGTTGCGGTTCCGAGAAGATGACGGACTAGTCTACGCGACTGCGTTAACGGTTGATTTACTAGACTTCCTCCGAAAAAGTTGTTTAAATCCAGAAAATGGGCGTTAAATTGTTTAACAAAAATGTGTTGCTTAATAAAATAATATATACCTAAAAATGTCCTACCTAATAAATAAGAGAAATAGTGTCTATACTTCTACAAAATTTTGAAAATGAAATACATATTCATAAAAATGAGTAGGTAGGTACCGTGTTTAAGATATTCTTGTACAAATGCAAAGGTAGTATTATCAGACAGATACCTATTGAAGTGTAAATAAACACAGAATTAGAAATTAGGGTACATACTTTCTAATTCCGTTCCAGTACCTTACCTTGCTTAAAGGAGGTAAATAAGGCACCTAATGTTTTTTATTTTCAGATTGTTACACCCTCTCTACCTGCTGCTAGTATCAGATTTAGCAGAAGGTCGCCAATGGTGGGAAACGTTATGGGATACTATTGGTACGGATTACGAGTTTCCTGAAGCCTTTGAACTACAAGGTGAGATTTCACCCTTAGGCGGCGTCCTAATTGGGAGCGATCGTACGATGGTGCGATGCGTTTTTCATCGCACGATCAAAGTTTCATAATACATTTCATGTGCTCGCACGATTATTTATTTTGTATATAGGTAAATCATAAGGTAAATTATTTTTAAACTGAATCTGAAGGGAACTGAAGGGCTGGTGCTCACATGAGTTACTTAATGCATCTTTCTGGGCGATTAAGATGGCATATAATTTATGTACCTTTCGGTGCCGCTTTGCGTTTAGTGTAGCAAACTCTTGAAATATCAAATTCTTGGTACCGTAAAATGGGGCGACTTTCAAAACACGGGGCGTCATTGATGATTACTGTAATTTTACCTATTTCTACTTATGTTTCCCTAATTTCTGAACGCAACTTTATCAATTTTTTGGGTTGGCAGTACTGATGACTGACTGATTTCTGCCATCTTTTTCTAACTTATTTGACTATTTTGGCGCTGCGGTTGAGATAAAAAAAAAATGTTTGTGTCCCTCTCGGAAATATTTAAAATAAGTGGCTGTGAAAACTTCAATGTTGCTAGAGTGAGTATGATTCTTTGAATGTTATAACATTGATAATGTTTTTGTTTGGTTTTCGATGATTAAACCAAAATGTTTATTATTCGTCATAAGTAGGGTTACGTATATTTCGTAACTAAAAAACCGAAATTTCGCATAAATATAAATTAAAAATCCAAAATTTCACATTTATTCGCATAAAAAAACAAAAAATATTTAAAAACGTGTCCTTATTACCATCTATATATATAAAAATGAGACCCGTTTTCCTTGGTCACGGCATCACGCGTGAACGGCTGGACCGATTTCGCTAATTCTTTCTTTGTTGTGTTTGTTATTGTCAGGAGAAGGTTCTTATGAAAGAAAAAATTAAGAAAGTTGGAAACATAAATTTCCACGGGGGCGAAGCCGCGGGGCGCAGCTAGTAATCAATAAAAGAACAAAATTTTCACTACCTACTGAAAAGTTAGCTAAAAGCAAACATAGTGGTTGTCTCTATATTACTTGCTTATGACTTTGCCTTCGGTCATTTATAACGAAAATCTTTCAGCATCTACACTGTTGACTGGGCTATGAAGACCTTAGTGAACCACATTGACCAGTTGTCTATGGAAATAAGCATATCCACTTAAGAGTTCATCCTGTGGGATATCCCTGAAATATGGTATTTTGGAGAAGCTCTCCAGTGTTGAGTTGGTGTCCAGAGACGATCTGTTCACAGCCACTGCTACTGATGGGCAAAATGAGGCGTGAGGCTCGTAATGTTAGAAAATTCACGTGTTTACTGCGTTTAAGAATGTTTTTTTCGAAATTTTGTCGAAAAAGTATCAAATACACAAAATACGTAAATTCGTATTTATCGCATAAATTACGTGAATTTCGCATTTATCGCTTCTATTTCGTAAAAACGAAAATTACGTATTATTAGTCATAAGGCATCAGTTTGTCTTCTAGATCGAGTTTTATTCGATGGGGCTACTTTGATAATTCAAACGAGGCGAGATTGATAGTTATCAAAGTCACCCAATTGAAATGTCATTTTAAGTAACACAAAATGGATTAATTATCGAAGTGACCCCATTTTCTATATTTTGGAGGTAAAATATGGTGCGATCGTCGAACGACTGGACATTGTAACTTATCTTCCACAACCACGAATGCAGGAAGGATGTTACATATTTCCCAGTGAAATAAATGGCAAAGAGTTGTAAATTTAGTAAATAGTAAGATATTAGACCGAAGTATTAGTTATGATTGATACAGTTAGAAAAAAAAGTGATAAGTAATGACGATGTCAATTACTTTGTGTGCCTTTCAAAACGTTGTTCCTACCTATTATTTAAGTAAGTTGTTTTTAGCCATGACATTTTTTTTTTTGCGTGGAATTAATGTTTAAATATTTAAAAATAAAAAATAAGTATGTAAAAATCAATAATTTTAATTATTTGGTCTGATTTCATTATTTCTAGGTGTCAAAACACGAGTCATCAAACTCGCCCAACTAATCAATCTCACCCCATTTGACTTTGAAATTATATACCTATATCTAGAATTAATTAGTGAACAAAAAAATTTTTTACGTTGTTGTACTCCTGTTTGGGGTTACTTTCAGAAACAACGAGGGCAATCAAACTGACCCCATTTGTTGTATAAAATTGATAAGTCACATTTTATTTTTTTTTCCACAAAAGTAGAAGACCTAGATTTTTTTTATTAAATTAAATGAATCCGCACCTTAACCCTTAATTTAGATTTGTGAAGTATACCGTACATCAACTTTCAAAAAATATTTACCAAAAACTGGACGGTTCCCGCCTCAAATAGTAGTTTGGGTGCTTTTGGCACATATTTGATATTCCCGCCAAAAATCACCAAGGTCATGCGAACGCGGGTTTCTCGTCAGTGGCCGTCAACATGAATCGGAGGGAGGACGTGTCGCGCGGGCTCTCGGTAAGTGCTGTTTTTCATATTGTTTTTGTAAGATGTTAATGTCTGATAATTAGGTATACTAATTTCAATGAATATTAGCGATGGTACAAATAATTGTAAGGCCCATAAAATAATTGTTTTTTGTGTTATTGTTATCTAAATATTGATGTCCAGTATTCTTCCCATTTCTAAATATGTAGTGAAATGATGTTGTTATCGATGTGTATTATGCTGGACATTTGCTCGGTTTACCGTAAACAAGATAAATTCAGAAAAGTACTAGATTTTACTATTTTTATTTACTATTTTTTTATTTTTAACCATTTTTTTTACTAAAAATGTTAGAAAATAACATGAAAATCAAGATAACATTATAAGTTATAAGTACCTACTGAAATATGTTTTGGTCACATGATTATTTTTGTGCTTGTTTTCTTTTTCTATAATTATCAAATATGTAAATTTTGATTGTCATTATTTTTTGTTACTTTCAGAACATCTACAAGTTCTCAAGAGGAAGAAAACTTGTTGGACTTGTTCCCATCAATAATGCGTCATCGGATGGCGATGGTACCGAATCGGACGAGGAAGAGTTAGAGAAGTATAGATCCTCTTCAGAAGCTCCTTCTCTAGATTCATCCTTTGAAAGGCTGGATTTGCTCAATGAAAACTCTCCAGACAGTCCGGATTTCATTGAAAATAGTGACTATGAAGCTCCGCTCACCCCTATTATGAGAAAAGTTTTTCCAACTCCAAATCGGTTCGAATATGAAAATATCCCGAGCTTGTCCTCTTTACCATCATTGGCGTCTCCCTCTTGTGAATCTCCTTCCACTTCTGCAATTGCAACTGCTTCTCCCGTCGTGTCTTTTACTGAACCAGCTGCACCCGCTCCAGGAAAGGAACCGACAAAGCCGATTACAAGGGCCAAAAGGAAAATAGTCGCAAAAGACTTGTGCGACATGATGGTGGCTTTGTATAGGAGCAAGTACAAAAGTCGACGTTGGTATACCGCTATATTCGCGCAAATGTTGGATATATGCGTTAATAGCGCATGGCTGCTGTATCGTAGGAATTGTACACGCAGATCTACGAAGTACATGAGCCTTAAAAAGTTCCGTAACCAACTTGCATAAGAGCTTATTTTAAGCTCTAGAAATGGATGTTTTTCACAAGAAAACGAGCTTGAGAAGCACACCAATGTGCGTTCGATTCCTCGCCCAACGGATGCTGTGCGATATGACGGTGTAGGCCACTGGCAGGACTTTACCACCTCCGGACGCTGCAAGAATTGTACGAAGAACAAAACGGAAGTTTATTTCACAGAGTGCCATCAAAGGCTTTGCTTTGTCCGAAAAAGAAATTGTTTTGCCGAGTTTCACAAGAAATAAGTAACTTTGTGTGATTATACTGCAAGCTATCGATACTGCTAAATGTATCAATGTGTCATAAGCTGACTGATTTTTGTAAGAATTTTTAATAAGGAGGCTTATAAAGTCATTCTAAATCATTGTTTTCTGATAAGAAATTAAGATACTATGTTTTAATCACTTTGATCTCATTATGTGCACACATGTGCACATTATTTTAAATGTTGTTTACATTGTGTTGAGTATGTTAGAACATTAGGTAAAACTCATGATGATACCTATCCATGTGCCAATTTTTTGTAAGGGGTTTTTTTTAGTAATACGTAACATGAAAATATTTTTGACGTGACAACGTCTTATAAATTGGTTTGCCGGGTGACACTTCAAGAAACTGCGTTACGCGTTACGCTCCGCTCACGTTATGCAGACATAAAAAGTGAAAGGAACTCAAAGTCGTTGTCACGTAAAACTTTCGCCCGTATACCGACTTTACAGGCAACCAATTTTTTATAGTATTGTTATGTCTGATGACAGATACAAGACAGAATATAAGATACCTATTTGTAATTATTTTGATCTCTATTATTGTGTGCATGATATTTTTAATGTTAAGTAATAATGTAATAATAATATGTTTTTTTAGTAAATTTAATGTTTTTAGTAAAAAAAAG
This sequence comes from Eupithecia subfuscata, assembly GCA_963564075.1. Lineage (NCBI taxonomy): Eukaryota > Metazoa > Arthropoda > Insecta > Lepidoptera > Geometridae > Eupithecia > Eupithecia subfuscata. The sequence continues at coordinate 9,832,164 of OY751103.1, read as the reverse complement.
TAGTGTTTTTATTCAAACATATCCATTGAAACCATTTTTCAACAGTTTTAGAAAATGTGGAGTATACTGTACATGTAACAAGCACTTACTTCTTAGGGGATTTAGAAATGTCCAGCATACTACCCACCCCTTATCTCAAAAACTACTGATAAGAATTTTTTTTTAGTACTATATTCATCTTTAGCTATACCTTAGCACCCCCGAAATCGATAGCAAACACATAAATTCAAAAAAAAGTGGTTCGGTCCAATTAAGGGTTAAGTCGCCATCATGGTAATTTTTTTTTTTACTTTGAAAATGAAGGAGTTACACGCGATTTAATTTAAAAATTAATCAATTTCGCCCCATTTTACGGTATGTGATTTGATTATTTAAGTGCGAGTGTAACTCGCGCGCCGAGTCGAGGCCCGAGGGTTTCGAACGTTTGTCAACAAATACCTACGTAGGTACTAAAGGTACCGGTTAGAGACTTCGCAAATGAATAAGTACCTAAAAATAGCAGGTAGGTACCAACCTACATTTCAGATGGATCTCTCTGCATGCTTCGGTGATAGGAGGCCGCCAGGGTAATGGCAAAATTTTCAACTTTTTTCAAGATATTTAAAAAGTACCTATGTGAGTAAGTAGGTAGGTACCTACTTACGTTACAGAAATTTTAAAAACTGTTTTGAGATGTACAAGATGATGTACACAACCTTTCATTTAATACCCCGTTTCGGTGGGGTAGCCTCCCCTTTTGAAAATTATCCCCCTCTTTTTGTAAATTTTTCAAAAAGTGTTCTTTTTACAGACTTCTCTATATTTTTCCTGTTAAAAAAAGATCCATACATTTCAAATGGATCGCTCTGCAAACTTCGGAGATAGGGGGGACGAATGCGTATTTTTTCGATTTTATTCAAAATATTTCAAAAAGTATGAAACCTACAGATATTTGAAAAACTCATGTACAAACCGATACCTTTCATTTGATACCCTATTCGACTTTGTAGGTCTCTTTTAAAATTTCGGCATCACAATGGAAATTTTTATTTTTTAATTTCTATTTTATTTTCATTTTTTTACTTCAAATCAGTACCTACCTACAGGCGCACAAAATGTATTATTATTTTAAATTTCAAGTTAATGGCTGCGGTAGTTGCTGTGATATTAAAGAGGGAAAAAGGACAGATAAAGTGAGTGGGGTTTTGAAACCGATCGCCGATCTCGAAACCCTGATCAGAAAAAAATATACGCTACAATATTTTCCCTCGTCCATGGCTACAATGGCGTAAGTAGGTAGGTAGGTACATAACAAGGACAATAAACAATAATTTATATTGTGACAGTAACATAAAACTAATTTAATTAAAACTATTTAATAGTTTCCCTATTTACATTTAAAACACAAAAAACAACTATTTACATACCTTTAAATTTAAAATAACAACAATCCAAGTCCGAGTCGGACTCGTGCACTAAGGCTTCCGTAAGACCTTGTGTCTTGCCTTATTATCATGATTCTATACATTGAATTTACATAATGTCGTTACCTGTGTGCTATCTATAAAACTGATGCCTCGAATCACATTACCAAACTTTTACTATTTTCTCGCAGAAAGTGAGAAAAGTAGAGTAGTTGGACCGGACCTATATTCTCCAACAGCAGTTAGGTTAGAAAATGGAGTTTAAAAAGCAAACCTTGCAAATGATATCGAAACACGAAAATTTATTTTAATATAAAATCATCGAAATCGACTTTTTAGATTTCGTTCATGGCATCTCTACCTAAAACGTTCCGTTTTACGTCAAACTAATAATCCTTGAAACCTTTGATTTTATCCGAATATCGTTTTTATTTGTACCTACATACTCGTACCTATTTTTTCATTCCGTGTCATTATAACTGTAACATCGAGCACATACCCGCTCGATGCATTAAATTATAACATTTATAATATAGGTACCTATCGAAGGTTTTAATCATTTGAGTGGTGTAAGTAGTGAAATTCTTTAGCCTTATAAATACTACATTGGAATGGAAATATACTTTTTCACCACTCTCGCTCGAAAACGGTGACTTTGATGCTCAAAAACATATGAGCAAAATCGAGTTTTGCTCACATGTGGAATAATAGTTATTTGTTCAACAAGTGGCCAAAACGATTTTTTGTTGCAAGTGCCAATACTAAATCCCGAGCTAGCGAAGCAGTCTAGAATAGAGTCACGAGCATACCCAGCAAGTGGCTATAAAGTAAATTTAAAACGTACGAAACGAAAAATATTTGCCCTCGAGTTCCTTCAGCAACTTTTCACAACTTTTCACCACGACTAGCGAGAAAATATTTTGTAATTATAAAAGAGACATTATAAAATCGAATGTCAGAAACTCATTTTGGTCAACAACCTTGGAGGATAAAAATGCTACAAACCTCTTTCAAACAATGAATAGACGAATTATTTTTAGGGTTCCGTACCTCAAAAGGAAAAAAGGAACCCTTCTAGGATCACTTTGTTGTCCGTCTGTCTGTCTGTCTGTCAACCTCCTTTTCTCAGGAACGCGTGGACGAATGGAGTTGAAATAACGTCAAATACTCAAGCCCGTAACCTCTTGGAGCCGCGATATAAAATAAAACTTATAAGTCATTGCACTCAAAAGTTACAGCCGTTTATGTCCAAATATTTTGAAATTTCCAAGGGAATAAGAAACCTCATAAAAATAAAAGAAAACAGACAGATATGGCAAATTAAGAAATTTATGACGAAAATATGAACGATTGCTCAGAACAACTCACAAGTGACCGCACAACACAACCGATTACTCTTTATATGGAAGATGACTGAAATAAATAAATTAAGTACCTACCTACTATTATTTAAAAATAACTAAAAAAATACAGTTATCATATCACTTAAGGATGTCAAAAACTAAGGTCAAAAATTTGAAAACTATTAAACAGTCGTAATAGTGCTTTACGACTTTGTTCCCTGGGGCAAGCGTTTTATTCTCATGCTACGGCCACACTATCGCGACAACGCGAAGATTTGCGCTGTCGCAAGAAGTCTGGCCAAGAAATTCGTCATTATCTCGAATCATCATCGCGACAGCATGATGTCGCGACGCTTTCGGTAAACTGCCGTACCTACATCAAAGGGTTTTGTCTCGACAAAAGCACAGTAGATAAATATATTTATGTATTGTGACAAAAGTTCGTGCAGTTGGCTACACTTCGCGCTCGCTTTGTTGATCAGCGAAAGCGGTGTGCACGTATTGTGGCTTTTGTTTTAATAATATCTACACTAATATTATAAAGAGGAAAGATTTGATTGTTTGTTTGTTTGTTTGTTTGTATTGAAAAGGCTCCGAAACCACTGGACCGATTTGAAAAATTCTTTCACCGTTAGGAAGCTTACTTTTCAGGGAGTGACATAGGCTATATTATTTTATCCCAGAATTGGGATAAAACAAGGTTTAAAAAAAATTGCAATAAAATTGTTTCGTCGCACGCGCTGCCGAAATTAATGATGCTAGATCAAAAAAATGTTGTGCAATATGTATTAAAGAACATTATCAATAGGTATCTACAAAAAACTTCGCGATACCATTATGCCCAACTATTGTAGTACCTCGTTATCTACTTTATTCCATTTTAAAAGTTGATAGAAATGCCGACCAAAATCAAACCCTGTTATCCATGATACCCTTGTATTAATTCTTATCCAAATAAATCATTTCCAATTCAAGACTGCCTGTAGATTACTATTTGAATTATTCAAATCGGTCATTCCATTCAAAAGATATTACTGGAGATGAGTATTTTATAGACTTTTTTCATAATATTTCGAAAACTATTTTAAAATGTACAAACTGATACCTTTCATTTGATACCCCACATGACCCTACCTACAGGGCATTTGTTGTCTTTTTCGACATTACAATTTAAAAAAAAATCATTTTAATTTTTTTAAATCTCTGGGGCACACGAAATGTATGTATTATTATTTTAAATTGTTTATAGCTGCGGTAGTGGCTGAGATATTAAAGAGGGAAAAAAGGACAGACAAAGCGAGACCAAAAGGGTTTGGAAACCGATCGCGAAACCCTAAAATAAATGTCCACCCATGTGAAGCCGGGACGGGCCGCTAGTCTAGATATATTTCTGTGCTCAAAACCCGCTTAGAAATGCAGTTTCTCGTTATGTTTATAATTAGATGGCGCTACATTCGAGTACATCGTGGTGGGCGCCGGCGCGGCGGGGAGTGCGGCGGCCGCACGGCTCGCGATCTCAGGACGCGACGTTTTGCTGGTCGAAGCAGGGGGAGACCCACCTGCCGCTGCTAAGGTACCTACTTAACACCTTTATGGCCCACGACCCACGTGAGTATGCTAGGCAGCGGCGCGGCGGTCGGAGGCGGCGCGGGCGGGGCGTTGCGCGGTCGCAACATGTCTTCGGTTGGGTGCAAGGTGTTGCGCGCCAGTGAGGTACTGCTGTCGAACAGCTTGGTCATCACGGATTATCGTGCACTAGGGCCGCCGCCGGTCGGATATCTCGCCACGCTAGCCTTAATGACATCATCCGGCGGGCCTTTGTCACCGCTAACGTACCAGCTATTCTCGAACCGAATGGTCTGTTTGCGTGACGATGGTAAGAGGCCCGATGGTATGACACTAGTCCCATCGGAGTTGGGGAGGCCCATTGTGTTGTGGGACACTTGCGCCTTCCCATCTTCCGAGGACATCCGTGAGGGTGGGTGCGGCGACAGATTTGGCCGAAGATCTCAAGAGGCGCAAATATGCAGGTCTTGACAGAGCCTACACATTTGCTCCCCTTGGAGGCGAGACCCTAGGTCCGTGGGGTACCGAGGCTCTTCGGGTTTTCAATAAACTATCTGAGCGTCTGGTCGAAGCGACGCGTGACCCGAGAACTGGTGAATATCTGGCACAGCGCATCAGCATTGCCATACAGCGTGGCAATGCAGCCAGCGTCTTGGGGACGCTTCCGACTGGTGTTGATATGGATCAGTTGAGCTACCTGTAGATTGTTTGCAACAGTCAGCAGTTAGCTCAATTGTTTCACAATACAATAATTACATTAAATGAATAGATGTTTTTTATTATACCTACATAGAAAATACCCAGAGAACTCAGAACAAGTATTTGCAGTTCGTAACTACAAACATTTGTCCCAAAGCGGAAATCGACCCCGCAACCACCTTTGTTGCAGGCGGACCTTCGCCCGCCGCGCCACATGGATGATCTTCAGATAGATTCTATCCTATGTGCAACTTTGACAGTCTCGTTTTTTCAGGTTCCTGGTGGCATTACGAGCCTCGTAGGAAGCGAATACGATTGGTCATACAAGAGCACATCCAACAACAAGTCCTGTCTATCTACCTCTTGTAACTTCTATCGCGGCAAATGTCTTGGAGGGTCCACCAGCATCAATCACATGCTTTATACTCGCGGAAATCGACAGGACTTTGAATATGACCTTCCTGGATGGACCTGGGATGATATCAAACCTTACTTTCTTCGATACGAAGGTTTAGACGAGCTAGATCGACTGCCTGAATCATCGAAGAAATACCACAATACATCAGGGTTGATGAAATTGTCATTTATGGATGACAGCAAAAGTCCTTGGCATCCAAGGATAATCAATGGATACAGACATTTAAATTTTCCCCATAACGATGATGTGAACGGAGAGTCACAGATAGGAGTGGGAATCATACCGGGATACGTGCATAAAGGGGAGCGGATGAGCACAGCGCGTGCATATTTGGCACGGGATGATGTGAAGCGTAATCTTAAAGTGGCAAAACATACTCTTTGCGTTGGAGTCATTATCGAAAACAAAGTTGTAATTGGAGTTAAGCTAACACAAAAGCACAGAAAGATCATTCACGTATACGCAAGTAAAGAAGTCATACTGAGCGCTGGGGCAATCGGAACGCCTCAGATATTGATGTTATCAGGGATCGGACCTGCAGAACACCTGAAAGATAAAGGAATCCCGTTGCAAGTAGATTTGCCAGTCGGAGAAAATATGATCGATCATTTTTTTCCGTCACTTTTTGTGTTAGCAGACAAAAGTACTGGAATAGCTGGAGATTTCGCTGCATTGGCTGGTAGAGCCGCCGATGTTTCGGAGTACGTAGCTACTAGGAGAGGCCCTCTTTCATCAATAGGCTTGGTAGACATAGGTGTTTTTGTAAATACCAGTTGCTATAAGTACGACACGAAAGTTTTAGATGAAGGCGCTGGTTGCGGTGTCCCAAACCTTCAAATCGTGCACATTTATATAGATCGTCACTTGGCTACGATCGGCAGATCGCATTTAGAGTTCGTATACAATCCTAACATAGTTGATCAACTCGCAACTGCGGGTGATAAATATGGGATCATTGTGCTTACTCCTATAGTACTAACACCTCACTCTCGTGGAAGCATCCGTCTAGCAAGTAGGAATCCATACAAAGGACCCGAGATTAACCCGAACTTTCTATCCGATGAACGAGACTTAGATCAAAGCTTGAGTGCCATATCATTAATTGAAGATTTGCTGGAAACCCCTGCGTTTAAAAAAAAAGGTGCGAAGCTTCTTAGGCTGAAATTAGATTGTCCGGACTACGAAAGAGATAGAGAAAGATATTGGAAGTGTTATTCAAGACATTTGACTGCGTCCGGGTTGCATGCGGTGGGTACAGCAGCGCTGGGCACTGTATTGGATGAACGAATGCGGGTGCGCAATATATCTCGACTACGAGTGGCAGACACCAGTGCCATGCCTAAAATACCCAAAGGTAGTACGGAAGCCTCTGCCATTGCGCTGGGAGAGAGAGTGGTCGATTTTATTCTTGAAGATTTTTCCACTGAGCCCACGAAAATATTGTAAAAGGTTCACCGATCTGTCAATAGTCATAAATTGTGTCCTTATTTCAAAGTTCTTGAAGACTAGACTAAGATTGTCTAACCACTTTTAGCGGTTTTAAGGTTGAAAGACATAAAGAAACCAGAGCTTTAACTAAATTTATAAAGGCTCTGCAACAAGCACTTAAAATGAAGTAGGGAAGGCCTGGATACGTTGCCAGACTGCCTTAAGAAAGGCGAAAGGTTCCATATCTGGAATTCATTCAGTAACTACCTACTTACTTTAATTATTAAACCTATCTATATCTACTGAATAAAATACTTATATTATAATAATGTATTGTTTTTATTTATTTCAGTTTAGTTATTTATTGATATTATATATTAGACAGACAAGGTAAATTTTTATAAGCATGATTGATTAATGTTATGGTTATGGAATGGAATAAAAGGACTTTTAGACGCAGTGTTTAAAATGCAATTGTTTGCCAAGGTAACGATCTCTGCTCTGTGGATGGACTTCCCCGAAAATCGGGAAATTCCCTGTACTTTTAAATTTTTAAACAACTTCAGGTGATAGGTAGGTACCATCGATCAAGTATGCGGCCTCCCCCGTAGATACCTACAACCTTACAAGAATGACATGACAGTGACACTCAAAAGTGTCCACGTTTTGTTTAGACGCAGACAGTTTGCGCAGAGCCTGTCAAGTTTTTTGCATGCGGAACAAGAGATTAGTGGAGTCGAATTTATTTTATTTTATTTTGTAAGTAGGTAGGAAGGTACCTAAAAATAATGTATACACTGTTTATTTTTATAAGGATTATAAGATCAACAGAATTCAGGTAAAGATAACGAATCATTTATTGATACAACTATAAATTAGCGACGCAACAGTCAACAAACAAAAGGGTCATTTCGGACATACAATAATATAAATAAGTTAACAAAAGCTAGTGAAATAAACCTAAAATACAATTTCAGGCAGGTAATTTAAATTTAAAAGAACTAGTGTCTGCCTGCGGCTTCGTAAGAGTTTTTCTATGGGCCAAAAAAAACGTTATTTCAAGTCAACTAGGATCTTACAAAATACTTTTAAACTTACGCCATATGAACACATTATTTATTATTACCTACTATTTAATTTATAACGTCGAAAACAATAGGTAAATAAACGCAATAAATACCCGTTTTATATTACTAGTTCTACCTACAGTAATTCCTAAGTTCTGAAAATTTGACGTTCCCAAATGTTTAATACCTAGGTACTCTCATATACATAATATGTATATGAGAGTACCTAGGTATTTTTTAAATTTAAAAAACCTTTAATATATTATTAGATGAGAACCAAGGCGTGTGAATCACAAGAGACCGCTTGGATATATATAGCGCGCTGGCTACGGCGCGCGCTCAGTTGGCTTGCGCCTTTTGCCCTGTGCGGACGTTATTTTGTGCTCTACTTACCTACTTGTTTATTTGTTCGTTTAAATTGTTAATAAATCGTTTTAGGTTACTTTCTAATTTCTTTTTTTTAAATAAATCCGCTTCTGATTCCTAAAATCAGAAGTGGGATAAAGTGCTCATTTACCCACTAAATTCACTGCTTTTTCGGTCTAATCATTTTTATAAAAAATAAAAATAACATCCGCAAAGTGCTTGTTTCATAACCTCACTTTTTCCACGTGTTATTTTGTTGAATTTCTTTTGTGTGTCGTTTGTGTATTTTCGTGTGTGCCCTACGTGTTCCGAAATGGACAGGCCTTCTAGGTCACGTTCACGCGAGCAGCGTTCGCGGAGTCCACGTGGGCACCGCTCCCCTCGCAGGGAATCACGAGGTCGGCGTTCGCGTAGCCTGTCGCGAGTACGTACGCCGCGTCGCAGCAGACGGCGTTCAATTATTAGTTCAGCTCGCAGCAGGTCACGCGATCGTGGTTCGAAATACAGTGATGGTGAGGCTCGGGGGCAGGATCACAGACGCAGCCGCAGCCGCCACAGCCGTGATCGTGGCGGTTTCGATCGTCACCACTATCGAAGCTATCGGAGCCGCAGCCGCTATAGCCGTGATCGTGACAGCTACGATCGTCACCACCGTCGTAGCTATCGGAGTCGCAGCCGCCGCCGTGATCGTCTTAGTCACGAATCTTTGCACACCATGTTGTCTCGAATACAGGCTTTAGAGACGCAGAACACTACACGGCCGCAGCCGCCGCCGCCGCCGCCGGTCGGCTCGGCCGCCCCGTCTTTTGGTAACGGTACTGAGCAGATAGTGGAAGCTATCCAGTCGCTCAAATCGGTAAGTAGTCGCAGTTATTACGTTTCTAATTTCGACCCCAGAATACATGACGTCGACGCTTGGTTTGACGAGGTAGATAGGGCTAGGTTTAGTAATCGATGGGATGATTACGAATGTCTGTCTCGTATCGGAAATTGTTTGAAAGGTGACGCGAAGTCATGGCTAGACATGTGGGTTACTGACGATCGTTCATGGTCAAATTTTAAAAGTGATTTTAGATGTTTGTGCGTCAAAAAGATCGACGTAGCCAACATCTTGTACGAAGTGATGTCAACCGATTCAAACAAGTTCCGCACGTACGCTGAATACGCCCGTCAGTGTTTGCTACGTCTTCGAATCGTAAAAGGTCTTAGCGAAGATCTTATTACGGCCATAGTTTTACGCGGTATCAAGGACCCACACGTCAAAGCCGCCACGACTAACGCCAATCTCTCGCCAAATGATTTAGTGAACTACCTTTCGACGTTTTCTAAGCCCGAGGAGACGGTCAAGGATACAAGTATGGCACGTCGCCCAGCAGGTCACAACCACGGCAATAAGGTCGCCGCCAGTAACAAACCACCTTCTAGGCATTTAAAGGCGCAGTCCGGTAAGTGTTTTTCATGTGGCGAGACTGGACACCAGAAAGCTAACTGTCCCAAGGTATCCAAGTCTTCCAATACAGGTACCCCGGATCAAACACAGCCAACCGCGAGCGAGGCCTCGGCGCAGACAACATGCGCTTATTGTAAAAAGGTGGGTCATCACATCAGCAAGTGCCGTGCCAGGCAGCGTTCCGACCAACGTAACAAAAGTAACGTTAACTTTTGCTCAAAGCCTGTTACTACTCGTCAAGATATTGTGGTAGGTGTGATCGAAGGTATACCTGTAGATATCTTGATAGATAGTGGCGCTATAGACGTTTCACTCATTTCATCATCGATTGTGAACCATTTTTCTTGTCAACAAAAGTCGACAAACCGATTAATAAAGGGCATAGGTCATTCCCTTACTAGAGTAGATAGCTATGTCACCCTCGTTGTCGAATTACAAGACATAACCTTAGAGGTAGATTTACTTGTAGTGCCTAAGGAATGCATGTACACAGCCCCTATCATCATAGGTACGGATGTACTCAACCGCGAAGGTGTGACTTTTGTGAGAACAAAAGATTCACAGCGTATCATGCACGATCCTAAGTTCTCGACAGTGTCCGCTGTGAACGCGAGCGAGCAGCCTACGATGAAGACGGCGGTAACCGGCCGTGATTTGGAGGAGCTTACAAGTATTATGGACGAGTACGCTGACTTTATGATTACAGGTACAGCTACTTCCACTGTCACCACAGGTAAAATGCATATTCGGGTGAATAGCGACAACCCGATATATTATCGCCCGTATAAGATGTCGTATGATGAGAAGATCAAGGTACGTACTATTATTCAGGACCTACTTTCCAAGGGTATTATCCGTGAATCAGAGTCGCCCTATTCGAGTCCTATTCTTTTAGTAAAAAAGAAGGATGGGTCTGATCGCATGTGCGTCGATTTTCGCGCCCTCAACCGCATCACGGTCAAGGATCGATACCCGCTACCGTTAATCGACGACCATATCGATCGCCTAGGGCAAAGTAAGTATTTTTCAACATTAGACATGGCGACTGGCTTCCATCAGATCTGCATAGATGAAGCTTCGATTCCTCTCACAGGATTTGTGACCCCAGAGTCTCATTATGAATGGCTCAAAATGCCCTATGGCCTAGCAAATGCGCCCATAGTATACCAGCGGATCATTAGTAAGACTTTACAGGATTTAATCTCGGAGGGAAAGGTTTTGGTGTATATCGACGACTGTTTGATACTAACTTCATCAGTTTCAGAAGGCTTAGAGACTTTGCGTAAAGTACTGTCAACTTTGACTGTAGCCGGTTTTTCTATAAACCTTAAGAAATGCTCGTTTTTATGCACTGAAATCGAGTACCTAGGACGAGTGATCTCCAACGGTGAAGTACGACCCGCCCCGGGTAAGATTCAGGCGTTAGTCGATTCGGCTATCCCGCAAAATATTAAACAGGTGAGGCAGTTCCTCGGTTTGGCGGGATACTTTCGTAAGTATATTCCCAGTTATTCGACAAAAACTGCTTGTATTGCGCGGTTAACCGCTAAGGGTGTAACATTTTGCTGGGGTAGTGAACAGGAGGGTGTACGACAGGATATAATTAAAACACTCACTAACGCGCCCGTACTGGCTATATTTGATCCGAAGTTGCCTACTGAAGTACACACAGACGCCAGTAGTCTTGGTTATGGTGCTGTTTTACACCAGGTTCATGGGGATGGTAGTCGGCGTGTAGTCGCCTACTATAGTCAGGTTACAAAAGGGGCGGAACCAAAGTACCATTCCTATGAGCTAGAAACTTTGGCGGTGGTAAAGGCTCTGAAACATTTCAGACACTATCTGATAGGCATACAGTTTACAGTAGTTACTGATTGTAACGCCTTAAAGGCGACTCAAAACAAAAGAGATCTGTTACCGCGTGTGGCAAGATGGTGGATCTTTTTACAAGATTATAATTTTCAGATTAATTACAGAAAGGGCGCCATGTTGTCACACGCGGACTATCTTAGCCGTAATCCTTGCCTTGTAAATAACATTGAACGCCCTCGGAACTGGGCACAGGTAGCACAAGCAGGTGACGAGGAGACTCAAACCATGATCCAGTCTTTGGAACAGGGTCAACTGGACCCTACAAGGTACGTAAAACAAAATGACATCCTTTATTACCGATATACACCAACAGGTGAGGAGTCGCGACTATTGTGCTACATTCCAAAGGGACATCGTTTGAGCCTCCTCCGAATCTTTCACGATGAACATAGCCATATAAGTTCGGATAAGGTAACTGACCTAATCTTAAGACATTTTTGGTTTCCTGGCCTTAGAACTTTTGTTGTAAAATATATTGCTCATTGTCTGACATGTATCGCACACAAGCGTGTACCTCGTGCACCTTTGCAACCCATTACATCTTGGGAAAAGCCCGACATACCTTTCGATACTCTTCATGTTGACGTTTTGGGGCCTCTCCCCCTGTCAAAGGGCTACAAGTTTGTCATGCTTGTGGTCGATGCATTCACGAAATATTGTCTGCTGTGTCCGATATTAAATCAAGATGTGTACGAACTTAAACGTGTGTTTAAGCAGGTTATATCGTTGTTTGGTACACCTAAGTTAGTTGTATCGGATAGGGGACGCATGTTCGAGTCAGCGAACTTCACTTCGTGGATGCAGCTGCTGGGAGTAGAGGTGCATCGTATTACACCCGAGATGCACCACGCTAACGGTCAGGTAGAGCGCTACGTTCGCACAGTCTTAAATATGTTACGAATTGCTGCCAATCACCGAAAGAGCGAGTGGGCGGATGAGGTTTGGCAACTTCAACTCATAATAAATCTCACTAAACAGAAAACAACTCAGACTTCTGCTCTTAACCTCCTGGTTGGCCACGAGAGTGCTACACCTGCAATACGCGCACTGGTAAGAGATGTTTCTGTAAACTCTGATACGGGTAATCGCGAGTCAAGGCGGGAGATGCTCAGGCAAAGGACAGCCGAACGGTTGACAAGGAACCAGGCTCAGCAGGACGCTACAGTTAACAAGGACAGGCACGCTCCACGAGTATTTCATGAGAATGACATGGTCTTTGTTATCAAGTATTCCCAGTCTAAGGGAAAGCTGGATCCTGGTATGCGTGGACCCTACCGTGTGACCAGGGTACTTAGTAACGGTCGTTACGAGTTAAAACTGATGGCTGGGTCGTATGGAAAGACGACCTATGCTGCTGCTCAGTTCATGGTACCCTGGAAGGGCGAGTGGACCCCTGAGACATGTGCTGCTTTCTTTGAAGGTGAGTTCAAAGTGTTGGTGCGCTGCAGCAATGTTGTACTCGTTCCATTAGTAGCAACTGTAGTCACGTGGCCTTCTTAGGCCTATGGCATCTACAGTGTGAAATCTTTTCGGTATGCGACCTAATTGCCCTCCGGGGTGAGCCTATGCCGAAGAGTCGCTGAGAGGTATTAAGTTACCTGGGTGCTCAGTGTGAAATCTTTTCGGTATGCGACCTAATTGCCCTCCGGGGTGAGCCTATGCCGAAGAGTCGCTGAGAGGTATTAAGTTACCTGGGTGCTCAGTGTGAAATCTTTTCGGTATGCGACCTAATTGCCCTCCGGGGTGAGCCTATGCCGAAGAGTCGCTGAGAGGTATTCAGTTACCTGGGTGCTCAGTGCGAAATCTTTTCGGTACGCAACCTAATTGCCCTCCGGGGTGAGCCTATGTCGAAAAGTCACTGAGAGGTATTCAATTACCTGGGTACTCAGTGTTGTTTACTCGTTTCACATGCATGTTTGGGTCGACCCTATCTTTTGTTAAATCAGTCCTTATTGGTTTGTGTTCCTTAAGGATCATAAATTGATGAGATCATGACTAATTCACTGTAGTGATCTTGAATGCTAACCTGAGCTAACATTACTTAACACGATCTAACTTTGTCGGGTTCAGTTTGGTACCCAATCTCACTTTTGTAATCCGATAATTAATTTGCAGACACTGCCGATGATCCTGATTACCTTAATGATGGTAACTCACCAGAGTTTGAGACAGACCAACCAGAACCTCCAAGGACTGACGACACCAGTGGACCTGCATCATGCCCTAGATCCATGCCGCTTTTGGACACTGATGAACCCGGACCATCTTCAAGATCTATGCCAGTATTAGATGATGAAGAACAACCTGGACGTGACTCCAGGGTATCAGGAGAAGCCGTATTAGATGAGAACCAAGGCGTGTGAATCACAAGAGACCGCTTGGATATATATAGCGCGCTGGCTACGGCGCGCGCTCAGTTGGCTTGCGCCTTTTGCCCTGTGCGGACGTTATTTTGTGCTCTACTTACCTACTTGTTTATTTGTTCGTTTAAATTGTTAATAAATCGTTTTAGGTTACTTTCTAATTTCTTTTTTTTAAATAAATCCGCTTCTGATTCCTAAAAATATTATATTAAAGGTTTTTTAAATTTAAAAAATTAAGTTTTGGTGTTGTAGCCATCACATTCTTTAAAATGCTTGGAACAAATGAGGCTTTCACGGCCAGGTTCAAAATATGGTTCACATCGCTGTTGTGCTAAAATGGACCTCCATTTTTCCCAACGCACAGGATCTCGAGGGTAACTAACAATTAAATACCAAGTTGATTAAATCTAATACTTTTGGTAGTCTTTCTTTTATTAGAGAGTCCACGCAAATAAAATTGAGGGCGGGTCAGGTAGTTATTTTATAAACCTCAACCAGTTATTTTAAATGTCTTTTCATGAAAAAAATTATCACTTACAACTTACCACAAATAAATAAAAAAAAATTAGAAACAATAGCCGCTCTGTTCATCAACTTAGAACAAAATAAATATTTTTACATACGCAAACCCAACAACAATATTTAATGCTGATTTCTCAAGTATATAAGGCTCAATTGGCTCATATCACAATACACAGGTAAAAATTACATTTCAACTTACTGAAAATAAGAAATTCCATCCTCTTTCTGTTGCTTGGTCGGTCGATTATTGCATTTTTTATACGAGCACTTGACCATGCTTTCGGTCCGAGAGCTAAAATGACACTAGTTGAAAAGGTATCCCAAAATGCCAAATGGGATACCTTTTGATACTGACGTTTTCAGGGCGCGCATTGTGCATCTAAGGGGGGCCGGCCGGAAATTTTTGATTGATGGTAGGTACAGACAATTTTTGACTTTTAGACAATTTTAAAAGTTTAAATAAATATATTTCCTAACAATACATGATAGGTATTGTAAGGAAATACATCAGATATACCTACATGGCATACTAATATCTATCTTTTAATTTAGAAAAATACATTCATATAATTAAGTACTTATTGGTTTATTTGTGTGCGTTTGGCTTGGCGACACCGGTGCCCTTAGTAATTTTGGTGCGTTGCATTTCCACCCAAATTTCTAGGTAATTCCGTGGGCATTGGGTAGGTTCGAGGTGCCGAAAACAGACATGGCCAATTATTCAATTTTTCGCGCGCGCACATGTGCGCCACTAATGACAGACATGGGGGTCGGTACTGCCGTGTTATAAATACAATTTTCGCCACAATTGGCCTAAAACTAACCTCGTAAACTCGTTTGTTCTAAGGTGCCCCTGTTCAAAGCTGCCTCCTTCTCCCCTACCTACACACGGACAGACAGACCTTTAGGGTGAAGGCAAACGAGCGTAATTTTTTGAGTTTTGAGTCGCGTAAAATGAGTCCTTTCATACAAAAGTTCCTGTTTGTCATTGAGTAGTCATTTATGTTGAATTGAAAGTAAGCATTTTAGGAGACTAAGTCCAAGAAATTACGCTCGCTTTGCCTCAGCCACAACTGTCCAACAAGGATCATAGCAGTGGCACTTCTGGCTTTGCATTGAACCTGATGCAACGGATCAAGAGTGGTGGAGATTTTTGGCAACCGCAACCACAGCGCGACGCGCACGTCTATGAAGGTGTAAAAAAACGGAAGGAAACTGATTGAATTGATGATTTTTTCTCATAGTTTAGCATGAAAGGCAGAGCCATTGAGCAAGTTTACCACACGGTACCAAAACTATTTGACCTCGAGCGACGTACCTACTTTGAATCCCTCGCTACGCTTAGGATTTTACTTTAGAATTCTTCGCTTCGCATACACTTTAGTCCTTTGTGATGTGACACAATTTACTACCTATTATCTTCTAAACCTTCATCGATGGTGTATGGTAGTAAGTAGGTAGGCATAGTCACAATATTACTTACCGTGGCATAGTGCTTCTAAGTACCTACAAGAAAGGGTACTTAATAGGTTAGTAGGTATTCTAATATTTTCCTTTTCGAAGTGTATCTTCGCATACCTTGAGATATTTTAGACAAGGTATCTTAAAGTAGGTACCTATTGATTTAAATGTTCCTTGTTTATCGAGCAGGGACGTGTGGTAAGTAGTGGCCGTAGGCTGTACTACAAATTCTTTGGTATCGAGCGAGCGACCAACCAACTCATCTACCCAGTGTCTTCCTCTTCATTCATGTTCGAAGCCCAATATAAGCCCAATAATCAAGGAACATATATACCCTAGCAGGCGCGGTCCCAGGGGGGGGGTCACGGGGGTCATGACCCCCCCCAAAATCTTAGTTTAGGTACTTAAAAAATTGCAACCCACAGCTTGATGATTATATTGTCCTGTTTACTTCCGTTACATTGATTATGGTTACCAACTGCAGCAATAAAAAAAATCGCGGCTCGCTCCGCTCGCCGGTATTACTTTTATTTGTGCTCTGTGTTTTGATTAGCACAGAGGCAACGTTCCCAATTTTATTGGTCTGGCTGGTCCGCTATAGTCATTTTGTATCAATCCAACCACAACAATAAAAAGCACAAAATATAACAAATAATCTGCGAGGTCACTTTGTCAACCAGTAGAAAAAATTAGCAGACAACAAAATTTTCGCGTTTTGGTCTGGTCGCTGATAACATTTGTTCCTTCTGACTATGATCCAAAGCTCAAAACCCGGCCCGCTTTAATGTCACTTTGCCAAATTTTCTAAAAAGTTGCCCAAAATCTAACATAAACCAAAAATTGTCGCAGCTCGCCCAACTTGCCGGCAACTTTACACTGTCTGCCTCTGGTCATGGGCTCATCCCTCGTTTGAGGTCAGTTTTCCAAACACTCCAAAAATCTAACGAAGCCACTAAATTATCGCAGCACGCTCTGCTTGCCTCTGATAACATTCTGCTGTTTTGATAAGCTTCTGGCTTGCTCTAGTTCAGGACTCCTTCTCCGTTTCAGGCGAGTTTGCAACTGCAAAATATCTAATACCAAACAACTCACACGCACAGCCATATTATCATAAAAATTTTCGCAGCTCGCTTCGCTCGCCGTTGATTCCATATGGTGTCTGGTCTGTTGTCCGCATGTTTGGTTGTTATTCGTGAAACTTTAAAATTGTTCTTCACACTAATATTATAAATGCGAAAGTTTGTATGGAAAAATGGATGAATGGATGTTTGTTACGTCTTCACACCAAAACTACTGAACAGATTGAGCTAAAATTTTGCATCGGTGTAGCTCTAAGCCTGGAATCAAACATAGGCTACTATTTATCCAATAAATCAG
The DNA here is from genome assembly GCA_963564075.1 of Eupithecia subfuscata. Lineage (NCBI taxonomy): Eukaryota > Metazoa > Arthropoda > Insecta > Lepidoptera > Geometridae > Eupithecia > Eupithecia subfuscata. The sequence continues at coordinate 9,814,829 of OY751103.1, read as the reverse complement.
TTCCCATGGGATAGAAATTAACTTTGAACGTTTCCATAGAAAGAAGCGTGCGAAGCCGCGGGCAGAAGCTAGTAGCTCATAATTTAGTTTCCTTGTCTTGCATGGACGCTACTTCACCAATTTCAAAAAAGGCTGCGGCTCATTCTGAGCTCGCTCCACTCGCTGTTATTTATTTTCTGAACCAGTTTGTGACAACCCGAAAGAGGGAACAAAAATTTCGGCGGCTCGCTACGCTCGCCGCTACATCTTTTTCGATTTCTATTTTGTATTTCTAATTTTTTGTTAATCTCCTTTGCTCCGCTCGCCCCGATTTATATTCATAGCTTTATATCTACAACCGCAAACTATTTAAAATTTTCGGGGCAGGTTTCGCTCACTTTATTTTGTCATAGGCTCTGGCTTATTTTTCCCCAAACATCAGAAAAAATCTCCAACATTTTTGAGGCTCGTTTCGCTCGCCATTATTTATACTTCCTAATCTTCCTATTGTTGGGTTGGGAGTTGGGGGAAGGGATGTCATGTTTGCGGCCAACTGCATTTCGCGGCTCGCTCCGCTCGCCGATATTATTTTATCGTTCTCTGTATTTGGTCCAGTGCTGGACACTTGTTTAACATCATTTTGCTCGGGTAGTTACCCGAAAAAGTAACAAAAATTTCAGCGGCTCGCTCCGCTCGCCGTTACATTTTTTTCCATGTCTTTTTTGTATTTTCAATTTTTTGTTGATGCCCTTGCTCCGCTCGCCCCTATTTATATTTATAGCTTTATATCTACTACCGCAAGTCTCTAAGATTTTCGGGGATTGCTACGCTCGCTATCATTTATTTTTTTATAGATACCTATCAACAACAAAATAAATGATGCGGGCGAGAGTAAGCAAGTAGACCTACTCTTACGCTTACTTTTGCCCAAATTTCAGTAAACATCTTAAAAATTTCGAGGCTCGCTTCGCTCGCTATAACTTATACCTACTATTGTAAGGAGTTGAGTATAAATTTTCCGCGGCTCGCTCCGCTCGCCGATAAAGTTTAGTGGTTTTCGGTGGGGTCTGCAACCGCCTACAAGTACATTTGGTGCTACGGCCCGCACCAAGTGTGACCCCCCCCAAAGTCTTGGGCTGCGACCGCGCCTGTACCCTAGGCGGGAAGAATAACTACTCCATACAAATTTTACGAGGAAATTTCTTCCTTACCGACCGGCGCCATCTATATTTCGCCCTCGAAAACTACCACCTACTACGTACGTACTACGTACTACCTACTTTATATTGCTTTTTATGCCTAAGTACAGTGCGTTTCTCGATGTTTCCTACTAGATGGGCAATTTTTGCTCAACTATGATTGACATTTATAAACAGAATCACTATCGAGAAACTCAGTGTACTTATGCATAAAAAGCTAAAATTAATATACCTAATAGAGCAGTCTAATAAAACAAAAACTAGTATTTTACTCCTTTATTTAGCATGATAAAAGTTATTATCTATCATACATTCATTTGGGCTAACATACATACATACAGTAACATACAGTATACCTACATACAGGTATACTTATTATTTTTGTTGAAGGCTGACGTACCTCATATTTTCGTTTCATATTAAATAATATTGATATGATAAGATAACACATCTATTAATGATACCTACAAAATCTTGAAATGTTGACGATGGAAAAAATAGTGGTCACTTGGGCGAATCACTTTCAAATATGCAGGACAGTAAGTAATGTCTGGGGGCTCTGAGATATTAGACTAACCAAACCATTTACCATAATAAAACAACATTCATAACAAGAAAGCACTCCCATGTCTGGACAGCAATTGGACCAGCTTCGATACATAGTTACTCAATGTCTTTTATTTATGCATAATTATGTTTATTTTTCTTTTTAATGCAGACTTGCATGCTTCTTCAGAATACATTCTGTTTTTTAATATGCAGTATCTCTTAATAATAATGTGGAAGACACTATTTATTATATAATTGATATTTAAATCTTTGTGCTCCAAGCAATTATCCAGGAAGTCATAATTTATAGAGTCTTTTAACAATTGTGTTATTTTCATTTTTATATTTTCATTATACGCCTCTTTTTCTAAAAATATATTTATTAAGCTTGCACTTTTTTCAACACAATCAATTAGGCTCTTAGAGGCGTATGTAAGAGATTTTTTTATAAAATCATAATTTTTAAATTCTATAAAATTATGCACTTCCTCTGGCGTTTTGGAGACCAGAAGATTTTTACAAACATTACAATCGTTTTTACTTTTTTTAATAATGAAACCACAGACATACGCACATGCTTGTAGTTCACCACTTCCTTCCTCCAAGTTTTGTTCAAGGGAGGAAGTAATATCATCTTCAAATTCTTTTTCCATTTCGTAATACTCGGATGGCTCAGTGTCAGTGCGCATTTCTGTGGCTGGTGTCAATAATAATTTAAAATTTGTAATTATGGCACTGTTGCTGTCCAGCTCACAATTGCCTGAGCTAGCATGTGCCATATTGCTTATTACGGCAGTTTTTAACCCAGCAACGAATTGTCCGACTGTCGGGTTGCTATTGGACCCACAGTTAAAACGTATACATCCAAATAAATTTTCTAGTGGGTCCTGCTGGAGTCTTCTTGTGAACAGACTTTTTATTGCTGAATGTTTGGCACTGAGGATTCTCCAAACCATTTCAATGCCATTGAGGGTCCAAATCCACCCATCTTTAGATGGGGGTTTAACCCTGCATCCCAAAAATTCAAGGGTTTTAAAAAATTTTTTCATGTTATTGAACATTTGCAGATGTTCAGAAGAATTTTTAATGTTTGTGGAAAATTTTTTTCCTCTTCTTAGGTCTGGTGTCGACGCGTTCACGCCATCGAACAGTTCGTCCATATTTGAAATTAAATTAGCCGTTGCCAAGGCTTCAGTCGGCATGTCTCCTGAAAATTTAAAATAAATAAATTAAATCAATACGAGTAAGCATATTACCATGGACAATTTATACTTGGACTGACAAGTCCCATACTTCGGACCGAGAACCGATTTATAGTTATCTGATAGAGCGCGAGATGGCGCCACGTCCACTATTGATGGAGAAATTGAACTTACAGACAATCGAACATAGAATCTCCTCCTTTTTGGGAAGTCTGTTATAAAGGTATCTTACCTCCAGCTATTTTGGAATATATTCCTGCTGCAACTGAGTGGCTTAAAACTTGAGCTGCAAGTTTAACCCTCATTTTTTGTTTTGAGTTCGGGTCAAGGTGTTCTTTACACAAACATGGTGCAAAAACAAAATTGGGATTATTATTATCCAAATCATAAAATTGCCTGATGTGGCTCCATTTAGCAATTCCTGTAAAGAATAATTGAAAGTATTAAAATTCCTTAGTATAAACTTTCTTTCTGTAAAAAAAATATTAGGGTACTTTATGTACATATTTATTACATATTTTTTAAAGTGAAAAATAACTACAATCAAATTATAGAAATAAATTAATACTAGTATTTACAATTAAAACAATTGAGCTAACTGCAGACTGTTGCAATAATTCTACAGGTAGCTCAACTGGTCCACATCAATACCAGTTGGAAGTGTGCCCAAGAGGCTGGCTGCATTGCCCCGCTGTATGTACAAATAACTTACCAATTCCTTGCATGTTGTCTGATGTTATATTGGTCCTAAATTTAACATCATATTTCATGAAGATATTTCTGAAACACTTCAGGAGATGTGGAGTGTCAAACAGTGTGACAATTTTACGATTGCTCACTTCTATGCAGGGATTCTCTACAGAAGCTCCTAATAGACATAGAGCTCTCTTGTTGACTCCATCCAAGTCACAAACTGTAGCGCATATATTAAGTCCAGCATCAAAGCAAGAATTTAAAACCTGAAAGTATTTTATGAGTGATTAGTGAGAAATAAACTTAAAATATTATTTTAGTTAGCATAATTCAGCGAAGAGGTAATTATCTGCGTGAGTGCTCATTAGCAGACACTAAACATTACAGGGAAATAAAATTTTCTAAAATTAAGTAGAAATGCATACCTCCTTAATCAATGCTGATAGTCTGTCAGCTGTCACAAAACCACTTGATAAATAGTAAGCCACTGGCTGTTTTACTTGCTTTCTAATTCCGACTACCATAAATACAAGGGCATATGAAGCTGCTTGTGGTGATCTACCTTGTATAGCATGGTCTTGAAAGCCTTCGATTAAGTCCGCCTTAGGATTGTACCACACGTTTTTTCTTAAGGACATTTCATCCCACAACAATGTGTACTCACGCTCAGATGGCCCAAAGTGTTTTGTTGAGTTTTTCAACACTGTTATTATTTTCTTGTGTGGTCCCACATTCATCTTAAATTTACCTAAGAGGTTTTTTAATGTGCCCGGTGCTGGTAAGCAAATCATTCTTCTCAATAGTTTGTAACTTGTTGGTGACCTTTTGTAGAGCCTCAATGCTATTATTTTGGCATCCAAGTTCCACCTGCGCCCATGTTTCTTCCTTTTATAATTCTGTAGTTCTCCTTGCAGTAACAGTGCAAATGTTGAACTCATTCTTTTATCATGGATTTCTTTAACTCCATCATTGTTACTAATAACATTTAAAAATGCTTCATTTTTTAAATGTTTTACAGTTTTTTGTAATCTGTATACCTTGTTCATCTTACTTTTAAGTTTCCTTATCAATATTTTATTTTTCTGATCAACTTCTTGTTTTGAAGATTCGCACACAAATTGTCTTGAATTGGTCGGAGTGACAATGTTTGCATTATGTTCCGTTAATGGATCAACTTCTTGTTTTGAAGACTCGCACACAAATTGTCTTGAATTGGTCGGAGTGACAATGTTTGCATTATGTTCCGTTAATGGATCAACTTCTTGTTTTGAAGACTCGCACACAAATTGTCTTGAATTGGTCGGAGTGACAATGTTTGCATTATGTTCCGTTAATGGATCAACTTCTTGTTTTGAAGACTCGCACACAAATTGTCTTGAATTGGTCGGAGTGACAATGTTTGGATTATGTTCCGTTAATGGAAAAATTCTGGATATACCAGCAACAGGTTCCAATACGGCCAGTTGATCCGGCAGATTAGAAATCATTGTATCCTGAAAATGAAGGGTTAATTCAAATAAGCTTGATGGTATAAAAGGAATATGTAAAAACAATGGTAATCCTACTAGGGCTTTAACTACTAGCTCTTTACCTAGGGCTTTGATCCCAGGACTCACCCCCACAGAACAAGGATAATGTAGCATTCTAATGGTGAAAGAATTATAAAATCGGACATGTCTGTATTTCTCTTCAATGTAAGCCAGGTGTTTTAAATATACTTTTCAATAACTAGTTAATTGTACTAACCTTATGGTATTGATCACCAGGTACAGCTGTTCTGAATAACTTATTCTCATTAAAGCATGTTCTTTGAAAATGCTTACTACAAAGCATCTTATGCTTCGAATGGAGTCCATTCTGGAATTCTGGTGAAGACCAAGCTTCGTTTGGGAAGCAATATTTTGCCCATAATTCACAACTGGAAATTTAAGAATATCAAAGTTACACACCATAATAAAACTATAATTATATAACTAAAATCTAAACTTTCTGTATTCATTATGATTATTAAAGATTTGGGAATGGTCTAGTGCAAGAAAAGTTTTCATACCTATTATAGCAAAGGGTATCAAATGATATAAGTATGTTATGGTAATAACGTGGTAGCTAGAAGATGGGTTAACAATCTTTAAGGTATTCTACGCCAGCTATAACAAATAGCATGGAAAGTAGTTATGTGGGTACATACCGCAGAGCTATATAGGTATTTTACGTTAGTCAGTGGTAGCTATAGGATGTTTACAATGTTTTTGTGGTATTCTACTAATAGCATGGAAGGAAAGTACTTATGTAGGTACATACCACAGAGCAATTTATGCATGTTACACGAGTCAGTGGTAGTTAGAATATGGGTTATCAATATTTGAGGTATTCTACGCCGGCATAAACGAATAGCATGGAAAGTACTTAGGTAGGTACATACCGCAGAGCATTTTTAGAGCCAGGCTTTGGAAACCGATGCAAAGTGATGCTAGGATCTTTAGAAGGTGAAGATCCGCACATGCAACAGCTTCTAGTGTTTTCTTTCTGCGAATTCATCGCGAAAAAACTAAATCAGAGTCAATATCTCACACCACTTTCTAGTAACTTTTAATAACGTGTTGTGGTGAATATTATAAATCGTATTCTGAACTTCAACTCTCAACTAGTTTACATTCACATAAGATTTCATGTAAATTAGATTTTTTACATATCCCCACAAAAAAAAATCTAAAGGGGTGAGATCTGGTGATCTCGCAGGCCATCTGATTGTGCCGTTGGTACCAATCCATGTATTAAAATGGTTATTAATGTAGGCAGTAGTGATTCTGCTGTTATGGGCTGGAGCACCATCTTGCTGTAGTATTATTTGGTTTCGCTCCGCCTCGGGGAAACCATTTAACTCAATTCTTAAGAGATCCAGTATTTTAAGATAGAAGAGTCTGCATTAGGTACAAACACGTGCAAATTTCAATCGTCTTATCTAAATATCAATTCGTCATTATAATGGATAAATGACGTCAATGATAATTATTAATTACTGACACAAGTGAACAGATGGATCTTTAGGTTAAAGTGCTTAACTTGACCCATTCAATTTATAATTTAAGATTTCATGGTTTTCCTCTCATTTAATTTATGAAGTTTGTTAGAGAGATTTCATCCTTATTATTGACCCTAACGATCTATGCAATAAAAATACAGGGTGTAATTTTTACAGATTTCAGTCGGTTCAATTCCCGGGTGTGGCAAGCGAATTTTCGAAAATCTTTGAATGCAGTTTTCTTTCTTTTCAAAAATAAAGGAATGTTTTCTTTTAGTATAATTTTCTATCTACAGTATTAAGAGTACTTTCCCTCCAGGTGGCATTACAAAATTCCATCCTGTATATGTATTTCGGACCATTTTGGCGTTCGGTTCGGAGCTTTTTCATTTTGACTGCCGGCAACACTGATTCTACCTGTCAGTCATCTCAATCATCCCTCCCATCCATCAATCATCTGTCATCTGTGTGTGTTTGTTTCGCACGCTGGCTCTGGCTGGCTGTGTTGTTTATTTTCGCTTGTTCTACAAGTCTAAAGTTTTGCTTGGTTTAAGTTCTTAAAAAAGTATCTATTTCAGTTCACACTATTTCTGTAGCATATGTTGCTTGTATTGTTATTGTAAATAATGGTACGTATATGTAGGTATACCATCTGTTATGCACAACTTAAAAACAAATTGGTGATTCTATAATAGTTTTCGCTGTTTTTCTGTTGTTGGGGTGAAAGGGCTATAATAAAGAAGATGTTAAGAAGTAGGTTTTTGTAATGTATTTAGGTACCTACCTTAGAAAAGTGAATTCAGACTATTGTTCATTGTTCTGGGCACTGATAAACTTACAATTTTCAACTTACGTTGCTGTTTTTTGTTAGATAATGCCAATTTGTAAATGAAAACATTCTGATAAATAATAAAGAACCATATCGGAAAGTAATTGTCTCTTTCGGATATGGTTCTTTGGTTATTAATGGTTTTTAACACAATACCAAGCTAATAAAATTTACATGGTAGAAAAAACTCCTCCCTGTTTGAGTTGAAAAAGTTAATAAGTTCCGAGTACATAATAGATTTATTATTGTTTGTTCCAGGCTCGAAATGCAGAGAAGGCCATGTAAGTAAACAGAATAATACCAGCAATATTGGTCATTGACAACAAAACATTCCTGAAACATAATAAGTTCATTGAATAAATAGGTAGAGATGAACCATTCTAAAAATGCACGTCCCTTCCTCTAAACGTCATACAACAGGCATTTATGAATACCTTGATGACCCTTCTGCTTATAAAACGAGAACTCAAGCACAAATCAGATTTGAGTAGAGGCCTGAGTTTGGTTTTACAATAGTATCAAGACATCTCATTTTAGTACACTTCAATGTACTTTCATGTACGCACTGTACCAAATCCCATAGAAAAATGAGACTTTTTAATACTATCGTCCAACCTAACTCGGTGCTCAGGTCTCCAATGAAGATTTCTTGACAGATTTTCAATGAAAACTATCAAAAATAGCAACTTGAGACCTGCTCAAATCTGATTTTCTAAAGTAATAAGCTCACAAGTAAGTAACCGTTCAATGAAATCTTTTGTCAGTCATACTGTACTTGACTGACAAAGTGTAGTATAATATAGCCTTTTATTTCCAAAACTGTGTGACATTAATTGAAAAGATTCTTAAACTTAATTTACTACTATACAGAGTTAAATGCTCTTTGACTTATTTCTGTTGCCATTTCCATGTTGCTTCTACAAAATGTCTCTCAGTTTGGTGTGCCTTTCGGCATAGGCCTCCTCCAACTGCCTCCATTGAGGCCTGGCAGAGGACAAAGTGTAGTACTGTAGGCATATATACTGTACTGTAGGCATATAAATGCGAAGCCATTAGTGCATCTTATCTATAGGTACTGGTATACTGTATAGATTTTGCAGGAAAATAACACCACCAATGTCTGAAAATATGTCAGTTCCTTCTTAAGATGCCCACATACATACCATGAAACTTCATTTAGTATTATCATCTCAGCCAATGTCCTCATGTGGATCTTGATTATTTTGCTACAACCTATGTACTAAAACGGGCATGATTTTATGAACAGAGACCTTCCAAAAAGATGCATTTGTTATAGATAGGTATTATTAATAGAGGTAGTTAGGTCATTATTGTGAAACCACATGAAATACACTCGCTTGTAAAAATTCTCGGGATATGACATGGGGATTGAGAGAGAGACAGGGGTGTGTCACTCTTCGGCGCAATTGTATGTTTTTAGAGTGCTGGTTCTGTACTTATTTGTAGAAATGTTGTATGTTATCCAAATTAATATAAATTGTCTACAAACTTCAAAGGAGAGTTGTAACGGTCAAGTCACAAAGAGAGGGAATTGTAAGGTTTCCGCCCTACAACTTGAGATGATATTGAGATGAGATGTGATAGGGAAATGGAACTGATAACTTGATTCATTGCTTATTGATATGAACACATGGACAGCGGTTGAACGCGTACTGAATTCTTTAGCTTAGGTACGTAAAAATGCACCACTTGCAAAAGTGCAAATGTGCAGTTTATGCATAAATCGTACAGGAATAGAGGGGATTTTTGTATATTTTGATACTAAGTTGAAACCTGTTTGTTTGAACCATTTATTGTCGCGCGCGGTTGCGTGCGGCTCGATTTCCGCTTCGGGACAAATGTTTGTACAATCTCCAGATATTTGTTATGAGTGTTTTCTGTTTGTGGTTGTGAACAAAAATACGTAATATGTAAGATGATAACATAAGCTCTGCTTAGTTTGAGCCTAGATAATGTTTGTAATGCTAGATATCTTTCCAGCTTAATTTTTTTATCAATAATTTAGAACCCCTTTATTCCTTTCCAAAGTGACTTGACCCTTACTTATTGATGTAATTATCTGTATCATATAATGATCCTATGTACTTACATTAAAATAGTTATTTTTGCACCATTTATTACCTACCTACACTATATTTTATGTTTAATTGTATAAAAAGTGTAGGTGTGTGTAGAAATTACTTATGTTTAGTTCAGCGTCTCATCCAGAGTTCTTGTAATGTGTATGATTTCATGACATCTGTATTGTACGTACCTATCTTGTATTTGTCAACCGTTGCCGTAGATTATGTTTTTTTATTGTTATATTTTTGATTGTTTTATGTCATAAGCGTTATCTTCCGTGACGGCACCAAAGGGCTATGTCGGAAGACCAGCGTTGGTTGTTACGTGTTTACAACTAGCTCATGCTGAGACAGAGACCGTTTTGTGACTAATCGACAGAAGCTGTATCTTTTATTTTATTTTTAAATCATGTTTGTTTTTGTTGATTGAATTACAAATAAAATATTCTCATTCATTCATTTGCAATGGTTTCTCGTAGGACCACGCTGGCGCGATGGCGCGCAGCTCAAGTGCAGGAGTCTGGAGGGCAGAGGGAGCGCCGACCCTTCATAGCGGCCGAGTGCAACAACCTGCACAAAGCGGAGAAATGGAGACTCGAGATTGTCAGGGAAATCGCCAAGAAAGTTGCACAGATACAGAATGGTGAGCTTTTATATTATCTTCTATAATACTAGGCGGGTGCTATTCTAGAGCAAAAATAAATAAATAAAGAATCGCGCCTTCTGTATTTGGAGGCTAAGACACTTCAGGGCCGCGATCACGGTGTGGTAAGGCACGACATTAAGGCTCAAACGTTAGCAGTTGAAACGAGATATAAAGGTATCCCGTACGGGGAAGACATAGGTAGGCTATTTTGAAACCAAGAAAAACACGTGCCAAGCCGCGGGCGGAAGCCAGTTAAACATAAGTTGAAATTAACTGAGTCCGAGGTAATGCTGTCAAAAGGTATTCCTCAGCTTGACTGGACCTACTAAAAAGATTTGATGCACTTTTGTTAATATATCAGGAAGGCTATGGCATTTAAAATTGTTTTGCTATTATTTTTAAGAAAATGTGATAAATTTTAGTAAAAAAATACCTATTATTTAGCTTTCAATATCAAGCAACACCATGGAGGAGACAAACAATGAAGCTGCCGATGAAACTGTTCCACAGACGAAAACTCCAAGTCCTAAATCTCCAAAATCTATAGCAAGCCCTTCTATCCTATCCAAGTCTCCTCAGAAATCTCCTACTAGACAACCTAGTCCTCCCAGGAGTATATCAAACAAAAGTGGCTCGATGCTCGTGAAATCTCCTCGGAATATCGCCGACGCCGTATCCAATCTCGAGCCCAGGGGTATGGACCTCAGCGATCACATCAACGAACTAACCGAAACTGTCAACAAACTATCACAGGACATATCGAACCCACTCGGTATAGTAGACGACAGCAACATCGATAAAATAGCGAACATGAGCAAAGTTCTCACAGACGAAGCAAGTGCTCTGAGACAATCCATAAGGGTCCTATCCGAAGATATAGTCAAGACGAAACAGTTAATCACCGGTCAAACAGTAAAAGAGGATGTCAACTTCCCATACCATCTATTCCTGATTGAAATAATAATTAACAAAATACACATGAAATGTGACTGCTTCGATTTAGATTTCAACAATATGGTTATAACTGCTACCTTTCTGGGCAAACAGCCGGTGGCACTCTACGACTCATCATATGGGATGCTGCATGACTTAAACAAAATAAACGTGGGCAAATCTATACTATTCGCAATGACGTATGATAAAATATGTTGTATCAAAGAGTTCGAAGTCGCGGTGGAACTGACGAAACAGCCGCCTTGCTCGCCGATAGTGCAGAGGATAGGCGAGACGCAAATAGATTACACGAACGAGTTTAATGTGCTGCGCGAAGAACTCTGCAATAAGTGGAAGAATGAGCAGCCAAACGACAGCATTGTTTGCACAACTTCGTCACCGCTGACCAAAAACATGTATTACTTGACGTGCGGTGACGTAGAACACCCCATTGGAGTCATAGAAATTTCTACCCGAATGTCTTTTCTCGGCAAAGAGATCACAACTGCCTTCTCAGGAGCACCGAGGCCGCAAGGCACTTCGGTGATCTCTAAAAACGACCGCGGTATGTCGATGTACGCTTGCCAAAATGTTGAAATGGATGATCAGGGGAAAGTTCTGTTAGATGAAGAAGTATTAAGAAAACCGATGACGTGCCAAAGCTTGCCGTTCTCGGATACATCTGCAATGTCTCCTGTTAAAAGGAGCCGCGATACCGCCTACTGCAATAGCAACTACGATGACGGTAAGTACTCACTTTTAATAATTAGCTATCAGGATTGCACAGACGGGAGTGTAGTCAAGCAACAATGGCTTCAATAATGATAATAAATGTAGGGGCTTTCCCTACATTTATTTATGGGTGACCCTTAAAAAGTTGTTGGGAAAGCCCTGTTAATCGGTAGTCAATGCCTTCTTCTTTCAAAGCATGTTCTTACAATTTATCCAATTTGATTCTTATGCTAATTGTATTTCTCTTTCTAGATGATTTACCCAGATACGACGAAATAGTCACAAAAATGAATGCCAATGAGCTTAAAATTAAAGTGCCAAAAAGCACAAGAGTAGAACGAATGGGAAAATATGATAGAATACAGGAGTTGTGCACATGTGAAGGCACGGGGTATAACACCGGCGACCAACTGCAGTTTGAGCTGCCTCCCGACCTTTGTGGCCCAGACAAGTCCCATAGAACCCACACTTCCAATTTGAAATACACATACAAAGGGTGCGACAAGTCGTGCGAAAATAAAAACAAGAACAAAAAAATAATCAACGTTACACCCACGAACTGCCCTGTACCAGTAGCGATGGAGAAAATGGTTCATCCGCAGAAAGACATATTTATACTGAAGATAGGAAAGAAACTAGAGACCAAAGATAAGAAGACTGAACTCGAGATAGAACTGACTACTCCGAAAGGACCTGACAAGCCAACTGATAAGAAAACTGATCTATCTCAGCAGTGCAGTAGAGATACGCTCAAGTCGAAGGGTGGCAAAAAGGAAAAGAAATCAAAAGGCAAAGGCAAAGATAAGAAAGGTGGTAAAGACAAGAAGGGTGGGAAGAAGAAAGGCAAAAAGAAGTAAAAACAAAAATATAACCATCAATAAGTGTAGCGTTGGCTTTTATTTCATAATTTTCATATCTCATATAACATATAATACGAGAAAAATACATTGTACCTACCGTTGCTGCTAGCAAATTTTATTATTATTGTGAGCTTGGGAATGAAGACATGCTCACTTACAAAATAGGAGCTTTCTAAAACACTGTAAATATCAAATAAATATTAAAATTATTGTTCAAGCTCTTGGTCTTCATTATCAGTCTATTTTATCGAGTACAAAGAGGTAAATCAAGATTTACGTAGTAGAATAAAGGCGCACATTCTAGCTATAGGTGTCCGTCAAGTAAGCAGCCCCGCCATAGAATTTGGTCGTTTCAACTATGCCATGTGTCATATTGAAATGTTGATCTCGATGCCCTAAGTAAAATAAATAGTGTCCCAGTACTTAGGAGATATTTAGGTCTTTCACTGTGGCTGCTATCTTGACGTCAAGCTGGCAACCCCGCTAATTTCGACGAATCTATAGCGAGATATAAGTCATGAACTAAAGGTCACAAAAAATAATTCGTGGCGTTAGTAGCGTCTAGCGTCACTTATTATTTTTTTCTGACCAATAGGTAGAATGTGGCGCACATTCTACCTATACCTATTTTCGAGAATTAAAATAGGCCTTTCGTTGGTTGGCTTTTTTTGAGCAAATTGGTACTCTAATTCGGTGTATTACACGGTGTGTACGTACACCGATTGGCGGAAACGAAACACGAAACTTTGTGTTGGGATCCCCCATAGAGCAAGTATGGGATCCCCTGATCCTTGATATACTTAAGCGTTGACAGCCGCATTAATAACCATTCTTCCAGCGCAGTCGAGTAAAAAGAAAATACTAATAATAATTATTTATGCGGAAAATGCGTTTTACTATTGGTGTCAGTCAAACAAACTCTTATATGAATTTTCTGTACACGATATAAGTAGCATGCGCTAGTATCGTTAGATAGTAGTATCGTCTGACGTGTTGTTTAGGTATAGTTCCTCCCCCCTTCTCTCATACGTACAATGGTGAACAATGAACATGCCTCCTCCAAACGAGGGGGGTTTGGCCATAATCGCAGTTTTAAGCTCCGCACGTCGTTTTCCAGGATAACATCCTCTGTATGTTATTCCAGAAATCTACCTATTTGTAATTGTTACACAGAAACATAACAGGAGTTTGGAGCCGATTTATCCATCTAACGTGATCAACGTTAGATGGATAAATCGGCTCCAAACTCCAATTTTAACATAGGCTAAAGGCTTCGCCTCATTTTCATAGTTGACAAAAATGACGCAATAAAGAAGCGATCCTACTGGTCGGCTGGAAACATAGCAACGTATCATATCTCTGGTGGAAAGGCAGCCTTGATGCCTCTAGGTAGGCTAAAGGCGAATGAACGATGAACCTCAAAACATAAAATCTGATTCATCTAATATGTATGTAACGTATGTATTAGGTAAATCAGTTATTTATTACCCATAGCACAGCTCTGCTTACTTTGCGGCTAGATGATGCTGTGACTGTCTAGCATTATTAATTTGTTTTATCTGATCTTTCCAGCTGGTCTTGGCGAGTTCCGAATAAGAGACCTGAACGATGAGATCAACAAACTGATGCGCGAGAAGCGGCACTGGGAGGTGCAGATCAAAGCGCTGAACGGGCCCGACCACGCCCGGGTCGGGCCGAGGATGCTCGACCAGGACGGGAAGGAAGTACCCGGGAACAGGGGGTACAAGTACTTTGGAGCCGCCAAGGATTTACCAGGTAAACAGGATTTTTGCAAACTCAAAATGTCATATATCCTGACTTTATTTCATGACGACCTGTATGGCTCAGCGGACCATCACATAACATAACAAATGTTATGATGGTTCCAAACCAGAACCATCGTAACAAATGTTATTATGGTTCAAAGTAAAAGTTAAGTGTGCCGTTCAAATAAACGGCGCGGCGCACCGTTTTCCGCCGAACATAGAAATAAGAATATTTTATTTGTAACTCAAACAAAAACAACATAACACAGCTAAATGTAACTGTAACTACGAACATTTTCGATAAAGTAAAAAAACAATTGAAATTGGTTCATCCGCTTGGGAGTTACGATGCCACAGAGAGACACACAGATACACACGTCAAATAATTAACATCCCTCTTTTTGGCGGGTCCGTAATAAAATCATATGTCGGTTACTCTGTCATACGTATTGTATGTAGCATGATAAAAACTAAGAGAAATGCCACTGGGAGCATGTATTTGAAAATGGTCATAAATCATGGAACGAAAGCCTGATTTTCCTTTGGTCTAAGATTGGAACAGGAGGTATTTATACCTCAGGTATGATGTCGTATTTCTAAAATAATATTATATGGGATACATTGTACCACAATGTATCCATTTAAACATTGCAATATGTATCCTACGACAAGAATGAAGGGGGACTGCTCGCGCAGAACCATCTTCGTTAAGGCGCTTGTATGCCTCAAACTAGCGCCTTTTCTTTCATATAATTACGCTTATCAAAGGAATTTTTAAAAGTCAATTATACAGTTTATTAAATTTTGTCAATTGTACAGTAAATTGTATACCTATCATTAGCTGTATTTTAATGCCCATAAAATAGTTTTCTTTTATTTCCTTTATGGAAAATAGCGAAGTTGCTCTTGGTGGCCACCAAACTCTGTTTTCTCTTCTCCGTCTAAATTATACGAAAATAAACTACTTCAGAGGGATTATAAAAAAGCTTACAATGGGTATCACAAACTGTACATTGGATATTTGAAAATTCTTGTGTTTAACGTAATTATAAGTAAAAATAGGTGGCGGCGCTAGTGTGCGGCATACAACCGCCTTAATAAATAACACAAACGTCGGAAAGATTACCCACCTGTGTGTAAAATTCGGATGATGATCTCAATAAATCGGCCTAGTATCAGTAGTCCGATGATGCTGATTAATACAGATCATCGGACTACTGAGCCTTTTAGTCCCATTACACATTTCAACTTTCCCAAAAAAAGAAATGCATTAACTTCAGTTTATTTTTTCCAACAATATCCGAAATGGATTTTGGAGATTTGGACCGAAAAACAAAATCAAATGACTTGAAATCGAGGAATACGTGGGCAATATATTATGTCAAACGAAATGCCTTCTCATGATGATAAAATTACAAAATTTTTACTTATTTCCAAAAACAATGGATGACGGCTAATTTTATCGACAAAAGGTGCGTATTTTCGAAACGTCATCGAACAAACAATGTGGTCGAAGCGTGGAATTTTACAATCAATGGTCTAATTAACAAAAATCCTAGTACTTATGTTGCAAATTTTAAACGTCATAACATAAAAGATGATGACACCCTCGCGATTTTAAAAGCCGAACTGATGAAAAGATTTGGAAAATCAATTTCTGAAAGAAACAAAGGGAACACAGAAGATAAGTTTAAAAAAATAAACTGAAGTTAATGCATTTCTTTTTTTGGGAAAGTCGAAATATGTAAGTATCGGACTAAAAGGCTCAGTAGTCCGATGATCTGTATTGATCAGCATCATCGGACTGATGAAACTAAAAAGTCTCATCAGTCCGATCATCGGACTAAATCATCGGACTACTGATTCTAGGCCAATAATGGTATTAACTTGTACCCAGGTGTCCGAGAGCTATTCGAGCAGGAACCGCCGCCGCCGCCGCGGCGCACGCGCGCCGACCTCATGCGCGACGTAGACGCAGACTACTACGGGTATAGAGACGACGATGACGGGATACTGTTGCCGATTGAGAAGGAGGCTGAGAAAGATGGTAACACTACTATAGTAAATAATAATAAAATATCTCTATGTCGGGACAAATGTTTGTAAGATCTACAGATATTTGTTCAGGGTGTTCTGGATGTTTTCTATGTATAATAAAAAATATCTATCTGTGTAGTGTATTGTATTAAGTTTATCAGTTATCTAGTACCCATAACACAAGCTCTGCTTAGCTTGGGCCTAGATAATGCTGTGTGAATTGACCAGCATTATTTGATGATCATTTTGAGAGAGTGATCATCATAGTAAACAGACGTTTGCCGGGCCACTCTGAGAACCAGGGTTGCCCACAGCGGCGATGAGATGAGAATAAGAGTATAACACCCCAATACTCAAACGCAACTCACATTTAAGCACGCCTCAAGTCGTGTTTTTGTGACAGTTTTCAAGAAAATCAAAAATTTATATGCGAAGGTTTTGAATATGAGCTTTCTCATGCGAATCGTAGATGTAGAACAGATTTTAGGACAATGATGATGGAATTCTGCTGCCGATTGAGAAGGTACCTTACTTAATTACTTGGGGATCATTACTTGGGGTTGGAATCCGGGTGGCCTAGGAAAAGCTAATGTAATTTTTTTCTCTTTATCAGCAATCGCGAGAGCTGTTGAGGAATGGAAAGCCAATAAGGAACAGAACAAAGACCAAGATGTGACAGAGGAAGAGAATATTTATCCAGAAGATGTGAGTATGGAAAGATGGCGACATATTTTTGACGTGACAACGTCTTATAATTCGATAGAGCCGGCTGCACGCACGAAAAAACATGACTCATGCGGCGTTACCTCGGTCTAAGGCGTTACCTCGCTCTGAGGCGTTACCTCGCTCTGAGGCGTTCCATGTAAGGCTTTAAGTGCAAGCGAGAGCGCTCGACATCCGTCTCTCTCCTACTTGAGTGAGCGATGCGTCTGCGTGGACAGCTGCTATACCATAGTACATTTACATGTTTTGATCGAGTATCAAATGCTACCATTCCATCAGTATTTTCTTAAGACGTTGTCACGTTCAACTATCGTCAGTAAACCGACTTTACAGACAACCAATTTTTTTTTTATATTGTTTTTAAATGTGACAATATCTGCATGTCTAAGTGGGGTCTTATCTGACCTTCTTGTTGGCGGCCCGCCGACGTCGGTGTGTAGACTCCAATCAAAATAAAAAAATCAAAAACTCTTTATTTCCATAAATACCTACAATAAATGTACACTTACAATTGCTATACAATCACAACATTTAATAGTGGAACAAGCTTATTGCTTATTAAAATAAGCAATAACTCTTATTTCTCTTTTTTGTCTGCCTATACCTACTTTCTGTTCAAAAGAGAAAGTAGGCAGACCAAGAAGAGAGAGAATGTGACTTACCTTTGTGTGTTGCAGTAGCATTGTATGCTTCATCTATCTTTAAGCAAGTATTTTTCCTTCCAGCCGGAAGACAAACGACTGGAGGACGATGAAGAAGAGCTGATCACTTCAACCTCGACGTCCCTGGTGGCCGTACCGTCTCAGAAGGACATTGAAGAAGCGCTCTTAAGGCGTAAGAAACAAGAGCTACTCGAGAAATACGGTTGTTTAGACGTTAAGATGGAAAGCTGACCGTAGTTTGTAAGGAATTTGAGTAGAGTTAAGAAAATATACTAAGCTTATTCAGAGATTTGTTGTTTACCTTCTTATAGCTAAACGAATCGCTCATCGATCCATACAAACGTGGAAAGGTAACTACTACGCTGTTTGATGTTGACCATCCAAAACTAAGGATAGTATCAATTTATCTCGCCATTATCTATGTCGGTACACACCCGAAACCGTAAAAAAAGTAAAAATCAAATAAATACAAGCTTCTAAACTTTCGTATTTCAACACCGATTTTAGCCCAACTTTGGGCGAAAATAAATAACATACGGAGAAAGAAAACTCTAAAATAAAGCCCGTACCGACATAGTTTAATTATTCAAAAGTTGAAATAAATTTATTTTGAAAAGATAGGTACTTACTCTCAATAGTTTTTCTATAATAACCCTTGTGCTAAAAGTCTGTTCCCATTTTTTTACGCGGCCGTTTTACGAATAAATTTATGTGCATTTCATCAAGCGCGTGGAAATTTCTATTATATCCAGGTGTGATGGCATACATTTAGGCCGCGCCCCCTGATGAGTTGGACCGGACGACTTGTGCAGCCGAATTAACATAGTTCGAAAAAAACGACAAAAACCCAATAATAATAAATAACAGCAAGAGAAAATCAATTTTACTCGTACGATCTACTTATTGTGATGCTATCGCTAAATAAAACTTTCGCACGGCGACGAAGGGGCGGCACGACGTCGTGCTGGGCAGCGGAGGAAGTATGAAGTTCCGACCCAAGTGCCAGGAACGTAGTCATAGGATCTTTGTGCCATGTTAATTCGGAACTCGGAATTAGTAGGTACCTACGTCCTGCCTAGGCATCAAAAAAATAGAAATATATAGCACGGCTTGACAAACTACAACTCACGACTCGATTTGACGTAACTAATTGCAGCGCCTATTATTCTCGTCGGAGAGATAATTATAAGCTCTGCTGAAATCGTAGATCCATCTGTGTCAATTAGAAAAATCAGCGCACAAGATAGAGTAGCTATTTTTCTATGCAATGAGCTGGCAACATAATAATACGTCACCACAATCGATCGAAAAGATTTGAAAATCCGCTCCAAATCAAAGCGCGAAAGAGCATAACGAACCTTGAGATAAAAGACTGACCTCGGTTATAAAGGACGCGACCTCGCCTCAAGGTTGACCTTGCCGCGAAGGCAACCGAGAAGGTCAACCTTGCTGATATTAGGTGACCTTACTTCCCAAGGTTTGCGAGTGTGATTTCCGTATATTATCTTTGATGAATTTGACGCAGGTGACGTTCGACGCAGACGATAAAATGTTGAGGTAGGTTGCCGACTTATACAAGTCCGATAGTAGGCATCTCGCTACTAAATCGTATATTACACACACAGTCGATTACCGATCATGTTTCTAGATTATTTTTATTGTCTGTCGTTCCTAAAATAATAACCGAGGGCAAATATAATAAAATAATTTCAATACTTTTGCAATTATTTATTTTTGAACAATAGTATTTTGGGTCATACGCTATTTCCTAAGCAAAATATACACAATATCTAGAAGATACCTCTTAAGAATCACTGAATTGATACAATCAAGCAGATGAAAAAAATAATCGAGACAAGTATAAAAATAAATTGGAATAAGTACTCGTTGTGCTATTTTAAACTATAATAATTTGTTTATCTAAGCTCCTTTAAGAGCATCACTGGCCCATATGATAGTGACTAGGGAACAGTCGAGAAGTATGTACCTATCACAAGCGAATTTAAACCTTATCCCCATAGAAAAAGATTAATTACGTCCCCCCCCCCCAACCCTAAACAGCTAAAACATCCTTGCAAAAATAAAAACATACCGAAATAAAGGCTCACTCAGACTAAACCGCAAAAAATTATTGACAAAACTATAAAGGCTTTAGTATTCGAATGCATTTCATAATACCCAAATGTTATTTTTATTTCGTAATTATATCTTCTCTAGGTCTATTATATTGCATTTATATTTAATTATATTTAACAGGTTATAACCATAAGAACTTAGTTCTTAAGAATATAATTTGTACACACAAATAATTCTGAACATAAATTGAAATAAAAAACTGACCTTTAAAAAAATCTACTAATCACCGACCTCTTAACAAATGGAACTATGAATTCAATACTTTAGTCCTGGGTGCTAAGCAATATAAAACTTAAATACGACGAATACTAATACTACGCACATTCTCACACGAAGTAACCATTTAGTCGCTAAACAGCCGAGAGATTCCGTTAGGATCCATATTAATCAGTTGTGATTCCGACCGATCCTGAAGTTACCAAATTAATCATTTATGGTTGTGAATTCCGACCGATCCCGTTAATTTACCTTATTAATCAGTTGTGGTTGTGAATTCCGACCGATCCCTTTAGGTTATCATATTAATCTGATGTGGTTGTGAATTCCGAATGATGCTGTTAGGTAACCATATTATTCTGATGTGGTAGTGCATTCCGAATGATGCTGTTAGATTACCACATTAATCAGTTGTGTTTGTGAATTCCGACCGATCCCGTTAGGTTACCATATCAATCAGTTGTGGTTGTGAATTCCAACCGATCCCGTAAGTTAGCATCTTAACCAGTTGTGTGGTTGTGTATTCCGACCGATCCCGTTAATTTACCTCATTAATCAGTTGTGGTTATGAACTCCGAACGATCCCATTAGGTTACCATATTAATCAGTTGTGGTATTCGCTATCGAAAAGTTGCGGAAAACGGATTACATCGGCGACAAAAACTTGGTTTCTTAGTATCTCGTGTAAAAATGTGCTAACTAAATTAGGAATGTACAAACTTAACATTATCATAAGCTCTTAAACATAAGGGAATAAACTTTAGAACTATACAATTCATAAGCATAATATGCCTCACTTTATAACTTTTAAGTTTATATTATATTTACTATTTCTATGTAGGAAGTACCTTTTTATGCCTCTATATTCTGGGTTAAGTTTTCTGTACTTTCCAATTTATGACCAGACTAGCTTCTGCCCGCGGTTTCGCTCTCGTTTTTTGGAATAAAAAGTAGCCTATTAATCCAGGTACTTTGTGTGCAAAATTTCAGCCCGATCTATTCAGTAGTTTTGGCGCTGTCTTCAGCCAAACATTTCAACGGCACAAACGTTCGCCTTTATAATAAATAGGATTTTAGGGTCATAAACGTTTTTTTTAACCAAATTTAGTATAACCAACTATATTATAGTATAACGTAGGTACTTAAAGAATGGGATTGAGAATGACGTCAACTGCCAAGCTGATTCGCTCAGATCGGATTCGAAATGAGCATGAGAGCAGGTTATACTTTCAATTTTAAATCAACTCTAAGCTAACAATATATTTATATCATCAATATCATCATACATACTGGGCATTTGTTGTTATAAACTAACACTTTCGTAGCCCAAGACTCACATGTGGATTTCGATTACGTACTAGCATTAATACGTACGCAGCCCGCCCCTGCTGGTCGCGTCGCAGAGGCTAGGCAGTGAAAGCGTTAACTAGAGTTTGTTACCGAATAAGTACCAATATAGTATTCTTTATACATTACTTTACAATAAAGTTTTAAATCTGGAGCTATTTCATATTATAACAGCACATTCAGATTTTCTAAGTAAATACCTACTAAATTACGTAGATAGCGTTCACAGATAGATTCTACCGCACAATATACATTGGAAAAAATGTAGATCAATGTTTGAACCAATTTTATGGCCTTCAAAGTTATTTTGGACAGATGGTTCTAGAAAATAAGAATCCTGCAACTTTTTAAGTATCAAGGCAGAAAAACCAACACCGGTACTACACTTGCGAGCTTTAAAATGGAATCGCTTCATCGCGAGTTGATCAAAACAATTTTTTTACAATTTATGTACAATGAACTATAGATTGTGGTATATCATTTGAAAGGTAATTTTGTTACCTTTCAAGTGATATCAAGAAGATTTAAAATTAATTAAATTGACTACCTAAATTTTGGGAATTATTGCAATAGGTCGAAGTTGCATCTATCGGCTTCTATCGGCGCCGGAGCTGGATTAGCTGGATTTCTCCCTCGCTGTTTTAGCTCGTCCCACATATGCCAGATTGGATTCAAGTCAGGAATAAGGGCTGGCCAGTCTAGTGTGGGAATGCCGACATGGAAGACGTCTGTCGGTACTGTCTAGTCACTGCTGCGGTGTGGCAGCGGACATTATCGTGCATTAAATCAAAATTTATCGTCGCCAATAAATCCTGCGTAAGGGAAAACATAACTTAACTCATAGTTCACTGCAAAGAAATTGTAAAAATTAGTCTTGAACAACCCTTGAAGCGATTCCAGTTTAAAGCTCGCAAGTGTATAAGACCAAATCACCAAGAACCTACAATGTGACTTTTAATCTCCCTCACGTTGCCAACTCTAGCAGTGTTTTGTTTTCTGTTATAGTTAGAATGAAGCAAAACAAAAGACGACCAATCTAACTTTTATCCCTCTCAACTTTGAATAATTGGTAAGCGGCAATGTTACTGTGGGACTAAGCAACCGCCGCACTGCAAGCGCGCAGGTTGGTCGGTATCTTGGCGCCTTGCTAAGGAGACTAAAACCGCTACAACCTACGCATTTACGGTTCGGCCGTGGCTCTAGTCTTTTTCTGGCTTATGCTACTGCTCCTACCTGTATTAGCGTTGGAGTTAGTGTTAATTTCCATTTACGCGATAATTAAGGCGCTAAAATTTTATTTACTATTTTTTTGCTAAAATTTACGTAACAACGCCGTCAAATAAGGTAATTCCTAGTGAAATAACGCGTTAACTGCACAACAATAGTTTTTTGTATTAGTTTGGTAGATTTTTGTACCTATTTGTTTAGATGGATACGGTAGTAGGTATCACATTAGGAAATCTTTTTTAATTTTCGTATGTTACAGGAAATGATAAAGACAGGAAGAAACGCCGTCATGTATCTCTAACTGCCGAGCGATTCTTGTGATTGAAGTTTTGGATTCCAAGTTAAGGATGGTTCCATTTGGAGTAATTCCAGGAACTCTAACGCTTTTTCATTGGATCATTCGATTGCTGCCATAATGCAGTCCGCAAAACAACACGCACCACACATCCTTTCCCTGCGCATGCGGCCCGCGGAATGAGACGGCGTTAATGCCAACATCGCCTAGTGCGCTAAACTACGCGCTAAAACCCTTTGATGCGTGGAAAAACCACACTGATCTATAGCGTAGCCTCTAATGCCATTTACAAGCTCTGTTTAGCTTGGGGCTAGATAATGCTGTGTGAATTGTCCAGCATTATTTATTTATTTATTTAAAATGCCGTATGAACACGATAAAATCTTGGCCACATCTGCGTACCGCCCTAATTAACGTGTTAATTTACGCGTCAGGACGCAGGTGGAGCAGTAGCATCACGATGAGCATTTAAGAGAGGAAACCACGTCGCTTAACGATTGCTTAAAGATAAGAGAAACTTTTAAGTAACTAGGTAGAGGTTAGCAGCGTTTATAAGAAAAGTTATTACGTAGTTTATGAGAATAACAAATGCGGTCTTGTTGCTAAAATCACTGGAACAAGTTCTGCTGTTTCGCATCACCCTCGAAGTCAGTCCATGCGTTGTTCAACTCCATGAATATCATCTTCGCTATATTTTCATTTGATGTCCCCATTTGCTGAAAAAAGAATAAAAAAATAAATAATGCTGGACAATTCACACAGCATTATCTAGCCCCAAGGTAAGCAGAGCTTGTGTTATGGGTACTAGATAACTGATATACTTATAGATGATATTTTTATTATTATACATAGAAAACATCCAGAACACCCTGGACAAATGTTTGCAGATCGTACAAACAATTGTCCCGAGGCGGGAATCGAACCCGCAACCTCCTGCGTCGCAGGCAGACCTTAGCCCGCTACGCCACAGAGGTCGTCAATACATATATTGGAATGGCTTCCGTCAATAGTTTTTTTCTGGACATTTCCCCCAGATTAATCTATCCCCAAAAGTATAACATTTGGTTATGTTTCAAATGACTGGCGGACCATCGCTTACTTTGCCGCAAAGGTCAAATAAGGAACTACTGGTCCGATTTTAGAAATTCTTTCATTAATAGAAATCTACATTCCAAAGTTCTATTTATACAATGCAAAATTTAATTTAAAACCCGCCACACAGAAACCGTGGCCAGGCCGGAGGCGACGGCGTGCGGGTTGTATGATATGAATTTATGAGAGACATATGATCATTAACATTATGTTAGCCCACTGCTGGAAATAATCCTCCCCTGATGGGCGCCACAGTGCCCGGTCTTCAGCTTGCAGCGTCCAGTATCTGCCAGCAGTCTTTCGCAGGTGAACATCCCACCTACCCGCATGTCATCTTATACTACGTTTGCCGAGTAGCGGTCTCTACGCAAGAACACGTTTCCCCTGCGGACATCAGCGAAAAAAAAAATTGCTATGACGCATCGTTTACGAGATGTATGCAAAAACCCTTACTTCTATGGAATCGTTTAGAGGTTATTTATATCCCATGGGAACTGATTCACAGGATAAAAAGTTAAAGCCTAAGATTTGATTCCACATCTTTGCAAAATTTCAGCTCGATCGGTTCAGTCGTTATGGCGTGAACAGGTAACAAACATCCAAACTTTCGCATAAATAATATTGGTGTGATGCGAGATGTATGCAAAAATCTACAAAATTAATTCATAATTCTTTATTGCACAAAAAAAAACATGGTACAAGTAGAACATTTACAAGGAAAAATAATGGCAAAGGCGAGCTTAACCTTAAATAGAGTTTCCAGCAAACCTTATTGGGAGAGAGAAACAAGTTTGTGAAAGTGGGTACATGTGCTTAAACAAAGGATACAAGATTTAATTTTAACCTACTTATTAAATAGACTACACAATAATAATACAATACATAAAATACTATAACTTAACAAATACTATATTTATATACATACATAAATTGAATAAATATATTAAATACTACAAAATCATAAAGATAGGTAATGCTCTTTGACTTTACGCTTGAAAATGAAGAGAGAGGGGCTGGCACGAATATCATGAAAAAATATCATCAAAATTAATCTTTGTGTCTCGTCCTAGGGCTCACCTCACAGGTTTTATCAGCTTTCATTAAGGCTAAACGAGTCGCTCATCTTTCCATACAAACGTGGCAGGGTAACTACTACGCTGTTTGAAGTTTATTTCGTCATTATCGACACCGACATAGTTTAGTTATTCAAAAGCTGAAATACATTTATTTTGAAAAGATACTCTCAATAGTTTTTCTATAATAACCCTTGTGCTACAAGTCTATTCCCATTTTTTTACGCGGCCGTTTTACCAATAAATGTATGTGCATTTCATCAAGCGCGCGGTAATGTTTATTATGTCATCTAAAAAATGAGATCTTTGTGCCTCGTCCTAGGGCACACCTCACAGGAGACTAGGACGAGGACTTTTAATATGTTCAGTTCCGAAATCAAACTTTCTGCTTTCGACTTTTTCACCCAACCCCCTCTTTCGAGCACTCATTGAGTGGACTAAAAGGAATGTAAGCACGCCCAAGACAATGACAGCTTTATCCACGACTAGACGATCGCCTCGCGGCTTCACCCGCGTAGTTCCCGTTCCCGTGGGAATTCCGGGATAAAATATAGCCTATGTCACCCCCTGAAAAGTAAGCTTCCTAACGGTGAAAGAATTTTTCAAATCGGTCATGTAGTTTCGGAGCCTATTCAATACAAACAAACAATCAAATCTTTCCTCTTTATAATATTTTAAGTATAGTATAGAAGAGAATACTCCACTATTCTAAACCTTACCTTATCGGGATGCACAGCTAGGCAGGCCTTCCGATAGTTCCGTTTAACATCAGCCGGGGTGACCAGTTGCGACATGTCGCAGCGGTTCCACCGACAGTCCTCCCACACCACAGTGTGGAGGGAACAGAGTAGGGCGCGAATGTTGTCTTTCTTTCCTTCCACCTGTCGGTAAAATTATTTATTTACTTATTTATTTATTTTTGCTTGCATGTACAGTCAGCTGCACAGACATGTATACACTTCCTAGGTGTAACTTATATTTTACTCGGAACTTTTTAAATAAAAGGACATGCAAACGTTTTTCGTACAAAGTAGTCATCGTACTTCGTCAGAATGCGGTACATAAATTCTCACAGTTACTATACACTTACTATTTAGTCAAATTGAAAACTTGGGAGTGTATACTTATTTTTGCAGCCGACTGTACATTCATTCTTAGATCTAAGTGAATGGTTAGTAGACTAGACTTACCACTAGCTAGGTACATGCACCCTGAAAGGGCACTGCAAAACTGAGTTCGTACGTACTTTATTTACCTACACCAATTAAATTACAAGGTTACTTTTGGATTCGTTCACATGTAAAGATTATTCAACAAAAGGAACGGGAAAAATACCCGACAGAATCTAGTAATCAGCTAATCACTCTAATATTATGAACTAACTGCCCGCGGCTGTGCACGCGTTGTTTCTATGGAATCGTTTAAAGGTTATTTATATCCCATGAAAACTGATTCACAGGATAAAAGTAGCCAGTGTTTGATTCCAAAGCTTAGAGCTACATCTTTGCAAAATTTTAGCCCGATCGGTTCAGTTGTTATGGCGTGAAGAGGTAACAAACATCTATATGCCTAAACATCCAAACTTTCGTATTAGCGTTGTTTCTATGGAAACGTTTTAAGATATCTTCTATCCCATGGGAAGTGATTTATGGGATACAAATCGCCTATATTTGATTCCAGGGTTAGACTTACCTGTATGCAAAATTTCAGCCTGATCCGTTCTGTAGTTTTTGCGTGAAGAGGTACACTTTTGCGTGAAGAGAGGTTTTTGCGTGAAGAGAACAAACATCCATTCATCCATCCATCCAAATTTTCGCATTTATAATATTAGTGTGATGCGAAAATTTAGATGGATGGATCGATGTTTGTTACTTTCTTCAGGGCAAAACTACAAAACGGATTGGGTTGAAATTTGGTCTAAACCTGAAATAACACATTGGCTTTATATCCCATAAATCATGGAGGGCGTTCTGGATGTTTTTTATCTATAATATAAAAATGAATCGCAAAATGTGTTGGTAAGCGCATAACTCAACAACGCCTGGACCGATTTCGCGAATTCTTTCTTTGTTGTGTTTGTTATTGTCAGGAGAAGGTTCTTATGAAAGAAAAAATTAAGAAAGTTGGAAACATAAATTTCCACGGGGGCGAAGCCGCGGGGCGCAGCTAGTGTATAATAAAAACATTCTATCTATGTAGTGTATTGTATTATGTATATCAGTTATCTATAATAGCACCCATAACACAAGCTCTGCTTAGCTTGGGGCTAGATAATGCTGTGTGAATTGTCCAGCATTATTTATTTTTATTTATTATTATTATTATTCTATTTTACTTAGTGCAGATTCTTCGAACAATAACATACCCAGTCTAAAACCTTCAGTTTCTCCGGATCCATTTCCTTGACCATTTCCTCTTTCCTCATAGCATTCATTGTCCTAGGCCCCGCGTCGCGTTTGCTCGCGAATTGGTACCCTTGGCTTCCGAGGAGGTCGCCGAAAACGTCGCCGGGCTTCTTCGGCTTGTCGTCGGGAGATTTAGCTGGCTCGAAGTGGGCCCGACTGGGGAAGAAAATTAAGTGTTTTCATTGAATTTTTGATGTGAAAGGTCTTTCAAATCGGCTAACGAAAACCGGAATGTAACGAAAATGTAAAATGGTAAGACTAATAAGCAGTTTTTTTTTAACTTTGGAAGCAAAGCATCTACTGGTATTATTTAATAATTTAGAGGATAGAAGTCATTACACGGTAGCATATGCGTGCGACCTCTGTGCCAGTGTGGTGATTTGCGCTGTATAACGACTTGCAGCGAACAAAGCCATATTCCCTCACATCACAGTGTTGCAAGCGAGCTGCGTTTTGTGTACATGTTATGACAGAGTGGCGAGCGAAGCGAGTCGCGCAGTGTCACGACTTGCCGTACCAACCTTCGCTCGCCACGCTGTGCTTCCCTCTAGCACGCAGAAGATCTTTCATGTACTAGCTACTCACCTATAGTCGGGCTGATGCGCAGGCGAGCGCGCCGGCGTGTGCGGCTGATGCGCCGGAGTGTGCGCGGGCGACGCTCTCGGAGTCGCCATCGGAGTGGTGGCCGGTCCCATAGACCCCGGCGGTCCTGACGAACCAGGCGGTGCCATAGAGCCTGACGGACCCATAGACCCAACCGTGGGCATCGAGGCGCCCATGGGCGGAATGGTGGCGCCGAGTAGTCCGAGGTCGGCGAACGGATCTTTCTTTGTGCTTTGAGTTTGTTCTAGTGGAACGCTTTGAGATCGACCTGTAATATAAATAAAATATTAAATTGATTGACAATCCAGATATTGCTGTTAGGAAGTGGAAGGCGAGAGATTACCAAGTGTTCCAATGTTCAAATAAATGAACTGAACTAATCTCCGCGTCCTTGACGCTTTCACTCACAGTTGCTTGAGCCGTCTGGCTCAAACCCAATTTGCCTGAAGTCATGTGTCGTGCGCGACACGAAGTTTTGATACAAATAACTTTTCAAGTCATTTGATTGGCCCAAATTTACTTTGGGCCGCTGAGCCACACAAGTTCAAAGCAAAATGATCAATATAAAGCTGACAGCAATTTTTATTACCAGTGGGTTATGTTTTTTTCGAGTGTTTCTATGTGGTTATCTGATACTCTTTATTACCTCGAAGGGTATCAAAATATTCGTCTTAACTCCATACGGTTCTTTCTTAGCTACATTTTGTAGGAATTGTGTCTTCTCATAATGCTAAAAAATGTGAAAAAGTATGGTCAAGTTTTTTATCAATGCTTACCCTCGTCCACAATTTGTTGCGGCGCCAGCAAAGGCTCCTGCTTCGGCAGCGGCTCGTTGAGACCGAACGGGTCAAAGTTCATATCACTCGAGTTGGGAAGGCGCTCCTTTTCAGTGGGGGGTGCGGGGAGGTCTCCAAATATGGGTTCGGATGTGAAAGGCTGCAAATAACAATAAATAAATAAATAAATAAATAATGCTGGACAATTCACACAGCATTATCTAGCCCCAAGCTAAGCAGAGCTTGTGTTATGAATGAGTACTAGATAACTGATATACTTAATACAATACACTAAATAGATAGATATTTTTTATTATACATAGAAAACATCCAGAACGCCCTGGACAAATGTCTGCAGATCGTACAAACATTTGTCGCGGGAATCGAACCCGCAACCTCCTGCGTCGCAGGCAGACCTTCGCCCGCTGCGCCACAGGGGTCATCATATTTTATAAATATTTCTTTTAAATACTACAAAACAATAACCGTTGTGCGCACAAGGACGCAGTACGGGCGCAACGCGAACCGCTCTCACTCTGCTGAAGTCCCTCGTTAAGGGATAAAACCTTGGTGTTCTTCCAACACAAACTAGGTTCGTAGTTAACCCGCTTACATTCATAATGAACAATAACTGACTTCAAAATCGTCAGCCTTAACAAACCTTAAACAATGTTTAAAAATATTAGGGGTTTAATTCAAAGATACTATATCCATTACACCAATTTTGCAAATAATCGAAAACCCCCTTAGATTTTACTATAAAACTATAAATAAATAATAATAGCTAAAACACTCATGATCACATCACCTTTCGAAACAATAATTTGTTTTATCAAAATCGTTTCCTCGATTTGGGAGCTACAATACCACACACACATATACAAATTACTGATACACTCATTATACTTCTAATAATCCCACCGTTTGGTCGCCTAAAACTCAAGAGGACAAATACAATCACTTTTTCATCTCCTAGCTACATAAAAACTTACCTGGGGACAAATGTTTGTACATCTACAAATATTTATTCCGGGTGTTATATTTTGTTTTATACACAGAAAATACCCAGAACGTATTTTTTATGTATAGTACATAGTTTGTAAACTATCTACCTATGTAATGTATTTGTATTAAGTATATCATATAATACCCATAACACAATCTCTGCTTAGATTGGGGCTGGATGATGCTGTCTGAATTGTTCCGCATAGTTTATTTCATTTGTAAGACATACCTCTGGATTAGCAGCCACCGCACCACCCAGGAAATCTCCGAAAGTATCCACGGGTTTCTCCATCATTCCGAAGAAGTCGAACGAGTCGTTGCTCTTTAGTTTCTTCTCATTCTGCGGGGCTTCCGGCTTAATATCTGGTACAAAATAAAAAAATAATTATACAGAAAAGGAAATAACAGGAGTTTCCACTGTTCAGCAAGGCTATTCAAACTCTCCGCTACCGAGTCATCGATATGGAATCTGACACAATATTATAAAGAGGAAAGATTTGATTGTTTGTTTGTATTGAATAGGCTCCGAAACTACTGGACCGATTTGAAAAATTCTTTCACCGTTAGGAAGCTTACATTTCAGGGAGTGACATAGGCTATATTTTATCCCGGAATTCCCACAAGAACGGGAACTACGCGGGTGAAACCGCGAGGCGATCGTCTAGTTTAAAATATTTTAGCAGTTTTTAATATTTTCTGCGTTCTGCACGGAACTAAACTACCAGAAAAGTAGTTTTCCACAAATCGTAGACCATTTTCTACGAACCCATGTTAGAATTAAGTATGTTATAACGTAGTTTTGGAAATATATTGATTTTTAGTAATAAAGCTCTTACATAGTTAATGATTATATCGGGTATTTATCGCGTACCTTTTGTTTTAAGCTCTTACATTTAATTGCTACCAAAGTAGCCCAAACCGAAATTTGCTAAAACATGGGCTCCTAGAAAAAGAGTTATTATTTATGAAAAACTACTTTTTTGGTAATTTTATTCCTTGAAAAACGCAGAAAATATAAACCGCTGAAATATTTGAACTTCGCGCGAATTTGTGTCAGATTCTGTATCGATGACTCGGTAGGGGAGAGTCTGAATAGCCATGAAGGAGGTATTTTTTAAGTGTGTGATCCGTCATATAGATTTTGTTCGTCGAAACTTCTAAGTGCTTACTATGTGAGCCTAAAGAAATAAAAGTTCACCAACATAGGCACCTCATCAACATAGGCCTCCCCCAAACGACGCCACAAATAGAGGTTCTGAGCCGCCTCCATCCATCGACCACTACAATGACGTCGGTCCATCGAGTGGGAGGTCTTGCCACATTACGTTTCGCATTGCATCGCGGTCGCCACTCGAGAAACTTTACTCCCCAACGGTTCTGCGAGCTATATGGCCTGCCCATCGCCAATTCTGAGAGCTTTGTCGGTTACTTTGGTTCTTCTACAGATTTCCGAATTCCAGATTTTCGCGTAGAGAAAAACCGAGGATAGCTCTCTCCATTTGCTTCTCAATCTCAATTCACATCTCGGTCATAAAAATAGGATTCTTTAGTTTTGTCAGGCGAACAGTGCAACATTCACAAAATTGACTGCTACAAACCCTCGTTGTGTAACTACTACACAAGCAAATTGAAGAAAGCAGGATTAAGGCTACGGATACGAAGTCAGCGGGCCCGGGGCGGCGGCGGCGACACGGCGGTATAGATTTATATGGAACTGGCCACGAAGGTAGCGGCGCGGGGAGCGGCGCGGGTCTGCTTTACCGCGCCGCTCCCCGCACCGCCGCCGCCGCCCCCGCCCCGCAATACTTCGAGACCGAGGTCTAAGTGTCATCCATCAGCTTGGACCTCCCATTGGACTTTGAACTTACCAGGTTGCGGTGTCAGGTTAAGGAAGTCCGCGGTAGAGGGGCCGGTCGCTTGGCCTCCGGGGGTTGGCGGGGGCTGCGGCCGCGGCGGAGGAGGCCGTGATGGCTGCGGAGACGCGCGGGGGGGACGCTCCGGTTCCCTTTGCGGGTAGTCTGCTGTCACTGTCATATGAACACAACATTTAAATAGCTTTGGCTTTTAGTTACATAGCGTTTGGATGAAGTTGTTATTAGTATTTACAACAAAATACATGAAAAATAATTTAGGTGTAAGTATACCAATCATCTAGTATCTGTAACACAAGCTCTGCTAAGTTTAAGATTAAATGATGCGGTGAAATATCCGGCATTATTATAGTCTAGCTCCCGCCCGCCGATTCGGATGCGGTTTTTATAGGAGCAGCGGCAGTAGCCTATATATTTGATTCCATATCTAAAACTATACAGCCGTTCAGTAATTTCGGCGTTAAGAGGTAACCAACATCCAAAATTTTGCATTAATAATATTAGTGTGAGGCCTTTGCCCAGCAGTGGGACAAACCAGGCTAGATAAAAAAAAAATTAGTGTGATATTCTAGCAAATGAAAAACTAATTTATATTTCAACGAAATCAGTTTGGGTGTGAGGTTGCGAGTTATTTTACCATCATGCAGTGAAAGTTGATGTTTTCAATAAAAACACTGTTCGATTCCTTTGACAAAAATAATAATGAGTTTAATATTGTATGCGGTGTGTATGGTAGTGCCAAAATTAACAAATCTTGAACAAATTGGATGAAGAAATGTTATTCCACTACACAGTGACTCTACAACATACTTGTTTTTGGCGCTGGTGTCGGATTCTTTCGTGGGTTAGCTGCGTAATAAATATGTAGGTAAATAAAATACAATATCTAAAGTCTTGATAGGATTATCCAAAGTCCATGATGAAGATTTTACACAGTGTTCCTCTCATAGAGATTCAAATAAAGTGGGATGTTCAGGAGTTGAATCTGTATTGAATCTATTTAATGTCCCATGCTTTCTTTCAAAATGTTGAAAAATCGCAGTTCATACCTAATGTATATTCATATTACGTTCTCATCCGATGATCTTTACGAAGAACACTAGCATTTCGTCTATGTCATCTATACTAGTCCACTGACTAGTATAGATGATGCAGCAGCAGTGGCTTAACATGGGCCTGGCTTGCCGGCAAAACCTGCCAGCAGTCATTCGCAGATTGGCTTAACCTGGCCGGTCCCTACGTTTGCCGAGTCGTGGTCACCTCTCAAGAACACCGACCCAGTGGTTGTCGGTTCTTCGCGGAATATTGCCGGCCAAGTGCCACTGCTAATTCGTCTATGTCATATTTATATCAAAGACGTCGTCCGTCCCGTCGAATTATAAAGATGAGGGAATATAATGTGCACCTGTGTTAGCGCACACAACTTGTGCACTAAAATATGTACCATCTGCGCATATGGCTAGTCTCTATTGAATCAGCAGGGGTATTTTAATTCATTCGATTCGTTTTCGAATCGAATCCGACAGATTCAATTTCGATTCTGGCGGATCTATAAAACGCTATTTTGATTTCGCCTCGGGTTGATGATCGAAAATCCGAAGCGAATCTGTTGAATAATGGCCATGTCAATGAGGAGGAGCTCCTTATTTCGATCATCAACCCGAGGCGAAATCAAAATAGCGTTTTATAGATCCGCCAGAATCGAAATCGAATCCGTCGGATTCGATTCAAAAACGAATCGAATGAATTAAAATGCCCCTGCTGATTCAATAGAGACTAGCCATATGCGCAGATAGTACATATTTTAGTGCACAAGTTCTGTGCGCAAACACAGGTGCACATTATATTCCCTCATTCTTATAATCCGACGGGACGGACGACGTCTTTGACATAAACATAGAGGAATTAGCAAGCTGCAGTGGCACTTGGCCGGCAATCCCGCGAAGAACCGACAACCGCTGGCTCGGTGTTCTTGAGAGGAGATCACGACTCGGCACACGTAGGGACCGGCCAGGTGGGATGCCAATCTGCTGGCCGCCGTGGCCGAAATTCGGCTAGGAGGATCATATCAACGACTCACCAAAGTTATCGATAGTCTCGTCCCGTTCCAACGTAGTAGTGAACAAGACATCCGGTGTCCGTATAGGGAAGGAGTGGTCCTCCTCCCAAGGATCGCTGCCGGGCTTGCGACGCTCGCCGTTCTGTACCACGAGACTGACCACCGCTGACGTGTTCCCTGAGAAGTGGTCGTTGACTGGCGCGCTTTCGTCTATGCCGTCGATTTCGGACCTGTAGATTTAAAATTTGTTAAATGGTTTGAATTTGAACCATAGCTTAGAAGTGGTCGTTGACTGGTGCGCTTTCATCTATGCCGTCGATTTCTGACCAGTAGATTAAAAAATTTGTTGAATGGTTTGAATTTGAACCATAGCTTTTTGAGTCCTCGGCAAAGGCTCCAGAGAACATAAGATAGTAGGTATAAGACAAAAAAAACTTCTCGTGGGCAAAAGTCATTTCTCGCCATTTTTTTGGTCCTGTGCTTTCTCCTGCCAGCCGCTACATTGGTCTATCTATACTATAATATAGACTTTCAAGAGCTTCAAGTATACGTGATCAATACTTGTCTATTAGGTGGTATTTAGGGGTTAGCTTTAATACTCAGATTTAAGCAGGTCTCAAGTGACCAGAATCTGTCAAAACTTTTGACAGATTTTCATTGAAAACTGTCGAAAAATCGCAACTTGAGACGTGCTCAAATGCAAGTTGCGTTTAAGTATTCGGGCGTAAACTTAATAAATTTTAAGTCAGATAGCTAGATGTTTCATTAATCCAAGGGTTTACTATTGTATTGATAAATAATGTTATTGATTGAGTGTGGCAGACTCTTTCTAGCTAAGATATTACGGTATCATTTTACTATCTTACCACGATGCCGATGTGTGATCAAGGAATTACCAGTAACTTTGTACCAAGTAACTTTGAGTATGTGCTGCGCGACACCACACACTGTCGAGTGCACATTGCACTGCAGTCAGGGTCCGTACTTTTAAAAACTAAATCAAAGTTTCTGATTTTAGTGCTAACGCTAATCTTATGCAAGCGACATTAGAGTTGGTTTTGCACGACAACGAAAACAAAACTTCAATTTTCCTTTTCCGAGTAGGCCCTCTGAATAATGTTAGTACAGTTACCTAGTGAACTTGAGTGCGTGCTGTGTGTGAGCGAGCGCGCCCACGTGCAGATGCAGCTGTAGCACGGGCACGGCGTGCACGCGCCCGAGCTGCTGGCGCGCGTGGAATATGCAGATGGCCACGTCGCCGACCACTGTCGTGTCTAGGGGGAGGCTCACCTATGGACAAGAAAGCTGTTGAGTGTTCTGTCAAATATTGACGTTGCTCGATATCTATGGCAGCTTCGTTGCGCAATATCTATGCTAGAAAGTTTGTCTATTCTGCAAATATTTTGTTTCAGTTCGGGGTGTTTTCTATGTTTAAAGTAGTTATTGTTCGGGCAACGGAAGTCACGGGAGAATGTGACTTCGGTTTTTTTTTTAATTCCTTTCCTCGCTTGCCCCTGGCATACCTTTACACCTGATAGGTACATTAGGTACAGACCAAGCGAGCAAGAGCGAGCGAATGCAAACGAGTCGGATTCGATGATCGGTACGTTCGTTCAATTTTTAGGGTACCGTACCTCAAAACGGAAAAAGGAACCCTTATAGGCTCATTTTGTTGTCTGTCTGTCCGTCGGTCAACCCTCTTTTCTCAGGAACGCGTGGACGTATCGAGTTGAAATTAACGTCAAACGCTCAAGTCGGTAACCTCTTGAAGCCGCGATATAAATAAGTCAACGCATTCAAAAGTTACAGCTGTTTATGTCCGGATATTATAGGGTACTTCCTGTAGACCTAGAATCATGAAATTTGGTGAGCAGCAAGGTCTTATAGCACAAGTAGGTAAAGGGAAAAATCCGAAAAATATTAATTTGTAATTTATTTAAAAAAAAATTACTTTTAATGCTCGCCATGGACCAAAACCTATAGGGTACTTCCCGTAGACCTAGAACTATGAAATTTAGCAAGAAGCAAGGCCTTATAGCACAAGTAAAGGAAAAAATACTAAAACCGTAAATTTGTAGCTTATTCACAAAAAAATACTTTTGATTCTTGCTATAGACCAAAAACCTACAGGGTACCTACTTCCCGTTGACCTAGAATCATGATAATTCGGCAAGACAAAAGGAACCCTGAGTGCGCG
Organism: Eupithecia subfuscata; assembly: GCA_963564075.1. NCBI lineage: Eukaryota > Metazoa > Arthropoda > Insecta > Lepidoptera > Geometridae > Eupithecia > Eupithecia subfuscata. The sequence continues at coordinate 9,778,611 of OY751103.1, read as the reverse complement.
AATTCTACTCGCACTTGACGTTTTACTCTTTGATGTAGCGACAGCCGCCGGAGCACGGCCGAAGGCGAACGAAGGCCGAACGGCGGCTTGCTTTCGCAATGACGTCCACACTGGTTCTATGCTCTCGTGAGAGGGCTACACTATGCTGATGCTGAGTGAGGGAATAGAGACTGCACCTGTGTTTGCGCACACACTTGTGCACTCTAATATGTCCTCAAGACTAGCCAGATGCGCTGAGACTGCTATCTCCGCTGAGACTGGCCGCCGTGGTCGAAATTCGGCTAGGAGGACATTATTATTATGCTAATGCTCGTCTCGACTTATTTTTTAAAAAGTCACTTGTCTAGTGTTGGTAAGTTCACGTAGGGCGAACATTACAAGAAAGCTTTATTGTACACCAACAAAATGACATGACAAAGAGACAATACAGAAGACATCAGTACAATATATTCTTTAATCTTATCTATACTTACCTTGTTATTGAACTTGTATAATTAATTATGTATCTAGGTAATCTGTATCTGTTATGTTTCACACACGTCTAAGCGCCACTATGGGTGTACTATTTTTTTAAAGTTAAGTCTCAATATATTATTATAACTGTTATTCTCCTAAATAAAAAACAAAACAACGGCCGGCCTTATAGCTTAGAAGCGATCTCTTCCAGGCAACATTATATTGAATCCTACCTTGCCTTCAGCGATGCTGTAAACGTGCAACCTGTCGTAATCCTGTAGAGTGGACAAGAGTAATCTGTCTTCATTGTAGATTTCTATGTACGGTCGGCAGCCATCTCTGAAAACAAAGAATATTATACACATAGTATTAATACTTCCCAAAGTTTCGACTTTGATTTGAATTAGAAAGAAATCTGAAGGAGCTTAGTGAAGAAGTCGACAAAAATCTCTGTTGAAATTAGCTCAGAAAAATTATGTATAAAATACCCATAGGTATCATGACATGTGTTTTAGATTAAGTCTATAGATATAAATAAAATAAATAAATAATGCTGGACAATCCACACAGCATCATCTAGCCCCAAGCTAAGCAGAGCTTGTGTGTGTACTAGATGACTGATATACATAATATAATACATTACATAGATAGATTTTTTAATTATACATAGTTACGACCAGAACACCCGGAACTAATATTTGTAAATCGTAAAAACATTTGTCCCAAGGCGGGAATCGAACTCGCAACCTCCTGCGCCGCAGGCGGACCTTCGCCCGCCGCGCCACATCGGTCATCTATCTAAATATTTTTTACCTTTTACCTTTTTAACTACTATTACCAAAATGTTATTTTTATTTACATATAGCGATCCAACTTCTATAGAACGCACCCTAAATAAGATCTGTCATTTGTGATTTTGATCCAATCGCAAAGAAAATTTATTTATTTATTTATTATTGACGAGCAGCCTGTGGCTGATGTGTCTACATCACACAGTGTTGAAAATAAATGAATATGCAAAGTTTTATATGCAGGATAGATAAACTGTCTAAAATACCTGGCTTTTGTGAATAGCGGCACCGGCTGGATGGTCAGAGAAACCAACGAAACTGGCCTAAAGTGCGGGAGAATTGGTTCAGGTCTGGAACAAAATCAATGAGATATTATTTTATTAATATAATCCCTCAATAGCAAGATTCTGGTGAAAGATATATTGTGCATTATTATGTTTATGTATGACTCTGGTGTCTGTTAAGTTGTCTGAATTATATCCATACTATGCACTAGCCAAACTAGACGTAACAAATCAAAAACAAAAACTAAAATTCACTTGTTTGGCGTCGAGTTTCAGTTATAATTGAAACAAATCGACAAGTGATTAAAATTACATGTAAAAATACGCAGCAACAGAGCGAATTTTAGGTTAAGTATGGGCGGTTTGTTTACAAACATTCTACATCGTGTTTGGCTAGTGTGTAACATTAGAGATTCGAAAGTATCTCTATCTATCTGAAAAGTTTCACGGGACAAAAGGCTGAACGGATTTCAATGAAATTTGTCATGGAGGTAGATGCTATCCCGGGGACTGACATAAGCTAGTTTTTAATCCGGAAAAGAGCGTGCGAATCCGCGGGCAGAAGCTAGTGATAATACAATCAAAACACTAATTTAGGTATTTGACACGATCTTATTGTTTTACATCTGTTTGTTTATCTTCTCGTCATTTAAAACCAGTGAGGTTTTGTTTAGATTAAAAATGACAAAATGACTGATTGGACGAAGATTGCTCACGATCTCGATGTCTGAAGGGAATTGGGATCACCAGAGTCAGAAAAATAAATAGAACTGCTCGATACTATCGAAAAACTAAACTGAGGGCTCTGTTCTAATAAAAATATCTACAGCAATGCCATTTTGTTTAAGCATACCTAATAATATTATGTAGATAGTAGAGATATCTGAGTTGACTAGGCGGCATGTTAATAGGCGATCGCTTGACTGCAAAGATCTGCAACGCATCTTCAGGCACCGTCACCAGTTTAGCGTAAAGGAGTAACGCACAGAGGAGTAGGCAGGAATGTTGCTTGCCGTCCTAGAAAATAACAATTTTATAAGACATAAGCAAAACTCAGATAGAGGACGTAGACGCTGAAGTCAGTCTTAAATGCGACTGAGCTGGACACGAATGTTTTTCAATATCGCTTTTAAAGCAAAAAATGCTTGTTTTCAACATTATTATTTGCTAATTTTCAAGTTTCAGCGCATATTTCAGCATTCAGTTGAAATAAACTTCCATCATCGTCAGATAAAAAAATGATAATATAAGCTAGAATACAAAAAAATTACAAAAAATTACGAGCGTTGGAAACTATCACATGACGCGGGTAGCTGTTAGGGACGCTTTTGCAAGCGTTGATAGATTCCTACAGTTACCTGACAAGTGATGACCACGGCACTGCCCTCGTCCTTCGACACTGATACATGCTTACGGCGAGGTTATAGAGCTCCGCTAACATCGGCTTCGGAAACTATCACGTCACGCGGGAAACTGTTGCAGGTGCCCTTGCAAGCGTTGATAGATGCCCACAGTCTGTTACCTGACAAGTGATGACCACGGCACTCCCCTCGTCCTTCGCTAGACACTGATACATGCTTACGGCGAGGTTATAGAGCTCCGCTAACATCGGCTTCGGAAACTATCACGTCACGCGGGAAACTGTTGCAGGCGCCCTTGCAAGCGTTGATAGATGCCCACAGTCTGTTACCTGACAAGTGATGACCACGGCAATTCACTCGTCCTTCGCTAGACACTGGTACATGCTTATGGTGAGGTTATAGAGCGGCGCTAACATCGGCTTCGGAAACTATCACGTCACGCGGGAAAATGTTGCAGGCGCCCTTGCAAGCGTTGATAGATGCCCACAGTCTGTTACCTGACAAGTGATGACCACGGCACTCCCCTCGTCCTTCGCTAGACACTGATACATGCTTACGGCGAGGTTATAGAGCTCCGCTAACATCGGCTTCGGAAACTATCACGTCACGCGGGAAACTGTTGCAGGCGCCCTTGCAAGCGTTGATAGATGCCCACAGTCTGTTACCTGACAAGTGATGACCACGGCAATTCACTCGTCCTTCGCTAGACACTGGTACATGCTTATGGTGAGGTTATAGAGCGGCGCTAACATCGGCTTCGGAAACTATCACGTCACGCGGGAAACTGTTGCAGGCGCCCTTGCAAGCGTTGATAGATGCCCACAGTCTGTTACCTGACAAGTGATGACCACGGCACTTCTCTCGTCCTTCGCTAGACACTGATACATGCTTACGGCGAGGTTATAGAGCTCCGCTAACATCGGCTTCGGAAACTATCACGTCACGCGGGAAACTGTTGCAGGCGCCCTTGCAAGCGTTGATAGATGCCCACAGTCTGTTACCTGACAAGTGATGACCACGGCAATTCACTCGTCCTTCGCTAGACACTGGTACATGCTTATGGTGAGGTTACAGAGCGGCGCTAACATCGGCTTCGGAAACTATCACGTCACGCGGGAAACTGTTGCAGGCGCCCTTGCAAGCGTTGATAGATGCCCACAGTCTGTTACCTGACAAGTGATGACCACGGCACTTCGCTCGTCCTTCGCTAGACACTGGTACATGCTTATGGTGAGGTTATGGAGCGGCGCTAACATCGGCTTCGGAAACTATCACGTCACGCGGGAAACTATTGCAAGCGCCCTTGCAAGCGTTGATAGATGCCCACAGTCTGTTACCTGACAAGTGATGACCACGGCACTGCGCTCGTCTTTCGCTAGACACTGGTACATGTTCTTGGCGAGGTTGTAGAGCGGCGCTAACATCGGCGTTGGGTTTAGCGCATGGCAGGCGTCGGAAACTATCACGTGACGCGGGAAACTGTTGCGGACGCCCTTGCAAGCGTTGAATACTGTGTACTTTCCGCCGGGGTGACGGCTTTCGAGAAACGCCTGGAAATGAAATTAGTTCTTATTCAGTCTCATAAGTTCATAGAACCAATAGATTTACCTGTGGATTTTAGTGAAATTGAAATGTTATTGTCACTCCGGGACCGTGACTGTGACCGTGGTCCCACTGCGGTGGGACAAAACTTTTTCGTGGTCCTACCAAACACACATTTGACCGTTCAACATGGGTCTGGGTGCAATTATACATATACACACCCTTTTAGTCACAGTCGCTACGACCCCCCCCCCCCCCGCTTCGCGGGGGTTGGACGGGCTTCGTTAGGAGTGAGTTAATGTTGACCCCCCCCCCCCCGGATGTGGACGGTCAAGTGTATGTTTGGTGGGACCACGAAAAAGTTTTGTCCCACCAGTGGCACATCGCAGTGGGACTACGGTTCCGTCACTGTTAGGCTATGCAATTTATTGCGGTTTCTAATATTTAATACTATAAATATAATAAATAGATAAATAATGCTGGACAATTAATGATTATTTCTATCCAATGGGAACTGATTTATGGGAAAGAAAAAGCCTAAGTTTTATTCCAGTCTTAGAACAAACAACAACATCCAAAATTTCAGCACGATACGTTCAGTAGTTTTGGCGTCAAGAGGTAACAAACATCAATCTATACGAGACATCCAAATTTTCACATTTATAATATAAGTGTGATCTAGGTTTGGTTATCGTTAGTGAAATTTTGAACTTTCTTGTTCAAAAATGTGACAATATTCAAGTGTAGATAGCCGAAACGAATGGTTAGATGAGATAATGGTTAGGTGAAGTCGTGTAAATTTTTTATTTTATGTTTGCATGCCACTTCCAGTTGTGCTCTCTCCGCGTCATAGCCGAGCGGCCATTGTTTTGTTTACGCGTAGCGACATTCCATTATAGCATGTTCTTATTTTAATAACTCCTACCCACTATTTTTTCTGTTAAAAACTTAGCAATTTATTTTTTCTTAAGTTAGTTTTAGTACGAGTTAGCCCTACATTGTAAAAAATGTGTTTTCTCATGTAAGTGAATTTATTCTTAGTGAGAAATAAATATTCTTAAACCTGAGCCGAGATATTGGGAATATTCCATAATAATATACAACAACAGTTTGATGGATTTTGGTTACCTAACTGACTGTTTAAGAAAATGATACTCTCTAACATGTTTTAACATTAATAAAGATATTAAAATTCACTTAATCACTCTACTGATAATTTTTGATGATCCGTTTCGGATTACGACCAGTGTCTTTACTCTACTAAAAACGAAACCTTCACCTTCACATCATCAATATGATTAGTCTTGTAAGCACTCTCCAGTCCTTCTGAAGGATACGGCATCACAATAATACGGCTTGTTATGTAGCTGATATCCAAATCCGTTCGGGCGATTGACCTGAAATATTTTAACATTTAAATATGCATAACCTTGAGGCTTGGACACCTTAGAGACCTTACACAACACTTAATACAACAAAATCTGTGTACAGCTCCGTGTACAATTGGATTATCAGTTCAGTGAAATTATAGGACTCTTAAGATTTTTAACCATATTGAAGTTCAAAAATAATATGTATTACAACATAGTGGACATACTACACAATATAATGGGAAAAGGTAAACTTGCTACATAATACGGTCACTGAGATACCTGTGACTAACGGATAGGCTCAGTAATAGAACCCCAGTAGCACTTACAGCACGAAATAAACAAGACAAAATTACAATTTAAAAATAAACCCGTCGACGTTTATTGGCTGAACAGATTTTCATGAAAGATAGCTAAGAACACTCGGGATAAAATTATCTATGACACGAAAAAAACTTAACGAAAATCGGTTCATGCGTTTGCGAGCTACGATACCACAGACAGACACGTTAAACTTATAACACCCCTCTCTTTTTGCTTCGGGGGTTAAAAAGCAAATGGATAACGATTATAGTTTTGGGATATACTCACTGTTGAACTGTCTGCATAACCTTCGAAGACGTGTCCTTCAAATTCTTTAGAAAGCTGCCAGCACCACCCTTTATCGAAGAAAAAAGTCCTCCAGAATTCATCGGGGGTTGCGGCAAAGGAGGTTGGTAATGCGGGGCAGCAGGTGGTCTGGCAGGTGGTCTGGCAGGTGGCGGAGGCCTAGCAGGCTCGGGAGGCCGGCTTGCCACCTCCTGGCTGTTTGTGGGTTCTTTGCTGGCTGGAAATAAAAGAAGGTTTAGTGATGTGTTACTTTTCTGGAGTCTGGATTTTTTTTATGAACGTTTATTAGTTCATTCTGATGTTTACAAATATAGCAGCTGATGGAATTGGATATATTTACGTAATACGCTTGTATATGTAAATTTATCCATTTTTATGATTATAATGTGAATGACTGTTTTCCTATTCCTTAATCAGAAAAGAGTCATTCACGAATTCAAATTGCCATTTAAATAAACGATGTAGGAAGACCTAACTCCTAAATCAAATATATTAAGTTAATAAGCAACTTTAAATAATTACGAAGTAACATTACCTAATCTGTGATATATGTGATAATACTACCTATGTTAAGAGTAGTTATTTGTAACATTGTGAGTTTCACTAGAATACCCAGAAATGTTAACAATAGATGACACTGGATGCATATAACAAAAACACAATTTATAATATAACTAGATATTTATTGCTAAATAGGTAATTAAATATCTTACATAATTTGTCTTAGAATAATTATCAATAACAAAAATATTGCTCATCTATAACTATATAACTTTAATAGTTTTTTGTGATGAATCAACTTTACATTAAAATAACATATTGATGAAAAAGTAAAAAAATTACAGGTAATTTAACCTAATTTAGTATATTTAGCTATGTATTCAAACAATTCGTTAAAAATTTCGTATTGAGCTAAATAACCACCAATTAATGATAGTCTACGTAGTTACTTATATACTGAGTTTCATTACATAACACACAAAACATAAAGGCATTTATGAATTTTTATGAGCATAATAGAAGCGTTTTACATAAAATAAAACGCATATTAATTTACTTACCTTTTTTAAAAGCTATACTTATGAGATAGGCCTATCGTTTCCCGCCACAATATTCAAATTATACAAGTATTTGTATTGACTATCTGTCAAAATTGACCTACAGCCAATGACAAGCTTCGTCCAATTAGGAATTGGCCAATCAGGTGTCTTCCCGCCACGTCAGAGAGGCGCGCGAGCGAGCCTGTGGCGCCACCATTTTGATTCTCCATTGCGTCGAATATCACCAGGCAGAATTAAAAGTTATAGCTTTTAAAAAAGGTAAGTAAATTAATATGCGTTTTATTTTATGTAAAACGCTTCTATTAATTGTACTGTCGCTTTTTTAAAAGCTATACTTATGAGACGTGTTTGTTATCGCCTGGTGGTGGTGAAGACACTCAACGCCAATGTGAACTTACTATAAGAAATGTTATAATCGTAAGATTCGTAAGCCACACAGTTTTGAATGCAAATTAGTCATTGTGACATTCAAACCAAATACATAGCTAATGCACTTGTGCTTAGAGCACAAGTATTAAAAATAGCCACATTTAAAGGTTGGCATGTTATACCTAAATAATAACAGTGAAATTTCATTAAATTTATTGAAAAATTGGATTTTGGCTCTTTGCTACTGCCATGCCATGATAGAAGGTTCAACCGATGCTAGTATAATAAATAAATTATACTAGACAATATACACAGCATCATTAGCCCCAAGATTAGCAGAACTTGTGTTACGAGTACTAGATGACTAATAAACTTAATACACAATACAATACATTGGTATCCGTAAAATAAGACCTCAGCGGCCACGGCTCAATTTCTTTTAGAAACAGTTAATTTTGTAATTTATAACATCCTTGAGTTACGAAAATAAAATTTCTGATCCAAAATAAAAATAATGGACTTATCGCTATACTGGCCATAATAAAAGCCTCACCCATCAGGCTGTATGGTCGTTCTAAATCATTTAAATCATGTAGGTAGGTGGTTAGAAGCACTCTTCAAATTATTGCAGTACGTATAATTACGCACTGAACCCTTTTAACTATAGTGAAGCTATGCTCTTCTAAGATGTCCAGTTATGGCAAGTTCTTATAATGGGTTTCAGTAAATGATTAACTTTTCCCCCCCCCACATTGTTTGGAATACAACGTTACAAGTGTTGAAATAACAGACTTGCATATATTTCCAACTGTAGGAAAGCTTACGGATCATCTGATCCGATATCAATAAAAATACAGCTACCTCTATTGAGAAAACCAACCATGTTATGTTTTGCTCTTAGAAACGTGCCATGGGTACCTTTGTATCTCATCTAGACTTCATTCCGAATATATATTTAGTATATACATTATATTCACAAAAGCATGTCATTCCTTGAAAGAGAGAAAATTATCGAGACATCTATAAAATTATGTCTCATAATTGTGACTACCAGGCACTAGATATCCTAGTTTAAAAACCAGCAATACATTATTTGTTACAATGTACTCGACTTGTAGATAGATACGTCACTCATTGCCAATGTACTTTCATCCAAAATAGTTTTGGTTCAAGATGCAGTCGTGACTGTTCCTCGATAATGCTAATTAAATAATAAACAGCAACGATTTAACGCTTAACTAATAGTTATGTTAAAACATCTCTTATTATGTCAAATTACTGACTGCATACCGCTTTCGAAGCGATGATTGCAATTTTTTTCTCGTTCAGGATCATAGTTTACATAGCGCATCAGCTCAGAAGCTGACAATGATCGCTTGCTCCACGACAAAAATTTTAGAAATAGAATTCTTCTATAGCGTAACACTATAGAAAATAAAAACAGGTCCGCGCGTCAAACCAGGACAGAAGCAGTAAGTAGGTACTGATGTTTTAAGAGATTAAACTCTCCTCTCAGAAATAAAATTGGTAGTTAACATGTATCAAATACAGTTGAGAAACCACTCAACCACTTATCATACAAAGCAGATAACTCAGAAATTCCACCGATGATTAAAATGTTTGAAGAGGGTAGTTATTCGTAAATAAACATGGAAGGATTATTACCATACGATCGTACGTATCGATGATAAAAAGTTTGAAGAGGGTAGTTAGTCGTTAATAAACACGGAAGGATTATTATCGTACACACCCCTGCCGTTCTCACAATCATAACTCCGGACATGGCCGGAGTTTAATTTTAAACCAGATATACCTTGTATGTAACTGTTTAGCATACGCCAGACACATATAGATTGTAAGCCTCCAGGTCAGTGCCGCACTGACAGCAATATTATCGAGTAGTCATATTTACTTGTCAGACAAAATGAACACCTAAAACGGCTCCGACCTTGGCCTTAAAGCTGGATCTATGCATTTGCGAGGGCATATCCGCGGATAGACACTGTCGTGACACTGAGGGACAATGACGGGCCCTTTGTGGAGGCTGTATACGCGACCAAAAACCCAGCTAGGAGTGACAGCCGTGCAGCATGTAGAGATTTAGGCAAAAAATTCTGTATTTTTGGTAGAAGCTAGCCTGATTATACTAAAAAGTATCCCACGCATCATTCCAGTTCGTGTTGGAAAAAGGGATAAGGAAGTTTCTAATATTACTCATATTTAATGTAGACAAACCAGCATTCATCTTTTCTTTGCATTTCTATGATTACTTATCGTGACCTTAAAAATGTTGATGGTGCCCAACAGATTTTCATCTCGGGATGACAAAAATAAAATTGAGGGTAGATAATTTTAGCGAATCAGTCTTTTTAATGTGACAAGTCTGGTAGGCAACAAAATTTTATAGGTAGGTAGACGGAATGTCAATCTGTTTCACTCATTTCTGCGATCTCATGAACCCATAGAAATGTTCTGAAATCCTCTCCTACTCATCACTTATATACAGGTTACATATCCTAAAAACTACGCGGATGGTAGTAAGTTTAAGTAACTGGTTAATTAACAATGGTGAATGTAAGTCAGTTAATCATCAATCCATCAAACTTATCAACCTGAGTTGGATAAGAAGAGGTTCTTACAAAAAGTACGATATCCAAGGATGATTTTATCACAAGTGCGGTATACCAAAAGATTATATTAATCATACAGCTAAACGGCTTTTTCTAAAAGTTTATGTCAAACAAGGAAACAGACATAGCCCAATGTTACAGATGATAAATAATATTTATAATTTAACATCAATAGGTATCGGATACCTTGATAAGAAAATCGTCATAAAGCGGTAGTGCACCAAGCATATGCGAATTGTCTAAAAATAAATACTAACTGAGCTTCCCGGAAGTTTATATAGATCATTATGGATAATAGTTAGCTTTGTTGGAAGTTCTTGTCAGTAGGTACGCGATACCCTGGAATTTTTTCATCACTGGTGGATGTGCACCACGATGAATTCCATTCAATACAAACTCATGATGTGGATATCCGAATCATTATGGATAGAAGTTGGCCTTCCTGGAAGTTCTTGTCAATAGATACGAGGTGCACTACGACGACTTCTTTTATCCAATAGTAACCGGTCAGACCTTTCTGAAGGTCATGTGAACACATACTTACGTTATTGCTTCCTTTCGACTTGTTGTTTGAGAAATATGATCATCACATCACGTCCATGATAATTATAATAGCTGAAACATATTCGGTGCGGCCGAATTTTGTGTGTCATCGCAGCCCTGCGAGGGTGCGCAAATAAACCCTGCGAGGGTTATTTTGATATGTATACTTGCAAGAAGATGCCCATGACAATATCAAATTTTGTGTGTGTCATCGCAGCCCTGCGAGGGTGCGCAAATAAACCCTGCGAGGGTTATTTTGATATGTATACTTGCAAGAAGATGCCCATGACAATATCAAATTTTGTGTGTGTCATCGCAGCCCTGCGAGGGTGCGCAAATAAACCCTGCGAGGGTTATTTTGATATGTATACTTGCAAGAAGATCCCATGACAATATGTGCTATTGCAGCCCTGCAAGGGTGCGCAAATAAACCCTGCGAGGGTTATTTTGATATGTATACTTGCAAGAAGATGCCCATGACAATATGTGCTATTGCAGCCCTGCGAGGGTGCTAAAACAAACCCTGCGAGGGTTTTTTTATTACTTGCAAGAAGATACATCGGGTGTGTTGCTTATACACTATTAATATGATTTTATTCCTTATTCATCCTTCAATCGTATGTTCTCGAGCGTGGACTTGATTCTGTTCGATAACCACAAACACTAGACACCAAAATATGTAAAAGTTCTGAAAAAAAGAAAGTTAATTTTGCAATCCTAGGTTAACACCTTCAGTGCCCTTGCAAAAGAGCTGCTCGGACAGTGCAGCAAATGGGCAGTGAATGGATAAGACAACCCAATCACGCAAATTATTTGTGACTATACTCGTACAGCAATATAATTTTTAAAGGCAGTAACAAAACATATTCTAGAAACAAACAAATTGTAGTTGATAGTTGTAACTGTGTGTTGTCGTATCAAATGATTCAGAAATATTGTTACATTCAGCTTGGTTTCAATATTATATAAGGAATCTTCCTTTAGTTGACATAGGACATTCGATTCTGAAAGCTAGAACTACATGGACACCCAAGCTTTTGAGTTGAGTCATGAAAAGCAAATCTAGCAGACGTTGAGCACAGTCCACGTATTATTTGCCAATTACTTATAATGTATGATCAGGGGCATTAATCAAACGCCCTACGTAGGCGTTCGTGGCCCACAATGCCCAATTACAATATTTTAAGAGTACTCACGATTTTATTCCCATGACCAATCCATGTCGAACTCTTTCTCCGGCTGTTCACGGTCCGTCGTCGATCCCACGATTTCAGTGGTCGGAATTTGGCATTTTTATCTTATTTGCATCTTTGCTAGAAAAAAACCGTATTTCAGCATACAGGAACAAAAACCAACAAAAGACCGGAAAATAAAATTAACAAAACGAACGGTAAAACCGTTAAAATATCGTTTTAAAATAAAAAGAACTGCCGCTAATAATAGCGGAAATACCACGTGCTAGGTGGGACAAGCCTCAGCTTACGTCTTTAAAATAATGAAAATTACCACGTGTTTGCGAGCACGTGTTATTTAATTCGAAATAAAAAGTCACACAATCATAAATAATTTACGCGGTACCACCTCGTGCGAGGTAGTAAAAGCGTTAGCTTTCGTTATAACAATGCGATACGCACGTGTCGTCAGTCTACGAAATAATAGAAATGAAATGGACTGAGGAGTCCAAGGAATATTTTTACGAAATTAATTTCGCAAATTAAACTTTATAAGGTTTAAGATTGAAGAAAAAGGTTACTTACGCATTTTTCACCAAACCTTTACATTTGTGCACTTTGATAATAAATTATTTGTGAATTAATGCACCTTCAAATATATCTGAAATAGGTATTTCTTCAAAAGCGTGCTACGTATTGGTAGCACGTCCGTACTCGGCGGGAAACTAAACGCCAATGGAGAATCAAAATGGTGGCGCCACAGGCTCGCTCGCGCGCCTCTCTGACGTGGCGGGAAGACACCTGATTGGCCAATTCCTAATTGGACGAAGCTTGTCATTGGCTGTAGGTCAATTTTGACAGATAGTCAATACAAATACTTGTATAATTTGAATATTGTGGCGGGAAACGATAGGCCTATCTCATAAGTATAGCTTTTAAAAAAGCGACAGTACAATTAATATAGAATAGAACTCAAGGACAACAGTCAAAACCACAGCGAAGCTTAGTAATCAATAGCAGATGTGGTAGGTATTGTTTGATTTTCATTTCATTTTCCTAACCATTAACACAGTTTACATTCTTAGCCTCATTGTTGATTGTCCTATTCAGGTTGGAATTATTTACGGAATGTTCACTTGATTAAAGTTAGAGTACACTGAAGCGAGTTATTTAAGCAAATTACTTCACAACACGACTGGAAGGACTTTACTACAATATTCGTTTTAAATTGGGACACACGCATTAAATTTACAAGAGAAACTTATAATAGAGAAATAGCACCGTCTTATTTAATAAACAACCAGTATTGGAATGCACTATTTGTCTTTTATTAATAAGTATTAAATAAAATCACACTCGACTGGAAATGTTTTTGGATAATGCAAAAGCAGCCATTGTAAACAATCTAAAAGTAATAGTGATTTAACAAAAATATGTGTAAATTCACTAAAATGGTAACTAATAAATTTGTAAATTTTTGTACCAAGTGGAATGCGAACCGTAGGTAGGTACCTACCCTTATCTCCGTTATGCTACAAATCACAAGTCATAAAAACTGTCTAAATTCTAGTTAAGTAAAGTTTGGGTCACGTTAATGTCAAAAAGAATTTGGAACTACCTACTTAAAATAAAGAAAAAATTATAATTTAATTATTTAGGATTTTTAGCTAAACATCATTAACGATATAATTTCAAGATTCATTTTGATAATGAATTTTTGGTTTACACAGCAGGCACAGTAAAGGTGCATAACAAAATTAATACTAGTTATAAATAAAACAATGAATACTCATCATTGCGATTTGCGAGCAAGTCCAGGGTTTAGCGCTAGCGTCGTGAATCCGATGCAATAGTTCAAGGGTCATGCGCAGATCATTTAAACGAGAAAACAATGGGGCACCCGAAAAAGTTGAAAACACCTAAAATGAAAAAGAAAATGTGATATGTAAAGGATACTGCTTGCACGAAATCTCGCTTCTTTTACTGGGTTCTCAATCTGTTAAAATTTCGGTCAGTTCTTTACAGATAATTTAAATGGACGGACAGTTGGTTTAATTTATATGAATTTTGTGTCAACATGTTAAAACCGATTTTAAATCAAGTTTTGAAAAACCGATAATTTATTTCAAGAATTTTAATGCAAATAAGTTTGAGACAAATTCAACATGTAAAGTAAAAGGCGCGAGAGTTCATAACAAAACAAAAGACATTTAACATGCAATGGAATGGTCATTCAAAGAAATAGGAACAAGCACTTCAAATAATAAAAGGACGTGGGTACATGCATAAGTAACATAACATAACAGGAGGCATTCTTTTATATTTTTGCATATTCCCTAAGTCGCAATTAATCGAATTGTTTAACGTTTACTAGCCTAATACTTAGCAGTAATATACGAGTATCTAGCGAATCGACAACTACCTATCTCATTACTGATTAGAACTAGATAAGCATTGAAAATGTCACCAGAGCGCAACTAATCCAAGATAAGTTTTAGAATCTAGACAGTGAGTTAAATTATTATAGGATTAGCTTAAATGTTCGATTTTGATGAAGGAAGCTCAGATTTGGGTGTTTTTAATGTTAGTTTGTGCAAGCTTGTGCAATCTGGTACAAGAAAAATGGAGGATCAATATACTTACACTGAAACCAGGTGTTAATATTAAACATATTTTTATGATAAATTATTATTACCCATGAATGTCCAATGGCTGCTAAAACCGTGAATTGTGATGTTCCTAAAATCTCTTAACTATTCAAGAAATAAAAACAAAACATATTTGTGATGAATATACATATTTATTTCTCTATTTTAAGTTTCTTTTAATGACTATACTAATGCAAAACCAAAAAATATAATGACAAATTCTATCCAAAGTGTTAGTTATACACTCTGTTATGGCAATACTATCATACAAAATGTAAACATTTATTAGACATTATATAAGACTTTCAATAAATAAATACCTATATTTTATAAATAGTTGTACCTCTCGTTAATCATTTCCTTATATTGTCAATGGTGCAGATTCTATGATTTTAAATTGATCAAATCAACATAAAAATGTATCTAATGATAATATTAAAATTTACCTTAGTTTAAATTGGTGTCGCTATGAACAAGATTTATACTACAGTTATACAATATGTACGACCCAATAAATGTTTTGTAGTAAAAAAGTAAACAAAGGGTGCGCCTTTCACCAAGCCACCATTGAGTTAGTGCTAATAATTATTTAGTTGGTAGATAATACCTGTTAGTAGATTTTACACTTTTGTGTTAGTAAATATGTATGAAAAATAATGGTTATATTATTAGGTATACTAGTTAGTACCTTGGAGTAATTAACTATTATCATACTTTTGAGATAATTCCTCAAAGTAAATATTATGTATAATATGGGGTGATAGTCTTATGTTTAAGTGATTAAAGCCCCATACTTTAGTAGGAATGTAAACATATAGTATAATGCGTAATAATTGATTAAACCTATAAATATTATTATCTAGTGACACATTCTAAACTACATGGTATGCACTTTATAAATGCATACTGACTTTTTTGGTAATTAATTTCAGTTGAGATATCAAATATAATTTGATGACTACTGATTTTACATAAGGTCAATTAATTTTGAATGCAAGATGTTGATTTTCAAAATAGCTCTAGAGCTAAAAACTCTTTAATGTACCTAAAAATCAAAGCTAAGTGTTTAATTGAAATAAACTGTGTTCAAAGCTTTAGTACAGTAGCACCACCCCTAGATGGCATTAGTTTCTTTGTATAAAATTAATTCACCACGAACTAACTAGATGTCGCTACTAAAAATGCACCAAGGCTAGATCGCGCTATCACTTGGTTTCACGTTTTGTACCACATCAGAACCTTAATTTTGAATAAATCAGTTCTCAATGGAAAGGAAAAGTTTGTGTTATTTACCCTAGTACGCGAGTTAACATGGTGCCGAAACCAAGGATTGCAGTGAAAAAAGTGGAAACAGTTCAGTGAAGTGAAATACAGTGAAGTGAAAAAACAGTGAACAGTGCAAGTGACAGTGAACTCAAATTGGATTGCATTGGATTGTAAAAAACCGTGAGTAAAGTGAACCTTTTGTGTAAAATCCAAAGTGTAATTACAAAAGACTTTGAAAATTTACTCTATACGGGACTTGTAAAATTTTAAAAAGTATACTATATCGACTTAGAAAAAATTTCAAAAAAAAAAAAAAAAACTTGTAAAATTTTAAGAAATAAACTAAAATGGACTTAGAAAAATTTTGTGAAAATAAACACTTAGAAAAAAAATTAAAATTGAAAAAGACTTAGAAAAATTTTGTGAAAATAAAAAACTTTGAAGATATTAAGTTTGGACATAGAAAATACTGTGTGTAATCGAATTAACTTGCAAACAAAATGGAAAAACTTGAAAGTGAATTTAGAAAACAGGAAGATTATTCAGAGAATATAGAAAAGGCGTTTGTGAATTATAAAAAATCACCAAAAACTAGAATTACACGTTCTTATATCGAAACGAAATTGGAAAGTTTAGAAAAATTGTGGCGTGATTTTAACATTGGACATAGCTCTATCGTTAAAAATGTACCAAAAGATAAGAAGCAAACCATAGAATATTTTAAAGAGGACTTATATAATATATGTGAGGAAACTTATCATGAATATAAAGCAAAGTTGAAAGATGACCTCTGGGCTTTGGCCCCTTCTTCCTCGAATGAAGCTTCAACAAAACCATCAGACATCTTGACTGAAGCAGGGTGCAAGGTGAAACTACCACAAATTCAATTACCTACATTCAAAGGAAACTACGAAGAATGGCAAACCTTCTACGACATGTTTGTTTCTCTGATACACAAAAACTCGAGTTTGAATCCCGTACAAAAGCTACATTATCTAAAGAGCTGTCTATCGGGTGAACCAGAAAGACTGTTATTAAACTTAGCCACCACAGAGAACAATTACAATGAAGCATGGAGTCAACTGATGGGAAGATACAGCAATAAAAGATACAACGTCAACGAAATAATGAAACGCCTGTTTAATCAAAAGGTTATATCAGAATCTTCAACACAAATCAAAACCTTGTTGGACACCACAAATTCTTACATAAAGGCATTGAACAACTTGGAAATAGACACATCATCTTGGCACCCAATAGTGAATTATCTGGTCCTATCAAAATTGGATACAGAAACAAGAAAGGCTTGGGAGATGTACTCAAATACAAATGATTCTGATGATATACCTACTTGGTTTGAACTAACAAACTTTCTAGTTACCAGATTTCGAACGCTAGAAATGCTAGAAGAAAACAAACCGAACGCCAATAAACAAAAAAGGAATACCTACCATTGTAAGGTAGAAGACACAGATGACAACAAAGAGAAAGAAAACAACAAAAAATTAACTTGCGTACTGTGCACCAGTGAACACTTACTATTTCAATGCGAACAGTTTAAGAAGCAGCCTATAGAAAAGAGAAATGAGTTTATAAAATCCAATAAGCTGTGTTTTAACTGTTTCGCTTCCAACCACAGCGTGAAAAGCTGTCGTCGATCAACCTATTGTCAAAAATGTGGAAGACGGCACCACACGCTATTACACAGAGAGAGAACTCCAAATTCAGAGAATACACATACAGAGAGTATCATAACAGGCGATCCCGTTACTGCAACGACTACGAAAGAGAACGAGATGAAAATCGTATCTCATTTTGCAAAGGAGAATCGTAGCGAAGTACTGCTCGCTACGGCTTTACTTAAAATCAGATCTAGTAAAGGTCATGTTAGAGTAGTTAGAGCATTGATTGATCAAGGTTCCGAAGCTTCTTTTGTAAATGAAGATACAGTTCAAGCGTTAGGTTTAGAGCGATCCCCTGTGAATGGTCTTGTGTCCGGTGTAGGTGAAGGTGAGATGAATATTAGGAACATGGTTTCGTTTAACATAGAGTCAATTCACAATCCTTCCTTTTCTGTGCAGGTTAAAGCATACGTTTTAAACAAACTTACCTCCCTTTTGCCGACTAATAGAGTTGTAATAAAGGGTTGGTCAGAAATTAATACAGTGCCGCTAGCGGATCCAAAATACGGTGCACCTGGTCGAATTGACTTAATTCTGGGAGTAGAGATATACAGCGAAATCATACTTGAGGGACTTTTAAAATATCCAAATAGCTGTGGTCCAATTGCGCAGAATACGCAACTTGGATGGGTTTTATCAGGTCCAATTATAGAGAGTGCTAGTAAATCATCACACCGTAGAGTTGTAAGCCTACACATACGAGCGAAAGAAGATAACATCTTGCGACAGTTTTGGGAAATAGAAAGAGAACCAGATGCAATTAAGAAGAAAATGACAAAAGAAGAAATAAAATGTGAAGAGATATACGAGAAAACAACTATCAGAGAAGAAAATGGACGATACAAAGTCAGGTTGCCCTTCAAAGAATCCAAACCAAATTGCATTAACAATCAGACAGAAAGAATAGCCTTACATAGGTTGAACCTACTAGAAAAAAAACTAAATAGAAATGAAAAACTTAAAGAGGAATACCAAAAGGCAATAGACGATTACATACAACAAAATCATATGGAACAAATCAGAGACCAGGAAGAAAGAAACAAGTCAAATGTCGTGTATCTTCCCCACCATGCTGTTATCAAACAGGAGAGAGAAACAACGAAAGTTCGAGTCGTTTTTGATGCCTCGTGCAAGGGAATAAACAATGTATCATTAAATGACACACTTCTAGTAGGCCCTAAGCTACAGGATGACCTAAGACATATTTTAATGAGATGGAGATGTCATCCCTTTTGTATTGTATCAGATATAACTCAAATGTACCGACAAATTATCGTTCATGAAAACGACATCGACTACCAAAGAGTAATATGGAGATCGGATTCAAAGCAACAGTACCAACATTTCAAGATGCTACGCCTTACTTTCGGAACCGCCTGTGCACCATATCTAGCAGTGAAAACACTTCAACAACTCGCAAAAGATGAAGGAAAGAAATATCCGAAGGCTGCAGAGATAACACTTCGTGATTTCTATATGGACGACATGTTAACCGGGTGTGAAACGGAAGAGGAAACTGTGAACATCTTTTGTCAAATGAATAAGCTGATGAATTCTGGGGGATTTACGTTACAGAAATGGTGTACCAACAGTGACAGGTTACAAACTTACATAAAAAAAGAGAAACAAAAGGAAGATCAGAAGTTGGTGTTTAAAACAGATAACATAGTGAAAGTATTAGGAATTTGCTGGAATAAAACTACTGATAGATTTGAATACAATTACAAAACCACAGAAGACAACAATCCCCTCACAAAAAGAAAAGTTCTATCAGAGATAGCAAGACTTTATGATCCTATGGGCTGGATTGCGCCTATCATCATTACCGCAAAAATATTTATGCAAAAGTTGTGGAAATCAAATTTAGAGTGGGATGCAAAATTGTCAGGAAATTTGTTGAAAGAATGGCTTAAATTTAGAGAAGGTTTAGCAACCGTTGAAAATATAAGTTTGCCTCGATGGTTGAACATTAAAAAGGATTATTCTTGTGAATTACATGGGTTTGCGGATGCATCTCACGCTGCGTATGCTGCCACGGTGTACATAAAGGTCATAGGCCACGCAACCGAAATACATCTAGTCTCGGCGAAAACTAAGGTAGCTCCGATAGACAAAGAAATCTCAATTCCAAGACTTGAGTTGTGTGCAGCACTGTTGACAGCGAAACTACTGTATGAAGTATCACAAATTATGGCGATCCCAAAGGATAAACTGTTTGCATGGACGGACTCCACAGTCGTTCTCGCGTGGATTAGAGGCGAACCCAGTAGATGGACGACGTTTGTTAGTAATAGAGTATCTGAGATCCTTACAATGTTAGAATACGATCAATGGAATCACGTCAGAACACAAGCAAATCCTGCGGATTGTGCATCGAGAGGATTATCAAGTAGCGACTTACAAAACCACGAACTCTGGTGGAACGGACCTCAGTTTTTGCTAGAAAATCAAATCTATCATACACAACAAACATTTACAACAACAGAAGAGGAGAAACCTATAAAGACACTTGCGATGACAGTCAAAACTGAAGATGAATTTATGTGGAAGAAATATTCTAATTTATACAAGGCTTTAAGAATAGTAGCATACTGTAGAAGATTTCTGAGGATGAAGATACCAAAAGAAAAAAGAGAGCCAATAACAAATGTAATCACAACAATAGAGGTGAATGAAGCCAATGAAATAAGCATAAGAGAAACACAACACCTGTATTTTGAAGAAGAAATTAAAACAATAAGAGCAAAAGAGAAAATAGCAAAGAAGAGTTTACTATATAACTTGAATCCATTTCTGGATAAGAACACAATATTGAGAGTAGGAGGTAGAATCAATCAATCCGAAGTAAATTTTGAAAAGAAGAACCCAATAATACTGCCAAAAGAAAGTCATTATACAAAATTACTAATTCAAGACGCACATCAAAGAACATTACATGGGGGGCCACAAATGATGTTGAACCATTTACGATCAAAATATTGGATAATCCGAGGAAGAGAGATGGTGAAAAAGTGTTTTAGAAATTGCATAACCTGTGTCCGATATTCGAAACAGAGAAACAATCAACTGATGGGAGAGTTGCCAAGATCTAGAATAACACCTTCAAGAGCATTTAAAAGTGCGGGAGTTGATTTCACAGGTCATATAAATATAAGGTTTTCACCAGGTAGAGGTTCAAAATCATACAAGGGATATATATGTGTATTTATTTGCATGGTCACAAAAGCGATTCATTTGGAAGCAGTGTCTGATTTAACATCGAGTGCATTTATCGCTGCTTTTAGAAGGTTCATATCAAGAAGAGGTCATTGTCAAGATTTATACAGTGATAATGGGACCAATTTCGTGGGTGCTAATAAAGAATTGCGTCATATGTTTGATAGAGCTGTATCTCAATTACCCAGAGAGATCGACCAGTTGCTTGCGAATGAAGGGACCACATGGCACTTCATACCACCTCATGCACCTAATTTTGGAGGGCTTTGGGAAGCCGGAGTTCGATCTACAAAAATGCATTTAAAAACTGTAATAGGAGATTCTACCCTAACATTTGAGGAACTCACTACAGTATTAACGCAAATAGAAGCGTGTCTTAATTCACGACCAATTTCATATTTGAGTGATAATCCTAATGATCCATTACCGTTAACACCTGGACACTTTTTAGTCGGCGAAGCACTGATCACCTTACCTGACGAAGACTATTCACAAGATCATAGCACTGGTAATAGTAGATGGAGACTATGTCAAAAAATGTTAGATAGCTTTTGGAGAAGATGGTCTAAAGAATATCTTGTAACTTTAAACAATAGGTATAAATGGGTATCTAAAACTAATGAACCAGAAATTGATGATATCGTGATTATAAGAGAAGATAACTTACCTCCTGCTAAATGGTTGTTAGGCAAAGTTGTACAAAAACACCCAGGTAAAGACAATATTACTAGAGTTGTTACTTTAAAAACTAAGTCAGGATTGTGTAAACGACCATGTAATAAATTAACTTTGCTCTCGAATGTAACTGAGAATAAAATTTAAAATCTTACATTGTTAATGTTTCATTCAAATAGCAACTTGAAGTAAGCTATGTGATTAATAGAATTATTATCACCAACATATCTTATAGGTTAGTTATTGTTTAGTTTATATATTTAGATTTACGGTATGAGTTTTGTTTGTGTATAATGTGTCAAATAGTAAATTGTTACTCATATTGGAAATCCTGTTTAAATTTTATTGTGTTTCAACTTCTTATAAGGTGTGCCTAAATGTAAGTTAATATAAAAAACTTTAGAATTATGTTTTGAGTTCCAGTGTATGTTTTGTTTATGAAATGTAAATTTCATTGTTATTTCATTACGTTAGTTTGCATGCTTAGATAACGTAATTTCGAGTATAAGTACTAGTGTTAAAGTATGTGCTATTGTGTTTCAAGACTTATTTAAAGAACAGAGATCTTGGTGGGCGAAATGTTAAATTTAATAAAAATATGTTACTTGGATCAAGGGTTATATTAAAGAACAGAGTTCTTGGTGGGCGAAATGTTTAATTGAAATAAACTGTGTTCAAAGCTTTAGTACAGTAGCACCACCCCTAGATGGCATTAGTTTCTTTGTATAAAATTAATTCACCACGAACTAACTAGATGTCGCTACTAAAAATGCACCAAGGCTAGATCGCGCTATCACTTGGTTTCACGTTTTGTACCACATCAGAACCTTAATTTTGAATAAATCAGTTCTCAATGGAAAGGAAAAGTTTGTGTTATTTACCCTAGTACGCGAGTTAACACTAAGAGAGTAAATAATGTTCATAAAATGTACCTAGCAAGTAAATGTTTGCACCTACAAGTAAATACATACCTACGCAAAGCCAGAGCCTATGAAAGAGTAAAACACCTCACAGGTACAATCCTACATAGATTTCTAATGTCATTTCAGCTTTGAAACAACATACTTTGATAGTAAATTTAAATAAGTCAAATAAATGCTATACTACCTTATTCCTTTTCTGTAAACAGATTGTTCCAAGTAGCCTTACCTTTGGTGATGTTAATTTTTTGGTGAATAATCGACATTGGAATGTAAATAATCTCACAGTTTGTAAAACGATAATCATTCTAGAGAACTCAACTCAAAAAAAATATGCAGTAAAAAATTTGAGTGTAAAAAGTCAAAAAATGCTTGACCATTTTTAGCTCGAGTTTTGAATGCAACAAAACATAACGATGGGCCGAAGTTATGGAATGGCGCGCGATACCAAATTTATATTTAGGCTTTTAAATAAAATTTTATCACAATGAACGAGCCGCGAAACTTCTCTTAGGATATGGTAGTGTAATATTTACTTGACTTCTTATTACCTGGCGAGCTAGTGGCCACAGATTGTTCAACTTTTTTACGCTCAAATTTGAGTGGTTGCTTGAGATTGATATTGTTGGACTCCGCTATCGCTGCAAGCCGCTCCAGAACGCTACTTATAGTCAGGCGCTCTTCCGGATTCACAGTGAGGCAACCACCTGAGGACAACACAAAATTTACACTCTCATAGTGTAAATACAATAAACCACTCACTAGTAAAACAAGACTCACTTATTATTTCCTGGAAACATTTATAGCGCTGGTCATTGGGGTTAGTGTTGTAGTTTCCATTCAATATTGCCAGTTTGGCAGAGTCCTCAAATGGATGCTGCATATAACATAAGGTGTATAAAATGCATCCCAATGCCCACACATCTACAGTGTGGTCAATTTTACGGTTATCCCATGTATCTAGCATTTCTGGGGCTCTGTACATTGGGGTTGTGAACTGGGCTAACTGAAAGCACACAAAAACATTTGGAATCCCCTTCTGAGTAAAATTTCCTTAATAAATTGTAGTTAAAAATATTCTCACAGTTTCCTCCAACATATTTCTTTGATTAGCACTCCAGGATGGGTTGGGTGCATAGACATCTGTGGTGGCTGAGCCAAAATCACATAATTTTATTGTACCTGGAATAAAAAACTTTTAAAGTAGGAAATGAAATTCAAACTTATTAAAATAGAAAAGCCAGTAATAATAAAAAAACTCTGATGATGATTACCTTCACTAGTTATTAAGAAATTTTCTAGTTTGAGATCACGATGAGCTATTGGAGGAACTTGAGAGTGCATGTGCTGCACAGCCCGGCAAGTCTGGTAGAACACCCTTAGTATTGTCTGTAGAGGGAATGCTGTTCCTCGATTTTGTAGTGCCTCCATCAAACTACCTCCACTACATAAATCGGTAAGCAATAAATACTCTCCCATTCCATGCGAGGTTTTTGACTTATCAATGAATGAGGCAGCAATGTATTTAATTATATTGGGGTGTCCAGACAGTTTCTTTAAAATACTTATTTCTTGTATAATGTTTTTATTCGCTTGTTCATCTGCTGCCATAAGCCTTTTCAAGGCAAATTCTGTACCACTGGACACATCTTGAGCGACAAATACAAATGCAAAGCCACCTGTAAAAAATAGTTGAGTGCAAATTAGAATGCATGGCAGCACCGGTTGACACTATGACAATTTCTTGTAAGGTTTAAGCTGCTGCAAGGAATTCCTTTCAGAAATAAGAAGGGGCCAGGTCTGTTTTGTGTGATTTGTAAATGTTTAAGTAGCCTTAAAAACTTTGGTAACTGAGCTAAACGAAAACATGTGATAATCTAAAACTTATTGTAGGTAGGTAGCTAATAAGAACCTGAGGATCCTTGTGGGTGTGTGCACCTATTAAAAAGTTTTCTGAATATTGAATTTTCTGCCTTAAGAGCTAGGTGTCTAAACCCAGGCCAAAGCACTATCTATGTTCACCATTATGTACCCTGTTCTCCGCCCCCAACCTACAGAGACGACAATGAATGACGTACGCAGAGTGTACCGAGCTAAAGTAAGGGCTCTTTGTATGAGCCTGGAACTAAATTTGAGGAAATAACTAGCAGCAGGCCATGCATGTCCCAAAATGGAAAAAACAGATGCAAAATGATCACGAACTCACCCTCTGCAATAACTTTTTTCACTCTCAATTTCATGTTACCAATTTCCACAAATTGACCAACGAAATCATTTTCGTTGCTACCGTTTGCACCTCCTGAGCTGAAATAGCCCATAGCAGATTTAAAAACACTCATTTTGAAATGCAATTTTGGTGATTTGTTCAAACTAAAAAGGAAAAAGTTGCTAAAATAATTCAACACCCTCGGCCAGGGTCCATTTTCTCTGGCAGAAAAAATTGATTGACGTCTTTTGCGTCTGAGTTTGACATTAGCTTTGACAGCCAGCTAATAGGGCTACCAGCTCAAAGTTCTGTGAAAATGAACGTGCAACGGTTGTACGCACGGAAATCTTACTTTAATTCCGTGGTTGTACGGTGCCAAAAGCACGGAACTAGAAATTATTTCCGTGGCCAAAGGGCTACAAAAGGCACTCATACCTATCAGGCGCATTATTTTTTAATGAGGATCCGTAACGTTTTTAGTTGAGAATGCAGATTTATAGAACTAAGAAATCCATAACGCACAGTGCAAAAATTATTCTTCTACGACACAAATTAACGAAGTTACGTACGACCACATTACTAGCGAGGTTCACTGAGTGACCGCCCCCGCCCCGCCGCCCTTTAACCGTAGGCATATATCAGTTTTTAGCATCGATCAAAAATTTCCGGCCGGCCCCCCGGCCGGAAATTTTTATAATCTTTTTATAATCCTTAGATGCACAATGCGCGCCCTGAAAACGTCAGTATCAAAAGGTATCCCATTTGGCAATTTGGGATACCTTTTCAAATAGTGTCATTTTAGCTCTCGGACTGTAAGCATGGTCAGGTGCTCGTATAAAAAATGCAATAATCAACCGACCAAGCAACAGAAAAAGGATGGAATTTCTTATTTTCAGTAAGTTTAAATGTAATTTTTACCTGTGTATTGTGATATGAGCCAATTGAGCCTTAAATACTTGAGAAATCAGCATTAAATATTGTTGGGTTTGCCTATGTAAAAATATTTATTTTGTTCTAAGTTGATGAATGGAGCGGCTATTGTTTCTAATTTTTTTTTATTTATTTGTTGTAAGTTGTAAGTGATATTTTTTTTTTATGAAAAGACATTTAAAATAACTGTTTGAAGTTTATAAAATAACCTAGCTGACCCGTCCTCAATTTTATTTGCGTGGACACTCTAATAAAAGAAAGACTACCAAAAGTATTACATATAATCAACTTAGTATTTAATTTTTAGTTACCCTTGAGATCCTGTGCGTTGGGAAAAATGGAGGTCCATTTTAGCACATTGTATTTTAGGTTTATTTCACTAGCTTTTGTTAACTTATTTATATTATTGTATGTCCGAAATGACCCTTTTGTTTGTTGACTGTTGCGTCGCTAATTTATAGTTGTGTCAATAAATGATTCGTTATCTTTACCTGAATTCTGTTGATTATAAAATCTTTATAAAAATATACAGTGTATAAATTATTTTTAGGTACCTTCCTACCTACTTACAAAATAAAATAAAATAAATTCGACTCCACTAATCTCTTGTTCCGCATGCAAAAAACTTGAAAGGCTCTGCGTGAACTGTCTACGTCAAAACAAAACGTGGACACTTTTGAGTGTCATTCTTGTAAGGTTCTAGGTATCTACGGGGGAGGCCGCATACTTGATCGATGGTTTTTAGTGATTTACTCCGAAACTATAAGTTTGGGAAAAAAAATGACAAATCCAAATTGACTTAGTTTTGAGAAACCCATCGAATTGTTTTTTTTTATTTTTATATTTGGTGGGTCTCTCAAAACTGAGTCTATTTGGTTCTGACATATTTTTTTTCCCAAACTTAAATGTAGTTTCGGAGTAAATCATTAAAGAATAACGTGGACACTAGTTAAATTGAAATTGCTATAACGTTTAACAAATTTTCGCGGCACGCTCTGCTCATCGATTATAATACAGGG
Organism: Eupithecia subfuscata; assembly: GCA_963564075.1. Taxonomy (NCBI): domain Eukaryota; kingdom Metazoa; phylum Arthropoda; class Insecta; order Lepidoptera; family Geometridae; genus Eupithecia; species Eupithecia subfuscata. Next base: position 9,751,861 of record OY751103.1, on the reverse strand, counting down.
TGTTTGTGTAAACAGTTTACTCCTTGAAACCAGACGTTCAGAATCATGAGCAGAGTCCAAAACCGATGAAAAAACTAAACTTTTTTTTACATAATTTTGCAAATAAAATCATCATACATCATAAAAGCATTTCACCCTACATTTATACCTACGCCGCCTGCTTTGTCGGTTTCAAACAAAGAGGCCGCTCGCGCGCCAACTTAAAAGCGCCGCCTACGCGCATCCCGCTCGCGGCCGGCGCGCACTCGTCACTCAAAGCCCGCCTGCTAGGTAGTGAGCACGTCACGACGCGTTCCGTGCTAATTTGTGATGTGCCGATTTGTTCGCGTATTGTGTTAAGTAGACGATGTCATTCACAAATGAACAGTGGACTGAAATGGTGCGACTTTATGCCATCGCTGGTGACAACATGAACTTGGCTCGTACGATGTACGCAGAGCGGTTCCCAGAACAACGTGTGCCAAGCCGGGAAACGATCCTAGCGGCTACACAAAGGCTACGTGCCTACGGCCAGTTCACCGTAAGTACCTACCTACTTTAGCCTACTTACTGGCAAATGTGTTAGAGTAGCTATTTTTGCCTGTCCTAAGCCAGGAAAAGTATGAAGGGAAAGTTCCATCACAAGTTGTAGGTACCTACGATTCGAGTGGGTTCGATACCTACACCACCGGCCAGCTACAGGCGAGAGCGGGCGGTGCGGCGTGATAAGGTCACTAGGGTGTCCATGAAATCACGTAGGATAGCAGAGAAATGAATTATGAAATTCCATCGAAACTAATTGACTTATATTTTTAAAAATAACTTGTATCGTCTTATTTTAGGGGTGTACATACTTGGTTTCAAGGAGTAAACTGTTTACATAAACACCCTGTATAACATTCTGCTGTTTCATTAAGCTTCTGGCTTTCTCTAGTCCGTGACTCGACCTCCGTTTCAGGTGAGTTTGCAACTGCAAAAAATTGAATTACAAACAACTCACACGCAAAGCCAGATCACAAAAATTTTCGAGGCTCTCTTTGCTCGCCTTTGATTCTATAGGTTTGTGGTCTGTTGTCCTCATATTTTGATGATATTCGACAAACTTATAAATTGTAAGCGAACTACGAACCATATTTGTGTTGGAAGTCGGAAGAACACCAACCCTTCAACAAGGTTAACCTTCGAGGAACGTAGTTAATGAAAAATGAAGGTCAAAATTCCATATTTTTTATTATAAATTGTTATTACCTCATAGTTTAGCTTCTTTACTGCTACGCATGCCTCACCAATTTCAAAAAAGGCGGCGGCTTATTCCATTTGCTGATATTTATTTTCTAAGTATCGTAAAATTTCCAAAGTTTTAGGGCACGCTGTTATTTATTTTCTCCTACTCTTCTAGACCAGTTTGTGACCACCCGTAAATAACAATTTTTCGAGGCTCGCTCCGTTCGCCGTTACATCTTTTCCTATTTCTGATTATTTTGTTAATCTCCCTCCCTTCGCTCGCTTTATGTCTACCACAGGTTTCGGGGGACCCTTGCTCGCAATATTTTTTTCTCATAGGAAGCTTTTCTCTTGCTTAACTTTCCCCAAACATCAGAAAAAATCTCAAAAAAGTCGAGGCGCCATTGTTAGGAATTGAGGGTCGGGATGTCGTGTTTGCGGTCAATATAAAAACACTGCAAAAAAAAATATGGAACCACAAGTTGGCGGCTCGCTCCGCTCGCCAATAGTATTTTGTCTGTCTGTGTGTTAGGTCCGGTGCACGACAGTCGACACCCGTTGAAGATGACTTTGCCACCACCACGAAAAATTTACATAAACAGAATTTTTTTGATAACGTTTCGTGGTTATTTGTGGGGTCTGCAAACATCCCTCCCCCCAAGGAATTCCTATGGGACATTGGCCACGGCCTTACAAAGTGTGACCCCCTTTAGAGTCTTAAGCTGCGACTGTGACCGCGCCTGGGTGCATGATTATGTGTACGCTTTCTTAAAAAAATTGTGTGAGTGAGGTGTCAAGGCAATGTCAATGTCGATGTCAAATCAGTAACTCCATTTTCATTCCATTCCTTGCCTTCCTTCCGTTCTAACAAAATACCTACAAAATATTGTTGTGAATGTGTTGCAATTTGTAATTTCTAAAAACTAAAGAGAAGAAAAGTTGTGCGTGATCAGATCAGTCACGCTGATAATTTTGGCTGAGTTAACAAACATTGTCCTCAAACAGATAGCAACGATGATAACGCGGTCTTTTGATTCGTGGTAAAATATGTCAGAGGTGAAGAAAGTATCAGAAAATAATATTGATTTCGATCCCATTTTACCTGAGACAGGAGTGTTATTCTATGAAGAATGTCCTACTGAGTTTGAAATCGAGAGGCCAAGATTGCTGCCTTTGAAGTCTACTACGCAAATTCGCTTTGAGCAACTGCAGCACGAAGCTGCCAGGAGTTGGAAAGAGCAACAAAAAACTGCTAAAAGTTCGAGTGTACAACTTCAACAGTTATAATCATCATGGTTTACACGCTGTTTGTTGTGGAGATTTTGGCGGCGTTTATATTGGCCGCCACACTCTTATATCGATATGGAGACTGCTACAGGAATCACATACTGGTTACTGTGTCTGTGCTGACAGCATGGTTCTTCTCATTTGTTATTATGTTCATATTGCCATTGGATGTGTCATCGGTGAGTTATCAAAATGTCAAAAACATTTTTATCAGTTAGCTACAATGGGGACTATCATTTCTTTGTTCACCAGTTGGTGCCGCTGTTGACTAAGGTCCAGAGGTACTTATAGCATTAAAATTTGGTATTAAAAAATAAGTTTGTCAGTAGGTAAGTATTAAAAAATAAGTTTGTCATTCATTAGTTATTAAAAATTAGTTTGTAAACAGTAAACAAACTAACCTCTGAACTGAACTAGCTGCTCTTTGAGGCCGCTTATTTTTGTGCCTCTTTCTTAATTCTGCTTTCAAAGTGTTTACACTCATCGCCAAATATTCCATATTTGTGATAATTTCACAACGGACTTTTTAACAGGTAAATAATAGAAATTATAATTTATGTCACGAAGCCTGCCAAAACCAGTGAAAAGTGAATGTTATTGGACCTGGTGTGACACAAGCGCCTCTAGTGGCAAATTCACACGCATTAGTATTTTGAAATATTTGATAAGTTTAAATCAAGACTGTTACAATTATAAAGAAATACAACTAAAATCTATACAATTTTAATTTTACAGACTGTTTACCGCCAATGCCTGCAAGACAATTCCACAACCGAAGTCCCTCTGACACTTACAGCGAGCAATGACTCAACTTCAGTGCCTCCACCTGGTAACCATTGTCAGAAACCATGGAGCTATGTGCCAGATTCAGTCTTTCCAAATCTGTGGAGGGTTGTGTACTGGACTTCTCAGTGTTTGACATGGTAAACTATTTAATTTGAATTATTATTCTCTTATTCATATAATTGAAACTTTATTGCACATAAAGGCTGGGCTAAATGCTGAGGCATTTTCTACCTGTTGACCAAAAACACATGTCTGGTTTTTACAGGGGATTGGCATGCTAATATAAGTTTTACAGATACCTAGATAACTCTAATTATATATAGGTACCTAAATATAAATATATATACATACCTAAAAACCTACTAAAGTGATAAGCATAGTATTAACTACCAACAAGAAACATTTTATGTAAACTAAAACTTTTTGTATAACCTCCATTTGTTAACAAGCATCTTATGTATCTGCCTTTCTTTTAAAAGACTTTGATTTTCTAAGTTTAGTTGGGTTAGGTGCTATAATAATATGGCCATATCATTATGGGTACTTACACTTGTTTGAAGGTGAAAAAAGCCAACTATAATTTAAAACCCTTACTCAAGAAAAGTAAAAATCTAAGGCTGCAAAGCCTTGGATTTGATACTGATGATACTTAATGACTCTTTAATTACTGCACTTTTATCACATCTTTAAACTGATTGACAGAAAATTGTTCTATTTACAATCATCCTGTAACTGTTGTTCTGTTCTATTAAGTTCTATTAAGTTCTATTAAGTTCTCTGTGATGATTTTAGAAGTGTGCTTAACTTTGTTTTGTCAACCAAAAAAATAAACTTTTTATTTCAGGCTCATAATGCCAATGATGCAGTCCTACAGTAAAGCAGGAGACTTTACAGTAAAAGGCAAACTAAAATCTGCCCTAGTTGATAATGCTATTTACTACGGCTCATACCTGTCCATCTGTGGGATCCTCCTCATATACATTGCCTTAAAACCTGGAGTGTACCTCGATGGATCCAAGATCAAAGCTATAGCCTCATCAGCAAGTAACACTTGGGGTCTATTCTTATTGATTCTGTTGTTGGGGTATGCCTTAGTGGAAGTACCAAGGAATCTCTGGTTCAACTCTATCAAGAACAACACACTCACATACAGTTATTTCAAGATCGCTAAATTAAGCACAGATAAGGTTGAGGCTGAAGAGACTGTGGATGATATCATAGATGTAAGTTCCTATGTACTGCTTATTTTTGAACACAGCTAAAATAATTTGATCAACTGATTGAACTTTCTTACAATTTCACAGAGCTTAAATTCGATTAATGCAGCTGTGGGTCCAGGTCACCCGCTTCATCGTCATGTGGATACAATAATCCAGAAGCTTCCAATACAGCTCAGGGACAAACTCAACTCCAGGGCAGCACCAGAAAGGCCTAATTCCCCCTCACTGAAATCTCTTGTGAACCTGCATAAGAAGGTACTTAATCATAATAATCATGTTCATTAGAGTTTAAAATGCATTCAATATTTTTCTCTTTCAAATATCTATGTATCTATCTATAGGGTGAGTTGTAGGGCTATTCAAACTCTTCGTTACTGAGTCATTAACACGGAATCTGACACAGATTAGCACATTATTATTTTAGCAGTATTTATTATTTTCTGCTTTCTGCAAACTTTTTGAATTTCGCGCGAATATGTGTCAGATTCCGTGTCCATGACTCTGTAACGAAGAGTCTAAATAGCCCTGCTGAAAAAGTCACTACTCCATAGCTCATCCTACATCTACTTATTGTAATCATTGTTAAAGTATCATTATTGGAAAGTGGAAGCTTAAGTTCCACTTTACATTCAGTATTCAAAAATTATGTAATTTTAAATTCACAGACTATAAAAGCGCTGCACGTATTGCAAAGGACAGAAACGCAATGGGGTCTGATGATAGAGCGTATATTCCACCTCGAAGATGTTGCGTCGAATGTACGATCGCCAGACAAAAGGTTCCAACACACGTTTCCTACGCCGCGGCCGAAGGTTCAGCGGATCTTTTATCCTCCTATAGTTGGTACGTAAAAAAATTGCACTTAGTAAATTGGCTTCATGATTTATTAAGACCACCTCAGTGGCGCAGCGGGCGAAGGTCCGCCTGCGACGCAGGTGCTTGCGGGTTCGATTCCCGCCTCGGGACAAATGTTTGTACAATCTCCAGATATTTGTTCAGGGTGTTCTGGATGTTGTCTATGTATAATAAAAAATATATCTATCTATGTAGTGTATTGTATTAAGTACATATATCAGTTATCTAGTACCCATAACACAAGCTCTGCTTAGCTTGGGGCTAAGTGCTGTGTGAATTGTCCTGCATGATTTATTTATTTACTAGTTTATGCCCGCGGCTTCGCACGCGTTGTTTCTATAGAAACGTTTAAAGGTGATTTCTTTCCCATAGGAAATGATTTATGGGATAAAAAGTAGCCTGTGTTTGATTCCAGGATTAGAATTACCTGTATGCATACATTTCAGCCCGATCCGTTCAGTAGCTATGGCGTGAAGAGTTAACAAACATCCATCCATCCATCCAAACTTACGCATTTGTAATATTAGTGTGAAGTGTGATGATAGTGTGATATTAGCAGCGAGCATAAAACTACAAAAATCCTTCTCTATGCTCGTTGTGAGCGCCTTCTTTCCCGTTCCCCCCTGCTTCCCGACTGCACGAACGTTCGCTGCGTGACACACTACATTACCCTCGTAACGCCGGTCAATACCTGGCTTTATATCTTGTAGTGGTCGTAGGAACGTGTCGCTAGATCAAAAAAAATCGGGTTTTTATCATTTCTGCAAGTTATTTGGCTCTGCAAGTTTTGCGACTACCTATTGTAGGACATTTGCTATAAACCCAATGTAAAACCAACTTCAAATCAAATGTCGTTTTGGAGTCTATTCACGTGTAGAGGTTTATTACTAAAATTAACTTCGAAGGCTTTTTACGATGTTTGGAAAAAAAGCGATATTTTTTGAGACTTGTGGCAATTTTCATGATGGTAGAAGTCAAAATGCCGGTGTATTATATTTATTTTCAAGAGGTATTACGAGAACGGATTGTGTTGGCGGGCCGGAGCATAAAGCTTCGCGGGCCAGATGTGGCCCCTTCCGTGCTTTATCCACCCCTGTTCTAGATGATGCTGTGTGAATTATAGCATAATTTCTTTTTGTATTTCAGAATGGTACTGGGAATGCTTCATGCGTCAGTATTTCCTGAAAACTCTGGCCGTGGTCACGGGGATAATGTCAGTGGCTGTGGTCTGGTCAGAGCTGACCTTCTTCTGCAAAAAGCCTGTGCTGTCTATCTTCGCCAACATAGTCATCGCAGCTAAGGATACCTATAACTATGCTACTATTGTTGTAAGTACTGTCACGGTAAAAGACCTTTTGTCTTGTACATATGCCCACAGTCCCTATCACCTACAGCTTCCATAAGTATATTTGTAATAACTCAACTGTGATCACACTGATCACCAATCCACCTGCCAAACGTGGTGACTCTCGCAATATTCCCTTGTTTGGGAAGGTACGTATAGCACTGGGCGTATGTGATGATTCCATAATACGTCTTCAAGTAAACAGCAAATAAAACAGTTTTATAGCATTAATTTCTTTACAGACAATATCAACAATAGTAATCGCATACATGTTCTACTGCGCCTACTCCACCGTACTGAAGATCCGGCTCCTAAACCTGTACTACCTAGCACCACATCATCAGACTAATGAATATTCTCTCATATTCTCTGGAATGATGGTCTGTCGTCTCACGCCGGCGATGTGTCTGAACTTTCTGAGTCTTACGCATATGGACTCGCATGTTATCAAGATGAGGGTTATGGAGACTTATTATACGCAGGTCAGTTCTGTATTTTTACTACGTAACTACTTTAATATAAACCATCCAATGAGAAACCATCCACTCTATGAACCGACGACATTGTAGTGTTCGCAGGGAGTCTATGAGTCTGTCTAGGATGGAGGCGGCTCAGCTCAGAATCGCTTTTAGTGGGGGAGGCCTATGTCCAGCAGTGGACGTGTGCTTTCGCATTTATATTATTAGTGTGATAGTAAATGTTACTGAAAGGAAACATCCCTTTATTTTTAACAATAACTAAAACGGCATTGACAGAATTTTGAAAAACTGCTGACCTTATCATATCAGATGATCGAACACTAAAATTTTAAAATATAACATTCTGTATTTTTATGTCACCGATCGGAGTCGATTAAATCTGTCAAATAAATATTAAATTATTGGAACTCCATAAAATCCTCCAAAAACTGGAACGACACGGAGCACTTTGGATGGCCTGTTTACACCAGTTAGGTACTTACTCCAATCTGCTGAAGTAAACTGATAGGAGTGGAGACCACTAATATTAATAATAATGCTGGAATAATAATAATATAATATGGTTATGGCGGTCTGTAGTTAAATTTTGACAATTTGACAAGAGCAATCGCCTTGGTGTAGAGATAAACCATTCTAAAAATACACGCCGAGTAACCTATGACGTTTTGTGGAAGGGGTGTGTGCATTCATTACGGATGTAAGCGGGTTAACTACGATTTACGAACCTTATTTTGTGTTGGAAGAACACCAACGTGTCATCCCTTACATCCGCAATTAATTCTACAAACTACGATAGTTTTTATAGTAAAAGGGGCGTGCATTTTTAGAATGGTTTATCTCAATTTTGTTGTGAATGTGCACCGACTATTTATGCAAAGGTTACCTTAATAATATCTCTTCTGTTACAGATAATGGGCCACATGGACGTCCTCGGCATAATATCAGAAGGATTCAACATCTACTTCCCGATGCTGGTCGTGTTTCTATGCGCTGCCACCTACCTGTCTCTAGGCAGTCGCCTGCTATCCATGTGTGGCTTCCAGCAGTTTGTGGGTGATGATGAGCTGACAACTGACTTGGTGGATGAGGGCAGGGAGATTGTTAAACGAGGTGAGTTCACTGTAAGGATTCTACATCTACTGTGTTATGATGGTGGTCAATCTACCTGTCTCTAGGCAGTCGCCTGCTATCCATGTGTGGCTTCCAGCAGTTTGTGGGTGATGATGAGCTGACTACTGACTTGGTGGATGAGGGCAGGGAGATTGTTAAACGAGGTGAGTTCACAAGGATTCTACATCTACTGTGCTATGATGGTTTAAACGTTAGCTTGATATTGTCTTCTATAAGAACCCATGTAAGGTGGTCCCCAAGATACAGGTTTATACTAGTTTGGGGATCAATGATGTAAAATTTTAAGTCAAATCTTTTTCAATTAACGTTATTATTATACACCCATTTATTCTTAAGTCTCGTTTATAAAATACATTTTTTACTATAGAGAATAAAATATTATATAACTATTCTACACCAAAAAATATATCAAAACGGTGAATCACCGGTCGCGAAGCTAGGCTCAAGCGGTCGGTGACTAGGGCTGCAGAGAGAGGAACTTCCTGACGATGCGCGCCGAGTCCAGGAGTACCGCCTTTTGAATCTGTCCCTTGATCCAACATCCTAGCGAGAGTCTCTTGAGATGTTGATCGAGGCTCTTCGCTATTATGCCGCTAACCGAAACGACAATCGATAGTCGCGGAATCTACATCCCATATGCTGACAACGTCGTTAGCCAAGTCAAGATATTTGCTGATTTTATCTTTCTCAGCTTAATTTACAATTACATTCAAATAGGTATTTAAAAAAAAAGATTTTCTAATAAAATACTCGCTAGTGCATCGAAATAATGCTTCTTTTCAAACATACTGAATGAATGTTTATCATAAATTTATATAATAAATTTATCAATCCATCCTTCATCATAGGTTTTGATACGATTAAATAATAATAATAATAATAAAATCATTTATTTCAGGTCATAAAAAAGGAACCCATAGGTTATTTCTAAATAAATTAAAGTACAATTAAAATTAAAATACAATTAAAATACATACCTACCTACTTACGGTTCCCGGTCTGGTGCACAGAGAGCCAGAACCTGTACATAGGGCTACAGATGTTGTTAGCCATAAACCTGAGGATGCTATTGTTAGACTGTCTAAGATTGGCCCAGAATGACGCAATACGAGATCTGATTATAGCGAAAAAGTCCGGAACCCGTGCATCAGCGAACATGCCGGACGCGCTGCAAAAACGTGGCTTCTTCATAAGGATGCGAAAAGCGTCATTGTATTGCACCCTTATGGTGCTATACGATTTTCTTTTGTATTTGAACCAGAGCTGACATGTATACATACAGAGGCAATACGCCTTAAATAACGTTACCTTTACTTCGTCACTGCATCTGGCAAATCTCCGAGCAAGCATGTTGCACCTGATAGACAGGTTCCGTCTTTCACGCTCAATATCTTGGTCATCACTCAGGTCTTCCGTGATGATGTGCCCAAGGTATTTAAACTGCTTCACAACCTTCACTGCTGAACCCTTCAAATACACATTAGGTACTCTCTCCGGACCTTTTCCTGCTCTAAATACTAGCATTTCGGTTTTGAGGACGTTATATTTTAATCCATGGAGGTGAGCATAATTTTCACATATGGATAACAGTTTCCGAAGTCCGTTAATCGAAGGGCTGAGGAGCACCATATCGTCGGCGTAGCTCAAGTTGTTGACAGAAACATCACCAACATGGCAGCCTGTCCTGGTACCCCTCAGCTCCTCGATCAAGCCGTTCACGTAAATGTTATAAAGGTCCGGAGAAGTTAACCCCCCTTGGCGGACGCCGCATTCCAATTTATATTCACTGGATGTCGTGTCGCCCCATCTTACAACATTGGTTTGACTTCCGTACCAGTATCTCAAAAGGTTAACAATTTTCAGCGGGACCCTTGAGTCAAGTAGCTTCTTCCAGAGAATGTTATAATTCACTAGATCGAAGGCCCGACTCAGGTCTAAGAAACAGGCGTAGATCGAAGTTTCCCGGGTAACATAGTAGTTGACACTGTATTTAAGGCTGAAAATTGCCGCATCAGTTGAGAGACCGGGACGAAAGCCAAACTGTGCGTCATTAATACTCACATTATTCAGCAGTAAAGGCTGCACTAGCCGTTCAAACACCTTCCCTATAACAGTACCTAGGGAGATAGGCCGGTAGTTGGCTGCACTACCAAGGTTACCAGTTTTATTTTTAACCACTGGGACTACTACAGTTTTAGTCATATTATCAGGCGTAAAAGAGAATTTCAAACATAAGTTAAATAAGTCACATAGTTTTTCATAAATATTATCACCTGCATGCAGTATATGCTCTATACTTAGTTTATCGTGTCCCGGGGACTTTCCTCTTTTCATATTGTACACAGCTTTTGCTATCTCGTCAGGTGTAAACATATAACTACAGCCTTGTAGCACATCATTATCAGTAGGTACAGGATACTCACGCTCATTTTCGCTAATAGGTTCTGGCTCTATTTTAAAACGACCAGCAAACAAGTCAGCAATTTGTTTAGGATCCTGCAAGCCTTCAACCGTCACGGGTAACCTATTATTTTTTTCATTTAATTTCTTAGTTGCCTGCCAAAATTTTATAAAGTTTTTATTTCGTCTATGCGTAGCCAATATATTTACTTTTATGTTTTCTTCATTGGTCTGACACCATTTTATTTTATTTTTGAATATTCGTCTATAATGTTGCATGTTATTGTATATATTACCCGATGGCGGTCTACCGGCGAGGACCCAACATTTAAAATGCAATCGCGCTAATTCATGACATTCCTTAACATGGAAATTCCACCCTGGTATATGTTTACGTTTTTTATGTGCACCAGAATGAGAGCCGGCACTCTTTATGGCTCCTTTTTGTAAAATATCAATTATATCATTGTAAATACGGTTAATAAATATAAAATGTTCGTTCTTAAAATCACATTGTAAATTATCTGTACAGTTAAAACATTGTAAAGTAGAATTTAAAAGTCTTAGTTTTGTATCACAGTATTTAAAATATGTTCCTTTCTGACTAGAATTTCGTACACCCCACACTATTTCATTACGAGGTTTTTTCATAGAAGAAACGTTCATGCTCTTACATACTTCACCAATATTACATTTTATAAATAACGGAAAGTGGTCAGACCACAGCACGTCGTGCATAACACTAATAGATTGAATAGTATCTTTAGCTGCCATGGTAACGAGACAATGGTCTAACCACCTACAGCAACCATGCGCTTCGCTCAAGTACGTGTAAGCATTAGATTCTAGGATATCCATATCCGCACAAGACCATGACTGCTCGTCACAGAAATTACATAATTCGTTACCGAAATTCGTGCCGGGGTGCGCATTAAAATCGCCTATAATGTAGGCAACCTGTACTTGCGATTCCTCCACCACTGAACTTATTCGTGCAAGGCAAGTAGTGAAATCCGGTAGGTTATCAATATTGTCAACAGGCATATAAACACAGAACACTAGAAATGACACTAAATTAACCGTTATCTGCACAGCTATTATTCTATCACTAGAACACTCAATCACGGACACTAGAAAGTAAATAGTAGATTAAAAGTAATAAGTAGATTTTTTTATTGTCAATAGACCTTCGTTTGATCACAATCTTCACCTGAAGAAGTAAATGAAAAAAGTAATATTGCCTGGCTGTTTTAATCTAGCGGAGACCTTTTAAATATAGTGAGGGCAGGCTAGAAGCGCAATAAATAAACTTCCCAATAAAAAACAAACCTTAACAACCTAGTTCCTAAGTTTTATTTCACTCCGCAGAAAAGCGCAAGCGCCAACGAGCCGAGGAGTCCCTGAGCCGTCGCCGCGACTACAGCGAGCGATTCTCCAGCTACCGCACTCGAGAGGCACAGGATGGAGGTAATACGACTTTACAATCTAAAATCTATGGCATTAGGTCTACTTTTGCTTAACAACTTGTACAAGTTCTGATCGTATGTTTTTCAAAAACCCGCACTGATTTTGTTTGAGGTCACATTTGTTTTTTTTTGTAAATTTATGACACTTTGTGCTTCAAACAGTCAGTCAAGTCAGCACGAGAAATCGATTATATACGTCAGTAACCGTGTATCTAAAGCAAGAACCACACTATGGCGTCACGACACAGTAAGGCCTGTCTATTTACGCGAAGTGCAGACTTTAAGCAGTTCCATTGGCCCACTGAAACAGAGTGAAGATGTTATGCAATTCCATTGGTTAATATTGTATAAATCTCCGTTCGGCTGCCTCGCTCCGCTGCTCAATGGACCGGCAGCCTTTTGTGTTTCTTACCATACCAAATGTATGAAACCGATATGCTTCTGACGCGTCACGAAAGTGTGGTTCTAGCTTTACGTGTCTTAAGGTGTCGGTTTGTGTTTTGCACACCATTCAATCATTAAAATCATTATGCACCTACCTGTGTTGTTAACCTGTGGGACAGCTGTTTTTAAAACCCCTCAACAAGCCAAGTTGTGTCGTACGAGTATCATCTGATCTCATATTCTTAAGTTTTATAAATTTGTTAGCTGAAATGCTATAGGTAGGTATCGCTTTTTAGGGTTCCGTATCCAAAGGGTACCAAAAGAATCCTATTACTAAGCCTACGCCGTCTGTCCGTCCGTCACAGGCATTTTTGTCACCGTTATTAATTACAAATTGTATTGTGTTACTATGCCCTTAATGAAGACAAAATAACAAAAAATAAAGATGTTTTGTGGACAATAGCCTTTATTCACAAAGAAAATTATACTAGTATTTACAATTGAAACAATTGAGCTAACTGCAAACAGTCTACAGGTAGCTCAACTGATCCATATTAATACCAGTCGGAAACGTCCCAAAGAAGCTGGCAGCATTGCCAGATGTATGGCAATGCAATCAATGCTGATGCGCTGTGCCAGATACGTACCAGCTCTCGGGTCACGCGTCGCTTCGACCAGACGCTCAGATAATTTTTAAAAACCCGAAGAGCCTCGGTACCCCACGGACCTAGGGTCTCGACTCCAAGGGGAGCAAATGTGTAGGCTGTCTAATGGTAAGATGTTTTTGTATTGGATTTAGAACCCTTAGTACCCCAATCTGACGTGTCATATATCAGCCAAATGCTATTCTAGCCTTACAACCCAATCAGTGTTCACACAACAGCTGTCCCACAGCTGTGCACCAGAACCCTTCCTCGCATCACTAATATCGACCGTTATTGTGCATGTGCTCACATTTCAGCCCACACCGGGCTGCTCAATGACGTGGACTCAGATTACTATGTGACGCCGAGTCCTGATCGCGTGGTGCAGGGCAGCTACCAGAGAGGCGAGCTGCCTTATAATAGGACGCTGGAGGATGAGCTCGATCAGAGGTGAGTCAGATTTTTAGGGTTTCGAAGACCGGTTTCGAAACCTTTATATGTCTTTTTTTCCGTCCTTAATAAATCAGCAACTACCGCAACTATCAACTTGAAATTTAATATAATAATACATTTCGTTCGCCTGTACAGATTTTAAGAAAAAAAAAATGAAAATGAACATTTCCATATAAATTGAGATGTCAAAATTTTAAAAGAGACCTACCTACTAAGTCAAGTGAGTTTTCAAATGAAAGGTATCGGTTTGGACATTTTAAAACAGTTTTTGACATTTCTGTAGGTTTTCGTACTTTTTGAAATATCTTGAAAAAAAGTCGAAAAAATTACCGCTACCCCCTATCACCGAAGCATGCAAAGAGATCCATCTAAAATGTAGGTTGATACCTACTAGTTTTAGGTATTCATTAAATTTCGAAGTCTCTAACCAGTGCCTTTAGTACATACCTACTTGTTGACAAACGTTCGAAACCCTCGGCGCGCGAGTTACACTCGCACTTGACGGGTCTTGTTTTTTCAACTAATAGTTGTACCTTTCTCCTTTGTAACTTGTGGGTAACGGGGCTGGTCATACTTTTAGTACCTATGTAGTCTACTTAAGATAATCTGTTAATATTTAAGTATGATTGTTTGTTATCCCTAAGACGTAAAAATAAAAAATAAAAATAAATAAATAAAAGTACCCTGCAACAGGGAAGATCCTGGCTTCTTTAACGCAGTTTTGAAACTACCACATAAGGCGGAGCTGCCCAGAAGCATGTTCCATACCTGTTGTTCAAAAGTAAACATTTCAACAGACGACGCGTCTTGTGGCGCGGCGGGCGAAAGTCTGCCTGTGACGCAGGAGGTTGCGGGTTCGATTCCCGCCTCAGGACATATATTTGTTCGAACTGCAGATATTTGTTACGGGTGTTCTGGATGTTTCTATGTGTAATAAAAAATATCTATCTATGTAGTGTATTAGGTAGATCAGTTATCTAATACCCATAACACAAGCTCTGCTTAGCTTAAGCAGCTGTATGTAGTTCCAAAGACCCGTTTTATAGATATTGATGTCCATTTGGTTGGCACAGAAACTTAACTAACAAAATCAAAAATACTAACATTTTGTTGTTTGTTTCTTTACGATCGAAATAAAAGAATCGGGGTACTTTTATGTGCAGTCAAATTCGTTTAGTATAGGTTTAGTTTATCAACAAAAGATTGTCATCGTTTCGTTCCTTGAGTACTAAGCACGGTTCTCGATAAAGATTTATACGATAAGCACCGATTATATCTCTGATGTCGATGTTAGAGCAGTTTGCTCACAGTAAGCTGTGTACGTTGATGTTTGCTAGAGGTAGCTATGAGCTGAGTAGAAGTTAAGGGTTGCTTCCCCTAACTTCGAGCTGATGACGGGTTGATCTCCGGAGAGAATAATACAACCAAGCTTGTTGTAAGGAAGTGTTTTAATCGTTGCTAGGCTAGAGCTAAGTAAAAGACATGATCACGTATAATACGTGTTACTAATTTATACAGCATTCTTTCTAACTAGCTAAGTCTGTACGGCTCGTACAGTCGATAAAATTTGACAAGACGATTGTTATTATCCCTGAATGCTATGGGTACTATGTTGCGGTTTGGTGTCAGATTTTTTTGTACAGCGAATTCCGAGAGATTAGTCTGACAAACATGACATAAGATCTCATTTTAATTAAACGTATTTTTAACCCCCGACGCAAAAAGAGAGGGGTGTTATAACGTGTCTGTCTGTGTATCTGTGTATCTGTCTGTGGTATCGTAGCTCCCAAACGCATGAACCGATATTCGTTTAGTTTTTTTTTGTCATAGATCATATTATCCCGAGTGTTCTTAGCCATGTTTCATGAAAATCTGTCGGGGTTTTGAAAAAAATTTAATTTTGGTCTTGTATTGTTTAGATTCGGGGAAAGCACGCTGCCGTCCATTAAAACGGAATTCGAAGGGAGACGAGACAAGATGACGATGCCTCCGAGAGGTTTGTTCGACGATGTATAAGGTACAGATGTTTAAGTAAAGTGTAAGGTACCTGCGGATGTATAGGCTAAATGTAACGGCTGGATGTATAGGACGAAATGGAAGGATGTGTTGGCAAAATAGTGTGGGTTTTGTGAAGAGACAATCTCATGTACTTATGTACATGAGATTTTATGAGATCAGAATAAGAATAATCTTTATTTCTTGTCTCTTTGTTTGTTTAAGACCGTACAAAAGTTGAAGTATTTTAACACTAAATAATACTAGAAAATAAAGTGTGATTCTTGAAAGCTTAAAAAAAGAAAATGAGAAGAAAGGAGAGAAGAGTAAAGAAATTAAAAATTAACCTTTAGCTATGAGTGAACATATTCAATAAATAGTGTTGGTATTAAATTCATCTCTCCATATTATAATGTGCCATCTAGCTACACGAGTTAAAGTTGATTGTAAAAACCATCAAGTATTTTCATTGCATTTTGTAGCAAATTGACGAAATTCTTCTTTCAAAGACAAAAATGATGACAAAAAATTATACTTTGGAATTTAGAAATGTAATGTAGCAGTTTACTATAGAAAAATCACGGTACCTAAATATGGATGATTGTTGCTCGAACAGACTGCCCCATCCAAAACACGTGGATGCGGATAATGATGGGCTCCGTCTGAACAATATCTATGTAATTTTAATTTAATTATTATTCTTAATTGTATGAACTAATTTTAATTTTTCTATTTGTGACATTTCTTGTATTATTTGTTTATTGTGTAATTTTAAGTTCTAAATAATTTAATTATAATGTGCTATGGATACCTATATTATCTGAAATAAATGAATAATAATAATAATAAATGGCAGCTTAGCAAAATATGTCTTCACAAAACCACGTTTATTCTTGTTGGTAGTTAATGTTAGTGATAGTGTCTTGAAATTATAATTTTGTAAATTGGCAAGGTATTTTTTTATATTGTGGAGATCTGTGAAATACCATGCTTTGTTAATTGATAATTTGTACATAAATTTACGAGTTTAATCAAAAAACATCTTACTAGCATAACAGGCCTAAAAATAGTTAATAAGCTTCACATGTCACAGCGGCACTGCTGATGGTAGCTTGGAGGGTAGATGAGATAACAAATTAGGATCAATTTAGTTAATGATTTTATCAGGTATTTATCGCGTAACTTTTGTTATTATTTCCCCTACGTTTCTACCGCGTTACAGCGATCGTGGTCACGGAGCGACTGTGACAGCTGTCGCCCCGTGACCACGATGACGAAACGTATGGAAATAATAACAAAAGGTACGCGATAAATACCCGATAAAATCATTAACTATGTTAACAAATCGCGAATGTTTAAAAAGTTTTAGGATCAATCGTCCTAAATCGTACCATGCTTATCCTAATTCGTACTTTGGTTTAATTTGTGTGTCCTTACATTCGTCACACAAATATATTACTGTATTGCGATCAGACGTCGAACATAGTTTATCTGTCCAGAATTCACAGCTTGAACATTGTACTAACATTTATACGTTTCATAGCATATTGTACAAAACCAACTGTCACCATCAGCCTGCTTCTTCTTCTTCACGTTCATTGAAGTACGATTTTGGTCATAGCCTGGGGTACGAATTAGGCGCACACGCGAGTTCAAGTGTCTGTTCATGGCGCTCTGTTGTGCAACTTTTTAACGTGAAATCAATTGATAAATAATCATAGTTTTACTCAAAAATATCACTCGCTCACACACACAAACAAGGACTGCAGTAAGTACTTACGTAAACCTAAATAAATAACTGAAAAGTGATCATAAACTTACTTTTTAAATTTTTCGCGTGAAATCGCCTTACACTTTTTATTCCGATTAAGCCGGTATATTTTCCGATTAAGCCTTACACTTTTTACCACTAGGGGCACTTGAAAGTATAACAGAGTACGTGTAATACCAACAGAACTAGTTTATCCTATGATGTCTTAGAATGTTCGCAAACGGCCGCACTGCGCGCCCGCCTTCGCTAGCAAGTAATATTTGTATGTATTTATTCCATCGTGGGTACACTTGATGTCGTTACATACTATATTTATGTACTATTTTAATAATAACATGTATAGGTATTTCGTTATAGGAAACACCATAAGGTACAAAGGTAAAAAAAACAGACAGACATGACTGAAAATTGTTGATGTTGAGTCACTAGGCGCTAAGCGAAACAAGCGGCCTGTCAGTGCGTACGTAGTCTTAAGGATTATACAATCTAAGCCACGCGCCACGAAGCAACCAGTCAACCTAGCCGCCTGCCTACCATGCTTGCAGTGCGGCTGTGGTATTCCATGTGTATTATTGTCAAAACTAACTACACTTACAATAATGGTTTTTAGCTAAAAAGTTATCTTGTAAATTACCTAGTAAGTAATTAATGTTATTTGAATGTAAAATATGTACATTTTATAATTATAAATAGAAATTTTTTATTTGCCTATTTATTTATACGTACTGATAATTTTATTATTATGTGTGCAATCTTAAAAGTTTTTTATACATTAATTAGTAGATAAATAAGTATCATTGTTATATTTTCTTTTTAGCAAATTAATAATTGCATGCAATAATGCTTTTGAATAATTAGTCTTCAATTTTTACACGACGACGTACGCAGGGACTTTGGCAAAAGCTTCACATGAAAAATCAAGTACACTAATCTCAACCTTAAATCACGTATAAATTTTACGAAAGTTGCATTTAACTCTTGGTTTTAGCTTGCGAAATTGAGCACTTTGTAATACACGGAAAAACAAATAAATAATCAAGGATGCACGCAATGTCTGCGGTAGAATTTGTATTTATTAGCACGTTTTATCACATATTATGTTTGTTTTGAATATTGTGCCCACATTAAGATTAAAAAGTAAGATCACCGTTTGTTTTATTTTTATTAAAAAAGGCATCCCACGTGAAATTCACAAAAAGGGGGCCCCAGTTATTGTTGTTACTTCATTTGGTTCAATATTTATACTAGATTTGGGCTAATGCGACACAAAGATGTAGTTCATAATATACAAATTACGCCTATTCATAACCCCTATGAATTTTTGTGGTTGTGTATTTACATGATAAGATAAGATTGTTTCTGTAACAATATTGCTGGGATGAATAAACATTCTCATCTCACATCAACTTTCTCGAAAAAGTTATTTTTCATTCAAACATAAAAATCCTGATAGCCGCAAAAAAGAAATCGTTTAAGTAGAAATATAGCTACATCCCAAGTCATTAAAGATAAAAAATATTTAGTGTCGAAACTGAGTACGAAAAGATATAAAAATAAGGTGGAAACAACAGTTTGTCCATTAATTACAGACATACAATATTTGTTTATTATACATTACACATGTATAATACACAAATATTGTATGTAATATTTTTCATCCTAGAAATTATATCTAATTCATAATAAGAAAAGTAT
Source organism: Eupithecia subfuscata (assembly GCA_963564075.1). Taxonomy (NCBI): domain Eukaryota; kingdom Metazoa; phylum Arthropoda; class Insecta; order Lepidoptera; family Geometridae; genus Eupithecia; species Eupithecia subfuscata. The sequence goes on along the minus strand of OY751103.1, from coordinate 9,732,747 downwards.
TCTATAGAATCGTAACTGTACAAAATGTTATGTACTAGCTAGTTAGTTACATATTATTTATGCAGTCAATTTATCTGTTATTTTCATTCCATAGTTATATTGGATGCGGTAGCATTAAACACGTGATAAATATTGTTAACTGTTGTTTTTATTTAATTATCCTTATTTCTACTTTGTTTTTAAGATATTGACCAGATGATGGGGGTATCTAAAGGGTATTCTATAGATTTAGGCTGCCTTTCCACCAGAGATGGGCTACGTTGCTAAGTTTCCAGCCGTCCAATAGGATCGCTTCATTTTAGTCAGGTATGAAAATGACGCGATAATGGAGCGATCCTATTGGTCGGCTGGAAACTTAGCAACGTAGCACATCTCTGGTGGAAAGGCAGCCTAATACAGGAGTTATTATTTACCCTTATTTCTACTTTGATAAAAATATATTGATAGACGACGGGATATCTATGATAATAAGAGTATTCTATAGATTTATACAAGGTGGCTTTTTGGGATGGGAGTGAATGGTCAAATCAGAAACCATTTACCAGATATTTAGTGAAAAGTCATGAAAGGCGTTTCAGTTTCGTCTATTCCCACTAGTTTAGTTGTCCAGTTCAGTTGACTAGTGAGGTTTCTTTTCTCGTTTGTTCAATTGAAAATAAGACTAGCTTTTGCACCTTGTTTTGGTTTTCGTATAAATCGAGGTCATGACCCCCTTTCACATCTTTTCTCTAACTCTCATGGTTACGGATTTCGCCATCCATTCCCATCTCAAAAAGCCATATAGGAACCAGTGCTTTATATAGGTTCATAGGCTTAAATGAAAGTGTTACCATCCTGTATAGGAACCAGTACTTTGTATAGGCTTAAATGAAAGTATTACAGTAATACCATTCAGAATGCATCATTTATTTCAATCACTACTTAAAGGTCAATAAATACTTATGGTACATTAGCTACTTCAAGAAATCTTTGATGTCATCTACTTTAGTCCTAATTTCGTGCGATGTATCCTTTGACAAGTCTTGTGCGTATGTCTCATAAATGCTTTTCAGTTTATTCATTTCTTCTGTTTTGTTGAGATCTGAAATGAATATTTATCTGTAAATATAGTTGATCACACAAAATTGATTATGAATATAAGCGGGCTAAATACGAACCTAGTTTGTGTTGGAAGAACTCCAACGTTTGACTACGATTCATAATGAATTCGTCAAACTAGATAAGATAAGATCACACGTTTAAAAGATTGGTTGATTTGATTAGGAATAGTGGATTATAAATACCTTTTAGTTTTTTGAGGAATATTTCCATAATGTTAAGCGCATCCCTCCGATGCCTTACTTGGTTGCTGTTTTCTGAAAGAATAGAAGAATACTTTACAATTTTATTAAAAACTAGCTGCGCCCCGCGGCTACGCCCGCGTGGAAATTTAAAATTATCACTTAGGGGTATGAAAAATAGATGTTGGCCGATTCTCAGACCTATTCAATATGCTCACAAAATTTCATTAGAATCGGTCAAGCCGTTTCGGAGGAGTATGGCAACGAAAACTGTGACACGAGAATTTTATATATTAGATTTTGGTATAATAGAGGCGTACGCTCTAGCTATTTTGTCCTTGATACGTCTTTGGTGGAAACCAAGCACCACCAGAACGATACCTCAAAACAAATGACGAAATTATTTACACTTGGTCTTAGTGTGCTGAATCAGATGCTGGGACGCCACATAGAGTGCGCCTAGGAGATAATGAGACAGATTGCGTCGCCCCTTTGCCATACAAAATGTATAGCATACATAATTATTATCCGTATGTGTAGGCGAATACATCGAATACGAATACATCCGACAGAGAATTAAAGTTATCGACATAGCCCAAAGAATTTGCAAGCTGAAGTGGCAGTGGGCCGGCAATATCTCGCGAAGAACCGAAAACCGCTGGGGCAAACGTGTTCTTGAGTGGAGACCGCGACTAGGCAAACGTAGTGTAGGACGTCCTCCAGCCAGGTGAGATGACGATCTGCGAAAGACTGTAGGCAGATGCTGGATGCGGCAAGCTGAAGACAGGGCGCTATGGCGCTCATTAGGGGAGGCCTATGTCCAGCAGTGGACAGCAGTAGGGGGTTGCCATTATCACCACGATTGGCAGACGCATTGATGTTCAAAATAAACAGAAATTAGCCGCTGCCCTTTGGTTAGCGGACTTCCACCGGCTGAGTTTCAGATGTCGATTCCTATGCCGTGACCACCACATCCCTTTCACGGTCCCATTTCCGAGAGTATCTTTCTACTCTTGTAAGGCCTGATCAGGTCATTTTCCGTCGCCATTTTCCACGCATGCACCTGCGAGTGGGAGGAGTTTTGCCTATTTATTCTCAGGCGAGAGAAGGAAACCGGAGAGTTTTTTAGTGGGTAATACGTCCTTTTCAGGGCGTCGAGTTCCACATAATTCTGGCCCCCCCAGATCAGTTTATTCGTAAATGAATTTCCTCGCCGAATAAAAAAAAAGGTGTCAAGGGTTATGTACTTACTGAGAGTATATTCAATAACAGACATCACTTTCTCTGTCACACTTGCAATAGCCTTATCCTTATTCGTGGTGACTACATTATCCGTTTCCATGGGCTCCCCGGTGTCTGACAAGATGGTGAGTTGTTCGATGACCCGCGTCATAGACGTTAGTATCGCGAGCTGGGTTGATCGAGAGCTGTGTGCGTAGGAGTTAGCGCAGTGGTCGAAGAACACTTCTTGGTATTTTTCTGGAAGAGAAACAAATTCAGTTTAGACAGGACTTGGTTGAGTTAATCGTTAAAAGATTATGGTGTTATCAACAATCAAACGAATTAAGGTTGTCGCTAACGTATCAACTCTGAAACGGACTGGTCGGCATCGCATTGCCTCACCATAAGTAAAGCTATGCCGTTCTAATGCTGATTAACGTCCGTTGTCCGGTGTGTCGCCTACCGTCAACGTTAATAACTTCCATTTGACAGGGCCCTAATTCCACTAAATTAATCGTTTCACCATAACAATGGTAACATTTTGGCATTTTCTCTTCAATTTATTTTTTTTACCACACAGCGACCACTAGTCTAGTCACCTTGTACTCTTAAACCTGCAGGTAGTTATTTAAACCTACCCGACGATAAAATATGGCAGTGTGACTGGTACTTAAACTGTGTATTGGTGCTTCGGCTAGTTGTAGGTAATATTTGTGTAAATCTCTGATAATGTTAGGTAGACTTAGTAGGTATATATATGATAATGTTTAGTTTATTTTCATGCCAAATGTGTGGCAACACGCTGTAACTGTCGGCACTATTCTAGTGCTTTTTTGGTTAACATCATCACATCTGCTTTCATTCTCTGTTTGAACAGTACCTTGCGTCTCGCAGTCTTTAGGCCAGGCCTTCCCGAGTAGTTCGTAGGCCGCCTCCTTGAGCGCCGTGAGTTGTTCCCTCCTTTGTCGCGCGCCTTCATTGTCCTCTTCGTCGGAATCCTTGCCCATAGAGAATTCATCCTGAAAATAGTTCGATTATAAAAAGGAGATGTTTGGATGTTCATTTTGTAGGTCAGGGTAGATGTTAAGTTAGTTAGACAGAGACAGCGACACCACAAAATCTTTTCTGGAAAATGGTAAGTATCACTATTTAATACTACTACTGATGATTTATAGAAATTTATAAATTCTGATGAGGAATAGAGACACTATTCTCGTCGCCAAAATTCATTGAAATTTAACGAAGGAGGTTTGTTAACTTCAATAACTTTGAACAATAACTATTCTAAAATTCTTTTAAGTATGACTTTGTTCTGTTTTTGAAATGCACTAGCTGTAACTCAACAATTTCATTGCCCATGACGCACAAAATGTACCTCCTTGCTCGCGGTACATCTGCGCCTGCGGCGCACCTTTCGGGTCGCACCGCTCGACAGTAGATGGGTAAACAGCGACCCAGATACATCGTCATATATGCCTCCTGTACCAACCTTCGACAGTAGGTATAACTAATCTTACAGATGTGGTGGAAGCGGTCCACGCTGTTGCTTCTGTACACCATCTGCTTGCGAGTCTCTGCTAGCAACGTGGATATGCATTCCATCAACTGGCTCTAAGTTAGTAAACCCACCTTCGACAGTATGACTTTAACGATCTCATAGACGTGATGGAAGCGGTCCACGCTGGTGGCTGCGAGCGCGCGTCCTAACGCCGCGATCGCGTGCTTCTTGTACACCATCTCCTGCTTCCGAGCCTCCACTAGCAACGCGGATATGCATTCCGTCGCTAGAGGGGGTGAGAGGGGGGTTTCGCCTTCTTTTGTGCTGGAAAATAATTAAGGTGGCTAAATTTCCAAGTAAATAATTTTTACATAATTATTTAGCTAACTAAGGGTGGTGTTCCTTGAATGATAATCGGACCATCAATGGCAGTTTTGGGTTAGTAAGTAGCTATAATGTACGGAATTTATCGTCAAAGCCCTCAACTAAAGTTTAATTTTGAGATTTATATAAAGAACCCCATAATTTGTATAAATGCCAAAATTGTATGTAAATTCGTAACGTGTTGTGCGGTCAGAAAATCAATAAAATGTAAGTTTAATCATTATAAGGTAACAGACAAGACAACCATAGTCTTCTCATTCATAAAATTAGTACCTTTTCGAAGATGCAACAAAATGTAACAATACATTTTGTTGGATCTTATCAGAAAAGGTTTGGCGCGGAATTGTTACTAAATATTGTTTTATTATACAATGGATTTCCGCAAATAACGCCTGAATCTATTATTTATCTTAGTATGGATATCTTACTTGCATAACTCGGCCAATGCGTCGATAACGTGTTGTTTCCCGTCGAACGTTTTCCCGTGGACTGCCGCGAGAAGCGAGCGAACCAACTGCTCCCGCTCGTCTCCTAATCCTGTTGAAGCTTCTTTGCATATCGTTTTGATGGCGTTTGCACCCTGGAAATGCATACAAAGGTGAGACATAAACACGTTAGGGAGTTCTCGAGGTCGAGGGGAGAGCATCAATCCGGACCATTTGCTATAGGAAGGCTATAAGAGCTACCTTCATAGTGGGAATTCAACATAATGGGAATTCAACGTAATGGGCCTTAACGTAATAGGAATTCAACATAATGGAAATACAACATAATGGGAATTCAACATAATGAGAATTCAACATAATGGGAATTCAAAATATTGTGACTATCCGGACCATTTGCTATAGGAAGGCTATAAGATCTACCTTCATAGTGGGAATTCAACGTGATGGGCCTCAACGTAATAGGAATTCAACATAATGGGAATTCAACATAATGAGAATTCAACATAATGGGAATTTAACTTTCGGGGAATCCAACTTTCGGGGAGTTCAACTTAATGGTCCGGATTGGAGAGAATGGAAGAGAATCTGACTTTCAGGAATAAGGGAAAACCATCGGGGCGTAGACCAGTCGGCCGTCCTAGGTATCGCCGGATCGACGAAGTTGAAGCCGATCTTCGCGAACTCGACGCCCATAGCTGGCGAGAGACAGCTCAGAACCGAGATGCCTGAAGAAGTCTTGTGTCGGAGGCCAAGATCCACTTTGTGACGCTGAGCCAGAGGAGTAAGTTCTCTAGCTCAGACAATATTAAGATTCAGGTTCTTTATTGGCAACATAGTTACAGGTCTTGTGGTACATATTGTCTTACTTACTTAGCCAGTATGACAACTAAGAGCAAAGTTGTTCGTAGTGAGGTAAGTTAACGGATTTCGTGAGATAGAACAACTGTATCATACCTGCACTTTCTTAGTCCAGCTACTAGAGTTCAGAGCCTCTTCAATAGAGGCTCTGATCGCCGGCAGATGGCGCTTGATACCGGTCGCCATGGTAGGACTGATGTCTTGCCATATCTCTTCAAACATCTCTACAGTTGTCGTATCTGGGAACAAACGGTGGGTTTCAACAAGTTTACTGACAGAATTTATCTATTATTTACTATCCACAAAAGAATAAACACTTTCTTATTAAGGCTCCTCCTCCCCGAACACTAGCGCCGCCACATATTTTATCTTATTATTACGTCGAAGAAAGGAAATTCCAAAAATTACGTTGGGCAATTTGTGAATCCTATCATAAGCTTTTTTTTAATGCCTCTATAAATTTTGGTCATCAGTCATGTCATCATCGCCATAGTGAATTGGGGAAATCTCAATTTTCTATGTCAACGACGTTTACCAGATTTAATATTTTATATTTTTTACAGTTGTCGGCAGCTTTTTCATCAGTTAGAAACTCACAAAATATTATTTCCGAGTGTAATTACACATAATTTTACAGTTTTACTGATACCATCTAGTAACAATAGGCCCACCATCACCCTGAGGTGCGTGGATGGCCGAGAAGTTTTTAAGCATTGTCATTTACACTCATGTCACCAACACGACATCAGGCTACAATCAACCGACATTGTTAGGCGCGTGCTTAACTAAGAACACAGTGGGCGCTAAAACCGCCTCACTGTCTTATCTTGGCTTTAGCTTCCTAGTAAATAAACATACTACTATTTTACCAGCGACATCTAGTTACAAGTCAACTTACCATCATCCTTAGGCGCGTGCTTAGATAAGAACACAGCGGGTGCTATGACCACCTCACTATCCTGGCCTTGGCTTCCTAGTAAATAAACATACTACTTTTTTACCAGCGACATCTAGTTACAAGTCTACTTACCATCATCCTTAGGCGCGTGCTTAGATAAGAACACAGCGGGTGCTATGACCACCTCACTATCCTGGCCTTGGCTTCCTAGTAAATAAACATACTACTATTTTACCAGCGACATCTAGTTACAAATCAACTAACCATCATCCTTAGGCGCGTGCATAGCCAAGAAGACAGTAGGAGCTAGAATCGCCTCATTGTCCTTGATGTGTTCTATCTTGGCTTTGGCCACGGATTTGAGCACGAGCGCTATGGCGGAGCGCGACATGTCGTCTTCTTTGGTGTCGTACAGTGACACTAGCTTTTTCATAAGCTTTTCTATTGACGACGGCTGGAATATAAGAGTCATTTTAAAGATGTGATGGGTATGGTAGATTTTACATAGGGTAAAGTACATATTGATGTCGATTCTGTTGTTTTAATATTCCTTACTTAAATTTTACGTATTCTAAATTTTCAAAGTTAGGTTGACCTAAAATTATGGTATTCTCTGTACAGATCCTAAAAATACCACAAAATCCATATCTGCCCGTTTTTCACTAGAATAATTTTAAGTCAAATTAGATGCCTGCTAAAATTAGGTAGATGTTTCTAATCATGGCTAAAATGCAATGCAAGAATAGGATTTTGACTAATATATTTTAGCTAAGTTGAGTTGTTTTAGATCTGTCAACCTAATTTTAAACCTGACAGTCTAATTTTTGAAACTAATTCTAAAACAACAGAATCGACACCATTGTCTCCCCATTAATGATACATATTATGTACCTAATTAAAAAAAATTAACTATAATCTGAAAATCGTAATCAAGTACTGCGGATTCTAACCCAACTTGACATACCTACAGGTTTAATTTAGTGAAAAACATTAAAACATGTATCAAATGCTGCAGAAAAGTAAATATTCGTACCTTAGCAAAAGCAGAGATTTGTCCAAGCGCTTCTGAATAATTCTTCCTCACAGTAGAGTTCCTATCAAAAGTTCCGTTCAACAGATTGGTCATAAGCTTCCCAGCGATGGGCTCCAACTCAGCCCTGAGGTAGTGGGCGGCTAGCACTATGAAATGGCAGCAGGCCACTTTAGTGCCCAGTTGTGGGGACTTCGTAAGTTCTAAGATTTTTGGTAACATCTCTTTGACGACTTCGATGTCGATGTATGGCATACACTGAAAAAGAGAATTAGTTGAACTTTTTGAGATGATAAAAAATATGCATTTTAAGATTATCTATTTCAATCATTATTATAAGTTTATCAAGAAGTGTCTGGTATGCTTATTTCTCATTGAATCACTTGTTTTCATATAACATTTTCAATTAACAGCTGCGCCAGTTAAAACAGCGGCCTTAGGGTGTTTTCCGTTATAGTTAGGCTGTGGCCAGCTTAGCGGTGGAAAATGGCGTATGTTGACGACCTCAGCGGTGCAGCGGGCGAAGGTCCTCCTGCGACGCAGGAGGTTGCGGGTTCGATTCCCGCCTTGGGACAAATGTTTGTACGATCTGCAGATATTTTTTCAGGGTGTTCTGGATGTTTTTCTATGTATAATAAAAAATATCTATCTATGTAGTGTATTGTATTATGTATATCGGTTATCTAGTACCCATAACACAAGCTCTGCTTAGCTTGGGGCTAGATAATGCTGTGTGAATTGTCCAGCATTATTTATTTATGTGTAATCCAACAACTTCCTGGTTTCAGAATCAATTCATCACTTTTATTTAGCGACTTTGGCCCGTATTACTAGTCATAGACCTATGTTCTAACGATTTTCTATGGCATAAGGCATTCAAGACGTTTGTGCCATAGAAAAGTGTTACTCAAGCATAGATCGATGCCTGAGCAAGTTTTCATAATACTGGTATAAGTCGCCGGCTGCGCCAACTAAAGCCGCCCTCACCGCACTTGCCCTCATATCATCCAACACCTCCATGGTTCCAGTATCAGCCAGGGCTGTACTCGGTACGATAACTTAGCGGGCTCTTAGTCGCCGGCTGCGCCAACTAAAGCTGAGATCAACTTAGATAATAATAAAAATTACCTTCACAACAGTATCGGTAGTGTAGTGATGTCTCGCCGCACTGGCTCTCATATCATCCAACACCTCCCTGGTCCCAGAATCAGCCAGGGCTGTACTCAGGTACGATAACTTAGCGGACTCTAAGTCGCCGGCTGCGCCAACTAAAGCCGGGATCAACTTTGGGAGGAATGGCTTTAGGCTCTCGCCTGCTGCAGTGACTAGCTTTGATACTGTTTGTAAGCTGAAACAAAATTATCTCTAAACTACTAGTTCTTTTAATACCTCTTCTAGTCTAGGGTAATTATTCAAAACTAGCTGCGCCCCGCGGCTTCGCACGCGTTGTTTCTATGGAAACGTTAAAAGGTGATTTCTATACCATGGGAACTGATTTATGGGATAGAAAGTAGCCTATGTTTGATTCCAGGATTATAATTATCTGCATACAAAATTTCAGCCCGAACCGTTCAGTAGTTTTGGCGTGAAGAGGTAACAAACATCCATCCATCCACCCAAACTTTCGCATCACACTAATATTATAAATGCGAAAGTTTGGATGGATGGATGTATAGATGGACGGATGTTTGTTACCTCTTCACGCCAAAACTACTGAACGGATCAGGCTGAAATTTTGCATACAGGTAAGTCTAACCCTGGAATCAAACATAGGCGCTTTTTATCCCATAAATCAGTTCCCATGGGAAAGAAATAACCTCAAAACGTTTCCATAGAAACAACGCTTGCGAAGCCGCAGGGCGCAGCTAGTTTATAATATTAGTGTGATTATTCCTATTAAATTTTAGGTCTGATTTGTTTGTTTTTAATTTTCCTTTACGATAGAGATCGTAAAGCCCATCGACGACCGATGTAAACGTTTACGATCGTAAAACCGTGGACTGCAGTTTTTCTCGCGACTTAAAAAAAATAATGAAGAGTCATTATTTCTTTTAAGTCGCGTGAAAAACTGCAGTCCACGGTCACATCCCACGGCACATCTTTGCAACTCTGTCAATTATGAATCGGAATATTAAATACAAAGTAATGAAAATTCTACAAACAAAATACAGATTAAAGCTAAAATAACCTAGGAGTTCAATCAATAAGAGCTCAGTAAACTAACCTTACGCTCCTGACTTCCTTCACGAGATTCGTAATACCAGTGTCTAATATGACGGGTAGTATAACAGACACAATTTCTTTGCCGTCTTTCCCTTGATTCACGTCAGAAGCCCGAATGCAAAGCTGAAATAAGAAACAAATAAAAATATCGTTAACTCCCTTTTTGTGGCTTATACAGGGTAACTGGTAATTCATTGCGCGAACTGCAGGTTCTGTCCATCATCACGAACAAGTTCGTGAAGACGCCAGGCCCTAATGAGGATCCGTAACGTTATAGCAATTTCAATAGAACTAGTATCCACGTTATTTTTTATGACATAAGAATGATATATAAATAAATAATATATCTTTTTAAATTATCCAAATCGGACCATTACGTACGAAGTTATGACTAAATTACTAGCGAAGTTCACTGAGTGACCGCCGCGGGTGCGTGTGACGTCACTCGCTCGGTCGCCGCCCGTTAACCGTAGGCAGATATCAGTTTTTAGTGATTTACTCCGACACTAAGTTTACAAAAAAAACCATTGAATGAAAAAAACTATTCATTCGATGGGTCTCTCAAAACGGATTCTATTTGGTTCTCTAATTTTTTTTTCTGTGATGAGCAAAAGCTGTAGTTCAAGCAGTGTCAGTGAATTACTAATAACCCTGTATAAATATTTAAAAGTAGCAATGTTGTCGAGGTGGTGAACAATGGTGAAATATCTAGTTCAACTTTCTTACCTTAGATAAAACGTTAGCCGTGGTGGTGGCCGCTTGCCTTGTCCCTTCGTGCACGTCGTCCATCACACGGAATAGCTCCGCCCATATCGTCGGCAGCTGGTGGATCGACTGGTGGAGGTTATTTGCTCCTCTGTACACAAACAAAGAGGTTACCACTGAGCTCCATTATACAGTGGGTTAAACCCACACACATACACGCACACACACACACACTTACAGGCACACACCATAGAATCACATGCTAGCGAACTTTTGTAAAGCATGATCTGTTTAATTTTAATCTTTCAAATACGCACCAATATTATTATAACTGTGTATTACGGAAGAGCGGAACCCTCTCACACGGGTATCTCTATACTTAAAAGAGGATTCCAAACCTATGCTCTGTAAATTAATTTAAGTTTACTTTAATAAATATTTTGTATTTTTTTTTCAACCCAATCCTACTGCTCAGGTAAAAAAACTCTTCGTAAAGAAGTGTGAAATATCTATACAATCTAAAAAGGGCGTTACAACAGCGTGCATTGGCCATACACACTTGATATGATCACGTGACGCTATTTTGGCATCATGCTTTTTTTCCGCTTCGCTTTGGTTGCGTTCCCACTGACAGCGACCGGAACAGAATCGATCAATCACATTGGTTTGAAATGCACTCGTCTTCCGTTGGTTCCTTGTTGGTCGATTCGTATCGGCTTCACTCAGGTTGAAAGCGGCCCCAAGCCTGTTAAATTACTCTCGAGTGTAAATAGCGTAACTCCTTACCTCAACAAATCTGCTAATGCGTTACAACATGACATCCTCACGCGCCATTGATTCGCAGTCAGGTTTGACACGAGATCGTCCAAGATTTCTTTGTGATATTTGTGTACCTATAAATAATTTCATGGTGTTACTGCCATCAAGCAAGAAGTAATTTTAAAATCAATTTGTAACTTTTTTACGTTACGTTCGTTTAATTTATACTTATGTTACTCACACTAGACCTTGTTTTACTCATCATCATCATCATCATCATTATCAGCTTATATTAGTCCACTGCTGGACATAGGCCTCCCCTAATGAGCGCCATAGCGCTGTTTTACTCGACTAAGTTTTATTACTGCAATGTATTTACAGAATTAATGTAATCTAGCAAAAAAAACTCAAGTGTGAGTAATACGACAATGACTTTGACTTAGGTTATATCTTGACGTCGACGTTAAAATTTTCGTCGTCCATCAGCATCGCCCGCCCAAAAGTTGTATGTATTTTTTTAGTACCATATTGGAAACTAAAATCGTTTATGCCCAGTTCCGGATGGCCCATTCAATGGGAAGGGGAGATTTTAGCTTAATCGCACGGCTGGGCTAGCAACTAGTAGAAAATAAACCATATCGCCATTGATATAATACTCACAGTGGCCTGTGTACTGGGAACGATAGCATGCCAGATGCTAGCCATAGAATTCTGAATCCTTGGCGTCGGATCGAATCGGTAGCGATACAGTCTGGGCACTATCTTAGGCAAGTGTTCCGATAGTTGCGCGCCCGCTTGTAATGCTATGGAGTGGAAACCGAATGCAGCACCTAAAATTTAATAGAGTAGTCAGGACATGCAAAACAAAACTCTATTCCACTTTATTTATAGTCAAAAATACATCCTCAATACAGATAGGTATCGTTTATTGTCTTGAATTTGAAATGAATGGGACATTTTTCGTTTGATTATATTTAACAAGCAATAAAATGAACATCATTGTCTATGTCTTTCTCTTTCGAAAGAAGGATCGAAAGACTTCTCTAATTTATTACCTTTCTTTGAGTTCCAGACAGAATTGTGATGAGCAAGATGCATGAACTTGTACAGTAGATCCGGTTGATTCAGGTCTGAAGCGAGCGAGCACAGCTCTTTGTATGTTGACAGATTTCCTCTGAAACAAATAAATAAATAAATTATGCTGGCCAGTTTATATATTATCAATAGCGCCTGCCGCTGGCTTACATCGGAATTCTGGTACATAAAGCTGAGGTAGGGCTGAGGTCTTTGCTTGTAAAGAATATAAGAATAAATCTGCTACCCAGTAGGCGCTTTCCCCAACTGCTCCTCAAATATTTCCGTGTCCTCAGTTACCTATAGACCGCTTGCCGCTGGTATGTTATCTGACCTACTAGCGCTTGCCGCTGGCTTTCATCGGAGTTTTGGGTGAGAAGGCTAAGACCTTTGCTTGTAAAGAATAGAAAAACAAATCTCTTACCCAGTAGGCGCTTTCCCCAACTGTCCTTCCTCAAATATCTTCGTGTCCTCGGTGACTTTAGCGACTGACCGCTTGCCGCTGGTCAGCTGATCTATGATCTGGCCGACTAATGCCTGCTGCTGGCTTTGATCGGAGTTCTGGTACACGAGGCTGAGCCCTTTGCTTGCGACGTCTTGGACGATGTCTAAAAAAAAGAAATACATATTAATAGAAACATAAGGAAATCGCGCATGATCGCACGGAGTGGAAAGAATTGGGGGAGGTCTTTGCCCAGTAGTGGGATAGAATAGGCTAAAGAAAAAAAAGTATTACCAGCTGAAATCCAGCACTACAAAGGGAAACATGTCACGTCACATGCCAGCTGAGTGTTGCCGTTTAGATTTAAATATATTTATTCTCAAAAAAGACACAGTCACTTACATGAGTGCTTGTTTTATGTTATTAGTAGAATTTTTAATGTATTATCTTAAGAATAACCAATAGTGACAATTTTAAATTAGTATTAATTAGTATCACCTAGATGACTGTAACCATATGGTTGTGAATAAATAAGTACCCTATCGCATTAGGTGTCCCAGTAATGATAGGTGTACAATATTTTTTAATAAATAAATAAATGAGAATAGTAATTTAGCTTGGTGTAAAAAAATTATAAAAGTAAAGTTGTTGTTCGGTCTGTAGGTAGTAATTACAGTTCTGCATAAACTTGTTTAGTGTTTTAATTATCTAAGATTTTGTATAAAACTGATTGTACTTTTGTTTTATGAAAAGGTTTTCTATGTCATAGGATGCTTCTAATAGTATGCTCTAACTAGAGCCTATGAATATTTTTGGCATGTGTTAGGATGCTTCTAATAGTATGCTCTAACTAGAGCCTATGAATATTTTTGGCATGTGTTAGGATGCTTCTAATAGTATGCTCTAACTAGAGCCTATGAATATTTTTGGCATGTGTTAGGATGCTTCTAATAGTATGCTCTAACTAGAGCCTATGAATATTTTTGGCATGTGTTAGGATGCTTCTAATAGTATGCTCTAACTAGAGCCTATGAATATTTTTGGCATGTGTTAGGATGCTTCTAATAGTATGCTCTAACTAGAGCCTATGAATATTTTTGGCATGTGTTAGGATGCTTCTAATAGTATGCTCTAACTAGAGCCTATGAATATTTTTGGCATGTGTTAGGATGCTTCTAATAGTATGCTCTAACTAGAGCCTATGAATATTTTTGGCATGTGTTAGGATGCTTCTAATAGTATGCTCTAACTAGAGCCTATGAATATTTTTGGCATGTGTTAGGATGCTTCTAATAGTATGCTCTAACTAGAGCCTATGAATATTTTTGGCATGTGTTAGGATGCTTCTAATAGTATGCTCTAACTAGAGCCTATGAATATTTTTGGCATGTGTTAGGATGCTTCTAATAGTATGCTCTAACTAGAGCCTATGAATATTTTTGGCATGTGTTAGGATGCTTCTAATAGTATGCTCTAACTAGAGCCTATGAATATTTTTGGCATGTGTTAGGATGCTTCTAATAGTATGCTCTAACTAGAGCCTATGAATATTTTTGGCATGTGTTAGGATGCTTCTAATAGTATGCTCTAACTAGAGCCTATGAATATTTTTGGCATGTGTTGAAGGAATTACGAGGGGAGTTACATTACAGGTTGTCGCTCACACGTCCAACCCAACTGCAGCACCACACATACTTGCTTACAGCAAGCCTCAAACAAGTAGCCCGCGCGGTGTGTGCTAGTTTATGCCATCACTGTAAAATGTATCTTAATGTTATGAATTTACGCCCATATTCGATCGAATGCTCATTTTTGTGTTGTTCGGCAGTGGTGTTCGACGTGTGAGCGCGAACCTTAACTCTTAGGCAGGTACCGACTCGTACAAATTGATGAAATAATGTATATTTCAATTTCTATCATCATCATCAGCCTAAATTAGTCCACTACTGGACATAGGCCTCCCCTAATAAGCGCCATAGCGCCCTGTCTTCAGCGTGCCGCATCCAGCATCTGCAGTCTTCGCATCCAGCTCTTTCGCAGATCGTCACCCCACCTGGCCGGAGGGCGTCTTACACTACGTTTTCCGAGTCGTGGTCTCCACTCAAGAAAATGTTTATAGATATGAGATATGGCCGGCCCACTGCCACTTCTTTAAAGATAATTTCGGTGTACTTTATTCTTAATTAATTAATTATAGTTCTAATATATGTATTTAGCGTAGTTAGTGCTTTGTTTAAGACTGTAAGCTAACTACTGTTTTTAAATAAATAAACTTCAGCTTGCTAATTCTTTGAGCTATGTCGATATGATGTATATGTAGATGTATATTTCTATGTATAATAAAAAATATCTATCTATGGAATGTATTCATCTAGTACCCATAACACAAGCTCCCTGTAGCTTGGGGCTAAATGATGTTGTGTAGATTGTCCAGCATTATTTATTATCTATACTAGTCTATACTAATATTATAAAGAGGAAAGATTTGATTGTTTGTTTGTTAGTATTGAATAGGCTCTACTGGACCGATTTGAAAAATTCTTTCATCGTTAGAAAGCTTACTTTTCAGGGAGTGACATAGGCTATATTTTGTCCCAGAATTCCCACGGGAACGGGAACTACGCGGGTGAAACCGCGAGGCGATCGTCTAATTATTTATTAATGCTCTAGACAGTTGCCTCACTAGTACTTACCGCTATTCTCTGATAAGAAGTCCATGAAATTTTCCTGTAGAAGTTCCAGCTTGTTCTTTATCGGCTCACGTTCTGGACAGTTCTTCAAGAGGGCCAGAAGCCAAATGCTGGTAGCCTAAAAAGAAAATGAACCTTATTTCTATAAGCATTGTAGTGTTTCCTTAGTAACTATGTTTTTGTTTCGAAAGAAAGGTACAAGGAAGGTTAGTTCGGTCGAATTTTCTTTTTGACGACCTCAGTGGCGTAGTAGGCGAAAATTCGCCTGCAACGCACATACCGGCACAAATGTTTGTATGATCCGCAGATACAGCAAATCCGAGTCTGGGCGTAAGTATAAAGCCTGTACCCCACAGCCGCGTTTTTGCGATTTTTGTGCAAAACGCAGCAGTGTGTGAGAAATCGCGCTACAAAATCGCAACAAATCGCGCGACACAAGACGCGCTTTAAAATCGTGGCTGAGGTGGAGGCGTAAGAAATATGTTTTTCAGTACCACCCATAACACAATCTCGGCTTACTCTTGTGCCAGAGTGTAAATAATGTAAATTAGATTTTTACTAATTTGGTTTTTTATTTTTCATACCTGTCTTGAATGTGGATGCGGATGTTTGCCAATCTTGAATAGCTGTTGCAGCAGCCACTCCAGTAATTCATCGTTTTCCTTCAACGCTTCGGTACTCTTTACTTTGTCTGCACCCTGTAAATCAAACGAAAATCAACTCTAACTTGTAAAGATAGGAGAGCATTATGCCTTACCTATCATTCCGAAAAAATCTTTTATAAGTACTAACTCCAATTCAAATACTTCAAATAGAAGGGAATGGGATACATGCCCTTCTATTTGAAAGCATTTGGAATCAATAGATAATTTTAATTCTAATTCTAAGTGGGGGAACTGGGATCTGCACTGACATCTCGCTTAGGAGTGTATTGTGCATTGTCCCCCTGCCTAACCAGGCCCTAACCAGCCCAGCTCCTTGAAGTACCGAAGCAGGACTTTTGGCGATTGACAGCTTCGTTTCAGCTTTTCTGTGGTGAGGACGGGTTAGATCCCTCTATGAGTCTTCAATCCCGTTACCCGTCTGGCCTCCTCCGTGGCCGTGCAGTGAACCACTACATGTTCCACATTTAATAGATATTAAATCTAAATAAAATAACACTACGATTCAAATTAATTACCTCTTTAGGCAGTTCAGTCCACATATCGCGGTTTTCGTTAGAGTTTACCCCTTCGACGCAGAGTACCAATGATTCACCGATTTGCAGATGAATTTCAAACTCCTTGCTCTGGAACAAAACATCATCTTTAGACAATTTAGTTAACTACAGTGTCTGATTTCAACTGAGACGGCTTACTAGCAGCTTTGCCAGCGTTGGTCTAGTTCAAACGCAGCCTAATTATTGAGTTCATCTATGTTATTTTCTATTATTTTTATTATTTGTGTGTGTCTATGTTTGGGCCAAATAAATGGATTTTCTTTCTTTCTTTATTTGCCAAGCATCATCAAATGGCTCATGTCTTTTAGTGATACGAAAATCTCCACATCCCTACTTCTCTTCATAACATGCTCATTTTACAAGCTTTTATTTATCTTGCAATGTATGTAACTATGTTTGTACGGGTGGACTCTTGCAGCTCAATTTTGAAGCTCTTTACTCGACAGTTTCGCTATCCCAACTATCTTGAACAATCTCTCTGCGACCTTTCTTATTACCCAGTCAGCACACATTACATCCACTGATGAAAATGCCTCCCGCAACAAGGAAGGTTTTGCCATTTTGCCATAAATCACCACGCTTGGTAGGCAGTTTGGTTACAGCAGTGAATTATCAAATAATGGAAACAAATTAGAACTAGTATTTACAATAAAACTTTTAAATTCATCATAGTTATTAACACTAAATAACAACTCACTCCTTCAGTTATTCCGTGATCATTAAAAAAAAAAAAAAGGTGATTCTAGTGTATTTAAATATGTATACTAGACTCTAGTATACATATTTAAATACACTAGAATAACATTACAATCTAGCCATAGATTTGACTAATGGGTAATTTTGTTTTAACTTAATTTTATAATAACATATCACTAAGAACGTGTCCATCGGCACTTTTCTTATTGTCTCTATTTAAGGGGAAGACACTTGGTTCATGTGTTCTTTAAAATAGCACTTATGCACTTTCACTATAACTATCACTACACTAACTCAAAAGGTTTAGTTCTTTTGAGCCTTCTCACTATCTCCGTGTTGTCGAGGAGCTGGATAGCCTCGACGTTCACATGATGATGAAGCCTCTGTTCATGAGCCTCTGCGTATTTTTGTATTATTCTATCGACGAATTCAATCTTCAGGTCCCTATGAAGATCGCCATTTCTTACATACCAGGGAGCATTAACGATTGCCCTGAGTACTTTATTCTGGAATCTTTGTATAATTGCTACATTTGTCTTTTTGGTACAGCCCCAGAGCTGTATGCCATAGGTTCAAATTGGCATAAGGACTTGTTGATACAACAAAACTTTATGTTGTATTGCTAGAGTAGAATTTCTTCCAATTAGCCAGTACATCTTTTTGTAGCGAATCTCTAGCTCTTCTTTTTTCTTTTTGACGTGAGCTTTCCACCGTAGCTTGGCGTCAAGGGTCATGCCTAAATATTTTGCTGTGTTAGCATATGGTACTACAACTCCGTTGATAAATACGGGATGATAGTCTTCTCTTTTATTTGTGAAATTGATATGAATAGATTTAGATTCATTTAGTTTGATTCGCCAGGTTTTTGTCCAGTTGTGTATTTTATTCACTGCTTTTTCGGCGGCTTCTGCTTGAGTTCTTCCTGTGGCTATTATAGCAGTGTCATCAGCATATGTGGCGATGGTGTTGTTTTCATGTTCTGGGAGGTCACAAGTGTATAAGAGGTAAAGGACCGGACCCAATACACTTCCTTGTGGCACCCCTGCTTTTATTTCCTTTATTTCAGAGAAGAAGTCATCTTGTCTTATTCTAAAGGCTCTATTTGCTATATATGATTTGATTATTTCAACGTATTTTATGGGTAGCATTCTTTTTAGCTTAAGTACTAGGCCTTCATGCCATACTTTATCAAAGGCTTGTGCGACATCTAGGAAGATTGTAGTGCAGACTTCTTTGTTTTCCAGTGTTTTTTCGATTAACGCGGTAATTCTGTGGACTTCATCCACCGTGGAATGTCGTTCTCTGAATCCAAATTGATGTTCTGGGATAAGTTTTTTAGTTTCTAGTAATGGCTTAAGCCTTTTTAGAAATAGCTTTTCAAATAGCTTCGACATTATAGGCAGCAGAGAAATTGGCCTGTAGGATGTTGCTTCCTGTGGTGGCTTTCCTGGTTTTGATATCATTATTACTTTTGCAATTTTCCAAAGATCTGGTACGTATTCCGTGATCATGGCGCATGAAACTGTGCCGAAATATTGTAAGGCTCAAAACTCAAATCATGGTAAATATCCCGTTATAAATGACAAAACATGGCAGAAGCCTTTATTCACAAAGAAAATTACACTAGTATTTACAATTGAAACAACTGAGCTAACTGACTGTTGCAAACAATCTACAGGTAGCTCAACTGATCCATATCAATACCAGTCGGAAGCGTCCCCAAGACGCTGCCTGCATTGCCACGCTGTATGGCAATGCTGATGCGCTGTGCCAGATACTCAATAGCTCTCAGGTCACGCGTCGCTTCGACCAGACGCTCAGATAATTTTTTAAAAACCCAAAGAGCTTCGGTAAGTACCCACGGACCTAGGGTCTCGACTCCAAGGGGAACAAATGTGTAGGCTCTGTCGAGACCTGCATATTTGGGCCTCTTGAGATCTTCGGCCAAATCTGCCGCCGCACCCGCCCTCACGGATGTCCGACTTTAGTAGTATTTACAATTGAAACAATATAACAGCTAATTATTGCAAACAATCTACAGGTATCTCAAATGATTTATTTAACTTACGTCCTTAGCCATCTGCAAGAATCCCATGACAATCTGCTTAGCGAACGGCAGCCGCTCCCCACAGCACATCAACCCTAGCGTATACAACGCTCGCTCCTTGACTTTACTCGACAGTTTCGCGTTCCCAACTATCTTGAACAGCCT
This sequence comes from Eupithecia subfuscata, assembly GCA_963564075.1. Taxonomy (NCBI): domain Eukaryota; kingdom Metazoa; phylum Arthropoda; class Insecta; order Lepidoptera; family Geometridae; genus Eupithecia; species Eupithecia subfuscata. The sequence continues at coordinate 9,713,112 of OY751103.1, read as the reverse complement.
CTCCGCGACTGTGTACTTAGTTATGACGTCAGTTTCGTCGCTGTTAAACGGAGTGTCGGATTGTAGGAGTGCTTCTTGCTTGGGCGATGTTATTGGGAGAGGCAGACCGCTGGTGCGAGCGAGGATTGAGACGGCGGTGCATGCTGTGCTGACTAGGAGCGGTTGGGTGCTTGCTAGGTGGTTGGCTGAGAAAAGAAAACAATTTTTTTTTTCATTTATTTATGTTACATATTAATTGTACTGTCGCTTTTTAATAGCTATACTTATGAGATAGGCCTATTGTTTCCCGCCACATTATTCAAATTATACAAGTATTTGTATTGAATATCTGTCAAAATTGACCTACAGCCAATGACAAGCTTCGTCCAATTAGGAATTGGCCAATCAGGTGTCTTCCCGCCACGTCAGAGAGGCGCGCGAGCGAGCCTGTGGCGCCACCATTTTGATTCTCCATTGGCGTTTAGTTTCCCGCCGAGTACGGACGTGCTTCCAATACGTAGCACGCTTTTGAAGAAATACCTATTTCACATATATTTGAAGGTGCATTAATTCACAAAGAATTTATTATCAAAGTGCACAAATGTAAAGGTTTGGTGAAAAATGCGTAAGTAACCTTTTTCTTCAATCTTAAACCTTATAAAGTTTAATTTGCGAAATTAATTTCGTAAAAATATTCCTTGGACTCCTCAGTCCATTTCATTTCTATTATTTCGTAGACTGACGACACGTGCGTGTCGCATTGTTATAACGAAAGCTAACGCTTTTACTACCTCGCACGAGGTGGTACCGCGTAAATTATTTGTTTGTGTGACTTTTTATTTCGAATTTAATAACACGTGCTCGCAAACACGTGGTAATTTTCATTATTTTAAAGACGTAAGCTGAGGCTTGTCCCACCTAGCACGTGGTATTTCCGCTATTATTAGCGGCAGTTCTTTTTATTTTAAAACGATATTTTAACGGTTTTACCGTTCGTTTTGTTAATTTTATTTTCCGGTCTTTTGTTGGTTTTTGTTCCTGTATGCTGAAATACTGTTTTTTCTAGCAAAGATGTAAATACGATAAAAATGCCAAATTCCGACCACTGAAATCGTGGGATCGACGACGGGCCGTGAACAGCCGGAGAAAGAGTTCGACATGGATTGGTCATGGGAATAAAATCGTGAGTACTCTTAAAATATAGTAATTGGGCATTGTGGGCCACGAACGCCTACGTAGGGCGTTTGATTGGTGCCCCTGCTCATACATTATAAGTAATTGGCAAATAGCACGTGGACTGCGCTCAACGTCTGCTAGATTTGCTTTTCATGACTCAACTCAAAAGCTTGGGTGTCCATGTAGTTCTAGCTTTCAGAATCGAATGTCCTATGTCAACTAAAGGAAGATTCCTTATATAATATTGAAACCAAGCTGAATGTAACAATATTTCTGAATCAGTTGATAAGACAACACACAGTTACAACTATCTACTATCAACTACAATTTGTTTGTTTCTAGAATATGTTTTGTTACTGCCTTTAAAAATTATATTGCTGTACTAGTATAGTCACAAATAATTTGCGTGATTGGGTTGTCTTATCCATTCACTGCCCATTTGCTGCATTGTCCGAGCAGCTCTTTTGCAAGGGCACTGAAGGTGTTAACCTAGGATGGCAAATTTGACTTTCCTTTTTTTCAGAACTTTTACATATTTTGTTGTCTAGTGTTTGTGGTTATCGAACAGAATCAAGTCCACGCTCGAGAACATACGATTGAAGGATGAATAAGGAATAAAATCATATTAATAATGTATAAGCAACACACCCGATGTATCTTCTTGCAAGTAATAAAAAAACCCTCGCAGGGTTTGTTTTAGCACCCTCGCAGGGCTGCAATAGCACATATTGTCATGGGCATCTTCTTGCAAGTATACATATCAAAATAACCCTCGCAGGGTTTATTTGCGCACCCTCGCAGGGCTGCAATAGCACATAATTGTCATGGGCATCTTCTTGCAAGTATACATATCGAAATAACCCTCGCAGGGTTTATTTGCGCACTCTCGCAGGGCTGCGATGACACACAAAATTCGATATTGTCATGGTCATCTTCTTGCAAGTATACATATCAAAATAACCCTCGCAGGGTTTATTTGCGCACCCTCGCAGGGTTCAGCCGAAATTCAGCCGCACCGAATATGTTTCAGCTATTATAATTATCATGGACGTGATGTGATGATCATATTTCTCAAACAACAAGTCGAAAGGTAGCAATAACGTAAGTATGTGATCACATGACCTTCAGAAAGGCCTGACTGGTTACTATTGGATAAAAGAAGTCGTCGTAGTGCACCTCCTCGCGTATCTATTGACAAGAACTTCCAGGAAGGCCAACTTCTATCCATAATGATTCGGATACCCACATCATGAGTTTGTATTGAATGGAAGTCATCGTGGTGCACATCCACCAGTGATGAAAAAATTCCAGGGTATCGCGTACCTACTGACAAGAACTTCCAAGAAGGCTAACTAATATCCATAATGATTCGGGCATTGCATACCCATCTATATAAACTTCCGGGAAGCTCAGTTAGTATTTATTTTGAGACAATTCGCATATGCTTGGTGCACTACCGCTTTATGACGATTTTCTTATCAAGGTATCGGATACCTATTGATGTTTATATTATAAATATTATTTATCATCTGTAACATTGGACTATGTCTGTTTCCTTGTTTGACATAAACTTTTAGAAAAAGCCGTTTAGCTGTATGATTAATATAATCTTCTGGTATACCGCACTTGTGATAAAATCATCCTTGGATATCGTACCTTTTTGTGAGAACCTCTTCTTATCCAACTCAGGTTGATAAGTTTGATGGATTGATGATTCATTGATTAACTGACTTACATTCAACATTGTTAATTAACCAGTTACTTAAACTTACTACCATCCGCGTAGTTTTTAGGATATGTAACCTGTATATAAGTGATGAGTAGGAGAGGATTTAAGAACATTTCTAGGGGTTCATGAGATCGCAGCAATGAGTGAAACAGATTGACATTCCGTCTACCTACCTACAAAATTGTGTTGCCTACCAGACTTGTCGCATTAAAAAGACTGATTCGCTAAAATTATCTACCCTCAATGTTATTTTTGTCATCCCGAGATGAAAATCTGTTGGGCACCATCAACATTTTTAAGGCCATGATAAGTAATCATAGAAATGCAAACAAAAAAAAATGAATGCTGGTTTGTCTACATTAAATACGACTAATATTAGAAACTTCCTTATCCCTTTTTCCAACACGAACTGGAATGATGCGTGGGATACTTTTTAGTATAATCAGGCTAGCTTCTACCAAAAATACAGAATTTTTTGCCTAAATCTCAACATGCTGCACGGCTGTTACTCCTAGCTGGGTTTTTGGTCGCGTATACAGCCTCCACAAAGGGCCCGTCATTGTGCCTCAGTGTCACGACAGTGTCTATCCGTGGATATGCCCTCGCAAATGCATAGATCCAGCTTTAACTCCGACCTTGGCCGTTTTAGGTGTACATTTTGTCTAACAAGTAAATATGACTACTCGATGATATTGCTGTCAGTGCGGCACTGGCCTGGAGGCTTACAATCTATAAGTGTCTGGCGTATGCTAAACAGTTACATACAAGGTATATCTGGTTTAAAATTAAACTCCGGCCATGTCCGGAGTTATGATTGTGAGAACGGCAGGGGTGTGTATGATAATAATCCTTCCGTGTTTATAAACGACTAACTACCCTCTTCAAACCTTTTATCATCGATACGTACGATCGTATGGTAATAATCCTTCCGTGTTTATTTACGAATATCTACCCTCTGCAAACATTTTTATCATCGGTGGAATTTCTGAGTTATCTGCTTTGTATGATAAGTTGATGAGTGGTTTCTCAACTGTATTAGATACATGTTAACTACCTATTTTATTTCTATAATTTTTTATAACTGGGAGAGTTTAACCTCTTAAAACATCAGTACCTACTTACTGCTTCTGTCCTTGACGCGCGGACCTGTTTTTATTTCCTATAGTGTTACACTATAGAAGACTTCTATTTCCAAAATTTTTGTGGTGGAGCAAACGATCATTGTCAGCTTCTGAGCTGTTGCGCTATGTAAACTATGATCCTGAACGAGAAAAAATTGCAATCATCGCTTCGAAAGCGATATGCAGTCAGTAATTTGACTTATTAAGAGATGTTTTAACACAACTATTAGTTAAGCGTTAAATCGTTCCTGTTTATTATTTCATTAGCATTATCGAGGAACAGTCACGACTGCATCTTGAACCAAAACCATTTTGGATGAAAGTACATTGGCAATGAGTGACGTATCTATCTACAAGTCGAGTACATTGTAACAAATAATGTATTGCTGGTTTTTAAACTAAGATATCTAGTGCCTGGTAGTCACAATTATGAGACATAATTTTATAGATGTCTCGATAATTTTCTCTCTTTCAAGGAATGACATGCTTGTGTGAATATACGTATATACTAAATATATATTCGAAATGAAGTCTAGATGAGATACAAAGCTACCCATGGCACGTTTCTAAGAGCAAAACATAACATGGTTGTGTCAACAAGTCTGTTATTTTAACACTTGTAACGTTGTATTCCAAACAATGTGGGGGGAAAAGTTAATCATTTACTGAAACCCATTATAAGAACTTGCCATAACTGGACATCTTAGAAGAGCATAGCTTCACTATAGTTAAAAGGGTTCAGTGCGTTATTATACCTACGTACTGCAATAATTTGAAGAGTGCTTTTAACTACCTACCTACATGATTTAAATTATATAGAACGACCATTCAGCCTGATGGGTGAGGTTTTTATTATGGCCAGCATAGCAATAAGTCCAATATTTTCATTTTGGATCAGAAATTTTATTTTCACAGTTGTAGTAATGATTTCGTAACTCAAGGATGTTATAAATTACAAAATTAACCGTTTCTAAAAGAAATTGAGCCGTGGCCGCTGAGGTCTTATTTTACGGATACCAATGTATTGTATTGTGTATTAAGTTTATAAGTCATCTAGTACTCGTAACACAAGTTCTGCTAATCTTGGGGCTAATGATGCTGTGTATTTGTCTAGTATAATTTATTTATTATACTAGCATCGGTTGAACCTTCTATCATGGCATGGCAGTAGCAAAGAGCCAAAATCCAATTTTTCAATAAATTTAATGAAATTTCACTGTTATTATTTAGGTATAACATGCCAACCTTTAAATGTGGCTATTTTTAATACTTGTGCTCTAAGCACAAGTGCATTGGCTATGTATTTCGTTTGAATGTCACAATGACTAATTTGCATTCAAAACTGTGTGGCTTACGAATCTTACGATTATAACATTTCTTATAGTAAGTTCACATTGGCGTTGAGTGTCTTCACCACCACCAGGCGATAACAAACACGTCTCATAAGTATAGCTATTAAAAAGCGACAGTACAATTAATAGAAGCGTTTTACATAAAATAAAACGCATATTAATTTACTTACCTTTTTAATAGCTATAACTTTTAATTCTGCCTGGTGATATTCGACGCAATGGAGAATCAAAATGGTGGCGCCACAGGCTCGCTCGCGCGCCTCTCTGACGTGGCGGGAAGACACCTGATTGGCCAATTCCTAATTGGACGAAGCTTGTCATTGGCTGTAGGTCAATTTTGACAGATATTCAATACAAATACTTGTATAATTTGAATAATGTGGCGGGAAACAATAGGCCTATCTCATAAGTATAGCTATTAAAAAGGTAAGTAAATTAATATGCGTTTTATTTTATGTAAAACGCTTCTATTATTAACTTATTTTATCTACAGCTAACATAAACCGTAATTCGATTTGTCCGTCAGCCTCAGTCTCTATGGTTTGTTTGTTTGAAGTGTGAAGGCTATGTTTTATTGTGTTATACACTTTTTTTTTGTACGTAGGTGAAGGCGGGTAACTTTTTGTTCGTATTATTAGCGTGAGTTTATCAAAGTTATCAATCTAACAAGAGCGAACCCAAAATAATTGGAGCGCCCTGACAGGGTTTTTATGCATTGTGTACCCACTAAGACTACCTACACCTAAGAACAATACCTGTATGCATAAAATCACAATAAATGATATGAATATGAGTTTGTTGGTATCATTATAAAGCAAAGTAGATTATTGGCTAATGGTTGGCATATTTCAAGCCTTTAATGATGATAATTTGAAGGTTTTCAATGAGAATCTATTAAAATCTTAAGCCACGAGAGCTGATAAAATTTATGTGAAATTCAGGCATTAGAGGCAACAATGAAGATTTTCTAATTTAGAAACAATGGGCGATGACAGCGTTTCTAAATTAGAAATTATCCACACCGGCTGCGCCAGCCACTTACCTAAACAAACAGCGCCCTCTTGGTAAGGCTCCCAGCTAGCCGGGTTAAATCCTTTCCCGCCGAATTTTCCACGTTTCGACAGCGCCACGCATCTCTCACACATGTGTGCGAATGCGGATACGTAGCCACATTGCGCTTCTAGGTTTTTGTTTCCGACACCTTGTGCGACGAAGTCTTTTATCTAAAACAATTACACCTAAGTTAAAACTTTCATAATGTCAGAGTAGATGTAGGGCCATAGGGTTAGCGCAGCAGCAGCGCCAATATATATCAACACGTCAAACTGCATTAAGCAATATTACTTTGTGTTGATTAAATGAACATCCAAACTTTTGCATTTATAATATTACTAGTTTATGCCCGCGGCTTCGCACGCGTTGTTTCTATGGAATCGCTTAAAGGTGATTTCTATCCCATGGGAACTGATTTATGGGATAAAAAATAGCCTATGTTTTATTCCAGGCCTAGAATTATCTGTATACAAAATTTCAGCCCGATCCGTTCGGTAGTTTTGGCGTGAAGAGGTAACAAACATCCATCCATCCATCCAAACTTTCGCATTTATAATATTAGTGTGATTAGTGTGGCTATACTAAGTGCCAAATAAGCAGACAATACGGGTCGAAAAAATCATGTTGTGTCCCTTTTTTGATTTCGTGAAGCAGATAGGTCAACCACCTGTTTTGCCAAGCTATCTGGCACCTAGTATCCATTTACCTGATTATCAATATCAGGCTTCTCAGAAGTGTGTACTGTGATGATCGAATACATCGCTGCCACGATATCTCTTATTTCATCTTTGGTGCTCGTAGTGAAGAGATTGCGCAAGAATGGCAGAAGGATCGTGTATTTAGGAGCTATCTTCTCGGGGACGCATCCGACTATGTCTAGGAAACAGGTCATCGACATGATATCTGTAAGAAAAGATTTACTTTTTGAACAAATTTTGTTGGAAGAAAAGAATAATTGGTTTTTGAATTTAATGGATATTCGGAAGGATTTTCTCTACCTATCTTATTAGCCCGCTGGATATAACACCATTGGGCAAAGGCCTGGCTTCCCTCCTTCCAACATCTATTGTTCTAGAATTATCCACCGCCAAACAACTTCTTGTTAGCTATGTGGTGCCGGCTTAGAATTTGCACCACTCCAACTCTTCCCGCGGGTGTCGTAAGAGGCGACTAAGGGATTTCCACCGGGGGCGGGTAGCAGCGCCCCCTGCAGAACAATTCTACCACCAAACTGCGATCCCAGCGTGGGGATTATGGGCATTACCCCCCGGTGACGGATAGCGAGAGGAAGTTTACGCAGGTACACTCACACATCTATTTCATATACCGCCGACAACGCAGCAGGCGAAAGAGATAGATACAGCTTCGCATAGCTCTGTCTCGCTCTTTCATTGGTAGAAACAAAAAATCAATAGTAGTAATCCTTCAGATTCCCCTCTCGGTTTATAGACAAGCACATTGTATTTCATTTACTGCTATAGCTTAGCAATCCAAAGTGGACTGTGGCCTTCGACCGAAGACTTTTACTGGCACCTAGGTATCTCTCGCTACATCCAGTTCATTTAGAATTTCGTAATCCAGTGATATCTAGGTCGGCCGACTGGTCTACGCCCCGACGTAATGTCATCGTCATCATTCTAGCCCGGGGATCAACCACTGCTTAATATAGGCCTCCTTAAACTTCTGCCAGCCTAATGTCCCGTGCTACCCGCATCCAAGTATTTTAAGGTAAAGCAAGTTCATATAAATTACAAATAAATAATAAATAAATAATGCTGGACAATTCACACAGCATTATCTAGCCCCAAGGTACCTAAGCAGAGCTTGTGTTATGGGTACTAGATAACTGATATACATAATAATATACGAGTACATAGATAGATATTTTTTTATTATACATAGAAAACGACCAGAACACCCTGAACAAATATCTGCAGATCGTACTGTCTGACGACAGATCGTACCTCGTTTGTCCCGAGGCGGGAATCGAACCCGCAACCTCCTGCGTCGCAGGCGGACCTTCGCCCACCGCACCACAGAGGTCGTCAAATTACAAGGCAACTTACTAGGACTAGCACTCATCAGCAAAGTGATCAAGGTCAGGTAGTTATCCAATACTTTAGTATCAAGCAGGTTCTCGTAGATATACTTTGTTAGGACAGGCGACGCTGCGTTCGGGTGGTTCGAGCAATCCTTCAGATTTGCGTCTCGGTTTAGCGACATGCGGAGATAACGGAGGATCTGAAACATAAATAAGTTCTTAGAATAGAATAGAATTATTCAGGTAAAAAACAACATTACATTTCGGTTAGAAGTGCCTTAAAGCCTATGTTAGGTTTAACTAGACACAGAGTTCTCACGTTCAATAGGTTTTAATAGGTATATTAATCGAAATACTTTGGTTATGTACAATCTTTCTCAAGCTTACCTATTTTTAGAGTAATTAATTACAATAAAAAATAAGACAATCCGATAAATATCGGGTGCCTGTTGAGGAATATAACATCTTGAAGGGCTGGATTCACATATTTATGCACATAATGCAAGATTATATGTTCATCATCATCATTATTATAGGTCTAAAGCTCTGCGCACGTTAATCCAACACTGCACAAACATGTGCATTCAAATATGGGCTTAAACTTGTTATCTTTAGATACACTTTACAGTGACGAAAGGGCTTCTAACAAGCTTCAAACAAGTGGCGCGCGGCGCGAGCTGTCTGTCATCTGACAGTCAGTAATAAAATGCATCTAAATGCTACGAGTACCCACGCCCACATTTGAATGCGCATTTTTGAACTGTGCGATAGCGGCGAGGCCCTGATCTGCGACAACCTTTAACATCCAAGAAGGATGGTTATGTTGGGTGCGAATGTCGGATTTTACGTTTAAAAGCCGCCCCACACAGAAAGCGTGGCCGGGCCGGAGGCGATGGCGTACGGGTTGTATCATACAAATTTATATGAGACTACACAGCCGGTGTATGTGTAGTCTTTCATACAAATTCGTAATTCCTGGGACTTTTTTGTAGACCTTTTTAAGGTGTACAATACTGTAGCACATTATTTTGATCTATCTCATAGGATTCAGCCAGCGTTTGCAATGTAAGCTCAAAAAATGTGTTTATTTACGACATCACATTAGAAACCTCTAAAATTATCAGTGTTTCTCTACTATATTATGCATGTATTATACATATAAACCTTCCTCTAGAATCACTTTGTTTAAAAAAAACCGCATCAAAATCCGTTGCGTAGTTTTAAAGATCTAAGCATACATAGGGACAGATAGACAGCGGGAAGCGACTTTGATACTATGTAGAGATTATTTGGATCTATCATCATCACTTGTTCGACCCACTGCTGGATGACCTATTGTTATCTTAACAATAATATTCTATCCTATAAGTTTATTGGTTTCTTTACCTCTTGATAAGTTATAGGATGGAACTGGAGAACTTGATTGTTGACCACGAAGCGATGTTTGGCGTTGGATCCCTTCTTCCTCTTCTGCATTTGTTCCCAAACGTACTTCACCATAGCCTTGGAAATTAAATCATATTAAAAGTGGAAGAAAATTCTTAGATTATGTGATTTTGATAAAAGGATTGAAGTGAAAAAGGTAAGGGTGTTCTTCCTTAGCTGGCCTACAAAGCTTTCTCGATTTTCTGCAACCTTTTTCTCTGTGTTTGATACACCTATGGATACGCCCTATCTATAAAATTCGCGCGGCTGCTTTACCACAACAAAACAGCATAAAACCATAGAGCATTTACCACAAAACATATACATTCTCAGACTGACCTCGCCATGGAATAAGAAGTTTTCATACTAACTCGATACTACGATAGGGATCTTCCTTGTACCAAATGAGTTTTCTTTTTTCATTGACACCAACAGCCGGTCTATCGATCACTGACTTTGACCAATGATTTGACTAGTCTCCTGCCTCCACTAATGAGCGCCCTGTCTTCAGCTTACCGCATCCAGCATCTGCCTGCAGTCTTTCGCAGGTCGTCATCCCACCTTGCCGGAGGGCGTCCTACACTACATTTGCCAAGTCGTGGTCTTCGCTCAAGAACACGTTTCCCCCAGCGGTTATCGTTTCTTCACGAGTTTTCAAGAGTGGCCAAGCACTAGTCGCGAAGACTAGTGCTTGGCCAGAGATAAATCTATATTTAGCTATTGATTACAGATTTTGATCAATGATTTGAGACACTGATCGACAAGTCAAAAGAGCCGAACCGAACCGATGTTACGTCGCATGACAGTAAGCAAGAAAAGTGGGTCAAATTTAAATACAGACTTGACAGATGAAACAAAATAAAAGCATGTAATTACCTTGAAATTTGGCACTTTAAATTCCTGCTCCGGTTCTTTGTTCCCGTCGCTCTTGGACGCATCTTCGTCTAAATTGACTGTTGTCGTCTCTTTCTTTGACACATTGTTGACCACATCATCTATCTCCACTGGGCGAGAGGTTCCGTATAGGCATTTTAGGGCTTCGTTTGCGATTTCATCTTGGCTATTTTAGGGATGAGATAATGGAAAATTTCAATGATGTCAATTATCTTGCGAAGGGAGTTTTATTACACCAGATATGTGGTATGATAACTGTATATTTGTTTAATATTGTGAGACATATGATAAGATACTTCAGTTATTTGAAGAACTATTTTGATTGAGAAATAAGTTCCTCTTACTTATAACCGAACAATGTTTTTATTTTTTATTCTGACCTATGTCAGTCATCTCGCCCCCATAACACAAGCTCTGCTTAGCGTGGGGCTAGATAATGCTGTGTGGATTGTCCAGCATTATTTTTAGGGTTCCGTGCCTCAAAAGGAAAAAAGGAACCCTTATGGGATCACTTTGTTGTCCGTCTGTCTGTCTGTTTATCCGTCTGTCAACCCCCTTTTCTCAGGAACGCGTGGACGTTTCGAGTTGAAATTAACGTCAAATACTTAAGTCAGTAACCTCTTGGAGCTGCGATATCAATAAATCTTCTAAGTCAACGCACTCAAAAGTTACAGCCGTTTAAGTCCGAATATTTTGAAATTTTCATCACATGCACACAAGACCTAAATAGGGTAATTCCCGCAGACCTAGAATCATGAAATTTGGTAAGCAGCAAGGCCTTATAGCACAGGTAATGGGAAAAATCCGAAAACCATAAATTTGTAATTCATTTACTAAAAAAATTACCTTTAATACTCGCCATGGACTAAAACCTATAGGGTACTTACCGTAGATCTAGAATTATGAAATTGGGCAAGAAGCAAGGCCCTATAGCACAAATAAAGGGAAAAATCCGAAAACAGTAAATTTGTAGTTTATTCACAAAAAAAAAGACTTGATTCTCGCCGTTCACCAAAACCTATAATAGGTCCCGTTGACGTAGAATCATAAAATTTGGCAAGAAGCATGGTCTTATAGCACAAGTAAAGGAAAAAATCATAAAACCGTAAATTTGTAGTTAATTCACCAAAAAAATGACTTTTTATTCTCGCTATGGACCAAAACCAACAGGGTACCTACTTCCCGTTGACTTAGAATCATGATAATTTGGCAAGACTCTTTCTAAGAAGTCTTTCGGAACCCTTAGTGCGCTGCCCGACTTGCACTTGACGTTTTATTTTTATATGGCAACAGATGTAGCCAACGACTCATAAGCTTCTGTTAGATATATTTCGGTGCTGTTAAAGCTAACTGATTCTTATCATTTCACCTCAACAGTCTGTATTGGTCCGCTGTTGGACGCAGGCCTACCTACTTTAAATGCACCGACAAGCAGCGTCGCCCGCTGCGTCACAGAGGTCGTCAAGGGATGAAATGTTGGTGTTCTTCCAACACAAACTAGATTCGTAGTTAACCCGCTTACATTCATAATGATATGATGATGTTCTTACCTGTCTCCACAAGCCATTAGCAGTAGGTATCTGGAATGTATGTAATCCTGCGGAAAGACCGTCGCGGAGTAGCGCATAGCAATGTAGCGGATCATTGATTCCTCATTCTGCATGTAACTGTGGGAGGAAAATTAATTGTATTCAGAGGTATATACAAAATTAACGTCAAATACTAAAGTCCTTAACTCTTGGAGCCGCGATATAAATGAAACCTCTAAGTCAACGCACTAAAAAGTTACAGCCGTTGTCCGAATATTTTGAAATTTTCAAGGGACTCCCTTGAAAATTTCATGCACACAAAACCTATAGGGTACTTCCCATAGACCTTGAATCATGAAATTTGGTGAGCAGCATGGTCTTATAGCACAAGTAAAGGGAAAAATCCTAAAACCGTAAATTTGTAGTTTATTCACAAAAAAATTACTTTTGATTCTTGCTATAGACCAAAACATATCGGGTACTTCCCGTGGACCTAGAATCATAAAATTTAGTAAGAAGCTAGGTCTTATAGCACAAATAAAGGAAAAATCCAGAAAACGTAAATTTGTAGTTTATTGTTGATCTCGCCATGGACCAAAACCTACAGGGTACCTACTTCCCGTTGACCTAATCATGATAATTTGGTAAGACACAAGGTCTTACGGAACCCTAAGTGCGCGAGTCCGACTCGCACTTGACGTTTTATTTTTAATAGAATTGGTTCTAAAAACAGCTTTAATTGAATAAAAATAACTGACCAAGGGTAGAAGGTAGTGGGAATCTATATGAATATTATAAATTCGAAAGTAACTCCTGTCTGTCTGTTACCTTTTCACACAAGCGGCTGAACGGATCTTAATTAAATTTGTCATGGAGATAGATGGCATCCTGGGGACAGACCTAGGCTACTTTCTATCTCAGAGAAGAGCGTGCGAATCCGCGAGTAGCTGCTAGTGTATAATAGTTGGTGACGTATACTTTATCGAAGCAATGTAAAAGATTAGGCAGTAAAACTTACTGGTCTAATAAAGCGAAGAGCGCCAATGCCTGTGGTTCGTCGAATTTACTCTTGCCTTTTTTGAGGTCAGTGGAAGAGCTGTCGTCAACGTCCATCTTGGTAGAGCTTGTTCCCTGCTCGGGCTCAGACGGCTTTAATTTACCTGCCAGAGTGTAAAAACAACTTTTTATAGGGACTTTTGACATGTCACCCCCCTCCCTTTTTCCAATTCGGCGATGAAATTCGTTTACGAATAAACTGGTCTTGGGGGGTCCAGAATTATGTGGGATCGACGCCCTGAGAAGGACGTATTATCCACTAAAACCTCTCCAGTGTCTCTCTCGCCATTTTCGCCGAGCCACGGGAACATTTAAAACCTACCGCGGCCCGACTGGTGTCACCTCTTCCTCCTATACATGGCCGGCGAGCCCACCACTCCACACACTCGCCGACCTCATTCTTCCGCCACATTTCCTCCCCCCGATTAGGACACAGACAGGGTTTACATGTCAATAGACTTCAAAAGTTTTTTTTTAGCATGGGTGTACAGCAAACAAATGCCTAAGAATTTGACGCGTGACCCGAGAGCTTGTAAGTATCTGGCGCAGCGCATTAGCATTATTGCCATACAGCGGGGGAATGTAGACAGCGTCTTGGGGACGCTTCCGACTGGTATTGATATGGATCCGTTGAGCTACCGGTAGATTAAAGTCATTAACAACGGGATATTTACCATGATTTGAGTTTTGAGCTTTCCAATATTTCGGCACAGTTTCATGCGCCATGATCACGGAATAACTGACGGCACTGCGAGTGAGTTGTTATTGGCAGATATATCTATCTACGGAAGAGGTATGTAGATGACGTTTATTGTATCGTGAAAGGAGGGACACAGGATGTTGAGCTCCTACTATCACACCTCAATGGAGTACATCATAAGATCAATTTCACATACGAAATGGAGACCGATCGGCGTTTAGCATTTCTGGACGTGTTAGTACAGGTCGGAGAAGATGGAAGCGTAGGCCATTCGGTCTATAGGAAGCCCACACATACGGACCGGTACCTGCATGCCGACTCACACCATGATGGATTTAAAAGTTTTACCGGTAGATTGTTTGCAACAGTGTGCAGTTAGCTGAATTGTTTCAATTGGAAATACTAGTTCTAATTTATTTCTATTATTTGATTGTAATTTTCTTTGTCCATAAACATACTTTTAAAATCAATACTTTTAAAATATGAGATCTAAGTAACTAAAGCCGCTATGGGAGTGCAAAGTATTCAAATGTGAAAACTAAAAACTGAGAGTTTATCTTTAGATTGAATAAAAAAAAACTAAGTGTGTCAGGGAACTTCCAATTAACTGAAAACTCGTGTACATGGCCATTACAACGGTATGGTATGCCACATGTGTCAAAAATATATAAAGTACTAAACGATCGCCTCGCGGTTTCACTCGCGTAGTTCTCGTTCCCGTGGGAATTCCGGGATAAAATAAAGCCTATGTCACTCCCTGAAAAGTAAGCTTCCTAACGGTGATAGAATTTTTCAAATCGGTCCAGTAGTTTCGGAGCTTATTAAATACAAACCAACATTCAAATCTTTCCTCTTTATAATATTAGTATAGATGTATCAGTCATCTAGTACCCATAACATAAGCTCAAGGGTAGATGTTGCAGTGTGGACTGACCAGCATTATTTAGTTATATTTAATTTAATAATTTCTGACTAATAAATAATAGAACTATCCAACGTGGGCATTCCACCTTCAGCCCTCAAAATTACCTTCAAAAGTGTTCTTGTAAGCCACAGCCATTTCCAAGAGCGCATCGCGGAGTGCGGTCTTTACTTCTGGCGGCGCTTCTGGAATCTTCTTCACCAGTTCCTCTAGTAACGTGAACTCACTGCTGACCGTTTCAGGGCATCTCACTGCCAGCCGACCTGCGGATGAGTTATAGATAGACAACAACTTTATTAGAAAACAAACGTAACTTGGTTTTTTGATATTATAGTGCGTAACCCCACACTCAGGTTAATTTCTAAGAAATCAAATAATATCGCAAACATTTTCGACTTCGACGGGATTTGAACCCGCATCCGTCCTTCAGTACAGGAATGTGCTAACCAACTACACCACGAGGTCAAGTGACGTGGGAGTCAAAAATCTTTGCGACTTCCTACGGTCTCTAGCGCTGTTAGCTCCACCTACAGGGGAAACATTGAAGTACTTTAGTCTTTGAACAGGATTGGATAAATTCCAATGTTTCCCCTGTAGGTGGAGCTAACGGCGTCGTCCTTACTTTATGTTACTTACCTTCCTTACGTTTGGTCCTACTTAAACAAAGTGAGGTTAAAAACAAATAAGAGCAGAAGTATAAATTCTTACCTAAGCACATGCAAGCTTTCGGCTGATGCTCCACACTCTCATCAGACCTGATCAGCTTTAAGATCCCTTGAAGAAATACCGACGATACCTTCCTCAATTGGGATATCTCACCACTAAAACAATGTTTATCCATTAGTCAAAGAACTTGCCGTATCTAGAATCCAAGATTTTTTGTTAGATGTATTACAAGTGAAAAATATTTTACGGCATCGGAGCAATGCGTAAAGTTCTAAAAAAATGGTTTTGTCAGTTTCTTTTCGCTCGTTAGTTTTCGAATTCGATTCTGCAGATTTTTCGCCTGAGCAATGAGGATCCGTAACGTTTTTAGTTGAGAATGCAGATTTATAGAGCTAAGAAATCCATAACACACAGTGCAAAAACTTTTGTTCTAGACAAAAATTTACGAAGTTATGACCAAATTACTAGCGAAGTTCACTGAGTAACCCCCGCTGTCGCTGTGACGTCACTGCCTCGGTCGCCGCCAGTTAGCCGTAGCCGTTTGTTTGGTTATTTGTGACTTTGAAACATAATAAGTCCGATTTGTGTCTAATTAACCTTTTTAACCGTCAGATCGTGAATTAAGAGTGCCGGCTGCTCTCCGCCCGGTTCGCTCGGCCGAGTCAGTGACGTCACACGCACCCGCGTAATTTGATTTTACCAGCAGTAACGGGGCGTGATGTTTATAACTTAATATCTTCGTAAGTAATGGTCCGACTTGGATAATTCAAAAAGATATATCATTCTTATGTCATAAAAAATAACGTGGATACTAGTTCTATTGAAATTGCTATAACCTTACTTATCCTCATTATGCGTTGTTGAAGTTCTTGTGTTTAATTGTTACCTTGATGTTGTCTGTTACCAGATTTTTAAGTTTGAATACTGAAAAAAATCTTGAATTCTGGATCCGAGTATACACCTTTTCATCGATTTACCTACTATTTGTTTTTATTGGTACAAAACATCTTACCCATTTATAACGTTGAGGAAAAACATAAGAGCTAAGTTCCTCAGTCTTGGATTAGTGTTTGGGTCGAACAGCGAAGAAAAAATCACCTGCAATAAATAAATTATTCAAAACTCCATCAAGTGAATATCAGCTTTATTTTCAAGGCTTTATTGGTACAGTATAATTACCGGTACACTTAATTACCTGTACACAATGCGGGAACATAATGCCCGGTCCAGTACATTTGTTTAAATACATTATCAGCTTCAAACGCAGCCTTGTGCATGCTGGGACCTAAAATTTAAAAAAAAAATAAGAATGAAGTGAAAAGTTTATTTTATTATTCCTACAAAGTTTAACAACGTTATCTTCGTATCTTGCTTGTAACCTATGTACCCTTTGTATTCTGTTTCTTTGTATTGCTGCCACACTAGGACCTGTCTGAAAGCCAGCGCCGCTACTAGCTTCGGCTTATAGCGGCATAATGCCGAGACAGAGACCTTTTTGGCCTATGTAACACAATCACTAATTTGTATCTGTTTTCTTTTATTTTGTTGTTTCCTTTCTCTATAATCCTGTATGTTAATTGTATGTACATATAATTGTAATGTGTTGTGTTATGTATAGTCCAAATAAATGTATTTTCTTTCTTCTTTCTTTCTATCTTTAGTCCTAACCTCGACTAATCTGCAAGCTATTTTAGTTAGTTATGGCTTAGAAGGCTTCAAGTCAAAGTAAGAGTCGAGATTTTGACTAAACATATGGTCTGTGTACTAAGTGACTTACCTTACGGTCATCTTGAGGTACTTTCATACCGCCCCAAGTACCCAGATAAAGGGAGTACAAGGGAGCCACTACTGATGGCTGGGACCAATCTACTGAACTAAAAAAAACTCTGCGTTAGTAAAATCGGTATAAATTCGTTTAGAAGATAAGCTTGGTTATCGTTGATTCCCAAATGTCAGATAGCAGTTGTGGAGTCATTCATAATATTAGGTATAAATGTGTAGACAGCATCAAGAAAGGTCTTAATTTGGAAAAAAAAACTTTCTTAATTTGGATGTAGGATGTAATCTCTGGAGCTAAGGGGGGCATCCATAAATTAAGCGAGGCAATTTTTGCGATTTTGCGATCTTCATCGTTCGACAAAATTAGCGCGCCTTTAAAACAAATGCTATCAAAAACATTAAAAAAAAATCCTGTCGATACACTTCCGATGTGCTTTACCCTGACTTCCAAAGACTCAAACGCAAATAGATTTAAGCACGTCTGAAGTGTCGATTTTTTACCGTTTTGCAATGAAAATCTGTCAAAAAATTCGTCACTCGAGACGTGCTTATACCTGAGTTGCGTTTGGGTAGTCAGGGGTTTACTTGAAGGCGGTGAAAATGCGGCCTTACCTACTGAGCCTGTTGAGAGGATTACACGCATGGTTGGCAACATTGAACCGGGAATCTGCAGCAGCGACGATAACCGTCAGTAGGCAGTCATTCATGTTCAAAATATCCTTGCTTACGAAGTTTATTATTGACAGTTTCATCTGAAAATAAGACATCTTTCATTTGATTACAGTATTTTTATTTATTGCCGTCACACAAGCAGACCATTCTCATTGATTAGGCGAGTTAAATTGTAGACACTGTATGTACCCATTTAGGGTGTCGCAATGGAAGACTGGCCCGGTATAATGCCTTTCTAAGAAATCAAATAGTATCGCAAAAATTTCGACTTCGACGGGACTTGAACCCGCATCTTTCCCTCAGTACGGGAATGTGCTAACCAACTACACCACGAGGTCAAATGACGTAGGAGTCGAAAATCTTTGGGACTTCCTACGGTCTTTAGCGGCGTTAGCTCCACCTACAGGGAAAACAGGCGTTAGAGTCGCTAAAAGTATCATTGAAAAGGACGTCTAGTTCGTCAAAACATTTTTTAATGAGCAGCTCTTAGTTTCTAATCGAACATGTTATTTTTTTAGAGGGTTTTGATGTTCTCTGGGAGTTTAAATTTTTACCGCCATGGAGTTGGGGGAGGGTTGGTTTATTTTTAATTTTAACGGAGTCGTATTTTATCTCGTTATTATCTTAAATTAGTTTATTAATGGTGGATACAACCCATATAATTACGATAAACGTTAAATCTACACAGCACAGAAACTTAAGACATTATTAATCCTATGCAGGTACATTGAGGTGCTTATTTTTGTACATAGAGTTTAGCGGGTCAGGGTTTTGGGTAAAAATTGCCCCTTATTCAGCATTGTATTGGACAAACACTGGTGTGTCCACCTAGCGCTGGTTTTCAGTGAGATATAGAATTTATTTGAGACAGGTCTCGCTATTAAACCCGTCGCAGTCGTAGAGTGTAAGTTAAGAATAAGAATAAGTGAAACACGACATTACACATGTTATGTCGTGATGATGTACACAGACGTACACATTATGCAATACAACATTGCATATACGTCTGTGTTGCCTATTTATGGCATTTCATATCAAATGTATGAAAATTCATTTTGGTTGATTTTCTTTTTGTTCAAATGGCAATTTGAAAGGAAATTTTATTGAGTGTTTTTTAGCTATGTTTGATGAAATATAGTGTTTCTGTTGTGTTTTCGAATTTCCGTAAAAGTTTGTGACATGATGCTATTCTTAAATTTTACGTTCCTTTGGTAACTATAATACTTCATTGTACAGTCGGCTGCAAAAATATGTATACACGTCCAAGTTTTCAATTTGACTAAATAGTAAGTGTATAGTAATTGTGATAATTTATGTACCGCATTCTGGCGAAGTACGATGATTACTTTGTACGAAAAACTTTTGCATGTCCTTTTATTTGAAAAGTCCCGAGTAAAATAAAAGTTAAACCTTGGAAGTGTATACATGTCTGTGCAGCTGACTGTACCTCTAGCTAGTTAAATATAACTATTGTCTGTTTCTTACCTCCTCAAGTTGGGTGGGGTTAATTTGGTTCTTGTCAATGATCCTCTTGTAACTCTTCATGCTCATACCAGGCGGCACTTGGAATTCACTCTCACCAGGGTTTGGCAGCGCCCTGACGACATAAACATAGAAAGTGATAACTTTTAGAGATTGAGAGAATTGACAATTATTTATTTTATATTTAAAAAAAGACAGGTTTTCTGGGCAAGGCTTGGAGTTGGTAATGAATGACTCTACTAAGAAAGACTCATCATCATCATCAACCTATATTAGTCGACAGCTGGACATAGGCCTCCCCTAATGACCGCCATAGCACCCTGTCTTCAGGTATCCACATCCAACATCTGCCTGCAGTCTTTCGCAGGTCATCATCCCACTTCAGAAAGACTAAAAATATCAATTTCTGTAATAAAAGTTGTGTGATAAAAGCTTGCCTGTAAGGTAGCAGCAGTACATCGGTAGCAAACTTCAGAATCAGAGCAGCTACTTTGGGTTTGTCCTTTAAATTCAGATCTGTCTCCTTTATTTGTCCAAGAAGTGGCATCAGCAGCATTAAGATTCTGAAAGATTTTAGATATGGAATATCTTTATTCACAAAGAAATTTACAATCAACTAATAGAAATAAAATACAACTAGTATTTACAATTGAAACAGAGCTTGATGCCGAATTGAGCTTGAAAGATTTTAAACAATAATCATTTATAGATCTTCTGTATGACCTTAGATAAAATTATTTCATAGGAAGGTTGCCAGTTTTACATTCCACAAACTATAACGCGTGACATCTATTTGCCGACGACCTTAAGGAAGATGAAGAAGATGGCTCTATCGGTTCGAGGTAACATGCTGGCTCGCAATTTTCCCGTTCTACTGACGTTAAGATCACGCTTTTCAAAGCTTATTGTCAGAGTTTTTACACGGGAAGTCTGTGGGTCCGGCATACCAAAGAAGATCGGTCAAGTGCGAGTGTAACTCGCGCGCCGAGGGTTTCGACATTTGTGAACAAGTACTAAAAGTACCGGTTAGAGACTTCGCAATTTAATGAATACCTAAAAATAGTAGATACATTTCACCTACAATTCAGATGGATATCTCTGCATGCTTCGGTGGTAGGGGGGGTAACGGTAATTTTTTCGACTTTTTCATGATATTTAAACATTTGAAAAAGTGTCTATGTAACTTACACAAATTTTAATAACTGTTTTGAAGTGTACAAGATGACACCTTTCATTTAACACCCTTTTGAAAATTATTCCCCCTTTTTTAAAACAGCTGGAACTCAAGACAGCTGTGTGGTGCCACCCCAACTCTTCTCCCCGCCCCCCCATGAGATAAAAGCCAACAAGGCGCTTATCAGGGGGAGGCCTGCGTCCAGCAGTGGACCAATACAGGCTGTTGAGGTAAGTTATCAGACTATTATAAGGGGGTAAGAGTTTAAATAATATCCCAAACAGTTGGGACCTTAAATTCCCTAGTATTTTCGTGTGGTGAGCAAGGACTAAAACAAAAAAAATTAAATGCTGAATATAATTAAATCTAGTACCCACACAAACAAGCTCTGATTAGATTAGGGCTAGATGATGCTGTGTGGATTGTCCAGCTTATTTAAATTATAAGAATTTGCCTACGGATCTTATTGCTGTAATGTTTATATTGATGAATTGACTTACTGGTCTTGATGCCCTTGTGGCTTATTCTCAATAGCACTGATGAGGGTTGGTGCCAAAGTTATCTGGAGATTGCGAGGCATTCTTGGAAAACCCATTGTTATGTAAATAATAGTGAAGTTCTGGAATAATAACAAATATTTACATGATAATTAACATATAAAAACTTAATCACGGAATGCTTGGCTAGGATTATAAAGAGTGGTATTTAAAATAGTGTGCAATACCGTTCTGCTGCTGCTACTGAATAATATAAAATTAACAAACAGGTTTAAGATCAATATTTGCAGCCAACTTATTTTGACAGCTCATAATAGTTTATACCGTCCGTTGCGCTGTCCCCTGTGTCTCCTTTGAATGTTGTCAGTCAGCCAAAGGCAACATTAATTTGCAAAGTGAGCACGATTATTTATTTATAATTAAGTAGGTACCTAACTTGAATAGCAAAAGAGAATTGAGGATTATAACAAATTATGTTTCAATTGATCAGAAGTGCCAGGTTTAACCAGGACTGGAGTGCTGGTTGGTTATGAAACACCTACCTTTTTCTTGTGGATTTCAATTCATAAGAGTGATATATACAGGGTGGAATTTTGTAATGCCATCTGGAGGGAAAGTACTCTTAATACTGTAGATAGAAAATTATACTAAAAGAAAACTTTCCTTTATTTTTGAAAAGAAAGAAAACTGCATTCAAAGATTTTCAAAAATTCGCTTGCCACACCCGGGAATCGAACCGACTGAAATCTGTAAAAATTACACCCTGTACTTTTATTGCATAGATCGTTAGGGTCAATAATAAGGATGAAATCTCTCTAACAAACTTAATAAATTAAATGAAAGGAAAACCATGAAATCTTAAATTATAAATTGAATGGGTCAAGTTAAGCACTTTAATATAAAGATCCATCTGTTTACTTGTGTCAGTAATTAATATTATCATTGACTTCATTTATCCATTAAAATGACGAATTGATATTTAGATAAGACGATTGAAGTGCTTGTACCTAATGCAGACTCTTCTATCTTAAAATACTGAATCTCTTAAGAAATGAGTTAAATGTTTTCCCCGAGGCGGAGCGAAACCATATAATTCTACAGCAAGATGGTGCTCCAGCCCATACCTGGATTGGTACCAACGGCACAATCAGTTGGCCTGCGAGATCACCAGATCTCACCCCTTTAGATTTTTTTTTGTGTGGATATGTAAAAAATCTAATTTACATGAAATCTTATGTTAATGTAAACTAGTTGAGAGTTGAAGTTCAGAATACGATTTATAATATTCACCACAACACGTTATTAAAAGTTACTAGAAATGAATACATAAGAAGAATAAATTTGTGTATACAAGAAAATGGAGCCCATTTTGAGCAACAAATTAGTAGTAAGTTGACTTTTATTGTAAATAATTAAAATAATTTAAGATTTCATGGTTTTTCTTTCATTTAATTTATTAAGTTTGTTAGAGAGATTTCATCCTTATAATTGACCCGACCGATCTATGCAATAAAAATACAGGGTGTAATTTTTACAGATTTTAGTCGGTTCGATTCCCGGGTGTGGCAAGCGAATTTTCGAAAATCTTTGAATGCAGTTTTCTTTCTTTTCAAAAATAAAGGAATGTTTTCTTTTAGTATAATTTTCTATCTACAGTATTAAGAGTACTTTCCCTCCAGGTGGCATTACAAAATTCCACCCTGTATATAAAATGTATAAGGCAGTGACTCATTTTTAGTCTTTCTCTGCAAATCCAATCAATTAGATTCAGAATACTGTTTCTTTATCATGATAATTGAAATGGTATCATGATATTACCTTGAAGAAAAGTCATGTTATTATTTCTTTACTTTTGAATTCATGAATGTTAATCTAAGCAGTAGTCATTTGGCAGCACTTCTTGTAGTTTTTACAATATTTTAATTAGTAAAAATTGTAGAAGCAAACCTGTTGTTTTGACCGCATAAGTGGGAAAAGGGCAAGCAAAATGATGAGTTTAGAAAGTGGTACTTACAACAATAAAACTGTTAGAAGTCGCATCAGAATACAGTTGAAGTAGGGTCTGGACAGGCAACTGCACTTCAGCTCGGCACTTCACTCGCTTGTTCACATGGATTAACAGTTCCATCACTTTCTTTCTCACCTAAAGTAAGGTATTAAACTGATGTAAGAGCTTGGAAACAGATGCGTCATCAATAAGTAAGAAATGAACATAATTAACAGTGATCGGAATTAGGTGGGCTAAAATACCTAAAGTTCAAAGAACAGAGGCATAAAAAAATGGAGACTTCCTTACTACAATAATTTTATTGGACCCAATTGGGACGAAAATGGAACAATTGTCGCAGTTAGCATATATATTTAATATATATTTAACACTAGCGGCCCGTCCCGGCTTCGAGCGGGCGGACATTAATTTAAAAAAATTGGGATAACTACGTTTATCCCAATTTTTTTTTGTTTCTAATATTTCTGTGGCAGGACATTTTATACTTTTATCCCACTGCCCCGTTGGTATAGCGGTCGCGTGTTCAACCGCTGATAATGTGGTCCCGGGTTCAAATCCCGGGTCGGCCCAAGATTTGTGTTATTGGGTATTTTCTAGCAAGAAATATTCACTGTAGCAGCCCGGAGCACAGATTAGATAACGTTACTTCGTAAGTAAGGAGTAAGGAAATTGGCGGTGTTAGATGGCTTAACGTGCTTTCCGAGGCACGGGGGCGTGCCTCAGAAAGCACATTAAGCCGTTGGTCCTGCGTTTGACCTCTCCTCGGTCTTGCCCGCCCCCGGTGGATATACCTTAGTCGCCTCTTACGACACCCGCGGGAAGATTTGGGGTTGTGCAAATTCTAAGCCGGCACCACACAGCTTTAATCCTCACTCACACAGAATTAAAGTTAAACTTACATTAATGCCTGGTATATGCTTAAAAACATAGTCAGGCCGGGCGAAAATGTAGTAATTACGCTGAACAGATGTTAGGTGATGATTTATGAGCTGAACATACCTGTTCATGGGTTGATGATAGCTTGAGAATAACAGGTGGTAGAAACCTGTTCAGGCAATTCTCCAGCTGCTCATCGCTGTCTGCATTCCCAAGGCGAAGAAACACTCGATCTAACAGCACTAAAATGAAACCCGGCAATGAGAAACGGATGGAGCATCCCGGAAGAACATTTACATGTATTTAATCGACGGGTGAGAAGGTAATTGTCACGTTGTTGTTAGAGAACTTACTAAGATCATTTGAGCCATCAGTTGCGCCCTCCGTCACTTCCATTTCAGACATTTTTGATGAACTTTACGAGAATTATTAGAGTAATTCGAAAAAAGAAACACGATTCCAATTAAACAATCTAACAATGACAAACAAAAACGTTGACTATTGTTTGACTTGACAGTTGACTTTGATCAAATATTTGACACAAATATTGTGACGCTTGACAATGACAGGTATGGCAGGTATGCCAGCTGCCTTTTGCTCTCTGAGTACGCTGAGTACTGAAACCAAGTACTCGGAGCTTTTGCTGGTTTTTGATGTTTCGTTCGGAATCGTGTTCGGACCATGTTAATACCTAGCAATAGAACTATGATTGAGCCACTTGAGTTGAGGCTTTGCTGTCAATTTCTGTTCGTTTGTTTCTCCGTGGTTTCTCCGAGGTTCCTCCAATATTTTTTCTTTTAGTAGGTACTTGTATTGACTAATGATTTTTTCCTAAAACATTTTGACCAAAAAAAAAAGAAAACCCCTCTATACACTAGCCAAACTCGATGCAAATTTTTGAACGTTTGTTCCAACATAACATTTCACATCGAGTTTGGCTTGCGTAAAGAGGGGTTTTCTTTTTCAATAAAATTGGCAAAATGTTTTTTTGTGGTTTCACAGCACGAAACACACTAAAACTCACATAATTCTAAGCAATATTTATTAAAGGAAGGATCACAAATCGACAAGTAATGTAAATAGCTTATAAAAAATGACGAGTGAATTCAAATAAATGGTGGCATAATTGCATTTACAAATTACAAATATTGTAAATCCAATTTCAATTTGGCTGATTTATGGATTTGATTTGGTTTGACCAATTTTGACAGACACACAAGTCCGTCAAAATTGTTCAAGCAATACTGACAGGTGTTGATTCGTTCGTAAACTTCAATCACATCGAGACGAGTTCGTGAAGAAAAGATTAAAGAATAAAACTCTATCTCTAATCAAACAATTGCGGACGGACTGTCGAATTTACCTATTTGTTTAACAATTTCCTTGTTTTCAGTGCATTTCTAGCAAAAATTCCAGTTCAACGTAAACTACAAACAGATGTTTGTCAATTTTATGAGTAAATAACAAACATGGGCTTTGATATCAAAAGATTTCAAGACGTTGACGAAGAGCTCATTTGCCCTATTTGTTCGGGAGTTCTTGAGGATCCGCTACAGGTTGGTCACATTCTACATACTAGTATGGTTATACAACCATCACTACTTATTTCCTGTTGATAAATTCTGTTGTAACTTGGTTTATAGGCGCCCGGGTGTGAGCACGCTTTTTGTCGTGCCTGTATCCATGAATGGATCAGTCGCCAGCCTACATGTCCTGTGGACCGCCAGGCAGTGACCGCTAGCCAGCTCAAATCAGTTCCAAGAATACTACGCAACCTGTTGTCCAGGTTTGTATTGTGCCACTTCTTTAACCACATTGTGTAAATTGTTACTGGATTTGTAGGTCAGGCAGTTAGACTCCTTTTTGTTTCAGCTTATGTAAAAATATCTTTGCTTCTAATAGTCATAGCATTCATAGCATAGCTGTTACAATGATTGCAAACAAAGGTGTTGAATAGGCTACTTCAAGCTGCAAAAGTTCTAAACATTGAAATATCAAACCACATGAATATTCATAGACCAATGTTTGATTTGCTGTCATGATCATTATCATAACACGATGAATGTCAACATCAGCTGTTTATGTTATTATTAATAGGTCATCATTAGTCAACATAGTTCATAACTTCATTTTGATTTAGTAAGACTAGATAAGATGATATCATTAATTTCATAATAAAGCAATTAGGTAGGAAAAACATTAAACATTGACCTACCTCTAGATTGTCTTCAACAGTCTGCAGTTAGCTCAAATGTTTCAAATGTAAAAACTAGTTTTTATTTGTTTGTTGGTTAATTTAGGTAGATATGTTTTGGGTATGATAGATGTAAAAAAGCCTAAATGGTGTCCTAAAAATTGTATAACATTAAACTGCCTGCTTAAAAGTTGTATGTAATCTGTATTTTTAGCATGGTAGGTTATTGTCATCAAGTTATAGTAATTGAAATTATACCTATTACCCTATTACCTATGTATGTGTTTTTGTTACAGACTACAGACCAGCTGTGATAATCAACCTCATGGGTGCAACGCCATCCTAAAATTAGATCTCTTGCCAGCACATTTAGTTGAATGTAAGTATAATAAAACCTAGATTCGGAAGAAGTTAAAAATCTAGTGAAATTGTACAACATTAAGTTTAGCTCCGATTAGATAGATCAGAGCTGACCTTAATGTTCTTATTTATTTAAATAATGTTTTAGTTTTATACATTTCTTATAAGCATTTGTTATTCTTTTCTCTTAATTAGTTAGAGTGACATAATCACAGTGTCATTAAGCTCTTGAAATTAATATTTTAAAAAAGTAATATAAATGTTGCAGTTTCAAAAACGATCCATAACGTTTATAGTTGAGAATGCAGATTTATAGAGCTAAAATATCCATAACACACAGTGCAAACATTTTCTACGACAAAAATTGACGAAGTTATGACCAAATTACTAGCGAAGTTCACTGAGTGACCCCCACGGGTGCGTGTGATGTCACTCGCTCGGTCGCCGCCCGTTAACCGTAGGCAGATATCAGTTTTTAGTGATTTACTCTGAAACTATAAATTTAGGAAAAAAATTACAGAACTAAATAGACTGACCTGTCTAACGATTTTTTTTTGTTTGCTTAGAAATATCACAGGCTCTTGAATATTTTCATATGTATACCTATAGTAGAATCCCTAAATAAATAATCTAATTTGCCTTGCTTTTACAAATACTTTAACTGTATTATTTTCAGCTATAGTTGAATCTAGAAGATTCTAATCATAAACTTATTCATTAATGATACATATCATTAATGAATAATATCATATTGTTCATTAACTATGATCTTATGATACATATGCTAAGTTTATTCAAATAAGTTTATTTTGAATAAACTTAGTCATTAATATTATTGATTATGATTATCCTTGGTTAATATACAAGTATTTATTCTCTGTAAAACATTGGTATTCCTACTTCAGGTGAATTCAATCCCAAAAGGCCAATGCCCTGTGAAGCGGGTTGCGGCCTCGTGATCCCCAAAGATGAGTTGGCAGAGCACAACTGCGTGCGAGAGCTACGCGCACTCATCGCCACCCAGCAAGGGAAACTGACAGACTACCAACAAGAGCTTGCCGAGCAACGGCTGGTTATCAACGAGCATAAGCGGGAGCTTGCTCTCTTGAAGGTAACATTAACTCATCAGCAGGGGTGTTTTACAATAGCCTGTGTCGCGGCTGCTTCCAGGAAGAAGAGACTGTGGAACATGTAGTGGTACACTGCACAGCCACAGAGGACGCCAGACGGGAAACGGGACTGAAGTCTCTCATAGAGGAATCAAACCCGTCCACGTCTACGGAAAATTTGAAACGAAGCTGTAAATCGCCAAAAGTCCTGCTCCGATATTTTAAAGAGGGCTGGTTAGGGCCTGGTTAGGCCCTGCCTAACCAGGCCCTAACCAGGACAATGCACAATACACTCCTATGCGAGATGTCAGTGCAGATCCCAGTTCCCCCATTCAGAATTAGAATTAGAATTCGGATTCGTTTCGGAATCGAAAACCTCGGATTCTAATTCAATTCCGACGGATCTATAAAACGCATTTTCGATCATCAACCCAAGGCGAAATCAGAATAGCCTAGCACCAGGTGCGTCACTGGCACTGGTATAAAAATTACGTAAACACGCAGGGCGAGTCACTTCAACTTGCTAATTATTTACCTTAACCTTTCCCTAATCTAGCTCATTATCTTCAAGGATTTGAAATCACAATGATATACGCATATTCATGTATTTGCCGTAGGAGCTCATGGCACTCTTGACTTAGGTACTGTTGTGTCAATGTCAACAACAAAACAATGATAGTTAACAATATGATGATAGTTAACAAATGCCCCCTTCATATTTCGTTTCGTGGTGACATAGTTTTCAAGCAACTGTAAAATAAACCCTATATCTTTGTTTTCACAGGAGTTTATGCGAGCGATGCGTGTTTCAAACCCCACGATGCGAGCGCTCGCTGACCAAATGGAGCGAGAAGAGGTCGTCCGCTGGGCCAACTCCCTTTCCCGGGCGCGCGTCACGCGGTGGGGCGGCATGATATCCACGCCCGATGAAGTGCTGCAGGTGATTTCATGCGCTATTTAATTCAATTAATTCGGAAATTAAATAAGGCTCAATATTTTGGCGCTCGCCGACCAAATGGAGCGAGATGAGGTTGTCTGCTTGGCCAACTCTCTTTCCCGAGCTAGAGTCACGCGGTGGGGCGGTATGATATCCACGCCCCATAAAGTGCTGCAGGTGATTTTATACTCTATTTAGTTCAATTAATTCGGAAATTAAATAAGTCTCAATATTTTGGCACTCGCCGACTAAATGGAGCGAGATGAGGTTGTCTGCTTGGCCAACTTTCTTTCCCAAGCTAGAGTCACGCTGTAGGGCGGTATGATATCCACGCCCGATGAAGTGCTGCAGATGACTTTAGACTCTATTTAGTTCAATTAATTCGGAAATTAAATAAGACTCAATATTTTGGCGCTCGCCGACTAAATGGAGCGAGATGATGTTGTCTGCTTCGCCAACTCTCTTTCCCGAGCTAGAGTCACGCGGTGGGGCGCGTGATCTTAGACTCTATTTCGTTATACTATAAGTGGGAAAAGGAATAAAACTATGTTTTGGCGCTGGCGATCAAATGTTAGAAAAGAGAAGAGAGAATGTAGCGGTGATCACCAATCCGTAAGCAAACGCACCCACTAAACCACCAAAGCTCCACCAAATAAACGTCTAGTTACCTAAATACAAATAAAATCAAAATAAAAGCACGTAATAAATTAGTTAAGGAAAGGGTCAATGTTTTGTTACTTTTGTTTACAAGGGTTACAATTTGACACTTTGTGGTTTACCTGCACTTGGATAATACAGTACAGAAAACCACCAAAGTGAGCTCACTGCTGTTTGTTTTTCACAAATCTAGACTTGATCACACTGTTCTACCTTTCCATCTGCAAACTTTCGTCAAATTGCATACATAATGCCCACCTTATAAATCAAGTAAATATAAAAGTAATGATGGGAATTTGACGCGAGTAAAACCTGGCCCCAAAGTCTGTGTTGTGGGTATTAGATTACTGATATCCTACTAATATTATAAAGCAGAAAGTTTGTGAAATGTGAATCTTATTTCGTTACTTCTGATCTCCGAAACGACTGAACAGATCAAGATGAAATTTGGCGTACATCTAGAAATTAGCCTAACTTAGATAATATAGGCTACTTATATCGAAAGACGCGTATTTTATAAAAAAAAAATTATCTATGTATTTAATGTATAAAGTACTAGTACTTAGATACATAGATATATACAGGGTGGAATTTTGTAATGCCACCTGGAGGGAAAGTACTCTTAATACTGTAGATAGAAAATTTTACTCAAAGAAAACATTCCTTTAATTTTGAAAAGAAAGAAAACTGCATTCAAAGATTTTCGAAAATTCGCTTGCCACACCCGGGAATCGAACCGACTAAAATCTGTAAAAATTACACCCTGTATTTTTATTGCATAGATCGGTCGGGTCAATTATAAGGATGAAATCTCTCCTATAAACTTAATAAATTAAATGAAAGGAAAACCATGAAATCTTAAATTATTTTAATTATTTACAATAAAAGTCAACTAACTACTAATTTTTTGTCGCTTCCGCTCTCTCAGAGGCCATTAGGAATGCTGTATCAAAAAACACCAAGCGAGCTTGGGAGCATTTATTAGTTTTCCCTTACAACGTACTTCATGTAAAAAAAGATACGGCCAACAAATCATCAATCACGGTTAGAATAAAACAAAATTGTGTTAGGTACACTGCACGCGAAGGACAGCCTATTTCAATTGTTGATCAGGACACACAACAAAATTCGAAATCTAATCAACCATTGGCTGAGTCTACTATATACAGACTTGTAGAGAGTAAACTCAGTGATGGTGATATTAAAGGTGCCTCTCGCATTATGTTTTCAAATGACACGATGGCACCAAATGACGATGCTACCCTCATATCTCTTGAGAGTAAGCATCCATCCGCAGGGGCCAATATTCAACTCCCCGATCCACCGGAAGAGAGTGATGTCGCCGTGGACACGACCAGCGAGGATGTGCTTAAAGCTGTCACATCATTTCAGAGTGGCTCTGCCGGCGGCCTGGATGCTGTGACTCCACAGCATCTAAAAGATCTTCTATCTGGCGGGTCTGGCCATGCAGGTGAAGTCCTTCTGAAAGATTTGACATCTCTGATCAACCTGATGTTGTCAGGCCGAGTCAATAGCGAGATCACAGAACTCCTTTACGGTGCGAATCTTTGTGCACTCAAAAAGAAGGATGGCGGAATAAGACCCATAGCCGTGGGCACCACCTACCGCCGCCTCGCAGCTAAAGTCTGCTGTCGGAAAGAAGCCGACTATCTAGGCGACTATTTCCGACCAATTCAGCTAGGCTTTGGTTCGCGAGGTGGATGTGAGGCCGCAGTACATTCCCTTCGTACATTTTTAGACCAAAATTATGGGGAGGTAATTCTGAAGGTAGACGTCAAAAACGCCTTCAATTCCGTAGACAGGGGCGCCTTGCTAAAAGAAATTAAAGACAAAATTCCAGAAATTTACCCATTTCTTTGGCAATGTTACGGTTCGCCATCAAAATTAATATACAGGAATAAAGTCATTTCGTCCGCTGTTGGCTGTCAGCAGGGCGACCCTCTTGGTCCGGCCATATTTAGCCTTGCCATCCAACCCATAATTCAACGTCTCCAATCCAAGCTTAATGTTTGGTATTTGGATGATGGAACATTAGGTGGAGAAGTGAACGCAGTTTTTGATGATCTAAAAATCATCACAGACGAATTTCGACAAATAGGTTTGGAATTAAATTTTTCAAAGTGTGAGCTTTTTATTTCGGACTCTTGTGTAGACAAAAACAATATCATTGAGAAATTCAATACATTAGCCCCCAACATTACAGTTGTTGATAAATGTTCACTTCGACTCCTTGGTTCACCAATTCTTGATGAGTCTTTTCAGTCATTTGTAGATGAGAAAATTCAAAATTTCCACAAAAATTCGGACAGACTGCTCAAAATTAATAGTCATATGGCTTTTACAATTATTCGGTTCTGTCTATTTGTACCTAAATTTACGTATTCTTTGAGATGTAGTCAAATGTGGAAACACAGCGAGCTCTTGGAAGGCTTAGACAACATAATAAAGAATACATTATCATCGGTTTTGAATATCGATTTAGATGACAAGGCATGGTCGCAGGCCTCCCTGCCTGTCAAATTGGGAGGCTTAGGTATACGCAAAATTTCAAGTGTAGCCCTACCAGCGTTCTTGTCTTCTGTCTACAGCACTAGTTCTTTAGTTGAAAAAATTTTAAATCCTTCTCTTTTGGTCCCACCTGGAATGTCATTGAAAATTTCATTTTTAGACGAAGCTCGAACGGCTTGGCATAGTGCTTGCCCCGATGCTGCTCCCCCAAAATCACTTTTGTCCCAACGGCAATGGGACGGGCCTCTGTGTGAGTTGACACGGAACTGTTTGTTACAAACGTGCTCCAGCTCTGCAGATCGTGCCCGCCTCCTGGCCGTTTCTAAATGGGAGTCAGGACATTGGTTGCAAGCATTTCCTTCATATAACACTGGTACTTTATTGGATCCCGTAACTTTCCGTATCGCAACATGTCTCCGGTTGGGTGCAAGGTGTTGCGCGCCTCATCAATGCCAGTGCGGTACTGCTGTCGAACAGCTTGGTCATCACGGATTATCGTGCACTAGGGCCGCTGGTCGGATATCTCGCCACGCTAGCCTTAACGACATCATCCGGCGGGCCTTTGTCACCGTTAACGTACCAGCTATTCTCGAACCGAATGGTCTGTTGCGTGACGATGGTAAGAGGCCCGACGGTATGACACTAGTCCCATGGGAGTTGGGGAGGCCCATTGTGTGGGACGCTACATGCGTCGACACACTTGCGCCTTCCCATCTTCCGAGGACATCCGTGAGGGCGGGTGCGGCGGCAGATTTGGCCGAAGATCTCAAGAGGCGCAAATATGCAGGTCTCGACAGAGCCTACACATTTGCTCCCCTTGGAGTCGAGACCCTAGGTCCGTGGGGTACCGAGGCTCTTCGGGTTTTCAAAAAACTATCTGAGCGTCTGGTCGAAGCGACGCGTGACCCGAGAGCTGGTGAATATCTGGCACAGCGTATCAGCATTGCCATACAGCGTGGCAATGCAGCCAGCGTCTTGGGGACGCTTCCGACTGGTGTTGATATGGATCAGTTGAGCTATCTGTAGACTGTTTGCAACAGTCGGCAGTTAGCTCAATTGTTTCAATTGTAAATACTAGTATAATTTTCTTTGTGAATAAATGAGTTTTCTTTTCACTACTAATTAGTTCCTCAAAATGGGCTCCATTTTCTTGGATACACAAATTTATTCTTCTTATGTATTCATTTCTAGTAACTTTTTATAACGTGTTGTGGTGAATATTATAAATCGTATTCTGAACTTCAACTCTCAACTCGTTTACATTCGCATAAGATTTCATGTAAATTAGATTTTTTACATATCCCCACAAAAAAAAATCTAGGGGTGTGATCTGGTGATCTTGCAGGCCATCTGATTGTGCCGTTGGTACCAATCCAGGTATTAAAATGGTTATTAATGTAGGCAGTAGTGATTCTGCTGTTATGGGCTGGAGCACCATCTTGCTGTAGAATTATTTGGTTTCGCTCCGCCTCGGGGAAACCATTTAACTAATTTCTTAAGAGATCCAGTATTTTAAGATAGAAAAGTCTGCATTAGGTACAAACACGTGCAAATTTCAATCGTCTTAACCAAATATCAATTTGTCATTTTAATGGATAAATGACGTCAATGATAATCATTAATTACTGACACAAGTAAACAGATGGATCTTTAAGTTAAAGTGCTTAACTTGACCCATTCAATTTATAATTTAAGATTTCATGGTTTTCCTTTCATTTAATTTATTAAGTTTGTTAGAGAGATTTCATCCTTATTATTGACCCTAACGATCTATGCAATAAAAGTACAGGGTGTAATTTTTACAGATTTCAGTCGGTTCGATTCCCGGGTGTGGCAAGCGAATTTTCGAAAATCTTTGAATGCAGTTTTCTTTCTTTTCAAAATTAAAGGAATGTTTTCTTTGAGTAAAATTTTCTATCTACAGTATTAAGAGTACTTTCCCTCCAGGTGGCATTACAAAATTCCACCCTGTATATTTTTATTATACATAGTAAATACTTACTTGTGTAACCACCTACTTAACAAATTGTCTAAATCTCTCAAACCGATTTTTTTATTGAAATAATAAAAATTATATTTGAGAGATTTAGATAGATAAAACATTGGTTTGCTACTGCTACACATAATACAAAAGTTTGGTTGTGTTCTTTCTAGTTGATGATAAAGCGCAGTCTGTCCGAATCTGGCTGTCCACCGCACATAATAGACGATCTCATGGAAAACTGCCACGAGCGGCGGTGGCCGCCCGGCCTCTCCTCACTCGAGACCAGGCAGAATAATAGAAGGTACGCTTTCGATAAACTACACTCATTTGCTGCTATCGGTGCTTCAGCTACCGTTCTGCTGTTTAAGGCGAATAGTAGGGTGGATAGTGGCGCCACTACATATTTAATTTTATAATTACGTTATACAAAGGAATTATCAAAAAATCGGACCGCGCGTAGACGATATCTATCATATTATAAGCTTTTTTAAATGTATCTTTAATAGTTTTGTTTTGTGTTATTCAATCAAAAACCTTGTTTGGATAGCTTGGTGGCCACCAATAGGAACTAAACTCTTGAAACAAGTATCTGCCTAAATAATACAGTACACCCTACTATTCGCCTTAAGCTACCGTTTTGTCGCATAAGGTACCGATCAGTCTCTTGCGATAAAACGTCCATCCTGTTGCTTGAGCTACTGAATGTGATAGCCATTATAGCCAATGGTGGCAATTCAGATGTCTCCAAAAATAAAATAAAGTAATTTGGCTAAAAATTTTGCCGTCCCTTTCATAACGATCAAAATTAAAAGAATGGTTTTTAGATAGATAGACTTTTTTACTAAGTACACACACAAACAGCACAGGAAAAGTAGTACCTAACAAAAGTGTAGTAACATTATTTATGGTAGGTACACAGTTATACAATTATAAATTTAGAACACATAAAGTAAAAATATAAAAACGTAATTTGGTTTAAAGTAGGCACCTCTAATAGTGCACGCGCCATAATAACAATGATAGTAGTTAGGTAGTCACCACCCAACCAGGGCGGGGGCTACATACGCGATTCTGTGCTGCCGCGGTGAACCCAAAAGGGTCAGTTTCCTGTCAATTTAGTTCAGTTTAGTTTTGGCGGAATTTAAATTGACATTGACACCAAATGTCCCATTTAACCTACACCTTTGAATCGTTGTGCAATCAAGATAAATAAAACGTCAAGTGCGAGTCAGGCTCGCGCACTAAGGGTTCCGTAAGACCTTGTCTCTTGCCAAACTATCATGATTCTAGATCAATGGGAAGTTGGTACCCTGTAGGTTTTGGTCTACAGCAAGAATCAAAAGTATTTTTTTTGTGAATAAACTACAAATTTACTGTTTTCGGATTTTTCCCTTTACTTGTACTATAAGGC
This sequence comes from Eupithecia subfuscata, assembly GCA_963564075.1. NCBI lineage: Eukaryota > Metazoa > Arthropoda > Insecta > Lepidoptera > Geometridae > Eupithecia > Eupithecia subfuscata. Next base: position 9,677,800 of record OY751103.1, on the reverse strand, counting down.
CTTGCTTCTTGCCAAATTTCATAATTCTAGGTCTACGGGAAGTACCTTATAGGTTTTGGTCCATGGCGAATATTAAAAGTAATTTTTTTTGTGAATAAACAACAAACTTACTGTTTTCGGATTTTTCCCTTTACTTGTGCTATAAGACCTTGCTGCTCACCAAATTTCATGATTCTAGGTCTACGGGAAGTACCCCATAGGTTTGGGTGCATTCAAAATTTTCGGTCATAAACGGCTGTAACTTTTGAGTTCGTTGACTTAGAAGTTTAATTTATATCACGGCTTCAAGAGGTTACGGACTTGAGTATTTGATATTAATTTCAACTCGTTACCTCCACGCGTTCCTGAGAAAAGAGTGTTGACAGACGGACAGACAGACAGACAGATCGACGGACAACAAAGTACCGTAACCGAATATACAAATTGTATGGCACTCATATGCATTCAACTAAATTTCTACCTTTGAAAGAAAGTATCGTGAGAAAACTTTCAATCGTCCCAGGATCCATACTTCTGAATCATTGTAGCTAGCCACGGTCTCTGCACCTTCTCTTCTGAAGTATTCAAACGAAACTAATCTCTAAAAACAATTTCCTCTACAGGCAATACGAAAAGTACGTCTGCAAGCGCGTTCCGGGCAAGCAAGCGGTGCTGGTACTACAATGCGACAACAGTCACGTGGAAGAGCATATGATGGTCGAACCAGGCCTTGTTATGATATTCGCTCACGGCATAGAGTAATCTAATCTGGTTACAACTGGTTAGTACATTGTAGATTACAATCCGACGGATAAAGCTTTGCTAAAAGACAACGGTTTTGTTAGAAGAGTCTATAGTGGCAAGAAGGCTCAGGTTTGTTGTCGAAAAGTGTAATAATATAAATTATGCCTTACTAGAAAATGTTAAATTCCATAGGTTTTCTGCAATTATAAGTCAGAAATTGTCTCGAATGCTTTGAACAAATTGTCCCTATATCGTCCCATTTTAGTCATATTTTCTCGCCAAAAAGCATTGATCAAGAAAAGTGGATTATTTGAGACTGTATTGAGATGTTATATCCCTTTTTTGTTCTGAAAAATATAATAAAAATGTGAGTTCACAAATCCCAACAATCATTTGGACAGTACTTAGAGTACAAGGAAAGTGAAAATCTGGATACAAGTTCGATAAATCCAGACAAATTGCGATACTAAAAGAACTGATCATGACGAGATAATAATGCACACACTAAACAACACACACAATGTTTATTATTGTGTGTTTACAATGATGCGTGAGCAATAATTAGATTCCACACTTGACATTAGCTAATGTCAAAATCGTACAAATGTTGCTCCATGCAGACCACTAGTGCTTTCTATGATGAATCGATCTATGATCGGAAACCGTCAATCAACCAATCACGTGAAGAAATACAATTTTGTAATAAGTCCTTTATATGTCGCCTCTGCGGATTTTGTGATTATTTCGATAAAATGACGTCTCTGCGGGTCGGTGAATATTGCGAAATTACAAAAGTCTTGCAAATTCTTTGCATTGATGCAAAACCTAATCTGTTGTGACCAGCCGAGACGCATTTTACAACAATAATAATCCTTTTTTAATATAAATTGTGATTGCTTGATTGCCTATGATTGATTATGATTACTGTAGATTTAGTCACAACACTACCTATACATCGCACCAAAAAGTCGTAACCTGCGAATTGTCAAGTATGCGATCTAACTTATTTGTTGGAGTACAGAGGGATGAAATACTTTACGAAGGAAATTTAAGCCCAGAAAGATTTACTTTAGTTTTACGATCCAACGAATTTTTAAATAAACTATTACAATGTTAGTTTTGGGACTAAACTGCTCTGTTCAGTTTTTTAATATCATTAGACTAACAAATTGCCTTGTCAAATTTCAAGTATGCTTTATAGTTTGTATTATAATAAACACAATAATACTTATAAATAAATACATTTAGGCATGTGTGTAATAATGACTGCTGTGTGTAATCAAGAACATAATAAATGCCTGTGATGAAATACAAAAAAATCAGTTAAGTGACCTTTTGACCTGTCACTTTCGACTACTTTTTTTTCTTGTATCTCTATTTTTCGTAGGGGGAGTGTATGTACAATGATATTTTTTATAGTAACACGTGGCTAAAAAATATAATAGTATTACTGAAATTGTAAGTAATCAATTGGGTCAACATTCCGAATAAACGAAAATGTATTTTAATTTAGTTCGTATTTAGTTTGTAATAAAAATTTTTATTATAGTATTGCCAGTAACGTTTATTGTATGTAGTGAGTGATTGAGTGCTGTGTTACGTTTAAAGTTGGCAATGTTTATGACTTTTGTTATTCGTTTTATGTTGAAAATTGTATAAAACAAAAATATTTTTTAAATTCCCGTTTGTAGTATAGATAGCTCAATCTTTTAATTTAATAAATAAAATGAATCATTTGTAAAAAGATGTTTGTTACTTGTGTTAAAAACCCCAGGTAGGTATATGTATGTATAATACAGAGTTTTTTCAATGTGGCAAACCCAAAAATCCTGATTAACGTATCGTTTTACATTCAACATTTTACAATCTATGAGCCTTAATATGAGCATAAATCCAAGCCAGAAAATTTATATCTAATGGTCTTACATAGACCTGTATCGGTATCGGTTCGTAAAACTAGGCACTTCTCACACAGAAATCTGTTTGCTATTCGGCTCATCAGCTATCTAATCGATGGTAAATCCCAATCCAAACAGCGGACAAAAGGAGGGAACACTATTGAGAACAAATGGGACGTAAGCTGGATTATCGGCGTTCAATATAGGTAGGTAGGGTAGCTACTTGATTGAATAGAACTTTGATATTGGGTCCAGAATTTTGGAGTTCCGGCCTCGCTTCCGTGTTTGCACGTTTCAGAGATCCGATGGTTGATTTTCTGTCTAATATTCAACGGACTGATAAGGGACTATTGTCCATGTCCAATTAGAATTTATTTATTAGACCAATCTGTGCAAATTCACCGTCTAATTTAATCTTTCGCACCTAAAATAAATCCCTATAATTCGTTAATTTCAAATTATTACTGGTTGAATAAATCGACGGTTGCCCTAGGTACCTACATAGGTACATGGGTACCTACAGTGTGGTCTTCTTTGAAATAGAAAAGGAACGTTTTTGAATTTTTTTTAAACCAAAAAGGACGATCAAGAGCTGTTTTTTTTTATTTAACTTGATGTATCAAGGTAAGAAAACTTTTTGAAAACCCTCAATAACTATCTTACTAAGATCTTAGGTCCATTCTATAAAGTGGTGTGGTATATTTGGGTAGACACAAAATAGGTAGATAACCCGACAATGCGGTAGCAGCAGCCGTTGTTAAGTGTGCAAGGACATGGCATCTATGATTTATCTCCCCGCAGGCAAGCGTCCGGGCCAAAAAGATGAATAGTGCCAGACGTCGGGCTTTGACCACAGACTATAGACTACCCTGTCCGTTTTAGAAGGTTTTCTGGATCTCTAGCAAAGTTTTAGGTCACCAGCATGGATAGAATCCGAATGACGTGGTTTTAAATTTTCGCTGTGTTGATATAGGTAACTTACTAATTTATAGGTAGGTACCTACTGTTTTAATTATATGAATTGCTCTGTTATTAGGAGAAAAGCACCACCATGTCATAAAAATTTACCCTCCGACATGTAGCAGCTCTACACATTGAAGCCCGGTTTCAATGTGTAGAGCTGCTACATAAACTGTAAAAATGTACTTTAAGTGCATGAGAAGTAGGTAGGTATTGAGGTATTCTACAGAGGAGTCCGTTACGCTACACAAAATACAGAGAGTCACGTACGGCGATCTAGGCAAAGCCTTCAGGAGTCATAAACTAACTTCTTACGGTAGACAGTAAAGCCCAACAGGTAGTAAACAAGCGATCCTAAAGGACAAATTGTGTCGCAAAAAATATGACCTGAATTTCACACGTCATTTAGCCTTGAAGTAAGCGGTTCTGCTTACTATATTTTTATGTTGTGGGAAGTGCGAACTAACTATAAATAATAAGTACCTAATAAGACTATAGTAGGTACCTATAGTCTGGTTCTAATAGGTAGGTAAGTACCTACCTTCAGATCTTTTCGCTTACATGGTGTACTTATCCTCCTACACTATAAAACGCATTCACTGGCCGCCATAAACCAATGGTGTGATGATTCCTCCATGGGTGATTACGATTATGATTAAGATTAAGATGACTCCAGCCTCTTCCATGTGCCCTTATTATGACATGTGTAATGTAATGATACTACAATTTTTATCTTGCTGCACTTATCGAGAAAGGTAATAAAACAAAAGAATGCCACAGCAGCGGTGTTAAATCACGTTTAAAACAAGGAATGAAATGAATGGTTTTACCGCGCCTAGCCTAGAATGCCTGAGCCTCGCTATTAATCTCTGTCTGGCGTTTTTATTCGCATTTATTTTGTAGGTTTGGGTTAGGACTAAGCTTTTCAACGTTAATAGGCTTAGCTGGATAGAATACCTACATACATAGGTTTTGGTTAGTATACAGCGTGGGCCTTCTATTTCTAGAAATCATTTAATATCCCAAACATTCACAAGAGTCCGAAGAAAGTCCAAAGTTTTTCGACTCCTACGTTACTTGACCTCGTTGCGCTGCGGTTAGCGCATTCCCGTACTGCGGGAAGGTTGCGGGTTCAAGTTCCGTCGAAGTCGATTTTTTTTGGGATATTATTTGATTTCTTACATGGGTAGGTACGACATAAGTTTTGTAAAATGCTAATAATGCGGACTCATGGTAGAGCAAGTTAAATCGGTGGGTGGATTAGGAATTACCTAAGGAACTACCTTAGTTAACCGTTGACTTAAACCTAAAGATTAATTAACACGCTTACAGATTAGGGTTAGGGCCTACCCAACCCAGATTAGGGTTGGGTAGGCCCTAACCCTAATCTGTGCTCGAAAGTTTTTTTCGCGTACGATACCTATATACCTACCTACCCTAACCGTTAGGGTACATCTCGTCCGCGAAAAAACTCGTCCGCGGACGTTAGCTACATAGCTACAATTACATACCTACCTGTAGGTATAGGTATGTAGTTAACATAGATCGATTGTAAAATACTTGAGACCTTTTTTATATTGTAGAGTAGTACTTTCCGTGCAATGCGGTTTACCGTTAACCTTTGTGTAACATTAATGTTTTTACATATTAACAACAATCACGCAGAAAAATGGTGAGTATGCCAAGCTTTGCGATCCGTAACATGCTCCCTAACAAAGTTAAAATTTCGAATTAGCGAACAACACTCGTTTACAACACGACACTAACTTAGCCCTAACTTTCAACAGAGTCCTGCTATGACCTAACTTTGGGGCGCCTTTGGGATTTAGCTTAGTTCTTCGACTGCAAAATATAACGTCCAGTTGGCCAAGCGCGGGAATTGTTCTTTATGGTAGAATGGACAATAATAACATTGCAACGTCATATATTGCGTATATTATTGAAGCTGAAGGTATGAATTTGAAATATTTACGCATTCGATGACAAAGTGACGTCATTTTTTTCTATTCCACCTTATAGAACAATCCCCGTGCTTCCTCTACTGAACAAAGTTCAATAAAAACAACGGGGCATTGCATAAGAAAAAAACTATCATTGAAATATATTGACGACATTGATTGACAAATGATACAAGAAGGTCATCTATCATATAGGTATAGGTCGTTTTATACATATTTTGCTTTAAGAAACAATAATAGGTATACGCAGTCAGGTACATACCTAATTAATTTGGTACCTACTCACATGCTGGAACACATCTTCATCATCAACAGCCTATATTAGTCCACGGCTGGACATAGGTCCTAATAAGCGCCATAGCGGCCTGTCTTCAGCTTGCCGCATCCAGCATCTATTTGCAGTCTTTCACATATCGTCATCCCCCCTAGCCGGAGGGCGTCCTAAACTACGTTTCCCTAGTCGCGGTCTCCACTCAAGAACACGTTTACCCCAGCGGTGGTCAGTTCTTCGCGAGATATGGCCTTTCTACTGCCACTTCAGCTTGCTAATTCTTGAACTATTCTTTCTTGCTGGAACACAAGTATACCCAATTGAATTGTTAATATAAGACGGCAAAAATAGCTCGTCACTGGGCCAGTGACGAGCGCTGAAAGACACACGCATTGTTACTTAGTTATAAGTAGTTATCTCTGTAGGTAGGTTAGTGTTATTATTGTTAACTAGCTGCGCCCCGCGGCTTCGCCCCCGTGGAAATTTATGTTTCCAACTTTCTTAATTTTTTCTTTCATAAGAACCTCCTCCTGACAATAACAAACACAACAAAGAAAGAATTAGCGAAATCGGTCCAGCCGTTCACGCGTGATGCCGTGACCAAGGAAAACGGGTTTCATTTTTATATAGATAGATGTTCGGAGAAAAAATATCTGAAAAATTTAGCATTAGAATAGGCTTTTGTGTGGTAGAGTAGATATTGACAATTAGGTAATCCCGGAAGCCTGCGGGATCGGGGACATTGATCCCGCGGGATTTACGGGACTGGAAAATATCGTACTTTTTCTCTTCTTCAACGTCCTATGTTCAAATGCCACGAGGGGTACCTCCTGTCTTGCATAACTTGACATTGATCACCTTCGGTAACACGCAAATAAAAACTCGAATTGAATGTAACAGAAAATTATAAAAAATATACTTCGGTTCGTTATACTCTATCTACGCACTTATTTTCTTTTTGGCAGTTCACAATCAAATATTCATGTCCCAATGCTTTATCGATTTGATAATCAATGACAAACGAATTTGTTTATGAAAAAGTTGTATTCGATTTCGTTAGTTTTGTACGTTGTTTTTTTTTGTCTTTCCAAGAAGTAGGCCTTAGTACACACAGTAGAAGTATGACTTGGTTACCATGTTAGGTGCTATTTTAGCTACCCACGGGAGATGAAGATAGCCTGATAAGCCCTATCCCACGGGTTGGTAACACCCACAACACAGGACACATGGGCGGACGCGTTTCAAAGCAATTTCCATAAACATGCCTGCACTGACATTCAGTTTAAGTGTTATGAACTTATGAAGTTGAAATAACGCAGTTTCGGGGCAAAACGGCTGTTTAAAAGCCAATTTTGGGCTCTGTAATAGTCGTAATGATAAGTAGGTTCATTTTAATAGAATGAGCACGATACTGTTTAGGTTTTATCGGTAGGTAAAACCGTCCACAAAAGTTTCTGAACTTTGGGGAGCAAGGGCATTTTACTTTAACGACGACTTTTGAATACTAGGGCATTTCACGTTCTTGGCGTTTTGTCGATATCGTCTTTTAGCTACATGGGTAATCTGATAGGAACCCTATTCTGATAGGTAAGTACCCATTAGTACGAGTAGGTTTGAGAAATATTTCAGTTCAAAAATGACAATATTATTTTCTTTTTATCCTGGACTACTCTACACTGATCTGAACAAGATAGGTAAGTAGGTACAGAGAAAACTGGAAGAACGGGTAAGCCTGTTTAATTTGATCTCATTTGTTTAATTTAGCATATAATATTTATAGTTTTAAAGAATGTTGTGGCCGCCTATTATTAGCGTATATATTAGAACCTGCTTAAATGCTTTATGTATACGCTGTTGGCGTTCCTATCTAATAAATTAATAAATAAATAAGCCTTTGCCCAGTGGGACAATCTGGGCTAAAAAAAAAAAATACCTACCTCATACGTAAAGTTGAAACAACACGTCTTTTACAAATACTGAACAATACATTCTTAATTAATTCCTTACATGAAGACAATACACTGTTAATTGATTAAATAGAAATATCAAGTTGCGCAAAAAGTGTTCTTATCATACTTAAATCCAAGGTTGGATGTATGTTTGTGACTCCTGTGCGGGAAAACTTCACGGAACAGTTTAGTCTTTCCATACGCAGTTATAGACAAAGACTAACATAGATAAAAATATCTAGTTTTTATCTGAGAGAATCGCGTGCGAAGCTATGTACGGTAACTGGTGGCTATTAGTTAGGTAAGAAGGTACTCGTACCGACAATAAATTATTGACACAATATTTTCTTCTCAAAAATAACACTTGGGTACTTAATAAGTGTTATTTATTCAATAAAGTTTGTTCAAATATAAAACAACGGCGAACAGGTTTTCACAATAGCCATGTCGAAATAGATTTTCAAATGCTTACGCAGAATCTACAAAACACACATCCGCTCACAAAAATAATAAGTAGTGTTTGCACAAGTTTTCTGTGTTTGTATAATATGCCCTCATTAACGACGACTTCTTCGTGGTATTGCTGAGTCGGAAACCAGAGCTGGTGGTTCAAAATGAAGTTCCGAATATTCATATTTTTCGTGTCGGTTTCCTGTTTCAATATTGTCTGTAAGTTAATTTATAAATTTATTTTATGGACAGACTATTTCAATTAAATTTCTTTGTCAAACAACATTGATTTCTGCTATTCCTATGTTTATTCTTTTATTTTCTAGCATCCTATCGCCAATACCAAGAATATGGACATGAATACCAACAGCATCCCGATCGGTCTATCCATAGAAATTATGGCCACAACGCCCCGGTGTACCCAGCACACTCTCAGTCCGTCAACAATGCTGGACCGTCTCACGTAAGACACGACCCCTACGCCTTGCACTCAGAGCCCCAATATGTACCGCATCATCAACAAGAAACCTTGGTTGAAAAGAATCAAGGAGTCGAAAATATTGCAGAGAGTTCTGCCCTAAAATCAAACGACGTGGAGCATAAACCTCTAGTGTACATTCCGCAATCGCATCAAGAACTACCAAGACCTTATCCTTTCGAGCTCCATGTTCCTCCCGCAGAACATGTTTACAGAGCTGATTACACACAGCATGTTGCAAAACCATGGGTATCGCAAGACACATATCAACCAACTGTTCACCAAGAGCCTTATCACCAACCACCTGTTCACCAAGAGTCTTATCACCAATCACCTGTTCAACAGGAGCCTTACCATCAACCAATTGTGTATTCTGAACAGCAACCCAGTGTATACCAATATCCACCGCCACTTCAACACACTCAGCCTCAACGTCCACCGCCTCCTCAACACGCACAGCTTCAAAATCCACCGCCTGCTCGACAAGCACAGCCTCAACGTCCACCGCCTCCAACGCCACATGAGCAACCACCGCATCAACAAACTTATTACAAACCACAATCATCATATGCGGTCCCGGTTGCCCACGCTCAAGCGCAGGCATATGCCACTTCAGGTACCTATATTATTTGTTACTTGGTTTCGTATACGATTATATGGTTTTCTACATTATCTTAAGGCAACGAGAGATTTTTGTTACAGAAACGAATGTGGCGGACATACTAGCATCGAAAACTGAAGTAAAAGACTATTTGGAATCAGCGCTTCTCAAGCATTACCAACTTGAGGACTTGGGTAATTCACACCATGTTAAATCCAGTGACATTCAGTTGGAAGAGAATGATAATAATATAGAAAGAACTACTGAAAAACCTCTCAATGATCATCAAAATAATAAGCATTTTCAAAAACAGTTTTTAGATAATGATGTTAACCAAAACAAAAAACTCCATGTTCCCAAAAAAAATGTTCATATTGTAAATATTCCGCAAACACTCTTCGAAGAAACAAAACTTGAAACTATCCCACCTAAAAATTATGATAACGAAGCTTTTTATCATCCAAGATTTGCATATCTAAATTACGAAGACAATCCATCTGAAGTGAAGACATTCCCAATCGAAGTCAAACCAGTAAACCCTCACCATTATCGTAACCCAATTGTAAAGCATCATCCTCATGCAAAATATCCTGACAACATTCTACCTGATGAAAAACGAAAACCAGTAGTGCCTTCGGCTTCTTTAGGTAATACGGATGATAGCTATTCGCCTCAACCACAACAGTCGAATATTTATGAAACTCCCACTTTGAAAGACAAAGAAGATACATTATATGACCATGATGTACCTGCCCATGAACAATATAGTAAAAAACGGTCTGAACCAAAGCAATACGCAGATAAAATACACACCGAAAATGATTACATACCTACAATTAAACATTCTAAAATCCCAAGTCATTCAAAACACATAGACCAAATAATCATAGACAATCCTGTAGTCAAGTCTGTAGACACTTCTCCACACAGCGTTAATAAGCCAAAAGATTCCTTTGACGATGTAACTCCTCTACAATTTTATTCAGACACAATTGATGACACTAAGGCTCCACTAATTGCACCATCACCTAATTTTAATTATGACAAACCCCACACAGAGTTTTATTCCGATCTAAAAAAACAACCAGAAGTCGCGAAGCCTACAACTACTGACGATGGCGATGTCGTAACTGATCCTATCGTATCTCAAAAAGAAGATGCGGGAAAAATATCTGTCACTGAAATTGGTGTTACTAAAATAAATAAAATAGATGATAAAAAACAAACGATGAAAGAAAACGTATCTGATAATGGTGATAAAGAACAAAAAGCTGAATCTGAACCCAGATCAACGCTCCCTAAGGATATTGCAAAACAATCTCCTATAGAAGGAAGTCCACTAAATGCAGACTCTCCGACAGATGATGGAACCTCAAGCGAACAAAACGAAGACTGCGCGTCGGGCGAAATAGACCCCAATATCAATGGAAATGATAAAGGAGTAGCTGGTAAGAATCTCTTAGATGAATATTGTAGTTTAATCACAATAACTGAACATTTGCTTCTTATTAGGTACCACTTTCAAACTGTACCATTTTTTCAGATTCGGAAAACAACATAAATGCGGTCTTGTTATCAAGCATCGACTTGTGGGAAAAGCTTTTGTTAAAACAACCGAATATAGAGTTTCAAGCCTTCAATGTCGTAACTTTAAGTCCAATAGTCGAGAAAACTAGCAGGTTGTTCGCTTTCCCGAACCAGACTACTGTGGAGGAAAGCGTAGAAACAGTTTGGGAATGTAAAGGCGGTAAGTCTGTAGACTAAAAACTTTCAACAATACTGATGTAGCTACATTTTAGCGATGTACACTTTACCATGTGAAACCTTTTCGAAATTATTTCAGATGCGCTTCCATTGGAGATAAAATTAACAACGATCATCAAAAACCCTAGGCAAAAGCATGCATGCAAATCTGATAAAACTGAGCAAGACCAAACCAAATGTGACTAAGTTCTTTTAGTGACTTGGTAATTTCATTCATCATCATTTCTGATCATTACATTTGTCCTGAGTCATTAATATTTTCCTTATTTTGTCATATTTTTTAACTTTTGTCTGTAAGCCAAGCCACGTAAGTTCTCTACTAAACTGTTTAATTTTAGATAAAGCCAAGTCCAAATGAATCCCAGTTAAGGCCTGACTTGACTACTGTTGATTTCATAAGCTAGTATTCAATACTTTTATAGAATAACTATCTTATCGTGTACCTTGTAAACCTAATTAAAAATAACAGCGCGTTTAGTAAATACAAATTTGTCTTCACGCATTCGATTGTTTTATTTAAATTCAGACTATTTATTGCTGGTAACAAATTGGGCCCCAGCTGTGTCAAACGAGAGTCATTAGTGAACACTGTTCAAAATAAAATGCTATTTCGTATAATCATAATAATTTGTACATTTACCTACTTCACTTGAATTTATTGGTAGTGGTAGACGTGATTTGTCTTCTCTGATGGTGCGACTTTTATTTTGTTTATATAAATAGATTTCTAAAAGCATGCCCGGGAGTTCGTTTCTACGATCTCATGAAACGTCCCCATAAACCTAACTCCCCACTTTTGCTTCTTAAGATATCTCACTCACCTCTAGCACGCATTTTTTATGACTAACTTTATAAAAGCTCGCAGCATCCAAAATGTTGTTACCTTAGTTGGTAAGGTACTTATGTTATGTAGGAATAAATACTACCTAAAAAGCTAGTAGGATACAAAATGTAAAGTAGGTCATGTAGAAATAGCTACATTAATAAAGGAATGACCACTTAAATAAAAACTCGAAGAGTAAAAAACTAGAGTTGGTAGGGACTTTCTGGAGTGGACAGTCATAAAAGCTATCCACTCATGAATTTTACAAGACATGGGCTGAACGTTTGCACCGTCATCAACTAACGACCGTGTTCCCTTTATACCCTCGGATTATGTTCTCACTCGAAACGAGCTGCAAAAAGTTCGGTCTAGTGCTGTCGATAAAAAGATTAAATTCAATTAATACAGGGATAGTCACCATGCCAAGGAATAAGCTGCAAACAATTTTGTTTTAGATGGTTTTAAAAATTACTTAGAACCTTTTTTCTTAAAGTTAAGTAGGGAATTTAGGTAGACTTGGACTAGGACTGAGGCGGGTGACGGCTCGGAAGGTCTGTCGCCCACACAAAAGTCTAGGCTGTAACGTACCCTGAGTTTTCTGGGGCGCCTTGAGTGTAGTAGAAAAGTGACTTGCTGCTTTCCTTAGAGGTGGGCCTGAAATACAACGCTGCTGAGACTGGATATTGGCGCGAGCAGTTCTCATTTTCTCAGTTGTAGCGGAGTGAAGGAATACCCCAGGGGTTTTGAGCCAGTATTAGGAGTATGGCAGAATTGCGAGTCCCCCCGGGCTCGTAAATATCCATACAGGATTTCCCCAGAAATAAAGGTGTCTTGATAGGGGGAGTAAATCGCGTAAACCTATCTGCACTCCAAACAAGGAGTGGTTTTGCCATAATCACCAACTTTGGGAACCGGATGATCGTAGTAAAAGTGCTATAAACGCAAATAAGGGAGCAAATACTGTCCTTCCTGAATTGCTTAAATTATGTATATCAATCTTAACTTGTATCATCCTTTTTTAGTTTACCTAAAATCTATCAAAACCACTTCGTGAAAGTACAATAACAAACGAAACTTACAGAAAGTACAGTACCAAGGCGCCACACAAGTTTACAAATGGTATGGTGTTTGGTTCGTAAGTTTATTTTACGTTAGAACAGTTTTTTAAAATGTTTATGGCTAGATTCTAGCAGACAAAGATTAAAGACTTCATAAAAATGTGTACCTAAGTATTTAAACATGAGAAATTACTATGAAAACTTTGTTATTCTTGGCATTGTTTCAAATATTTTTGCAGGTAGAATATTTTAATTGAATTGTCTGTTTGTAATCGAAAAATTAAAAATATGAAAGCTTACACGGTACTTATAACGAAACCCTTAAATATTTATAAAAATTGTGTCTTTGTTTTATTTGGCTAATCCTTGAAATCTCAAGATCGACAGTGAGGGTACTTTCATGGCAGATAGCTGGTGCTATGTCACTGGTAACTTAGGCTACTTTTATTTGAAACAACACCCAGAAAGGTTGAAACAAAATCCTAATTATTTTTGGAAAATAATTAGGGTTCCACGCAAAATAATGAAAACCCATGAAATAATGACTTCTATGCGGGCAAAGCTGCAGACACTGCTATTTAAACAACAGCTAGTTAAAACACTCGTAGCAGACAGTCTAAGGTCCAATTTCACAGTTTGCTGCCTAAACTAAGATCAACAGAACTAAGTTCAGCTTTATTCACAAAGAAAATTTTTACAATCAACTTACAATCAAGTAATAGAAATAAATTACAACTAGTATTTACAATTGGAACAATTGAACTAACTGCAAACAATCTACAGGTAGCTCAACTGATCCTTAACAATACCAGTCGGAAGCGTCCCCAAGAAGCTGGCTGCATTGCCCTGCTGCATGGCAATGCTGATGCGCAGCGCTTCAGTTCAGCTTGATTTAGTTGAAGTTCGTAATTACCTATTGTGTGACATGACAGTCCTTGAACTCGGTTTAGTGTTTGCTGTTTGAAGTTTATGTCGGTAAAATACGCTGAACTCGTTTGCAGCGATAAACTGTGTTTATCTCAAAATTTTATTTTGGCTTTTCTGGCAATTTTAGTATTTTCTATGTATAATAAAAAATATCTATCTATGTAATGTATAGAGAGTCTTTATTCACAAAGAAAATTATACTAGTATTTACAATTGACACAATTGAGCTAACTGCTGACTGTTGCAAACAGTCTACAGGTAGCTCAACTGATCCATATCAATACCAGTGGGAAGCGTCCCCAAGACGCTGGCTGCATTGCCACGCTGTATGGCAATGCTGATGCGCTGTGCCAGATACTCGCCAGCTCTCGGGTCACGCGTCGTTTCGACCAGACGCTCAGATAATTTTTTAAAAACCCGAAGGGCCTCGGTACCCCACGGACCTAGGGAATGTAATGTATTGTATTAAGTATATCAGTCATCTAGTACCCATAACACAAGCTCTGCTTAGCTTGGGGCTAGATGACGCTGTGTGGATTTTCCAGCATTATTTATTTATTCATTTATCTTCTATCGAACGTGTTCAATTACAACGGTGAAATTGAACCTAACAAGAATGCTGGCTCGATTAATTGGAGAGGTATCTCTGTAAAGTATGAGCTGAAGAAAAATCGCTCACGCTCAGTGATTCTCCACAAAAGCATCTCGTTAACTCTAGACGCATTAGCGGAGCATTGACAGCGAACGTTTATTATGAAAAACATTATCGTCCTCTTGAACTATGATGAAAAATTTGATGTTTTTACATTTATTTGAAGTTATGGAAAGTGCGTTGAACCGCTCCTCAAAGTTATTGTAGTTTAGGTAGTAAATGACATTATTTAGTTTGATTACAGTTCTTAATAGTTTGTAATATTTGAAACTAAGTTGAAATGTTACTGGGCGAATTGTTAACTTAACTTAGCATAAACTACAAAGGTTCCACAGCTCAACATATCGTCTGTATGTGTGTTTATTTTGCTCTAAGTACTTTACACATTTTTGCCGACAAAAGCGTGCCTACCTACCGCCTAAAGCCCATAAAGTTTTTGCGGTCTAAATCACATCACACAAATCACATTAATATTATAAATGCGAAAGTTTGGATGGATGGATGGAAGAATGGATGTTTGTTACCTCTTCACGCCAAAACTACTGAACGAACCGGGCTGAAATTTTTCATACAGGTAAATATAATCCTGGAATCAAACATAGGCCAAACATACTTTTTATGCCATAAATCAGTTCCCATGGAATAGAAATCACCTTTAAGCGTTTTCATAGAACACGTGCGAAGCCGCGGGCATAAACTAGTCTAAAATAAAGTATGGGGTCTACCTCGTAGTGGGTCTACGCCGTAGATGGTCTACGTCGTAGTGGGTCTACGCCGTAGGCTGTCTACGTCGAAGGTTCTACGAGCCTTATACAATACAATAAAATACCAAGAAAATACAAAATTAAAAATACAGGAAAAAAGAGTGACAATTATAAAAATTAAATAAAACTCTGTATTAATATACTACAAGTTACCTACGCAAACAAACAGCCGCCTACACTTATTCACGCATAAATTATCACAGAAATGGGTGCTATATTTCTCTATTCATACCCAATATGATCGACGAGAATATCCCCAACTATGATAACTGTGTCAGTTGATGTAACAATACGTTAATTTGTAACTGTCGACCCTGACCTCACGGAAAATAGGGCCGGATGTCGGAATTGATCAATAAGCCCACCATCCCAAAATAACTTTACATCAACTGACTGTTTCAAATGCCCTTTTCGGAGGCAAGTCTGACGATGTTGAAAACATATTTTTATAACTTCGTTATTAGATAGGTGTATCTATATAATACGTCAACGTCAACAGCCTGTATTAGTCCAGTACTGGAGGCAAACCTCCCCCTGATAAGCGCCTTATTGGCTTTGATCATGGGGGGTAATGCCCATAATCCCCACGCGGGGCATGCGCGCATATCTATGTATAGGTACATTCTAATCGTACGTATCGTAGCACCTAGATATTATGCCAATAAAGTACTTTTCATAAAAGGAATTTACTAAAACCCAACCCCACGTAAACATTTACTCAAAATTGCCTAAAAATATATAGGTTGATACTTATGACTTCTGATATCACAATTGATAAATTCCGAGAGCTTAACATATTTTCAAACAAAACCTAATCCACAATACAAAAGAAAATTCAACTATCTAAAACAACAGGTCTCATCAGCTTTTATATCTTTGAAGATCTCAGATAATGCACTTTGTAGTTTTCTTGTTGCGAACTTTCAACAGCAACTTTGCAGAGGAAATGCAGGCAAGCAACAATAAGTGGATTGCAAAATGCTGGCAGCATGTCTTATATAGATAGCCAAATATGAGCGTAACCTTAGTTAAGGCTGAACGAGTCGCTCATCTTTCCATACAAACGTGGGAGGGTAACTACTACGCTGTTTAATGTTGACCATCCAAAACTAAGGATAATATCAATTTATCTCGTCAATATCTATGTTTGTATGCAGCCAAAACTATAAAAAAGTATACATTTGAAAAATACAAGCTTCTGAACTTTCGTAGTTTTTCTATAATAACCCTTGTGCTAATAGTCTATTCGCATTTTTTACGCGGCCGTTTTACGAATAAATTGTTGTGCATTTCATTCTAGCGCGTGGGTATGTCTATTATGTCAGTTGAGATAGCATGTACTTAGGCAGCACCCATTGATGAGTTGGCCTGGACGACTTGTGCAGCCTTAAAGCCACACTTTGGTCAGAGAATATTATGTACAGGCTGTTCGGCACAACGTGTGTCATATGGAATTGGGGGTAGTTGTAACCAAGTTTGTACTTATTGTTAAGTAGGCTGTTTTTAAACCCTGCTAAGCATCTTGGCTATTTTTACGAATTTTTTAAAGATTATCATTTTTTTCCGAAATTTGAACTATACACTGTAACTTTATTTATTATTAATAAATTATCTATACTATAATATTATAAAGAGGAAAGATTTAATTGTTTGTTTATTTGTATTGAATAGGCTCCGAAACTACTGGACCGATTTGGAAAATTCTTTCACCGTTAGGAAGTTTTCTTTTCAGGGAGTGTCATAGGCTTTTTATCCCGGAATTCCCACGGGAACGGGAATTACGCGGATGAAAACGCAAGTCGTCTAGTAACTAGGTATATAAAAATATGAAAAATTCACGAAAAATATTATGAATTTTTTTTTCTCATTATTCGTATGCAACGCCATCTCTGATGACATTACAGAAACTACAAAGACTATGTATCTACCGCTCTAAGGTAACAACATAAATTGATTCAATCAAATAACTAC
This sequence comes from Eupithecia subfuscata, assembly GCA_963564075.1. Taxonomy (NCBI): domain Eukaryota; kingdom Metazoa; phylum Arthropoda; class Insecta; order Lepidoptera; family Geometridae; genus Eupithecia; species Eupithecia subfuscata. The sequence continues at coordinate 9,660,553 of OY751103.1, read as the reverse complement.
CTAGGAAATTAGAAAATTACAATCAATAATAGAAATAAATTAGAACTAGTATTTACAATTGAAACAATTGAGCTAACCTCAGACTGTTTCTAAGGAAGTTATCCGAGTCAGATAGTATCACAGAATAACAATGTTGTGGCGCGTTAGAGGCATATCGGTATCATACGTTTAATGTGGCTAGAGACACATTATTACAGCGACATAACACACAACACAGTAGGATAAGGTATGCTTCTGGCGCGGCACAACGCACCACACCACTATTGTGTGGTTCTACCTTTAGGATGACAAGTGGTGCGTTTTGGGTGACGACACGACCAAGCGCGGATATTCGATAGCTTTCGATGGAACCTTTGCCTGCCGCGCAAATCAAACGTAGAAAGCTGGCAAAATGCGCCACAGCTTCCACTTCCTCTACCTATTTTACCAGCCGGTAACACCCGAGTATAGGCCTCTTTATTATCTCGCCACTCCTGGCGGTCTTGCCAGCCGGGTCTACCGCTTCCCTGCTGCCGTCACAATGTCGTCTGACCATCGAGCTGGTGGCCTGCCTCGAGGCTGTCGCAAATTTCTAATCCCGCATTCGGTGGCTAACTTAGTCCTTCGGAGATCATCTTTCCCTGCCACACCCTCTGTCCACCTAAATTTAAGTACCAAATTCATATAGTGTCATGAATTCATGAACCATTCACGGTTTGTGAGACAAAAACCCTGAAGAATAACGAGTATCCCACCAAAGTGGCCGGTCTACGTCGAACCTTAGATCCCGCGCCTCCACAAAATGTAGTACGTAACCCGACACCCTATTACTTGGCTGAGTGTACCGTGGTAATGCATTCCTATATTGTTTTTCGTGAGAGCACTTTTAGAAGAATATTTTATGTAAGAGTTGTTTCAGGAAGCTTACAAATTTTATGAATTGTGGTTCTTACGAGTTTTTTGCCTGCTAATGTAAAGCTCTTTGTGAAGCTCGTTCGTAGTAAGTACCTACTTTAAACCATGCATTTTTCTGTTTTCAAGTATGGCTTTGGTTTGAATAGATAGAGCTTCGTGCGCTGGAAGGATATTTTGTGTAATATGTATAAAGTTACCGGCAGACACCTAGCTAGGCCTCCATGGTAATCTACTTATCTATAATATTACTAGCTGCGCCCCGCGGCTTCGCCCCCGTGGAAATTTATGTTTCCAACTTTCTTAATTTTTTCTTTCATAAGAACCTTCTCCTGACAATAACAAACACAACAAAGAAAGAATTAGCGAAATCGGTCCAGCCGTTCACGCGTGATGCCGTGACAACGCGAAACGGGTTTCATTTTTATATATAAGAAGATAAAGAGGAAAGATTTGATTGTTTGTTTGTATTTAATAGGCTTCGCAACTCCTGGACCGATTTGAAAAATTCTTTCACCATTAGGAAGCTTACTTTTCAGGGAGTGACATAGGCTATATATTATCCCGGAATTCCCACGGGAACGGGATCTACGCGGGTGAAACAGCGAGGCGATCCTCTAGTGCTTTAATAAATAAATAAATAATGCTGGACAAATCACACAGCATCATCTAGTCCCAAAGTAAGCAGAGCTTGTGTTATTTATGGGTCTAGTACCCATAAATGATATACTTACAATACATTACAAAGTAATATTAATATAGTTTTTTATTACAAATAATAAAATATTCTATTCTATTCTATTCTATTATAGGTACATAGACACACAGAACACCCTTAACAAATATCTGCAGATCGTACAATGTACGAAACATTTGTCCCGAGGAGGGAATTGAACACGCAACCTCCTGCGTCGCAGGCGCTTCACTAGCTGCGCCACAAAGGTCGTCACCGTCGTTTTACGTAGGCTAGCAGAAACGTGACATAATCCTAGCGTTTTGTAACGTATAAAATCTAACACAACCTTCAATACCTTCTAAAAATTTTCTATTTTAGCTCGCAGCGAGGGCTGCAGTCTCGATACTAGTAGGATAGTGTTTACGAATACATTAGATATCAGCGAGAGGTGCTTCTCGAAGCAGCTTAAAATAAATCACATCGAATTTCCCGAGAATATTCTAAAACAGCACCATCCACATAGATGAAATATTCACTTAGAAAATTAGTTTGTTTCAACTTCCAACCAATCCTTCTAGTGGTTCGATTAGCTTTATTATACACTGGCTTCTGTCCGCGGCTTCGCACGCGCTTTTGAAGTAGCCTATGTCCGTCTCGGGGATACCGTTAACCTCTCTGCCAAATTTCATTATGATTCATTCAGCCGTAAAATTGTGACAGACAGAATTACTTTCGCTTTTATAATATTACTAGCTGCATTCTTACGACCCGTTGTCCTATTACCCGATTTCCTGTAGGATGAAGCATATTCCCGCGGTAAAAAGTAGTCTATGTTCATCAGGAATAATGTGGGCTTCTAATGGTAAAATAATTTTTCAAACCGGTCCAGTAGTTTCGGAGCCTATTCAATACAAACAAACAAACAAACAATCAAATATTTCATTTTTGTAATGTTAGTATAGATTAGTATGGATTATTTACCTGACTTTCTACCAGTTTAGACAGAAAATTGTATCTCAAATTGCTAGTCTGAATAATCGAACATTTAAGAGACGTAAATCGTTCTGTTTGAGGTTTGCTCGAAGCTATTTGTAGATGAAAACGCGGCGTACTAAATAATTAATCTACAAAATGTACAAACTCTCGGATTAGATTAGAGCCTTCAGAAGTTTTAATTCCACGGCGCCTGTGAGTGGGCGTATGTAAATCAGTTAAACAAGCTTAGCGACTGACATGCTCACTCCGAAAGTTTAACTTTGCCGCGATGCCCATGAGAGTTGAAAGTTACAAGTTAAATTTTCACATACGCCAATCTCAACGGTACCTATAGAATTTCCACTCCACCGTCTCCTTCCCTCACAGGAGACTTGACACTAGTCGCGACGTGGTTGCAACCGTCCCCTTCATTAAGGCGCCAAAATATCGATTTGCACGCAGTTTGCCTATCGATAGTTGGGTGACCTTGAAAATTAGTAACTCTATCGATTGGTCTATCGATAGTATCGATTGGTCTATCGATAGTATCGATTGGTCTATCGATAGTATCGATTGGTCTATCGATAGTATCGATTGGTCTATCGATAGTATCGATTGGTCTATCGATAGTATCGATTGGTCTATCGATAGTATCGATTGGTCTATCGATAGTATCGATTGGTCTATCGATAGTATCGATTGGTCTATCGATAGTATCGATTGGTCTACCGATAGTATCGATTGGTCTATCGATACTATCGATTGGTCTATCGATACTATCGATTGGTCTATCGATACTATCGATTGGTCTATCGATACTATCGATAGAGTGACGTACGGTAATCATATTGACTTTTTGTAATAAAATTGATAATATCGATAGTATCAAATATCAAAGTGACAAAACTATCGATAACATCGATAATATAGATAGTATTGTATAAAAGTTATACTATCTATAAGTTGATAGTATTTGACTATTGCTAGTGGCATATATTTTAATAATATCAAGACACTGTGAAGAATGTGAAGGTGATGTTTATTTTGAGGATCCATTTTTTAACGCACACTTCGATACTATCGATAGTTTAGTCACATTACATGTACATATTATTATAGACCATATCGACAGTATTTGACAAATTCAATGGTATTGCTGCATATCACACTATCGATGGTATCGAACATTTCAATAGGCCAATCGATACTATTTATTTCTCGTGACTATCGATAGGCCATCGATACACTATCGATATTCGACTATTGATCGGCAACACTAAAGGCGACTGATACCTACCTGAGAGTAATGATGGCCGTGATTACAATTAAACTAAGCTATTGAATAGAGTAGCAGTCGCGTAGGTAAAGATTGATTGATTGATAAAGACAGCTTCTCTCATGCGGGCTTAGATCGTCTTGATCCAATATAATCAAAGCGAGGCTTGAAAGAGTCGGTCATTTTCAGTTTCAATCTTCATCTACGCGATTTATAATTTGGTCTTAATACGTCTGAAGAAAGAAACTTCATAACGTAATTTTAAGGAAAATATGACTACATACCTATACCTACCTATGCCAAGTCATTGGTTGGTCATGCATTTAAGTATAGAGCACTCATCGTTTTCAGAGCTATTTGCAATCATTAAGTAATAATACCTGACGACCTCTGTGGCGCAGCGGGCGAAGGTCTGCCTGCGACGTAGGAGGTTGCGGGTTCGATTCCCGCCTCGGGATAAATGTTTGTACGATTTGCAGACATTTGTTCATTTCTTTTTGGATGTTTTCTATGTATAATAAAAAAGATCTATCTATGTAGTGTATTGTATTAAGTACATATAATATCAGTTATCTAGTACCCATAACACAAGCTCTGCTTACCTTGGGGCTAGTTAATGCTGTGTAAATTGTCCAGTATTATTTATTTATTTATTTAATATAAATACAATTCATTCAAGCAAACTCGTAAATATACATTAGGTAGGTACAAAGTTTTACTATGTATCTACTCGTACGTAGATGTAGCGACATTGTATTTGGACTAACAGCTCGAATAGCACAAGCAATGTTTTCTCCAAGTTTACCAATTTGTAGAACGAGTTCTGTCACTCGTAATGTGTTGTGCCGATCACAAGGACCTTCTTGAAGCAAGTTGGAACCTTCTGTGTTTCTAAATTAAGATTGTTTTTGTATTAACAAAGATTTCACGTGTTTCAAGAGATGTCTTTGGAAAGACCGCAAAAATAACTCAATATTTCGGGGCAATTGCCTTAGAATTGCAATTGCTATTGGCCTTAGAAATACTAGTTAATAGAAAAAAAAATAGAATAACTTAAGACATAATAAAATAAATAAATAATGCTGGACAATCCACACAGAATCATCTAGCACCAAAATAAAAAGAGCTTGTGTTTAGTGTAATAAAAAATAAATTTTGTTTATTCTACGAGTAAGTACATATACTAATATTATATTGATCAAAGTTTTAATTGTTTGTTTGTATTGAATAGGCTCCGAAACTACTGGACCGATTTGAAAACTTCTTTCGCCGTTAGGAAGCTTACTTTTCAGGGAGTGACATAGGCTATATTTTATCCCGGAATTCCCACGGGAACGGGAACTACGCGGGTGAAACTGCGAGGCGATCGTCTAGTAAAACATAAAGAGATTTGCTTGCACTTAATGTTTCAACACCCTTCCATTATTCCTTCTAGTATCAAGCTACTAAAACTTCTTAGTGGATGGGGCGCTACAATTTATCCATATCTGAGCGTAGAGTACCTATAGAACCCCTTCCTATTCGGATCCGTCGCGCGGGAGCAAGATTGTAATCAACTTGGCAAGCAAATACATCAAACACTTCGAAAATATCCAGAAAATAGGTTTCCAGATATTTCCACTTTCTTAGCACTCTTTTATACCCTTCTTACCTACCAAACAATAACTCTATTTTATGTAGGCCCGCGGAATTGCTTTTCGTGAAAGTAACCCGTGCTTGCTTATTCGATTCCGCTAATAATTTGAGGGTAGTTTTACATAGCCGAGCCTTCGAAAATTATAAATGGATCGTCAAAACAGTTCTGCGCGCCGATGAGATGAGGAGACGTTTTTTCATCTCGGTATTAACTGTGTTAAGTTGTCAATATAGACGTTCTGTCTACAGGCTGTGAACTTCTGCTGGTGCTCTTGAGTGTGTGACTCTCAAACAGCCAACTATCCAGCTGGATGTAGAAGATCCCTGATGTCCCGATTTGTCATTCGTGTCGCCTGCAATAGCCAGTACCTACAGGTATGTGGTGTTATACTTCCCGAACATCAGCAGAATAGTACTACCGGTAACTAGCACAATAGCGTTAAAACAACCTGTATATCATTATATATATCGGTTCCATTCGAGTATCATAGTGTTAATAATACCTGTACAGTGGAGTTATAGAGTGCTCTAACTCCCATATAACCACGAAAGAGGCCCACGATTTTACAGGTAAAGGTTATAGAAAGCCTGTAGTGCTGTTATATAAAGGTGTAACAGAACCTGCACAAAAGTGTTGATTCATACTCAGCTACTACTTCAACCTATATTACTGTGCTTGTAGATGGGTTGGTCAACACTAAAGGTTATATAAAAACGTCGGCTAAGAGTTATAACCACTTAAAACTTTATTAGACCTATTAAAAATAGTTGTTTGACACTTTGACGCTAGTTACAATATGTTTATGGTATCATTTAGCGTACAACTAAATGTCATCACCGAATGGCCATTATCTAACAGAAAAATAATAAAGTATACCTGTTCAAGTTACTTTGTGAAGTGAAAACAATCTGGCGTTGTGATTTTACGGTAAGTGTATACCATGTTTTCCATCTCAATTTTAACGCGCTCTTGATTTAATAAAGATTTCAAATAAAACTTATGAAACATAAAATAGGCACCTCAAATTTGTATCATTTTTTATTTTTGCTTTATGGCTAGTGGCATCTTCAATTAAGTGGCATCAATGAAATTACAAAAGTAACTTATATAATGAAGTATTTTGTTGTCAAATATTGAATAACTCAGTCAATTTATAGGTTATAGTTCACCAAAACAATGGCGAACTTACATTAAAGCTTTAGTCGTTGCATAAGTAAATTATTACCCCTTTTGAGTTACAACATCTGTAGCCAAGAATGTTGTGACACCATTACTTTTACAACGCCTTTATAGTGTATCTACTTATCACAATAAGCGTAAATAGAATTAACATTACAGCTTAAACCTACATAAATGAGTTGTTCAAAACTATTGGTGTCTGTGTATCTTACACTCTTGACAAACTCTATTTTACAACACATGTCTGCACCTTATAACCAATATAATACCTACAGTTATAAAAGACACTTCACTGCAACAACTAAACAACAATAAGTGTTGACGCGAGTCAGCGAGCACTGTTGTATAGGTATAAGTGCTACAAACAGGTTAAAGCTACAACATCTTAACTATACTTGCTGTAATTAACGCTCTTCTAACTCTTAAAGTGTTCTTACGTCGTTCATTAAAGTTCTAGAACCACCATTGAAGCTAAATTTATTTTTTAACTCCTTTATAACGCTTTTAGTCAGAACTGAGATAATTATTACTCAATTAAACAGGTAAAAGTTATAATAAAAACTGTATCTGACACCAAAATGTTAGTTACTAAGGTAGAACTAGGTATAAAAGAAATTATTCTTATATTTGCTTTTATTATTTTCTCCAAAAACAAGAACCATACATAACATATACCGCCAGGAAATTATCTAAAGATTGTAGGTATAACATCGCACAATTATTGTTCTTTCAAAGATAAGACTGGTATTTTAACAGAATAAAAATCAACAAACAATATTCCTAAGTTTTTGCTTAGAAATTTAAGGGAAACGGCGAAGAGGCACTAAGCTTAGGGGAGGGCTGGACAGGGGTCAAACTTTGCTCACAAAAGTTAGCTAAGCGCTGGATCTAGTGATTGCAGCTTTAGAGCCAAAACACAGATGCTTCATCGGTTAGTAGATTCAGAACGCCTATTCTCGCAACTCTAAGCTTATCTCATGTCTTATCTATAACACTGTGAATCATGTCACAGGCTAGCAGATTAGATACAGAACATATTTTAGAGCTATTTGGGGTATCAAATATATATTATGTCTATGGTCTGAGATGCTCCACACAGATTTTCAAGAAAACGCAAGTAAGTATACATTTCAAGAGCTACGTTCGTTTTTTAAACGAAAAAAATCACTAAATAGTTTCTTCGTAGAGGGTTTCAGCTGTTTATCAAGCGTTTTTGTAAATTGTCAATGTTCCGCAATTTGGATACTTTATTTTATGTACTTATTCAAGTTTAAAATGACCCCAAACCTAAAAAAATACTGTTTTCGGCAATATAATGTGAAAAATCTCCTACAGGGTTACCAAATGTCGTACAAGGTGTGTAATTCTTAGCAGATCATACAAAGTCTACATGTGGATGCGGATTGGAGACCCCGAACTTTCCTCTACATTTGTTCCTCTAAGAATATAACACCCTGTATATCCGAGAGCACCGAGGTAAAATGATAGGTACTATGTCACGACGATGATAGATTTCCAGCCAATTCTCACAGCTTAGTCATTATTATCAATCACTCGATAAACGAGATTACAGATGATATTGGATAAATCATGGTGCTAATAAATCTTTCCAAGAAGAGTATCCTAATTTGTTAATAAATTGTATCCTGCGGCTTCACACCGTGTTTTCTCGAATGTGCAGGTACTTCAGTGAGTGTTCAGGTCCAAAACTACTTTTTGTGGATATTACTACTTTTCACATTAATATTATAAATGCGAAAGTTTGGATGGATGTATAGATGGATGGATGGGTGGATGTTTGTTCCCTGTTCACGCCAAAACTACTGAACGGATTAGGCTGAAATATTGCATACAAGTAATTCTAATCCTGGAATCAAACATACTTTTTATCCTATAAATCAGTTCCCATGGAATAGAAATCACCTTTAAACGTCTATAGAAACAACGCGTCCGATAAACTAGTATTAAATAAATACCTTTTATGTAAGTTTATCTTGTTTTTATCTCTCTTTGTTTTGTTGTTATAAATAAAAAAACGACTTTCTTCTTCCTAAACTTCATATATAATAAAATCCCTAGTGACATCAAAGACTTACCTTTAAAATGATTGATCATAAAGTGAAAATTTTGGCTTATTGAAAAAGCATTTTATAGTGTTAAGGAACTTATGGACATGAAATTGAGAAATTAGTAGTACCTACCTATTGATATTTAATTTTGTTTAATTATTATTTAAATTATTTGAAATGATAATCATATAATATAAATAAAAGCAATTTATATAGAAGCCTAATTAAATAAATAAATAATGCTGGACAATCCACACAACATCATCTAGCCCCAAGCTAAGCAGAGCTTGTGTTATGGGTACTAGATGACTGATATACATAATATAATACATTACATAGATAGATATTTTTTATTATACATAGAAACGACCAGAACACCTGAAACAAATACTTGTAGATCTTACAAACATTTGTCCCAAGGCGGGAATCGAACCCTTATTTTAAGACATTTTGCATGCCAATGTGTTTTGGTGAAGTATTTGACACTATTCTAATGTTTAAGACCTTGTATTATGACCATATTTCGTGCAATAAATGAAATGAACTGTACTAGCTACTCATTTACTGTGTACTGTAACCTCATAAGCCTGGTCCTAAGTCACTCACAGAGTAACTCATAACAAAATTCGCAAAGCTGCAGTGAAACTGTCGTATGTCGTTTCAATTATAACTTTGCGTGCTCATTAGCGGGTCCAAAATAGAATGGCTAATGATGAATGTGAAAATGGTGTCAGGTTTGTTTTGCAAAGCATTTTGTTTGTTTTAAGTGAAAATCTAGTTCAACTGTCGCTTCTTTGGACAAAGCTTTGCAAACTAAGGTGACTGGAATTTTAATATCTTTCTGAAATGTAGCGTCAACGTTGGTCTGAATTTATAAATAATATACATAATATAGGTTATAGTACACCTTGTATTATACAGGCATCTAGAATCCTATCCTACTAATATTATAAAGCTGAAAATTGAAATCTGAATTTTTGTTACCTAGGATCTCCAAAACTACTGAACAGAACAAGATGAAATTTGGCGCACGTTTAGAGCCTAACTTAGACAATAGGCTACTTTTTATACCGATAATACGCGTGCGAAGCCGCGGGCAGAAGCTAGCAATACATCAAAAACAGGTTCTAAAATAAATTCTTAACATATTTTTTTTAATACCTTTATAAGGCGGGTAACTATCACACTTCACACTAATATTATAAATGCGAAAGTTTGGATGAACTACTGAACGGATCAGGCTGAAATTTTGCATACAGGTAATAATAATCCTAATCCTGGAATCGAACATAGGTTACTTTTCATCCCATAAATCAGTTTCAGTGGGATAGAAATTACCATTAAACTTTTCCATAGAAACAACGCGTGCGAAGCCGCGGGCAGAAGCTAGTTAATAAATAAACCCAAGTTATGCTGAATTTCGAAGTTTAAAGAACAAGAGGACTCAGAAAAACCTTTCAAAGACTCATTTTGTAAGCACTTTTAGCACACGTTGAAGACTTGGGTCTCCACATTATAGACTTAGCGACCTTTCGTGGGTTATTTGAAATTTTCCGTCTGAACGATCTCGAAAATTGAAAAAGGTATTACTAAATCCCCTTTCAACGGTTCGAAATTGAGATAACTGATGATAACTTTAGCTTTTAATATTTTAGCTGGCTAGTAAGTCGATAGAAATATTTGGTTTCTTATCTGAGCCCATCATACTTAGGTACCTAAAATATAATGTTACCTCGATCACACTAATATTATAAGTGCAAAAGTTTGGATGGATGGATGGATGGATGTTTGTTACCTCTGACGCCAAAACTACTGAACGGATCGGGCTGAAATTTTTCATAAAGGTAATTCTAATGCTGAAATCAAACATAAGCTACTTTTTATCCCATAAATCAGTTCCCATGGGATAGAAATCACCTTTAAACGTTTATAGAAACAACGCGTGCGAAGCCGCGGGCATAAACTAGTTTAATATGAAACAAGACCACTCAGGTTTTATTTCTCTCAGTTTTGCAAGTGTACTGTATTTTTATTACCTACTAGACGATCGCCTCGCGGTTTCACCCGCGTAGTTCCCGTTCCCGTGGGAATTCCGGGATAAAATATAGCCTATGTCACTCCCTGAAAAGTAAGCTTCCTAACGGTGAAAGAATTTTTCAAATCGGTCCAGTAGTTTCCGAGCCTATTCAATTCATACAAACAAACAAACAAACAAAAAATCAAACCTTTCCTCTTTATAATATTAGTATAGATTTATGGAAATAAATTTATTTTTGACTTGGACATAAGTACTACTTATGTCCAAGTCGAAAATAATTTATTAAATTATCCATATGCCTACTTATTAAGTATATATAATTTGCAGGAGATAATTTGCAGGTTCACAAAACCCATAACAACCACCTGAGCTTTAATTTAATTCCATAAGTACCGATAAAAATTCTCAAACTAAATTATAAAAACAATAAGATGAGATCGCTGTGGAAAATAGCTCTTATTTAATAATGCCACATCTGCTGCTGGTTCTCGTTATATTGTGAAACTAAGTAGGTACTTACCGACCTAATACAATTTATTCGTTGCGAATGTGTTTCTTTCAGTCCTTTTATTGGCTTTCTTATGAAGTTAGCAAAGATAAAGAAAAATGCCTTAGACATGTTGAAAAGAAGGCCCAGCCAATGAGAAACAATTTCGATACAGATTTTTGGAACTAACTTTATAAATAAATAAATAAATAAATAATGCTGGACAATTACGACAGAGAACTACGACAGAGGAATCACTGAATTAGGGTTAAGACCGTAGAAATCGAATCGTGTCGGTTCGTATTATACGCTACGTATAGGATCACTCACAAAGAGGCAGGCCTTCGGCCTGATGGTCAGATGAAACGTCCACAAAGCTGGGGCCGAATTCTGCTATAGGTACAATCGCTTTACTATGACAGTATTGTCGTCGCAAAATCGTCACGTAGAATCCTTAGATTAATGAACTACATACATACAGTGCTTGCGGTGCTATTTGCTAGCGCGAGATAAATGATAATAGTTTCAAACGTGACACTTTTGATGCGCGTCATGTGTATTCATCTTTTTTTTCATTTCTTTCATAAGGTCAGTACTCACATACGGTATTACTCGATAGTTTTACTCGAAGTCGAGTAAAAATCAACGTGTGGACCGCAAAACTCACAGCTCGAAGGCTCGCACCCTGTGAGTTTTGCGGTCCACACGTTGATTTTTACTCGACTTCGAGTAAAACTATCGAGTAATACCGTATGTGAGTACTGAGCTAAGGTAGATTACCAAAACGTGTCATTCTGTGACGATACCATAGTTAAGCGATTAGTTTAGCAGAATAATGGTAGAAGAGTGGATAAGTGTGGCACAGGATGGGACGTAATAGCGCAATAGAATGCACCCAACAGTGGGTGCTCATCGGGGTGAATAGATAGATTATATCTCAACCTCACCAGCCTGTATTGGTCCACTACTGGACGCAGGCCTCCCCCTGATAAGCGCTTTATTGGCTTTTATCATATGGGGTAGTGCCCATAATCCCCACGCTGGGCATGCGGGTTGGGGATCGTAGTTCGGTGGTAGAATTGTTCAGCAGGGGGAAACGAAACGCTGCTGTCCGCCCACGGGTGATGTCCCTTAGTCGACTCTTACCACACCCGCGGGAAGAGTTGGGGTGGTGCAAATTCTAAGCCGGCACCACACAGCTGTGCAATAGATAGATCGATAGATGATAATTGCCACGTAGTCTAGCCGCAATAATCATCAGCTGCACCAACAACTTACAAAAGTTTATTTCATCAATATATAACGATTTTGGAGTAGTCTTCATTGGGTGCATAGATAAATAATAACAAATATACAGGGTGCCGTGGAAAGGGTGTACTAAGCCGAAAGGGGCGATTCTGGACTTTTACTCTTTTTAACAAAAAAATTAATAAACCTTTTTATTTAACCTTAAAAACTAAGTTCTTAAACTAATGTAAGTATACCTAAGTAATTTTGAGTCGGCGCCAACCATTTTACGGCGAAGGCGCGTGTCGCGCCGCGCCGCCGCCGCCGCCGCGCATCACGCTTTACGATGCCGACTCAAAATTACTTAGGTTTACTTAGTTATCAAGGTTAAAAGAAAAGGTTTATTATTTTTTGCTTTTCAGTATTATTGGCTGTTTAGTATTTCGTTAAAAAGTTTCATTTTATAATTTTTTGTAGCTGTAATCTACTTATCACTACATGCTTAATTTTTATTTTGTTTTAAATAGCTACCTTCCTTACTTTAGCTAATAACTGTTATGTAATTCTACTTTAATAAATTACTAAAATATATACTTAATTAAAATTCCGTAATAATAAATCACCCCCATTTTGTCACCCTTAGGGTAGGTTTCATTTTTTTAAATTTATATGGGGCCAACTTCAAGGTATATTCTATCCAATAAAAAAGAACTATCAAAATCGGACTACTCTGTAAAGAGTTATGCGTGGTCATACATAAAAAAAAAAATACGCGTAGACTTGATAACCTCCTACGTTTTTCGTCGGTTGAAAATTGGAGACGTTTTTTCTTCATATTCGAGTTTCTTCCGTGACACCCTGTATAAATAATGTTGGTAAATCCACACAGCATCATCTAGCCCCAAGCTAAGCAGAGCTTGTGTTATTTTTATTATGTACTAGCTGCGCCACGCGGCTACGCCCGCGTTGAAATTTATGTTTCTAACTTTCTTAATTTTTTTCATAAGAACCTTTTCCTGACATTATTAAACAGAACTAAAAAATAATTAACGAAATTGGTCCAGCCGTTCACGCGTGATGCCGTGACCAAGGGAAATAGGGATTTATTTTTATATACAGAGAAAAAAAAACTGGTTGTCTGTAAAGTCGGTTTACTGACGATAGTTGAACGTGACAACGTCTTAAGAAAAGAGCGAGGTAACGCCGCATGAGGTAACGCCGCATGACGTCATATTTTTTCGTGCGTGCAGCCGGCTCTATCGAATTATAAGACGTTGTCACGTCAAAAATAGGGATAGTGATTTGTCGATAAAATTTACCGTATTTCACCCCCCAAAGTCTCCGACACCGGTGACCGGACACATTGTATAGATATAAAATACCCAAAACACCTACAGATAGTGCTTGTTTACAAGTTTGCTTATGTGTAGGTACATACATACCTATGGCACGTGCTCAACGTAGAGCGTGAGGAAACTTATGGTAGGTTTCCCTGGCGCTAAAACTTTACAGATTTTCGAGATTAGGAGCTTAGGAAAGATTATTTAGTTTCTAAACACCTTCTTCTTGATTGGTTCGGAAGTAGTATGAAACATAAGTTTTTGCAAGGGGGAATACTCGACTTAGAAAATATTGCGAAACAAGTTTATGCCCGGGGCTTCGCACGCGTTGTTTTTATAAACGTTTAACGGTGATTTCTACCCCATGGGAACTGATTTATGGGATAAAATAAATAATAATGCAGGACAATTCACACAGCATTATCTAGCATAAACAGAAGCTAGCTATAAAAAGTAGCTTAAGTTTTTGATTCCAGGATTAGAATGACCTGTATGAAAAATTTCAGCCCGATCCGTTCAGTAGTTTTGGCGTGAAGAGGTAACAAACATCTATCCATCCATCCATCTATACATAAATTAGGCATGGAAGATTTCACGCATCACTGGTTATATCACTAGTGAAAACATAAGTCACGTGCCACACCAGTTACATGCATCGAAACCGTGAGTTACTTATAACGCGAGCGTGGTTTTTCACGTGGGCTAAGCTACATTACAATTCGCAGAATTCTATCGTGCGAAAGAGACAAAGCTACAGCATGCGACTGTAGCGACACCGTGCCACTAGCGAGAAGATAGAATTCGTTTAAGTAAAATTGCATCTTATTCTCAACACCATTAGGCTTTAATTTATCTGGAGTATTTTTAAAACTTGCTTACTGCTTAGATAAATAACGCTCCGTTACAAAAACTTCATATGAAAATGAGTCTTATTTTAAAGACGTTAAGGTGCTCATTTAATGTAGGTACATGTAGTTACTTGAAATTTATAATACCAGTGAAATCACGTTGTGAGAGTTTCACTTTATTACACTCACTTGTAATCTTTACTTGTTGCTGCTGCACGTGCATGCCGCGTTTTGAGTCGCGTGTTATTTTAAACTAAGCTCAACTGAGATTGTCTGTTAATACAGAAATAAAGTTGTCGTCCTAGTGTTTTATAATTACTTAAACATTGACAGTCCCAAGCCTGTCGAAGTATGAGGGAAAGTTCATTGAAGAAAACACGTTTTATTGTCATCACATCGTAACATTGCCGATTAGCTAAGCGATAAGTTCTGAATCATATCACTATCACTGCAACATGTAACAGGCGGAAAAAATGCACCCACTGTGATAATAATCATCACTAATGAAATATAACGACCGTGATTTATCACGCGTGATATAACCGTGACAGAAAAAAATAACTTCGCGACGTGATAGTGAAATAAAAGTAGCTATTACTTCCATGCCTAGCATAAATCCAAACTTGTGATATGAATCAATGTGGATTCATTGATTTATATAATAAACGCAATATTTTCTTCAAAAACTGGGCAAGCACCTAGTTATCTAGCTTTCTAGATAGTCCATAACAAAAGATTTGTGGTTTTCCAAACTTAACAATTTAATTCAGGAACCTTCTTTCAATATTACGAAATTATTTTGAATATTCGATTCGTCCGCTTTTGAGAATTGTTGAGGGTTGTGGAGTTTAATTTATTGATCCGTACCCAATAAACCGGTGTCTTCATTAATTCCTATTAGGACTTAGGTTACAGGTAGGCACTGCACCAAAAGGAATAGGTACCTGCACGTTTACGATGTAACTTGGGTACTTAAGAACAAGCTTATAGAAATTTGTTTAATTAATTCCTTGAATTAAGTCACTCAAAATAATACATACGTATCATTAGTTTGGTTTTACTAACTGCATAGCCATCAACACTTAAAACCCGATTGAAAAGTGATGGAAAAACTTTGCTTTAGTCAAGGTCTTTTACTTCCATTTTCCGAGAGAACTAAGTCTAAGTTCATTGCCTAAGTCTAGCCAGTCTAGCGATGTAATGTGTATCTTGTACAGTTGCGGTCATAATTGGAGACATACCTTAAAGATCATACTCGCTTGAAGGTTACTACGATTTAAAATAGTAAATTTCATCTACATAATTTCAAATTTCAGCCCAATATTAAGTATTACTGTATTCTGCACGGTATGCATAAGCAAATAACTATCGAATACTTATGACAAATAGTTTAAATGTTTTATTATGATTTATCACAGTGTTACAATAAATTGTTATTTATTTTTGATGTTTTATTTCCTAATGAAATAAATACATTAAAGCCTCAAAATTAGGGTATTTACTAAGTGTAAATGACTTTGTCGTTTTGAAACTAGAACCCAAAATATTGATAAGTTTTAAAAAGGTCGTAAGCACCACGAATAGCTGCAAGACAATGTCTTTATAATCTAGGTCACTTCTGACCGCCATTGTACCGAGTTCCGTTAATTTTCACCGAAACTTCTCCTGGCTTCTGGACTAGACGAGGAACGAGGACGATGTAGTCGAATTCTCGCAGCTTACACTTTGAATACATTTTGGGAGTTTGTTACATCCTGCTGTGTAACTGTTAGATTACACACGCCTGCTCACCAAATTTCACAGTAATTCAGGCCTAAATTAGTAACATTCACATCAGTGGTCTGAGCCGGCATACAGCCTGTTATTAAAGTGACAATAAATGTTTGTTAGTGCGAATACCTACTGGGATAAATTTTTTTTTTAGTAGGCACCTACGAGTATACAGTACTTTCGAATGGCCTCATCAGGTTTGCTATTTTACTTTAAAAACTTCCGTAGTTTGACGAATTCATTATGAATGTAAGCGGGTTAACTACGAACCTATTTTGTGCAGTGCGCGGAAGGACGCGTTACAGGCGCGACGCGAACCGCACTCACCCTGATGAAGTCCCTCGTTAAGGGATGAAACGTTGGTGTTCTTCCAACACAAAATAGGTTCGTAGTTAACCCGCTTACATTCATAATGAATGGCCTCATCAGGGTTGCGATCACGGTATGGTGAGTGTAGTTATCTATTGGCATTACGGCTCATGCGTTAAATGAAATGAAATATGTACGTTAATTCTGATACATTCTGATACGTACACAATATGATAATAAGTAGCTTAGATATTAAACAGATAAATTAACAGAAATCAAAAAACGAGGACCACTAAAACTATCATACTACTATCGTTAGCAGTTTAAACGTTAGACTGCGCGTTCACAGGTCGGCATCGGGCAATCCGCATTGGCCCCATCAATGGTTTGCCATACGAGATGCACCGCACGGAGCGGACTGTCGAAGGCAACTTTTCCGTTAAGTGCGAATGACGTCAATCGGATTGCCGATCAGTGAACGCACTTGTCAGTTAATTGTAAAGGCGCACTCTGACGTTTCAACTGCTAACGCTTGAGCCGCAATGCACTTACCACACCGTGATCTCAGCCTTGTATTCTCACCTACATCCACTGCTGAACGTAAGGTACGTTCAGCAGTGATATAACCCCCCAAACAAGGGGGTCATAGCCACCACACTTGGCAGACGGATTGGTGATCGTAGAAGAGGTGTTACAACACACAAAAGGAAACTGCTGCCCTTACTCCTGTAGGTTCCCTTTTATGACATTCACAGGCTGAGAGTTGGAGGAGCCGATTATTACTCTTCGACCGCCATGGCCTTTAGAATAATTAAATGAATTTATCAAGTGGAAATATTTGCATTATCCTAGCGGCCTACCTTTATTTAACAAATCCATTTTTTCTCCTCCTCGCATCGTTGTCTTCATTGCTGAAAGTCCCCGACAGCCTTTATTGGTCCACTGCTGGACACAGGCTTACCCCCGATAAGCGCCTTATTGACTTTTATCTCATGGGGGTAGTGCCGATAATCCCTACGCTGGACATGCGGGTTGGGGACCGCAGTTCGGTGACGAAACCCGCGGGAAGAATTGCGGTGGTGTAAATTCTAAGGCACCACACAGAATATTGAACATTCCCTGAACATAGAGTAATCTTTTCCTTGATTATGTTGCTCCACCTGTTCCTATTTGGCTTTTTATATAGATTTGGCATCGTGGAGCGCATTATGAAGCTTGGTGTTCAGCGTAGAGCGGATTTGGTCCGACCATCTGCGAGGTCTACGATCTCTCGGACGCTTGCCCTCGATTTTACCAGTAACCATCGTTGTTCGAGGTTATGTACGTCCTTTCTGGCTATGTGACCGAAAAACTCTAATATTCGGCGAAGGGATATTATGGTAGAGAGCCTGGTTTTGACCTTGAGTTCTCGTAGAATGGAATCGTTGGTGTGGAATGCAGTCCAAGGAATCTGAAGCATTTTCTTCCAACACCACGTCTTGAAGGCATTTATGCGGTCTCGATCACCCTTCTTCAAAATCCATGTTTCCGATCCGTAGCTGAATATGGAGATCAAGAAGTGAATCATTTTTTTTGTTTTCCACGAGATGTTACGGTCTCTATATTTTGTACAGCTGGGTCATTGCATTATGGTACATTTTTGGTAGGTACTACCTACTTGGATATTTTATAATCTGTATTCCATTACTAAGATACCTATTACCTAGTTATCCTTCATAGTCGGGTAAAAACAGGTTTCATTTTCAGTTCACGTGCAAAACAAACAATTTTTCCGAACAAAAGTTTTTGCCTTTACCAAATGTTTCCTAAGTAGCTACCTACTAATATCGAGGGGCGCATTAATCAAACGAAACAAAAAGAGGTCTGTATTCTTTGGTTCATCCATCAACATCACAAATAGGTACAACAGACAATTTTTTTTTCTTAGAAATAGAAATAATTTTTGCTACTACGTACATATTTGTTTTGAAACGCATAATAGAACTCCTAGTTCTATTCTGTAGGAATGAGAATTGATTTGAGATCTTATGAGCCGGATGGGCATCATTATCAAATACCCAAGACTTAGCGAGAAATGCAAAAGGCATCTTAGTCTTCAGTCTTTAATTCCATATGAACCAATTAAAATCCAATGCCGTGGAACATAGAAAGGAGAGATATCTCTTAATAAATGAGGGCCCGAGCGAAATAAATACATTTAGGTAGTACCGATTAAACTTTATGATAGGTACTTCAACTACAACAACTATTGCCCTCGTTCTATGCAAAATTTCAGCCGTGTTGGCGTAAAATGCTTACAGACGGATGTCTGTAACCTCTATACTTTCACATTTTGTTAGAGTGAAGTATTTTAACTTAAATTTCTATAAGTGTGTCCAGCACCGATTTATTATGCACCATATTTTATATGCGGGTCTCGCACAACGCAACGCGCTTCAATAAGTCAGAAACTTTTCCATTTCGGTCGGCCAGCGGCGTTTCCGTGCTAACTTTCGTTACCTAAGGACTTGTATCGACTTTGAATTGCTTTTCAAAGTCACCGAAAAAAAAATTGATGCTTCTGTAGATAAGATTTTTTCTAACGGCTTCTTATAAACTACGTTACGAACTTACCAAACTCTATATCAACTACAACGGCAAGTAAGTAACCTACTTATCATCATTATGAAAGTTGGGTTACTACGTCTACTACATTTTTAACGACACATTATAAACCTAAAATCTTAGGAAATGGATCGCAAGCTTTGAAATTGACGAAATATTGTATTACTCTAGGAACTTAGTACAGGATTTAAAAAAAAAACAAAAGGCATCGACATAAATGGAATATCTGCACGAAATAAAAAGTGTCTTTCATTCGGGCAGACGAATAGTCCAAAATTAATTTTCCTTTTTTGCAATTTGGCCACCGAACCTTAAAAAGGTTCATGAAATAGCTGCCAAGAATGAAAACTCATCAACTATACCTTTCTCCTGGCCATATGTGGCATAAGAGACTCCCTTAGGACAAATACATCGACCGTTCTCTGAAGTGCAAAAATATTCATTGGTTCTATTGTGGTCCACTCTCTCATCCCTTTTCATTAGGCCCTTCGCATCGAGGGCTTTGACTAGGAAATTGCGGGCAGATTATCTACGTTAGGATGTTTTTTCTCTAGTATCAATAAAAAACATAACCTGTAATCGAAGGTCTAAGGTGTTCTAGGTTATAATAAATGATAAATGAATTTATTGTTGTTTAACTAGGTGGTAACATTACATTGGTCTTATATTATATTTGTAGCTCTAGTCTGCCATGGTCCGGCTTACAACATTGTTGTGGAGAAAATAGTTAATATTTAAGAAATCAAATTTAACAAAGAATATTTTTTATCACACTAGTACAAAATAATGTCAATATAGAGTCAGTTTAAAATAAAATTACAGTAGATTATATGTCAAAACATAAAAATTCAATTTGAAAACAGAAAAAAGTAAATATTCGATGTCATAGTAAAGGATATTAAAATTTGTCATTCAGAAATTCATCAATGTTATAATAAACTTTTTCCTCCAATTGGTTAGTTTGTTTTTAAATGCGTTCAAATTACTCTCGGAGCGTATCGACAGGAGGTTGGATTCCTATCTTAAAAAAAAATATTATGTGTCTTAAAATATGGTATTTTCAGATTCCATTAAGGCGAAGTGAGATCGTGGTTGCGCAGCTATGCAACGAGCGAACGCCCCGCGAGGCGGCGCGGCGCGGGGACCGCCGCGCCCGCGCCCCTCGCCGCGCACGCTATAGCTAGCTAAACTACTAATACTAAATAGGTAGGTAGTAGGTACACCTATAAGTTTACGTACAATTATGTATATTTGATAGAAAGGGGATTTATTTATAAATAATTTCCGATAATTTATTGAAATGTACCTATACCTAAGACTTATTATGAAGGTATGTATGTATTCCTATTTTTTTATTTATTGAGGATATTTATGTAGGTTAGATGCGCGAGTAGGTAATTTTATAAACGGACTTGTAAAAAGGAAGATATTCTCTTTTCGGCTGTAGGTAGGTACTAGGTAGGTAGGTATCTAAGTATTTTTATGATTACGTAGTTTGTTTTATTTCTTACCTACCTATATAAAAAACCCACTTTTGCTTATAGTGATAAGTCTACCAATACTGAATTAGATAAGTAAGGTACCTACCTACGCTTCTTATAAGTCGGGCAAAATGTCATCTTTTGTTTTTTCATCTCGTACCTAGTAGGTAAAATGGCCCGGTGCCTAAGATGGCCCACTTTTAGAAAAACTTATTTGCATGATTTTTGTTTCATGGTATGCTTTTTTATAAAAAAAATATGAGCATACTCATCATCATCATCATTATCAGGCTATATCAGTCCACTGCTGGACATAGCCCTCCCCCAATGAGCGCCATAGCGCACTGTCTTCAGCTTGCCGCATCCAGCATCTGCCTGCAGTCTTTTGCAGATCGTCATCCCACCTGGTCAGAGGGCGTCCTACACTACGTTTGCCGAGTCGCGGTCTCCACTCAAAAACACGTATATGAGTATACTATGCATAGGTATATATAGAGTTGGCCAAAATTTGGTTCAATTGAAGAAAACAGGTAGGTAGATATTTTATAATTATCTTTATTATTATCTAGAGTTGATGCCTCAATGAGAATTTTCTTAAAATCCATCCATCCATCATCTCCATTTAATACACAAGGCTGGAGTGTGACTGACACTGATTGAAGGTCTAATAGTGCAACTTCCGATATTTCATGCACTTGTGGTCATACTTGTTCAGTAAATCCGTCACTAACTCGAAGATTTTCTGAAGTACTGAAACAATCAAGGTAAGCATAAATGTAATATTGAAAGCAAATAGGCGTGTACTGTCAAAGTGTGCGTACTAATTCGGGGTACTAAACTAACCACAACTATCCACTAACTGAAGAAATAAGGTAGATATCTAAGATGTCGAAGCTCATAAGATGCTCCACTACATTATAGATGCACTATGATTGTAACACATTCCCGCGAAATTTTTATTATTTTGAATCAGTGGAAATACGTTTTTCAAAAGTGGGCCATCTTAGGCACCGGGCCCATCTTTGGGTCAGGTACCTTATTCAGAAAAGACATTTATATTTAGGTACCTAATATGGTATTATATATTGGCAAGTAGGTACCTCTATATTATAGTTATAGTAACACATAATTATTACATATAGTAAGCGTAAAAGTAAGCGAAAGTTTGAATGTCAATCATAATGTTATGTTTATTACTTATCTCTTCACGTCAAAACTACTGACGGATCGAGCTGAAATTTTTCTTTGTTGTAACCTGGAATAAAATAAATATTTTATAAAAATATACATAGTAGATAATAAAATTATGTAAGTAGATACCTACCTAGCTATTTCACAAATAGGTACTTACCTACCTTCCTACCTACTGAATAACTAATGAGGGAAAAATATTCAAACAATTAGGTAGGTAGATAGGTACATATTTTATTTAGAACGATCTAAATAAAATATGTAAGTATCTACCTATCTAGGTAGATAGGTACTTATTAGTTGTAAGATGATCAATAAAAAACTTACTTACCTGTTCAAGTTCATCAATTTGAGTTTCTTGAGCTTCAATCGCGAATATTTTCTTGTTTTATTACACTTTTTATTGCCCATTTTTCTGTCCCGTACAATATTTGTTGCGTAGGCGGCAGCGGGGGGGCAAGGGGTCGCAAAAGTTGTACACGGGTGCTCTCGACGAGGCGCTGCGGCCGACTGATGGAAGGCGAGAGCCGCATTATGGCCGGCCCGCGCGCAATTTCAGTAGTAGTTATTTTTAAATGTGTTTTTGCTACAAAATTATGTTCTTTCGCAATAATGTAAAACCATAATCCTCTAAAGTATATATTAGGGAACACGTAGACGAAGTTTCATTGAAATATGTTAATTAACCAGCAAATGAAACTGGTTCTTCCGTAGAAGTACCACTGTACAAATTAAGATTTAGAGGTAACTTTGCGATTTTTTTCTATCGAGTCAAGTTTAGTCAATCGTGTTTCGACTCCCATAAGTCCCTAACGAGAATCCTAAACTTTTTATTGTCATCAAAAACAAATTAAAAAATTGATGTTTTTTGGCCTTAAAATTGATTTTCCGTAGAGTCAAAACGTGGGTTTTGGGACTCACTTCACCTTAATGCCTACCATTTGATTTGATTGCAAACCCTATGATAAAACACAATAACCGAAATTCCATTGTTATTTTCGCAACCAATTAGAGCCTTAAACAAATCCTCCTATAAAGGTAAACCCAATAATAGCTTTACGCAACTTTACATGAATTGTTCCGGACCGTTCCGGATATGGTATTCGGAAGCACAAGTAATTGGTATGTCGGGGATACCTGGCATTCTGATAAATCATGGATGTGTACGATGATGTGGCTAGTAGATCTGCCACCTGGATAATGGATCTGATTGGTGGATATTCAAATTATGATGGAATGACACGGGTAGCTCGTCAAATATTTGATGAAAGGTTTTTTCAATACCTTTCATGAAATATTTGAGAGAAAACAGTGACGGGGTTCGATGAATGTTTGTGTTGGCAGAATTGGAAATCTGATTGTATTGTATTTATTCGGTGTCACACATCATGTACCAAGTTGTCTACGTTAACAAACCACCAATAAAACATCAACATTTTAAACTTGCTCATCATGCGATCAACATACATTCATTTTAATATACTAAGTAGTTATCATAATACAGTGTTTACTTAATCCTGCTAAAAAGTCAGTAAAACGAAAATCAAAGGTAAAATAACGAAAATACCAGCGGATACTTAGTCAAATATACCTATGTACCTATATCCTACTAATATTATAAATGCGAAAGTTTGTGAAATGTGAATTTTTTGTTAGGTACCTAGGATCTCCAAAACTACTGAACGAATCAAGATGAAATTTGGCATACACTTAGAACGTAGCGTCACTTAAACAATAGGCTACTTATTATACCGAAAATACGTGTGCGAAGCCGCGGGCAGAAGCTAGTCATTCATAAAAGTATCTCGAAAGGAAAACACAAGCGCTCAACCTAAAAATGTTCACCATACACGCTTTATACAACTAAGCTCACGAGATCAGCCTTCACAAGCAAGAAAATAAAAACAAATGCAAGTGTTTTCCCGGCGCCCCCGCTTTTCATATCAAGCGGTGCAAACAGCGAGGAATGTGAAAACAGCCGCTAAAATAAGCTGAAATAAGGCTGAAAGCCAACATAATCCGGCTTTCGCAGAAACGCAGCGGTCAGTAGCGCGGCCAGCTGAATAGCTGATGACACTATCGGGACGCGTTTCATTAGGACGGTGCAGATCCGCCCAATGAATTGAGATTTGGCGCCTCGTGTTCCCGTCACGGCTGGTTATTAATTAGGGTTCCACAAAAAGGTGTCGAGGTCCAGTGGCTGTGACGCAGGCTCCTGCGGCAATACCAGTATCCGTTCGGAGGCCGAAACGGGTGCCCGTGTCGTCGGAAAGCCGTGCCAGGGATAGGCGCGTGGTCGACCTGTCAAAAAATTTGAATTTAGAAATGACAAATCGGTACTTTTTGTGATGTTTGAAATGTTGCCAGTGTTTTTGACTTTTTAATTTATTTTGGAGGGATGTAGTGGAAGTCGGGATGGCGGGTATGTGAAGAATTGATTTAAATAAATTTTAGCGTTTTCCAATAAAGTAGTAGTCAACAATAGTTTTTGTAGTTTGTTTACATAGCTTAAATTGAGTGAATATTATGTTCATTTATTAGAGTAATTTATCTGCAACATAGACGCTGCAAAATTGCCATATTTGGCTTCGATAATGATTATATCTAATTACATTTCTACCACGCGCGTGGTTTTGTGTGCAATGAATTAACTGTTAACTGACATAATTACTATTCAGCTTTTGTAGTTTTATGGGAGTAATTAATCGACCTTATTACATAAAGATCCAAATGAAAATGTGGTAGGTTTACCTACTATTTTTCTTTGGAACTATTTTAAAATTGATTGTTTGTGCAAGTGCTGATTTTATGAAATATAATAACGTAGTTTACGTTACGTGTATATTAAACTACGTTGCGTTGACATTCTATCTTCTTTTTTATCTCCTCTTTGAAACTTAATTAATTAGTCGAAGGCTGTGAAGCCACTCCTTATTATCCCTTTGAAGTTGCCATAATATTGTCGCCTTTCATAAATATAAAGATGAATTTTATTCACCAGTTTTTAATTTTATTTGGTTTGTATTTTTACTTAGATAATTTACTCGTCGTTGCTGATCTTAAACTTTACGGCAGGTGTACCAAAGGATGGATTTTCATTTTTGTGCTTTTGGTTAATACCTATTGAGATGATAGTGTAAATTGGTCGTTTTAGGGTTCCGTATAAGGGTGAAAAAAAACGGGATCCTATTAGGTACTAAGCCTCCGCTGTCTGTCCGTCCGTCCGTCCTTCTGTTCGTATGTCAGTGGGCTATATCTCATGAACCGTAAAGGTAGACGGTTGAAATTTTCACAGATCAATTAAAAAAAAATATAGGAGCCAACCATACAAAAAACGTGAAAGTTTTGGTTATTTTTGCTCTACGTTTGTCAAGGCTACATCCAAGCTGTATCTCTTGAATCGTAAAAGTTAGACAGTTGATATATATTTTTAAAGGATTTCTATTGCCACTATAACAAAATTAATAAAAATTAAATAAATTTAATAACAAAGTGAGACAACGTTCACACCACGTTGAGTACCGATCACCGAAGTTAAACGTTGTGCGTGTTCAGTACTTGGATGCGAGACCGCGTCATTTTTTAAGGTTTCTTTTGCAATATACACTCGAGAGCAATGAATCCGGGTCACTCAAAGAAACTCAAAGAAGAGTATTGAAGATTGGTCGAAAGTTATGTTCTCCGACGAATCAAAATTTATGCTCTACAAGCACGATGGAAGACACAGAGTGTATAGAAGACCAGGGGAAAGATTCAAGCAAGCATGCATCGAAGAAAAAGTAGCCTACGGTGGTGGGTCTGTACTTGTGTGGGCCGGAATTTCCTCTGAAAGTCGCACAGAGCTGGTGATCATAGAAAACGGCTCTTTAACTAGCGTAAGATATGTGGAAGAAATCCTCAACGAACACGTTGGTCCATTTATGGTCAATTTGGGTGAGGATGCTATATTTATGCATGACAATGCCCGACCTCATACAGGTAGGATTGTGAATGACTACCTTCAAGAGATGAACATTACTTGTATGGAGTGGCCAGCGCGCAGCCCGGATATCAACCCGATCGAGCATGCTTGGGACGAGCTAGGGAGATGCGTAAAACAACGAAACCCTCCCCCAATCACGCTTCCTGAGCTCAAAATTGCTCTCACAGAGGAATGGGAGAATATTGCCCAAAATCGTATAAGGAACTTGGTGTACAGCATGCCAAACCGCGTAAACGCAGTAATGGAAGCACGAGGAGGTAATACGAAGTATTGAAATTCAAGAAAATCGTCATAAAGTTCAAAAATTTCATGTTTCCTATTTTTGTTTTAAGGAGAGATCAGCAGTTTTTTTCTTTATGTAATTTTGTGTAAATAAAATGTATGGTGACTCATATTTTATAACTTTCATTTAAGGAGTATTAAATTGTCTATTAAATACAATTTATTGCATTAACCTAGCATTCTTACTTTCCGAGATTTTTTGGATTCTTTGAGTGACCCGGATTCATTGCTCTCGAGTGTAGTTTGATGCAATGGTGAGGAACCCGCCGTGTGCGATTTGACTCGCATTGACCGGTTTTTTAGATTGTCTTAATTAAGCGTATCATATTACCAAGTTTAGGTTAGCATCATGGTATAATATACTTCGGTTAGCATAAACTTTCAAGAATTAACCCTTCTGCTGGACAGTCATGTTATTACATCATTTTGTAATCATCATCAATATTCGCAGCCGAATTTTACCCACTTCATACAGACCTTTCGAAGTTTCACCGAAATCCTGCGCTAGTCGCATCCATGTTATGTTGTTTTATTATTTCAAAAGTTGGTCATAACTCTTCTATAAGCAAAAATAAATACTTGAGCGCTCCTCAATGCGGAACCGAAATGCTTTCATTATGTTCTTGGCTCAATTTCAGCTGTGCCATCGCATAGAAACCATTAGTCTCACAATACCACTCTTAACGATCGGAATAAAGCTGAGGAATCTCATCGAGCCAAGAAACGGCAGATGGTTCTAATTTTACACGACTTGCCTTCAACTTCTCTGTCTTTGGACGACCTGTGTAGCGCAGTGGGAGAAGGTCCGCCTTGGATTCCGAAGGTTGCGGGTTCGATCCGCCGCTGAGGGACAAATATTGAATGTTTTAGATATATAATTTTTTGCAAAACATTCAAATATTTGCACCTTCCGGATGTAACAATTTAGTGGGGTGTTTACTCTGTATAATAGTAGGTATGTGGGAATTGACAAAAAAATCATAATGTTGTTTATATCAGTGGTTCCTGTCCAGTAACATTAGCTTGCAAAAACTTGCTACTTTTGGGCTGCAGGACGGTGTGTGAACGTCTAGTAATGTTTTGATTATTTAGTTCCTCTAAACTACCAATCTTTTTTCAGCCACAAGTCAAATTGTGATGTGTGTATTGTGCAATGTGCTATGTGGTGCCGGCTTAGAACTAGCATCACCCCCAACTCTTCCCGCGGGTGTCGTAAGAGGCGACTAAGGGATATCCACCGGGGGCGGGCAGCAGCGCCTCCTGCAGAAAAATTATACCACCTCAGCGTGGGGATTATGGGCACTACCCTCCATGAGATAAATGCCAATAAGACCCTTATCAGTTGGAGGCCTGCTTCCAGTAGTGGACCAAAGTAGGCTGTGGAGGTGGGGTGAGGATGTCAAATATTGTATATTTTGTAGTTGAACAGTATAAGATAAAATTCTTCTGGATAAAAGTGTTGCAATGTACTCGTAACTGTAGAAAATTTAGCTCTAATTCAAACTGTCGTAGGTATAATTTGAGAGATTAAATGGATTTCTCCGTAGCTCTTATAATAATTGCCTTCCATTATAAATCGAGACGAAAATGATTCGCTCTGATTACATCGGAAAAGCAAACTTTTCAGAAATTCGTAGAATTTCCCAAAATTAATACGACTCTATATATTTTTGCTCGAATCACTGGGCTTATCCTGATCCAATACGGCTTTTCCAGATACGATTATTAAAATGAAAATACTGCGCTGTTCGTGTGCGTATCGAATACTTTTGCTTTTAAGGGTTCCGTATTTTACATAGGTACTTGCTTATGTTCTTTTTTCTTTCGCTTCCAACCAGACTAAACTAGGTAAAGGGTAAAATGAGAACAAAAAATCAAATCTCTAAAATAAACCTGAGAAGGGTATTAGCATAATCTACGCGCTACGTGGAGAGGCTGTACGAAGGTCTACGAGGCAACGAGTGTCGTAGCTCGAGTAGAATACATTAGCGGGATTACTAGCTTTACATTTTTGGAGGCGCGTATCATGTTTGTAAATCTAAAGTGTACTGATCACTCCAACCCACTTCGCTCCTTGCCAACAATCAACCAGAAAGACGATATTAAAATCCTCTTTTACTAAAAACATAGTTTCAAAAACTTGATGGGATAAGCACGCATAAGGCCACTGCAGAAAACGCCTTCCCAAGTGTTGTGGGGTAGGCATAATCAATGCTATTTAATCATTTAAAATACTTTGTTTCTATTATTTGACTTATTTTGTGAATAAAGTATATACTTTATTGTCAATCGAATAGACTCTTCACACCCAATCCGTCAACACAGTCCGGGTTGGTGCGACATTTCAATGTATGAACACTGAAGGCATTGAGTATATCATACTAAATAACTTATACTAAAATACTTCATTTACTGCAGCCGACAGTATTTTGTTAACTTGTTGGCGGGACGGGGGCGAACCTAGCGGGTTTGGTTGTCAAACTAGGCCTTTTTTTCGGCAAAGAAATTCGTTTACGAATAAACTGGTCTGGGAGGGAAGCGAATTACCTATGTGGGACTCGACGCCTTGAGAAGAACGTAATACCCACTAAAAACCTCTCCGGTGTTCCTCTCTCGCCATTTTCGGTAACATTTAAAGCCTACCGCGGCAGATCTCAGTACTCATTGGATCCCAGTGGTGATAAATTAGAATTAAATAAAATTCCAATTGTTTTTAGGTTCCTTGATTGACAAAACATGATTGAGAAAAAAAATATTACTGCACTTTCATGATAATAATCATGAACTGTTTCGTACATACTTTGGTCGAGATCTCAGGAACCCTGTGGTCTATTGAAATGACTTATGTTTTGATTCGTAGGTTATTACTAATTATTTGGTTCCTTCAACCAGTTTCTTCATAAATTGTGTGGTTTTCTTGTAAATAAGTCAAAATTTGATTTTGCTCACGCCGTTCCAAAAACATATGCTCTGTCCCGCTCAACATAACCCGCATCAACGCAAAATCCTATGCCTACCTATTTCACAATATGGTGCGCATTGCGCCCTATTAAACTTAAACTAGGTTTAAACGATAGGCTTAATGCCAAGTGCCAGTCTCAGAAAGATCTCATTTTGATAACTGACTACAATACATAATACTTATTGACTGGTCTATCAAAAATTTTGACTGAGGACGAGAGACGACAAAAATTGTAACTGAATAGATATAGTGAATACTATATCCCTAGTTTTTGGATCGATATCGCGTAGTAACTTCAACCGGAGTGATCATGTAACCTTTAAACGTGGGGTTTATAGGTAAACTTGTCGGTGTTTGCGAGTTCTCACTTTAGGCGGTTGTATGCCTCAAACTAGCGCTACTGCCTTTTCTTTCTTATAATAATTAAATTAATCAAAGGAATTTTCAAAAATCCATTGCACAGTTTATGATACTTATCATACGCTTTTTTGATGCCTATAAAATAGTTTTCTTTACTTACTTTATGCAGAATAGCGAAGTTGCTCTTGGTGGCAACCGAACTCTCTTTACGCTTCTCTGTCTAACTTATACGAAACTAAAATATTTCAGAGGGATTAAAAAAGGTTAGGATAGGTATCACAAACTGTACATTGGATATTTAAAAATTCTTGTGTTTAACGTAATTATAAGTAAAAATAGGTGGCGGCGCTAGTGTGCGGCATACATCCGCCTTAAGTTTGGTAGTGGGTAGGTGTTAGTAGCTAGGTACATATTCGCTGAAACGTGTGAACCAGTCTAAGCAATGGCTTAGAACGCAATTCGCAATATTTTCTTGGCCGTTGTAAAACGGAGCATAAGTTGAGATTTTCCATTACTGTGATGGATTTGAAATCACTACCATCGGCACGTATCAATTATTTATATAAACTATACCTTACCATAGAGACAGGCTGACGGACAAGCTGAACTACGGTTTATGTTAGCTGTAGATAAAATAAGTAATTACTATATTGCATAAATAAACAAAAAAAAACGTAGGTATTTTATGCTCTTAATGCGGTTTACACAACAAATAGAATCGCGATAGTCTACCATGTGACGCTATCTTAACACAATGCTATTGATAAAAAGCAGAATACACTAGAACTAAGTGTAGTAAGCTAGAACAACTACATGGTGTCATAAGATTTTTCATTTTCAGGTTTTCAGGTGTTTTAACATCAAAAGCATAGAGCGCGATTAAAATATTTTATCACCAACAATATTGGTAAAATATCTATGAATCAGAAAAAAATTCCCACGCGAGTAAAAAACAGACCAATCCAATAATTAATAAAGTTCAGGCATATAACTTAAAACCTTTCGCTCAAAAACAATCATACTTGTAATTAAATCCGAAATTCTGAAACAAATTTCGAAATGGATTTTAATCTCGAACTTGGAGTACAAACCAAATTAATCCGCTCGAATATTTCATCACATAATTAAAACAAGCCAACAAAAACTCTTGTAACCTACTTGCGCAGTTTGTCCCTCTGTGTAACGAATGGATTAAGTTGGTGGTGCCCTTGGCAGCGATTAACTGTGCCCTGATAAGGGTGAGAGTTCCTTAGCACATAGCTATAAGTAGGTTGGCATACTAGGCTGGCATACTTGGCATACTTATGCGTAAGAACTTTTCTATCTATCAGATTGCTTTTGCTGATGATTCATAGAGTATTATATAATGATCTTCACCCTACTTTTAATATGGAACTTGATATTAAATATCAGTGCCTTATTTCCTTTATTTTCTTAGACCTTACAAGACTCTTTGACATTACGAGTATAATGCATGGCATAGACTTCATATGAGACTTTTGTTAGAACATTCTAATTAAGGCGCTAACCCGACCCAAATCAGCGCCACCACCTATTTTAGGTATCTTATTATTATGTTAAACGAAGAATTTTCAAAAATCGATTTTGCAGTTTGTGATACCTATCACAAGCTTATTTTTAATGCCACTGTAAAAGTTTTATTTTGTATAGTGTAGGCAGAGATGAGAAGTTGCTCTTTTTGCTCATCATCGTGGCCAACATAAGAAAAAAATACGATAAAATAGGTGGTGGCCCTGATTTGGGTCGTGGTAAGATTTCCAGATGCAACACACAGCAGGGCAAGCATAGGTACCAGAATACCAACGTATCTGAAAATAACTGCAATGAATTGTTCAAATTCCTTCAATTGTTCACCTTATTCGTATTCTTCTGTTGGAAAAGGTATTTTGTATTTAAACTAAAACTTTCTAAGATTCCTTTTTGTTGCGAGTGGTTGCTAGAATACTTCTTTCGCAAATGGTTTCAAAACCAAGTTGCGAACGTGGCTGGAAAGTTAGGAATCAACTGTCAAGTACTACCTACTACCTCAACAACGATGAAGAAGTTTGATAAACGTGTATACTCGGTTCTAGAATCTAAGATATTTCATGTCAACAAAGACATTTATGAATCAAAGGCTGAAAAAAACAATAAGCTAAGAAACTAAAAAGATTTTTTAATATTATTAGGATGCTTTTAATTATTGGGAAATGACTATGTCGGTTTTGTTATTTTGTTATGTTATTTATACTATTTTAACAAACTACTTAAAACTAAACCTACTTAAAAATAAATTATATCTAAAACTAATCGAAATAATTTAACTGTCGCATAACCCAGTGGAGCGGCCAAAATTATTTGGATAACATCAGTATCCGTTCGGTTAACATCGTACAAGTCTCTTAATTCTGTTCTTATAGACTTTACTAGAAGATGCTGCTCATCTAAAAACACAAACTTCAATCACGCATGATTGCACACGCACATCGAAAAAGGTGTATTCAAGTTCGAAAACGGTCGAGAGACGAATGAAACGATGAACTTCTCGAACTTCTGCAATTTGCTGAGATTATATCAGTGTCATAAAATATTTTGCACCAACATTATCTTTGGTTTTGTAACCCCTTTGCTTGCAAAAAATATCTAGTATTCTAGAACCGAGTCTTCCGGGTTATTGTAACGGTATCTCACTCACACTGCGTGAACTGCACAGGTCCTGCCCATCATCATAAAAAAACATACTTGTCCGGAAACCAATGAATTACTAAAGATCGATCTTCCACTTCCACGCCCACAGTTAATTCACGGCTGAACCGTTTTCAAGAGTTTCAAATAAAGCCTGTCTAAAGGACGACTATTGTATGAATCCCACCTATATCTACTAATATACGTATAGCTTAAGAATTTAGACCTGGCGTCTTCACAAACGTGTTCGTGATGATGGGCAAAAGCAGCGTCAGTGAATTGTCAATAAACTTATATAAATAAAATAAAAATAATAATAATAAAAAAATAATTCACTTTTCTTTTACAAAGGTTAAGCGATATGGAATTTTAATTTATGTTCTGATTTAATTTATCTATGCAAACAGTCTACAGGTCTCTCTAGGTCTGCAGTTAGCTCAATTGTTTCAATTGTAAATACTAGTATAATTTTCTTTGTGAATAAAGGCTATTGATTACTTAATGTTTGGTAATACTTATGTATGGTGGGACCTGGCCAACGAACGCGATTCCTGGAAGAGTTTGGGGGAGACTTTTGCCCAGCAGTGGGACAAAATAGGTTAGATAAAAAACACTTATGTAATCCAATCCATTTATCTATGTTAATTTACCAATTTATTTTTGTGGTGACATCGCATTTATTTTAGGTTATTGTACTTTGATTTATGTGATTATTTTATTTTGTATACTTTTTAACTGTAAATATTCCGACACAAATGTATTTGTTTGCGAATAAATAAATATCAAATTAACAAAAAAGGCTCCGGGAGTGCCGGCAGAAGTGAAAACTTACATCTTACGATCTTACGCTTTTTCGATCAGCATCACGTGACCCTGACGCGAGTTTGAAAGTTTTTACCCATACAAAAAAAGTGCTCAGCGCCGCTAAAGAAGTTTTCACTTCAAAAATATAATACAGAGGTTATGTTTACAGAATATTGATAGACTCTAATGTTAACCAGCTTTGTGAGAGACTGGTGCCTGAAAAGAGTTAAGAAACCTGTATTACAGGTCTTCGTAAATAGAGGGATTGTCATAATTCAACTCCTCAGATATGTCCTCTGGCCCTGGCTACAGATTCAAAGCGATGAATAGAGCCTCAGAACAGGGAAATGATGGAGCTCGTCAATGTATTATCAACCCATCCGAGCCGCCCGTCGTTATCGATGCTGTGTCACAAATATTTCAAAAGAGCATAACAAAAGCCATTTCGCACGCGTTTGTTTGAATATTCAGAGATTTTTAGTTCTAGGATTGTAGTGCCAACGAACGTGACAGAGTGTGACAGAGCGCGTAAAATGCTATACTTTTTCACTACTTCGTGACTATGTAGGAAAAATTCATAAATCATTTTCAATTGTTTTAAAACAATGGAATTTCACGGATTAAACTTCGGTGACAGCACATTAGGTAGTAGATTCGAAAAACAACTTAAGTTGATAGGGATGTGGTAGGGATTCATGTGTTCAAATCTTGCTATTTTATTCTTAAGATGCGTCCAGATTAAGTAACAAAACATATTTTAAAACTATGTATATTATTTAAAATGTTGTATCAGTGTAGATCTTATGTACCGATGATTTTTCATATAACAAAGTTATAAAACACTAATTCTGCCTGCGGCTACGCACTCGCATAATAAGTAGCCTATTATCTAAGTTAAGCTTTGTTCTAAGCGTACGCCAAATTTCATCATGATCTCTTCAGTAGTTTTCGAGATCCTATGTAACAAAAATTCAGATTTCACAAACTTTCGCATTTAAAATATTAGTAGGAATTAGTAGGATAGTTGGTAGGATGTTACTTGCACCTTTTTTTAAAATTGGCAATAGACCTTCGTTTGACCGTAATCTTACCTGATAGAAAGCAAAGATGTGGCCAACGGTGTATCACAAAGGTCCAGAAGATACCTATTCACCCTTGTCTCCATTTATTTTCTTTATTTAGTTCTGGAGACAGAGGTCCCCAGCCCTAAATAAAGGAGTCGTAGAGTCCAGTCGTAAGGGCGACTGAGGTCTAACACAAATCAAGACAAGACAGTGTACATAAAACACGCCTATTACCGTCTTGGTGCATACAATGACTTATAGACTACTAGTTTATGCCTGCGGCTTCGCACGCGTTACTATAAACGTTTAAAGGTGATTTTTATCCCATGGGAACTGATTTATGGGATAAAAAGTAGGCTATGTATGATTCTAGGATTAGAATTACCTGTATGGAAAATTTCTGCCCGATCCGTTCAGTAGTTTTGGCGTGAAGAGGTAACAAACATCTATCCATCTATCCATCCATCCAAACTTACGCATTTATAATATTACTAGCTTCTGTCCGCGGCTTCGCACGCGTTGTTTCCACGGAAAAGTTCAAAAGTAATTTATATCCCATGGGAACTGATTTATGGGATAAAAGGTATACTAATTATTTATATACTATATTGAAATTATCTGTATGCAAAATTTCAGCTCGATCCGTTCAGTAGTTTTGGCGTGAAGAGGTAACAAACATCCATCCATCTATCCATCCATCCAAACTTTCGCATTTATAATATTAGTGTGATAGTGTGATTATTAAACTCTGTTCCACCATGCGACCTTAGAAGTCAAGATCACCTCGATCAACGCAACCCTTTGTGCATTCATCAGACGTAGAAGCTCGCTCCGGCAAGACAGGTGCTTAGCTAAGACTAACGGGGATCGTAAGACCGCATCCGATTAGTATGCGTCATCAAGCACCGGGCTTAGGGTATGGATTAGTGCTTAGCAGATGTACTAACTTAGACCATCTTGTGCTGAAGTTGATTCAATGATTGCTCTACCTATCTATTTAACCTGGAGCACCCATTACTGGGTGCTGTAAGATGTGTAATCGATATCGCTTTTCTATTCAGTTATATGCCACTCGAATTCAGTCATAAACATTTTATTAAGGGACGTTTTGGTCACTTCTATACTTTACTTTACGTAAATATCGAAGTGACCAAAATCAAAATTACCTCTGTTTAATAATAAAATAAATAATAAATAAATAATGCTAGACAATTCACACAGCCTCCTCACCTAGCCCCAAACTAGAACCCAGCAGAGCTTGTGTTTTCGTTACTAGATAATTGTATACTTAATAATAATACATAGATTGATATTTTTTTACATACCTACATAGAAAAAAACCAGAACACCCGGAACAAATATCTGCAGATCGTATAAAAATTGTAGACGGGAATCAAACCCCCAACCTCCTGGGACGCAGGTCACTGAGATAGTCAAAGATTATTTCCATGTTTTCTCTCTGATTTTAAGAATTTGACCTGTCTAAGTGAATATCATTTAATAGGCATCCGCGGAAATAAAGTATTTTTGATATTTGGTAGGCAAATAGTGTTTACTTTGATGAAAGAAAATGAAATTAACTGAAACAGTATTTCTATAAATATTCTAATGAAATTCACTGCTATACTTCGAATGAAATGGATTTCATTTGAATTCTAACAATGAACTTCACTGAAATATGAAGTTCTCGGTTACCTGAAATATGCCTACTAAATATTCACGCAGAAATAAACATCTGAAACAATTCTGTAGATAAAAGAAACCAGTAAAACTGGAAGCCAAAAGGCTTACTGCCCAAACTCTTCCCCAAAGGGTGGGTGGCTAATGAATCGGAAATTATGTCGGACTCCAGCTGCGACCAACTTTGACCTCTCACAGTGAAAACCGGTTTGGCTTCTTTTAGGTTTAGAAACCCTTAAGGTCTTGCTTTGTCTGTCCTTCTTTAAAATAATATTACATTCCGTCTGCCTGTACAGATTAAAATGAAAATCTTCCATGAATTTCTGATGTCGAAATTTTAAAAGATACCTACAGAGTCATGTGGGGCATCAAATGAAATGTATCAGTTTGTACATTTCTAAATAGTTTTTGTAGGAAATACAAAATAGTTGCTTATAAATTTCTGTAGGTTTCATGCTTTTTGAAATATTTTGAAAAAAGTCGAAAAAATACCCTTTCCCCCTCTCCGAGGATTGCAAAGCGATCTATCTGAAATGTTGGTAATTTTTTTTAGATATGGATCTATATTTTACAGGAAAAATAGAGAGAAGCCTGTAAAATATTTTTTTGAAAAATGGTCACAAGGGAGGGGGGGGGGGGGGGACAATAATAAAGGAATCATTTTCAAAAGGGGAGCTACTTCACCGAGTGTCGACAATCGACCGTGTATCCTAACTATAGGACACCATCTTCTACACGCGTTTTCCGGGATTAAAAGCACGCGATTTCCGGGCTCTTATTCTGCCCAAAACCTTATGCGTGCAAAATTTTCGCCTGTTTCTTTCAGTAGCTTAAATAACAAATATTTTCTTTCTTCAGAAGTTTTATTAGGTTTGCTGCCCTTTCAAACGCCTCAACGATGAATGGTCCCAAAAATTACACATTGCATTTAAGTGTCAAAGGGGCAGACATGAACGATTATTAAGGGATCTGCACCGGTGGCGGTGGTACAAAGATATATTCAAATAGCTATATAGTTTTATGAATGAGCTTTTTCATTTACTTTGATTTGTGGGTTTCAAATTATTACAGCCGTATTAATAACTTGAAATCTGTTTTCCTCGTGATCTGGCTTCAGATTAACTGAAGTCGTGCCGGAACTTAACGGCCCAATTAACCGATCAGACGACCTATCTGATCTTAATGTCATCAAATGACCCTTGTTTGTCTGCCAGATCAACTTAGGGGATAAAATCAATTAGATTGAATGAGATATAAATTGATAGTAAAAAGAAAGGATTTTTCCAGACCAGGATCTTGTCGTTCTCGTTGACGTTTGTGGCAGAAATTCTTTTTTATTCATGCGTACGGAATGTTCATAAATTCTTCTAATTTTATGAAGAAAATGTTTGTAAAAATGTGAGCATTATTTTACATACCAGTTCTCCGAGAAAAAGAACGTCTGTCTGTTCTGTTTGATCTGTTTTGAACGACTTATGTACCTTAATTAGGCCCATAAGCTACTTTTTATTCGTGAATATTTATTTACCTTTCATTCTGTGTCTTTCCGTTTTTGCACACAACATCCAATATAATATTCCATTATAAATGAAATAAAGTAATCCCTGCCTAAAAACAAGGAGAACGATCTCAACAAAGATCTCAGTCGACCTCGACAGCCGGCTCCAAAACTCCACGCAAACATTTACGAAAATACCATTAATAATACACTTGGTCTGTTGTTCGTAAGCGTAAACCAACATCCAACCAACATACCAAGTTTATTGGCAGCGAGTGAATGCCGCAGGCTATATGAAAATTGTCTTCGTGCTCTGTTTGGTTCAAATTATTTACCAAGATACTTCTACATTTGCGATCACAACACTGACTATAAAAATAGTTCAGTTTCTATCAATTTCTTTCAGAATACACGAAGAAAATAAAAACGACAGTAAGTATTAATAAGTACAAAAAATGTAACTGGTAGCTTTTTTGCCGTTTTGTGACAGAGACACACCGCTATTGATTTCTCGAGTGTGTTTGTAAAAGCTCGACTCAGCAAATCCGCAAAAATCTAATTTGGCACGTACAGCCCGTGACTTTTCCATTTTACATAACATCGGGATCTCATATCTACGGCTAACTGCCTTGGGGACAGATTGTGTAACTGATAAGGTGGTAATAGCCCTTTCGTAACGATATATCGTGTTAATAATTTAGATTGGAATGCTTGGATCCAAATTCGTAGAAAATTAGGGATATTTGATATCTTGCAGATGGAATCGCGACGACAATTTCGAAATTAGATTAAACTAGCTTTATCTTCGCGTTTTTCTCGAATAAAAAGTAACCTAGATATTTCGTAGCCTAATTTCGTTACGATCCGTTTAGCCGTGTGTGAAAAGGTGATAAACAAACAGAATGACAGGCAAACAAGGTTACATTGGTATGGTTTTTATGGATTAGACGGTTGGTTGTATAAACCCAATAAAACCCAGTAGAAGTTCGCAAATAGTCTAGCATCTGTAAAGTTAGAATAGTTAGATAAATTGAAGGTCACTAGAGTAACAGATTGATATGGTCGACGTCGTTTTCAGGAATGCCATTGTTATTCATAAGTTATCTAGTTGTAGTTGTTGTGAGCTTCGGATATTGAATGTGGAATATTAGTTTCGATGAAGTTTGCTAAACAATACTCTACTGGTAGCTTTAGTAAGGAGATGATTTCAAAGGGTATTGATGAATTGAAGTAAACTGCCATCGAACCAAATAAATATTGGGTACAAACATGTCTTTTGCACAACAGCCTCAACAGCCTGTATTGGTCCACTGCTGGACGCAGGCCTCCCTCTGATAATCGCCTTATTGGCTTATATCTCATGGGGGGTAATGTCCATAATTCCCACGCTGGGCATGCGGGTTGGGAATCGCAGTTCGGTGGTAGAATTATTATTGTTCTGCAGGGGGGCAGCTGCCCAGCCCCCGGTGGATACCCCTTAGTCGCCCTTTACGACACCCGCGGGAAGAGTTGGGGTGGTGCAAACAGTTAAGATACCAGTTAACAATAAATACATTTCTGATTCTGAACGCCCATAATATGGAGGAAGGTATGGTTGAACAGTTGGATGGATGACGTTTTAACCTGGAATAACATAAACGCTGCTTTCCAGTGCGAAAAATAAGTCGTGCAAAGACGCGAGCAGAATAAAAGTACTAATACAAACCAACTTACAAAAAGACTCATCTAAAAGGTTGCCCTAAGTATACGCGGCATCAGCTTGTTATACAACTCCAACACCCGACGCGAGATGTCACCATAAAGAGCACGAGAATGGAAATGTATCATTATGCAACCACAGAGGGTACAAACGTTAAAACCAGCCATAGCTTTCATACTTACACATTAGGCGTTTTGAATCGCGTGCTTTGGTAACGCGCTCGCTGCAAAACAATTAGGATTTATGAGTACGGATTGCAACCGTCTCGAAATGCCCAAGTCTCGTTATCGGAATGTCGTTCTTAGCCGATATCGCGAACAGTAAAAGTATAAGCTATTTGTGCTTTGCGCGCTTTGGTAACGTGCGTTTTAAAAACCATCTGGTCAGGTACAGACAGCGTCAGAATTAAGTAACCGGGAGACATAACACATGCAGGTTTAAATCCAAACCTGTAAATCGTAGGAGTTTTAAAAGTCGAAAATAAATTCAAATTTTATTTATGTAACATAAAAACAGAACGAATTTGTAAAAATATAAAAATTAGGATTTTGACCAGCATTGTGTTGTGCAGTTGTGCATTACTTAATTCTGACGCTGTCTGTACACCCGGTACATATACATGCGCTTCAGATTTTAGTCAATCGTGGCACGGACATAAGCGCGCGCTTCAAAACGCCCAGTGTGTACTCCCTCTTATTACAATTTCATTCGGCATCGCGACGCGACATTGCCTGTTTGTCACGATCCTTTGAATTTTTCACCCGAATATGGACTGCCTTTTATGGTTTTGGGCTTTCTCGTAAATTTAAGAAACGTGTAAATTCTGAGTCGTAAAGCCTTCTTTTCGGGGAACTGTCACGTATGGAACGTTTTTGACGCTTTTGCATACCTAACTAGAGCTTTTATATATTTGTAGGTACATATACTATATTACATATAACTTAATAATGCACGCTGTACCTAAAAAGAGCTACATGAACATTGGTACCTATTACCTAACCTGGGTAAAAAGAGCAAGTCACTTTGAAATCCTAAACTCATAATCGTAGAATAAAATAAAATGAAAAGAACGTTTACGCGTTAAGCGAACAAAAAAGTAAATCAGTAAGTACAAGTAAAATACCTTCTCATTAGTTTATCAGTTCTGTACTTGACTACTTCTTGATGTAGCTACCCAGTTTGAAATATGATTTCTGGATCTGAGCACTTTCTTTTATTTCCATCCGTACAGCATGCAAAATCAGAGAATATTTTGAACCATTTTTATATTCTCTTTCTATTAAGGGGAATCATTTGGGAAGTACTCTAGGAAGTACTATGTGATCATAAAACAAAGGAATATACATAGGTTTAGGTATTCGTACGCACGTGTTGCCAGCATGTTGCATAATGTGACAAAAGAGTGGTGATAATCGCCCTTCCTTATTTGAATTTGACATAAACTCTTCTGTAATGCTCGAGTGGAATAATATCGTGTATATAATATTTAATATTTGCTGTATATACTTGAAGATTTTTTTCTTTTTGCCTCTCTCAGTTTTGTAAACTTGTTAAACTTCGGTTAAAGAGAACTTAAAAGAAGTCGTATTCACCCGTATTTGTTCACTGCGAAAGCGTGCGTTGGCAAGGAAAACTTACGTAGTCTGTACTTACTTAGTTCTAAGTAACAATTTCAGTACCTACCCGTTCCTAACTTTGTCGAAGTCACGAAACACGTACCCGTGAATTTTCCTAATTAGTTTTGCATTTAAACTAACTTTAACTTCAGGAATCCGTTAATAATAAATAGGTGAGTTGAATCTAAGCTCTAGAGAACATGTTGATGTCGTTTTAAAATACATAAATATCGTGTAATTTTGTGGTGACTATTACGAATAAACACGTGTGGTTTAATAGGTGCCATACGCCACCTCGTCTTAAAAACATTTCAACGAATGGGAACATACTTCAATTTCTTTTACAAAAGGCCTTTCACCAACTTCACTTAAGTCTCAAGCAACCAGCCACATAAAGCCACCAGTAAAAGAAAGAACACAAACAGCTTATACTCAACAATGATGGTGTTTTCTTCAGATGCATATTAATAAAATATACTGGGACCAAACGAGATGACTTTAATATTTTTTCAACTAAAGAACTAGTGCTGAACAAGAACGCTGGTAGGGCTACACTTGAAATTTCGCGTATACCTAAGCTTCCCAGTTTGACAGGCAAGGAGCCTGCGAGTGTGCCTTGCCATCTAAATCGATATTATAATAATTATACTTCACTAATTTTCACAATCAACTTAATTTTATTTCTAGCCCTAGCTAATTATAATAGCGTTATCGAGAAGAGCTTTAATAGCGAAGATAAAATAATAATTGCCTTTTAGCGAAACCTAAATGGAGGATCCAGGTTGCGGTTTTGTGTGCCTCGTGCAATATTCACTATGCCACTCATGTTTGCAGTTTAGTTTTATTCTGATATCTCAGTTAATAAACATGATTATCACACTTTTATAGTTATTTCGAAAGTATGGATATTAAGATGTTTGGATGTTTGTTATCTCTTCACGTCAAATCTACTGAATGGATCCGGCAAAAATGTTGCACAAATATATTTGTAAGCCTGGAATAACATGTGGGCCATTTTTCATTCCGAAACACGTGCGAGGGAGAAGCTAGTGAAATCATTTATGTGAAAAATATAATTCGAAAGCACACAAGTAATAACAAACAAAATACATTTCTAGATTTATTATACAAAGATATTCCGCACCATTTGCTTCACTATTAAATCATTACGTATGGCTCTATTATTCTACTATTGGCATGGATTTTGAACCATCGGAGAAGGTAGTTTTATATTAAGCATGCCAATAGTTACGACAACCATAGCAATAACTACTACCAGCGTAGCAAGAATTTCAAAAACATAGAAAGAGCTACGTAAAGCGTAGCACTGCTACGAAATCGTAGCAATAGCTACAATAACTGTAGCAAGAGCTACGGCAAGCTTAGCATTCTAGTTTTTGCTACGCTTGTAGCTCATGCAAAGCTACTTGCATTAGACTTCCCTACGCAGCTGTTACGAGTACTACACGATTACCATAAGCAATAGCTACAATAACTGTAGCAAGAGCTACGGCAAGCTTAGTATTCTAGTTTTTGCTACGCTTGTAGCTCATGCAAAGCTACTTGCATTAAACTTCCCTACGCAGCTGTTACGAGTACTACACGATTACCATAAGGTGGTTCCCATGTATGTAAGCTTGCACTCGATTTGCATGCACCTAGATTTTGCCTCGCATTACGGTATAAGAAAATTTTGTGCAGTAGTTTCAATACACTACATCGGGGTCTAAAAGAACATCGAGACGGTCGCTATCCGTGGATAGCAACCGTCTCCATATTCTCAAGTCTCGTCCTCAGAATGCCAACGTTAGAGGATAACGCAAAGTGTAAAAGTATAAGCTTTTCATCACCTGCAAGCCTGCGATCCATTTACTCGCTGAAACGGAGGCCGTAATTTTATTTCCAGATCGAAGGGTATTGGCGCCCGTTTGTTCCGGATCCGGTTTGTTTTCCATTGATACGGACTGACGGAGAGAGAAATGCTTGATTCGATACCATGGAAGCTATTTTTGGCTGCGCATAGAAAAAGCTGCTTTTTACTTGTTTTTCATGCCCCAATCACAGTATGATTTTTTTGTCAGGATGGTTGAATTTAATCAAGCTTGTTCAGAATGATTTCAAACAATGTGATGCGTTTTGGCAAAAAAAAGTCGTTTCGGAGAGGTGAGGCTGGACACAAAAAATGATAAACTGCAAAATCACTTTATCCGTCCGAAAAATTCATCCCTCGGTATTTGTTAACTGGAGTGCAGGTTTTACACCAAAAGAGCGTATAGGTTTTACACCTAAACGAGGATACGCAGAGTAAATATCATGCAGGTAGCAGTTTGTATGTTATCAAGTTTTTGTTCGTTACTAGCTTTTGTTAGTTTGTTACATGAATTTTCTCCATGAACTCGCCTAGCTTTCTACTTTAGGTATTGGTTATTTTAACCGATTTTACCAACGCGATTTTACGTGCAATATTTTTTTTAAAATTCTGTTTTTTTTTAGTAAACTTTAGCATGCTTGTTTTGTTTGTTACTTTTGATCTTGCATTATTGCATTTTTCTATCATCATCTTAAAAAACTGATATAACTTTTCCTGTCATTTCGAGAAGATCAGAAATAGAATCAGTTATGTAGTGATACTTAATCGAATCCCGATACAATCTCGCTGTCGTTATCACATGCGTAATTTGTAGGCTGCGTATTCCCCAAAGTTGTCGTTCGAGTTATAGCCTACGCAATAATAGTAAATTCAAGTCTCAAGCTCGTAAAACAGCCTCTTCACTTCATTATCTCTTACACGATAAACAAACTGACAGTCTTATCTTCTTTCAGACAGTAAAACAAGAAAAAACACGTCAGTTTTTATTCATAAAAACCAGATAAACTAAAACCTGTAAACCTCTTACTAAATTATAATAGGCACGTTAGCCTGGAAAATTGTATATCTCGTGTGAAATTGTGAACTAAAAAAACATTGACTATTTGTGATTCAGTCTGATTTGTATTCAAAGAGACCGATTCCATTAGTCAGTAAGTTGTAGGTAGTCTTCCAAGACTTTTTTGTCAAAGCTTTAGTTGTAGATGGATGGATAGACAGACATACAATTTATTTTCCACCTCACTCACGCTTGTCGGTACCTAAACTACATAATGTTTTGATTTCCAACTTCATCTAGCCGCAAAATAGTTTAAAAGAAATTGGGCACCAAAAATATAAAAGAAAAGAATATAAGCTCGTATGTAAATGCCACACATATGTGTGAAATTATGGAAGCTTCGCATTTGCAAAACTGTATGTTATTGTGGCTGAATTTTTACAAAAATAATTTGAGCGTTTGTGTAATCACCTGCGGTACGATGTTAAAAGTCTTATCTTGGGTGACTAAAATTGCTTATTATTTTTCTAAAGGACGTTAAAAACCTCCCCTAAGTTCATCACCGGCTCTCAACTAGGTAACTACGTATCTATTTATCTTGTTCCGTCTCATCTATCCAAGTTCACAAGACAATTTTTCACTCTTTTGTATAGCCAGTGAAGGAATTTCTTCGAGACTGACACATGTGTACAAAACTTGGACTTGGGGCGTTAGATAAAGAAAAACAAACAAGTAAGAATATTTGAACATTATTGGTAAACTTTGATACTTTCGCTTTGTGGAATTGATATTAGGTTTCTTGCTTTGTATTTGGTCCTGAT
This sequence comes from Eupithecia subfuscata, assembly GCA_963564075.1. NCBI lineage: Eukaryota > Metazoa > Arthropoda > Insecta > Lepidoptera > Geometridae > Eupithecia > Eupithecia subfuscata. Next base: position 9,616,236 of record OY751103.1, on the reverse strand, counting down.
AACAAATGTGCTCTGTGCAGATCTCAAACATTCTTTCGAATATCCCATAGGATTTCGAACTTAAATCTTTGGGTCGTTCTTTTGGAAGCGAGTGGTTTGCACAAGTTGTATAAATAATTCAACGGATGTCCATTTACTGTGGTCTCTATGAGTCTTCTTATGAACGAACTTAGGCTTAATTATAACGTTGGCCCTTGTAGATGGCTTACGTAAGACAATCACCCTAATTCTGACATTCGCCGAGAATAGCTCCAGTTGTTTTTATAAACCACCTCGACATTTGTTTTGTCGACCTCTGCGGGCACTTAATTCAAGACTAAGTATCTAATATGTTTTGCCGGCTGTTTATGTTCAGAGCCGATGAAAAAGAAAAAATTGCCTACGTTCTAAGTACATACTGTACGTAAAAACGTAAATTAAGTAGGTTTATGTTTTGTACGATTCGGATTTGTTTTTATTTGTTCACTTTCCAATTTGAATAAATTCTTTTTGTATAGATTACGGTGACATAAACCTGTGTCAGTCGAGTAAAAACCGTGGCTAGTCGTAGCCTCGACAAATTGCACGGCGCGTTATCGCGTGATTTGTCGGAAGGTCGATTTGAATCCGCGATCCCCATTCTCCCCTCTCGTTAAATTGCGGTATGCTGGAGAAAACCAGTAAAAAAGAAACGAGCAAAAAGAGCCCGCGAGCCATTATCCTTTGGAACTACTCAAGGTGATTCAGCTTATGAATTGGTCATGAATTTATCGGTTGCAATTGGAACTATTTTATTCGGTTTGAAATGAATTATCGAGACCAGAATTTTATACCACTAGTTAATTTAGAGAACTTTACAGAGAGGTTAAGGCGAATTTCAAGAACTTTACGAGCGTAAAGTATCTAAAATTCTTTTAGACATTTCGACAAACAAAATAAAACCACCATGAACTTGTTATGCCATAGGACTTGTCTCTTTAACTTTTACCAAAGAAAACCAAACCAGTTATTCTAACATCTCCTTATGCCAGCACAAACGCTCCCTATTGAGAGAGCTGTCACAGTAAATCTATTTGAGTTTCCGCAACTACAAAAGTAAGCAAGTCAAGTAACTCCACTGAGACGCTTTTAATACCGCATTCAGACGCTCTGCTACTCATTCAGTGTAACAGCATATTCTTTACAACATTCTAGGAATAGTATGTTGTTGAGTAAAGTCTGTAGGAAAAAAATTGGTTGTCTGTAAAGTCGGTTTACTGACGATAGTTGAACGTGACAACGTCTTAAGAAAATACTAATGGTAGCATTTGATACTCGATCAAAACATGTAAATGTACTATAGTATAGCAGCTGTCCACGCAGACGCATCGCTCACTCAAGTAGGAGAGAGACGGATGTCGAGCGCTCTCGCTTGCACTTCAAGCCTTATATGGAACGCCTCAGAGCGAGGTAACGCCGCATGACGTCATCCCGGCTCTATCGAATTATAAGACGTTGTCACGTCAAAAGTTTGTTGGTCACTTTACTTCTTATTAGATAATAAATTTATAGAAAAGAATCTGACTTGTTTTGCTTATTTTGTAAGCCTAAAGAAATAAAGTTGACTTCTTACTTCTGGTAGGTAAGCACGACACTGTCATTAATGTATCTATTACAGAAATCAGAAATCATTAATGTTTATTTCATTAAGCTTACAAAATAAGATAATAGACTAAAAGTCTTATAAACTAAATGTTTATCACAATAATAATATTATAAATGCGAAAGTTTGGATGGATGGATGGATGTTTGTTATCTCTTCACGCCAAAACTACTACGATCGAACGGATCAGGCTGAAATTTTGCATACAGGTAAGTCTAATCCTGGAATCAAACATAGGCGACTTTTTATCCCATAAATCAGTTCCCATGGGATACAAAATAACCTCAAAACGTTTCCATAAAAACAACGCGTGCGAAGCCGCGGGCGGAAGCTAGTTAAAAATAAAGCCCGCTTATTACATTTCATTGATTAATTTTTAGAGTCCTACTGCCTCACCATTCTCATCTTAACCGTGTCATGAAACCAGCCTGACACAGCTTCATGTTTCGGCCTCGCAGAGAGTAGTGACCACGCTCGAAACAGTACGTAACCTTGCTTCGTCAGTCAAAACATATTCCGTATTTCACACACCTGTGGTAGGTCGAGTAGTCCCATTAATTCGAGGTTAGTAGGTCGAACTAAGTGCCCCTGCAGAACTACCGGGAGAATTTAAACTTTACAAGTGGTTTGCTCAAAAATTCTCTAAGCCTGCCTTTTGCCGTGAGAATTTTATAAGTCGAGTGGCAGCGGCATGTACCAAACTCTGCTTATGCAAAGTTTTTCGCAGTTAATTAAAATGTATAATTCAAGGCTTTATGTGGACTTTAACTACAGTAATGGACGAAAGCTAGGATTGCAAACAGTCAGCAAGGGGAAATCCTCTGTAGTCATACAACTGATTAGCTCATGTAAATAGAAGACAGAAAGAAAATCGCCGATTTGGCAATTTCTAATGCAAAACTGCTGGTGCGAGGTTTTCCTCGGAATCACTTGAAATAAACCTTCTTGGAATAGTTTATATTCAAACCTGCTTCATCTTACGGATTAATAACACGTCGTTAATGAGAAGAAAACACCCAAAATTAGGTATTTTATTTGGTAGGTAAGTAAATAGGCATACCTACCTACTTGTATGTGTTAAGAAAAGATAATTAACTTGAACGAAGGCTTTGAATCCAGCTCTATTTTATTACTTTTATTGCTTCTGTTTGGTATTTAGCAAAGCTTTGAAAAATAGTTTTTCTTTGGCAAAGAATCTTTGAGAGGACTCGCTGGACGTTAATATAAAAGTTTTATTTTTGTTCATAAATCTTCAAGTAATAAGACAAGTTCTAAAATCTTCAACATTTTCCGAAACTCCTAAAGGATTAACTGTTGATGTAAATAGTTTATTGGATTCTAAAAGATACCTTATCCTTTCATAGATCCCAAGTCCGGCGAATTTCACAAATTATTGGTCAACCGCATCCTTTTTCTCTCTCGCTGGTTTTACCAGTAGCGGCTCCATCTAATTACGTTAGCCAGAATTGTTTAAAGAGAAAGGTAAAATACCCGAAATCTAGGACCGTTAGGTTACCTACCTTCCGGCAATCATCCAATTATAACTAGGTAAAGGTATATTTACTTACCTTCCGAATCCCGCAACTAGTTTTTAGATCACCTTGGCACCCTAAATGCTGATGATAATTCAATTGTTTTTGGGTGTGCTGTCATTGATATAAATATTGGCCATGTGTGTGTGATTGTATCTACTTACTTATATGATTATTATAAATTCATTTTATTTATTGTACGATTCGTGCGATAGTTCAGATAGAAGATTCGATAGTTCTATAGTTTTTGACCAGACTTCAAAAAGATGATATGAAACCGATGGTTTAAATCTGTCAATCTTCCTCGGCCCAGTTTTATTTGTTGGGCGTGTATTATGTAGATATTCGTATTGATCAAACATAGTGGAACGTAGTCATAGGATCTTTGGTATTGATAGATGGGAAGGACGTAAATAAAATAGTTTGAATGTATTGTGTCCGTTTTCCTCAAGCGGCTCAGTTTACTGAGCGGAATCTTTATTGGCGATTCCGTATGCCTTGTATTCTCCATCCTTTCTCGAACCCAAGTAATGGAACGTATCTTTGGAAGTCATGAAAATCGAGAGTATTCCTTTTCAATTCAGTTCAATATGTGAATGCAAACATGAAAGTTTCGAACGATGCCTGATTTTCATTTGTTTGCATTTGTTTCGTTTAGTGCCCATAGGTTACTTCGTTATAAAACATAGTATTATTTCAAAAATAATAACGGGATTTAAATAGTGGTCGTTTCCCAAAGGTCTATTATTTTGTACCCGATTTTTTATGGACGACTGGCTGTTGCTCTTAAACAAATATTTGCTGCCTCACCAAATTGTTTTGTCAGCAATAAGCATGACCCAGCCTTTCTACAGCTGCAGAATAATCTCTCCCATGATGATACAAGTTTATTGCGAAACTGGAAGGGCTGAAATAAACTTGTCAGTCATGAAATGTCACAGTGGTTCCAAGAATTGCTTTACCCTTGTCAAATACTGAATTTCTGTGGGTATGGCAATACGTTTAGGGTTTCATGGCAAACATGACTCGGCATGAATGTTATTAAGGGATGATATTTGAGCTTTTGATACCCGGTTTATAGATCTTTTGTCATAACGTTTAATTGCGCAAGATTATTGCAGTCATAAAATGTGGATGGATTTGTTATAGCGGTCATCTTTTACTGACGAATACGGCCATTTGATGCTTGTTTATGCGAAAATGCAATAAATTTGTTTTATTTCCAGATAAAAATGAAATCAGAAAACTAAAAAAATAAAACTTCAGAAACATAAGTGATTATAGTGTTTTGTTGATGAGTAAAATTGGTGGATTCATAATAACAATATAGTTGTGAAATTGTGATGTCAGTGAAAAATTCGTAACATGCGACAATGCAATGGGAGGGAGGGGGCAGGGAGGGTTCTGATTGGCTGTCACCGTGATTCATTGCATTCGATAGCAAGCTTCCACTGAGACCAGACGTCTGGACACCAAAATGTCGGCAGGTAAATTTATGAACCCATTATTTTTGGAAAGTGTTTTCTATGGGAAAAGTGGATTGAAAATGGATTTGCGTCCGTAAATAGTGAGTTTTTCTATCAGAAAAACCTCGACGCACGCAAGTGAGAAAACTCAGTTCATGACAAGAAAGGATTTGGACACTAGACACTGATTACACACACAACCATATACCCTATTTTAAACTCTATTCAACATGTGTAAATAAAGTCGAACTCAGTTTTGCAGTGCCCTTCCAGGGTGCATGTACACTGAGACCTAATCTGACTTTGTACATGCAAGCAAAAATAAATAAATAAATAAAAATTAATAGAATACAGTTATAAACCAAAACTTAAAAGTACCTAAGTTAAAATTTAGAAAATTACACTTTTGTAGTTCTATCTCGTTAAACACAGTGGTATCCACGAGTTGGCAGTTATTTGCAGTCCAGCTGTGCAAGATATCCAGCACCTAGCTCCAATTTAAGTTGCAGTTACAATTTAATGACGCTTAGCTTCACGTCTCAGGGTTTCAGTGGTTTCATTATGAGTAGATTAAGCCAGCATGTAGGTAGGTATCCATTAGCCAATAGCGATATATCTATAGACCTCCTTGGATGGTATTGCTTAGGAGTCGTTCATTAATCGTGTGATGATTTTTTAGCAACTTTTTAAGCCTTCTAGTGATACGGTGTCTTTAAATACAGGCAAAAACTAATTGAATTTTGGAATAGTAAGCACCGTGATAAAAATGTCTGTATGCCTGATTTAGAAAACCTGCATTCAACGAAAGAATTAATATACTTGATATTTCACTACATCCCTTGTGATATTAGCCTCAATATATAGATAGCCTCAAGTGATTAATGAACGAGCCCTTACCAAGATATTGAAAATTTGTCTGTACCAAAGAAATTAAACTCGTTACGATCTCAAAAAGTAGTAAACCACGACGAGGACGATTTTACTTTGAACCATCATATAATTCAAACGGCTGCACTGATATTAATCAAACAAATCTAAAAACACTTTAAATGAGATCGCCTATCTAAAAAAGATAATTAAATCAAAATCGGTTCATCCGTTTAGAAGCTACGATGACACAGATACACACGTCAAACTCATAACACCCCTCTTTTTTATCAGGGATTGAAAAGCGTGTCTCTGCTACATTAACACTTTCAGTGCCGTTGACGCACATGTGCTAGATGTCAAGTGTATAGCAGCGGCACGGTACGCCTTTGAGTATCGCACGCATCACAGAGGTTGGGCGGTGTCTTATTTAAAACGTGTTTGTTCTGTTAATACCCAATATACATTAATAACGATTGTGGGTTGGTAAGTACAATAATGGTGGTGTTTGCTATCCCAAACCCTTCTTAATCCGTTGTTGTTTACTTCCCCTAATTTATTATTATATATTCTCTGCCCTAATCCATCCAATGCAAATAATATGTACAAGTACCTATAAAAGTAACAAAATAGAAATATAAAAACACCTTTATTTGGACTGTGTAATTTAGAATTTTATTTAAATTTGTGTGTGTGTAATATGGATTATTTAATTATCTGAAATATATGAAATACAATACAATACAATAGTCTCAGTAGTCCGGTTACAATTAAGTGGACTGGAATTCTGAGTCGCTCGACGATTGTCGCCTTGGTACAACAGGGTTCTATATGTTGAAACAAAAAGTTTTCAGGAGAGCCAATTACAATCTGCGTGGATAAGAATTATATCTTGTAAGCATCCAAATGTTTCTAACTATTCAGGGCACCATATATGTGTGTATTGTGAACTAAATCTAACTTATTATTGATTGATATCTAATTTCTAGTGATTAATATTTATGATTTCAATTATTGCAGGTTCTACATGATGGTACAATTTTACTACTACAACCATAAAAACTAAAAGGTTCTATGTGTCGTTCAGACTATTTTGTTCTTTAAAATAAACGAGGCGCGGTTCAATTTTCTATGAAAGTATTTTGGTCGTTCTTGCAAGTATTTCTTTCTGAAACTCTATTACGAACATTATTCTTATGCGAGCTCGGATCAATTTCCTATGCAAGTATTTTACTTTCAAGGCGCGAGACCCGCCACGAGCCGCGCCCGCCCGCCAGCGATACCCGTACGTAATACTACAAGGTATCAAAATACTTGAAAGTATTTTAACCCTGGTTTTTCGCGCTGGTTTTTATACGAGGACGTACTTGGAAGCCCTGGTACTCTATTTTGCAAGTACGTCTCATCTCTAGAAAGAAGAAAAGGAATTTTGCGCGAAAAACTTCTTCTGACATTGATAGATAGACCGCTGTTGCAGGGATGAAAAATACAAAATTGCACATAGAACTTTGTTTACCTTTGAATATCTCTTGAGTCATATACAAAAACAGTGTTTTGAAATTACAGATAGAACTGCCACAGCGTTCTTGATAGTTAGAAGGTAAAAAAGTATTTTCTGACCAAATGGCAGATAGAACCCTGTTGTACCAAGGCTCAGTAGTCCAGTTGCTTAATTTCTTACGACACGCGAAAAGAGAATGTACCTACAATGACCGAATGCCCTATACAGGTTCCAGGTTATTGGTAATTCACTGACACTATGTAAACTACAGGTTCTGCCCACCATCATGAACACGTCCGTGACGCCAGGTGTTAAATCTTAAAATTGGTACAAAGGGATATTAGTATGTACCCCCTCCATTCAAAAATCGTTCAATTTAGGGGTTTTCTTTCAAACTAAACCTACAAATGGTTCTGCCCTGAATTATCAGAGGGTGTGTGTGTATTCGGCTGACTCGCAGCCAGGCTGATGCCACTTAAAACATGTTTCGTGGATGTAAAATAAGCCAATGATTATGATATGGATTTTAATAGGAGTGGGAGATCGGTATTTAGTCATTAATTGGGTTTCTGACATTATTTTGTATGGAAGGGGATTTACATAAAAAAATTGGAATTAACACCTGGCGTCTTCACTAACGTGTTCGTGACGAAGGGCAGAACCTGCAGTTTACGCAGTGTCTGTGAATTACCAATAACCCTGTATATGTATACAAATAAATATGTATCTAAATGACTATCGCTAAAAAGTAATTATTGCAAAACATCGTTGATTTACAAAAATGCGAAGACATCCCTAAAACGCCGTAGATTCACCCTGTTTCTAAATTCCTCAGAGAACTAATATGAAAATTCATTGAAATAAATTTGTTTTAATGGATGAAAAGCGATATGTTATGAATAGCGGGTCGGCAGTTTTCGGCCGTATGCAGTCTCGAAATCAATTTGGTAAAGTTTGGTATTTAATAACCAAGAAAATAAAATAAAAAATAGAAAAAGAATCCAGGAAGGCTACGAACTAGGCAAAGCCTGTATTACTGCTGGCTAGAGGTTGCTGAAACCAACGTCAGTACTTTTCACACAATGACCGGAATGTCTACATTTCTATTTTATGTCTCTGTGTATTTTGTGTCTAACTTGTGTAATTTACTATGGAAGTATTTACCTTGAGTCTGAAAAAAATAAATTATAAATATTGTTACGTCTATTTGTATGGCCCGCAAAGCTAATTAGTAATGTTCTCCCAGCAGGCTCAGCGGTGGCAATGATCGGCGCAAACCTCCGGTTCGGATCAGCTGGTGCGTCAAACTCTTCGATCCTCAACAACACGCGGTACTGCCCACCAGGTGGCGCAGCGAGCGCCGCCGCCCTGCTTGCGCTCTCCGGACTAGGCATCTCGGCGAATCTGGCGCTTATGACGGTCATACTAAGCAAGAAGCAGTTGAGGAGGTCAGTTCGTAGTTTTAGAAAAGGTACTGTTCAAACTGTACCTCCCTAAGAATGGATCATTTGGGTGAGTTATGACAAGCAGTGGACGTCTTTTGGCTGATATACATTTATGTTTAAGTGCTATTCAGTGGATGTTGCTACAAGAGGCTACAAAAGTTGCACCCAGCAGTGGGTGAAGACGAGATACGGTTGGTTTTAAGAATAAAAATAAGAATTTATTCATAGCTACACACATTTTATACAGAAAAAATGTATTACCTACTGATGAATGAATGGAAACCATGTGAGTGCGAATTGAATTCGCTTCAAACGACGACGTAATAACCTCCAATAGGTTTTCCTGTAATTTAAATTATGGAGCTATTTATTTTCTGTAAGTTGTAGACTCATAGTCGATGAATTTACATCTTTTTCACACTAAAAAATAAATTTATTGTTGTATTGAGGACCTTCACCACGATTTGATATGCTTCATACAGCTTACACGGTTTGTCCTTTATTTTTGTTTTGTTTTCTTATTGGTTGGTTAAATTGACCCATGGGTTCCTTATTCATGACGTATTTACATTACACGTCCGTGTTTGGATCACATACACGTTTGATATTGTGTGTGTACCAACCAGTCAGTACCTATAGGGTAGGTATGGGGTTCCGTTTTTCGTTCGGAGGTACGGAGCCCTTAAAACGGCTGAATTTAAACTGCGGTACGATTACGGTAAAATATCCCATTCAATGGATCGCCATCCGGGGAGACTGGGTACAAAAAATTTCATCACATGGTACAATAACAAATACATACATACCGCTTTCTAGCCGAATTGAGCCGACCGATGACGAAGCTGTTAACGTCATAATGTCACAAATGTGAAACTCAATTGTAAGGTTTTAGTTTATTTATTGGTTAGTACTAAAATCAAAATCAATTTATCGTTAGAATTCATATTTATGTTCCTCACCCGGGACCTTGTTTTGCTCAATTGCGTTTTATTACTGTATTGTATTTATTGTTTGTAACTTTGAATCAGAATTATTTTAATCAAGAAAAAAAGTCAAGTGTGAGTAATATGACGATTGACTTTGACTTCGTTTATATCTTGCCGTTGACGTTAAAATTTACGTCGTCGAACGGCTTCGTGCCGTTGGTATGTATTTTTTTAGTATAAACTAAAATCGTTTATGCTCCGTCTCCCCGGATGGCCCATTCAATGGGAATGGGAGATTTTAGGGTAATCGCACGGCTGGTCTCCCAGGATTTCATGGACAAGGACGATGATGTGGAGACGCGTTAATAACTTGAACAATAAAATCACATACAACGGGATATTTACCATGATCAGTGTTGTTTTATCTGTTCCGAAATACCTAGGAATTATTTCGGGACAATTGTGTTTCAAAATAAATTCAAGCACTCTTTTGTACCACACAAACAACACACAACATACAACGAACTCTCGAAATATTTTCAGCACACGATTTCAGCTGGCTAGATCCGTTATTAATTACATAATTCTTACGTAGAAAATAACACTATTAGGATAAGATCTCGCTTCCTACCCTAATAATATCATTACTAGCTTAATAGGTCCATAAAAGTAAAGCGGGTATTAAAATAATTAAATAGGTCTCATTTATTTTAATAAGCTTCGGAACAGGCATAAGATCTGGCGCCTTTTCTGTAGTACCTAGTTTCGAATTGTTTTCGAACATATTAAGCCCATTTGCATAGGAATTACATTTATTCACAAAGAAAATTATACTAGTATTTACAATTGAAACAATTGAGCTGACTGCCGACTGTTGCAAACAGTCTACAGATAGCTCAACTGATCCATATCAACACCAGTCGGAAGCGTCCCCGAGACGCTGGCTGCATTGCCACGCTGTATGGCAATGCTGATACGCTGTGCCAGATATTCACCAGCTCTCGGGTCACGCGTCGCTTCGACCAGACGCTCAGATAGTTTTTTGAAAACCCGAAGAGCCTCGGTACCCCACGGACCTAGGGTCTCGACTCCAAGGGGAGCAAATGTGTAGGCTCTGTCGAGACCTGCATATTTGCGCCTCTTGAGATATTCGGCCAAATCTGCCGCCGCACCCGCCCTCACGGATGTCCTCGGAAGATGGGAAGGCGCAAGTGTGTCGACGCATGTAGCGTCCCACACAATGGGCCTCCCCAACTCCCATGGGACTAGTGTCATACCGTCGGGCCTCTTACCATCGTCACGCAACAGACCATTCGGTTCGAGAATAGCTGGTACGTTAGCGGTGACAAAGGCCCGCCGGATGATGTCGTTAAGGCTAGCGTGGCGAGATATCCGACCGGCGGCCCTAGTGCACGATAATCCGTGATGACCAAGCTGTTTGACAGCAGTACCGCACTGGCATTGATGAGGCGCGCAACACCTTGCACCCAACCGGAGACATGTTGCGATACGGAAAGTTACGGGATCCAATAAAGTACCAGTGTTATATGAAGGAAATGCTTGCAACCAATGTCCTGACTCCCATTTAGAGACGGCCAGGAGGCGGGCACGATCTGCAGAGCTGGAGCACGTTTGTAACAAACAGTTCCGTGTCAACTCACACAGAGGCCCGTCCCATTGCCGTTGGGACAAAAGTGATTTTGGGGGAGCAGCATCGGGGCAAGTACCAAGCAACCATATGCCAAGCGGTTCGAGCTTCGTCTAAAAATGAAATTTTCAATGACAATCCAAAAGAGAAGGATTTAAAAATTTTTCAACTAAAGAACTAGTGCTGTAGACAGAAGACAAGAACGCTGGTAGGGCTACACTTGAAATTTTGCGTATACCTAAGCCTCCCAATTTGACAGGCAGGGAGGCCTGCGACCATATATATAGTATATAGTATAGTATATAGTATAGACCATATATAGTATAGTATTTGCATAGGTAATTTATCGATTGATATTGATAATGTTGAAAATTAATGATTATTGATAATTTGACTACAAAAACGAACTTCAAAGTGAACCTTTACACTGTTTTATTTTAAATTTGTCGGGAGAATTAGATATCTTGGAAATAAAACCCACTTCGGGATAATTTCCTATTCTAAGAAGAATGGAAGTCGGTCGGATAACAACTGGCAAAGATTTCGTATACATTTAATAAAGCAAAGATATGACATAAAGGTAGGTGTAAATTTTACAACAAACATACCTTAGGTAGGTATGTATCAGTTTGCCAGAATCTTAAAAAAAGCATAGGACCGAATGGGGAACCTCCTCCTTTTACGAATACGGTTGAAAAAACAACGCACAAAATACCAATGACAAAATATTGAAAAATAAAATCAGATGCCAGTAATCCAAATGGGAATAACGTTCATATATCAGCCAATCCAGTTTATTTTTCAGAACCTTTATGCGACTAGGATGTTAAAAAAATGGTTTCAAATTTTCAACGTGATACGCTAACTAAAGTAACCCTATATTTAACTCGCTAAGGATATAGCTAAAGACCAATTCAAGGGCAATTCCTGATTCGATTCCAGTCCATTAACATAGGTAATTTCACTCAAAAGCCGATCTTTAATTGCAAACCCTCCAAATATGATTTATAACGGTTAAAGGTCCCGAAATATTCGAAATCTCATTAACTCTGGATAGTCCATAAAACGAGAGTCCAGGAAAAATATAATTTCATGGGAAATATGTGAATCGTGCAGCTCTGATAAACTTATATATTTGTACATATAGAAAACATAAACATACTTATACTTCATTGACTATTGGGAAATCAACCACTCATTTTCTTTTGCCACAATCAGTTGAAGTTGACGTTCAGTGACATTTCTATGAATTATTTAATTATTCACCCGTCCCTTCGTCTTCGGAAGCATAACATACCAATTCATTCTTCAACTATGCGACCATATGTGTCTTTTAGATAATATCATTTTGCCAAAAAACGACGATAACAACTCTATCTCCACAAAATAGAGTTCCTTTTTGTTAGTTTCGTTACAAGACCACCCCTTCTATCTGACCCAGTTTCAGGATGTTTCAAAGTCTTCCAAGACAGTAAAGATTGACCTGATAAAACAGTGAAAAATTATTTCGAGCAGACTATTCTTGGCGCTTGGTTGTAAATGGTTTGATTGATGTTTGACAGAAGATATTCTCGAGACAAATCGTTGATGCTGAGTGTGAAAGACCATTTCTTAATAAATAGGAAGGAAAGATAATTTGCTGTTCTTATGCAATTGACACACCAAAATTGGCGGGTCACCGACAAGTTGACAAAACATTGTCAGCTGCCTAAAATATTCATACACTGAAATGTTGCACCAACTCACTGGGCTGTGGCTTGTTATGTAGACTCCATTCGAAATAGGTGTCCTATGAACAGAACTATTTCCCCCAAGGTTGGGTGGAACGTTGCAACCTAAATGGCGCACATTTAAAAAATAGCTCTACCGCATTCTGTGATAAAATGAGGGTAAAGTCCTCTAAGAAATTCAGCCAAGCAGTAGCTAAATAGTAGATCCCGCAGAATCCTCATGAAATCACAAACGACGTGGACCTTCCACACTACACCTTTTATTTACGTGATCCACTGAATATAAATGAATCTGAATCGCTGAAATATCCCTTTTATTTACGTGATTCGAAGGGACATTTACGGGTCGTCACCCACGTGACGCTAACGTGACATTTTTGGATGGATGATAAATTACCTATGCTAATACAGATTTCCTTTTACCAAAGTAAAGTTCCATGTACCAGTTTTTTTGCTATTTTCAAGAAGAAGAATGGCGTTAGGTTGCTTAAGAATATGTTTTTGTTTAAAAAGATTTGACATCATGTTGGATTATGCGGATCCGATATTGAAAATCAAGAGACAGTTACATAACAATAGAATATAGAATAGGATATACTTTATTTTAACACACACATAAGTACATAAAAAACAAACAGAATATAAAGTACATTTACAAACCGAATGAATGATTCTGGAGATTTCACTTGGCATCATCTAGCTTCAAAGTAAGTAGTTTGTGTTTTTTTTTGAACAGAATCTAAAATATAAAAAAGAAAATACAGATTAAGAAACACTGTTTTGTTGTTGGCAGGTGGTCTCACGGGCTGCTATTCCATCAAGCAGTAGTGGACATGGCTCGCGCGGCGATTCTCCTCCCCCTCGGCATTGCGGTGTTTCGATGTCAGCCCGTCTACAAGTGTTCGCTCGTTGAAACCGCATTCCTTTTATTGGTAAGCGAACTTTTCAGTTTTATATCGTTACTTTTCAACACGGCAAAGAAAGGAAGTTACGCTCTGTTTCATTTCCACTGACATTATCTGGACAAAAGTTTAATTGTATAAGAACAAATTCTAAATATAAAATGATGGGTATAAAACGCTCCCATTTTCAAGATAAAACTCTGCTCACAAGTTCAGAACCAGTGATAATTATTATTTCGCTTCGTATCCCAGCTAAAAAACTCCCCTCGTGATAAAGTTTGCAAAGAGGCAGATATCAATGAATCAATATAAATTGGTCACGGGCGCCGAACGAAAGCCAGATATATGAAAAGAAATGTAATATATCAACGTCCATCTCTTGACTCTGATGAATACCAAAAAAATGCTTTGATCAATATTTCAAACTTCGGTGTGCTCTCAAGGGCTTTGAACAACAATAAATCTTTAACGACATCTCCAAAGTCAGAATTAGGTATTTTCGAATTGAACAAAGTCAAAGCTTCTCTCAAAAGTAACAGATTGTGCGAATGCCAGCCAACAATCGTTACAAAGGCAATAGCGGCCAAAGTGGCAGTGGTGATTAATGGCCACTTAAGAGTCCCAGACGAGTGTGAGCTGAGAATAATCTTTTGCTCTTAATTTTGATGGCGCCTTAAAGCCAACTTGCTTCTGTAAATAACGAGGAGAAAGCGAAAATTAATGGAGTTGTTTGCGTTACTTTGATATTTTAAGCAGAAAGCTTGCGTGTGTTATGTGACGCCAGCGCTTCATAGCATAGATAAATGGCTCACCCCCAATTTAAAAGGAAAATGTTTTCAGGTGACAGTCTCGACGGTAAACATGCTCACAACAGTTCTAAACGACAGCCCCATTTTTCCGGAAAATGAGGAGGAACAAGCTGATTTATCTGCACCATTACTGATGGACAGTCCCCAGGTAAAAACAGTATAAAATAATTTAATTATCACGATAACGACCTAATTTATAATTTGGCTCGAGAATTTAAGGGAAAATTTTCCTGAAATGACTATGAGTCACCTTGTTATCTCTAACTGTCTAAATATTTATGAAACTTATTAAATTTAACTTTGAATTGAAATAACTCTGGCATTTTATTTCAGTGCGTCCTTTTCGGCACTTTCATGATATGGTTCGCATCTATCACAATAAATCTTGGGCCGACGTTCTTATCTGGAGCTTTGGCGGCCAGTGCTGGCTCGTACTCGTCCTACGGGCCGGGGCCGTCCTGTCCTCTGGTCCGAGGACCCTTTAGGCATTACGTGCTTAACGCGCTCTGGATAGGCGTGAACGCCGTCTGCGTTGGATTGACACTTTTCCACTTGAAGAAACTCCATCGCGACCTAACCAAGGTTGGTGTTTCTCTTAATTGATGTCTTAGAACCGTGGGAGCGGAACAGATGGCATGGAGAGGTTTCATTATACAGGAAAGCTTTGTTCGTCACGTTAATTTGCATTGTCATCATTTTCATTTTCATGCCAAGATATTCAAACTTCTCCATGCTCATTTGTGGAATATTTATCGTCATACTGCTTCGTGACCGACATAGTTAGCCGGAATGACACAAGTTACGTAGTGCTAATGTTCTGCCCAGTGCCCGAAACTCGGGTTCTTGTGCTCTCGAAGTCGTTGAAATTCACGAAATCATACACATAATATTCCAGCTACACAATATTTTGCATACTAGTCTCACGTTGGCCGGACTAGGTATTTTTGTTGGTACCATGCCAATGTTCTTTGCGGTGGAGCAAATAAGATTTAAATTTTCGGAAGTCGGCTTGAATGGGTGCTAGTGCAGAAAGCGCCATTCGTTTTCGATTCTAAACAAGAGGTCAAATATGCATTTGCGGAATTGAAATTCACAACGGAGTGTTCGATAAATTTAAATCTTATCGCATGCAGGCTAACGTAGAGGCAGTACGAGTAGCAGGTTTAGTGACCACGCTTGTCAGCATGGCCGGGGACAACAGACGCATGGATGGTCTTCCGAACAGCGTTGGACCCAGGGTACGTACGTGCATGTGCCTACACTGTTATAATGTCGTAGCTCATTCAAGTAGATTTAGGAACCTATACAAAGCGTGTTATGTTGAGGACTTATCCAAACGATCTTCCTTTTTTAGTAGCACTGAAATGCCTAACTAACAAATATTCGTTTTATTTACCTAAAAACTAAAATTAATATTTTGATATCTTTATACGCACTCTATCCTCTCTTTTTTTCATCCTCTGTACCTTCTAAGCAATCAATATGCCTCAACAACATTTTCTAATGTCCAGACTGTAGACGGGTCCTTGGATGGTCCTTGCCGTCAGTCCAACAACATGCCCTTGGGCGGAGGGCGTCGGCTCCGGGGCTACCTGGCCAGAGTTGAACGGGAGGGGGTGCGGAGAGTCCGGATGTTCCTGGTCATCACGGCAGCGTATGTGCTGTTCTGGGGACCCCTGTTCATGATTACCCTGTTCCACCATCCGGCTTTGACGTCGCATATAGCGTATGAGGTAATTTGGAGTCTAGAGATATTTTGGCTGATAAAAGTGTATGGGGAAACACGTGTTGTGTCGACCCCGCGCATAAGTGGGTTTTGTGGTATCTTGTTCTATTCCAGCTGTGCGATTAATACACCCATCCTGTATTGACATTTGAAAACCTTTTGACTGGCCCTCGTAATTTGTAATTGTATGGCGAAGGCCATTCAAATTGTTTTCAAGGTCATTAAAATGGCTTCTATAGGATGGGTGGTTCTTGCGTAATTTCACAGCAGTTGTGTCGGCACAACATGAATTTTTCTTTCGTTCTCCTCATCAGCAGTTATTTCCGTGTTCATACCCATCTTGACCGTTTTATCTTTCGCACAATCCATCTATCATTTCTTTGGTCTTCCTCTCTCCTTATTTGTCACATGCAAACCATCAGCATGGTACACATGCTCACGCGATGAAAATAAGTATTTAGTTTTTTGCAATTTTTTAGCTATTTTACGAACCGTTGATTGGTGTGACTCCACAGATGTACTTCCAAATAACACTACACATCTCGTACGTGCATGCTGCCGTGAATCCCCTTCTGTTCATGGCATTACATCGGGCGCTGCGACGCGCGGCACTGCAACTCTGCTGCGGCTGCTGCGTGCATTGGAGCCAGTTTGTGCTGGCCCTCACTGCTGCTGGTGGGTACTGAAAATCAGAGCAAAAGTAGAGCTCTATCATACTGGCGGTTTGCGAACGGGTTTTGAAGGGGATTGGTCAACGTGTATGCGACAAAAGCTGTCATGGATGCCGGGAGAGGTGGAATTGTAGTAGTTTACTCAAAGCTGACCCGTTGAGCGATAAGAGTAGTAGTCTTGCAAACCACAAGTGTGATAGAGATGGTATTGAAGGTTGTTTTTTATTTGGTAGCGCAATCCCCGCTGGCTCCAGCGTCGTTCTCCCCCGCGGCGGCGTCTCCTGAGCCTCCCCCCGCGCCACCGCCCCCTGTCAACCAGGCCCCCCATGAATCAGGGTCTCTCGCGCCGCACACGATGATGGTAATTACCTCTTATATGTAAGTGTTGACACCGTAATATGTGGTTTAATTTGCACAACCCCGCACCTCTACCCTTAGAACGTAGACATCCGACACTAACCTCACGGTTGCGCCCCTAGTAGAGTCTAGATCCCACTCTTAAGGTTGATACACAAAGCGAATTAGCATCAACCAGGTTTTTGTGTGTCGTCTCTCATGGAGTTTACCCATTTCACCGTGCCATAGCATGGCATGAACGTATCAGACACGGAAAAGAAATATCAAAATTGACAGTCATGTTCTCGTCAGGTGTCTCGTAGCTTGCGTTTATTGTCATGTGTTGATACGATTACGGTCATACTATGGCACGGGGTAATGGGTAGAGCCCTTTAGTTACTGAATGAAATCTCGATCTCAGAGTTGGGAAGTTGAGGAGTATGATGCTGAGAGTATGTCGAGTGCGCGTGTACAGGGAGACGAGGATATGATGGAGCCGTGGAGCGGCAGCGTGCGGCGCCTGCCGCGCTCGCCGAGCCCGCTCCTGCCCACGATCTGAGCGCGCCCACGCCGCCCCCGCCCCGCGCACGCGCCCGCCCCGCGCCCTACCCCGCGCGCGACGCTCGCGAGTCCACGCGCCGCGCCGCTCCACAGACATATCGAAAATATGGCTGCTATTATCATCCCTTCAAAAATTTTATGCGTTTAAAAAACTACTTCACATGTGCATTGTAAATAACATCTCTTGATGAATCAAATAAAGGGTACTAAGATAGTTATACGTGTCAGTAGTTTGTGATGTGAGATCGTATTAGTTTGTGTATTATACGAAATTAGAAAGCTCAAATTCTAAAATACCTTCATCTATTGTTCTAAGTACTGTCTAGTGATGAATGTTAATTATGCACCTTATTCGGTAGATGTTCGCACTTGATCAGTGAAATAATAATATAAAGTACCTATCTAGATAATGTAATGTGTAAAAAGAAAAATATCTATATTTTTGTGACAAAATCAAAAAAAATATATTGGACAATTAAATTGGAACACCAAGTAGTGTATAAAACATGGTGCAAAGTGAATTTGTGAAAGTCCCTAATCGTGTCTTTAGTGAACGTGCACAACTGACATAATTATGAAAACATAAGTGACTTGTTTTAAGGATCATCTAGTTGTATCTAAATCTAATAAAATATCAATATGTCATGTAGAAATATAGTACCTACTGTATAAACCAATTTTAAGTAGTAGAAATAAAATAGTTTGCAAAAAACGATATTGGGCGGATTATAAAAGGCAGGGGCCTCGAAAATCAAAATGATTATTTGTTTATCAAAATAAGAGAACCGAACGATTTTTCTGTAAAATGTCTGGCAAATATGCAACTTTCAGCTACTGACTTTAAAAGAAGCTTTTAAGAGAATTGAAGCTTTTGATACCTGGCCCAATAAACTGTTTGGTTTTTTCTTTACTGTAGATAGACGTCAATATAAAAATGTTTAATTGTTTGAATGCGAGCGGTTTCACTGCGAACCTTGTTTATGTTAGAAATAAGTTTTAATATTTTAAAAAATATATTTACAAAACAAGCTTTTAATGCATTGTCATTCAAACTATACGTGTATACAAAATTTAAACTTATTCGGTTGAAGATATCTGCTTCCAAATTGAGTTGCAAGATTCCACCCGTAAAAACATAGTTACATACATTGCAAGTTAAATAAAAGCTTGTAAAAACGTTGACTTTTTCCAACACGAACAAGGTTTATAGTTTGCCCGCTCACATTTGTAATGAATTCGTCAAACTATGATAGTTTTATAGGAAAATAGTTATGATTGTTGTTGTAATTGAGGTTTTTTATATTTTAAAGACTGATATAACCTGGTTTCTTCTATGTATAATTTATTAAATACCACGAGAAAAAAATGTATTCGAAATATCTAAGGAGATAGAGAATCGCACCTTCATTTATAACACAAATAATTAAACGGTTAGTAAATGTGTAATTTACATAAAGTCCGGAATTTTTTATTAAACATTTATTAGGAATTTTACTTTTTAATGTTTGGATTTTCTAAAATATGTAACTTAAAAGTCGTCCTGTATACATTTTCGTAATAATATACAATTTTTTGCATTATTTGTTCTAAATGTAAGTTGATGTACTTATGATTATAGAAATTAAGTAACTATCATGGAAGATAAATGGTGAAATAATAACAATATGAATAAAGAGGTATTCTTCAAACTATTATAAAAAGAAGAAACGCTAAATAAATGGAAATAAAAGTATTTATTAAATGTTATGTGTTTGTTTTATTCCATAAACCACTACGAAAGTTTGGATGTTTGTTATCTCTTCACGCCAAAACTACTAAACAAATCGGGCTAAAGTTTTGCCATAGAACTACCTCTGGACAGTTTTTATCCTATAAATAATTTCTATAATTTAAGGGATACTCTTATCATAATTATGATAGAAATAACCGTTTTCATAAGAACTACGCGTGCGAAGCCGCTGACAGAAACTAGTTTTACAATAAAGATAGAAAAATTAAGATAGCAACTGCATCTTTTCCATCGTATGCCAACGAGGTGTACAATTACTTAAGTATAGCACTTACAAAGGGCCACGTCCTGTAACTCCCCTATAAATTGTGGCAATTCTACGCTTCCTCCACTCCATACGAAGAAATGTCAATTGTTATTCCGCAGCCGAAGGGAAATGCCATTTGGAACTTCCAAGGCCCTTGGGAAGGCCCCATTCGCATCGAATTATGTGTATTCAAGCCTTCGGCGGCTGTGGGGCTTCTATTAATAGCACGCTTCATAAATTACTATCTGTCGCAAGATATGGCATTGTTCTTGACTTCGTGACAATCAAGGGAGTGCCACTAGATTAATTTTAGATAGCTGAACAATCCACATAGCGTCATTTAACCCTAAAGTACCTAAGCAGAGCTTGTGTTATGGTTAGGTACTAATAAATAATAAATAAATAAACTATTTAATTATCGTTTTCCCGCCTCGGGACACATGATCTGCAGATATTTGTTCCGGGTGTTCTGGGCATTTTCTATGTATGTATAATAAAAATATATTTATCTAAGTAAAGTCGAGACCCTAGGTCCGTGGGGTACTTACCGAGGTTCTTCGGGTTTTTAAAAAAATATCTGAGCGTCTGGTCGAAGCGACGCTTGACCCGAGAGCTGGTGAGTATCAGGCACAGCGCATCAGCATTGCCATACAGCGTGGCAATGCAGCCAGCGTCTTGGAGACGCTTCCAACTGGTATTGATATGGATCAGTTGAGCTACCTGTATATCGTTTGCAACAGTCTGCAGTTAGTTCAGTTGTTTCAATTGTAAATACTAGGTACTGTCATTTTCTTTGTGAATAAAGGCTTCTGCCATCTAAGTAAAGTAAGTATACAATGTCAGTTGTCTACTACCCATAACCCCAATGCTTAGTATGCAGCAAGATGATGCTGTGAATTGTCCAGCATTGTCTATTTATTTACATTTTCACAAACTTTCACCTATAAAGTATTAATACGACGACAACACGCTAAAAATAAGCATCCTTGGAATTGCAAGAATAGAAGCCAAGATCTTCGTTTTAATTAGGTTGTGAATGTTTCCGAATCAAATGAATTCCCTAAGTATATTAATACTCGAAAAAAATTCGAGACTTTTAAAAGCTTTTGTTGTTTGTTACGTTAAAAAAGTTAACAAAGAACAAAATTGTATCCGAAGAAATAAAGTCCATTTAGAATTTAACTACGTCACTCTGCCACAAAATGGATAGATTGCGACTCCCAGAACAGAATGTTCACTCTAGTTGTGGGTCGTTGACTGTTTTTGCGTTAACGAAACGAAACCGTTTTCTATAAACGGTCAACCGGTTAAAAAACGGGTTGACGTTTTTAACAGGTTTGTCGAAACGTTAACTGTATTGCACTAGTAGTGTTGACGCGTTAACGTCTAAAACGGTCAACTTGTGGCAAAACCTGTTGATGTTTTTAACTGGTTTGTCGAAACGTAAACTGTAGTGCCTTTACATTCCGGCATTTTGCAAATTGTTTTTTACTTTATTTACATTTGAACTACTTAGTATTATTTATTTACAATAAAACACTGTCCTTATTTGCCATAAATATCCTAAATTATCACTAACTTTCACTACCTATACATAATAAAATAATTATTAAACTTGCGCGCAAAAAAAGCGTTGACCTCAACGTGTCACCTAGTATAGACAAACTAATTAAACGAATGAAAACAATTTCCCTGTTTTTCTTGGTCAGTCAGAAGGCCGGCGTGCGGCGCACGGAGCGCTTAGCCCCCGGAATGAACAAACATACATTCATCTCTTTCACTCTCCAACAATCTTAAGCTGTTGACTACTGCGGCGTCTCGCTGGCTCGTGTACAACGTGTTTTACTTTTACCTAGCGGTTCGAAGCTCGTTCGTTCATTTTCGGATGGTGTTCGTTCGTAAGGTGTTTTTAGAGTTCAATCTTCCATGTAACTTGTCAACGAACGACCGTCAACGAACGAGATAGTATGTCAACGTCATAGTATGTCGTTGAATGAAATAATAAGTTGATTGAATGAACTTGTTTCGCGGAAAAGAGAAGACGGTTGATTCGTTTTGTCCGTCAACGAACGAGAATGTGTCAACGTCATAGTATGTCGTTCGTTGAATGAAATAATAAGTTGATTGAATCAACCTGTTTCGCGGAAAAGAGAAAACGGTTGATTCGTTAAATGTAGAAAAGCTGCTTTTTATAACAGTTCGTTGATTCAACGCTCACTACTAGTTCACTCTGGAGCCCTATTCTGCTAAACTAATCGTTCACTGTGACAATAGAGTTTATGGTTTTTTTTATGGTAACGTCGCAGAATCACCATCATAGACACATTGTCGTGTAGCATTTGCTATGTGGTGCCAGCTTAGAATTTGCACCACCCCTAGTCTTCCCGCGGGTGTCGTAAGAGGCGACTAAGGGATATCCACCGGGAGCGGGCAGCAGCGCCCCCTGCAGAACAATTCTACCACCGAACTGCGATCCCCAACCCGCATGCCCAGCGTGGGGATAACGGGCCATACCCCCAAGAGGTAACAGCTAATAAAGCGCTGATTAGGGGGAGGCCTGCGTTCAGCAGTGGACCAATATAGGCTGTTGAGGTGAGGTGGGGTGAGACACATTGTCGTATTCTACCTTCGATGAAAGAAACTACAGATGGAAATGACGCACGTCGAAAGTGTCGAGGTGGACACCAATCTATTTATTTATTTAAGGAAAACCAGCAGCACATACTAAAAATTAAAAAATAATTAAAAATAAAAACAGAAGTCTATTAAGGCGAATAGTAGGGTGGATAGTGGCACCACTACATATTTAATTTTATAATTACGTTATACAAAGGAATTATAAAAAAATCGGACCGCGCGTATACGATATCTATCATAAGCTTTTGTTAAATGTATCTTTAATAGTTTTGTACTGTATTATTTAGGCAGATACTTGTTTCAAGAGTTTAGTTCCTATTGGTGGCCACCAAGCTCTCCAAACAAGGTTTTTGATTGAATAACACAAAACAAAACTATTACAGATACATTTAAAAAAAGCTTATGATAGATATCGTCTACGCGCGGTCCGATTTCTTGATAGTTCCTTTGTATAACGTAATTATAAAATTAAATATGTAGTGGCGCCACTATCCACCCTACTATTCGCCTTAAGAGGTTTTCACGACTATGAGGAATAGTAGATACATAAAAAGTGTGAACAAGTGAAGTAAACAGATAACCTACAAGATTATAATCAATTTAGCACATACATAGCAAAAAAAAAAAAAAAAATTATCAAAAACCATTACATTAATTTCGCCATTGCTACATATTTTCATGGAGAGATCCATGCAAATATGTTGCACCGCACCCACTCATGTGGCATTTCTTTGATTTAGATCAAACGTCGTCCTTAGGGACGACGTGGCGATTCTGCGACATTAAATACCATTACCATAGTGAAATTGGTAGCAGAATTGGGCCTCTCGACAATTAGCCAAAGCTATCTTGCTGTCTCCTTTGCTTGCTACGACGGCTGTCTGGCTGACCCGTGTTTAAATGTAGCTGCGATGCAAACAGTCCCGATTAAATAGATCGAGCTGTTTTATGTGAGTGTGCGTTATCAGTAGTTGATCCTGGCATTTGTGTCTTAACAAAGTTGTTTATAGGTTAAATTTAAGCTTTTAATGTTTTAAAGTACTGTTAACCATTGTTTGTTAACTCAGTGTTGTGCTAATATTTTAATGTCTTGCTGAAGCAAATTTAAGTAGCTTGCAATTACTGAAAAACTGCCTACATAAACTCAATTCTAAAATCCTAGACATATATTTTTTTAAACAAAGAGTCGACAAAACTAAAGAAATGTGGGTATTTCACGACTGGTATCATCGGAGCAATAAGTTTGAAACTATTTTTGATTTAGAAAGCATTTCATCATTTCATTTGTATATTTTTGTTTTTTGTGAAATTCGTGCTGTTGCCTAGTTGTTTTGTGTCATTGTTAACAGTTTGTTAAGTTTTCATTCATATTCGTTCTTTGTTGACATAAAATATCTTGGATTCTAGAACCGAGTATAAATAAATAAATAAATAAATATAAATAATGCTGGACAATTCACACAGCATTATCTAGCCCCAAGCTAAGCAGAGCTAAGTATAGGTGTGCGTTTTACTTACTAATTCCATATTAACTCGTAGAACTATAATGGAATTACTCCACGATGTAGCAATATTACCAAATAATTAAGATTCACGAGGATAATTAATTAGTATAATAGGTATTTGACTAAGGCCATAATTTCATTAGAGAGCGCTCAGTGTAAATGTTTATCGCCTTTATTTATATCTTGCTAAAGTTTGTTATAATTAATAATGTTCTAAGAAGTTTTAAACTGAACTTAAAAACCATATAACTAACTAAAATACATTGTAGGTAGGTACATTTCTAAAAAAAACGGCCAAGTGCGAGTATTCTGGCACACGGAGGGTTTCGTCCATCAAACCTATATCTCAAACAAAACTAAAAACTCCAACTGTTTGGAGACCCCCTTAAATTTTACACTTTCTTTAATTTTTAGTAGGTATTTGTTGGGGTTAAAGTTGAACTGTTACTTACTTAAAGAAAGTTTTAAAGTTTCACCTATTAATGGTTCAAGAGATACACCCTAGAGCAAAAATAGGCAAAAAATCGTGTTCTTTGTATGGGAGTCCCCTTTAATTTTAATATTTTATTTCATTTTTAGTATTTGTTGTTACAGACAGACGGACAGACGGACAGACGGACAGACGGACAGACAGACAGACGGACAGACGGACAGACG
This sequence comes from Eupithecia subfuscata, assembly GCA_963564075.1. NCBI lineage: Eukaryota > Metazoa > Arthropoda > Insecta > Lepidoptera > Geometridae > Eupithecia > Eupithecia subfuscata. The sequence goes on along the minus strand of OY751103.1, from coordinate 9,591,660 downwards.
GACAGACGGACAGACGGACAGACGGACAGACGGACAGACGGACAGACGGACAGACGGACAGACGGACAGACGGACAGACGGACAGACGGACAGACGGACAGACGGACAGACGGACAGACGGACAGACGGACAGACGGACAGACGGACAGACGGACAGACGGACAGACGGACAGACGGACAGACGGACAGACGGACAGACGGACAGACGGACAGACGGACAGACGGACAGACGGACAGACGGACAGACGGACAGACGGACAGACGGACAGACGGACAGACGGACAGACGGACAGACGGACAGACGGACAGACGGACAGACGGACAGACGGACAGACGGACAGACGGACAGACGGACAGACGGACAGACGGACAGACGGACAGACGGACAGACGGACAGACGGACAGACGGACAGACGGACAGACGGACAGACGGACAGACGGACAGACGGACAGACGGACAGACGGACAGACGGACAGACGGACAGACGGACAGACGGACAGACGGACAGACGGACAGACGGACAGACGGACAGACGGACAGACGGACAGACGGACAGACGGACAGACGGACAGACGGACAGACGGACAGACGGACAGACGGACAGACGGACAGACGGACAGACGGACAGACGGACAGACGGACAGACGGACAGACGGACAGACGGACAGACGGACAGACGGACAGACGGACAGACGGACAGACGGACAGACGGACAGACGGACAGACGGACAGACGGACAGACGGACAGACGGACAGACGGACATACGGACAGACGGACAGACGGACAGACGGACGGACGGACAGACAGCGGAGGCCTAGTATACATTTTGAGAGGCATCGTTTTGTTCTGAGCTAACTGATCTATTTTCAAAACTTCTGAACTCCGTTACTGAATTTTCTATTACTCAATTTATAGCCAAAATATTCCATTTGAAGAAACTACTCGAACAAACTCTGTAAAGGAGACATGAAAAGCCATTTAATGAATAAAGGCTCCCCAGACAATTCAATCGTGACGTCACGGATGTCACATCGTTATTCTATTTCATCCAGCGGATTCATGGTTGACAAGCATTGGTAATAGTAATTTTGCCACGTATTTATCTTGCCAGAACCACAGAATAAATAATAACAGTACCTAATACAGAATCTCAAATATTGATAGAACTAATTGGATATCATGACAATCAAAATACTCGCTAGCCAAAACAAGGAAAAATATTTCTAATCGCTGCGAACTGGTTTTCTAAAGGCAATATTTGTCCTAGTTTATCCAGTTTCTCTTTTCAAAAAATATTAGTATCGTAGCCGAGAAAAGCATTTTCCCGTCTCTAATTAATTTATTGAAAGACTAGCTGACCCGCTCGCTATTTCATTCGCGTGGACTTTATGTTAAAAAACTTCTCGAAATCATCTGAAACCCTATATTTCAGCTGATTTCGAGGGTTTTAGAAATATCCGACTCTCACTCTCTCTGAATAGGTGTAAGTTTTCGAAATTCCTATAACTCATTTTAAGAGTTGTTTTGATAATTCCCGTAATTTTTTTTTGTTAATTTTTCACATTGGGTTAGAATGAAATCCAGTCAAACGTTATAAACTTGCCGTACGCTTGCCTGTTGTTACAAATTCCTAAAAAACATATTTTATTATTTTAGTAAGTATATACATTTATACAAAGTTTCAAACCAATCGGAGTCACATGAAACATCGGGAACTTTGACCGTTAGTCTAAAAGGGGTTTTATCCTGATTTAGAGATTTTTATTAGAAATCCTGAAACATGTGTTTTAAATTGTTGTCTATGCAGTTCATAAATAAAATTTCAGGAAAATAGCACAGGACGTTAAGAAGTTACTACCAATTCAATGCGGTACCAAACTACGAATCTCAAATATTATAAATTTAGTTTAATAACACAATTTATTGTATTTCAGGAATATTGTGAAAATTCCGAAACACGTGTTTAATTGTTTAGTATTTTCATTATTCTCAGCGAGTTTCAAGTAAATTGGGTAACTGGTAAAAAAGATCTATTCCTTTCTAATACCAAAAAACTAATACCAATGGTATTTGTTTATTGTCCTCATTAAATTCCATTCCTAACGAGTACCAAATTCGAAATCTTTAAATGAAATACAAAATCTATTCCCAACGAATACCAAAACAGAACTTTTGGTACAGTCACAGAAACAATTTATTTTGCTTTCAAATAATTTAATATTATGATCATAATTTATAACCTGTACAAATTCATTTCATTGCGGAATTTTTATCTACGAGTACCATAAGTGAATCACTTGCCAAAAAAAATGACCTGCAAAAAAGGGTGAGCTTGCTCCTATTGTTTGAAAATCCGAAACAATCAATCAACTCAAGCGCCGCTGTGCAAACGAAGCACCTTAAAATGTTTTATTGTTTTGGTGGAATAAACGTTAAGTCAATGAATTAAGGTCTGTTTTTTCTTATAATAATTATGTCCTTGCATAAATTATAGTATTACCTGCCCTGATTTTGAGGGATGTTTTGTCAATTCCTCAGTACTATTCCCTAGGGTGGCACGCGAGGAGTAGGTTACTAGAAACTCACTGAAAGTGATATAAGTTTTTTAATAATTGTAATTTTATGGTGTTTTAATTTTATAGTTATCTAAATGTTCCTATATTCGTAAAATATCGTTTGTTTAATTTATATGTAAGTATATTATGTATTATGTATTATGTATGGTTCAATTTTTTAAAAGATTTAATTTGCAGGTAACTAATTTGTCATGTCCATTGTCCGATTTAGATACTAATGTATTTCTTTTCTTAGAAATGTCTGATGAAGCTCGGCCATCCACATGTTCGGGAATCACTGGACGATAAACATTCATTTATAAAAAGAAACGATGGCTTGGTTCTACTAAAATCTGGTTCATCAATCATCATCAACAGCCTGTAGTGGTCCACTACTGGACGCAAGCCAAGCCTCCCCCTGATAAGCGCCTTATTGGCTTTTATAAAATCTGGTTATCAATACACAAAAAAAGAGAGAATAAAAATGGAATAAAAATGTTTCGATAAGACTGATTTTGTATTAATAAACACTACTTTGAATCACTTGAGCATTTTTATTACTGACTGTACCTCATACCATTTATTTTGTTTTGGTATTCGTTTGTGAGTGGTATTCGTTAGGAATAGAATTTAATGAGGACAAAAAACAAATACCATTTGGTATTACTTTTTTGGTATTAGAAAGGAATAGATCGTAAAAAAGTTACAATAAAACCTCAAAAACTTCGTCTCCTTTTTTTTTAGGTTAAAGAAATCAAATAATATCGCAAAAATTTTCGACTTCGACCGGACTTGAACCCGTATCCTTCTCTCAGTACGGGAATGTGCTAACCAACGACACCACGAAGTCAAGTGACGTAGGAGTCGAAATTCTACGGACTCTAGCGCCGCCGATGCGCGTCGAAGTCGAAAAGTTTTGCGATATTATTTGATTTCTTAGAAATTAGAAACTAGCCGGAGTGTGAGGCTTACGCACTATAGTAACAAAATCTTTAGGTTATAAAGTTACAAAAAACACCAAAAAAACTTCCAACCAGCGTTTTCACTCCCATATGGGTGGAATTTACAAAAAATCCCTTCTTAGCGGGAGGTTGTGGAGTAAAAGGTCCTTCCCTCCAAATTTCAGCTTTCTAGCTTTAGCGGCTTGAGCTGGGCGAAATTGCCAGAAAATCGCTTGTTCTTTTATATATTAAGATCACTGTAGTGGAATTTAATTTGAGCCAAATTAAACTAACGCGTGAGGGTTTTCAGCCCCAGCATGAGAATGCGAGGGAATTAAATTACTGAGGGGGTGAGAAGCCACCTACCTACAAATGCTGCTTATACAATGGTTGCAGTAGTATAAATGCGATGCCAAAAAACAGGGTAGATTTGGGTAGATTGGTGCCTTGCCTTTGTAAGGAATAAAAAATAATAATGCTGAACATCGATGCGTTATCTAATCTAATGTATCTCTCAAAATGTCTGTCGGTCGTACTCATTTGTCCTAAGGCGGGAAGCGATCCCGCAACTTCTTGAGTCACAGACGGATTTTCGCTCGCTGCACCACTGAGGTCGTCAAATGGATGACAAAATTTTGCTATGTAGAATTGTAGAGACTTTAATATAAAGTGGAATTTGTTTGAATAGATATTTTGTTCCTTCTTTACGCAAAAACCGACCGGATGGAGTAAACATTTTAAAAGGTTCTGAAAAGTCCGGGATTTTGTAATTCGAATATTGGTAGAGTTGTTCTATCTCACGAAATCCGTTTACTTACCTCACTACGAACAACTTTGCGCTTAGTTGTCATGCTGACGGGTACTTGCTACCAAAATCTGACGTGAATACAATGAGCACTAGTGACCCGGACCGCGTCTCGGGCGAGACTGATTGCTTCTGAGCTTACGCACACTGAAACAGTATGTACATGCATTCACTATGACATACATAGCCCAACGGACTTCGTGAGATAGAACAACTCTACTCGAGGAGTTGGGCGGGACACATCGACAGGCGAATGACACCTAGAGCATTTCCCTACTGCAACACAGTTTTTAAAACTACCACAGGAGGCAGAGATGCCCAGAATTATGTTCGAGCGAGCGCGATGACAGATTAGTGGCCGCAGCTAACACAATGGATTTGCGGAAAATTCGACTAAAACAGTGCGTCTACAACAATTCGACTAAAACAGTTCGAATAAAACACAATTCGACTAACAACAATTCGAATTGTGTTTAGTCGAACTGTTTTAGTCGAATTGTTTTAGACGAATTGTTTTAGTCGAATTTTCCGTAGACGAACACATGACCGTGGTGGATGGAAAAACTTGAAAAAAGAGACCATTATGTCTTCCAAAGTTTTTACCAGCTGGATTTTATAATACAGCTGTATTAACAGCAGTAAAATAAAAACCAGCTGCAAACGATGGTACTGGGTATAAGAAACCACGGTTTCTGGTAACATCTATACTATAATGTTATAAAGAGGAAAGACTTGATTCTTTGTTTGTTTGTGTGTATTGAATAGGCTCCGAAACAACTGGACCGATTTGAAAAATTCTTTCACCGTTAGGAAGCTTACTTTTCAGAGAGTGACCATATTTTATCCCGTAATTCCCACGGGAACGGGAACTACGCTGGTGAAACCACGAGGCGATCGTCTAGTTATATATATAGCTATAAAGCTTTCATAATGACGTTAGTTCAGCATGTTCACGCAAATAAACGCAAGCCCGTGAAATGTAATAAATAATTTGAATATTCATGCCGTACAGTGCGCGTCTGTGAATGTCATATCTTAACCGATAGAAAATACGACTTCGAAGTAAATATGTTAATGATGCAGGGAATAACCATGTGCAGCATCTTAACGATCCTCTCGAGTCATCTGTGGATATCTGATGGAGAGAACTGATCTATATTATGTGGAGCTTTAGTTCAGTTCAGTTCAGTTTTAGAAACCAATATATTTTGGTAAACTGAAACATTTAGATATGAAAATTAACAAAACTGATAACAATAACAGACAACAGCAAGGTAGCACGGTAACAACTAAAAACGAAATCTTCAACAACGCCTAATTGCACACGTGCAGCAAAAAACGTTCAAAAACGGACAAGAGGCGTATTAAATGATGAATGAGCTTCCAGTCCCAACCAAAAATTGTTTCGAATTTGTGCAATTTTCTGCGATACAGTGTCGTAAAATATTAGGCACCAATATTTCTTAAGGCGCTACCCCGACCCAAATCAGTGCCACCACCTATTTTATTTAATTATTCTGTTAAACGAAGGAATTTTAAAAAATCGATTGGCCAGTTTGTGTTCCTTTTATTTATTTATTAAAAAAAAGCTTATGATAGGAAGCACAAACTGGCCAATCGATTTTTAAAATTTCCTTCGTTTAACAGAATAATTAAATAAAATAGGTGTTGGCACTGATTTGGGTCGGGGTAGCGCCTTAATGAGATTTTAAAACCCCTTATTTGACAAACAAATCTTGGATTCCTAAACCGAATACAGGGTGTGTTTTCTTGTCTTGATTTTTGATAATGGGTAATCTGTCAGTCCCAAGTAATACTTGGGACTAACAGTTGACAAGATTACCATAAAGCTAATCCATAAGCTACCACGCTTCATAAAATACGCCATAGCAACGGCAGTAAGCTGTAGGTAACGATGTAAGCAAACTTACATTTGTGAAAGCTGATCAGTATTCAAGTACAAACTACGGGCAATAGTTACGTAATGACATTAATATTCATAACCTCCATTTACTGATACACTGGCGTTTACTGGCTTTGATATTCATTAGAATCGGGGAAGATCAAAATCTACGTTAATTTGGAATGATTCGTTGCGCTGATTCAAGTAGGTACTCAGCATCATCATCATCAATCTATATTAGTCCACTGCTGGACATAGGCCTCCCCTAATGAAAGCCATAGCGCTCTGTCTTCAGCTTGCCGCATCCAGCATCTGCCTGCAGTCTTTCGCAGATCGTCATCCCACCTGGTTGGAGGGCGTCATACGTTTGCCTAGTCGCGGTCTCCACTCAAGAACACATTTACCCCGGCGGTTGTCGGTTCTTCGCGAGATATGGCCGGCCCACTGCCATTTTAGCTTGCTAATTCTTTGGTTCTCTGTCGGATGTATTAGTTACGAATCCTATCCTTCAGAGAGACTCCGAGCGTGGCTCTTTCCATAGCTCGCTGAGCGACTTTGAACTGGTGGACCAGCCCTACCGTGAGTGTCCACGTCTCAGCTCCGTAGGTCATGACGGGTAGGACGCACTTACTTTCGTTTTCAATCATTGCGGTATGGATGACGAGAAGACTCGACGTAATTTTCCAAACGCTGACCAGCCAAGTTGGTACTACGAGTACTTATAATCCTCGCACGTCACCTCATGAAACAAACAATTGACTGTTTCTGATAAAGCGCTCTTGAAAAAGTATTTTTTTTTTCCTGGCAGCCAGTATTTTACAAGCATTTATTTAACTTGCAATATCTATACTTCTATACTAATATTATAAAGAGGAAAGATTTGATTGTTTGTTTGTTTGTTTGTATTGAATAGGCTCCTAAACTACTGGACCGATTTGAAAAATTCTGTCACTGTTAGGAAGCTTACTTTTCAGGGAGTGACATAGGCTATATTTTATCCCGGAATTCCCTCGAGAACGGGAACTACGCGGGTGAAACCGCGAGGCGATCGTCTTTTTGTATGTAATATGTTTGTACGGGTGGAATCTCTCAACTCAATTTTAAATAGATTGAGCTGAAATTTTGTATACACGTTTCGTTTGGATGACAATGCAATAAAAGCTTGTTTTCAAAAAAGGTTTTTTAAAACATTAAAACTTATTTATCACTCAGCCTCTTCATGGCTTTCGCATACCACAAGAAGTAGAATAATAATTCTCCCGGCGACGGGGCTATAAACATAAGTTCGTAAATTTCAAAACAAATTGAATATAAATTAAGTGTTTTTTTGGCTTGTCTTACAAACTGATCCCAAGTACCCAGATCTGCGTGTTTCTCTTCAAACCACAGGGGCTCTGCTCAATCATCGTTGGTGTAAAAATGTTAAAATATTTTTTCTACCCTAAAACTTGGGAGTTTCATTTTACTACACAAAAGCTCCAGACCACAACAACCTTATCCTTTCTGTCTTACAGTTGAGTTTATATTATCAACTTATTTTTGTGGTTCAAGCCTTGGGAATTGAATGTGCGCGTAAATTCGACAAGATTCTTGAGATAAGGCCAGCTTTTCTGTTGCCTGAGCTTATGGATGGTATTTACGATTTTTTTCCACCTTCGTAAAATTTACAATATTTCATCGAGTAGAGGCTTAATTCTACTAATACGTAAGGTACATTTTTGCGAAGCCTGATTAGGGAACACGACTTTATCATAGAAGTAATAATTTTATTGCTTGAATAAACTCAAAACCATCTTGAAATTAATTAATATTAAAATTTTTGGCAGCGCTTATCGATAACATTCTTATGAGACTATTTTTAAATTATCCTCTATACAATAGCAAAAGAATCATCAAAATCGGTCCACAATTGGTATAGAGGATAATTTCAAAATAGTCTCATACATAAGAATGTTATCGCCGAGGGCCGACTTAAAAAACCGTCTCAGTTGTAACGAAGTAATCCGCGGACATACCTACATAAAACATATACAGGGTTACTGGTTATTCGCTGACGCTACGTGAACTGCAGGTTCTGCCCATCACTACGAACACGTTAGTGAAGACGACAGGTCTTAATTCTTATTTTTTTTAATCGTGTCACATGCAAAATAATGTCCAAAACCTAATGAATTACGAAATATCAATCTCGCACTCCTATTTAAATTCACATCATCATCATTGCCTTATTTTACATCTGCACAAGATGATTAAAGTGGCATTAGCCTGGCTGGGAGACAGCCGAACACAGAGACACTCACTGATAATTCAGGGCAGTGCTGTTTTTAGGTTTAGTTTCAAAGAAAACCCCTATAATGAACGATTTTTGAATGAAGGCGGGAACATACTTATATCATTCCCTTTCCGTCAATTTTAAGAATTGAAACCAGGCGTCTTCACGGACGTATTCATATCTAGTCTATGTTTATATCTACCTCTAGTTAACATAGTGTCAGTGAATTACCAATAACCCTGTATACTTAGCCGAACATAAAACCTCCTCCTTTTTTAAAGTACTTTAAAAAGGATTAAAAATGGCCTTCTCAAAAAGTTTATGGACGCTTAAATACGTCGGCTTACGTAACTCACAGATATTCATTTATCAAAAGTACCTACATTTATAGCATCTTCAATATACAGGGACACTCGCTCACGAACACCGTATGTGTTCGTCGAGACTTCCTATAATCCGCACTGCAATCGGATCACGCTTGGCACAGTTATATCAAGGTAATATTATCCTATAAGTAATCCGACTTCATACAAACGGGCGAAACGCGAGCTATACCTACGCGCCTCGATCTCGGCATGCGCTCAGCATGCAGACAGTCGCGGCTGTGGCGCAGTGACGAACGGATGGTGTGATGCTTTTTTAACAATAACCGCGCGATTTTTCTCTAAAAATAAGTTCAAGTACATATTTAATAAAGTAGCTGCAGGTATCTATAACCAAGTAAAAGATATTCCTTTTTCTCCAAAAAAATCTCCTAAAATTTAATAATAAAGCATTTTGTAGGTACGTCTCAGTCGAGGCGCAAATATTTTTCCGTCGCAAATTTATAGGTAAGACCGATTTGTTATTCAAACATAAACAGGTTTTTTAATTAAATCTACCAATCAAAAAACAACACGCATTTTTATTGAACACTTCCCATTCAATTCACAAAGTATTTTATTTGTTTATATAAAAAAAGTACCTTCCTATATATACAATCACAAAACTAAATGGAAACACAAAGTAGGCAAATGTAATTAAAATGGTGGAGGCTACTTATTCATATAATAGAGATTGAACTTCACTTGTTAAGTTCTTTTAATCACCTATTATATTTCATAGTTCCATTAGTAGAAGATAATTTTACACAGGTAGATGTTTAGAGTCTAACTATCTGCTTAAGTGTTTGGTATTTCAGAGCAGTTATCTTTTCTGCTTAATTTGTAGCAGATTTTATAAATATAAAACAAATAGGTGTTTTTAGATTATTATCGTACGAGTATGTCGATAACTATAACACAAAATATTAAATCAAAAATAATGATGTAAGTACTTAACTTCTTATCAGTCAATACAATCATAACTTCTTATGCATAAAGTATTAATGAAGTCTCTGTTACCATTGTATATCAGCCGACCTAGCAAAAAATTTCCAATGAAATTGGATGGTTATAATTTGGGCAAAGGCTTGCGAGCTCTGTGTCTAGCCAGTTCTGTGCCTTCCTCGATGGAAGGCCAGCAGCGTGTGCGCTCCACGTTGCAGCATGCCGCTGCAATGTGCGCCGAAAGTTGCAATGCCCCGATTCCGCTTGCTCTCGTAACAGTGTACCGAGCATTACTTTGCGACTATGCTCGCTTATGCCGACGTTAATCGGACGACCAATAAATTACTACTAATTTCACTTCATAAGTTACTCGGGGCAGACATCATTATAATCTAGTAAACATTAACTTTTTTTTTTTTTTTTTTTGTAAAATGTGGTAAGTATAGTCATATTTGGTTGCTCGCGAGCTGCTGCAGAGGTTTATAATAATGCTGATATATAGAGGTATATAACAATTTAATAACGCTAGTTTTTTAGTTAATTTATCCAAAGAAAAATCATATGATATCAATTATTGATGAAATCTAGAACTGTTTAAGGGTCCCTTGCAAAACTGTATTAAGGTACACTCGGCCGCTGCTTACGAGTATAAACTTCTTATAAGAGGCGAGATAATGTGTTCGTCAGAACCAATTTTGTGGCAAGGAGCCGATCGGTGACTTGACTACATACTAAGTGAACAATATTATAAATCACCTTTTTGGAATTGTTCTGTTAAAATATATTTCTACCACAGCTATGATTGGGGCATTTAAATAATCGATATAATCAATAATGTTATTTTGCTATCAATAATTCCACCATAGCTTATAACCTTCTTATAACTAGTGTTTTAAGGTCCTTCAGAAAAGGAAGCAATCATGACATCTAAATTTTATGACTACGATTATAGTGATTGCTGAGAAACAGGTCGCAGTGAAAACGCTTCCCGGAGACAATCGCAGCCCTCTAAGGGTCTCTAAGTCTATGAAAACTTTGTATAAGTATGTGGTTTTGGATACCATCGATTCAATAGAGGGAACTAAGCCTGAGAAGGCTAGTTAGGGATTACAATCATTCCTGTTGATTGTTCGTTATTAATTTTGGTAAACACTTTAGAATAATTTGAGAAAGGCGAAACAGTAAACGCGAAAACCGAATCGGGGTTCCATTCAACAAAAGTGTCACATTTGGCGTTGGAGCGAGATGCGCTACGATCAATATAAGGTAGACCAAAGTGATGTACTGAGTGAACTACCAAACTTAATACAGTCGTGTGAGTTTCGTTCCAATTCAGTGTCTGGGTTAATTTTTCCCATTTCTATTCTATTAGCTTATTGCCGTAGTCTTAACTGTAAGCATTAGTTTTGCGCAATGTTATGGGCATACTCTTAGGGCCTAGAAAAAAAACCGCTTGTTAAAAGTTATTAATGTGAAATTGTAGGTCCCATTATATTTGATCGAAGGTCCCATTCTTTCCAGTGACCATTTGCGCCCATGCCAGTGCAAGCAGCACCCCGATAGTCATCAGTAAACATTTAATGGGTCATTAGTGGATGTTAGAAATTAAGGATTTCTTAGTCTTTGTAATATTATCCATCCTGTCACCAGCATAAATCTAATTTTTGTTGTTATCAGTTAATTATTATTATTGTTTTGTAATGATGGCCATTAATATTATTTTGAAGCGCGAATTTTTTTTTTTTTTTTTTTTCTTCAATACCATTGTGTAAAATTTGTGCAAAACTCGGATCGTGGTAATTTCAAATATTTTTGTGACAACTCTAAAATGGTTCACGTTTTTCCTCAGGTAAGGCTAAACTCAATATGTCTGATGAGGTATTAGATATGAAGCCTTAAAACTTGCAGCTTGCATGTTTGTTTAGGTTCAAGTGTATTTTGTTTATAATAAATAATTAAATCGTTTTATTGTTTCAGTAAATTGTTACTAAAGCATTTTTCATAGTTGGCTACTATCATCTAAATATGAGACTGAACTGTAGATTCTAGTCGAAACCTTAATACTTTCATGGCCCACGACCCACATGTCCAGGTCCAGCGCGCCGTGAGACGGCTGCGGCGCGTCCCTTCGGGTCGCACCACCGAGGCTGGGCAGTGAATGCGATATAATATAACTAACACTTTTATGGCCCACGCAACACATGTCCATCTCCATCGCCGTAAGGCGGCGGCGGCGCGCCCCTGCGGATCGCACCGCTAAGACTGGGCAGTGAATGCGTCACTCAAATGGCCCATGAGATACATGTTCGCCTCCATCGCCGCCGTTAGGCGACCGACGGCGCCCGGTGCGCGGGGCGGCGGCGGCAAGGCGGCGGCGGCGCGCGCTTTTGCAGGTCGCACCTCCGAGGCTGGGCAGTGAATGCGTTAACTAAAAAGTTCTCTTTAATAATTTTGATGAATGATACCTACCAATAAGTATGGATCCTTGTGATCATTGTTGTACACGAAGATAGCCTTGTTTTGAAGATTACAAGAGGTCGCATAATCTTCAATTTTGATTGTGTTCTTAAGAACTTTCAAATTATTTTAAATGACCCATAAGTTTATTTTAAAACTTATGGGTACTGTTAGGGTTAGGTGTCAACATTGTTGGTTATTATGATTGTAATGTATGGTGCTAGCAGTAATCATTTTACACTATGATATTGCACCAAAATGTACTAAATTCTTTATTGTTATTTTAAGTGATAGACTTATCAACTTGAGCTAGGATATCTTTAGGCATGTATGACTGAGTATTATTGCTAGTCAGCGAAAATTGGTAACCGTTCAAATCGGTGTTTAAAACAAATTGTTCTATATATGTTTATAGATAACCAACAGTTTTATTAATGCCTTCATGTAGTACCTGATCTACTGTCGCAGTGGAGGACGTCGGTTCGTATTCGGTCGGTTGTGTTGCGCTGACGCTGACGGCGGCGCTTGAGTTTGATTTCGACTGGTACGTACTCTGTGCCTGGCGGTGCGCCATGTACTTACCTGTACCTCCCCCCCCCCCCCTTTGTTCACCGCGGGTTAACGCGGAGGGCGTCCCGTTTGAAGCTTGCGGGGTGGGTTTTGACGACCCTTTGTTTTTCAATTGCTTTAGCAGTTTAGATTTTTCTGACAATTTTGAGCCAAAACGGGTGTCATCTCGAGTTTCGTCTTGAATGATGTTCAGGGACGATTTATCTAGATATTGGCCTATTGCGCGTTTTCGTCTCGATTGAATGTTCGTTTCGTCATCTGAGTGTATATTCTTACCGTAAACAACTGGAATCTCTTCAGTTGAGTCACCTAGTGCACGACTACATGCACAACATATTATCAAGACAGGATTACCAATTTTGACATGGTGTCCGTCAATATCCCAGTATCAGTTTCGATGGTTTCTAGATTTTTCATAATCGGGGATACAATATAATTTATTATATTATTATTATTTTATACCTGCTTCATGATCTATAGAGATATTAGCAAATAGGAGCTCATTAATTAATTTGGCTTCGATTTCTGTAAAGAATAACCCAATTCCACTTCAAAATTTTTGCGGGTAGTGCAAAATGTTTTTATCAATTCAATCTTAGGAAATATTGAGTTTTATGAATATTGAACTCAATGATATGCGGAGTAGTTTAGTTGACTACCTACATGCTTTATGATTATGACCTTCGTGGATGACCTACAGTCAAACCTCCAGGTATTTTACTGACAATTTTTTGTCATCGAAACAACATTAGGTACGAAATTGTGTGTTCTAGGGATGTAAAATCCAATGGTACGCAAAGTTGATGACTTCCTACTTACTTGCTTTATGGTCTCTGTGAATGACCTACAGACAAACCGCTAGGTTTTTAACTGGAACCTAAGCATCTTTACATTTTTATGAGTTCTTGTGATGTACAAACCCTTGATGTGCAAATTAGATGTTTATTTGCGCTATTATAACCTTCGTGAGTGACCTACAGTCAAACCCCCAGGTGTTTAGGTTTAGCTCATCCTGTCTAGCCTTCGTGAAGTACCTGCAGTAAATCCTCCAGGCAGACTTTAAGATGGTCGGGTATGGTTGAATTGTAAAGAATACAACATCTAGATTATTCTAGCTAGATATTCTAGGTATTTGTTTTATAACCTTTGTGAGTGACCTACAGTCAAACCCCCAGGTGTTTGGCACATCCTGTCTAGCCTTCGTGAAGTACCTGCAGTAAATCCTCCAGGCAGACTTTAAGATGGTATGGTATGATTGAATTGTAAAGAATACAACATCTAGATTATTCTGGATAGTCTACTTGCTTTTCTAACCTTCGTGGGTGACCTACAGTCAAACCCCAAGGTTTTAACTCATCATGTCTAGCCTTCGTGGAGTACCTACAGTAAACCCTCCAGGCAGACTTTATGATGGTATGGTATGGTTAAATTCTAAAGATTTGCAACATCTAGTCATGAATTCAAAAATAAACTTACCTTCATTGTTCGAGAATTCAATAATTCGACGATATCAACTCACTTGTTTTTGTTCAAGCTTTTTGATTTCTACTTGATACCGCTGAATTGCTTTGGTTTTCACTTTTCCTTTTGTAATTTTTTGTAGATTCACAAAATGTATTGCGTAAAAGAAATTTTGTAGTGTGCTTATGCTACCGCGCACGGAAAAAGAATGACATTCTGCTGGCGTGGTAGGGATGGGACGGTGTTTTAGAGTTGTGCATCGATTTAAATCGATTCTCTGAAACGTGCGTGCTACCGAATGGATCAAGTAACTACCTGTGTAAAATTATCTTCTACTAATGGAACTATGAAATATAATAAAGACTGTCCGCCAACTACGTAACAACACTCGACAAATACATAAACCGCGGTCGTGCCTTGCGAATAAAAACGAACTGAATTTACTGAGGAACAGTATGTACCTATCTGTCACCGTAAGATATCCGTAATATTATAAATAAAAATCCTGGTCACTTTATAATTTTACGTAAAATAATCAACAGGGTCTAGGGCTTACAATCTAAATCATTTAAACACGTAAATTTATGATTTTACGAGGCCTATCCGTAAAATATGGCGCTATGGCGTTCATTAGGGGAGGCCTATGTCCAGCAGTGGACTAATATAGGCTGATGATGATGATGATGATCCGTAAAATAATGAACTAGTGGGTGACGGATCGCATGACACCCGTTGATTGGCAGCATAGTAAAGGAAAACCGTGATTGGTTCACAGGTTTGTTCGTTTATTATGTTACTAGACGATCGCCTCGCGGTTTCACCTGCGTAGTTCCCGTGGGAATTCCAGAATAAAATATAGCCTATGTCACTCCCTGAAAAGTAAGCTTCCTAACGGTGAAAGAATTTTTCAAATCGGTCCAGTAGTTTTGGAGCCTATTCAATACAAACAAACAAACAAACAATTAAATCTTTCCTCTTTATAAGATTAGTTTAGATATATAGATAAGCTTAGAAAAATTATAACGTGTTTGAATGCGTTAAATTGTAAGAGCTACAGTTGATATTTTTCCGGAAAACTGTAAATTGACTAGGATATTTAAGCCAAAAATGAATTTGCGGTGAAAACCTGTGATGCGAAACAGCGCTACACCATTTTAAACGGTTCTTACAATCTGACGGTGACATATCTACAACAGATCTCTATATCCCAGCCCTTGTAATCCTCCCGCGCGGGGATATTTTTTATGCCTACAAAAAGTACGTGACACGCCGTGAGCTGAAATAAGTTGCAGGTAATATAAATCCTTCTAACTATAATAACATGTAATCAATCACACTCATATCATAAATTTAAATGCTTAAATGTTGGATGAATGGGCGGATGAGCGTTTCTTACTTATTCACGTCAAAACTACACAACGGATCGGTCTGAAACTTATGTGAGACTAAACCTGGAATAACACATATTGACGTGACAACGTCTTATAATTCGATAGAGCCAGCTGCACGCACGAAAAAACACGACGTCATGCGGCGTTACCTTGTCATGCGGCGTTACCTCGTCATGCGGTGTTACCTCGCTCTGAGGCGTTCCATGTAAGGCTTAAAGTGCAAGCGAGAGCGCTCGACATCCGTCTCTCTCCTACTTGAGTGAGCGATGCGTCTGCGTTGTCACGTTCAACTATCGTCAGTATACCGACTTTACAGACAACCAATTTATTTTTTTATCTGTAAATATGGTTCGTTCTCCCGGCGCTTACTCAGCAACTGGCCTGTGTTACAACTACACGCAAACACTCGCTCACAGTTATATTATCACAGTTATATACAACTAGCTTCTGCCCGCGGCTTCGCATGCGTTTTTTCTACGGACACGTTCAAAGGTAATTTCTATCCCATGGGAACTGATTTATGGGATAAAAAGTAGCCTATATTTGATTCCAGGCATAGAGCTACACCACTACTGGTGCAAAATTTCAGCTCAATCTGTTCAGTAGTTTTGGCGTGAAGACGTAACAACGTCCATCCATCTATACATCCATCCATCCATCTATCCATCCAAACTTTCGCATTTATAATACTAGTGTGATATTATATGTTATATTATATAGTGTGATGTGATGTGATTATGTGCAATAATTTATGTAAAAAATATTACCTACTTTAAATAATAATAATAATTATTATAACGAACAAACACGAGGGCATTGCTGTAGTCTTTTAGTCAATAAATCACACTAAAGTAAGTCGTAGCAAGCGCGCGTAACACGAACGCGCCGGTCCAACTATGACTGAGGTGGGTGGACCTAATTGCACCTAATTTGAGCCTTCCACTTTCGAGAAGCTAGTAACTTATCTCCCTATTTTTCAACCGACGAAAAACGGAGGAGGTTCTCAAGTCGACGCGTATATTTTTTTTTATGTATGACCACGCGATAACTTTTTACAGAGTAAAAGAGTCCGGTTTCGACAATTCTTTTTTTATTGAAAAAGGTATACCCCGAAGGTAGTCCCATTCAAATTTGAAAAAAAAAAATACAACCTTAAGTGTAGGAAAACGGGATGATTGATTGTTCACTCACTGATTGTAATGTTTGACCACGCATAACTTTTTACAGATTTGTCTGATTTTGATAATTCTTTTTTTATTGGATAGGGTATAGGGTGGCGAATTTTAACTAGATGTCGCCACTAGAAGAATTTGAAGTCATTTTATCGTTTTTTAAAACACGCCAAATTATACTTGGCTTATAAAGGCCACTTTCATCCCGGAAACAACGCATGCGAAGCCCCTGGCAGAAACTAGTAATAAAATAAGTTTGTTGAAAAATTGTGGTCTATTTCTCTCAACTCATTCTTGAGCCCTACGAATGTCCGGCATCTATTCTCATTATACCCGGCTCTGTGCCCTTTGGCTCGGATTACAGATAGCGCCGTAAATCGTGTAATCTTTACGAGTAATGTGTGAAAATGTCTGAAGAAACTAAATCGCGCGAAAGAGATATATTGATACTCTTGTAAGGTGACTTGGGTGACGAAGTCCGAACCGAGTATTGTTATTGTGGGTTCAAAAATGCAGTTAATAAGATCTAAGTAGGTAACAAGAACCAAATTTGGGGGGGGGGGGGGGGCTCCCCCCCTCCGCGACAGATTTTCACGAAACATGGCAAAGAACACTCGGGATAAAATTATCTATGACACAAAAAAATAAACGAAAATCGGTTCATCCGTTTGGGAGCTACGATACCACATACAGAGACAGAGACGTTAAACTTATAACACCCCTCTCTTTTTGCGTCGGGGGTTAAAAAGTGTTCTGTAAGAAATTATAGTTCGTATGAACTATACACTAGCCAAACACGATAATAGAATGTAGGAATCTAAACAAACCGCCCATACTTATAATTTTAAAATTTATTTATTTTATGAATAATTTTTTTATATTTTTTTTTTAATTTTTTTAAATTTATTTAAATAGCTTATAGCCAATTCTGTTGCCGAATCTCTTTATACGCAATTTAGATTACTTGTCGATTTGAGATCCTTCCTTCAATAAATATTGTTTACAATATATGTACATCTGTAACTCGAAGCAAAGCAAGTGAGTTTTAGTTATCAGTGTCGTGGTTTGTTTATGAACATTTTAAATCGAGTTTGGCTAGTGTATCGGTTGTGTTTTTGTCGAGTATGATCCTACCTACCAACATATTCGTACTCCGTAGCACTTTTCTCTTGGAGTTGTATCGTTCAACCAGAAACCTTTTTAGATTTCTATGTATTTTGACACAAAGTTGCTAGAGAGTGAGCCATAAGGCCACGGAGGCACTGCAGAATGTTTGCTTGGATGGTAGATGAGAAAACAAACGAACGGAACCGGCCACACTGCAGGCGTCTAACTTAGCTCGACCTCTGTGGCGCAGCGGACGAAGGTCCGCCTGCGATGCAGGAGGTTGCGGGTTCGATTCCCGCCTCGGGACTAATGTTTGTACGATCTGCAGATATTTGTTCAGGGTGTTCTGGATGTTTTCTATATATAATAAAAAATATCTATTTAATTATTTCATTTTATGTCGTGTATTGTATTATGTATGTCTATCAGTTATCTAGTACCCATAACACAAGTTCTGCTTAGCTTAGGGCTAGATAATGCTGTGTGAATTGTCCAGCATTATATATATTTTTTATTTTAGCTAGTCGCCTGGATGTAGCGTGGCGATGTCAGTTTTTCGATTTTGAACTCACCAGGCGCCTAGCCACCATAGAAATAAGCTCAAGCGAAGCAACCTAGACGCTTATACATATGAAGCACAAGATACATTGGAAGCTCTTATTTTAAATTTTAGTTTTAAGTTATGTTGAGTTAGATATGTAGACTTAAGCGGTTTGTCCTGTAAAGTTGTTTGAATAAATAAATTGAAATTGAAATAAATTGAAATTGAAATAAATTGAAATTATATTAACCGTTTTGCAGTGCGGCCCTTTCCTAACACTTCACTACCTACTTTACTTCACATAAGTATAATAGGTACCTAGAAGCCTAAGCGTGTGACCGAAAAAGGCCGGCACTAAAGTAGACGAAAAATAGACAGCCGGAAATTATTTGTTCAGTGTCTGGGTCATGCTATTATTTAGGCGACACGTCGAAGGTGACCCATTTATTATGTGATGACAGCCGCTACTTTATTGTTATTAGGTTCGCCTGCAGATCAACATTTTTTCAAAGTGAATTTTGGTTCTATCATTGTTTAACTGACATAACTCGCGTATAAAAATCGTCAAAGTTCTTACCTTCTCTAAAACCACGTGACAAAGATGCACAGAACGTAATTCTTAGGCCAAATTGGTACCTTCTGGACAGTCGCGTCGATTATTCACTTTAAGGTTTTGTTTCAAACATTAAATGAGGGAGACAGAGCTATACGAAGCTGTACCTATCTACGACGACCAATGTGGCGCGGCCAAGGTCCCCCTACGACGCAGGAGGTTGGGAGTTCGATTCCCGCCTTGGGACAAATGTTTGTACGATCTGCAAATAATTGTTCCGGGCGTCTGGGTATTTACTATGTATAGTAAAAAAATCTGTCTATGTAATGAATAATTACATAGACGGGGGGGGGGGGGGACTCCCGAGTTTCTAAGGTGGTGATGTATTATGCAACTCGGGAGCGTCCCTCCCCCGTCCCGTCTCTTGCCCCCCGCACGATTGCCCTGTAAAAACCACATCAAAACGTCTTAGTCGAACGAATGTATGCCTAAAGGTAGGCCGTGCTTATACTATCTAGGAACACTAGACTAGAAATACTACAAATTATGAGAGCTACTAATCACAACAAGAAGTCAAATTAAACAGTTTCGCTGTCTCTAATTAGAGGTATAATTAATATTTCAGTGTGAACGACATGGAGCTTCCGGCGTGGCCATCTGTCACGCGAGACATGTTTATGAGCATCCTTTTAGGCTTTTATAATTATAAGCACGTGTACGGTTAATTTATAGAAAACTGTAATGAACAGCGTACGTCTTTGCACCCGTTTTACCGGGATAAAAAGTAGCATAATTTATATTATTCCAGGCTTAGAATTAGAACTAGGCAAATATATGCAAATTCAGCCCAATCCGGTTAGTTTTTGGCAAAAGAGGTAAGAGGTCAATATCGCATCTAAATCATACCACGCCCACGGCCATGTCCACGTCAACGGCTTCGTCCATGCCCACGCCCACTAGCTAGCCACTGCTGGCTAGCCGTGACAATTTTTTATTTTTGGATAATTTTTCGGGGGACAAATGTTATCCGGCGGCGATGTTACGCACGTAAATTTTGTCGTCTACTTAGATTTCTTCCGCTGGTAGCCCTGGGGTGGTCAGTCTCCGAGATATCATGTTTAAAGTTTGACAGCTGTCATCAAAAATGAAAGAGTTACCGTAAAAAATTTGGCAGCATTTGTGGCTGGATACTGATATATCTATTTTTGGACCTTTGAAAAGTAACGACGAGATTCGGACGAGTTTCACCCTTCACTTTTGGTTGAGGCTACAACTCGTCCGAATCTGAAACCGAGAGACTTTAGATTCGGACGAGATGTACCCTAACCCGCAATATCACTTGTTGCCACCTCGATACAAGTACATAGAGTCTACCTAGGCACAGTATTAAGTGTCAAATCCAAGATGGCCGATGTTTTCTTTAAGTTTTACTAATAATGAGTATCGTTTTTGACTAACTTAGGGGAAATTTTAGAGTTTATAGACGGGATTCATGCTTCTAGGATGAATGTAGATCCTGCGACCTTCGCATCATACACTGCATGCTGCATGCGAAAAACGTTTTTATAATTTTCAGATGCAAATTATGGATCGTAGCTTGTAGAAGACCTGATTTAGTTGGAAGAACTTGCAAAAACCTAAAAGATTAATATATTGGTAGTTAGCATTTTGAAAAGGATAAGTACGGGAAGAAATTATTGAATCTAGGTAAACAAGAAGTACCCTATAGGTTTTGGTTGGTGGTTAAGAATTATAAGTATTGTTTTTGTGAATCAATTTGCGGTTTTATGATTATTCCCTTTACTTGTGCTTTATGACCTTGCTGCTCACCAAATTTCATGATTCTAGGTGTACGGAAAGTACCCTATAGGTTTTGGGTACATGTGATCCCTTGGAAATTTCAAAATTTTCGGACATAAACGGCTGTAACTTTTGAGTGCGTTTAGAAGTTTAATTTATATCACGGCTTCAAAGAGGTTACGGACTTGAGTATTTGATGTTAATTATAACTCGATACCTCCACGCGTTCCTCAGAAAAGAGGGTTGACAGACAGACAGACAGACGGACAACAAAGTGATCCTATAAGGGTTCATTTTTTCATTTTGAGGTACGGAACGGAACCCTAAAAATGTAAAATTTGAATTAGTAGGAATCTACGCAAAACGTATTCAAATTCAAAGCAATAAAAACGCTCTCACCGTGCAATTCCGGCTAATATATATTTTACGAGAGTTAATAATATTACAATTTAGCTTCCATGTGATACGGACGTGTGAGATTCGCATTAAAAATGTATATGGCCCGTCCTTTTAATAGAATTAAAAATAGCTTCATCCCGCAAAAAACACCGTTCCATTTTATATTTTGACCTTTGTTGTGGTAAATTTTTGACAAAATAAATTTATTTTACCAAGAACATGTATCACAAAATTGACTAATGTGAAAATCCTCAGATCAGAGCTTTTTCTTTATCGTAGCTTCGTAGAGGCTTCGTAGCAGCGGCGTAGCATAAAATTAATTTGTGATTCCATAATTAAAATCGTTCTTTGAAACGATATCGAATAATTTTCGTTTTCCTTATAAATAAATAATTCTGGACAATTATGTGTACTAGATAACGGCAATCACAAAATTGACTAATGTTAAAAATCTCAGATCAGAGCTTTTTCTTTATCGTAGCTTCGTAGAGGTTTCGTAGCAGCGGCGGCGTAGCATAAAATAATTTGCGATTCCTTAATTAAAAATCTTTCTTTGAGACGATATCATTTCCGTTTTCCTATATAAATTAATAATGCTGGACAATTATGGGTATTAGATAACTGATATACTTACTCTAATTAGACAGTTTTTTTTATTAGACATAGAAGACCCATAAAACCCAGAAGAAATATCTGCATCGGTTCAGAGATCTCTTGATAAGTCAGTCAAATTTATCTCTTTTATAAAAATGTTGATCGGATTATTTTTGGTAAAACAAACAAATTGGTCCCAATCGACTCTATTTCTCATTCATTAGAAACACTTTACCCAAAGTGACTAACTTAATTATATAATATACTTAACATAATCATATAATAGAAAAAAAAAGTAAATAGAAAGAAACCTCCATGCAAAATTTCAGCTTCCTAGCTCTTGTAGTTTAAGAAATCTCTTGATGAGTCACCCAGTTTTCTAAAATCAAAATCAAAATCAAAATCAAAAACTCTTTATTTCCATAGATACAATAAATGTACACTTAGAAAAGGTCAAAATATAAAGCTAAACACTGACACGGAAATAAAGTGATATTTTTGATTTCTGTCGCTTCGGTATGTAGACTAAAGTAAAGAAGCGACGAAGAAACCTTTAGCCTGTTAGTTGTTATTTTTCGAGTTGGAGCAAAACCCGTCCCAAGCATTTTTGTCCTCTAGATAATCTGATCTCTCTTATACAAATATAGATATCATTCATCTAGTACCCATAACACAAGCTCTGCTTTTCCTTGAGGCTAGATGATGCTGTGTGGATTGCCTGGCATTATGTATTAATATACCTATTTGCATAGAAATATGTTTCTAACTACAAACTAGAGAAACAAACACGAAACAAATGAAAACACACGTTTAAACATTAATGGAAAGCCTCGTTTACTAGTTCTGTATGCTAACGTGAAAATATAATTTAATCCAAACCCCCATTGTCCGAGCGACTTTAGCACAATTACTGCTTTTTCTTCACAAATTGCTCATTTCACAGTTCCGTGTTGAATTGAAACGAGTTTTAAGCAAAATTTGGAAGCTACAAGAGCACCAAGCTATGGACTATGCAATCGATTCAGCAAGAGTTAGAAGCAGAGTTTGAACTTGATATTTGAATGGCGGAAGTTAATACCTGTGTTGGCTACGTATCCTACTACCACATCACACAAATATTATAAATGCGAAAGTTTGGATGGATGTATAGATGGATGGATGTTTGTTACGTCTTCACGCCAAAACTACTGAACGGATCGGGCTGAAATTTTGCATACAGGTAATTCTTATCCTGGAATCAAATATAGGCTACTTTTTATCCCATAAATCAGTTCTCATGAGATAGAAATCACATCTAAACGTTTCCATAGAAACAACGCGTGCGAAGCCGCGGGCATTAACTAGTATTATAAACGCGAAAGTTTGTGTGAATGTTTGTTACCACGTATCACCGTAACTACTTAACCGATTTAGATGAAATTTGGTATGTAGATAGTTTAGGTTCTAGAATACCACCTGGGCTAATCATATTTTCAAAAATTAACCTCCGAGAGGGTTAAAAGGGTAGTAAAGTTTCTATGGAAAATTGTTGTTCCATAGTTTGATTTACTCAAAACTATACATAGGTAGGTATACATAGACTATAAAGTTTATTTTTAGAAAACTTCTCCTAGGGGGTGTGCAATAAATGTATGAAATGCCACGATGGCGGTTTTTTTTTTACCGGCCGGAGGGCATCCTACACTACGTTTGCCGAGTCGCGGTCTCCACTCAAGAACATTGGTGGCTGTCGGTTCTTCGCTAGATATGGCGGGCCCTCTGCCACTTCAGCTAGCTAATTCTTTGAGCTATGTCGATAACTTGGTTAGTGGTCAGTACAAAATTACTACTCCAAGAAAAACTCACAATTTCGTCCTCATAAAATTATAAGGTCACAGCGAGTAAATTAGAGTAGAATAGGAAAAGGTCGGAATTTTTAGGAGAATATTAATTTTCACGGTTTTAATCGTGCACCCAACCGTGAAACAAGGATAAGCTTTACAGAAGGATAAGCTTTAAGTATCGTTTTGGAAAAGTTAAATCGATGTGACAATTGTATGTTCATCGTCATTATCCGTAGCCGGATTTTACGCATGTTGGACTTAAAGGCCTTTCGAAAATTATACTGTTTATGAGGGCCCACCATTAGTCCACTGCTGGACTGTGTCCAGCAGTGGTCCAGCCGTATCCCATAATTAGCGTCATAACGCCCGGTCTTCAGCTTTCCCCATATCCCCAGCATCTACCTGCGTCTTTTGCAAGTCGTCATCCCACATGGTTGGAGATTGTCCTACCTACACTATGTTTGCCGAGTCGCGGTCTCCACTCAAGAATACCGCAGTGGTTTTCGGTTCATTGTGAGATATAACCGGCCCATTGCCACGTGCTAATTTTTTGAGTTAATCTTATTAGGTACTAGCTTCTGCCTGCGGCTTGTTTCTATGGAAACGTTTTGAGGTTATTTCTATCCCATGGGAACTGATTTATGGGATAAAAAGCCTATGTTTGATTCCAGGGTTAGACTTACCTGTATGCAAAATTTCAGCCTGATCCGTTCAGTAGTTTTGGCGTGAAGAGGTAACAAACATCCATCCATCCACCCATCCAAACTTCCGCATTTATAATATTAGTGTGATATTTGATTACTACCTATTCAAGCTCCTTCAAAGATTTCCATATTCAAAACAAACTTAATTAGGTACGTACAAGACTGTTAATTACAACAATGTAATTATACGAAAGAATCTGGAGCAGACAGAGTGTATGTAATATTAAGCCTTAAGAAAACAACATTAAGTTCGTAACTGGTAATTTTGCTCATGTAGCCGTTTGAGTATTACAGTGCGCCACACTTGATTGGCACATTGTCCTGCATTACATTTAGGCGCATATATGACTCAAACTAGCGCCGCCGCTGCCTTTTCTTTCTTATAATTACAAGCAAAGGAATTTTTAAAAGTCCATTGTACAGTTTAAGATACCTATCATAAGCTTTATTTAATCTTTAATCCCTCTGAAATAGTTTAGTTTTGTATAATTTAGACGGAGAATCGAAAACAGGGTTTGGTGGCCACCACGAGCAACTTCGCTATTCTCCATAAAAGAAATAAACGAAAACTATTTTATGGGCATTAAAATAAAGCTTATGATAGGTATCATAAACTGTATAATGGTCTTTTAAAACTTCCTTTGATTAACGTAATTATAAGAAAGAAAAGGCAGTGGCGCTAGTTTGAGTCATACATGCGCCTTAATAGCATAGACTAGTCCGCCATATTGGCTGTCGAAAAGCTGTCGCCGTGTCTCAGAAAGCACGTTAAGCCGTTGGTCCTGCGCTTGACCACTCCGGTCGTGTCGGTCTGCCGTCCCATCGGATTATGAGAGAGAGGGAATAGAGAGTGCACCTGTGTTTGCGCACACAGTCAGTGCAATGTCCTGCGCATCTGGTTTGTCTCCGATGAGACTGGCTGCCGTGGTCGAAATTCGGCTAGGAGGACATTATTAGGTATATTACATATTATTGGCTGTCGTAATTCTTATTTTGAATAATGAATAGACCTTCATTTGACCACAGTTCCACCTGATGGGGGAATGTCGATCATGTATCAAAAAAGGTTGAGGAGAAGACACCTAATCACATGGAGGCTTTGAAGATATCCCGGTTGCAGTTGGCCGAGACGCAGACAGCGAGTTTCAAACCGGTACAAACGGTACGAAACGGTTCAAACGGTACTAAGGATTCGAGGGCAATGAATGCCATAAGACTGCTATCATTGTAGATGGTTTATATAAGAGCTAGGAATATTTATACTTAAACGATTTGCCTACAATGTATATTTAGGCAAGTTAAATCACATGTTAACCAACATTAGTGATATGAAATCCTGAGTAAAATAGATGAGAACCGATTGCCTAGACAAACCTGGCTTTAAGGCATTACTAACCAACCTATAGTGTTTTTTTTAATGAATAATGATATATCTATCTATCTATCTAGCATAAACGACCTCTGTGGCGCAGCGGGCGAAGGTCTGCCTGCGACGCAGGAGGTTACGGGTTCGATTCCCGCCTCGGGACAAATGTTTGTACGATCTGCAGACATTTGTCCAGGGCGTTCTGGATGTTTTCTATGTATAATAAAAAATATCTATCTATGTAGTGTATTGTTTAAGTATATCAGTTATCTAGTACCCATAACACAAGCTCTGCTTAGCTTGGGGCTAGTTAATGTTGTGTGAATTGTCCAGCATTATTATTTATTATTTATAATCTACTCGTTGGGCATGCGGGTTAGGGATCGCATTTCGATGGTGGGTCTGTTCTGCAGAAAATGCCCCCGCATTGCATAGTAACAATTTTTCTACAGTATGCAATACATACCGTAGAAAAATTGTTAACAACCTTTTGGAATTTTCTGAAATTTATCTTCTGGAAATCTATTTAAAAAATATAAGATTATCTAATGCGTATATCCATTGATCGCGTACTGTAAAGAACCTAATTACCCCTTTGTTCTCACGGCGTTCCTTCAGGGACGCGATTACCCACTTGCGATGTCAAAGGTTTTGTCCGTTTATGTTTGTAATTTAACTTTTACTGCCTTGACTTATGACTGGCTTCTGCTTTTAATTGCAAAAGTACGCAGCTAAGAAATTTCTGAAGTAATTTCAAAAGTTGTGGAAGAGTCGTTCGTTGTTATTGCAGAAGATCTCGACAGAAGCATAAAAATATGAAAAATATATGTTAAATTACCTACATTGCTATGTTGTAGGTTTGTATACCTAACACTAGGCACTTTACGAACCACAGAACGATAAAATTATATTTGTTTCGCAATACTTCCTACAATACTTTTGACGACCCCTGTGGCGCAGCGGGCGAAGGTCTGCCTGCGACGCAGGAGGTTGCGGGTTCGATTCCCGCCTCGGGACAAATGTTTGTACGATCTGCAGACATTTGTCCAGGGCGTTCTGGATGTTCTCTATGTATAATAAAAAATATCTATCTATTTAGTGTATTGTATTCAGTATATCAGTTATCTAGTACCCATAACACAAGCTCTGCTTACCTTGGGGCTAGATAATGCTGTGTGAATTGTCCAGCATTATATTATTATTATTATATTATTATTACTTCCTACACATTATATAAAAGTTAATACTACTTTATAGAAAAGTAGACCTGAATATTTCAGTGCTTTGCGTCTTAAATATATTTTACCTACCAGTTTCTGCCCGCGGCTTCGCACGTTTTAACGCATTTTGGGTATAATAAGTAGCCTATTGCGTATGCCAAATTTAATCCAGATCTGTTTAGTAGTTTTGGAGATCCTAGGTGATAAAAATTTCTTATTTCACAAACTTTCGCATTTATGATACTAGCTTCTGCCTGCGGCTTCGCACGCGTAGTTTTGGTATAACAAGTAGCGTATTACCGAAGTTAGGCTATGCTCTAAACGTACGACAAATTTCATTTTGATCTGTTCAGTAGTTGGAGGTCCTAGGTAACAAAAATTCAGATTTCACAAACTTTCGGTTTTATAATATTAGTAGGATATTTTTTTCCCATGGGAACTGATATAAGGGATAAAAAGTAGCCTATGTGTTATTAAAGGTACCTACATCTATGCAAAACTGATCCGTAAGAGATTTTGGCGTGAATAAATAGCAAACATACTTCCCTTCATCGAAACTTTTACATTTATGTATAAACAGTGGGGTAAATGTGTTCTTGAGTAGAGACCGCGACTCGGCAGACGTAGTGTAGGACGCCCTCCGCCCAGGTGGGATGACGATCTGCGTAAGACTGCAGGCAGATGCTGGATACTCAAGCTGAAGACTGGGCGCTATGGCGCTCATTTGGGGAGGGCAAAGTCCAGCCGTGGACTAATATAGGCTGATGATAATGATGAGTGCGATTCATAATTCCTCGATTTTACCGAGGGCAAAAAAAATCTACAAAGAATTATGTAGGAAGGTATGTTATTTGATTAGATACAACACGAGGCACGCGCACCGGTTGAGAGCTCTTCCACGACGGCTAGCGAAGACGTCCAAGTTGCAGCACGTGATGGGGACGGCTGTTTACAACCGCATTCCAACTTCGATCACCAGCTCGCAATCCACTCAATCTTATAAAGTTAAGCTGAAAACGTGGCTGATAACGCAAACTATTTATCGTGTTAATGATTTTATGAGTTTAAAATGTGTGTGAATATGATGCTTGTAATTTGAAATTAATGTATTTTAATTGTTATTTAGAATTTATGTATTATTTACATAACTCATTATTATGTGACCTGTAACTTGTTTAAGTTATTAATAAAGAACTATGAACTATTTGTTACCCGCTTGAAATACGATTCAATCGAAAGAGTTTTAGAATCAAATATGTTACAATGAAAATGAATTGTTACTACCGTATTGAAACATTTTTATTGTATTTTATTTTTAGTTACAGCCTTTCGTTAGCATGGTACGAAAGACTTGTTTAAAAAATCATTTGTACAAAATTATATTGTTCAATTCAGCTTTTTTATTTTTTATTGATTTACTAGCTGCTGCCCGCGGCTTCGCACGCGTTGTTACTATGGAAACGCTTAAAGGTGATTTCTATCCCATGGGAACTGATTTATGCGATTAAAAGTAGTTAAAAGCCTATGTTTGATTCCAGGATTAGAATTACCTGTGTGCAAAATTTCATCCCGATCCGTTAGTTTTGGCGTGAAGAGGTAACAAACATCCATCCATCCATCTATCCATCTATCCATCCAAACTTTCGCATTTATAATATTAGTGTGATTTATACAACTGTATTGTATACATATAGCTACAGGCTAACCTAACTAGGTTCCATCAATACCTGTACTATACCAGTAATATAAAATTTTCTTTTGAAGTATCGACTTTTGAAGTATACTTTGCCTAAAATACCGGTAAGTACCGGTAAATAAGTTTTCTCACTCGCTTGCACATAATATTTATTACGATGTTTTACATGCATAATATCGGTAGGTAATTATACCGATACTTACTGAAAATACCGATATTATACCTGTATTTTAGTATCGATACCTATCGAAGAAACCGATACCGCACTAAGTCTAATTATATCGGTTCCAAAAAAATACTAGTATAATTTATATCGATACCGAAGATGTAGGTACCGGTACCACGTCAAGGTCAGTCGAACCGGTATTTGAAATTTCCACTTTTCCAAGCCTTACTACGGGATTTTTATAATATTTAATTTTGTTCTGGTAAGTGTAGGAACGATTAACTTATTTCGTAAACAAAATGCAGCTAATAAGCCACGGATTTTTGTATGCTGTGCCAGCCAATGTGTACAGTGTGGTAGCTTACTACCTTGTAGGTAGCCTTAAAATACTTTAAAATAGATGCACTAACCTCTTACACACTGGCTGGCACAGCATACAAAAATCCGTGGCTTATTAGCTGCATTTTGTTTACAAAATAAGTGAATCGTTCCTACACTTACCAGAACAAAATTATATATTATAAAAATCCCCGACAGATTTTCATGAAACATGGCTAACAACACTCGGGATAAAATTATCTATGACACAAAAAACTAAACGAAAATCGGTTCATCCGTTTGGGAGCTACGATACCACAGACAGATACACAGATACACAGACAGACGCCGCGGGTTAAAAAAACAAAAGAAAATGAACCAATCAGCAGCGAAAATAGTATTTTACTTACAATTTTCAGAGAAACTAGCTAAACAATTATACAAAATTAGGAAGCGCTGCTAAAAGTGTTCCACGGTAACAGAAATGCATAAAGACAATATTCAACTTCAACGCCCATGCGAACCGACATGCTAGTGCAGGGTCGGTTGAAGGAATTGTTGGAGAGGGCTACTAGTGTCAATTTGTTATGTACAAACTCATGTAAATATACACACTATTAAGTGCAATACAATACAATGCAATACAATACAATACCAATATTCCTTATTGCAAACCAAATAAAACAGAAACACAGGACAGGAGAAGATAAATACAGATTACGTTGCAGAATGGGCGGCCTATATCGCTATGCAGGCTCTCTCTCATCTTCTCTCATCATCTCTTGCAGACAACCTTTGGATGGACAGGAAGTGATAGAACAAGTATATCGACGGTGGCGTGTTATACGCAATAATTATTTGTAATGTTAAGAAAAACTTTTTTTTTGTTTTATAAGTTCTCTTTTCTTCTATTATAAAACAGAAATTGCAACAATGTTAACATTGCTTTATTGTCTACATTATTGGCTATCAAATGAGTCTTCTATCGTCTTCCTGAGACCTCTACATGGGTAGCTATATCTTAATCAGTACAAGCACCCGTGCTTCGAGGCAACAGAAAACAAAATGGCTGCCACTTTTCATGGAGAGAGAAGAAAAAAATATTGATAGTGATTTGTCGATAAAATTTACATATTTCACCTCCCCAAAGTCTCCGACACCGGTGACCGGACACATTGTATACCTATATTTTTCAAAAGAAAATGGGTTTTAGTTTTTCTAACATGTCCAATTTTTTTAAACATTCATATGTTTTGTGACGAAATACTTGTGCTTATTAAACTAGCTGGGCCCAGCGGCATCACTACACTTTTCAGGGATGAGAAGTAGTTCTTAAATCCGTTCAGCCGTTTAAGCGTGTTGATGAATGACTAAGAAACATACAGACAAACACCTACAAACTTTGACTACAACTAATATTATAATTATTAGTTCGATTTACATATCCCACCCTACCATTCCCTTGATTCCTGCCTGCCCTGCCGGAGCGGGATGAAATGTGGTTATTCTGGTTTTATTAAATATCTGGCTGGAATTGTGATGTTACTGGGATAGAAACATTTCAAAACCGATGGACACGTAGATGGTTTAGTTATAATGTTGCCAAGGTTGGACTAGTCTGGTCAAGCCTAGGCTTACAAATTTGTTATGACATCGTTTGTGCTAAGCTAAAATGTAGGTCTAGGTACCTGTAAATGCGAGACTCACACCTGAGGTCGAAATTTCAACTGCATCTGTCCTATCTGTGTCCTAATCGGGGGGGAGGAAAGGTGACGGAAGAATAGAGTCGGCGAGTGTGTGGAGTGGTGGGCTCGCCGGCTATGTATAGGAGGAAGAGGGGACGCCAGTCGGGCCGCGGTAGGTTTTAAATGTTCCCGTGGCTCGGCGAAAATGGCAAGAGAGGGACGCCGGAGAGATTTTTAGTGTGTATTACGTCCTTCTTAGGGCGTCAAGTCCCACATAATTCTGGTCCCCCCCCCCCAAACCAGTTTTGGTCATTTGGATCCTCATATAATATAGGTATCTGGTAGGTAATATATTTTTTGGAATTTTATGCCAATGCGCTTACTGTTCCCGAGCCATACCGATTGTTACTAAGTACTCATTTGCAAAACCGACAAAATTCAGTTAATTGCACCCAATTTAATTTTCGCAGCCAATATTTATATGATTCCGGTAAATTTATGATCCACAATTTTGGCACATTGCGTTTAAATAATTAAACTTTGTTGGAATAGCCGCAGAGAATTAAACAACTGATGGTTTAATTTGATTGTGGTTGAAAAAGGGGGAACTTAATTGCAAGAGTTCATAATCACTTTAACAGCTTCTGCCCGCTGCATCGCTCATGTGGTGGTGCTGATGATAACGTAGGAACCTTCCTTTCTTGTTTTAACAAAATTACGTTACTTGAAGAGATAATGTTTTGTCTATAGCACTGTAGGTCCTGCGACTTCCTAATAATATCCTAGTCTTAGTTATAATATAAAGCCGAAAGTTTGTGAAATCTGATTTTTTTTTACCTAGGATCTCCATAACAACTGAACAGATCAAGATGAAATTTGGCGTACATTTACAGCAAAGCCTAACTTAGATAATAAGCTACTTATTTTATCTACCTATCCATTTCCATCTATCTACTAATATTATAAAACCGAAAGTTTGTGAAATCTGATTTTTTTTTACCTACAATCTCAAAACTACTGAACAGATCGAGATGAAATTTTGCGTACATTTAGGGCCAAGCATAACTTAGATAATAAGCTACCTATTTTATCTAAAATACGCGTGCGAAGCCGTGGGCAGAAGCTAGTTTTTAATATGAGCCTAGACAACGGTCACTTCAGAGCAATCGGCATAGTCCCTTAGGTAGCTTAACACACCGTGTAAGAAAATTTTCTTATAAATAAATAACTGAACTGAACTGAACTGAACTGAACACCCTATTTGCACAGACGACGACGTCGCGTCGGTCGTTTAGGACATTACTAGGTGATATTCGTGGATTCGCAATGTCGACCTTTAAATGTTTCTCGCACATTTTTTCTAAATTTTCTATAAGTACTAATATTATAAACAGGAATGATTTGATTGTTTGTTTGTATTGAATAGGCTCTGAAACTACTGGACCGATTTGAAAAATTATTTTACCAGTAGAAGCCCACATTATTCCTGATGAATAGGCTACTTTTTACCACGGGAAGATGCTTCATTCCTACGGGAAAACGGATAGGACAACGGGTTACTACCCGTTCTTACTAGAATGCAGGTAGTTTCTAAATAAAAAGGAGCTTTTATGTTATGATTATGACATATCTACAACCTCAAACTTACGCAAAATTTCAGATTCAGTTTAATCAGCGTAGTTCGTGCACAAACAGTATACAAACTTTCGAAGTGCGTATCCTAAATAGACTGTTCCCGATGCAAAGGGCGTAACTCCAAATCACCTACTTGTCGCTATGAGCAAAAAACCAAATAATAAACATTTGTTTTTACATAACTTTTTTGTTTTTATACTTATAAAGTTGGTTTTAGGCAGAAAGTTCTTATATTCGGGCTGTCCTTTGTTTCATTTAATTATAGTTACATACGAGCGTTTGTTTAAAAGTTAGCATGGACTTACACCCCTGAATACCTAAAAATAATTTAGGTGGTAAGGACCACTTCTTACATCGTAGTGAAATTTTAGATACACACATCGAAAGAGCGTGAAAAATTATGTAAGGTTGCGTCAAAAAGTCGTTTTTCCTAAAATGGTCTTTACGCCCTTTGTATCGGAAACAGTCGATATCATATTTGTATGATACGCAGTTGCGCCATTTTTAATTATATCGATATTCGGCCAATTATGCTGTGTGGCTCTGTCAATATTTATACAGGCTAAAAGCCTCGTTAGACGCAGGAAGTAGGCAATTACGTCTAAGAGCCTGTTCGCACTTGTGGTTATACCGATCATGTAGCTGTCATTTAACTGTCGATTCGTGGCGGTGACGTGTGGAGAGTACGGATTAAGGGTAGGCTTCTAGGATCTTGCAACTGCTGAGATGTTGGAACACAACTGCGGCCCAATTCTGCTAAACAATCGCTTCACTATGACAATGGTATCATTGCACAATCTTTTCGTAGAATCCTTAGTTAACTGTAGAGAGTGCCTGCGGTACTATTTGCTCGGAGAAATTGATGGCATGGTTTCAACCCATGCCATCAATTTCCCACATAGAATTAGAATCAGTAAGTACCCACGGATGCTCGCTCAAAGCTTTTGAAGATGCAACATTACCAAAACTGAAATACATATAAATTCAGGCTCATAGTGGCAGATTTACCAGTAGGCGGAGTGGACTTGAGCCTAGGGCGGCAAATTTGGGGACCGATTTTTTTACTAACTTTTACCGAATTTACATCATTCAGTAAGTAGCACACATTAGCCCGCCCTATTAATTACTATTTCTTTTATTCTTCTCTACTAATAAAAACTATTTCTCGTGCAATTTCAACGAAATTGTTTGATTGTAAAAATAATCTAGGACATGACAAGGCAAGGGTGGCAAAAACTTTACAGCTTTTAGCTTCAAAATATGTAAATCCGCCACTGCAAGCTCACCAAAACACCAATAAATAAGCACAAACTCAGCACTATCAATATTTATAGGCAAAAGGGCACATCGAGGGATATTACGCACGTACTGCCCGAGGAATCGGAATCTGGTCAATTCAATCGTATTTGATTTATATTCTGAACTGGCTGCTGCCTGGGACTTTAGCTTATTCTGCTCAACTGAACTTGTAGCATATTTACTTACATGTAAACTTGTAGCATATTTACTAACCTTGTCATATAAGAAAACATTTTCAAAATTTTAAAAAATTTAAAAAAGTAAAGTTTATATTATCTAGGACCAAAGTGCTTGGGAAGACGAATCTAACAAACCCAAACTCGGCTGGGTTAAGTTGTTTGGTTTAGGAGTTCTGATGGCCACCTTCTGTCTCCATCATCAATCCAGCTTCACGATACCATAACATTGCATTGTCACCAAACTTACATAAGAATGCCAAATTTTATCTCAATCGGTTGAGGATAACTGGTCTAAAATTCAGTTGCAAGATTTGTCCCACACTATTAACAATCTTCTTCTGTTTCCGTTCCGTCATCAGACCAGTTTGATGGTACCAAAACATTTCGACGACCTCTGTGGCGCAGCGGGCGAAGGTCTGTCTGTGATGCAGGAGGTTGCGGGTTCGATTCCCGCCTCGGGATAAATGTTTGTACGATCTGCAGAAATTTGTCCAGGGCGTTCTGGATGTTTTCTATGTATAATAAAAAATATCTATCTATGTAGTGTATTGTATTATGTATATCAATTATCTAGTACCCATAACACAAGTTTATTGCTCAGATTTATATTTTAGGTAATGCTGTGTGAATTATCCAGCATTATTAATATATTATATTATTATTTGCATTGTCACCGAACTTACGTATGTATGCCAATTTTGAGCTCAATCGGTTGAGGATAATTGGTCTTAAGTTCAGTTTCAAGATTTGTCCCACACTTATTAAGAAACTTCTGTCTCCGTTATCAGACCAGCTTGATGGTACCATAACATTGCATTGTCACCGAACTTACATAAGAATGCCAAATTTGAGCTCAATCGGTTGAGGATAACTGGTCTAAAATTCAGTTGCAAGATTTGTCCCACCCTATTAACAACTCTCTCCCACACTTATTAGCATCATTCCATCATCAGACCAGCTTTATGGTACCATAACATTGCATTGTCACCAAATTTACATAAAGAATGCCAAATTTCAGCTCAATCGGTTGAGGATAACTGGTCTAAAATTCAGTTGCAAGATTTTTCCCACACTAACTGGGCCAGATGAATAAAAGCTTGTAAATAGAAAGGACCAGGGAGCGCATCAAAAGGTCAACGACAACCAGAATTTATTTTTTATTATATGAATAAAATATCCTACTAATATTGTAGAGCCAAAAGTCTGTGAAATGTGATTTTTTGTTACTAATCTCTAAGACTACTGAACAAGATCAAGATGAAATTTGGCGTACATTTAGAACATAGCCTAACTTAGATAATAGGCTACTTTGAACTGCTTACTGAAGCTGCGGGCAGAAGCTAGTATTAAAATATGTGTAGATAGGTACATAATCCCTTTCCATGAATGTGGATTGTGGGCTAAATCAATAGATTTATGTTTTATGAAATGACTAGCTGTGCCCCGCGGCTTCGCCCGCGTGGAAATCATACAAATTTCACAAAATTTGCACACCCTAGGGGTAATAATTTTGTGAAATTGGTATCACGTAATCACGTATTTCTTTATTCACATAAAACTACCAAACCTAAATAAAAAATACGCTATTCAGTTATAGTTTATTTATACCGAGTTTAGTGTGAATCAATGCCACGACGAACCACGGAATAATAATTTTCCATAGAAACTCTACCACCCCTTGTAACCCGTTTAGAAATTATTTTTTGAAAATTAGATTAGCGTGTAAACTATCTACATACCAATTTTCATCTAAATCAGTTACATAATTACGTTGCGGAGTTACGTGGTAACAAAAATTCAAACAAGCTTTCGCATTTATAATAAATAAATGGATTCCACTCAAATTCAATAGTGAACTGAAATAACAAAAGTTAGGCAACACCAAAACCATTCAGGTATATCTCGCGTAACACATGTCATGTTCATAGAATTAGTTCAAATCAAATTAGGGCTCGCTCGATACGGCCGATACCAAAACAATTCGAAGTATTCGTTACGTATTCAGGCGAGGTACAGTCCCTTTTAATTTGGTTTTAAATGTAACTACCTAGCCTTGCCTACCCTTGTTTCGGTGGAACAAATGTGACCCACACTTGTTATTATTACCTAAACTGGCCGTTTGGTATAGTTATGTATAGTTTGGTACTTGCTTTTCTGCTTTTATATTTGAAATATTACGGGCTGATGATTATATGTAATTATGACCGATGTGGCGCGGCGAAGGTCCGCCTGCCACGCAGGAGATTGCGGGCTCAATTCCCGCCTCGGGACAAATGTTTGTACGATCTGCGATTTGTTTCGGCTGTTCTGTGTATTTTCTATGCATAATAAAAAAACCATCTACGTATGTTATGTATTGTATGAGTCATCTGGTACCCATAACACAAGCTCTGCTTGGGTAGGGGCTAGTAGATACACACCATTATCTAGCACAGTAAATAAATAATCATTATTTATTTATTTATTTTGTTTCAAAACATGGAAATGTTGTGCTCGGGATTCACTTGCTATTCGTAAGTTGAGGAAACATCTTGAATATCAGCATTGAAATCGCACCAACTCGTCGCGCCGCCGCCGCCGCGCCGGGCTGTGTCGTCGGCTTACGTGTGTAGGCTTCACTATCTACATCTGCAACCTATACCGGTCCACATCTGGAAACAGGCCTCCTCCTGATAAACGCCTTATTGGCCTTTGTAACATGAGGGGTATTGCCTATAATCCCCACGATGGGCATGCGGGTTGGGGATCGCAGTTTGGTGGTAAAATTGTTTTGCCGGAGGCGCTGCTAGGTACCCCCGGTGGATATCCCTTAGTCGCCTTTCACGACACCCGCGGGAAGCGTTGGGGTAGTGCAAATTCTAAGTCGGCACCACACGACCTAGCCGGATTTATTATAAATAACAATATAATTATATTAGATATTGTAGGTATAGCTTAGTTTCTGATTTGCTACTTTTGTATTGATTTTAAAACCCGCACGTGTTGTGCTCGGGTCTCACTTGTTAATGAAACAGAAAGCTTATTTTACTGAGCTTGCATTTTAAAGAGCTTATTTAATTTTACTCTCAGCAAACTCGTTAATTATGGAGGCCGATACTTGTTTTCATACAATTTTCGTAACATTGAACAGAATTAATATTAATTAATCAATAAATATTTATGAGATCGAACACCGCCACTGTGTCAGCTTTCCTCCTAGTAAAATGATAATCATGAAACTTTCTTATCCATAAATTAACAATGAAATTCATTTGCTACGTCGCTTACGCTTATCTTTTGTCACGTAAGCTACTTTTTAAAATTGTTTGAAATTGAATTACTTACGTGGTGAAAAAGCAACGTTTCAAATTATTTTATCATCAGCAATACTGGATATTTTACTAAGTAAATTGTTAAAGTTCAAGTTACGATAAGTTATTTAATTTAGTTCAAGTTTATCGGGATGATTTTGCGATATGAGCCCAGGGCATTCAATTAGTTAAAACTCTAGCCCTCTTCAAAGATAAATTATTCTCATCTTCAGGAGATTTTAATAAAATGAGAATTTAAACGATTTTATACCCAGAGCTTCGTGTAATTGCGTGCAAATTCCTGAAGCAGTGTAATTGGCAAGGCACGGTTCACGGAGCAGCCTTAACGGCTTGGATCTTCCGCTCAATGGGTAATTTTAACGACAACTTTTGTTGTTATAAAATGTATTGTTTAGAAAATAATGGACAATAAAGTCTTGCTTCGTTGGTTTTGAAAGAAGTGATGATTAGAACAACCTGATTCATATATTTAGGTCAAGTCTGATTAAAAAATTGGTTGCCTGTAAAGTCGGTATACGGGCGAAAGTTTTACGTGACAACGACTTTGAGTTCCTTTCACTTTTTATGTCTGTCTCTCTCGCTCTTAGGCGGGCTAACCATGCCCGAGTGGAAGGGACGCGTGCCTCTCACTCGCTCTCATTGTGAGCGCATAACGTGAGCGGAGCGTAACGCGTAACACAGTTTCTTGAAGTGTCACCCGGCAAACCAATTTATAAGACGTTGTCACGTCAAAATGTTTTTCTTTGGTATAAGATATAGGGTCCAGATCAAAACTTTTATGGTGCCGATTAGTCTGTCTGTGTTCCACACCTGATAACAATTTGTTATCTAACAAAGTATATCTTAGCATAATTAATAATTTATTGTTTGTAACAGACTTGTTGAAAAATTCGTTTGGCTGGTACCCATCTATACTACTAGGATATTTATCAGAATCTCTGATAAATATCCTTAGCTGTATTAAAAATATTGATAGCATTCGACGTGCCAGTACTAACTTAAACAATCTTCTCGATCTTTTGTTATAAATAAATAGATAGGTAGCAACTAAATCTCATAAATGATAGCTGAAAATAAATTCACCGATGTTGATTACATTTAGGGCAAACACTCAGCAAGTCATTGTTTCGTTTTTCACAAAATAATTACAGCAACAATGGTGATAATGACCGCCGGATACTGGTAGGGGTGTAACAAATTGTTTTATTTTATTTGAACCAAAGAAAAACAAATGTTTTTTTATCGTTGTCATTTATTTTTCAGCGCACTTATTCTAATCTTACTATATATAATTCTTCTGTGAGTGTGTATGTCACTGAACTTCTCTCAAACGACTGGACCGATTTTGATGAAATTTTTTGTGTGTGTTCAAGGGGATCTGGGAATGGTTTAGATTCACAATTTTTTTTTTCACAATATAAAAATATGAAGGTTTAAAAGGCGAGAGCGGTACGAAGTTCACCAGGTCAACTAGTACATATATACAATTATCCTCATTTATCAGCAGGTCCCTTGAGTGTGCTTCGCTGAAAGATGGGCGGCTCTACATAAATCCAAGTTTAGTCTCCGATGCTCGTGTTTTTGCGATCACAATTGCCGTTGTCTTTTTTTCAATGGAACTCGGTCTTCCTTTTTCTTGCACTTGAGATAAATTGGACTTGCGTCTTTATAACGATAAAATCGAATTTAGAAATTTAAAGGAAAAAAATATTCACAGTCAGTTCTGTACTTATCTAAACTGGGTTATAAAATCCTAGAGAGCAAAGTAATAATAATAAAAGTATTTATTTCCAAAAATGGTTTGAACAGGTTAAGAGAGTAGTGTAGAACGTAGTGTAGGACGCCCTCCGGCCAGGTGGGATGACGATCTGCGAAAGACTGCAGGCATATGCTGGATGCGGCAAGCTGAAGACAGGGCGCTATGGTGCTCA
Source organism: Eupithecia subfuscata (assembly GCA_963564075.1). Lineage (NCBI taxonomy): Eukaryota > Metazoa > Arthropoda > Insecta > Lepidoptera > Geometridae > Eupithecia > Eupithecia subfuscata. The sequence goes on along the minus strand of OY751103.1, from coordinate 9,552,497 downwards.
TTAGGGGAGGCCTATGTCCAGCAGTGGACTAATATAGGATGTTGATAAAGAGAGTACGTAAAACTAATTAAATTATCTCTTAATGTATAAAATTAAATTCACCTTTAAGTATAGTACTCTACCCTAAAACCTTAGTGCTGAAAATGCATCGACTCCTCGCTCTAACCAAGTAAAACTTGTGTTTAGACGAGAAACTGAGAGAGATTTTTATTTAACTTGATACGAAATATTGTAGCTCGAATATGCATATAAAGCGAATAGTTTTATCTAAACCACTCGAATAAACCAGGGATTTGCGTCAATGCAAATGCAGCGTTCCGAGATAGCGCGCGAGCCGCCAGCATTAGCGACCGGATGCATAATTCATTTGTTAAGGATCTGCTTCAAACCATTCGTAGAAGAAACTTGAAAAATATCCAACCATTTAAGTATTGAATTTAAACTAGAAAATTGGGCTATTTCTGAGATGTTCCTGCCTATTTCCTACCAGATTGCTTTTTATTCGCGTAATTTTTTTGATTTATAACCAACTTACGAGCCAACTTAGGTGTGTCTCCAGTCTATACACCTGAGTTGTGGGTCTGCCACGCAGACAGGTTGACAAACACTGGCTGCCTACAATAACACTGAGAGCGAAACACGGATTCGGATCGGATGCAGAGCGTAACGCTCTGCGTCATCGAATTCGTGCTGTCGGCTGCCTACAATATTAACACTGAGAACGAAACACGGATTCGGATCGGATGCAGAGCGTAACGCTCTGCGTCATCGAATTCGTGCTGTCGGCTGCCTACAATATTAACACTGAGAGCGAAACACGGATTCGGATCGGATGCAGAGCGTAACGCTCTGCGTCATCGAATTCGTGCTGTCGGCTGCCTACAATATTAACACTGAGAGCGAAACACGGATTCGGATCGGATGCAGAGCGTAACGCTCTGCGTCATCGAATTCGTGAATGTCTAATTCGGAACAGAATATTAATCGCTGACGGACCGTGAAGTGTCGCACCAACCCGCCGGGCTGTTACGCACCAACGCATCGGGCTGTGTCCGACTTTGGAGTGTAGACTTCATGACACATTCCCAAATACACACCATACTGACCAGTTGTATTTTGTGCAATAATGAAGTAAGAATAAAGCTAAAGTCATTAACAACGGGATATTTACCATGATTTGAGTTTTGAGCTTTCCAATATTTCGGCACAGTTTCATGCGCCATGATCACGGAATAACTGACGGCACTGCGAGTGAGTTGTTATTGGCAGCAGTTTTCCCCCTTGAGGCTAATCTTCAAGGGGGAAAACTGGAACTCTTTTTTTTGACTTCCAGTTTTCCCCCTCAAGGGGGATTTCAAGGGGGAAAACTGGAATAACCCGATATATCTATCTACCCTCATTTTTTGTCTTTTGCTACGAACGTTACTACTACCACCGGCTTCATTATCGAACGCAACTCGATCACGACACACAACACTAACGGTATCAGAACGCGGCCCGGTTGGTACATCACTTCTTCGGTTTTTGCACATTCTCACAACAGGATTCCAGGTTCCGGATAATTGGAAACCTTCTTCTCGGTTGAAGTTCCTGTGTTTGGTAATCTCAATGGCTTCTTGTACCAATCTTGGTATGTAATGTCGCTCTGTTGAGATTACTTATGGATTGTGTAATTCAATCCAGTGGTTTGAACCAGACTCGAGTGTTAATAACCAAGATGGATTTAAAAGAATAAAGCTAGGTTCACATTGCTGTGTCGGGGTGTGTCGTGGCGCGCCAGAGCGCAATCGTAATCAAAACGTATCAATCAAAACGTAACCGATTGCGCTCTGGCGCGCCACGACACACCCCGACACAGCAATGTGAACCTAGCTTAAGTATCTAGTAACGAAATTGCCTCTACCTAAGAATGTCTTTGGATTGCCACAAATAAACTGTCATGCTGAATGATTACTGGCGTGGATTGATTAGTTTGATTGATGTTTGGTGAACCCTATTGGTTTTCTTGTAGCCAAAAGCTAGGACTTTTGGAGGGCAAATGAATCTGGACTCTGTCTGCATAAGTCAAGCATGCAAAGTAAAACAGTAAATAATACTATGGGAACTCTTGCCAAAAACAATATGCTGTTAGCGTATTGAGAAAAAAAGAAAGCAAAAACGTCTATTACTTGAAAAGTACAGCAATTGGTAACCAAATACATCACCAAATATAAAATACCATAGACCGGGTAAATATATAGGTTATATAGGTTTGGTGTGATTCCCTTAGAAAGTTCAAAATATTCGGACAAAAACGGCTGTAACTTTTAAGTGCGTTGACTTAGAAGTTTTATTTCTATTCCGGCTTCAAGAGGTTACAGACTTGAGTATTTGATGTTAATTTCAACTCGATACGTCCACACGTTCCTGATAAAAGAGGGTTGATAGACAGACAGACAGACGGACAACAAAGTCCTTTTTTCCTTTTGAGGTACGGAAAATGTAGCAACGCGACGAATACCTACCCAATAATTTTCGATTTGATGACATGTAATGATCGTAAAATTATTATGCTTGTAGGCAACCCTGTGCAAAATTGAGTCTAATTCACAATACACAATGAGAGCGTTGTTCAGAGATTGATCGCGGGGTTAATTAACTACCGATGGTAGATTATTCGGACAATGAAGATAAAGGACGAATAGAGACAGCGTTCCATAGACTCTACGAAATTGAAGGACCTATAACGTTGTTAGAACGTTTAAGTGTCTACGTTTGGGTTTAAAATAATTATAGCTTGTAGTAACTAGATTCGACTTAAGTTCTGTCTAGTGTAAGAAGTGAAACAAAATAAATGAGAGATCGGATAATTGTAAAGTAAAAGTACTTAGTAAGAAAAGGACGAACTGCGTATGGACCCATACGAACCGTTTATTAAACGAAACGCTTATTGGACGAATCGCTTATTGGACGAAACGCTTGTTGGACCAAACGCGATTTAGACGAATCACTTTTTAAACGAACTGCATATGGATTCTTGGCGAACAGCGTATTGGACTAAACGAGAAATGGACGAATTGCTTTTTGGACCAACTGCTAACAAATCCAATATAACGCGAATAGAGTCAACGTTCCATGAACTCTGCGGAACTGGAGGACCAATCGCGATGTTAATTAATGGTATAAAAGAATAATGGGTTTTACATTTACCCAATAAGTAATTTAGTTCCTCTAGGTTTTACCCAAAGATCCTAGTAACTTACATTCCGTTGGTTTTACCTAAATACACTGTCCTCGAATATATTTTTTCGATGTGAAAGGTGTGAGCAAATATGTGTACCTGAAAGGGGTTTTTTGTAGCCCCCAGGTGTGGTTAATCATTGATGAGTGAATTTTAAGTGCTAATAAGAACCAATTTGATGACCCCTGTGGCGCAGCGGGCGAAGGTCTGCCTTCAACGCAGGAGGTTGCGGGTTCGATTCCCGCCTCGGGACAAATGTTTGTACGATCTGCAGACATTTGTCCAGGGCTATCTGGAAGTTTTCTATGTATAATAAAAAATATCTATCTATTTAGTATATTGTATTAAGTATATCAGTTATCTAGTACCCATAACACAAGCTCTGCTTACCTTGGGGATAGATAATGCTGTGTGAATAAAAAGAAAAAAAAAGTTCTATTTAGATGAACTTATTACCCAAAGTGAAAAGTGAAGAACTACAATATCTTACTCTAGACAGAGAATATAATACTAACGTACTCTAGGTCTTACTACACAATAAATAAATAGGTACCAACCGAGACAGACTGTTGAACAAATAATTGCCAACCAATATTGGTAAACTTAATGCTAAAGTACCTTTACCTAGTAACATAAGTATTTGCTGGGCATTACGCAAGAAAAAGCGTTGTGTTTCTGACTAACTTTATTGGGATATTACTTTTTACTTTAGTAACGGAGTAGGTACAAAGGTGCGATACTAGAGGTGAATCTAAAGATCTCACATTTTGGTGGCCGTTAACATAGATTTCAATAGAATTCTTAATGCGAATTAAAATCTTTCTCTCCGCAGACAGATTCACATGGCTCAACGAAGTGGGTTACGAAATGGTACAAGACAGGTCGAATTGTATCATAAAGTTGCCGGAAGGGGTTGCTAGTGTGTATAAAAGGGCGCAGATATGTCCGTTTATACAAAGTCATAACTAGCATTTACTCGTCCCTTCGCAAAGGTAGCAGAGCAGTTAAATACATCTCTTGAGGAATAATTCCATAATGGTAAGTTAGGCAGGATAAGAATGATTATTTTCACTTGTCTTCGCTAACTGATTAGCGGCACTCTGTCGATTTATGTCATTCGCAGACGCTTCTTGCAAACTTTTAAATATGCTATTTGAGTCTGTTATGACTTATGTTATAGGTGTCGCGATTTTCTTTTGAGTGATTCGCTTGTCATAATTTGGACGGTGAGATTATGGAGAATCGAGATGATCGCATCGTTTCTATGGAAGCTCGAAAAAATTTCCTCTGTGGTTTCTCTCAAGGGACTCATTGAAGGGAAGCTAATAACTGAACCCGAAGTCTTTTCGGCCTAAGTACAAAAAGTTTGGAGTAAGTTAAACACGGACAGCTTACCAAGCTAAACCCTCTAGGGTGAGGTCAAATCAAGACGAAACCCGATAAGGTACTAAGAGTAGCCAATGTTTTTATGTTTTGCAGCGAGACGAGTGAAATTGAGATTTAACAGTCTTATAAAGGTACTAGCTTCTACCCGCGGCTTCGTACGCGTATTTTCGGTCTAATAAGTAGCCTATTGTCTAAGTTACTTTGCTAGAAACGTTCGCCAAATTTGATCTTGATCTGTTCAGTACTTTTGGAGATTCTGGGTAAGAAAAATTCAAATTTCACAAACTTTGATGCTGTAGGTGCGTACATAATTACAAACAAATGCTTTACTGGCAGAGAAAATATTAGGTAGGTATCATTTCTCTACTACCTACCCAATAATTTTAAATTCATACTTTTTCAACTCGAATAAACCGTGAAAAAATCTGTGTACCTGTCCAAAATATACTGAACCGCTACAATACAATACGTAACGTAAAAAATATAAGCAAAATGTTAAAAACCGCTCACAAAATAAATTTGATACGCTTTTTTACGTATGATCGACATCACATTGTGCTTCTAACTTTTACACGAGTTTTGACGCTTTAGATAAAATAAAAAGTGTTGATTATAAAATTTTATTTGAAAAGGGGAGAGTGCTTAAATTTAAGAGGGCGTAAATGTGCCTACTACCCTCGTTCAGGTTTATAACGGAAATAATGGTCATAAATTTTAGAATAAATATTGAGGGTTCATTTTATGTCTCACGTAAAACGTATCAGATTGCTGGCTTATGGCGTACATATTCAGCATTTATTTTAATGCGTGGATGTCAGGAACGATAAGCTTTAGGTATACTGGTCAGCTAATATAAGTAAATTGACTACCAACCTACAAATGTCCCTAAATAGTGTCCATATTCAATATCTTCTGAAAGTCGTTTATTAGAAGTGAAAAGTTAAGAAAGGCTGGCCGACCTTTCAGTTAACTTTTTGGCGTTGATAGGTTCTAATGTTAATTCATTTTATTTTACGGTTACAAAATAATCTAGTTTTGTTTGATTAATACACAATAGGTTTCATATTAAAAGACAATCGTTTTCATTCTAATAGGAATCTCTTAGTAGAGTGATGTCATTGCTTGCACGATAGCCAATTCCTAAATCAACTATTATTTTATAGCAACATAGGCTACTAGAATCCTTGGCCTAAATAAACAAGCCTTTGCGGGATGCAAAGGCTTGTTTATTTACAAATCATAAAGTGAGTGACCTCGTATAATATGACGTATAGCAATGAAATTGTGATCAACACAACGAACAATTTTCATACTCGTAGAATTTGTAAAAGTAATTTTCGTTTAATCTCTTTTCTGAGGTGACAGGTAGAAAAAAGTGAAGTCTTCCAAAAAGCAAATGTTTGATATTTTATCCCTTTGAACTTTCTATAAACATTTTTAGAAGTAAAAAGCAGTTGACAGGTGGATAGATTGCCGATAGCAACGTAGCAAAATTCCTTTGACATTTAGAGGTGCGAAGCTACGAACTAGTTCACAAATTGGATTTATTAAGGAACTGTTACTAAAGTGCCGTTGCTATTTGAGAGCAGCCAAGACTATTTCTCTAGGGCATGCTCTTACACCTAATAAATAAACGATTTATAGTGAAAGCCCAAAAATTTTGGAATCCAGTCTGATTTTAAATTGAAATATCAGTGCTACGAAATTGAGTAGCATCGTAGCAAATCCTAGCACGTTAAATTTTGTTGGTAATCTGGGGCTTCGAATTGATATCTACAGTATCTTCCGATGGGTATTGATAAGAATCAGTTGAGCTACCTCAAAAATGTTTGCAACAGTCTGTAGTTAGCTCAACTGTTTCAATTGTTGATACTTTTATTCAATTGTAATCTACAGTAACTTGAGGATGATTTTACTCAGAGCAACGACTGAAATTAACTTTTCACTTGCTAGTTTTCCGTAAAAAATATTTTCAAGTTACAGTCCATCCAAATTGAAATGCCATTTTATAGCACTGTCTGTTTGGCTTAAGTGAAAAATATTTATTAGATGCATAAGCAATTGGTGTGTGTACTATGAAAATGGACAAGTTATCTCATGGAAATGGAATAAAAGTGATTCAACTTAAACGAAGCTTTACAGACAAACATGACTAGTAACATTACTAACTCTATTTAATGTGATATCAAGTAGAAAATTACTGTAACTTACTAAATGCATATCACTACAAAATACTGTATCTTAGTTACAAATAAAGATAATTCTTATTCTTATTCTATTTAAAACTAACACTAGTTAGGTCTTAGGATGTTTTATTTAAAGGTATAGATAGGTTGTAAATTACAAGGTGTAATAAACCAGGAATGGATTGTGTGGAAAATAAGGTACTCCGTGGTTAAAATTTGATGGCTATTTCCTTGCATTAAAATCTATATTGTTCTACAAAAACAGTCTGACAAGCAGTGAATTTGTAAGCTATAACCGTAGTAAACATTGTAGATAAGCTCGTCAGTAGCCCGAGACAGTTTGACTGATTGACGAAGGTACTCCCTAGATGGTTCAAAGGCTCACCTGCTTCCAAACCGCGACGTAAGCTAGAAGTTTCTTTGATGAAGGAATGGAATTGTCAAAGGTTTGATAAGGAATACTTCGCTTTTTATAATAAATTAAAAATTGGTTCTCTGTAAAGTCGGTTTACTGACGATAGTTGAACGTGACAACGTCTTAAGAAAATACTGATGGAATGGTAGCATTTGATACTCGATCAAAACATGTAAATGTACTATAGTATAGCAGCTGTCCACGCAGACGCATCGCTCACTCAAGTAGGAGAGAGACGGATGTCGAGCGCTCTCGCTTGCACTTCAAGCCTTACATGGAACGCCTCAGAGCGAGGTAACGCCGCATGAGATAACGCCGCATGACGTCATGTTTTTTCGTGCGTGCAGCCGGCTCTATCGAATTATAAGACGTTGTCACGTCAAAAATTATAATACACTAGCTCACTCGCCGCGATTTCATTCCCGTGGACTTACCTAACACTATATACACTATATTATATACTAATTGTAGGTATAAATTAAGATGTAAGCTATCCTATCTTTCAAGTTGGATCAAATTGCACACGGTGTGCAAATTTTATTTAAAATCGGTTAAGTAGTTTAGGAGTCCATCACGGACAAACAAAGTGACACGTGATTTACATATATTAAGAAGATAGAAAGAAAGAAAGAAAGAAAGAAAAGACATTTATTTATAACAACAGTAGGTAAGTACAGAGAAAAAACACACTTATGGGGTATAGGTACATAAAGTTGCGATAAAAAGGCCCTAACTCAGCATAATGCTGGCTAAGCTCCCGTAGGAGGCCTAGCCAGCGCTGGTCTTCCGTTAGGGCCCGTACAAATGTCTCAAGATAGTACAAGTGGATGTAATATATGCAGCTAACCTAATGGTCCGGCCACATTTTCGCCGCGTCATCCGGAACGTCCCTTTTGATGACAGCCTATGAGGTCCTCTCTGGTCCTCCAGGTCTCTGCAGAACAATTCTACTACCGAACTGCGATTCCCAACCGCATGCCCAGCGTGGGGATTATAGGCTCATTGCGGAGCATTGTCTGTCTCCCATCTAGACACATTTTGAAAAATGTGTTGCACCAATCTGTGGTATTATGATGTCTGATTGCATGTTAACTGTATGTAATTGAATCTAATTTATTTTAATAATATGAATTTGTAACCTAATTTATCTAATCTCATGTATTATTTTATTGACTGTGTAACTTTGAATTTAATTTAATTTTGTGTACTTAAGTGTAATATGGATTACTAGCTTCTGCCCGCGGCTTCGCACGCGTTGTTTCTATGGAAACGTTTAAAGGTCATTTCTATCCCGCGGGAACTGATTTATGGGATAAAGTAGCCTATGTTTTATTCCAGGCCTAGAATTATCTGTATGCAAAATTTCAGCCCGATCCGTTCAGTAGTTTTGGCGTGAAGAGGTAACAAACATCTATCCATCCTTACATCCAAACTTTCACATTTTATAATATTAGTGTGATATAACTATCTAAAATAAATGAAATACAATACAATACAATTAATGTTAAATGAGATAAAAGCTAATAAGGCGCTTATCAGGGGGAAGGCTGCGTCCAGCAGTGGACCAATATAGGCTGTTGAGGTTGAGGTTGAGGATTAATAACCTCAACCTCATAGGTCATAGCATTAAGTATAATTGAGCAGGAAAAAAACCGAATACCTACTAAGAATCACAATTTAAAAGTTTGAATCAGTCCGTCAATTCCTGAGAGAAACTTTTTCCAACAGTTAAAACCGACGGGAAACTCTAACAAATAAAATTTAATCTGCGAAAACTCGAAAAGTTTCCAATTGCTAGGGTACCTATTCTATGTATATAGGTATCCTTTTGTGACACCGGGTTTTAATTTCTCGCACAGTCCTAATATTTTCGTGAAACATTATTTGTATTTTTTTAATAATATCCATGCTAATTTTCTAAATTTGAGAGTAATTCTGTCTGTTACTTTTTCACGGCAAAACGACTGAACGTAATTAATATTTGCCAAGGAGATTAATAATATTCCAGGGAAGGACATAGGCTACCTACTTTTTAACCCGATAAAGAGCGTGTAAGGCCGTGGGCCGAACCTAATAATAGTAATCTATAAAAAAGCCTTTATTCACAAAGAAAATTATACTAGTATTTACAATTGAAACAATTGAGCAAACTGCAGACTGTTGCAAACAGTCTATAGGTAGCTCAACTGATCCATATCAATATCAGTCGGAAGCGTCCCCAAGTCGCTGGCTGCATTGCCACGCTGTATGGCAATGCTGATGCGCTGTGCCAGATAGGTACTCACCAGCTCTCGGGTCACGCGTCGCTTCGACCAGACGCTCGCACTTTTTTTTAAACCCGAAGAGCCTCGGTACCCCACGGACCTAGGGTCTATAAAATATTATATAGTCTTACATCTATAAAATAATATACTTACTAGCTAGAGAAAAAAAAAAGTTTGTTTAACTACACGTACGTTTTTTTTACTACTCTACCAAACCTCGTACCAAGCCTAATTACCTACCCAATCAATAACATTTTAGCACCTATACAAACGTAATTTATTATTAGTTAAACGAAAAAAAAACACTTACAAGTTATGTATTGCTTGCAGGAAGATATCAGCGAAGACCAATATACCGGATGATTTCTTGAATATTACCGAACCAAATATTTTAGACATCTTTATCAAACAACACTTTTTAGGGTGGCTTTAATGTGAGTCTTATTTTCGTCTGAATAGACCTTTTATTGCTTGCATATAAAAGCCGTAGCCTAAATCAAAGCATCTAGTACAATCGCCCCGGCAGGGATAAGGGCATAGCACATAATAAAAAAAATAAAAAAATTCTGGACAATCCACACAGCATCATCTAGCCCCAAGCTAAGCAGAGCTTGTGTTATGGGTACTAGATGACTGATATACATAATATAATACATTACATAGATTGATATTTTTATTATACATAGAAACGACCAGAACACCCGGAACAAATATTTGTAGATCGTACAAACATTTGTGCCAAGGCGGGAATCGAACCCGCAACCTCCCGTGCCGCAGGCGGACCTTCGCCCGCCGCGCCACCGAGGTCGATATTATATATCCCGCATCGCTAACTGCTCAAAATATTCGAATATTGAGCTGCATAAAATAGCAGACAGCGCACGGTAAGCGAGCTTGCCGCACCGTAACCACTCGTACCCGTCTTAGTAACCGCAAGTTTCAAGCGAGTGGCCCCAACACTGCAGCCGCTTGGACTGGGTGCTTGAAGCACGTTGCTCGATCATACTGCTCTTGGCTGACCGTGCATGGACAGCGAGGTAGCTGCTTGCTGTCAGCACTATTTGAGGCGGAAGTGTGCGGATTCTGCATAGGAGCGTTCCCGCCTGTGTGTGCTTCAGACCTCACGAGAAAAAGATTATCACCATGATTAAAAACGTCAGGCTAATTTGAAATTTCGAAATAGTAGGTCAGGTCCAGACCACTATCACCAATTCCCATATCAAAGTTTAAGTATAATGAATATTAATAAAACGTGTACTTGAGTGGAGACCACGACTCGGCAAACGTAGTGTAGGACGCCCTCCAGCCAGGTGGGATGACGATCTGCGAAAGACTGCAGGCAGATGCTGGATGCGAAAAGCTGAAGACAGGCTATGGCGCTCATTAGGGCAGGCCTATGTCCAGCAGTGGACTAATATAGGCTGATGATGATGATGATGATGGATATTAATAACAAAACAACTGAGCCTATTGATATTTTTGGAGCTATGAACCATCCTATCCTCAAAAATATCGAACGTATCAACAGTCGAGATCTTAATCTTGGCCGCTATCTTATTTATTTTATTTATTTACTATTTCTTGCATGTACATTCATTCTTAGGTCTAAGTGAATGGTTAGTAGACTAGACTTATCACTAGCTAGATACATGCACCCTGGAAGGGCACTGCAAAACTGAGTTCGTACGTACTTTATTTACACCATTTCAAATAGAGTTCAAATCAAAATACTTAATTAAAACAATAACATTAATGTCACACAGAAAAATAAGTTTCATACTAATAAAATATTCATACGAATCTAGAAGCCAGCTATTCTTGGCTCTTAATTCCAGGCCCTGAATGAACCAGCCGTTTTCAGTAGACCATAAAAGAGCTAATGGAAAAGGTAAGCCAACACCTGTATTGTACCCATTACGGGAATCGTAAATTTCTTTTACGGCATTGTTTTGTTCATGAATCCATTCACTCCTACTTGTATCTGGGTAATTCGTCAAAATGTGTATATTTCATTTCGTTTTATTTTGTTTTCTTTTCGGGATTTCCACGTTCATGGAAATTACATTAATATGCATGGAATTTCACAGTTTCCTACGTTTATGTTTAGAAAAAGTCTAGTCTCAAGTTCGCTTACCTGTTAATAAACACTTCACGCCCTGTACATGAATACAATTCAAGTTTACTATTACAACATCATAAAGAAGTTCCCTTCGAGCAAGTTCGAAAGTTCTAGAATAGGTTTGTAAAGAAACTCAGCAGTTACGGGGTCAAAACAAGCTCTCTTGCCAACGGATGTCAATCGTGAAATCGTAAAATGAGAGCTCTACCCGGGGGCATAAAGACTTGGCAGGTACGACAACCTTATATAATTTAGAGACCATGTTAACAGTCTACTGGATTTCAAATCTATTTTAAGTGTCTCTACCAAGTCTTACCATAAGCTTTTATTTTAGATCAATACACGCACATGTCACATAAGCAGCCTAAAGGTACTCTATTGATATGAAGTCAAGATGTACATACATCCACGGGCAATATAAATTATTACCTTATTGAGCTCATCGAGTCATTAACTTATAATTTGCCTGATAGTCATGCCATACAATGGCATAAGGCAATAGGTTATGATCTCGAGCTATGGTAGCCGTATAAAGACGAGACAATAGTCGATCGAACCGTGTTGGCGAATTTCATGAACGAATTTGTATTCGTAACACAGAACACCGAGAAAGATAGACAGCGTTCAGAGAATCTCTGTCTTATTTAAAAATAATAAAACGTCAAGTGCGAGTCAGACTCACGCACTAAGGGTTCCGTTAAATTGTAAGACCTTATTTATTGCCAAATATTATGATTCTAGGTCAACATGAAGTAGATACCCTGTATATTTTGGTCGAGGGAGAGAATCAAAAATTATTTATTTTGGTTAATAAACTAAATATTTTCGGTTTTCAGATTTTTATCGTTATTTGTACTATATGACCTTGCTTCTTGTCAAATTTTATGATTCTACGTCAACGGGAACTACCCTATTGGCTTTGGTCCATGGCTAGAATAAAAAGTATTTTTTTGTGAGTAAACTACAAATTTTTTCCTGTATTTGTGCTATAAGGTCTTGCTTCTTACCAAATTTCATAATTCTAGGTATACGGGAAGTACCCCATAGGTTTTGGGTGCATGTGATTCCCTTGGAAATTTCAATATTTTTGGACATAAACGGCTGTAACTTTTGAGTGCGTTGACTTAGAAGTTTAATTTATATCACGGCTTCAAGAGGTTACGGACTTGAGTATTTGACGTTAATTTCAACTCGATACGTCCACGCGTTCCTGAGAAAAGAGGGTTGCAGACGGACAGACAGACAGACAGACGGACAACAAAGTGATCCTATAAGGGTTCCTTTTTTCCTTTTGAGGTACGTAACCCTAAAAATTCATGATTAAGCTTCCCACCATCAAACCATAGTCCATCCTTCAAGCTCACTCTGAGCTTAGGTATTTTTATCTTTGAGTGCCCGCTATAATTTATCGCCCGTCGACTAGATCGATAGGGTGAAATTATTTATCTAGAGGACATTTGAGGAGCTTTTAGATATTTCTTCAAGCTTAAGAGCTTTGAAATGATAAGTAATAAAATAAAACGAATTTTAATACAGAGTTTTGTTGTTGATAATATGCCTCTTTTATGACTCATCTCCCAGTCTTATCTTCAGTTATAAGAGTCTAATTGAGAAAGATAAAGTTGTAGAACTTTATAGTTTCAAATATTTACAGGGCTATTTACCACCATGCTCAAAAGACTTCCTTCATGAAACACACTTTTAGGTGTTCACCGGACTACAGTTTTCAAGTCCATTTTCAATCCGTTTTCAAAGGTAAACGGTCAAAGAGTGTTCTAGATACGGAACACCACCTATAACCTCGTTAGGTAATATTTTTCTTAATGCTTACGCTGAAACCATTCATGCTAAGAAAGTTTGCCTCAGCTAACCTTTTTCGGTACTATGTACTCACGGACGCCCAACATAACTTTCACATAATTTTTCGTTTGTTATTAAAACTTTTTATATAAGCTCCTGTTTTGACAAAGTACAAACGGAGGCCGTTGATTAATTGCTGGCAAGTTTTTAGTGGGATTTACGCAGGAATATAAAAAGTATGGAATTCATCTGACCAACCTACCTATACTCGTATTTAGGGGAGCAAACTTTTTAAAATGGTTTAGTACTTAAGGGCGAACCTTGTTGTCAATCTTGGCCTAGATCTCAGTACTCACGGGATCCCCGTGGTAAAAATCAAGGATCACTTAATATTCAACATTTTTTCGTCGGTTGTGAAAAACCATTGCGAAAAAAAATACGATAAAAAAACATGAAAGTGCACTGTTTTGCACCTAATTTGGTCGAGATCTCAGGAGCCCTGCGGTCTATAGAAAAGAATCTTGTTTTGATTCATAGGTTATTTATTACTAATTCTTTGGTTCCTTATTACAGTTTCTTCATAAGTTGTTTAGTTTTCTGGTAAATTAGCAAAAACATCATTTTTACGCCTACGCCTTTCCAAAAACGTACTCGTATGCTCTGTCCCGTTCCTATGAACACGAAATTAGGATTTCGTGCCTACCCTGTTCACAAAATGGTGCGCAATGCCCTCTTAGATACAGAACTGGTTATCTTATTCTAAAACATTTTTTTATAGAAAGGTAATTTCTAATTTCTAAGAAATCAAATAATATCGCAAAAATTTTCGACTTTGACGGGACTTGAACCCGCGTCCTCCCCTCAGTACGGCAATGTGATAACCAACTACACCACGAAGTCAAGTGACGTGGGAGTCGAAAATCTTTGCGACTTTCTACGGACTCAAGCGCCGTTAAAATTTTTGCGATATTATTTGATTTCTTAGAAATTAGAAATTATCCAGAGTGCGAGGCCTACGCACTATAATAACAAAAACGTTAGAGAGGTAATTTAATTATTTTAAATATGAAACTTGACAATAGCTCTAAAGATAACAATGTCGAAACCGCTAAAATTATCTAGGTTTTCGTCACCAAACGTAATTGATCATGTTCAGTTTCTGTGTACAGTTTGGGCATGTTTGCCGACCTTTTAGCCCAGCACTTGCATGACATGGATAACCAATTAATCTTGTTTGAGAGAGATCTGTCGTGGAGATCAAGTGTCGGTTGCATGTAGGGCAGATGAGCTACGGTAACGAGACCCGACTCATCGTCGATTATCGACGTCGACGCTGTTGACAAGGGGGAAAGAAACTTATCTTGATTTTTTAGTTTAGTAAGCGCCTTGAGGGACTTCTCCCTCAAGTTCCATATTAAAAGGCGCTTACCAAACTAAAAAATCGAGATAAGTTTCTTTCCCCCTTGTCAACAGCGTTCATGAAAAGCCCTGAGCCGGCTCAGGACTTTTCATCTAGGTTAGAAAACTAAAAACTAACTTTGTTGTTACTTACAGCGCGGGAACAATGTAGCCAGCCTCTTGGCTTCTAAAATTTTAGAATCCAGTGTGATTCAGAATTAAAATATGAGTGCTACGAAATTGCGTAGCATCATAGCAAATCGTAGCACGTTAAATTTTGTTTCGCTTGCGAGTTGGTAATCTGGGGCTTCAAATTGAATCTTCCGATTGGTGTTCATATAGATCAGATGATCTACCTATGGATTGTTTTGTTTGCCACAGTCTGCAGTTAACTCAACCGAGTTGTTCCGCATTCGTCCCACTGGGTTCGGACCAAAGTAGTTCGAATGCGGAAAATCAAATTTTATGCTTAATCGTTCTTTATTCGTCCCATTTTAAGATTTCTAACAGAAAAGTAGCCAAAGTACTGTCATCCACTTCAGTCTTATTGTTTCCGTAGGATTTTTCAGAAATACAGAAATACAGAAATACAATTTATTGGTAAAATCAATTTACATGTCAGATTTTCTTATAACTAGATGACATACATATTGTAAGTACTTACCTAGTTCATGTTCAAAAATTACTTGTATATCTACAGATTAAATAAAATGAAATAAATGAAAAAATATATAAAGTAAAAAATCATAAATCTTATATGAAACAATAATCAATTATGAATTTACTGGTCAAGTAGTTCGTTCACTGAATAGAAATTCTGTTCGACAAGCCAACGTTTCAACTTTATTTTGAAACAACGTAGACTGCCATCAGCTGTGACAGAGTCTGGTAGTTTATTGTACACTGCCGTGCCCATAACATGCGTTAACTTTGAAGACTTTGTGAGACAGCGAGCGATGGTAGAAAGCTTGCCGGCGTACCGCGTCCCGTACGAGTGGGTGTCGCCGTTCTTCGTGAACTCGTCCAGGTTCGAGCGAACGTACACCGCCACTTGCATTATCACAATGCAGGGCAGTGTAAGTATACCTAGATCCTTGAAGTATGGTCTAGCGGAGACGTCACGTCGGATGTTAACCAAGCTGCGTATGGCTCGCTTCTGCATACGGAAGGCGCGCTCCCAGTCGGCAGTTCGCCCCCATAGCTCAGCACCATACTGTAACACCGAGTGAACTGTTGCGAAATTCTAACTACGTTTATCTCACCCCAAGTACTAGGAAAGTATGCCGTTTCAATTGTAAATACTAGTTCTAAATTGTTTCTATTATTTGTAATTTTCTTTAATCGCACAATTAGGTACTTCATCATGAATTTGTGTTGAAAAATGGCATTTAATTGATCATTCATCTGATTATAAGCTCTGCTTACCTTGAGGCTAGATGACGCTGTGTGAATTGTCCAGCATTATTTATTTATTTCTTTATTATAATAAAACTTCATAATATATACCACTTTTACACAGGCATGTGTAGTAAAATAATAATAGCGCAATTTCAGTTGAACTTTATTTAATTCTATTGCGCCATACTACGCTGATAGCCACAATATTTCATCATTTAATGCACCCGCCTCCATTTAAAGTAATGGACCGCACTCTCTGCTTTTAACTTGGAAATATCATATGAAGTATGTTAGAATGTTTCGAAGAATTCGCGTTTACGAACATTTTCTCAAAGTTACAGACCTCCTTTATGTTCGAACTCGAACTGGTAATAAGTTGGCTGAATAGCTTGAGATTTCAATTAAGTCTTCGAACTCGCTAAGACGAAGGTAATTTTTTTACCCCCAAGTTTTTCGAACGTAATATCTATGAATGTAGTTGGATGGAATGGGACTTTTTACTATGTGTTTCAAAGCATCAAGACCGTATAACCGCTTTTGGTAAGTGAGGAATCAAAACAAATCTGAATTCTTAGCTGCTCTATATTTTGTAGGACTTTGACGTCGTATTGCAATAAAAAAAACTGGGACCAGGTAAAAACGGTGTCATTACTAGCAAAGATTATTAAAACTAGTTCGTCCATATTAATAAGTAGTCGTGACCATAATTCAAAAGAAATGTTTACCAAAAAATAAACAGAGGAAACATTATTTTCCCCAAATAGAGACATCTCGACAGATTAATGTTATATTTCGTGATTCAGCCTTCGGCATCGCAAATAAGCCGCAATAAAATATTTGTTTTTTTTTTGCAATACCATAGCTCGTCAGGGAACAGACTTTAAAAAAATTAACTGGTTTCATCCATTATGTTATCAAAAAAAAAAACAACCGAATTGAGAGTGGTTCTCTCAATGGTGGTGAAACTGCTGTGGTAGCATTTTTTGAAATCGGTAAAAAATGGAGGAAGAATAAGCTTGTTGGAGTGTGTTAAAGCTGATTTTGTGGGACCGTAGGCGCTCGCTTGCGCATTTTAAATCAGGGTAGATTACCAACCCTTACGATAGTGGATATTACACCTCGCTCAGGTGTAATTCTTTCAAAATGCAGGTTTTATATTAATGGTATGAAAAAAATCTAGTCTAGAAGTAGGTTATCTTACATAACAGTCAAAATGGTGTATTGAGGTACCTACCCATCTACTTGTGTATTATAATTTTGCTGAAACGAGCGAAATATTAGACAGAGAACTATGGATATCAAATAGTGTAGATTTGGGATATTAGTTGATTTCTTAGAAATTACCCCGAGTGTGAGAGCTTACGCACTATTATAACAAAAACCAGAGAACTATGGATTTCGTTCATATTGATAAGCCTTTTTAGCGAAACGGTCTTTTCTCAATTAGTGACCACAAAATTTACCTGCCTAAATGTGCTCAAATGTACTTGCCTATAGCCTTGCCTTGCCAAAAGATCCATAACAAATAAAATTAAATATTTATTCATATTAACTTTACAGACTTACGTAACCAGTAACTTCCTAATTCAATTTAAAACTTAGAAATCTTAAATTAATAAGGATCAATAAGTCATACATAAGTCATTACATTATGTTTATGGCTGCCTTGGAAGTATGTATGTGGCTCCTCGCCGCGTGAAGTAAGAAGCCGACGACCTCTGTGGCGCAGCGGGCGAAGGTCCGCCTGCGACGCAGGAGGTTGCGGGTTCGATTCCCGCCTCGGGACAAATGTTTGTGCGATCTGCAGATATTTGTTCAGGGGTTCTGGATGTTTTTCTATGTATAATAAAAAATATCTATCTATGTAGTGTATTGTATTATGTATATCAGTTATCTAGTACCCATAACACAAGCTCTGCTTAGCTTGGGGCTAGATAATGCTGTGTGAATTGTCCGGCATTATTTTATTTTATTTTATTTTTAAACGATAGGATAGATTTTACAATAAGCTCATCAATGCATCAGCAGCGCCTCCCGCTACAATTCTACCACCGAACTGCGATCCCCAACCCGCATGCCCAGCGTGGGAATAACGGGCATTACCCCCCAAGAGATAACAGCTAATAAGGCGCTTATCAGGGGGAGGCCTCCGTTCCAATATAGGCTGTTGAGGTGAGGTGATTTATTTTATTTATTTATTTATATTAGGGGATCTTTCAGCACAATATACATAGTAGCGATGTGTGAAGATACAGGTGGCTATTAACAAGTTCCCACTTATAGAAACAGTATACAAATTTTCAACATTCACAAAAATAGT
This sequence comes from Eupithecia subfuscata, assembly GCA_963564075.1. Classification (NCBI taxonomy): domain Eukaryota; kingdom Metazoa; phylum Arthropoda; class Insecta; order Lepidoptera; family Geometridae; genus Eupithecia; species Eupithecia subfuscata. The sequence goes on along the minus strand of OY751103.1, from coordinate 9,533,991 downwards.
AATAATAGGCTTAAATTCGCGTTTACCATAATAGATATAAGCTATAGTTAGGTATATAATATCTGGTAAGTTATAGACTATCTGTTGTTAGAATAATAAAAATATCTGCTATCGTTCACTCATTTATCATTTAATTTAAATTTATTGAAGAAGGAATTACTGAGTTTGTTTTTTAAATTAGAAATACTGCCGTTGAAGAGGTCAAGATCAATTTCACTATCCAAAAGGTTAATTTTTTTTCTGGCTCTGTACAAAACACTATTTTGGCGATAATTAGTCAATACTAAAGGAATATGAAAATGATTGGTTTTCCGAAAAGATCTGTTCGGAACATAGAAATTAATTTTGCTCAGCAGCTGGGGACAATCTATAGAAGAGGATAATATTTTTGCCAAATAGACTATATCTGTGTGGAACTGGACTATATCTGTGTGGACTATGTGGAAGAAGATGCTGCTTGGCACAGCTACGAAGGTAGTCAGATTCATTCGATCGTAATTTAAAGTTAATGTGATGAAGTTATTACAAGGCCTGAAATACTCGAGTGACTTTCCTCCATACGAGTTTGCACTGTATGACGGCAGGGAGTCTCGCTCTTGCACTCATGGTTTGTTCACCCGTGGGGTTTAAGTTAATATAGTAATAATATGCACAAGTTCATATTACTCCTGTTCACGTTCAAGTTTGTTACATATATAATAAAATTGACCCTTGCTTGTTATAAAAGTACTCAAATGATTTTTTTGTCTACAATATTAATTACCAATAATATAGTTTACTCTGTGTCATGAAAAGAGCTAAAATAAGGCAACTACTTACTTATAGGTACCAATCTATCGAATAAAGATATAAAAGTTTTGGTTTCATTATATTGCTTTAGAATGAAAATACGAAACACAAAGGAAAAAGAAAACACTTTTTACCATTGTAAAAATTCGCTCCACAAAAACGAAACGAGTTGATTAAATAAAGTTAACCTCAGAAATGAGGTAGATATACCTAGACAGACACCTCCACAGAGCCGGTTTAGACTGATAAGTTCCGGTACGAATTACTGAATTTCCGGTTGAAAGGATTCTCCTATTGAACGTGTTTACGGATCCCATCGATGTAAGTAAAATTCGGGAGATTGTATACTAGCTTCTCGAAAGTGGAACACTCAAATGAGGTCCAATTAGGTGGGCCGCGCTAGGTTTTAAGTGTTCCCGTGGTTCGGCGAAAATGGCGAGAGAGAAACACCGGAGAGGTTTTAGTGGGTATTACGTCCATCTCAGGGCGTCGAGTCCCACATAATTCTGTTCCTCCCCAGACCAGTTTATTCGCAAACGAATTTCTTCGCCGAATAATAAAAAAAGATCCAATTAGTTCCACCCACCTTAGTCATAGTCGGACCGGTGGCGGCGCGCCCGGGCGTTCGTGTTTCGCGTGCGTATTGTTGTCTCGGTCGCACTTCGGTTTACGTACGTCGTACGTTCATTACGTAGGTATATTGCAAGAGATTGGAAATAGCGTGTCTTTGCATTTAGTTGTAACACAAAACAGGCCATCTATTTAGTTAGTGCTGGGAGAACGAATCTACAGAATTTTACTTGTGACGGGTCCGGTCAGAATAATTAATAGTGGTATCTGCAGCTTGAGAATTTACGATCGGGAGATTCGGAGCTAGGACGTAATCAACCTCATTCCAAGAGTATTAAGGCGGTTGTCTTACAAAAGGTAAAGTGATGATGTCCTCTTAAGTCTTAACTGAATTTCGGCCACGGCGCGCAGCGGCGGCGGCCTGTCTTAACGGAGCCGTGTGTGCAGGACATAATAAAGTGCACAAGTGTGCGAAAACACAGGTGCACTCTCTATGTTTCTCCCTCTCATAATCCGATTTGACGGCAGACCGATCAGGGTAATATGTGTTCCAGCCGTCAACTTTAATATACGAAATCTCTCAACGTCACACAAAATAGAAAAGTCAATGTCATGTCAAAATGATTTAGTTTTATATACTTACGCTTGACCTTTTTTTAACATTAGCACTCTTTCTTCTTCCTCTCTGCCTGTCTCGTTGCTTCCGTACATTCTGTACTCTTGTTAATTTTCATTTAAGGGAAACTATTAAAATCCTGTACACAAAATAAGGGATTTCATTGAAAACCAAGGTACCGAGCAACTCCGAAACCCCGCTGTTACAACATCTAATGTAGTACATGTGTAATACCTACCAACTAGTAACAAGCCAATTTTACAAAAATTCGATGCAGGTAGGGCTGCCTTACTATTTCTCAAAAAAAATATGGTTATAGCATATATATAATACATATATACAAATATTAAATAAATATGGATTCTAACGTTTAAGGATACTCCGTAAGTAGGATAAAGCTCAGGAATTTAAAAGTTAAGGTGGAATTTATAAATGTCATCATCATCATGAAGATGATGTTGATGATACATTAACTCTGAAAAAACTCCTCTTTGGGCAGTCGGATAAAATGAGAACCTTCCGTATTCAAGCCATAACATAAACAAGGTGAGACATAAAGTAAGTACCAAACTTTCAGAATGGTTCAGATTTGACAGATAGAAAAAAATAATGAAAAAATCACTGACAATTATATCTTGCAATTGTTTTTCTGTTTTCTATGATCGAATAAAAACAACCCCTGAAAGTTTTCTACGAAGTTTACTAAGTTTAAGAAAATTATACTAGTATTTACAATTGAAATAATTGAGCTAACTGCTGACTGTTGCAAACAGTCTACAGGTAGCTCAACTGATCAATACCAGTCGGAAGCGTCCCCAAGACGCTGGCTGCATTGCCACGCTGTTTGGCAATGCTGATGCGCTGTGCCAGATACTCACCAGCTCTCAGCAAATTTACTAGGCTCTGTCGAGACCTGCATATTTGCTAGTTGTAGTTTGTAGTTGTAGTATAGTTTAAGAAGTTTACGAAGAAATGATTATAAAAAATCTTCGAGCCCTTTAGCGCCAATTAAAATTCCACCCCCAACAGTACAAGAATGAGATGAAACTATCCAGGCTACGCATTTATATGAAAGTTGAAGTAATGTCGACAAGTGAAAATACTTTTCAATTTCCTCGGGTCTCCCGAGATACGAACTCAATTTTCAACAGCTTTACAAAATAGTTTTAGTTTACGAGAAAATCAATTCCTTAAAAGTATGATTAGGTGTAGGTATATCTACTCAAAAGCAATTTCGATATAATTTTAAATCTCCATACCTAAAATAAAACGATAAGAAAGTTTATTGAAAGTTTACGATCTTATTGTATATACAGTATCCGTATCTTAAATATTTTCACAAGTAAATCGAAAAGTATGGGTATTCTTCACTAGGATAGTTTACATTTGTGGCAAGGCCACAACTGTAGAACCTGAAATTACCTGAAGAATCTTCGGGTAAGTGTTCTAGGTAAGTATTTGATGATACTGTGCGTGTTTATGTTAGTTTATAATTTGTTGTGATATATATATTTAAATGTACATGTATATAGTTCTTATAATATATTGTGTGTTAGTTTATACTTATACAGGAAGGAGGAAGGAGGTTATAAGAGAATATGAGGTAAGTTGTGGCCTCGCCACACATTGATTTACGCACTACGTCTCTTCCTGTCATATCATAAATACAGCGATTGCCATTCTAAAACAAAATTTGCCATTTCCCACTGAGATTACGTGAATCGCACGTGATCTCGATGCCAAGATGGTCGTTACGTATCTGAAAATATTTATCGGAGGATAACTCTCAACCGGAGAATGCGATTTTGAATGAGTAAAAAGCAAAAACAACGATTTAATTACTGTGTAAGTATAATTACTCAGCAGCATAAGTAGGTTACCGATGTGGCGCGGTGGGCGAAGGTCCGCCTACGACGCTGCGAGTTCGATTCCCGCCCTGGGACAAATGTTTGTACGATCTGCCAATATTTGTTCCGGGTGTTCTGGGTATAATAAAAAATATCTATCTATGTAATTTATTATATTAAGTATATCAGTCGTCTAGTACCCATAACACAAGCTCTGGTTAGCTTGGGGCTAGATGATGCGGTGTGGATTGTCCAGCATTGTATATTATATTATAGTAAATATATTATATCTAAAATTACGATTGGGGGTCACGACTGGTGCCCTATGTGTTCTTTATTGTGTTTGTAGTGTGAATTCTCATTTGGTAGTTCTACATAATTAAATAGCACATAGCGCTGTTCTATTACTTTGAGAATTTGTATAAATGTTTCTATATTTATTCATAGACAAACTTTGTGGCTATTTCGTGCCTGTCGTAATACTAGCACAGTGCAACCGCCTCGAATACTAAGAAGGATTTATCACACAACTCCGTACCATGTCAGTGACGGAGACTGAAAAGATAGTACTATATCTTGAAAGAAGATATAATAAATCTGATGCTTCGTAAAGCAAATTCGCCGTGTGGTGCTGGCTTAAGGTTTGCACCACCCCTTCCCGCAAGTGTCGTAAGATGCGACTAAAGCTCTGCACTCATTAATCCAATAAATAAATGATGCTGGACAATTCACACAGCAGTATCTAGCCCCAAGCTAAGCAGAGCTTGTGTTATGGGTACTAGATAACTGATAAACTTAATACAATACACTACATAGATAGATATTTTTATTATACATAGAAAACATCCAGAACGCCCTGCACAAATGTCTGCAGATCGTACAAACATTTGTCCCGAGGCGGGAATCGAACCCGCAACCTCCTGCGTCGCAGGCAGACCTTCGCGCGCTGCGCCACAGAGGTCGTCGAATTTGTGTCGTCATGTATGTTCTGGATGTTTACTATGTATAATAAAAAATATCTATCTATGTAGTGTATTGTATTAAGTTTATCAGTTATCTAGTACCCATAACACAAGCTCTGCTTAGCTTGGGACTAGATGATGTTGTGTGAATTCGGTTTATAGAATTAAAAAACTTACACAGTTTACTTATAATGAGATTACTTAAGGTTACTTATTTCTAGTTCAATTGTTCAGCATTATTTATTTATTTTATTTATGTGAGTTGTGGTGTGTAAATGTGTTTTTTATTTTACAGTGCAATTACCCTCTTACCGTACTCTGACGTGTATCCCGGTCGGTTCACCGTTACCCGTTACCTACCCTTGTAAAAGTCTTCTAACTTTCAGGATGGACCATGTTCATACAAAGTGCTCGCGGAGAGGCAGTTCCAAGCATTTCACTTCTGTACGTTCCGTTCCATGTATTTGACAGCCGATATCTTTCTGATACTGCCGTTTGGAACTTGGCCTACTATTGATTAAACATAGTTCGGTTGCTTTTAAAAAGAGTCTAGGTATCTCGTGAATGTAAACTTTTTTGCAGGCATGTGTATAATTGGTTACATAAGTCGAAGAACATTTTGAGCATGGTGTGAAATAGCGGAGCATGGTGTAAAATAGCGACCATTGTCGAAGTAATGTATCCGAGATTTTATTGGTAAACTATTTTGTGCCTGAGTCTTCGCACGCTCTGTTTCGGTGGAAACGTTTAAAGGTCATTTCTATCCCATGGGAACTGATTTATGGGATATAAAGTAGCCTAGGTTTGATTCCAACATTAGAGTTACCTGTATGCATTTTTCAGCCCGATCCGTCCAGTAGTTTTGGCGTGAAGAGGTACCAACCATCCATCCATCCAAACATTCGCATTTATAATATTACCTAGTGTGATTTTACACATCTCTGCTCTGCTGCCCCTTTTTGCAGGAAACTAGTCCTTACCCACAAAAACATATACACTACAATAGATTTCCGTACGGCCTCTACATCGCTTTGACAGAAGTACCTAGAATCAGTCACGGTCGATGCACTCTCTCTGCCTATTTCATTGGCAGAATCAGTGTTCTCTATTTGCATTGAAATCCTAGTTTTATCAGTTGTATATTCGTTCGAACAAAAAACATGTTTATTGTCGAACAGTCCGTTGACCCCTGATGTGGGTCACAGGCTATGTGGCAGGGTGCCAGAGATGGAATTCGTCGACAGATAAATTTGTGCACACGCTTTCTCTGCTATTGCCAATGATGTAATAAATGGTAAAGGCTATGGCAAAAATTATGTACTATAATTTGGCGGCTCAATATCACTCTATATGTCCCATTGGCTGCCCAGCCAAGCAGTCCTCGCACCTGCTGATGGGCGTCTACTCATAGGCACTGGAAGTATTATTATCACGCGTAAAAATGGATATTTAAAAATACTGCAGTCATTTATCCTTTATTTCTGTCACATGTAAACATTTTCATTTATCATAACCGACTCAAATCAGCGCCACCTATTTTATCTTATTAGATACGATGTTAAACTAAGGAATTTAAAAAAATCGGATTTGCAGTTTGTGATACCTATCATAAGCTTACTTTTAATGCCTCTGTAAAAGTTTTATTTTGTATAGTGTAGGCATTGATGCGTTGCCCTTTTTGGCTACGATGGTGATAAACGTACATATAATATACATGTGTACCTTTGGAACAAATCTATTAATTTACTTCATTATCGAACTTGTTGATTTACTACCATTCTTCATTGTCCAATGCACTATTTGCAACGGAGAGTACACTTAATTGATGTTGGTGGAAGTTAAATGTTACGTAAGTGTATGTTGGAGTGCCGCCGCCGCCGGTTTGGTACTTGTGTCCAGTCGAACCGTGTGACGTAAACACTCGATTAAGTAAACTTCTAAGTATTTGCAGTCTAAATCTGTAAATACCAAGAAGTGTACCGTCGAAGACTATAAGTTGTTTGCTTGATAAGTCAAGCAAACATTTCTGAATCATCATTAATATTCACCTCCGTAATGTAAGAAACGACTGGCCTTAGGTACACAGAAATCTAAATAATAAGTTTATATTTCTGTGCGTAAATTTGCTATAGGTATTCTCAATCTCAAAACGTAAATTTACAGTGACTCAAGAATTCTAGGTTCAAGATACCTATTTTCAAAATAGGTAAGCTTTTAGTTACAAACATAGAGTAAAAACTCGCTAGGTTACAAAGATAATTAAATTTCGAAACAAAGGTTTACATTATAATTATAAAACACAGATTATTATATATATATATATACATTATGATGATGAAATAAAAGGTGTGATATATTTTTCTTTTGTTTTTTTATTTTATTTTGTATCCCTATAACTGCTTGCTATCAGCCTTGCAGGTTATTTACTTATTTATTTATTTATACAGTTAGGTTAGCCTATGGCGAGTACTCTAAAACTTACAAGGTACTTAAATAAACTTAAGAATAAATGCTAAGTGCACCAACCTCTTACAGGCCGACACAGCATGCTGAAGAATACATCAACTATGAACACTCTAATACTTAGCGGTAAAGATTGTAGAGATTAAGGAAGCTTATTTGCCTACGGCAGTACACGGCAAATCGTTTCTTACAATACGGAAGCGAATATTAGTAAAGACTCAGCAATGTTTGCTAGGCTTATCAATTTTATTTTATCACTTATCAAAGAAAATTATAATCAAATAACAGAAAATTGCAAAAATTATTTGCGCCTTCCCATCTTCCGAGAACATCCGTGTGTGCGGCAGCAGATTTGGCCGAAAATCTCAAGGGGCGCAAATATGCACGTCTCGACAGAGCCAGACAGAGACAGAGCATTCACTTACCCTTGGAGTCGAGACCCTAGGTCCGTGGGGTACCGAGGCTATTCGGGTTTTTAAAAAAGTATCTGAGCGTCTGGTCGACGCGACGCGTGACCCGAGAGCTGGTGAGTATTTGGCGCAGCGCATCAGCATTGCCATACAGCAGCGGGGCAATGCAACCAGCGTCTCGGGGACGCTTCCGACTGGTACTGATATGGATCAGCTGAGCTACCTGTACTACATTGCTTGCAACAGTCTGCAGTTAGCTTAATTGTTTCAATTGTAAATACTAGTTGTAATTTATTTCTATTAGTTGATTGTAATTTTCTTTTTGAATAAATTATTAAATAATAGAAATAAATTAAAACTTGTATTGCTATATTAATAAAATAAATCAATTAAGTAAGTATTAAAACTTCTACCCACTTATACTAAAAGTGTATCAATAATTCTGGTGATTGCAAATTCATTGAAAGCATTGGCTGCTGAAAATAATTTAACATTGATTCCCAACGTGTCATTTCAATGCATAACGCTTTACCGCGTCAGTTTCAATAAAAGCAATTTACGTGCTTGTTTATTTTATTGAAACAAAGAAATGAGAGCATGATCACCAGAGGGCGCAATGCGCGGCCATTTTGTCTATACTAATATTATAAAGAGGAAAGGTTTGATTTTTTGTTTGTTTGTTTGTTTGTATGAATTGAATAGGCTCCGAAACTACTGGACCGATTTGAAAAATTCTTTCACCGTTAGGAAGCTTACTTTTCAGGGAGTGACATAGGCTATATTTTATCCCGGAATTCCCACGGGAACGGGAACTACGCGGGTGAAACCGCGAGGCGATCGTCTAGTGAAAAATAAATATTAATAAAATAAATAAGATGGTGGGCTAGATGATGCTGTGTGGAGAATCCACACAGCATCATCTAGCCCCAAGCTAAGCAGAGCTTGTGTTATGGGTACTAGATAACTGATATACTTAATACAATACACTACATAGATAGAATTTTTTTATTATACATAGAAAACATCCAGAACGCCCTGGACAAATGTCTGCAGATCGTACGTTGTCCCGAGGCGGGAATCGACCACGCAATCTCCTGCGTCGCAGGCAGACCTTCGCCCGCTCCGCCACAGCCGTCAAATGTTTTGTATTCGGCTTTCCAAAATTTAACGTGAATATTATGTCCAACCTGGGCCGCGATCACGGTCTGGTAAGTGTAGTTACCTAATGGCATTACGGCTGAAGCGTTAGCAGTTGAATGAAACGTTAGGGTGCTCGTTCACAGGCCGGCATCGGACAATCCACTGACAAGTGCGTCCACTCATCGGCAATCCGAATTATTCCGAATGACGTAATTCGCACTTAACGAAAAAGTGGCCTTAAGAATGCGCGCCGGCGTTGACGACAGTCCGCTTCGTGCGGTGCGGATCTTATAAGGCAAACCATTGATGGGACCTGAGCGGATAGTCCGATGCCGGCCTGTGAACGGGCATCCTAACGTTTGAACTGCTAACACTTGAGCCGTAATGCAAATAAGTAACTCCACTTACCACACCGTAATCGCGGCCAGGCCGGCATCGGACAATCCACGTATCGGCAAACAAGTGGGTCTTCTGATCGCCTATCCGATTGATATCATTCGCACTAAACGGAAAAGTTGCCTTCAAGAAACCTCGCTGGTATTGCCGATAGTTCGCTACGTGCAGTGCGGATCTTTTATTACCATAAAAGATCCGCAACGCACGTCGCGGACCATTGATGAAGCCAGTGCGGATTGTCCGATGCCGGCCTGTGAAAGCGCACCCTAACGTTTCAACTGCTAACGCTTGAGCTGCAATACTAAATTAAACTACCATAAGTTTTTGTATGACTAAAGACCGAATAGATATTTTTTATAATACATAGAAAATATCCAGAAAACTCGGAACAAAATAAATATTTATGCCCGCCGTGCCACATCGGTCGTCAAAGGCTACTTTTTTTCTCGGGAATACCCGTGCGAAGCCGCGGGCAGGAGCTTGTTTTGAATAAAGATTATTTGATCTGTCTATCAAATCTATGCAAGATTTGATAGACAGATCAAATAATCTTTATTCAAAACAAGCTCCTGCCCGCGGCTTCGCACGGGTATTCCCGAGAAAAAAAGTAGCCTTTGACGACCGATGTGGCACGGCGGGCATAGGTCCGCCTGCGACGCAGGAGGTTGCGGGTTCGACTCGCACCTTGGGACAATTTTTGTACAATCTGCAAATTATTAAAAATTAAAAATTAAGAAACAAATATCCTTATTTTCGCATTTAGGTATAATATGAGTGTGATCAACGCAGTAATCACATGCCAAGAGCTTTTACCATTGATTTGTTTGATATGTGTTCGAGAAACGGGCGACTATTTGCTACTAACTCACCTCAAACCAACAGTTACCCAGTGAGTTAAATTACAATATAGGTAGTCAGTACAGTAGGCACCACCAGAATAAACACAGTCCACGCTATGTACAGACAGGTCAGAATTAAGTGACCCCCCTGTATAACACATGCTGGTTTAAATCCGAACCTGTTATTCGTAGGAGTTTTAAAAGACGAAAATAATTTTATTTTTATATAGGTAACATAAAAACAGAACAAATTGACAAAAAAAATCGGATTCTAACCTGCATTGTGTTATGCAGGAGGGTTACTTTATTCAGACGCTGTCTGTACCTACACAGTAAGTACAGTGGCGTTCGATAGGCGACCCCCCTGTTAAGGGCGTATACAACCTCAAATTGCTTATTTTCAACTCCGTCGGACCTCCATATCTTCCAAACTACTGAATATTTAACTTTGAAATTTATATATAGTAAAGTTCAGGACTTATTCTATCGATCATATGTTTTGAAAACACGATGTCATAAAATTTTCTCGATAGAAAAAAATCGCAAAGTTACCTCTAATTTTTTACTAAAACCCTAATTTCTCAATAAATACAGATGATACGATCTTGAGATTAAGCATAGTAATTGAACTAAGTATAAAGAACATTTTATATGTTGCCTTTTCTTCAATTAACTATTCTAATGTTTGTGGGGAGCAAATAACTACTAAAAACTTGATTTTTGGGCTTACGCCGCTTTGCTCTGTCCCGCTCCTGTGAACGCGAAATCCTATGCCTATCCTCTTCACACAATAACGAGGTAGGGTACCGCCTTAAGTTTAAAATCAATTTCTATCGATACATAAATATTTTGAGCCTAGTATATTTCAGTAATATGAAGATAGCAAGCTGTTCTATACAAAAACTACAAATTTAATATAATAAAAACGAATATACCTAATGACTAACTTGGAATCAGTCAGGGGGCAGCAATCTATGAACGCCACTGTACCTACAATCTGTACGTAGAATCCCGAGGACTCCCATCCCTACAAAAAACTGACCAGACATAAAGTCATTTAGAACAGGATAAATACCCGGAACGGGATATATACCATGATTTGACTCAAAACTCAAATCATGGTAAATGTCCCGTTGTAAATATGATACATTTAAAAAATTTGACCAAACCAGACATACTATCTGGTCAATTTTTGTGTATTATGTAGCCACCTATAATTGAGGGAATACTAACCTATAAGTACCTACTTTATTCTTCTTTTTATCAGTATTAGAGCCTTTATTTACAAAGAAAATTATATTAGTATTTATAATTGAAACAATTGAGCTAACTGCAGACTGTTGCAAACAGTCTAAGGTGCTCAACTGATCCATATCAATACCAGTCTTTATTCTTCTTGTTTTTGGTACTAATACTCGTATATTATGGTGTATTTTGCGTTGGTGGTTCAATCCTACTAAAATTATAAAGACGAAAGTTTGTGAGATGTTCCTATAAGAATCTTCATACGTATCGACTACATCAAGCTCCCAGCCAATAACGCTAAATCGGGTCGAAGCTTTTCCAAGCTAATACAAAGTACACAGGATATTTCAGCTGGCTTGGTCATCTGTATAAGTCCACTCGGTCACGGAGTAAACAAAATGGCGTAGTTTAAAGTAAAATGGCGAAGTATAAAACTCTGTTTGTGAATCGTTTTCTTACAGTTTCAAAAGGGCTACTACTTAGATGGGTATTAGTGCACTTTTGTAGAGGAAGAAAGCGCCTCGAATTTGCTGGTAAGTACACAGGTACCTACTTAAAACCATAGAAAAACTTACCTATAAATTAACCTGTATGTTTCTGCCCGCGGTTTTGCACGCTTTTTGGGATAAAAGTATCTATACTTTTTATTTCGGAAAATACGCAGTAGCGTAGATTACCTTGGTAGGTATTTATAAGAAATTCAAGTGACCAATATTATAGCCCAATCCGTTCTACTATATCTATTTTTGGCGTTGTCTTCTTGTGCCAAACATATTTAGGAAGTAAGATAAACATGTAAAGCTCCCTTGGAAGGTAAATTTATAATATTTGAGTTAAAGATGCAGGTAATGCGGTCTACTTAACCTAAATTCCCCACAACTGCACTTTAAACTACCTACTCAGAACATTAACTAACTTGTGCATCGCACGTAGGTGGGTAGGTGCCTAGGTTAATAAACTTTCGTGCTTATTTACTTAGCCCGTTCACACAAGATGCATCGAAACATTCAGTTCGTTTAAGAATTGTATTTCAAGTAATGAAATTAAACAATTTTGTAGGTCAGGTACAGTCATCGACAAATTAGGATTTGTTCAGTGGTTCAGAGTGGAACAGGTTAGCTAAACAAGGCGAATCTCCTTTAAGCGTTTTTAGAGGCCTGTTAAGTGGTTAAAACGACGGTTAAAAAAATTACAATATCCCGTAGTTTTTGGCGTTGAACTTCAATAACAACCATTCAGTTTATCTAATGGTAGTTGCATGGCAGAACATTAAAATGAAAAGAGCTCAATAAAGTAGAAAAGAGATTACCTACGCTTACCAAGATTTTTTAAATGATTTAAGGTGACCGTCAAGTTAGCAGCCCCGCCATGGACTTTGGTGGTTTCAACTATGCCAATAAATGTGCATGAATCGTTCCTACCTTTCGTTTGAGCCATGAATCTCTACGCTGCCGCAGCCGACTGTATACCGCGAAAAAAGCGAGATCGTCATGAAGGGTATTCAGGCACGGTCGCCGTAACAAGAATCGACGTTACGGGAATCAACTCAGGGGGAATCGACGCGCGAGGAACAATTCACTTTTGTACTCGTCTGTACTTTAAAATGTATGTAGATGTTCAGAACCAAATATCCGTTATAACCGCAGGAGGTTTGAGTTTTTCAGGAGAACTAGATACCGTAAAGCACAGTTAATTGGCATAGTTCATGATTCATACATATCTCACCATAGATTCGTCGATATCAGCGGGGCTGCTAGCTTGACATCAAGATAGCAGCCACAGTGAAAGACCTAAATATCTCCTAAAGTACTGGGGCACTATTTATTTTACTTAGGGCACCGGGATCCACTATTTAATACACATTTATTGGCATAGTTGAAACCACCAAATTCCATGGCGGGACTGCTAACATATCGGACACGATTTAAGAAAAAGTTTGCATGTCTATTTGGCTTTGTTCGAAGATTCAAAAGGACAGGAATGTAATTGGATGTCATATATCAAAATCCAGCTTATTATTCTCTCATTTCGATTCTACCCGTGTTCAGCAAAAATATTATCTCACGCAAATAGCCTATTTTGCCTGTTTTACTATACACAATACACAAAAGATCGAAATAACAATTCATTGTTATTATCTCTAACAAAAACGGCTGTTGTGGAATAACAAAACCTCCAAATTACCTATTACTCAGTTTTATAAAATGGATATCTAACTGCTTGAATATTCTGGTAAAGACTTCTGCTGGATAATGTTCCTTCAATAGAGCATTACACGTTCGTGGAATTTTGAAATTGAGTTCGCATGCTTTTGTCATTACCACATAAGTATTTCATGCAAGGATAAATTGGCAAGATGGATTCTTGACATTAAAAAAGAGGAGACAAATACATTGTTTGATTTTTTCTAGGGGGAATGAGGGTCGTACAGAATTATAAATATCAAAGTATAGAAGAAATCAACTAGGAAATATTATTGTAGATTAAATTATAATAGGTAGAATTAAGCTGTTAGGAAATCTAAAGTGCGAATATCTAGAATCAAAAGTTTACTCTGCTAAAATCAGAGAGTCTAGCAAAAGTCAATGCTTTTGGAAGGAATCTAATGAATACCTACACAAATAAGTTCATTAATACTTTCTAGTTTGGGGCGTGGGACAAAATAAGCTGACAAATAAAAACTCTATAAATGCTGCAAAAATTACTATGAACATGAATTTCATCGATAAAGTAGATATTTGTGTGCCTAGGTGGAAATTGGTTCGGTCCGGGCTATTTGAACAAGATTGGAAATTGCCTCTGACTTCGGAATATGCTTCGTATTGCCAGACTTTATCCGACTGGTGAGCCCAAAATCTGAATATGTAAATCGGATCGAAGTTACACCAAATTACACAAAATTTGCTTTCCGAATTTAACAGAGGAATAATCTTGCCGTGTAATGGATGCAAACAGGCACGAGGGGTTGGTGAAAAAAATACTAGAGCGCTTATGACTTCATTTGTGTCCGGCCCGCATGGGTTGGCTATTGTAGGTATGCAATTGATGAGTCACGATAGTTTTTTTTTTACAGGGATTGTCGGTGATATATTGCGAAAGCTATTATTGTTTATTTCTCCGCCTCAATAAACAATGGCAGCTCGCCGCTTGCACAATGCAGAAGGTGACTGGCTCTCGAGAGAGTTTCTGATCTCAGCACGTACCTACACTTCTTTGACCCCTAGAAAGACGTAGGCACAAACTAGTCGTAAATAAATCTAGACGAAGACAGAAAAGGTATTAAAGTTTAAAATATTCCCCTAAAGGGAACTACAGTAGTTTTGAATTTAATAACAAACTTTCTAAGAGATGAGCTACGATATTTTAATTAGTTTTACTTGTTAACTAAAGTTTTCTAGAAACCTGATTGCACTACCCTACCATTCATTTTATTATTTCTTTCTCTTCATTTTATTATATCTATCTTGTGATACCTATTATAGTCTATTTTGCCATTAGAAATTTAGATTTCTAATGGCAAAATAGATATTTCGTGTCCCTGAAGTTAGAGTTTGGAGCCAAATGCTAAAGACAAAATGTACCTAGATACGCCCAGGAAGTTTACTTAAAAAAGAACTTAAAATGTATTTTGGAAAACCGACTCTTGTCCGTAATTTTGTCGCCGATTGTACCTATCCTATCTAAGAAGTGAATGTTGCTTAGAATCCTTCTTGGAAAGCCAAACTCCATGTTGAAGAGCGCAGTTGCTTATCTGAAAATCCCATCAATCCAACTCAAGCCTTTCTAAAGAAGCCCCAAATTGGTACAGTGCAGATACAGAGACTAAGTTACAAATTGGTTTAACCGTTGGGGTGTCGCGGTTTGGCCTCCTGGCCTCCTTGCTACTGTCGGGTTGTGCTGGAGCTCACTTGAAAGCTAGGGAAAGGGTAAATTCGTGGTCATTTTATCGATACTACAGCACGTTTAAGTATTTACGTCCCTGGTGGTCATAAAGATGACGAACGACCGAAACCTATGTAAACCTAATTTTATGTAAAAACCCTGTTCTCAAGTACACACGTGTAATATTTGTCTTTTTGTGACATGACATGTAATATTTGTCTTTTTGTGAATAAATTATAACGAAAAGATAAGTAAGTACCAAGGGACTCAACTATGTACAAATCAAAAATACTGTAGGTACTATACTAGACTGGTACTACAGTAGTAAGTTTGTCTGGTAAACTGTATGAATGAACACTTTATTGTACTAGTTAGTATTAATTAACATAAATAAAAGTCTTTTATCTAAATGATAAATAAACATAGTACAAAAGGCGGCCTTATCGCTGAGAGCGATTTCTCCCAGGCACTTACTGTCCTTGGTAGTATAGAGTTGTGCATTCGTTTACGACGACGAAAAAAGTTTTCGTCTCTTTTCATACATTGCCGTAGAGTTGATCTATGGTTCGTAGTTTGACAGCGGTGGAGTAGTTTCGTACGAACTCAATTAAAGTTCTCGAATGACTTTGAGAGATTTGACAGGGGCTATTTCACGAAATATTGTATTTGTCTCATTCTTTTTTTGTGGGTACGTGTAGCGAGATAAAAGTTAAAGTCTATCGAACTCTCGATAACTTTTTAGTAGCCGTTTTGTGCACACTCATATTTAGCATACTGGCGTATAAGTAGGCCGAATCACATACATCATATAAGACAAAATGAAAATTTTCAAAAACCCGCCAACGTTCATTAACTGAACAGATTTTCATGAAACATGGCTTAGAACACTCGGGTTAAAATTATCTATGACACAAAAAAAACTAAACGAAAATCGGTTTATCCGTTTGGGAGGTACGGTAACACAGACAGATACACAGATACACAGACAGGCACGTCAAACTTATAACACCCCTCTCTTCTGGCGTCGGGGGTTAAAAAGTCGCTTTATTTGAAAGCCAAAGTAAGTAGGTACCTAAGTCAAGGCTCGCCATAACTCGGCCAACACGTGAAATTATGTGAATGCACCTTCCGATGCACTATTAGGTTAGTTTCAATAAAAAATCCATCTCCACACTCTCATATCCGATCTAAAACAATACAAAATTCAAAACAGAAACACAATACTGTGGATTAGTGAAACTAGCAATAAGCATGGAATGTACACAGTGGGAATAGTAAATGGATTGTTATGGAATAGCTGAAATACCGGGGATTACCTACATTCAACAAAGTGGGCAACTGGGGCACTGCTAACACTTTCGAAAATGCTGTAAGTTTGTGAAGGTTTCCAAAAATAAACCTACCTAAGCCTCCTACGGTGTTTTTGTTCTGCAGAACTTTGTTCTTTCTTGTATCGAGAACCAATAAATAACTGTCGAACTTTGAAGAGCTTTTCTTCCAGAATAACAGCTGCCCAAGCTATCGTGATGTGTAAATAAAATACAATTTCAGTCAATTCCTTTTCTCAAATAATATTTGAATTAAATTTTAAGTCCGCTAAAGTCCATTTCGTTTCACGTATAAATAAAAGGTCTGTTGGCTGAGCCGAGCAAATATTTGTGGAGTAATCAAGAAATTTCGAGAGGTAAAACAATATTATTTCATCTGTCGCTACCGTACCGTACGTTTGAAAGTGGATTAAATGTGGCAGAGAAAGCGAAGGATTTTTAGAACCGTCTAAGCTTATACGCGATTTCCGTACTGAAGTTTTAATCAGCGGATTTGATAACGTTATATGAACCACTAGCTTCTGCCCGCGGCTTTGCACGCGTATTTTCGGTATAATAAATAGCCTATTACCTAAGTTAGGCTTTGCTCTAAACGTACGCCAAATATCATCTTTATCTGTTCAGTAGTTTTGGAGATCCTAGGTAACAAGAATTCAGATTTTACAAACTTTCGGCTTTTTAATATTAGTAGGACTTATAAACTACATGCCGTTTGTTATTGGTTGATGAAAATTTAAATGGTTCCTCTTCTTTCATAAATAAGTAGGTACAAGCCAATTTTACAAAACTTCGGAAACCCTCAATTTTTTGTTATTTTATCTGAACATTTCGATGGTCACCATTATGCTTATCATATCGACATTAGAACTGCTGCACCGAGTTTTATAAAACTTAGCTAAGAGAGTCGAAGACAATCTTCAATCAAACTAAAAAACTTTTACTTTAAACGAAAAAAAAAACTAAATCGATGTATCTGTTTGGATACCGTTGCCAGTTTGCCACAAACCGACATTCAGAATCAGACACACAGATTGTTTTATTTTAAACACCACTCTTATTGCGTCGTCGGGTCGGGGATTACAAATATAAAAAAAACACCTTAAAATGCAACATTTCCTACGAACACCAATATTTCATAATCTTTTGGAAAGAATTCTCAGGTTCAAGCAAAAGCTTCATTCTGTTTGTTACCCACGATATCCATTCTAATAAAACAACATTTAATTTCAAGCTACAGAGAGCTAGCAAAGATTACAGAGAGATGTTTAACTCGGCTTTTGTCTTTCTGTACCTAGCTTATTTAAATATTGCGGTTGTTTAGAGAGTTCGCCGGGAATGCCACGTTAGAAATTATGGAACATATCTCGGGGCAGTGCTATTGTGAAATTGTACCACCTTTGTTGTCAGCTACAGCGTCTAATTGTGATCTTGGTCACTCCAATATTCCAGTCAACGCATAATAGCCCGCGTTACCCTGTGGAAACGTCAGAAAATTAAAAAGTAAATTAACGCGAGAAATACTTGTTTATAATTTACTCGACGATCGCCTCGCGGTCTCTACGCGTAGTTCTCGTTCCCGTGGAATTTCCGGGATAAAATGTAGCCTATGTCAGTTCCTAAAAAGTAAGCTTTCTAAAGGTGAAAGAATTTTTCAAATCGGTCCAGTAGTTTCGGAGCCTATTCAATACAAACAAACAAACAATCAAATCTTTTCTCTTTGTAATATTAATATAGATTTGCATTCAAAGTAAGTCGTTAGTTTAAAAGATTGTAGCGATAGAGTGAACTCAGTCGTAAATATATTTTATACTACACCTGCTCGGAAAGTTGCCTATTCCTTTTCCATTTATAGAATAGAAAGTATGTCTTTGCAGGCCTATAGGAAACCGGGAGGAAAAACTCTATGGAATTTCATTTCTCACGTGTTTTAGCGGGAGGAAAAAGTGTATGGAAATCCATTTCTAACGTGTTATTTTTTTCCTAAAAAATCGGCCGGTAGCTATGGTTATTTTCGTTCGGTCAAACGACAAAAAGTTTTTACTCCAAGTCCATTAGGCCTCCTCCGATTTCCGAACAATATTTTGAAAAAAGAACCCAAAGGCTGGCGCGGTCAATGAGGTTTTACCAACATCATTGGGCGCGATTTCAATTAATAATTAATTCTGCTTTTTATTTTCCTCGAAGGTGTAGTATAAAGCACTATTTATCACTAGGCAGAAAGTGCGATTCCTACCTCGTGTGTTTTAAGGCCCTCGGCTGCGCCTCGGGCCCAAAACGACACACTCGGTAGGAATTGGTCACTTTCTCGCCTTGGTGTAAAATGCACTAAAAGACACTAGTACTTAAATAACGACGCGACGACACGCGACGATGACTTTGAATCCAGAGGCGTTTCAGGGTTAATGTTAAACGATTCCAGTAGAAGCAAAACCTGATAAACAATGGCTCGCTTTAATTGTACCAACTTCACTTAATATTTGGATGGTAAAATTTGAATTTTGAATCGGACCAGTATGACACTGGGTTTGCATATCGTAAAATTTCTCGTTGACGAGTTTGTTTTCGTTAAGTTTCAGACCTTTCTTTGGTTATGTACACTGTACCAACAGAATTTTATTTTGTAATGCAGCTTTTTATTTCACTTGCAGTATCTACAATACGTATCTTAGGTAGATACCTAGTGAATAATTCTAATAGGTAGGTAATAAATAAAATAAAATAAACAGAGTTTTATTCCATATCATCAAAATGAAATAAATGACAAGTCACTCATCATTGAATCAAAAAAAATTAATAGTCATGCACATGTTAATTATTAAGAGAAGCCTTGGGTCCTGTAATACAGCTTAGGCTAGTTCGGGATCCTGCGGACTCAATTATTGTATTGTAAATATTTTACTATTTAGAAATAAACGATTTGATTTTATAAACGATTTGACACTTCAATCAAGTATTCCTGTGCCTCCCCCGTAGATACCTAGAACCTTACAAAAATGACACTCAAAATTGTCTACAACTTCTTTTGACGCAGACAGTTTGGTCTGACAAGTTTTGTGCATACGGAACAAGAGATTAGTGGAAACGAATTTATTTTATTATATTTTGTGTACTTACCTGAAAATATTATATACTGTTTTTTATAAGGATTATTAAATCACAATTAATATACAAAAGGGTCATTTTGGACATACTTACAGTGAAATAAACATAAAATACAAATTTCAGACAGGCACTTTAATTTAAAAAGAACTAGTTTCAGACCGCGGCTGCCCACGAGTTGTTTCCTTGACAAAAAAGAAACGTTATTTCAAGTTAAAAAGGATGATATGAAATACTTTTAAGCGATTTGAACAGTTATTATTAGTACCTACTGTTAAATTTTAAACGTCTTTTTATGAAAAATAAATAAACACATACCTATTAACCACAAATAAATAAAACAAAAATTAGAAACAATAGCCGCTCCATTCATCAACATAAAACAAAATAAATATTGTAACAAAGAAAACAAAAAAAACAATATTTAATGCTGATTTCTTAAGGATATGGCTAATATCATAATACAAATTTAAAAAATACATTTAAACTTACTGAAAATAAGAAATTCCATTATTTTTCTTGGACGAGTGACTTTTGCATTTTTATACGAGCACTTGGCCATGCTTTCTGTCCGAGTGCTAAAATGACACTAGCTGAAATGGTAGCTTATCATGCCAAAAGGCTTCTCTTTTCATATAGACGGTTTCAGGGTGCGCATTGTGAATCTATGGGGGGCCGGCGAAAACCTTGATCGATGCATGCACAGTATAATTATAGAACTTATAAATGATTTTAGTTGTCGATATGATTCTTCAAATTCAAATAGTTTATTGATATCAGACATGGTAAATTACAAGGTGGTATTATAAATAAGTTGATCCTCATATCTCGCCACATTACTGGCATTACTGTGAATATCAAACATCGATCAAGTATGCGGCCTCCCCCGTAGATACCTAGAACCTTACAAGAATGACACTCAAAAGTGTCCACGTTTTGTTTTGACGCAGACAGTTTGAGCAGAGCCTGTCAAGTTTTTTGCATGCGGAACAAGAGATTAGTGGAGTCGAATTTATTTTATTTTATTTTGTAAGTAGGTAGAAAGGTACCTAAAAATAATTTATACACTGTTTATTCTTATAAGGATTATAAAATCAACAGAATTCAGGTAAAGATAACGAATCATTTATTGATACAACTATAAATTAGTGACGCAACAGTCAACAAACAAAAAGGTCATTTCGGACATACAATAATAATTAAATAAGTTAACAAAAGCTAGTGAAATAAACCTAAAATAAATTTAATTTAAAATAATTAACAATTTCAGGCAGGTAATTTCAATGATTTTTTTTTCCAAAGCAGTAGAATCATTATTTCTTACTTCATCGTTGATTTCCTTTAAAATAAATAATTCGGACAATCCACACCACAATGCAACAAAACATAAAATAATAAGTACCTACCGAGTATCAGGAATATTAAGCTAGTTGCTTAATGTTCCTGTTAACTACGATTATTATTAAATGTAAAGCTAAAACAGTTCAAAACAATTGCGATAAATAAAATAGACATACTGTTTGAGGAACAGCTGTTTTACGTAGTCTTCTTATGCCTGTTTTGGTGTTGTTGCCATCACATTCTTTAAAATGCTTGTAACAAATGAGGCTTTCACGGCCAGGTTTAAAGTATGGTTCACATCGCTGTTGTGCTAAAATGGACCTCCATTTTTCCCAAAGCACATGATCTCGAGGGTAACTAAAAATTAAATACTAAGTGGATTAAATCTAATACTTTTGGTAGTCTTTTTTATTAGAGAGTCCACGCAAATAAAATTGAGGGCGGGTCAGCTAGTTATTTTATAAACCTCAACCAGTTATTTTAAATGTCTTTTCATGAAAAAAAAATATCACTTACAACTTACCAGAAATAAATAAAAAAAAATTAGAAACAATAGCCGCTCCATTCATCAACTTAGAACAAAATAAATATTTTTACATAGGCAAACCCAACAACAATATTTAATGCTGATTTCTCAAGTATATAAGGCTCAATTGGCTCATATCACAATACACAGGTAAAAATTACATTTAAACTTACTGATAGTAGTAGTAATAAGAATTCCTAAGTAAAATAGATGAGAACTCTTTGCCTAGACAAACCTAACATAGGCTTTAAGGCATTACTAACCAACCTATGTAATGTTTTTTTCTTTTTGAATAAATGATATATCTATCTATCTATCTATCTGATAATAAGAAATTCCATCCTTTTTCTGTTGCTTGGTTGGTCGATTATTTCATTTTTTATACGAGCACTTGACCATGCTTTCGGTCCGAGAGCTAAAATGACACTAGTTGAAAAGGTATCCCAAAATGCCAAATGGGATACCTTTTGATACTGACGTTTTCAGGGCGCGCATTGTGCATCTAAGGAGGGCCGCCGGCCGGAAATTTTTGATCGATGATATCAAAGCACCTACCATAGAATGTGCTCAATAGTGTTCACAAACGTCAAAATATTTCAAACAATTGATGATGTCTTGATGTCAGTTTCTTCGTGATATGGACCTTGTCACCTTCGACGGTGTATCCCTTCTCCGATTCTAAAAGGGACATAAATCTATACTAATATTATAAAGAGAAAAGGTTTGATTTTTTGTTTGTTTGTTTGTTTGTATGAATTGAATAGGCTCCGAAACTACTGGACCGATTTGAAAAATTCTTTCACCGTTAGGAAGCTTACTTTTCAGGGAGTGACATAGGCTATATTTTATCCCGGAATTCCCACGGGAACGGGAACTACGCGGGTGAAACCGCGAGGCGATCGTCTAGTACCCAAATAAAAAGAAAACATAAATCGCAAAATTGTTCTAATGAATACGGAGTGAGTTGAATACCGTCACACGGGCAACATCGGAAAAGCACAGTGTCCCATGGACATTCCAGATTCGCAACAGAAAAGCTGTCAGCTCTATCCCGTGTTTGGACAGTCCGTTTCATTTGTGTAGGAACCGTGTGCCTTGTTGCATTCAATAGTGCTCGACGTTGTACGGATAATGCAAAACCAAACCAAACACGTTAGACCTCGGCTCCTAACAGGTTTTGACACACTCTGCTTTAAATACGACAGTGGAATTAATTTCTGGAATAGATTTCCTATGTTCCAGAAAGTTCGACAAGATTATTATGTCCGATCTGATAGCTTAGTCCATCAGGTGTATAAATAATGAACAATGATTTCCTCCAACAATCGAACATATGTTGAACCAGGGCCTCTTAAAAACGAAATCGATGTTTCTTATTCTTTATCGTGCAAATGCTACTAAAGTGACATAAGAGTTGGTTTTGCACGAAAACGAATCAGAAACTTCGGTTTTCTAGTAAGCATCCTGTTTATTTAGAAGCTCATGGAATTCGGAAATTCAGGATAGTAAACACATGCGATTCTAGTAAACAGAATGACTATTTTCCGAACTGCGTAAAACAAATGGTGCTTGTGTCACCTCTAAGTATAAGCCAAAGATTCTATGACTACTCTTTGGTAGAAGCAGATGCGATGCGGGTCTTATATTAAATACGTGACGATTCTGTGAAAACGCATAACGGAGAGGCGAAGGGGCGATGCAAGATAAAAATTATGTTGTTACTCCCTTACCAGCGCGAAACGGCAGACAAATGGTCGTCTTACGTCAGTGTCGTGCCGCTCGTTTTGACGACATATTTCGACTCGACAAGAATGTAATAAGCCAAAATTTATGACGACATGTTAGGTAGAGAGTTTGCTATTTGTTTCTAACTTAATTAGACAAGATTCATCGAGATCATCTCGTTATAGAAGACTCGTAAATTATCCATTTGGTTCTAAAGAGTGATGAGGTAGATATTATCCTTTCAGCCAGGATGACTCATCAATAAGGAGTTTTTTTCAATGTCTAGAAATAATCCGAAAAAACTGAAGCAAGACCCCTCAAGTGCGAGTATACCTCGCGCGCCGAGGGTTTCGAACGTTTGTCAACAAGTAGGTATGTACTAAAGGTACCGGTTAGAGACTTCGAAATTTAATGAATACCTAAAACTAGTAGGAACCAACCTACATTTCAGATGGATCTCTCTGCATGCTTCGGTGATAGGGGGTAGCGGTAACTTTTCGACTTTTTTCAAGACATTTCGAAAAGTATGAAACCTACAGAAATTTCTAAAACTGAGACGCCTTAGGATTTTTTTTTAAATCGTCTTATTGCAAGCAACAGTTAGCCTGCGCGGGCCGAATAATGTGATAAAAATAAAGTGTACTTATCAAATTAATTGAGTTTGTCCTTTTTATGAAGGCATCTGTCGCAAAAATACCTTAAAAACGGATCATGGAACTCTAAACCTACGCCAGACAACATAAAATTCACTCACTAGATCTGTGAATTGAAAGAACGCAGTCATCGCCATTGAAATTGGTTTGCATTTGAATAGAAACTGATTGAACTCTTCAGAGCTCTGTAGACTAGACGAGAGGCTTTCGTACATTCACTTATAGTGTGTAGAATATTGAGTGCATTCCTCCATGAGAGCACTCGGAATTTGCTTAGTGATTTGCAATTCTAATTCGTTAAATAACCAAGAAATTGCATGCATACAGTACAAACTAATTTATTTATTTATTCAATAAGTACGATCATAAACAGACACTCGCTACACAAGCAACAATAAAATTTTAAAACACAAAAGGACATTCAATTTCGTTAAATGTAAATAAATTTATAGGTTATTGAAATTAGTTATTGGTATTTTATATTGTTGTATATTCCTTGCCTTACTTACATTCTCATTATTTTATCCATCCATAGGTTGGCCTTGCAGAAATCGCTTCTAAGCGTCAAGCGCCCTTTGTACTTTCATGTTTTATATTAATTCTAGCTACTGGCCGCGACTTCGCACGCGTATTTTCAGTATGATAAGTAGCTTATTATCTAAGTCAGACTTTTGCTATAAACCTACGTCGAATTTCATCTTGATCGGTTCAGTAGTTTTGGAGATCCTAGGTAACAAAAATTCAGATTTCACAAACTTTCGGCTTGATGCTGTATTTTAATGCTTAACAAAGAGTTGTGTATTGTATTGTATTATTGAAATGGTCCTGTCCTCGCCTTGTCAAATTGATACACCGAATATGGCCGACAATGTCCATACCATACTTTCATCATCATCATCAGCCTAATATAGATTAATCCAATGCTGGACATAAGCCTCCCCTAATGAGCGCCATAGCGCCCTGTCTTCAGCTTGCTGCATCCAGCATCAGCCTTCAGTTTTTCGCAGATCGTCATCCCACCTGGCTGGATGGCGTCCTACACTACGTTTGCCGAGTCGTGTTCTCCACTCAAGAACACGTTTACCCCAGCGGTTGTCGGTTCTTCGCGGGATATGGCCAACATACCTAACTTAACTAAACAAACATAACTGGCCTTTTTACACTGCATCAACTAGCCCTATATATAGCCGTATATTATATTAAGTCCCTGTTAACATGCAAGCTCAAATAACAGGCCACTCATCAATGTAGACCAGCGTAATGAATAGCCAGTTCGTGAGGTTACCTCTCTTGGGTGTTCAGATCGTCGAGCGGGATCCTAAGTGCATGCTATTAATTTGGGTTAGACCTGTCTCTCTGTTTTAAATGGTAGTGTCAAAAGCATTATGGAAATGCGAGTAAGCTGATCTTGTGCTGTGTAGATATTGCAAAATATTTCTTGGAAACTTGGGCTTAGAATAGGTTCAGATTGAAAATTTTGGTCTGATTGCAGATTTTAACCAGCTTCCCTAATCTAGGATATATTAACTGCATGCAGCTTATGTAGTAGATATTTATTATTATAATTGATGAAGTAAACGAAATAAAAAAAATCCTATCGCAGGTTGTAACCTTTAGGTACCCTATCGTGGAATTTGGGTACAAAGACGATGGGTAAAGTTAACATAAAAATATTTATTAATTAAAGAAGAGGGTAGAGGTTCTATGGCCCGCCTAACTTTCACTTTGCCTTAACACGGCACTTCCCTGTAGCGGATGGTTCTGGAACTCAGGCCGCAGGTCCGGGTCCAGGGCGAGCGCCGATTCGGGGTAGGTGTGGCTGTTTCCAGGTAGATGGATGGTGATGGCCTCCAAGTCGGCGAAGGGGAAGACAAAGGGTTCCCACGTCCGCCGAGTGAGTTAATACACCAGCCTTGGTTGGGTGAGCCCAAGCGTAGCTTATGGTGGGCTCGTACTCCCAGTGTGGTTCCTTAGATGGGTGGTGATGGCCTCCAAGTCGGCGAAGGGGAAGACAAAGGGTTCCCATAGTCCGCCGAGTGAGTCATCACACCCGCCTTGGTTGAATGAACCCAAGCGTTGTTCCTTAGATGGGTGGTGATGGCCTCCAAGTCGGCGAAGGGGAAGACAAAGGGTTCCCATAGTCCGCCGAGTGAGTCATCACACCCGCCTTGGTTGAATGAACCCAAGCGTTGTTGTATAGGCGTTGTTCCCTGGAATCAATGTTCTAGTTATAGTCTCTGCCGATATTCATGATCCTGTTCTCGACCGCCGCAGGCGATACCACGTCACTACTAGGAAGGCCGGAAGAATGGATCGTATGATGTGTGGCGGTCAGACAGGGGTCAGACAGATCGGAGTTTACAATGATAGAATATTAGAATTAAATCTACCTACGTAGGTAGGTAGCACATAGGCATACACACAGACGTGTAGGTGCAAAGCAGGCACATAGGCATGTACATAAGATAGGCTAGCTAGAAATGAACACTGCTCATCAACTAAAACTAGGTAGGCATGTAGGCAACAGTGATTGCTAGATTATAGGTAGGTATGTACCTAGGCACAGCGTGAATGGCTAGCGTTACATAATACAAAAATAATAATAATGCTGGATAATCCACGCAGCATCATCTTGCCCCAAGCTAGGTACAATAGCGGTTAGGCATCTATTATTCAAGCTGCAAGGCGTGGATTACAAAGATGTAGGTAGGCAGTGCAATACAGATTAACAGCGTGGATACATAGCTAGGTACCAAGGCTAGATTCTGGAGACAGAGGTACAAGCACTGAAATGTGGACCTAGATAATGTTACACACAAGATTAAATGGAATGTCTAGAAATCCTAACGAAACTAATAATTGTGCACACTTACCCAATTAGGGGAATAACAACACTTATAACAAGAATGGTGATTTACTAGGGTAGGTAGGCTACATCACCTTGAAATTTAATTTCTAGATAAAAATCTAGTGAGAAACGGGACTTCCGTCTTTAGCAGTTACAGTCTGTCGAATGCGGGCAGCAACGCCTGCCGGGGGTATTTATGTTGAGCACGCACACGCTTACAAGTCGTGTCATGCCACTGCCTGGCACCAAGATCGTTCGATAGCTCTCGGCCAATGAGAGGCTCGGGAGGCCGTGACGCACCTTTTAAGGTAATGGTTTTGCGAACGATTAGGATCTGTAAGGGGCGTGTAGATTACAATATAGGTGCTATGACGGCACCGAAATTGGTTATGAAGTGTTGTTTTGGGAAAGGTGAAATTATTACGTTACATATCCCGCTGACATACCAAGGATTTTATTCCCTAAGGCAATAAAATTCTTTAAAAATAAAAAAAAAATTTTTACATTCAGCAAAAATTGCTTGGTAAAACATTTGTTAATAAGAGAATAAAAATGTTCTACCGATAACTAATTTACTATGATGATTCCTTTATTTATTTATTATTGTAAGACGAAGTCTTATTTTCATGTTTATCTTTATTTCCCGAATACGCGAACTCTGGCGCTAGAGTGCCTGAAGTTACTTTAGGTGGTTCCTGAAAATGAGCTAGACGAGCTTGAACCTGTTCGTAATTTCTACAGGCTTCCTTAAGGTCAGATAAACATCTGATGCCTTGTGAGGAAGCTAAAATATTCGCGTAGACGGGGCGAATATTATGGAGAATTATTTCTAATTTATCATCTTCGGACATGGATTTGGATAATCGCGAAAACAATCCTGCCATGATTGCCAGATATATAGTAATATTTTCTGATTCACCTTGTGTTCTAGAACGAATTTCTGAAAGTAATCTGTAATCATAGTCGGATTGGTCGAAATCATCTCTTAAAAGTTTGACAAGACTGGGCCAGTCGGTAAGTTGATCTTTTACGGCTCTGTACCAATGCAGAGCATCACCCGTAAAGATCTCTGTGGCGTATGCCAGTATTTTTGCTTCTGAAATTTTTCTAGCCTCGCATAATTCCGTAACGCGCTGTATGAATGAGCGAACACAAGTTTTACCGTCGAATTTTAGTTTACCTATATCGTTAAAGATCCCGCGATCGCATTGTACTGTTATATGAGTAGGCGAAGCGGGGTCTAAATCATCGCTTTTTGACGGCATAATCAAGGTATCAACGGAACTATCTTTTAATGAGTCTACTGCCTTCAAATATGATTGGAATCGGCCTAGGCAATCGTCGTAAGCCAGCTGTGAGACTTCGTCAAGACCTGATATGCGATTGAGACGGTGGTAAACGTGGTTGAGTAAATTTTGAGTACGCAACACCGAACTTCTGTCTAGTTGTGATTCTAAGCTAGTATTTATTTTGCTAAGTACCTCGTTGATACCGGCGAGGTCTTCCGACAACGGCACGGGGCTAGACAAAACGTCCTCGGATGGGAACAAAGGCCCTAACTTCGCTATTTGTTTGCGTAGGTCTAAAACAGTGGCTGCTGGAGTAGTGCCCCTAATTTGGACCTCATATTCAAGCTCAGTTTTTTGAAGTGAGAGAAATTTTATTGGATAAGCCATTTTTACAACAAAAATTTGGGTAAATGCACACAATTAGAGTTAAGACTATACTAGAAGACTCCGACTGTTACAAAATGTTTAAGAATAATAACGTCTTATTTTAAATTTGTCAGTCAAGAAAAAAAATGTAAGTAGAAAAATAATAAAAAGAACATTCAAATAAAAGTGCTGAAAAAAAAAAAACACATTAACAACTAGTGTGTACCTTGTGTATTATTTAAATTTCAATACAGAGAAAAAATTTAAACTTTCTTTTTGTTGACAAAGAATATCTTGGAAACTAGAACATTAATGAGTAAGGAATATTGTTGAACACAAGAATTAATGCACGGGGTATATAAATGGAATGAAATAAATTATTTGTTCAACCAATCGCAGCAAAAATACAGGTTATGTGGCAAGGTACACCTTAGTTATTTTCAACAAAAATAAAATGAAACGTTTTACACAGAAATGGACACACACACACAAAATACGTAATGCGAAGTGAAAATTAGGCCATAGAATACCACGTTTAAGGGCGCCAATGTAACCTATAAGGTACCCTATCGTGGAAATTGAATACAAAGACGATGGGTAAAGTTAACATAAAAAATATTTATTAATTAAAGAAGAGGGTAGAGGTTCTATGGCCCGCCTAACTTTCACTTTGCCTTAACACGGCACTTCCCTGTAGCGGATGGTTCTGGAACTCAGGCCGCAGGTCCGGGTCCAGGGCGAGCGCCGATTCGGGGTAGGTGTGGCTGTTTCCAGGTAGATGGATGGTGATGGCCTCCAAGTCGGCGAAGGGGAAGACAAAGGGTTCCCACGTCCGCCGAGTGAGTTAATACACCAGCCTTGGTTGGGTGAGCCCAAGCGTAGCTTATGGTGGGCTCGTACTCCCAGTGTGGTTCCTTAGATGGGTGGTGATGGCCTCCAAGTCGGCGAAGGGGAAGACAAAGGGTTCCCATAGTCCGCCGAGTGAGTCATCACACCCGCCTTGGTTGAATGAACCCAAGCGTTGTTCCTTAGAT
Source organism: Eupithecia subfuscata (assembly GCA_963564075.1). Taxonomy (NCBI): domain Eukaryota; kingdom Metazoa; phylum Arthropoda; class Insecta; order Lepidoptera; family Geometridae; genus Eupithecia; species Eupithecia subfuscata. Next base: position 9,504,623 of record OY751103.1, on the reverse strand, counting down.
GGGTGGTGATGGCCTCCAAGTCGGCGAAGGGGAAGACAAAGGGTTCCCATAGTCCGCCGAGTGAGTCATCACACCCGCCTTGGTTGAATGAACCCAAGCGTTGTTGTATAGGCGTTGTTCCCCAATTAGGGGAATAACAACACTTATAACAAGAATGGTGATTTACTAGGGTAGGTAGGCTACATCACCTTGAAATTTAATTTCTAGATAAAAATCTAGTGAGAAACGGGACTTCCGTCTTTAGCAGTTACAGTCTGTCGAATGCCGGCAGCAACGCCTGCCGGGGGTATTTATGTTGAGCACGCACACGCTTACAAGTCGTGTCATGCCACTGCCTGGCACCAAGATCGTTCGATAGCTCTCGGCCAATGAGAGGCTCGGGAGGCCGTAACGCACCTTTTAAGGTAATGGTTTTGCGAACGATTAGGATCTGTAAGGGGCGTGTAGATTACAATATAGGTGCTATGACGGCACCGAAATTGGTTATGAAGTGTTGTTTTGGGAAAGGTGAAATTATTACGTTACAAGGTTCAGTTCCCTAGAAGTGAATTTTCTTGCCAACTTTCATTTCGATAGATTAACCTATTACAATTTGCTTTAGTCAATTATATTAGACCACAGTGGCAATTAGGTAGCCTGTCTCTAGGCAATAAAAGTTAACATAGAACAAGTTGTTTTGGTACCTAATTGTGGAAATTAGCTGCCCACTTCCGAAACTAACGGAACTTTGTTCACGAAACTAAATCGGACAACATCCGGTTTAATGGCTTGTGCAAAGTTAAGCTCTACCTTGCGTTGTTGAACACTATAAACGAAGGGTAGTTTATAATGGGTACCTACTGTGACTTAAAAACAACACCATTTTTTGACGTGACAACGTCTTATAATTCGATAGAGCCGGCTGCACGCACGAAAAGGCATGAAAAGCACGAAAGGACGTCATGCGGCGTTACCTCGCTCTGAGGCGTTCCATGTAAGGCTTGAAGTGCAAGCGAGAGCGCTCGACATCCGTCTCTCTCCTACTTGAGTGAGCGATGCGTCTGCGTGGACAGCTGCTATACTATAGTACATTTACATGTTTTGATCGAGTATCAAATGCTACCATTCCATCAGTATTTTCTTAAGACGTTGTCACGTTCAACTATCGTCAGTAAACCGACTTTACAGACAACCAATTTTTTTTTGCTGTTGTACCATCATGCTAATGCCTCCATCCTCGAAGAATTTCGTATCAAGAAGAGACTATCGTCGATAGTGCAAATACACTGAATTCAATAAGAATGTGAGCGGGTTATCTTCGAACCAGAGTTAGCAGGAAACAAGGTTCGTAGATAACCAAGGTAACTTGTATAGTGGGCTCGCAGGGACGCGGAACGCATGTGACTCGAATCGCACTCACTTTAAAGAAGTTCCATGTTAAGGGATAAAGTTTTGTTGTTCTTCCAACATAAATAAGTTCGTAGTTAACCCGCTTACATTCATAATGAATTCATCAAACTACGACAGTTTTTATAGTAAACAAGACAAAATTTAAATTTTAAAAACCCGCCGACGTTTATTGGCTGAACCGATTTTCATGAAACATGGTTAAGAACACTCGAGATAAAATTATCTATGACACAAAAAAAACTAAACGAAAATCGGTTCATCCGTTTGGGAGCTACGATACCACAGACAGATACACAGATACACAGACAGACACGTCAAACTTATGACAGAAATTATTTTGTCGGATCTTATTACCTTTCTGACACAGTCCACCGTCATCACTTGCTTCCACAACGCAATCAACAGGGAACGATGGCAGCGCATTGCAGGAGCAGTCGTTTTTAGGAACCCTATCAACCACGACCGCTCTGCCAAGAGTTAACGACTAATAAGAAGACCAAACTTGCTTGGCTCTACTAAAATTAGTAGAGATCAATGGTGTGTTCGGGTGATCTCATATGCATCAAATAGACCTCATAAAGGTCTGTTGATTTGTAAGGAGTTGTGAGGATTTCGGAGCTTCTTAGTGCCGACTTTCGCACTTTGCCGACTTTTGCAGTATTCAAAACGGTATTAGCGGAGTGCCGACTTTAGGATATTTCTATGCAATTCATCGATTTTTCGATGACTTTCGCATACTGTCGACTTTTTTAATCATTATGCAATCATTAGCGTTGTGACGACTATTAAATTATGTCTAGTATATTTTACATGCAGGACAGACTTGGTCTAGAACTGCACGAGCAAGGGAGGAATGGAAGCAGTTTGAAGAGGCCTTTGCCAAAACCGGGCAAACAGATACGGTTGCCGATGTCTAAATTTAAAGTTACTGTAATTTTAGATTAAGTGTCTGAATAAAGGCTTTTTATTATTATTATTATAGTATATTTAACTTACACGATTTTTTAACAAATTCATCTTGATCCTCTAAAAATAGAACCATAAATAGAACACCCAGTATAAAACTTGAGAAGTTTATAAGGACTTAAACTTTGGAGTTACTTTGCTATAATGAAGAAAGTTTTTAAATCGACTTTAAAAACATTTTAATAAGTATCATAACACAAGCTCCGCTTAGCTTGGGGCTAGATGATGCTGTGTGAATTTCCAGCATAATTTATTAAAGTCGCCGTAACTTATAGGCAAGATGAATTATCTTGTTGCATTATAACGTTTTTCGTGTCCCTAAGTCGGGGCTCAGACCACATCCACCGTTCCATTAAAGTTGGCGCCGACAGTAGCCTTGGGACAGGAAATTGTGAATAATTATCTCACCTGCTGTAGAACCCAATTCAACCTCTTCCATCAGCATACATAGGCTGCCCCTTTATTTGGGGGACACATGTTTGGTAGTGGACGTCACTACCGAACTTGTGAAATAATATTGTATTGTTATTTTATATTATTACTAGTTTATGCCCGCGGCTTCGCACACGTTGTTTCTATAGAAACGTTTAAAGGTGGTTTCTATCTCATTGGAACTGAACATTTATGGGTTAAAAATTAGCCTATATTTGATTCCAGGATAAGAATTTCCTGTATGCAAAATTTCAGCCCGATCCTTTCAGTAGTTTTGGCGTGAAGAGGTAACAAACATCCATCCATCCAAACTTTCGCATTAATAATATTAGTGTGATTTTTCCAATGACTAATTATTATAAGTAAATGATTTTTATTTATTGGCTTATTATTTAATCATTGAAATATCATAATTAATTAATTTTTTAATCGTTAATGGTACCGTCTATAAGTATACCTACTTTATTATATTTTAAGGTGTACTATGTACTTACCTACTATTTGACATGTAAAACTATGTTTAAAACAAAAAATGAAACAATTAAACCATTAACTTACGTATGTCTGGTAGTGGACTTCCACTATTCGTCCTATTCTTTATCTGAAACATACCATAGCCGTTTGGCTTGTTCCAATCATCCCCATTTATGTTCCCCTGCGAAGGCAAAACCATAATAGTTTTGCTATAATCACCACGCTTGACAAACGGATTGGTGATAAATAAATAAAATAAACACAGGTGGTGCCGGCTTAGAAGTTTTATCACACAAGCGGAAACAATGACCCCAATTCTTAACTAAAATTAAAATAAACAAAATATATTTACTAAAGGATTCAAGAAATGTGAGGTAGGTTAATAAAAATTTATCTTGTTATTATAATACTAGCTTCTGCCCGCGGCTTCGCTCGCGTTGTTTCTATGGAAACGTTTTGAGGTTATTTCTATCCCATGGGAACTGATTTATGGGATAAAAAGTAGCCTATGTTTTATTCCAGGCCTCGATTTATCTGCAATTTTACTGATAAAATATGATAAGGTTTTCAGTAAATTTTAAGTGCCCCTCGAATTATTGAGCTTTTACTTAAATATATTTAAATTAAAATAACCCCGGGCTATAAAGGACCATTACAGTACCATTGCGGTACTTGTCGTGACAATGTTTTTACTTTCATCATGGATTCAGATTGAAATTGCGAAGGCAAAAACATAATAGTTTTGCCGTAATCTGGTGAAGCGTGGTCGCTTGGCAGACGGATTGGTGATAAATAAACACAGCTATTTGGTGCCGGCTTAGAATTTGCTTCACAACCGCGAAAAGAATTGGGATAATTATTTCCGTGGGTATGAGGCTACTAAGGGATATCAACTGGGAGCGGGCAGCAGCGCCCCCTGGTGAACAATTCTATCACCGAACTGCGATCCCCAACCCGCATTACCCCCATGATATTAAAGCCAATAAGGCGGTTGTCAGGGGGAGGCCTGCGTCCAGTAGTGGACCAATATAGGCTGTTGAGAAGGTTGAAATAAACACAGCTGGAATATCCAATGGAGATGTCAAAAATAAACAGAAGGAAGGTGTTGCCCTTGTTTTGGGACTTATAGATACCAAGTTACCGTTACTACATTTACTGAGCCATTATTTGGTATTTCCCTATACCCCCAAAAAGCCGCAAATTCATTTTTTCCTCTCATAATATTCCTACGTTATGAGAACCGCAAATTGGATGATAAACAAAACAAGGGTATGTATTGTTCGCAAAATCGTATTTCAGTGTTATTTTAACCGCACTGGTTCGGAAATATTTACGTTCTCGATACAAATAAAGGGAAATGAAGGGCAACGATGTGTGTTGTTATTTTTAATAATGTTTGTTTGGATGTTACGAACTTAGATGTCTACGTCGTAGAAGTCTACTTGTGGCTAAGTTATAATTTATTTAAAATATTGACCATTTAAAGCAATGTAGACTTGCCCCTGACGACTGCAAGATTGCAAGACTTGCTACGACTGTAGATGCTGTAGACTAACTACGATGTAGAGATCCTCTACGGCGTAGCAAGTCTACATAGCAGTATATGGTGTCGTTCTATGAGCTTAAAGGTCAAACTGTAGACTAGATACGACGTAGAGAGCATCTACGGCGTAGCCCATGTACAGCCCCTGACGACTGCAAGATTGCAAGACTTGCTACGACTGTAGAAGCTGTAGACTAGCTACGACGTAGAGAGCCTCTACGGCGTAGCAAGTCTACATTGCAGTTATATGGTGTCGTTCTATGAGCTTAAAAGTTTAAACTGGGTTCAAAGATTATTTGTTTTTACATAATAAAAAACAAAATGAAATAAACGAAAACATATCTGGCGTAGCGCATCAACATTGCCGTATGGATGCTGCATAGCAGCTATCTTGGCGCTACCGATTAGTATTAATGTCGATCAGTTGAGTAACCTCTAGATTGTTTGCAATATTCTTTATAAATACAGTATTATAAATCCCCAAAAACTAAATTTATCAAAACAGAATTCACAGTAACGCATGAGCTGAAAATTCTCAAAGTTAGACCCAACTTTGTACAAACTTTTAAGGTATACAGCACAAACTTTTAGTGCCTACAAAAGCACTATTCGGCAATCGACTCTTGTAATAAATAACAAAACTTGCAAAATAATTCGGTCACAGCTGGTTGTTTCCGCTTACTTTGTAAAAATACAATGCAATAGTATTTTCTGGTGCTAGACATATTTTATCCCGGGCATGTTTTCAACCCTTTTTGTCTCCAAATTAGGTTCAAATTTGGATAATATTGGGTGGGCCATCTTTGACGGCACTTACAAAAAATGTATAGACATAGAAGAGAAAATGGTCAAGAAAGAAACGGAAAGTACTGGGAACAGATATTCGTGAGCAGCCTTTAGCATGCACTGAAAACCAGCGCTGGGTAGACACAACAGTGTGTGCCCAGCACAATCGGCCGGCGGCCTTATCGCTAACAGCGATCTCTTTCAGGCAACCTTTGCATGGATAGGATCGGTACGACGGATTGACCCTGACTGTGGCGTTATTGACGATGTATTAAAAAAAGTAAATACCTACCAATATTATAAAGAGTAAAGATCTGATTGTTTGTTAGTTTGTTTGTATTGAAAAGGCTCCGAAACTACTGGACCGATTTGAAAAATTCTTTCACCGTTAGGAAGCTTACTTTTCAGGGAGTGACATAGGCTATATTTTATCCCGGTATTCCCACAGGAACGGGAACAACGCGGGTGAAACCGCGAGGCGATCGTCTAGTAAATAAGAAAGTTGGTACTACCTTAGCAAAACAAATGCAATAATTAATCCCTGATCCCACATCTTTCCCTTAGTACGGGAATTTGCTAAACTGGGTTCAAGTCCCGTCGAAGTCGAAATTTTTTGGAATCTTATTTGATTTCTTAGAAATTACCCAGAGAAGAACCCTTAGAAATTACGCACTATAACAACAAAAACCTTAGAATTGAGCAAACGCGATATCTTTCGTCAAACGAACTAATAGTACATTGTACACCTAGGCGAGAAAGTGCCCAATTCCTATCGAGTGTGTCATTTGAAACACACGAGGTAGAATCGCACTTTCTCCCGAGTAATACATAGTGCTTTATACTATACCTTCGAGGAAAATCATAATTTTAGAATCTTCAAAATCACTCTAGTAAATTCAAATTGTAAACTCAAATGTAAAAATAAATACGCGTACGTGCGATTTTCGTCATGGTTCTTTTTTGAATTATTGTGCCGAATACGGATAAGACCCATATCATGTGGCGGATTCGGAGTGAAAACTTTTTGTCCTTTGACCTATGAAATGAACATAGATAATGGCTAATATTTAAGAAAATTAAAAAAAAAACACGTTAGACATGGATTTCCATACACTTTTCTCTCCCGCTGAACACGTGAGAAATGAAATTCCATAGAGTTTTTCCTCCCGCATTTCAGTACGCCTGCAATGACGTACTTTCTACCTTATGTTTAGAAAAGGAATAAGCAACTTTCTGAGCAGATGTAGTATAAATGTAATTTTAGTCTTTAAACAGGATTGTACAAACTTCAACGTTTCCTGTTTAGGTGGAGCTAACGGCGCTAGAGTCCGTAGAAAGTCCCAGAGATTTTCGACTCTTACGTCACTTGACCTTGTGGTGGTTAGCTCTTTCCCATACTGAGGGAAGAACGCGGGTTCAAGTCCCGTCGAAGTCGAATATTTTTAGGATATTATTTAATTTCCTAGAAATAACCCTGAGTGTGAGGGCTTTCGCACTAAAATAACAAAAACTTTAAATGTAATTATTATAAAAACAGCAAAAAGACAAAAAAAAGGAATAATTAACAAAATAAATAAAAGAATATCAGGAAGACTTATCAAGAGTAGACAGATATTGTTGATGAACCATACTTTCGAAGAAGGGAAGGGACTTACCTTGTCTGATAGAAACAGGAAGGACGATCCAGAGTCTGGCGGCCTGGGGAAGGAACCACCGTAAAACTGGGAAGTGTGCGAAGGAATTTTTAAAAGAAGAGTTACAGAAGGCTAAGCTACCTAATTTTAGCAGGCATCCAATTTGGTCGTGATTAAAGTTTATTCAAGTGAAAAACGGGAAGATTCATTTCAAAAAAGTGAAATATGGATTGTGTGGTATTTTTAGGATCTGTACACAGAATACCATAGTATTAGGTCAACCTAACTTAGAAAATGTTGAAATCGTAAAATTTAAGCTAGGAATCCTAAAACAACAGAATCGACGTCAATGTTTATTTACCATAAAAACTTGTCTTCTCTACTAAAAGTTTTCCAAGCTTTTTCCTATAAAACTCATTGAAAGCAGCCAACTCATTTGCAAAGTCACACAATACGACAATACTATCAAAGAAACTCAGGAAACAAATGAATATCACGGAAAAGCGACAGCAGTGCCAAGTTTGACGGCAGCACGACATTATCCCTACTTAGCCACATTGTTTCTCCTATAGTCTTTTTTCCTATAAAACGTGTATAAAACCTATAAGTCACCACAGTATTCTGCAAACTAGTTTCTAACCGCATCTTCACGCGTGAATTTCCCAGGGAAGAGTTAGGATAATCATTTATATATCGGATTTTGTTCTACTGCACGCCAAATATCGTCTAATTCAGTCAAGTAGTTTTGAAAATCTTAGATCTGCTCACATCTTCACCACTGTTGTCTTTCTCTATAATCTTATCGATAATTTTTACAAGTTGTAAGAAACTCCACAATCGTGGCGTTTTTACCAAAAAATCTTACAAAAGGCTAAAAGGGACGAACTTAGCATTTAGACCCGTCGCTGTATTCAGTGGAAGCAAGGTGAACTGGTCGCTTACAACCTTTTGTCTCAGCTTCCTCCCTCATTAATCTTTCATCCCAGCCGCCTCCGTAAACGCGGTCTCAGAAACAAAAGGTGCGTGGCCGCTAAAATGACGCCTATATTAATTCTCCAACACGCAATATCGTTTTTCTTTTCGGTCAATCGTTACTCAAACTTGACAAAAATAAGAAACGAGAAACGAAATTGCGTATTTGGTGAGTTAAAATAGGCCTGCTGATCCAGGACCTATCAAATTGGGTATGACAAAAGGAAACTGCCATAGAACCCCTTTACATTTACACTGTTTTATAAGTTTTGCAGGACAATTAGTAAAATTTTTATGGGACTACCCGTAGTCATTTTTTTTTCTATATAGGTACTTAAAACTAAAAGAATCATCAATCGACAACATTCTGATTGACACCCTGTTGTCGACCCAGTCAGAATGTTGTCGGTATTGTCTAAGGTATTCAACTGTAACATTATTGTCTATGTGAACTTCTAATCGACATTGACTTCATTATAGACATTTGAAACCTAGCCTGGACTTCGATTATCAGTTTCGTATTGTGTAAATAGCTGACACATGAAACACCATTGCCGATCTACGTCTACAAAACTCTGTATACCTGAGTTTAAAATGTAGCTGTTTGTTGTGCCTTAAATAAATAAAAATAGGCTCACCACGTACTTCAATGAAATAAATTGTTAACGAAAGCTGAAGCGTCATTTTAGAGCCCCAAAGAAAAAGCCCGCTAAGTCGGCAAGAATAAAAAGCCTCTTACTGTAAGTGGCTGCATCTTTGAAGATATCTTCAAAGACATGCCACCTGTAACGTGTGCCCGTATGTCGATTTATTTATTTCCGTTCTTTAGGTAGAGAAAAGTAGGAGAAAGCGGCTGTCAAGTGTATAAAGTAGTAAAAAAGATCGTATTAGAAAGAGAAAAAGTGGAGGAAATTTCATCATTGCTCTTGAATTTATAATGGGTAGAGAAAGAAAGCGAGAAAATTAATTTATTCGTTCACGAAAAAGGCAACCACTCCAATTAAAATACTTCAAAATAGGTTTGTAATTTTACCTTGTTAGTTACAAGTAGAGAATAGAAATAAGGGCATCATGTTGTTGTTAAGGAAGCAGAAAATTGAAGTTTAGGTAGGTAGAGCAATTAATTCTTGAAGACTCGGCGAATGTTGTTTAGAATATACAGGATGTTCGGGAGATCGTGTGCCTTTATGGTAACTAGGTAATGGTAACTGAACGTCGGTGAAACCAAGTGCAATAGATTGGCGGCTTTTTAACCCTGAAAAGCTGCACGGGTATTTGAGAGAATTTTTCGATATTTTTCCGGAATCTCAACTATTTAGTGTTCGAAAAATCTTTAAAAATTCTTAAAAATAGCCGAGCCGCTTTTCTGGGTCAAGAAATCCGCCAAGCTATTGCACTTGAGAGAGAGGAGGAGAGAGAGAGAGATAATATTTTATTTACCATAAAACTACTATACATCTTAACACTTGTTAATTAATACTAACAAATAGTTACAAAATAGATTTATTTTGTGCGTTTATGGCAAATACGGCCCTTCACTCAGCGTTGTGCTGGATGCACACTGATCTGTCCATTCAGCCCTGATTTTCTGTGAAACCATTTGATTCCACCTACCCCAAGTTACCAAATGGCACACGGTTTGCCGAACACCCTGTATATGTATCTCGCTCATTGTTTACATCTTGTTGGAGATGATTAGCACATTGTATTATTTGCTTAAGATTAATTACCATGGCGTGATTATTTGAATTCGCAACTAATTTGAAAAGCTCAAGTTTATTTATCGCAAATATAAAACGTTTTCTTGACTAACTAAAAGTACTAAATAATCCTAATTGCTTGAAAATTAAGGACTAACGCTGTTTTAGTACGTCTGTTTGTGATTTTAATTTTATCCAAAACTCACTTTATAAATCTCCAACTAACTTTTAATTGGTTGAAAGCTTGAGCAAAATATCTTCAACTTCGAACAGCCAACTTGTCTTTGAGAAACGTTTCTTAAAATAGCTCTACTAGGTTGTTTGAGCAAAAAATATGCCTACCTGAAGTAGGTCAAAATAAGGTTTTTGCTATTATAGTACGTAAGCCCTCACGCACACTCCGGGAACCTCGAGGGGACTTGTTCAAGTCCCGTCGAAGTCGATTTTTTTTGCGGGTTGGAGCATCCTTCTCTCAGTACGGGAATGTACTAACCTACAAGTATCTACTAGAATAAATATTTATTCACGAAGAAAATTACAATCAAATAACAGAAATATATTATAACTAGTATTTACAATTGAAACAATTGAGCTAACTGCAAACTGTTGCAAACAATCGACAGTCAAGTGATCCATATCAATACCAGTCGGATGCGTCCCCAAGACGCAGGCTGCATTGCCCCGCTGTATGGCAATGCCGATGCGCTGCGCCAGATACTCACCAGCTCTCGGGTCACGCGTCGCACTATCTACTTAAATTACAAATTTATACGCGTGTAGGTGCCTAACTACTTAATCTCTTGTATTTCACATTCACATCACCTAGATTTGAATAGATTGTTTTTTGACGTGACAACGTCTTATAATTCGATAGAGCCGGCTGCACGCACGAAAAAACATGACGTCATGCGACGTTACCTCGCTCTGAGGCGTTACCTCGCTCTGAGGCGTTACCTCGCTCTGAGGCGTTACCTCGCTCTGAGGCGTTCCATGTAAGGCTTGAAGTGCAAGCGAGAGCGCTCGACATCCGTCTCTCTCCTACTTGAGTGAGCAATGCGTCTGCGTGGACAGCTGCTATACTATAGTACATTTACATGTTTTGATCGAGTATCAAATGCTACCATTCCATCAGTATTTTCTTAAGACGTTGTCACGTTCAACTATCGTCAGTAAACCGACTTTACAAACAACCAATTTATTCTGTTATTTAGACTTGATTTTTGCCCTAACTACATAAGTTTAAGCACGCCTTTTTGTCGTTGTTGACCTTGTGTGGTCGGCAGGCAGAAAGTGCCATCGGCATTATGCCCACCATATGTGTAGGTAGGTACTTTGTAAAATTGTATGCAATAAAGTATTAAATAAATAAATAATACTAAACGTCGAATTTTTTTGGGATATTATTTGATTTCTTATGACAAAATATTTTTAAAAATAATAATATCAATTATTAAGCTGGACAATTCACACAGCATCATCTAGCCCCAAGCTAAGCAGAGCTTGTTTTAAAGGTACTACATAACTGATATTCATAGTACATTAAATTATACATAGATATATTACTATACATAGAATACAATTAGAACACCCGGAACAAATATCTAGAGATTTTATTTATTTATTAAATAACTTACACTACTTTTACAGGGGCACCTAATGCAATGAAATCAAATGCAGATCGTATAGGCTCGTCCCGAGGCGTGAATCGAACTTGCAACCTCCGGCGTCGCTGACATTTGCCCGCTACGCTGTCGTCGTATGCTAAATACCTGCCTTAATTTACACTCAGCTCTTATCAATGGCATATTCTACTCTTAAACCTATTAATAAGTATCAAGTTAAGATAAAACAAGCCCACAGGGTTAGGTTTAAGTTACTCGCGCGATAAAGCCTAAAGTTAATTCTGTAAGTGGTTAAACTTTGCATGTAACTATTACTACGGTCGCAATAAAGTCAACTTGGGTAATATGCTTTTATGAAGGTTCCACATAACATTACTTATATCATTGTGGGCCGTGGTAGCTATTTTGTACGTACAATGTGTAAAGTCCTAAGCGAATTTTTGACCACAGAGGCCAGTCTCAAGGGAGATTATACTCGGTCTAGAATCCAAAATATTTCTTGAATATTTTATTATTACAATGAGGATCCGTAAAGTTTTTAGTTGAGATTGCAGATTTATAGAGCTAAGAAATCCATAACACACAGTGCAAAAATTAGTGACGGAACCGTGGTCCCACTGCGATGTCCCACTGGTGGGACAAAACTTTTTCGTAGTCCCACCAAACACACACTTTACCGTCCACATCCTCCCACCCCCGCGAAGCGGGGGGGGGGGGGGTCAACCTTAACTTACTCCTAACGAAGCCGGGGGGAGGGGGGGGGGGTTCGTGGCGACTCTGTGACTGAAAGGGTGTGTATATATATAATTACACCCAGAGCCATATGTTGAACGGTCAAGTGTGTGTTTGGTGGGACCACGAAAAAGTTTTGTCCCACCAGTGGGACATCGCAGTGGGACCACGGTTCCGTCACATAAATACTATTTTAATACAACTAATAGCAGACCATGGTGAAAATATGCTCAAATTACAAATCATTTTGGTATTACGTTTGTATGGGAAATTCATCCGTCGCCGGACCCTTAAACGTCTTATTGTACAATCGCAGCGAAAAAGGCAGAAACTCGAGTTTGAAAACGGATGAGAGTGAAATTAAATTATGAATGAAAGCTGTCAAAACCAAGAATAGTTTCGAGCTTCTACGATTTGCTGCGATGAAACGTCCGATTCTACTCTGATCTACTGGATAAGTTCCGGATTAATCCATTGATGTATTAAAATGAAAGGCCAACATGTGAAACAGCTAAAAATAAACTTAGCTTGTTGGTTGAAGAACCAAGAAACAATTCTGCAAATAAAAGTACCTAACTTTTATTTGCAGAATTGTTTCTTGGTGGCAGAAAACGAGTAAGTAAAGGTCATTATGTGAGCAAGACCAGGTGCAATTGCTTGTCTAAGATAAATGTGAAAGCATCAAGGGAGTTAAAGTTCACCCAAGAAAATATAAAAATAGCTGTAGTTTAAGAGTATTGTTGATTTATGTCCATTACAAGGTGTTAACATTTTTAGGTAGAATCTACATAAACCCTGTAAGGGCGTAGCAACATAAAGCTTAGAAAGATGTTCGAATGTCAGCCTTAAGGGTTAATAGACGAACAGTAATACAGAATTTATGCAGAAAATCCGTTTAAATACGCAAAACTATTTGTGTAAGCAAATTCTTGGTTTCTTTGACTTAGCATATCGCAAAACATTTCAACAGCCACCCTTCAAAGTGACTTGTCAGCACTTTACTAGATAAGTTGCTTGAATTGACAGCACTATCTGGTTACAGAGATGGCAACGAGCCATCAAACTTTCAACGAAGACTAGCTTCGAGTCTTTGGATGAAAATTGTAGACGTTCCACCTCTGATATCGGCGCGCTGGTGCAATTTGGGAAAGAGGCGGTTTCACACGGGCTCGTACAGATAACCTTATAGGTAAGTTTACCTATGTAGAGCATAGATCTAAGTAAAATCTGTAGATATGTGTCAGCCTGTCAAAAATGGGTTATAAAGTTGGAAACAATGTTGTTGTTAGATTGCAAAATATGTAGTTGGTAGACGGGTGCAACACTCCGTCTGTCATCGGCGCTGTTATCGAAAATAACAGTTGATTTATTGTTTAAATATTTTATGTTGTAAAAATGAATATAATAAAATCCATGTAGGTAACTAAATGTGATGTCCCGTTTTATTTCAGTAACACAGTTAAACGTCTATTAGCTTTGATATGGGATATTCTTCCACAGGGCTTACCCAACAATTGGCCTGTAGTAGCCTGTAGTAGTAGTTATAAAACTAAGAAATCAAATAAAAAAATTCGACTTCGACGGGACTTGAACCCGCATCCTTCCTTCAGTACAGGAATGTGCTAACCAACTACACCTACAAAAAACTACACGCAAACACTCGCTCACAGTTTCATTTCCAATGTTGTCCAATAATAGGGTAGTGTCCTGGGTTAAAATAATATTATTCTATTTAGTCCGTCAGTTAGATTATCAGAAGATATAGGACACATATTTTTCTTTTGTCAAGCAAACAAAATATGTCAAAAATAAAGCGCGTTGAAATTTGGGACGTCATATCTTGCTAAAAAGTGTCGCAAGGTCGAACTTTAACTGGCTATATTTTCATCATTTTTTGTTTAATCGACAAAAGAAAAAATACGTGTCCAATATCTTCTAATAATCTAACTGACGAACGAATTAGATTTTTTTATAACACTAGCCTATTATAATAAACAAACACGAGGGCATTGCTGTAGTCTTTTAGTCAATACTTTACACTAAGGTACGTCGTAGCAAGCACGTATAACGCGAACGTCAGTCTGACTTATGACTGAAGTGGGTGGACCTAATGGCACCTAATTTGAAGCTTCCACTTCGAGAAGCTAGTACCTCATCTCCCCTTTTTTACTGAGATCGATGATGTAGAGCGCGCTTCAGTCAAGGGGCATCAAATTTAGTGGAGTGAGATTGTGGCGCATAGAATCTGTATCAAATGGAAATATTACTGAATTTGCTAAAGTAAAGCTAAAGTTGCTTCTAGCTACGAATAAATAATTCGTAGGCTTCTAGTGAAATGTTATTTTAACAAACAATTACAATTTTAAAACAATGACGGGACTTGAACCCACATCCTTCCCTCAGTACAGGAATGTGCCAACCAACTACACCACGAGGTCAAGTGCCGTAGGAGTAGAAAAACTCTAGGACTTCCTTCGGACTCCAGCGGCGATTATTTGATACTGGGATATTATTTAATTTCTTAGAAATTACCCTGAGTGTGAGGGCTTACGCACTTTAATATCAAAAACCTGAGTTTGTTTTTCTTTAGAACTGTCGTAGTCGGACGAACTAATTATAAATGTGAGCGGGTAACATAAACAGGGTTCGTAGTTCGCCCGCAGAGGTAGTTTGTAGTACTACTTTATAGTTTATTCACAAAGTAATTTAGAATAAAAAAATAGAAATAAATTAGAAATAGTATTTACAATTGTAACAATTGAGCTAACTGCAGACTGTTGCAAACAATCTATAGGTAGCTCAACTGATCCATATCAATACCAGTCGAAGCCCCAAAACGCTGCTGGCTGTATTGCCGCCCGCTGTATGGCAATGCTGATGCGTTGCGCCAGATACACACCAGGTCTCGGGTCACACGTCGTTTCGACGAAATGCTCAGATAATTTTTTAAAGACCCGATGAGCCTCGTTACCCCACGGACCTAGGGTCTCGACTCCAAGGGGAGCAAATGTGTAGGTTCTGTCGAGAGCTGCATATTTGCGGCTCTTGATCTTCTGCCAAATCTGCCGGGTAGTTTGTTCGTTGTACCATTGTAGGTACTTCTTACCTACCATCTTACTTCTTACCATCTTACCAAATCGATAGCACACTTTTTATTGTATATTTTGTCGTTTTAAACGCACCACTCCAGACGGTCGCGATGTAACGCCTATGGCCCTCACTGAAAACCAGCACTGGGTGGACACACCAGTATTCATCCAGCACAACGCTGAGTGGAGGCCATATTTGCCTCAAACCCTGCTGCGCACAGATTAAAAGAATTGTGTATAGTATTATTTTATAGCATAAGTTCTCGTTCTGTGTAGTAGTTTTTGTTAGGTAAATAAAAATATTTTCTTTCTTTCTTTCACACTGGTATTGTGACAAACACGAGTACATTTTTAACACACAGGTTTTTCTAGTAAAACGACATTGTAAACAAGACTCGGGTTATTGGAGTATAGTAGAGTCCCAATTGGATTTTTAGCTCGGAAACGAGATTTTTTTCCGTGAGTGTAACTACCTGTGAAACCTAGCTCACTGTCGATTTTATTTATATTTTACTAGACGATCGCCTCGCGGTTTCACCCGCGTAGTTCCCGTTCCCGTGGGAATTCCGGGATAAAATATAGCCTATGTCACTCCCTGAAAAGTAAGCTTCCTAACGGTGAAAGAATTTTTCAAATCGGTCCAGTAGTTTCGGAGCCTATTCAATTCATACAAACAAACAAACAAACAAAAAATCAAACCTTTCCTCTTTATAATATTAGTATAGACTATAAAGTTTATACCAGAAAAGGTAGTATACCTTTTCTGCTTTAACTAGCTTCTTACCATAAATTTACAGATTAAAACGCAATACTTATAGATGCCTAAAATTAAGTTTAACTTAGTTTAACGATTAGTCAAATTTCACTCACAATTCATCCAGATACTTTTATTAGGAGGCAGAATCAAGAAGCAGGAGCTTTCGTTAACGGTGGTAAAGTAAAGTAAAGGTTATTGCATGAAATACATGTGGGTACAGGTGTTTTATGTCTATTATGTGAGTCAATGCATTCCTACCGGTTTTACGGTGTGTAATGTCTGTGTACAAATAATAACAACTTATTAAGCGTACAATAAAATAAAATAAAATTTCAAGTTAAGCAAGCAAGTTACTAGAGTGGCCGACACAGTCCGACGACGATACTTATAATATCTAAGTACAGCACAAAAACAATCGTATTACAGTAAATTAGTGCTGGACAATCCAAACAGCATCATTTAGCCCCAAGCAAAGCATAGCGGGTACTAGATGACTGATATACTGATTAAAATACATTACAAAGAAATACCCAGAACACCCGGAACAAATATTCGCAGATCGTACAACATTTGTCCCAAGGCGGGAATCGAAGCAACCTCCTGCGTTGCAGGCGGATATTCGCCCGCCGCGTCACATCGGTCGTCACTAATAGATAAAGATAAAATTATCATGGCCATTTTTAGATACGAGTATATTGTCTGGCCTATAAAAGTGATAAAACAAAAAGTTATTGCTGAGAGCTTAGAGACTACCATTTTACCGATGGATCTCACACTAGGCCGGGACTGGTGTCATGGGGTCCAAGCTGATAATTCTTACAAAAACGAGTAGGTAGGTAAGGTAAGTAGTTACTTTGGTTGGTGCGACATTTCAGTGTATGAATATTGTAGGCCGACAGTGTCTTGTCAACTTGTCGGCGTCGTCGACTTTGGTGTGTAGACTCCATAACGAAGCTTTGAACCAGTCATGAGCTTTGGTTGAAATATTCTTATCAAGGTTACCTGCACAGGAAGTTTTTGAGCAAAGTTTATAGTAGAAAATAATGTACTAAAACTTAACGAATATTATTCCTAGTAGACATGCTAAGTCTCTCCCTGTATTCAAAAATATGGTCTACTAGCTTCTGCCCGCGGCTTCGCACGCTCGTTGTTTCTATGGAAACGTTACGTTACGTTTTGAGGTGATTTCTATGCCATGGGAACTGATTTATGGGATAAAAAGCCTATGTTTGATTCCAGGGTTAGACTTTCCTGTATGCAAAATTTCAACATGATCCGTTCAGTAGTTTTGGCGTGAAGAGGTAACAAACATCCATCCATTCATCCATCAAAACTTTCGCATTTATAATATTAGTGTGATGAACATTTCCTCAGCTTAACATCAAACTGTCAACATCAAAATCAATTTTATATATTTACTATATTTATTTATGTTATGTAATATATATATATTATACTTATGTTATAAGTATACATATTTAGATATTTATATAGCTTAGTTTATTTATTTCTTCCTAAACATTATTTCTGATTTCACGCCACCGTATATACTTTTTCGGACACTTCTTGTCCATCCCAAGTTTGCCTGGAAGAGATCGCTTTTAGCGATAAGGCCGCCCATTGTACGTTATCTGTATTTTTTTTTGTTTTCTATGATTTTTGTTTTCTTGGTGTGCAATAAAGAATATTTCTATTGTATTGTATTATTTCTTAAATGCATACTTAACTTTCCAGGCAAGGAGTTGATTCCGTCCAACAAGTTGAGAAGGTACACGGAAGATTCTCGTATTTAATGCGACTTTAGATTGACTTTATGTCAGTCGTATCTTGCCTTGCTGGAGGGTTTATAGGGTGTTAGGCTGACATCGACGCCTTGATGAAATAATAACGAGCGCGGGTGATGTTGGGCTCCAATCATAGGGCATGGAAAGACTTTAACGTTCGTAGAAACGATAATTGTTCAATTCAACAGTAGAGTCGAATCAGGCTAGATTTGATGTTAAAGTTAAGTTTAAAGCTTGAGTATTTTATGCTTTATTACCTACTCATTGTCTTTGATGTTGTGTTTGTTGATGTTGTTGAATGATGTTGTTTTATTTTTAGATAAAGATAAATATCATTTATTTGCATAAACATGTGTAGATATAAGATTTTACAAACAGGTATGTAGGTATCAACATGTTTTACCGATTACGGTGTACAAATTGTGAAACGGCATGCAACAGAGACAATAACTAAAATAATAATTGAGTTATTAGAAGTAATGTCAAAAAATTATATTACGGTAAGTGATTGCGTTAATGATATTTAATTATAATTTTAAAACCTTTTCATTAAAAAGTAAAAAAAATTCTTTTAGATTGAATGTTTGTATGTGCTTTTGGCATGTAAGTAATCTATTTTACATAACTAAGCGTTCCCTGAGAGTCTATAGTATGCATAAATGAATTGAATGGACCTTATGCACACGCACTCAATAGAAAAATTTATGTAGGTACCTACATAATCTTGTCGTAGGTATAAGTTTAAAGAACTTTATTCTCATACAAACACAGGGTTTACTCATAAGGAGATACATAAGAACAAATTATTCTAGGATTTACAATATTTAAACTAACCTCTGGTACCATAAATAAATAATAACTAATTAATATTATCTATAAATATTGTATAAATAAATATTTTGTAATAATGTTATATAAATACTAAACATGATAATAACTAGAAGGTTTATTATGTATTTTGGTGGTACTAATGTATGTATTAGAATACTAGTGTGTTTTACTATAAAAACTTTCGTAGTTTGACGAATTCATCGAAGTCCGTCGAAGTCCCTCGTTAAGGGATGAAACGTTGGTGTTCTTCCAACACAAAATAGGTTCGTAGTTAACCCGCTTACATTCATAATGAATACTAGTGTGTATTAGAAATATTACAATTATCACTGTGTTAGTTACGGCTGAATATGAACGATGTATGTGTTCTTTGATAAATAATAATAATAACTGAATCGAATATTTCAGGCAAAAATTGCACTTATAATTGCCTCATCTCTCCGTTATTATCACTAACACTTATAAGAAATTAGTGTTTGCTAACCATATTTTTTCTAAATTGTCACCGTTTCTGTTTTTTTTATTTCGATCGCTAAAGAAAATGTCGCCTACATTTTCAGCGCTGCCAAATTAAATTCGTAAGTTTTTGTGAATTGTCCAGCATTATTAAATTTACTAGCTGCATTCTTACTACCCGTTTTCTTATTACCCGTTTTCCTGTAGGAATGACGCATTTTCCCGCGGTAAAAAGTAGCCTATGTTCATCAGGAACCATGTGGGCTTCTAATGGTAGAAGAATTATTCAAATCGGTCCAGTAGTTTCGGAGCCTTTTCAATACAAACAAACAATCAAATCTTTCCTCTTTATAATATTTTAAATTTATTTATATTGATCGACACCGGCTCTTCTAATATGAATCCTATCTAGCAGCTGGACCGCCAACGGCGTGAGCTTGCTCTATGGCTGGTATATTCGGATGACGGTGTAAGCCTATTTGGGGACTAATCGAGTCGTTCACGCGACTGCGGGCGCCTCGTTTACTCGGGTGTAAGGCTTGATAAAATATCACATCTACAGGTGCTTCGGAAGCTACGATCAGGTATAAAGGTGTCAATTAAACATCTCAAATTCTTATAAATATTATTGGTATTTATCGCGTTTATTTACCTATTTTCACGCGAGAAATAACCGTGAATATTTATAATAATGTGGTTTGATCGCGTAAGTTTAAAAAACTTTATCTCAAATTCTGCTGAAATGGTGAAAAAAATTACTAATGTAGAGCTAAAGTAAATTATATTTTTGGCAATTGAAAGGAAATTACATTAACAGAATAAAACAATTACAACTAGTATATACACTTATATCTATTTCTTAAAAATCTAAGCCGTCACCAGAAGGCAGAGTGCCCTGAATGCTAGTAGCAGTGCCACGTTGAATGGCACAATGATAATTCGTTGACCGAAATAGATGCCAGCATTCCGATCACC
Organism: Eupithecia subfuscata; assembly: GCA_963564075.1. Classification (NCBI taxonomy): domain Eukaryota; kingdom Metazoa; phylum Arthropoda; class Insecta; order Lepidoptera; family Geometridae; genus Eupithecia; species Eupithecia subfuscata. Next base: position 9,484,481 of record OY751103.1, on the reverse strand, counting down.
TGTGCACTCTATATGAAGTTTGGTAAAAGAGCTAAAGTATATATTTAGGGTAATGCTTGAACCTAGGGCGTAGGTATCATGAAGCATGTACTGGTGGTCTCAAGTGTGCAGGCGAGGGTATTATCTACGGGTTTTTGACGAAGTTTCGAGTAAGTACCTATTTTTTTTTTCAATCCTCATACAGTGTGTTAGGTCGTATAAATTTCACTAATGCTAATTATTATTAGTAGTTTGTTATTATTATGTTAGTTTTACTATCCTATTATTACAACTATTTTACTTCCTATTATCCTACTAATATTATAAAGCCGAAAGTTTGTAAGATCTGAATTTTTGTTACCTAGGATCTCCAAAACTACTGAACAGATCAAGATGAAATTTAGCATACACTTAGAACGTAGCCTAACTTAAGCAATAAGCTACTTATTATACCGAAAATGCGCGTGCGAAGCTACGGGCAGAAGTATATATTAGAAGTATATAAATATAAATCACATCACATCATCACTAATATTATAAATGCGAAAGTTTGGATGGATGGATAGATGGATGGATGGATGTTTGTTACCTCTTCACGCCAAAACTACTGAACGGATCGGGCTGAAATTTTGCATACAGGTAATTCTAATCCTGGAATCCACTTTTTACTTTTTGTCCCATAAATCAGTTCCCATGGGATATAAATCACCTTTAAACGTCAAACATAGAACCAACGCGTGCTAAAGTGTATTATTTTTCTTGAATTATTTTCTTCACGGCAGTAAACAGGTTAGTTAGGTGCAGCAATATCTCAAGCTCGTGCTCATATCGTATATATTTAAACCAGCCACAAATCCCACAAGTGGTTTATAGGTGCCCCTGGAAGCCTTGAATGTTGTAGCAGGTAGCTCGAGTACCCAACTTTACGGACTCGGGAGCCATTGAGGCTGTTTTTATTAGCGGTTACGAACGGATCTCTGAAATGGTTTTCTGGTGCTTAAAGGTTATTATAGAGAGGATAATTAATTAATTATGTACATGTTAAAAGTGGAACTTTTTTGTGAAGGTAAGTAGTGTGTTGAAAATACCAAGACACACATATAAAAAACCTAAATGGGCATCGTTTATGTTTATTTTTCTTTATAATGTGTGTCTTAGTATTTTCAATCCTAGTCGAATTTCGGCCACGGCGGCCAGTCTCGACGAAGACTAGCCAGGTGCGCAGGCCATATTATAGTGCATAAACACAGGTGCACTCTCTATTCCCTCTCTCTCATAATCCGATGGGACGACCGACACGACCGGGGAGAGGTTAGGCGCAAGACCAACAGCTTAACGTGCTTTCCGAGTCACGGGGGTGTGACACCGCCAACTTCCTGACTCCGGGCTGCTACTGTGATTATTTCTTTGCTAGAAAAGTCCCAATAACACAAATCTTAACCATACTCGGGATTTGAACCAAGGACCTCATTATCAGCGGTTGAACACGCGACCGCTAGACCAACAAGGCAGTCAATAAAGAAAATTTCCATACAATCTCGGACAACGCATCTATCTATGTGAATGTGTATCTACGCTGAGTGAAGGGCCATATTTGCCTTTAACGCTGCTACGCACAAAACAAATATTTTTCTTTTTGTAACTATTTGGTAGTCTTATGGTTAATTGTGTATAGTAGTTTTAAGGTAAATAAAAATATTTTCTTTCTTTTCTTTTTCTTTTTTTTATGTTGGTTCCCACGATACATTCCCAGCCTAGTGTGGGAATCGTTGTCACCCGAGTCCTCTCTCCTCTATTTTTGCACACCAATGTCGACCTCTGTGGCGCAGCGGGCGAAGGTCTGCCTGCGACGCAGGAGGTTGCGGGTTCGATTCCCGCCTCGGGACAAATGTTTGTACGATCTGCAGACATTTGTCCAGGGCGTTCTGGATGTTTTCTATGTATAATAAAAAATATATATCTATGTAGTGTATTGTATTAAGTATATCAGTTATATAGTACTCATAACACAAGCTCTGCTTAGCTTGGGGCTAGATAATGCTGTGTGAATTGTCCAGGATTATTTATTTATTATTATTATTATTTATTAATGTATATTGGTCAAACATGTTGACTCAAAAAAAAACTATTTGTCATCTTTTTATTTCACGTGTTTGCAAATAATTGACTTATACCCTACTTTTAATATTGTTGTTACTTATATATCTATTTCTTAAAAATCTAAGCCATCACCAGAAGGCAGAGTGCCCAGGCTGCTAGCAGCATTGCCACGTTGAATGGCAATGCTAATTCGTTGACCGAAATAGAAGCCAGCATTCCGATCACCTGTGGACTCTATAAGAAGTTTGGTAAGATCTTTATAAATTGCGTGTGATATTGTTGTTAAGTAGCAATAAACATATTTTCATTTTCAATTCTTCATCATGTGCACAGGGAAATACGCAAATCCCCATACAAAAGGGAGACGCCACGACCACGTCTCACCACTAACATCAAATATACTTACCCCTCAGCTTCTTATGCCTATAAATAAGTACTAACTTAAGAAATCGTAAGCTAAACGTTCAGCGGATTCCAAGTCGTGTTCCAGCTAATTTGGCATTCCAACAGTCACATAAATTTCTCTGGCGTTGAAAATCCTCGAACACCCAGGTCTGACCTTATTCGGCTTGGCACTGACCAAAAAGGATTATTCAGATTACCACCCTTATCAATATTAGATTTGAACATTCATTTTACCTTTGGATCAAGTACTTTATCCAACCTCCGTATGTACCTGAACCTGTATATACCTGGATATTATGATTATGTTCCAATTACAATCACACAAATATTATAAACTAGCTTCTGCCCGCGGCTTCGCACGCGTTGTTTCTATGGAAACGTTTTGAGGTTATGTATGTCGCATGTGACCTGATTTATGGGATAAAAAGTCGCATATGTTTGATTCCAGGGTTAGACTTACCTGTATGCAAAATTTCAGCTTGATCCGTTCAGTAGTTTTGACGTGAAGAGGTAACAAGCATTCATCCATCCATCCATCTATCCATCCATCCATCTATCCATCCATCCACCTATCCAACCAAACTTTCGAATTTATAATATTAGTGTGATGTGATGCGAAAGTTTAGGCTACTCATTTGCCATAAATCAGTTGCCACAGAATAGAAATTACCATTAAGCGTTTCCATAGAAACAACGCGTGCGAAGCCGCGGGCAGAAACTAGTATGGTATTAAAGATTTTCAAAAACAACACCACAAAGATTATGAAGAAAAAATGAATCACAAAAGTTGTTTCCCCAAACAATACTTGCATTTTCAAAGGTATCATATTATTTTCTTCTCGTGATATCCCCTCCCTCAAAAGGGACATCCCCAAAAACAAATCTAATAATAAAGTGATGTCAAGTAAGATATTGCATTTCTCATTTTGATAAAGTCGGTGGGGAAAGGTATTTTTCATTGTATTTTAGTCTGGCCTTAGGTAGAAAGTTATTTTATAAAAAGTTAATTTGACGAGTTCAGTGGCGCAGCGGGCGAAACTCCGCCTGCGATGCAGGACGTTGCGGGTACGATTTCCGCCTCGAGACAAAAATACTTCCGGGTGTTCGGGGTCCTTTCTATGTTTAATACAATATCTGATAGATATACAATATCTGATGTTAGCGCCAACGCGTCGAACCAGGCAAGGAGGCTGCAGTGGGGCGCGCGGGCGCGGCACATAATTAGGCGCACGCGTCTATTTTTCTTTCTCTTTGCCCATTCGGCGCCGGACCTAATACAACTTTAATTATTGTAATAAATATTGATTATTTTAAAACTAAAACTTGTTTCTTTATCTGTACTCTAAGCCAATTCACGGTCGAAACCGAGGAAAGTCGATACGGCGGGAAATCGACAAGCAGATAAAAATCAGGCGATCGATACCAGGCAATCGATACCGGGGTAACAAATCTACACGCTCTCTCAGTAATCTATTCTGGACAAATGGCAACAAATTAAATGCATTCTACTAATTCTACTAATCCTACTTACCTACATTATAAAGCCGAAAGTTTGTGAAATCTGAATTTTTGTTTCATAGGATCTCGAAAACTACTGAACAGATCAAGATGAAATTAAGCGTACGATTAGAGTAAAGCCTGACTTAGATAATAGGCTACTTATTATACCGAAAATACGCGTGCGAAGCCGCGGGCAGAAGCTAGTAATATAATAAATACGATAGTTTGGGAAATGTAAAATTTTTACCTAGGATCTCCAAAACTATTCAACAGATCAAGATGAAATTTGGCATACCTACGTATTAGAACGTAGCCTAACTTAAACAACAGGCCATTATTATACAACATTATACCGAAAATACGCGTGGAAACCGCGGGCAGAAGCTAGTATTCTATAAAGGCACTTTGATTTTATGTCCTCTATCAGACAATCAATGCAATACTACAATATATTGTTGTATATCTGTTTAGTACACTACATCGGCAGAAATGCATCTACAGGCATCTCATAATGACGGCATCAGACAATAGACAGCTTGCGGGGTTTGACGCTTGCGGGAAGCCATTTTGTCACTGTTAAATGTATCTAAAGGTAACGAGTTTAAGCACATATTTGAATACACATTTTCTGTGCTGTGCGGAGTGGCAAGTGGAATATTGATAAAGACTTTTCCCGCCTTACTGAGACTGGCAGTGTGTTCCAGAGCTGTACAGCACGAGCAGGCATAGGTATATTTTGAAATATTGTACTGAAAGATAAATGAAAATATCTAAATTCGTTTGAAGGCAAAATTGTCGCGATGTTGAAGTATTTTTCCTCTAAGACTCTCTATCTGAAACACCATCTGAAATACAGTTCCTTCGTAAAGCTCTTCAGCGGATTTCAGATCCATCATCCAGTGACAAGGCCTCGGGCGTTGAGGCGCGATGCAAATTCCACATTGTTTGAACGCTCAGTGCACTCGCATAATTAATGCAATTAGAGCGGAGTGGGTATTAGGGCCTTCGGGTAAACATTGGGCCTCGACGCTCACAGAAAAGATGGGGATTTTGATCGGCTATCTTTTCGGTTGTTTATGGGGGGGATCTTTAGGTTTGTCACGAGTTTGCTACCTGGGAAGTAGGATTTTTCTGAGCTATGAGTTCGGTTTGAAGATATCGTGAAGTCTAATTTTTGTACAGAATTTGCGTAGATCCATGTCTGCACGAAAGAGGCGCTATATATTTAAGCACTAGCTTCTGCCCGCGGCTTCGCACATGTATTTTCGGTATAATAAGTAGCCTATTGTCTAAGTTAGGCTATGTTCCACATGTACGCTAAATTTCATCTTGATCTGTTCTGTAGTTTTGGAGATCCTAGGTAACAAAGACACATTTTTCACAAACTTTCGGCTTTATAATATTAGTAGGCAATAGGATTGTTGGCTCATGAGATAAACTTTGTCTAAAGTTATGTTCCTCAATAGGCACCCGACATTCATCGAATTGTCTTAGTTTTTATAGTAAAATACCTTGAAAGATTGTAACCTAAGTATTTCGATTAATATACCTACCTAATAATCCCTTGTTTACATTACCAGCAATATAAAAGGAAAAAATATTCTTCGCACTGAGCCGGGTAATGTATTAAGAAATATTTGTTCTGTGCACATTACTGATTACATTTCCAGTTTTGTATCAGGATGTAAATTAATATCTCTTATTGAACCAGGCGAGAACTCTGTGTTTAGTTAAACCTAACATATGCTTCTGACCGAAATTTAATGTTGTTTTCGTGGTTGTTTTTTATCTGAATAAATAATTCTTTTCTATTCTATATCAATTCTCATAGAAAACTCAGACTTCACGATGACGTCTTGAGACTATCGCCAAACCGAATTCTGGGCTCTTTATAGGTTCTTGGTGAAATGAAGTTAATAAACTAAGTAACTAACTTATCCTTATCATATCCTACCTATCAGAGACAGAACCCGAAAAGTTTTCCGATTATTATCAGAAAAATATCTGCGTAAAACTTTTTTATAGCTATCAGAAATCATTCCGCAGTGTGAGTTTCAGCAAATTGTGAAGAGAAATTAATTGAATTTGGCATGGGCCCTGATAAACTATACACCAGCCAATAGCTGATCAGTAATTCAGGTGCCTACTGTTGGCACAATCGCCGAGCCACCAATTAACGTTGATTTATACGCTGACTGTATTGACCATCGACCTGACTCGATGATGCACTTTACTGGCTGTCCGATCGTGTAATTGGACTTACATTACACACACTGCCCGTTTCAATGACGACATCGAAATGCGTTTTTCAAAATTCGTCTTCGGGAACTTTTGTATTGGCACCTTGCTTTTTCGCCATTCTACCCACGGAACAGATCAGGAAAAGGAACATATAACGACCCGAGAGCCATTTTATTAGGATGAGATTAGCCACTAAACTAGGTTGATCCGCGCGGTGAAATTTGCAACAAATGATGCTGGGGCGTTCAACCGGAAAAATATTCTCGCAACAAAAGTGACTGGGGCGTTTGAGTGGATATTTTATTGGATTTGTAACTAAATAATGTATAAACTAGCTTACTTACACCAATGGCTCAGCGACCCGAAGTGTGTTTTGGCCGCTGCTAAGAGAAGTCACAAGAAAGAGTTTGTAAACAGAGAAGGAAAATTAGAAAAGGGACCTACAATGGTGGAACACGGTAACTATAACGACGACCTCTGTGGCGCAGTTGCGGGTTCGATTCCCGCCTCGGGACAAATGTTTGTAGGATCTGCGGATATTGGTTCAAGGTGTTCTGGATGTTTATATATGTACAATAAAAAAAAATCTTACTATGTACATAGTGTACTGTATTAAGTACATTATCAGGTATAGTAGGTACCCATAACACAAGCTCTGCTTAGCTTGGGCTTGGGACTAGATGATGTTGTGTGAATTGTCCAGCATTATTTATTTTATTTAAGTATTTATTTTTATAATAAAATGATGATATCTACGAATGCTAGATTCAACCCACGATTATACTCTTGCGGTATCTTGTAAATCACAGTAATATTATAAATGCGAGTATTGGGATGGATGTAGGTACTTATGTTTCATACTTCTTCATGCCAAAACTACTGAACAGATCAGGAAGAAATTTTGTATAGATACAGTTCTAGATCTGAACATAATATAGGCTACTTCTTATACCGGAAAACGAGTGCGAAGCCGCGGGCATAGGCGAGTAGAACACAACACTCAGTCACAGAAAAACTTGATTTACCTACATAGTACATTTATATTAGGTACTCACCCATAATGCGGTTTCTTAGTAGTGAATTAATTTTTGCTTCAGCTACGGAGAGAAGTACCTACCTACCCATTATGAAGCAAAGTCATAAACAACCAAATCTATCTCTTGACAGCATCTATAGAAAAGGGGGGGAAAGCGACGCATTTTGTAACCTAATCTGCACGGAATCTCTTCAACGTTCTCCAAGGGTGCCTCGTAAGAAAACTTCAGGAGATTCTACGTGGCATGATCTCAGATATGCCGACCAACAGCCGTGGGTAAAAATTGGTAAGTTAATGTTTCAACAAGTATATCCTACCATACTTTATTTTTTCTTTACGTTTACTGTTTATTTGTAGATAACTATTTCCATTATGATCTTTGCGTGCCGAACGATAAATAAAAACTATCTTTAAGTAGGTAGGTACTAATGTATTATTAACGATGGGATACCAAAAAATCCGCCTACTCGATGTCCCGCACCTCGCAAAAACTCGATTAACAACAAAACCATTTTCTCTTTGGTACTTCCACTCGCAAATAATCAATCTTGGAGCCTCTGATTCGGAAAAAGATTTATTACTTAGGTCTTCTTCAGCTTACTACAAAAGATTTTTAGCTTAGAATGACAAACATTCTGACGTATGTAAAACTATAGTTTAGGTTCTATTTGTTGGTTTTCCTCTGTGAAAAGGGTTTGAAGATTTTGGTTCTAACCTAACTTAACCTAAGTTAGGACCAAAATCTTAACTCTGTTCTTTTTTTCAAAATCTCGGCGCACCATGAATATTTGGATAGAGGACACTTAAAAAAATGTGCTCTATCATAAAGATGAACAAATGAAAAAAAATATAATCATGTCCACATATTCATTAAATGTAAATTAAATGATACGATTGTAAGCAAAGGAAGAATTCTAAGATCTAAGTAAATAAATAATGCTGGACAATTCACACAGCATTATCTAGCCCCAAGCTAATCAGAGCTTGTGTTATGGGTACTAGATAACTGATATACAATACAATAATTCAGCGTCTTGGGGACGCTTCCGACTCAGCGACTTGGGGACGCTTCCGACTCAGCGACCTGGGGACGTTTCCGACTGGTATTGATATGGATCAGTTGAGCTATCTGTAGACTGTTTGCAACAGTCTGCAGTTAGCTCTATTGTTTCAATTGTAAATACGAGTATAATTTTCTTTGTGAATAAAGGCTTAATACAATACACTACATAGATAGATGTTTTTTATTATACATAGAAAACATCCACCTGGAAGCGCAAAACCTAGGTAGGTTGGTAATATCGAACAAGTTACTTTTTAACCTACTTACCCAACGTACCTACTTTTGACGAATACAGACATTTCTTATACTTTTTAATTCAATGGGTTTAATGAAAATCAGCAACGAACGAATAGTTAGGACCCTACCAAAGGAAGACGTCTAAAATCTAGAGGCGCAAAATCTTCCGAGTTGATTACGCAAGTCAGCTTCCAATACCGACACCAGCTTAGTTACTTTGATTGGCTAACTAAAATTTGCCGTAGTCTCTCTCGCAAACGCTTACGTGCTTAGGGTCTGTGATCACATCTTGGAGTAGCCAACGATTTAGGTATATTTGAGATTCAAGATGGTGAAGCTATGAGGTGCCGGCTTAGAATTTGCAACACCCCAACTCTTTCCACGGGTGTCGTAAGAGGCGGCTTAGGGATATCCACCAGGGCGGGCAGCAGCGCCCCCTGCGGAACAATTTTACCACCACTGCGATCCCCAACCCACATGCCCAGCGTGGGGATTATGGGCACTACCCCCCATGAGATAAAAGCCAATAAGACGCTTATCAGGGGGAGGCTTGCGTCCAGCAGTGGACCAATACAGGCTGTTGAGGTTGAGGTTGAGGAGATTCAAGATGCTTTATTACGATACATGCTGTAGTACATATCTAGTAATTAACATGCTGTAGTCTGAGAGGTTAGGTATGTTCGTCATCGTCATTTTCTTTTCCAAAAGTCACTACACAGTAAATATACATAATATGATCGTAAGATGTAATACGTTTTGCATACTTACTTCTGAAAACTGTTATGGAAAGATAGGTAACCAATGTTCAGGGAATTTTATCGTTGACTCTATCATTTCGACATCCGACGAAAAAAACAATCAATCGTCTGAGAAGCGACGACACGCGTCCGTGAATGGTCCGTGAATGGTTTGTGATTGGTTTTTCTATAATATAAAGAATAATTTGGAATTCCTGTGGAACCATGGCCATTATGAACCTCCCCGAAGTTCCACAAAGCTACTAAAACGTAACGGGCAAAGAAACAGTAATTTCCACGGTGTTCCTTCAGTCGCAAATAGCTTTCCGGCCGGGACGCTTTGTAATCCTTACTCAAGGAAATGGGGATCGCTAAAATATGAAATGAGAAAATTTTCTTTGACATTGTTCATGTCATTCTCTTTTGAATGGTCTCTTCTGAATACCGGAACATTGTGAGTGCACAATGAAAGTTATGTTGTTCGAAAAAGAGGGTAGGTTAAAAACTTAAAGTACTTAACATCTTAACAATAAAATCTTAACAATAGGTAGGCACGTAATCTACCTTGGTAAAGGTTTCTCCTTTACTTTCACTTCATTGTCTAGGGTTACCTACTCCCCTAAAAGATTTATTTATATACAACTGGCAGGAATTGTGAGTTCGACAAGGTTTTACGTTATCTCAGCCGCAAACTCATTTGGAACCTTGCCATAGGTGGTCCCGAGGGACAATTTCATCGGGTTACGTCACTGGAGCAAAAATTCCTACACGGACCTTTTACTCATGAACTTTTAGGTAGATGCGAAATTGAACTTTATGGTGCTGTTTTCAAGGGCTTCAGGGTAAAACTTCTGACTGAATGAGTTGGGTTTATGGTTAGCTACCTAAAATGCACGGTTAAAACTTTTTCGATTGAGACTCGTCCCACAACAAGATTGTGTAAAACACTCCATTTAAGTTCAACAAACTGTGTAAAAGCTATTTAACTTGTGGTTGAGTTTTTTAAAGTGCAAGTACCCACCTTCAATAGTGTAAAAGTTCTGACACTGGGCGCCTGGGAACTAAATTAGTTAAAGTTGGATTTTGTTACTGTCGTGAGGTAACCGATACTGGACAAACGTATAAACTTATTAAAAGGTGGTCATTTTTTATAATTTTGCTGTGTATTTTTACTTTCCTTTCTAAGTAGTTATAAAATTAAAAATGGTTTTGTAAAATAAACGCTATAAATAACTATCTGTGAAAAGTTATAATTTACTATTTTCTACCCGTGGTTTCGCATGCCACAGCGCTATTCCATAACTAGAACTATATTTACCCACAATTTCAGCCTGATCCAATCAGTAGTTTTGGCGTGAAGAAGTAACAAACATACATCCATCTAATAGTATATATAATATATGTATATCCATTCATCCAAATAATAGAACGAGTGCGAAGTAATTTTTTGTCTACTCTACGGTTATCGGTAGCTGGATAGCATTTTCGAAGCGGCAGCAATTATTAAAATAAAAGGAACAAAAACAGTGCCTCAATTCAATTATGCACTCTAGATCTTAATTAATTTATGCACAATATCACAGGAGAGGCGATAGCCGAGCCTGCTTTTAAATTGTCAAATTATTAAAATATCAGCGCTCTCTATTCTATGGAGCAAATAAGTGTCTAGGTCTTCCAATTGGCGGAACCCTGTTGGCAAAATAGGTAAATTAGAATTAATTACTTCTAGGAATTCGTCATAGACCTAGGCGGAGGTAGAAATTGCCTACCACATGGTGGGAAAGCACTGCCGGACAAACACGAGGCAAAGAAAAGGTAAAGAAATGTTTATAACATGTGCATCACTATTTTTTTTTTTTTTTTTTTTATCCTGAGGGAAATGCGCACGCATATCGTACTGCCACGGGGAGACAGTACGATGATGTGGGACTCTAACACCACTAAAACCCTCAGGGTGCTTCCGCCTTTGCCGCTTGTGGTAGGAACGTGGGGACGCTTACACTCATCCACGAACCCACCGCGGCTGCCCGGTATCGGGCCCCTCACCGGGGGTGTGCAGCACCCCCTCGTCGCGACGCGCCAGAAACACATGACGCGCCACGACCACCTCGGGGACCATAACCGCCAATTGGGCGCCGGACGACCCAGTGTCCGAATGCCCAAGGTCCCCCTGCGACGGGTCAGTCGAGTGGCCCCGCCGCCTGCCACACGGTCGCAGAGGATAGGGAGAGCGGCCATCGCCTTACCGACAGACCTCCTCCCCTGCGACCCCACCGCGTCCGCCATCATACGGTGGCGACCCCGCCAAGGCCGCGGAAGGCAGGGAGAGCGGCGTACCTCAATACCGGCACTCCTCTCCCGCCGCGGCCTCCACCTGTCTGCGGCCATGCTGCCCATACAGCACAGCCGCCCGCCTCAGTTGCGGTGCCTCCCATACGACACCGCAACCTACTACCGCTCCAACTGGGCTTAGAGCGCAAAACCCAGAGGAGCGGTCCGTCCAGGGGCCAGCCGTTTCGCCGTCTGCGATGCATCACTATCTAGAATAAATTACTGGAAGAATTAAAAGAACTAAATGGAAATATATTTAGGAATAAGTTAAGAGGATGGCTACTTGAAAAGTGTTTTTATACGGTGAACGAATAATTGGAAATTTGAATTGTAACTTACATGACTAATTATAATTGTTTCAATTGTAAATACTAGTATAATTTTCTTTGTGAATAAAGAATCTTATGAAAATATATATATATATATATATATCTAATTTAATATAATTATAATAACTCGCATAATATTTGCACGCCTGCGTGCAGCCTGAATACAATGACTAAACTAGTTATAAGATCTGACATATTGTATAATTTTGTATTCTTGCAAATAAACTATTTGATTTTGATTTAGGAATATCCCGGGACGAACTCACTCACATAGAGCTGTTCCCACAACTAAGAATAGGGGATTTGGCCACTAACTCTCTTAATCTGTAAGGTACAAACAGATTTCCCAATGTAATCCAACAAAGTAACCTTAAGGTACTCACATCAGGAAAAGATTAGTTAATCGAATAGGTACTCGAAGTAACAAAAGCTCGACTCTTGGAAGTGATTTCGAACTATGTATAAGTACATATTATAGTGGCTTATTCCCAGAGGTCCATGATTCTATTGTTTTCTATTTCCCAGCGGGTCCATGAAAAATATAATAATAATTTTAAACGTTCATACATGAATTCCCAGTTCCATGAGATTTAACTAATCGTTGCCCTGACTCTCATGAGACAGGTGTCCTCGAAGGTACCTACTTAAATTCTCACTTCATTTAATATTTATTTATTTCATTTCACTACTACAGCAAAACTGAACAACATTAGTGTTATGTAATTTCAATTTAAGTACTTATGTGTAATTAACTAACTATACTCGTAATATTAATTTAGGATAACGTAGGCTAACTACTGTAAATAATTCTTACCTTTTTCATCATGTCCAGAGGAGGGCGATACTGAACGCGACACAGTTTTATACTTTTAGCGTCAGTATCGTTGCATTATGTTTTAGTTCATAAATATGTACATGGTATCTAATAAACGATTTGATTATGACAAAAAAAAAACTAAGATTTAACTAGAGTTGATTCTATGATATTATTAATGATTTTATGACATTATTGTCGCTTAACCGTCCTTCAAAGTCGGGGCTTTGAAAAGATATCCAGATATACAAGTCAGACCTACAATAGCATTCCGGTATTGAAATGCAGATTAGGCAGCCACATCGTACTCGTATGTGGCTGCCTATATTGGCGACATCTAAAACCTACCTATCGTATCTCTAGCTTCTGGGATGTGCAGGTGTTTGTTGGGATTATTTAAGGTTGAATTCTTGACGAACCGCTAATTTTACGAAACGCTTATAGGACGAAACGACTGTTGGACGAAACGCTTATTAGACGAAACGCGTTTAAATTGTAATTGAACGAATCGTTTTTTTGGACGTAGTGCTAATAAATCTTTCAAAGGTTGCTTATTTTTGGCTTTGTACAAACCAGGGATAGGAACAAATCTTATCAGTTGTTTGACACAACAAACAGCCAAACCTTGGTCATCCCAATAACATAAGACAGATTTAAGAGCTCATATATTTTTCCAAGTGCAAACGAAATTTGATATACTTAAATAAATATTTAGGTGCCTACCTTCTCAAAAATTCAAACGGAATATCTTCCCTAAATTTCTAACAAAAAACTCTGTTGTCTTATTTTCTAAACACTCTTCATCATCATTATCAAATTATGACCAAGATGAGGGTAAGCCTTATCCGTAAATTGCCTATTCTTTGCGAAGTAAAAAGTCTTTTGTCATTTTCAGACCCTTATTTTGTTTTTGACTGAGCCACGGAAAATCGCTAAATTCACTAATTACTTGGTAGGTAGGAGGTAACAGGGCTAAGGTCGAGCTTTCTTTGTTAAAACATTACTTAGCTATGTACTTAATCGTACATAGAATAGCTAAGTATTGTTGTAACGGGTTGGTGTACATTTGCTACAAAGTTAATTCGACACGAAAAAAAGCATGTGTAAGTTCGCCACAATTCTATTTTCCTGAAAAATTTTTTTGTTTATTAATTTTGACTATTGTAACTGGTCACATTGTTTTCCGCATAGACAGCAGAAAAGTCAAACAATTAGTTAAATAAAAGTTAAAACTTTATAAATTTTATTGATCAGGAATTCGAGAATTTCAAAGAATAAATGGTAAATAAATGGTGGTCGGGCGAAGCAAATTCAAACTTCCTAGCACTTGCATTGCATACACTTCACTTCATTTCTATTGTAAGTACCTGTATAAGTACTCGGTTCTAGAATCCAATATATTTCTTATTAACAAAGAACAAGAAGCATAAATGAGAACTCAACAAAATCTGATAACAATAAGAGAAAACAACTATAACATCAATAACATAAACTTTTACAATGCATAATTCCACATGTGCAGCGTAATAGGTGGAAATTCAAGTTCGAAAACCGACGAGAGACAAATGATATGATCAAAAAAGCTTTCAAGCTATAAATTGTTTCCAACTCCTGCAATTTGCTTCGACGATACCAGTGTCATATTTTACATCAATATTTTTTCGGTTACGTAACCGTTTACAAAAAATATCTACAATTGTCGAGTTTAAGATCCTACAATCCTACAAATATTATAAATACGGAAGTTTGTGAAATGTGAAATTTTGTTGCCTGCGATCTCACAGATCAAGATGAAATTTGGCATAGGTACACTTAGAATGTAGCCTAACTTAAACAATAGGCTACTTGTTTCGCGGGCGGAAGCAAGTAGTCAAGAGCTCTTGTCGGTGCAATGATGCAAGAAAGAATATCTTCCACTTTCTTGATCTTTTACTTCCTCGTCTTCCTTCTACTTTTCCTTCTATGATGTTTCGAGTAAATGTACTTTATCCAAATCTATACCAGCCTTAGTACATTTCCCTAACGAAATTCTTTGCCGCCACCTGTAAACGGGACTCATGCCAAGCTATTTAAAATCTTTAAGACTTTACGCAGTCCCCTTGGAGTATTCAGAACATAGCTTTTAGCGGTTTCTAGGTAATCAATGAAAGAGGGAAATTAGTGAAAACATAAACGAATTTTTGAATGTTTTTCCTTAGAATAAATACTAGTGTACCTACCTACTTGTAACATGAACCGTCATATTTCTAAGAATCTCGTTAGAAGATTCCAACCTAACACGGTGTAGCAGAAAAGCTACAAAAATGTTTTCTTTTAATTCCTGTGAGGGCTTTCAAAATTACCCTCATGTATAATGTAGTGTGGAAGCGAAATACCGCAAAATATACACATGATCACAAGCAGCTCCGAAAATATGAAAATACTAGAGAAAATATTTTCGTTGGATAAATAAAATGGGGAGTCAACAGACGGAATGAAATGAACTAGGAAAATATTTTGACGCCTAGCTAGAATATTGAAAATATGAACGTTTCGTGAAGGAATGTCTCAGGTAAGGCTGTTGTTTTCACTTTAAAAAATTGTCATAGTTATGCTACCTGCGTAATCAGTCAGATGTAAATAGGAAGTACATTTCAAAACACCTGGAAAAGACCATTTAGTAGAATTATTAAATGTAAACATTACCTTGTAAAAACAACATGTCATTTTGTTACATGGATACTTTTATAGTTACTTATCTACCTACCCATTTAAATCAACATTAGGTTATCGAAAGAAAAGAAGAATGATATAGTGGGGCAGCTAGTGATGTGATAAGTGTGAAGTATGATAATTAGTAGCTACCTAACGGGTAGGTAGTTTCATAGAACACTAGACCACCATGTGATAGATGAATATGATATTAGTGATGAACCATTCTAAAAATGCACGCCATAATGCACGCCGACTTCACTAAACGTCATACAATCGGCGTTCATTTTGGTGTATCCTTACACCTATAGTATTTTAATATCTGTGCTTATACACCTTACACCGCTATCCAAGAGAGCTAAGAAAGTAATGTAGAGACATCTAGTGGTACGACTCCGAAGTATTTAACAACAGTATTATGGCATAAAAACCGAGACACAGGCTTGCATGAAAGGCCTTGCCATTTTATTTACCAAAACATTGGAAGATGGCGCTGCAAAAAAGTTACGAATTAATTACTTATTATTAAATAAGAAGTTATTGAAATTATAATTTTTAGTTTGCTCTCATTTAATTCAGGCGAGCCAATAAATTGCTAAGGGCCAAAGATTTCAGAGCTGCGCACAAGATTTGAATGTTTACCCGTAAACATTTGTCACCGTTTTATTTACTCATTGATTAGATCTCTCTCACGCATGATTTAGTGCTCATTCTATGTCCATTGCGACATTACTATATGTAGTACTGACCAACCTATTGTTCCTGCTAATCAGTACTATCTTAGAATCGGTCAGAAAATGACGCAAATTTTAAGTTTTATTTTCATCGCGCTTTTGTTAGGTATTATTCATGCAGGTAAGCATTTTTTAATATATTTTATTGATAAATATCATTATTGGAGGTTCTGTGTTTGGCTAAGTATGTTTGCCGATATCTGCGTTTGCTATGTATAATCTAACTGTTTTGAAATGTACAAACTGATACCTTTCATTTGATACCCCACTGAGTGAGGTGGCTCCTTTTGAAAATTATTCCCCCCTTTTTGACCACTTTTTAAAAAATGTTTGTTTTACAAGCTTCTCTATATTTTAAGTTTTATTTTCATCGCGCTTTTGTTAGGTATTATTTAATATATTTTATTGATAAATATCAGTGTTGTGTATGTTTGCCGATATCTGCGTTTGCTGTGTATAATCTAACTGTTTTGAAATGTACAAACTGATACCTTTCATTTGAATTTCTTTTTTTTTCCCTGTAAAAAATAGATCCGTATCTACAAACGCTGATTACATTTTGGATGGATCGCTCTGCAATCTTCGGAGATAGGGGGGGGAGGGGTATTTTTTCGACTTTTTTCAAAATATTTCGAAAAGTATGAAACCTACAGAAATTTCAAAAACTATTTTGAAATGTACAAACTGATACGTTTCATTTGATAGGGGGTAAAATTTGACTTTTTTCAAAATATTTCAAAAGTATGAAACCTTGAGAAATTTCACAAACTGTTTTGAAATGTACAAACCAATATCTTTCATTCAATACCCCACTCAGTGAGAAATAAGTAGATGACTATAACAAGATGATACCCGCGAACTAAGCAAATAAGTTGGTATGGAGATTAAATTTTTAATTATTTAATTAGTACTTTTAATTAATTATTTTGTCTATGATTATGGACATACCCTGTAACTTATTTTTTTATATACATAAGTATATCGTAAATTAATGAGTCTGAATTTTGTGTATTTTTATAAATTTAATAAAATATGTAGTAAAAAATTATATTATAACTATTTTCCCCCCAGTTTTCTGGTTGACCTTACTATCGTAAAATTCGGGGAAATCCCGAGTTCGTTTTTAATATAGTGGGGTCGTATTAGCGACTAATATTGTTGTCTCGGTCTCACTTCGGTCTTAGGTACGTCTTTCCATCTTTGTTGTTCTATATATTGCACAGGACTGTAAATGTAACTGTGAGCGTGTGTGTTTGCGTGTAGTTGTAACACAGGCTAGTTATTGAGTAAGCGCTGGGAGAACGTAATATATCTTCCCTGTTTACATAAATCGATGGTGGGTAAATCTTACCGATTTACTTTATACTAACGAAGTGAAATAAATTATTGTTGGATGAAGACGAATGGTAATTGATCAATCTATAAAGAAATTTATTATGTGGTAATCATGAGAACATTATAAAGTGGATATAATACGTACTTACCTACGTGTTAGATATTAACTGCCATTATTTATGGTCGTTATATGTTGTTGTTTTAGCAGAACCTTGTTAAATTTTTGATGATAAGCTAAGAACGTTGATAAACTCAACTGGTAGAGCGTAGAGCAGGTAATTATCTGCATTTATCTACAAATCACTTTTAAAGTAGTTAAGCTTGCAGTACTAACTACTAATTGTATTGTGAATCGACTCTACAAAAACCCCCTTTTTCCGGATAAAACAGTAAATTCCCTAATGATTAAAAAGCAAAAAAAGATGATGAATGGAACTTCTTGGTAGTACCCAGCAATACAACATTTATTCACCACTTAGATCCACCACTTCAGTTTAATTTGTTTTATAATTGTCTCGTATCTTTTGTTTGTAGGTATTTCCCCTACGTTTCGAGCGTGGTCACGGCGCGACTAAAATATCCAAATCACCAGTCTGCTTATTTTTAGGGTTCCGTACCTCAAAAGGAAAAAAAGAACCCTAATAGGATCACTTTGTTGTCCGTCTGTCTGTCTGTCTGTCTGTCAACCCGCCTTTCTCAGAAACGCGTGGACGTATCGAGTTAAAATTAACGTCAAATACTCAAGTTCGTAACCTCTTGATGTCGCATTTTAAATAACTCAAAAGTTACAGCCAATATGTCTGAATATTTTGAAATTTCCAAAGGAATCACATGCACACAAAACCTGGTACTTCCCGTACACCTACAATCATGAAATTTAATGAGCAGTAAGGTCTTATAGCACAAGTAAAGTGAAAAATTTGAAAACCATAAATTTTAATTGATTGACTAAAAAAATTACAGGAAAAAATCTGAAAACTGTAAATTTGTAGTTTATACTTTAAAAAATACTTTTGAATCTCGACATAGACCAAAACCTATAGGTAGAGTTTGACATAGCATCATAAAATTTGGCAAGGAGAAAGGTGTTATAGCACAAGTAAAGGAAAACATCCTAAAATCTTCAATCTGTATTTAGTTCACCAAAAAAAAACTTTTGATTCTTGTTACAGACCAAAACCTATATATAGGGCACTTCCAGTTGACATAGAATCATAAAATTTAGTAAGTAATCAAGGTCATATAGCACACATAAAGGAGAAAATCCAGAAACCATAAATTTGTAGTTGATTCACAAAAAAAAATTTGATTTTCGCCATGGACGAAAACCTACAGGGTACCTACTTCCCGTTGACCTAGAATCATGATAATTTGGCAAGACACAAGGTCTTACGGAACCGTTAGTGCGCCAGTCCGACTCGCACTTGACGTTTTATTTTACTTCCAGATGAACCGGAGACCGATCTCGATTGTGAGAAGAGACACGCAGTGGCATCGACCTGCGCCACCAACTGTGAGATAGACCGATGCCCTGAGACAGAGCACTACTCGAGGGTCTGTGACAGGCAGGGCTGCAGGAAAGGCTGTCAGTGCCGGTTCAACGAGAAATTTAATGCAAATGGCACCTGTGTACCAACCCAACTCTGTCGTAAGTTTTGCAGATAGTTTTGGTTGAGTTGGAGACAGTGACATGCTAACGGCGCTTGAGTCCGTAGAAAGTCGCAAAAATTTTCGACTCCTACGTCACTTGACCTCGTGGTGTAGATGGTTAGCACATTCCCGTACTGAGGGAAGGATGCGGGTTCAAGTCCCGTCGAAGTCAAAATTTTTTGCGATATTATTTGATTTCTTAGAAATTAGCCAGAGTGCGAGGCTTACGCACTATAATTACAAAAACCAGTAACATGCATATTGCACAGGTATCTAGGCTGCAAGCCTGAGATTCTAGGAGGACTCTAGGAGATATATAAGAACCAACTCCTAACCTACCCACACACAACCCATTAATAGATGGGTATTAACTATCCTAGTTCTCCAGTAGCAAAATAACCCATCTCAGAAAAATGGAGTTTGAACAAATCCAAATAAATAAAACACAACCTAAACAAAATTGTGTTCTGTTTATATAACCATGTACCGGATCAATCATACCTATAGCTGTGTCTATAGTACCTATTTTGTTAAGGCTGAACAAAATAGAGTTGATCCGCAGTAGCATGGTGATGGTTTAAGGATTCCGTTCTATGTAATTTACGGCTCTAAATACTTACTTGTAAAAACAAACTTTTTCTCCCAGCTCCATTCACGTGCTCCCGACCGCACGAGGTCTTCAACGCCTGTCCTTCGTACTGCGATGATGGCTGCTCATCCAGCTGCCTCTTTCAACTCCTGGTGGTGGAGTGTCTCCCAGCTTGCAGGTGTCAGATTGGCTTCAAGAGGAAAGACGGCGTCTGTGTACCACAGAATCAGTGCTAGAGAAGATGATGGAAGAAAATAAATAAACTGATTTTGGGTTACTGTTTTTTTTTTTGCTTTATTCTGGTATACCTAGTCAAAGAAATTTGTTAAGTAAGTTGTGGAATGCGGTGTACGAATTCGTAGTTCAAACGAAAAATATGCAGGAGCATAAGACATAAGGATGCAAGATCGAGCTCTATTTTTAGTTTGTACACAAACTAAAAATAGACCTCGATATTGAATACAAGAGCTCCCATTTGGTAGAGATTCGTAAGTAGGATAAACGACTTCGCAGGTCTTCATAAATGAATGCACCGAAATATATGACTTCGATACAAGTTAAAACTCGGATTATGTGTAAAACTATACTAGCTACACAAATTTAATATCTATTTCGAAATGTACTCGTGTATACCTTTCATATCCTGTTTCAGCTACCGACCTATCAAATTTCACGCAAATCGGATCAACTTTTGGATGGACAGTTATGCTCGAAGTGACTATTTGACGACCTCTGTGGCGCAGCGGGCGAAGGTCCGCCTGCGACGCAGGAGGTTGTGGGTTCGAGTCCCGCCTCGGGACAAATGTTTGTACGATCTGCAGACATTTGTCCAGTCCAGTAATAAATATCTATTATGTATATGTAGTGTATTGTATTATGTATATCAGTTATCTAGTACCTACAACACAAGCTCTGTTTAGCTTGGGGCTATATAATGCTGTGTGAATAAAATTGTCCAGCATTATTTATTATTATTTATTTTACCACACAGCCAAATCACTCGAGCTGCCACTGAGAACTTTGTTCGCTTCGCTCACTCATTCAATAATTATAATTAAGATTTCTATGATTCGAAGTATAGAAATATATATTAATATTTTATTATTTGAGGAAAAGGAATTGCTTAAAACCTCATGTTAAATAAACAAAAATGAAATTTTTTGCTACAAAGAGTTTGCTGTAACACCTGTCTTCACAATCATTTTTGTAGTCGATTTTGTGTTCTTCATTCTTCGTTTAAAAAAATAACTTATGCAAATAGGTTCAGATAGTGCCAACTGAGTCAATTTCTTAATTCAATTTGTTTTGTAGAACTAACTTTAATTATTATGTTTATGGTAAGTAATTAAAGAACTATTAGGAACACGAATAATCGTGAATTTCATACGCCAAGCAGACGTCGTGAAAATGGCTCGTATCGTGTTACTTGTGAATTTTATATTATTTTCCTTAAAGTGGACAGCAGGTAAGATTTTTTATAGGGTTTCGGTGGCAAATGAAAATAACTGAACGCTTTATTTTCAATATTTCCTTCTACTACCAAAACCGGAATCGCAGTATGCGTGGTCCGTCACACACGCTTGCCGGTTTTTTTTAATAGCCCTACTATGAGTTTACTTTGAACTAGGTATAATTAATATTGTATCGACTGATCAAGTCTAGTAAGTTGGAATACCGGAAGAATTGCTGCAAATGCTTCAATATAATTATAGTTCGACCGAAACCGCTATACCGCTCCCTAAGAAAGTGCGGCGAAGTGGGGGCCGAGGAAAAAAGAGCAAGAATACACATGAGATCGATATTGTATATCTTACGATATCGTACCAATATAAACAATATTTTTGTTTTCAAAAAACTATCTGAGCGTCTGGTCGAAGCGACGCGTGACCCGAGAGCTGGTGAATATCTGGCACAGCGTATCAGCATTGCCATACAGCGTGGCAATGCAGCCAGCGTCTTGGGGACGCTTCCGACTGGTGTTGATATAGATCAGTTGAGCTATCTGTAGACTGTTTGCAACAGTCGGCAGTTAGCTCAATTGTTTCAATTGTAAATACTAGTATAATTTTCTTTGTGAATAAATGTCTGAACTTGTGAAAAAAAAATTGTTTTATATATTATATTTTTTTTTATAACTAAATTATCTACAGATATTCTGACAGAGCTTTTGCTTCAACTTCATCTTCCGTTTCGCCATCGGAATTTGAATCAGAGTCGTTCTGCAAATTTATAATTAATGGATCGATAATAATATCAAATCTACTATCGCGAACCCAGTAATTGTTTTAATTTTTTTGGACATGATCATCACATTTCTGCCATTTTTCCGCCATGAACTCCGAAAACAATGTATTCAATAAGTTTATCTTTTCATCTAGAGAAGAGTTAATATGGTTATGGGCTATATTGTTTTTAATATCAGCCCAGACTAACTCTATGGGATTCAAATCCGTATGGTACGGCGGTAATCGTAGAACAGTATGTCCATTGGCTTTCAGGAGTTCATCAATTCTGTACACGGGCTCTTTTTGTGTATTATCGATAAGAAGTTGCAGTTGAGATTTTGTCATAGCTTCCGAAAATTCAACATTGTGGCGCCGTAACCAGTTCTGCATTTCAGTTTTGAGGCTTGCTATGGTTGGCTTCTTGTCAACCTGAACGCTGTGGTAAGACGCGTTGTCCAAGACAACTACAGAATTCGGAAGCAATTTATCTTTTAACTTTTCATCTACCCACTTATAAAAATTAGGCCCGTTCATGTCTCCATGATAGTCGCCGGTCTTAGCATCTGATTTGAATATCGTCAATGCACCATCAACCAAGCCATTTCGACATCCAGCGTGAAGAATTACCAAACGCCGTCCATTTCCAATATCAGCATGAATTCCAGGTTCGGACGATGATTGCCAACATTTGCTTACATGGTGACTGGCGTTAATGTATGTTTCATCAAGGAAATATATGTTGCGGTTTTGCGTTCTGTAATTTCTGATTTGTGTTAAGTATTTTTTCCGCCACACTACAATATTAGGCTGCTCTGTAAGGAGATGTCTCTTCGATTTGCATTATTTGAAACAGTAACCTATTGTGTGTAAGAGGCTCCTTAGAAATTCTCGTCCACAATTTAATATGCCATCTTGTTTCAAACTTGAAAGTAACTTACATACACTTGGCACTCTTTTTTCAAATTCATAAAACTGATGAATTTTTCTTCTGATAACTCCTAAATCAAAATCATCAACAACATGTTTTTTCTTTATAGTTTTTGGTTGTTTTGGCGAATTAAATTTCAATCGGCCCAAATTTTCAGTTGATGAATTGCCCTCTTTTATCACATTTCTTGCGGTTTTTTCGCAGTACCCCGTAGCGTCTGCCACGATTTTGGCAATATTTGCATCACTTTTATATTCAAAGCTCTCTCTGTCTGCTTTTCTTTTTTTAATATATTAGGCCACTTTAAAAATTATGGCCTTGACATCAAGAGATAGCGCCCGACCCATCTTTGAATATTTATCTCGTGTGTATCTGACATAGACCGTCCGGTACAAAGGCGACCTACTGCCGTGAGCGTTGACGGCAGACTGATGGATCGGAGCGGCCGATACTTCCCCCCCCCCCCCCCCCCCCCCTCGCCGCGCGCATACCTCAGGAGCGGTATAGCGGTTTCGGTCGAACTATACAATCACGAACTCTTTTTACAGACTTCTCTATATTTTTTTCGCTGATGTATAAAGCGTACTTTGCGGATAAAAAACCTATAGGGGACTTTCCGTTGACCTAGAATCATAAAATTTGGCAAGAAGAAAGGTCTTTGAGGACACGTAAAGGAAAAAATATGAAAACCGTAAATTTGTAGTATATTCACAAAAAAATGTTTCTTTGATTCTCGCCATGGACCAAAACCTATAGGGTACGTACTTCCCGTTGACCTATAATAATGATATTTGACATGACATAAGGTCTTCGTCAAGGTCAGTTATACTGAACCCTTAGTGCGCGAGTCCGACTCGCACTTGACAGATTTTTTTATTTACTTTTGCTATAAGACCTTGCTTCTTACCAAATTTTTTTAGTGAATAAGCTACAAATTTAGGGCTTACGGATTTTTTCCTATACATATTTGTGCAATATTTAAGACTTTCCCCTCACCTCAAAATCAACAGCCTATATTGGTCCACTGCTGAACGCAGGCCTCTCCCTGTTTATATATTATATATTAGCTGTTATCTCTTGGGGGGCGGACAACAAAGTGATCCTATTATAAGGGTTCCTTTTTTCCTTTTGAGGTACGAAACCCTAAAAACCCCGGTCTCAAGGATCTCCCATTCTAAAATCCACTTCGCTTTCCTCATATTTCGTTTTACAAAATGTAATTTCCGTTATTCTTCTTTACTAGTAGTTGGCTCAACTGTGTCAATAACTAAGTAGTTATTAACTGTTTCTATTCTTGAATTTTTCTTTAATAATATTCATTATTCACTTCTTTTTCGCGTGAGCATGTTCTGCAGTGGAACTTAGTTCTGTAAAACTAGGTATTTAACTTGAGGTGCATGTACTATTAATTGGTATTTTATGTAGGTGCAATAAAACTGATAAACCATTTTATCAAAATTTCCTTTGTAACCTAGGTAGGTAATTGTTTTTATTATAACTTAAATATATAACTTAAATGTAGGTTAAGTACTGCTCACCAAAACAATTGGAACTTTTCACAGTCAGTGCATCATCGGATGTCGAAGTATCATCATCAATCGCCGAAAGCTCAAATATCTCAAACTCTCCTTCTTCTTCGGATGCTGGCACGCTGAGTTCTTCGGGTTCAGAAAGCTTTCTAGCTTCGAATGCTGCTAACTCATCAAAATCGTGTGATTCTACAGTCTTTAGTTCGAGGAAAAGCGCTTCTGCGATTTGCCCCAAAGGAAAGAAAAGATGTATGTTGTTAAAGAGACGAAATTGTATTTGTTTAATTTATTTAACTACTTTTAGATCTTAAGCCAAAGTTCAAGTACCGTAAGTTCAAATAAGTAGGTACGAGGAATTGTAAAGAATGCAATTAATATTGGTAGTTTAGTTTGTGTAGGAATCAAGAGCTCTTCCCAGAATGCTGGGAAAAATAACAACTATTATTTCCGCAGCATCTTGTCCAAAGAATGAAGTTCGCACCAAATGTATACAAGCTTATTGTAAACCACAAAAGTGCTCAGAGAGAGGGCGGGCAATCCCATGTCCCGCTTTAGCAGGTCCTTGTGAGAAAGGATGTGTCTGTGCAAGCGGATACTTGAGGAATAGCAAACGTAGATGCATCCCGGAACATAGATGTCCGCCAGGTAAACAGTTTAAATTTATAAGACTAGAGCCTTCTCGGAAAAGGAAAATCGAAGTGTCATTTTCGTTATCGTGCAAAATCAACTCTTAGTAGATTGTTTTACAAGGGACATCCCATCATATATACGAGGTTTTTAAACTCTCGAGCACAGCGAGGGAGGATGACGAAACCGAGTTATAATGGGTGGTTTTGACCCGATTTAAACACGCTACTTTTCACTTCAATTGCGAGAAAATAGGTACCTACATAAAACAGTAAAACTTACTATGTCTTTTGCTGTAATTAATAGGTACATACGTACTGATTTACTTTTTTTATTTTTAACTTTCAACAAAATAATGCACACGTTTTTCACTTCTCTACTTCACGAATTTGTTGTCACGGC
The DNA here is from genome assembly GCA_963564075.1 of Eupithecia subfuscata. Lineage (NCBI taxonomy): Eukaryota > Metazoa > Arthropoda > Insecta > Lepidoptera > Geometridae > Eupithecia > Eupithecia subfuscata. The sequence goes on along the minus strand of OY751103.1, from coordinate 9,458,999 downwards.
ATTTCGACCGCAACAGATTCATTTTCTGATTCAGATTAATAAGATATTTCTATGCCCTTCTGCTCTGTTTACATAATTATCTTAATATTCGCAGGAAATTCTCAATTAATTTATATAAGCCACCTTCAAAATCAAATCGGCGCTCGGACGCCAAAACTATCGATTTTACAAAAAAATATTGTTAGCATATAAAGTGTAGGAGATTTAGTATTAATGTTTTTATCATAAAGTGAGTCGGAAAGGTGATATTGACCAAAAACTGCAATCAGGCGCCATTTTTCCATTATGGCGGCGCGAAAGGCAAAGATACGAAGCGGCAAAGTTGAAATTCGAAAAGAGCGCATCGAAATCTATGAAATTAACCATTAACTCCTAAAAAACTTTCCAAGTAAAGCTACCACATGACTGGACTAAAGTCATTTACAACGGGATATTTACCATGAGTTGAGTTTGAGCTTTCTAATATTTCGGCACAGTTTCGAATTATGCGCCATTATCACGGCTTAACTGAGGGGACTCGCAGTGCCCTCAGCCATATTATGGTAAATATCCTATTGTAAATGACTTAAGTGTTAATAACCATGATGTATTTAAAAGTTTTATGGCTGGACTAGCTATAATGACATACTTTTTGAGCAAAAGAAGTGAAAAATCATTCTTTCAGTATGTCCCGTCAACGAAGAATTCTCTAACTGCACTCAGGCTATCTGTCGTCAACAGACTTGCAAAGATAAAAAATTACCTCTAAGTTGTCCAGCAACAAATGAAGGCGATTGCAACAGCGGATGTGTTTGCCAACCTGGGTACCTAAGAACTCCAGAGGGCGAATGTGTGCCGCAAAACCAGTGTTCCGGTAAATGCTTGTCATATTTTTGCTGAACTGTTGATGCCTCTATTAGATGAATTCTAAATTAGTGCGTCTTTTACTCTATATGTATGTATCTTTTGTTCCTAGGGGACTTAGTCTGCAAAACCAATGAAGTAGTGGACAAATGTCCTAACTCTGGTCACGGGGACTGCTGTCCCAGGAGCGAAAAGGACGCCAAATCAAGAAAACAATCGAAAGTAATAACAGAGTGTGAAGAACAATCGTGTACCTGTCGATTTAATTACATGAGAGCTGACAATGGAACTTGCATACCCGCAAAAGATTGTCGTAAGTGGCTGAAATAAAAAAAACGTAATGTTTATTAATTACCAACCTAAGTAATGCGCATTTCCAGCACCATTCAATTGCACGGGAGAGAACGAGGAGTTCAACCCATGCCCGCCACTCTGCCCTACCGATGACTGCGCTCAGGCGACTCCAAGCGGACGCTGTCCTCTACCTGGCCGCATCGGCATTGTGCTGCAGTGCAGGGCGGACTGTCGCTGCAAGTCTGGCTTCTGGAGGAAAAACGGTGTCTGTGTACCTTACTCTGAATGCCGTGAGTTTGAGTACCCATTTCTACTAAATCCAGTAAAGCATGTGCCATTTATTGTCCAGCATTATTAATTTCTCAATCAGGTGACGAAGCTTTGAAAAATTGCGAAAAATTTATTATTATGATATAAAAATCTGTTTCAGCTGGAATATGTCCACTGAACGAAGAATACTCCGACTGCATACAAGGCGTCTGCCGAGCTCTAAACTGCACGCAGAAAGGGAAACCCATTGCTTGCGCGGATATCGCGGAAGGGTCTTGTGAGATGGGATGTATTTGTTCAACTGGTTTTTTGAGAGACAAACACGGGAACTGTATACCCGAAGATCAATGCCCAGGTAAAACCTCTATATAGTTTAATTTACCTTGTGCATGATTTTAACTAACATACTTCCTACCTTACTAACTATTCCTACCTATTTCAGTATCTAACAATTAGTCCCTACTATCCGCTTCATTTCTTTCAGTCTGTCGATCTAACGAAAATTTCGCGAACTGCATCCAGGCCATATGCCGAACCTTGAATTGTAGTCAACGTGGATATCTTTTAACTTGCCCATCTGTTGCAAAAAGCGAATGTCGGAGTGGGTGCGTGTGCCAAGGTGGTCTTTTGAAAACAGCTAAAGGGGATTGTGTACCTGATAGTCAATGCTATGGCAAGTACAAAATATATATAATCAGGGGATCCTTCATCTCTGTCTATCTGGCCCGTCAACCCTTAAAAAGGTCTTTGTCCCTGTGTCCATGTCTTGTGTGTATTTTGTCTTCTGATTGAGTAAACCGGTTTTTAATATTTCAGGAGATCTCGTATGTGATGATAACGAGGTAGCGATCGCATCTCGCAATAACGCTATAAACGATTACTGTCCAAGATTTGAAGGCGATAAGGGAGAAATATCAGGAAACACAAGTGAAGCTGAAGGGCCTGTATGTGTTTGCAGGTTTAACCACAAAAGGAGTTATGAAAATGGAACTTGTATTCCAACTGTTGATTGCCGTAAGTTTTCTATTTGAAGTAATTTGAACTAAACAAAATCTTTGCTACGAGTGGAAATGTATTTAAAATGTCTCTAAAGCTATATTATAATCAAGACTACACCGATATCACCGTTCGTTTCATTCGATACATGTTCATTAATATAGTTCGGTATCATATTTTTTTAGCATCTTTCGAATGCAACCGGCCTTTTGAGGAATACAGATCCTGCCCTCCGTGGTGTCCTTCAGATAATTGCAGCCAAGCTACGCCAACAGGGCGCTGTCAAATTTTTGGTAGAATTGGGATAGTCCTTGAATGTAACCCTAAGTGCCGATGCATACAGGGTTATTGGAGAGACAACGGAACATGCGTGCCGTACGCTGCATGTCGTAAGTAAATCAATTATTTTAATAATTACGACTTTGGAAGATATTCAATATTAAAAACTCAAACATTTACTAAGGTGCGAGGTATAGGTACTTATTATAATCATTACGAATAAGCGAAAAAGACACCTAAAAATAACCAAACAGACACGCATACCTTTATCGTTTTACAGCTGGAAAGTGTCCAACAAACGAAAGATACTCCTCGTGCATTCAAGCTGAATGCAGAGCTCTGAACTGCACTGAAATAGGGAAACCCGTCGCTTGCCCACGCCTAGTACCCGGCGCATGTAAGAATGGGTGCGTGTGCGTTGAAGGGACTTTGAGAGCAGAGAATGGGTCTTGTATTCCAGAAATAGAATGTCCAGGTACGGTTTATCACTGAGATTGTTAGACAAATTATATTTTTAATAAGCGAAATTGATACCTAAGAATAACCAAACAGACACACATACCTTTGTCGTTTCACAGCTGGAAAGTGTCCGACAAACGAAAGATACTCCTCGTGCATTCAAGCTGAATGCAGAGCTCTGAACTGCACTCAAATAGGGGAACCCATCGCTTGCCCACGCCTGGCTCCCGGCGCATGTAAGAATGGGTGCGTTTGCGTTGAAGGGACTTTGAGAGCAGAGAATGGGTCTTGTATTCCAGAGATAAACTGTCCAGGTACGTTTCATCACTAAGAATTTAGGACTAATGTTTATGAATTGAATTTGCGAAACGGAACGAGAAAAATAATTCAAAAGTCTCCACAACTAACGATGAAAAACATTATTTCAGTATGTCCCGTCAACGAAGAATTCTCTAACTGCACTCAGGCTATCTGTCGTCAACAGACTTGCAAAGATAAAAAATTGCCTCTAAGTTGTCTAGCAACAAATGAAGGCGATTGCAACAGCGGATGTGTTTGCCAACCTGGGTACCTAAGAACTCCAGAGGGCGAATGTGTGCCGCAAAACCAGTGTTCCGGTAAATGCTTGTCATATTTTTGCTGAACTGTTGATGCCTCTATTAGGTGAATTCTAAATTAGTGCGTCTTTTACTCTATATGTATGTATCTTTTGTTCCTAGGGGACTTAGTCTGCAAAACCAATGAAGTAGTGGACAAATGTCCTAACTCTGGTCACGGGGACTGCTGTCCCAGGAGCGAGAAGGACGCCAAATCAAGAAAACAATCCAAAGTAATAACAGAGTGTGAAGAACAATCGTGTACCTGTCGATTTAATTACATGAGAGCTGACAATGGAACTTGCATACCCGCAAAAGATTGTCGTAAGTGGCTGAAATAAAAAAACGTAATGTTTATTAATTACCAACCTAAGTAATGCGCATTTCCAGCACCATTCAATTGCACGGGAGAGAACGAGGAGTTCAACCCATGCCCGCCACTCTGCCCTACCGATGACTGCGCTCAGGCGACTCCAAGCGGACGCTGTCCTCTACCTGGCCGCATCGGCATTGTGCTGCAGTGCAGGGCGGACTGTCGCTGCAAGTCCGGCTTCTGGAGGAAAAACGGTGTCTGTGTACCTTACTCTGAATGCCGTGAGTACCCATCCCTACTATAACCAGTTAATCAGGTGCGATATATCAATCGGGACGGGTTTTGCTCCAACTCGAAAAATAACAAATAACAGGCTAAAGGTTTCTTCGTCGCTTCTTTACTTTAGTCCACATAATATCGAAGCGACAGAAATCAAAAATATCACTTTATTTCCGTGTCAGTGTTTACTTTTATATTTTGACCTTTTCTAAGTATACATTTATTGTATTTATGGAAATAAAGAGTTTTTGATTTTGATTTCTTGATTGAATCAAGTGACCAAGTTCTGAAAGGGCCCGAGAAATCAATTGAAAACAACCCATATAGAATATAAAAACCTGTTTCAGCTGGAATATGCCCACTCAACGAGGAATACTCCAACTGCATACAAGGCGTCTGCCGAGCTCTAAACTGCACGCAGAAAGGGAAACCCATTGCTTGCGCGGATATCGCGGAAGGCTCTTGTGAGAAGGGATGTATTTGTTCAACTGGTTTTTTGAGAGACGAACACGGGAACTGTATACCTGATGATCAATGCCCAGGTAACTAATACCACCTTCGCTTCAACAAATAACACCAACAAAAAACACAAGAGTAAAATGATGGCAGTGAAGTGTCAAATTAAACTTCATTTTATCTTCTTTCTCAATTTAGAGGGAACAAGATACCTACATCAAGTTTTGTTTGAAATGAGCATGAGTTATGTTTCAGCTCCGAAATGCGACGGCCAGAACGAAGTTCTAGCAGAATGTCCGAACGGATGCGATCCTATCAACTGCCCCGAGAGCTTGCAAGCCGAACAAGAGAGATTGGCAAGCTGCATCTCCATCGCTGTCTGTTTGCCGCCTGAGTGCAGGTGCCGCCCGAACTACAGGCGCGATGAAGAAGGAACGTGCATTCCTATTGAAGAATGTCGTAAGTCGTTCCCCATATTGTTAGTTCAAATTGCCATGCTAATCTATAACGTTAGTAGTTCTGAAGTTATTATAAAAATGACCTTTGACCCCCTTATAATACGAATTTCCAAAAATCGGTTCTTAGCGTGCCTAGGTCCTGAAAGGAACCTCTACTGCAAAATTTCAGCTTCGTAGCTCTTGTAGTTTCAGAGATATCTTGATGAGTCAGTTTTCTCTTCTCTTTTAAATATAAAAAAGATAATTTGATTGTTTCGCAGCCGGCATTTGCCCCGACAACGAAGAGTTCTCAAAATGCACTCAAGCCTTATGCCGAGCTCAGAACTGCACGCAGAAAGGAAATCCCATTGCCTGCGCGGGGATCGTAGAGGGCTCTTGCGAGACAGGATGTGTTTGTCCATCTGGATTCTTGAGAGACGAATATGGAAACTGTATATCTGATGATCAATGCCCAGCTCCAAAATGCGACGGCCAGAACGAAGTTCTAGCAGAATGTCCGAACGGATGCGATCCTATCAACTGCCCCGAGAGCTTGCAAGCCGAACAGGAGAGATTGGCAGGCTGCATCTCCATCGCTGTCTGTTTGCCGCCTGACTGCAGGTGCCGTCCGAACTACAGACGTGATGAAGAAGGGACGTGCATTCCTATTGAAGAATGTCGTGAGTATTTTCCTCTGAATCTCTTTTTGAAAACGGTTATCTTTATGGCCACGGACGCATTGCAAGATGTGCATTTTGGGCCTTCTAGAAACGATCGATTTCAAGTTTGGTTTCATATGGAGCCAATCCATACTAAGATAGAGACGCTTAGTGGTTCGCTTTAATCCTGTAGTGAAGTCAATCCTTTCCTTTTTTGCAGCTGGCATTTGCCCCGACAACGAAGAGTTCTCAAACTGCACTCAAGCTCTGTGCCGTGCTCAGAACTGTACGCAGAAAGGAAATCCCATTGCCTGCGCGGGGATCGTAGAAGGCTCTTGCGAGACGGGATGTGTTTGTTCATCTGGATTCTTGAGAGACGAATATGGAAACTGTATATCTGATGATCAATGCCCAGCTCCAAAATGCGACGGCCAGAACGAAGTTCTAGCAGAATGTCCGAACGGATGCGATCCTATCAACTGCCCCGAGAGCTTGCAAGCCGAACAGGAGAGATTGGCAGGCTGCAACTCCATCGCTGTCTGTTTGCCGCCTGACTGCAGGTGCCGTCCGAACTACAGGCGTGATGAAGAAGGGACGTGCATTCCTATTGAAGAATGTCGTGAGTATTTTCCTCTGAATCTCTTTTTGAAAACGGTTATTTTTATGGCCACGGACGCATTGCACGATGTTTATTTTGGGCCTTCTAGAAACGATCGATTTCAAGTTTGGTTTCATATGGAGCCAATCCATACTAAGATAGAGACGCTAAGTGGTTCGCTTTAATCCTGTAGTGAAGTCAATCCTTTCCTTTTTTGCAGCTGGCATTTGCCCCGACAACGAAGAGTTCTCAAACTGCACTCAAGCTCTGTGCCGTGCTCAGAACTGCACGCAGAAAGGAAATCCCATTGCCTGCGCGGGGATCGTAGAAGGCTCTTGCGAGACGGGATGTGTTTGTTCATCTGGATTCTTGAGAGACGAATATGGAAACTGTATATCTGATGATCAATGCCCAGCTCCAAAATGCGACGGCCAGAACGAAGTTCTAGCAGAATGTCCGAACGGATGCGATCCTATCAACTGCCCTGAGAGCTTGCAAGCCGAACAGGAGAGATTGGCAGGCTGCAACTCCATCGCTGTCTGTTTGCCGCCTGACTGCAGGTGCCGTCCGAACTACAGGCGTGATGAAGAAGGGACGTGCATTCCTATTGAAGAATGTCGTGAGTATTTTCCTCTGAATGGCTTTTTGAAAACGGTTATCTTTATGGCCACGGCCGCATCGCAATATGTGCATTTTGGGCCTTCTAGAAACAATCGATTTGAAGTTTGGTTTCATATGGAGCCAATCCATACTAAGATAAAGACGCTTAGTGGTTCGCTTTAATCCTGTAGTGAAGTCAATCCTTTCCTTTTTTGCAGCCGGCATTTGCCCCGACAACGAAGAGTTCTCAAACTGCACTCAAGCTATGTGCCGTGCTCAGAACTGCACGCAGAAAGGAAATACCATTGCCTGCGCGGGGATCGTAGAAGGCTCTTGCGAGACAGGATGTGTTTGTTCATCTGGATTCTTGAGAGACGAATATGAAAACTGTATATCTGATGATCAATGCCCAGCTCCAAAATGCGACGGCCAGAACGAAGTTCTAGCAGAATGTCCGAACGGATGCGATCCTATCAACTGCCCCGAGAGCTTGCAAGCCGAACAGGAGAGATTGGCAGGCTGCATCTCCATCGCTGTCTGTTTGCCGCCTGAGTGCAGGTGCCGCCCAAACTACAGGCGTGATGAAGAAGGGAGGTGCATTCCTATTGAAGAATGTCGTGAGTCTTTTCCTCTGAATCGCTTTTTGAAAACGGTAATCTTTATGGCCACGGCCGCATTGCAATATGTGTATTTTGGGCCTTCAAGAAACGATCGATTTGGAGTTTGTGTTCATATGGGGCCAATCCATACTAACAAAAGATAGACACTGCTTAGTGGTCCACCTTAAGCCTGTGTTGAAGTTAATCTTTTCTGTTTTTGCAGCCGGCATTTGCCCCGACAACGAAGAGTTCTCAAACTGCACTCAAGCTTCGTGCCGTGCTCAGAACTGCACACAGAAAGGAAATCCCATTGCCTGCGCGGGGATCGTAGAAGGCTCTTGCGAGACGGGATGTGTTTGTTCATCTGGATTCTTGAGAGACGAATATGGAAACTGTATACCTGATGATCAATGCCCAGCTCCAAAATGCGACGGCCAGAACGAAGTTCTAGCAGAATGTCCGAACGGATGCGATCCTATCAACTGCCCCGAGAGCTTGCAAGCCGAACAGGAGAGATTGGCAGGCTGCATCTCCATCGCTGTCTGTTTGCCGCCTGACTGCAGGTGCCGTCCGAACTACAGGCGCGATGAAGAAGGGACTTGCATTCCTATTGAAGAGTGTCGTGAGTATTTTCCTCTGAATTGCTTTTTGAAAACGGTTATCTTTATGGCCACGGACGCATTGCAATATGTGCATTTTGGGCCTTCTAGAAACGATCGATTTGAAGTTTGTTTTTGTATGGGTTCAATCCATACTAAGATAGAGACGCTTAGTTTCACTTTAATCCTGTAGTGAAGTCAATCCTTTCCTTTTTTGCAGCCGGCATTTGCCCCGACAACGAAGAGTTCTCAAACTGCACTCAAGCTTTGTGCCGTGCTCAGAACTGCACGCAGAAAGGAAATCCCATTGCCTGCGCGGGGATCGTAGAAGGCTCTTGCGAGACAGGATGTGTTTGTTCATCTGGATTCTTGAGAAATGAAAATGGAAACTGTATACCTGATTATCAATGCCCAGGTAAAACCTTGAATTCATACTAATATAAAAAATTTGAAGCTATAAAATATTTGGATCCATACTAATTTAAAAAGTTTGAAGCCGGGGCCGGCCCCAATACCATCTACCTCCCTTGCTCGCGAAGCCGCGGGCATAATCTAGTTTTCATATAAAAACTGATCAGATATAAATTGCAGTCATTATTATTTGCATCGTGGAAATGAATTTTCGCTGACTTAAGTAGGTGTAGTTGTTCTATCTCACTAAGTCCGTTTAGCCCTGGTTGTAGTAGTGACTTTGCGCTTCGTCGTCATGCTGACGGTACTCGCTACCAAAGTCTGACGTAAATACAATGAGCACTAGTGACCCGGACCGCGTCTCGGGAGAGACTGATTGCTTCTGAGCTTTCGCACACTAAAACAATATGCATTCACTATGACATACATAGCCCAACGGACTTCGTGAGATAGAAAAACTATACCTAAGTATACTACTTCTGCGGTATTGCGGGTCTCGTTTCCAAATTTTCCAATTGACTTATTATATAAAATTAAGGCGAATAGTAGGGTGGATAGTGGCGCCACTACATATTTAATTTTATAATTACGTTATACAAAGGAATTATCAAAAAATCTGACCGCGCGTAGACGATATCTATCATAAGCTTTTTTTATATGTATCTTTAATAGTTTTGTACTGTATTATTTAGGCAGATACTTGTTTCAAGAGTTTAGTTCCTATTGGTGGCCACCAAGCTCTCCAAACAAGGTTTTTGATTGAATTACACAAAACTAAACTATTACAGATACATTAAATAAAAGCTTGTGATAGGTATCGTCTACCAGCGATCCGATTTTTTGATAATTCCTTTGTATAACTTAATGATTAAATTAAATATGTAGTGGCGCCACTATCCACCCTACTATTCGTCTTAAATTATATCTTGCTCCTCATTATGTTTTCAGTGTTGTGTAGTGTCAACTGTTCAATATCCGTATAGGTACACGGTACTTAAATACATATATTGTTTGGTAGGTACCTACAACATTCAGATAATTGGGTAGATAATGAATAATCCAGATCTCTATGAAAATAATAGCTGTTATTTTTAGTACTTACAGCCATCGTGTTGCCGAGGAGAACTTAATCGCCCGATACAATCAGAACCAGAACCGTCAAGTGCGAGAATCGTGCGCAGAAGGTTCCGTCACACTCATATTTTATGTAGGTACCATGCGAACGTTTGGATATTTGGATGGATGTTTGTTTCACGCCATAACGATTGAACCGATCAAACTTATTTTTATCCCATAAAACGTATAGTTCCCATGGGATAGAAATAACCTTTAAACGTTTCCATAGAAACAACGCATGCAAAGCTGCGAGCAGAAACTACTATTTTTATAAATTCTTTGGTTTCAGAATGATACCTATCCCTACTAGTTAATCTAATTATGTAGACTTAGTTTTTCAGCAAAATATCGACTTACAGCTTCAATTTCGGATAATTTTCAACTTGAAATTAAACATTTTAGAAAAGATTTCAAAACATAATGGAATGTACTTTCCATGTACTTTACCTACCTACTACAAACAAACAAATACCTTTTATTAAAATCCCGCTTGATCTACAATGGACTCTACCTACCGAAATTACCGAGACGGCGCGGCGGGTTATAAGTAGTTGAATTGCTAGCAGCCGACAGTGTTTGGTCCCGCCGAATTTGGTGTGTGGACTCGATAGTAGGTAGGTCTACTTTGAAATTTCTACAGCGAATGGCGCGCGTATGAGATTTCAATTTTGAATTTACGATTTTTTTTTTTAATTTCTTCTAAACTTGGTCTTTTGCCACCGGAGAAGTTATTGTTTTAAGAAGACGTTTTTTCAGTGCTATCATTTTGTACCTACTGCTATAGGTACCAATGCTGAGGCCGACTTTATTTATTTGTTGCTGTGATAATGAGCTGTTTCTAACGGATGTGGGATTTGTTTGTAGCCGAAACCCTAAAAGTACTATAAACGTACTATAAAAAGCAAACATCGCGGATTAGACATCAGAACAAGATAAGTGATCAAGCAAGATGGAAGCAAAGGTTTTTGTGTTATTTGTTTGTTTCGTCATGTGCGTGGGTTATGCCGGTAAGTTTTTTTAAAATAATATTACCTATACAGTTGATTAGTATAATTAGTTGTATTTGCTTAGCTTCTACCTCATAGTCAAACACCGATGTAGATGTTTGGTAACTTTGCAAAAGAAGTCAAACTTTGTTAGATAGATATTGTATCGTATTATGCAACTTTTAAGAATATAGCAGAAATTTAATCAAACGATCAAACCGATTGGATTTAAGTATTAAATATTTAGAGGTTCCATTAAGAATTAATTAACGAACATAGGGTAATTAATAATAATAATGCTGGACAATCCACACCACATCATGGGTGGTCCTTTCAATGCGCATAGGCAGGGTTGAAATGATTTAAATCACGATTTAAATAAAATTATTTCTTTTTATAGATCGTATTCTTCAATGAAAACGGAAAGTGCAGTCAAAAATGTATAGGGGGGAGTGTCGAAATTACCCTTCGGTCCCCGCGCCCAAAGTACCTATAGGTACCTGCTCTCCTGGTTGAGGATTCAGGGAATCCTCTGATTTAAATAATTTTCACGAATTTTCCTAGTTTCCTTCATGCTTTTATTCCATAAAGTTCAAATAGGTACTGCTTGTTATCGGAAACAAAGATGCTAAATCGATGTGTTTGCGGCAACTCACTGTTTTTTTAATATACCTAGTACCTACCCATAAAACCTTAAAACTGGATAGACCAAAGCGATAATCATAAAAATAAACTGATTTAAATCAAATAACTCCGATTTTAACAAGTAAATTCATCTAATGTTGTAGGTTTTTATTTAAATCCTGATTTTTATCAACCTTGCGCATAGAAAAATTACATTAAGTACCAATGGTATTTTTATATCTAAATTAGATAAATGGATTATAGACGTATGAACCTTTCAGGAGTTTTTGGCGTTTTATTTCTTTATATATTCATAAAGTTACAATTATTTAAGCAGGTTCTATTACGAGTAGATACGCTAATAAATGGGCGGACAAAACATTGTTTTAAAAAAAAGGCGTTAACCGTACATACTTCTAACCTCATTGTTCCAAATCGGAATATAACTCTTAATTACATTTATAAATTAAAAGCAAACTTACCTTCATCCACAGCGGCATCCGTCGGCTGCCCACCGAATGCAGAGTATTCGACTTGCACCCAAGCGGTATGCCGGCCCCAGGACTGCACACAAAGAGGCGCACTGCTCCCCTGCCCGGGGATCGCGGAAGGATATTGCCTGAAAGGATGCGTTTGCGTTGAAGGATACCTGACAAATGCAGAAGGACACTGTGTAGCCGAAAGCAAATGTGACAGTTAAGAACTTTTCTTTATAAAATCCGTTCTAGAATACGTAGAATACGTCAGCAAAGACATTGTGAGTGAAACTTAACAAAAACTGATAACAATAACAAAAACAACAAGGTCACAGCAAGTCACTAAAAATGAAAATAAAAGTTTCAACCGCGTTGCGATTAATTATTATAAGTATCCTATTTTGGAAACGGACGAGAGACGAATTACATAAATAAATAAATAAGGTTACGGTGTTAAATGGTTTTGTAGCCCCTTTGTTGACAAAAAATATCTGAGAACTGAGTACCTATCGAGAAAATACGAAGACTACCAAGGTAATAAACACAAGAGATGCTATTTAAGGTACTATAGTAATATTGAACATACAAACATAAAACCATTTCCGTGTTTCATTCATTTCAATTTCCGTCGATGTCTGCTCATGTTGCACTTAACATCGTATTCTAGGTACTAATATTCTAATGCTACTAATATACCTAAAGCCAAAGTTTGTGGAATCGGAATTTTTGTTACCTATCTCCAAAACTACTGAACAGATCAAAATGATATTTGGCGTAGGTACGTTTAGAGCAAAGTTTAACTTAGATACCTAATAGGCTACTTATTATAGGTACCGAAAATACACGTGTGAAGCCGCAGGCAGAAGCTAATATTATTATATAGATAAATTTTAAAAGAGGAAGATCCAGCTAGGCTGGGCAACGTTTGGGAAACTACGTCGAGTCATTTCGTTATCCATACCGCAATGCTTGAAAACGAAAGTTTTCAATCAGTGCGTCCTACCTACCCGGCATTACCTACGGACGGACCTGCTGAGACGTGGACACTCACGGTAGGGCTGGTCCACCAGTTCAAAGTCACTCAGCGAGCTATGGAAAGAGCTATGCTCGGAGTCTCTCTGAAGGATAGAATTCGTAACGAATACATCCGGCAGAGAACCAAAGTTATCGACATAGCCAAATAATTAGCAAGCTGAATTGTAAACGGTAAACGTGTTCTTGAGTGGAGACCACGACTAGGCAAACGTAGTGTAGGACGCCTTCCGGCCAGGTGGGATGACGATCTGCGAAAGACTGCATCCAGATGCTGAATGCGGCAAGCCCCTAATGAGCGCCATAGCGGGGCGCTATGGCGCTCATTGGGGAGGCCTATGTCCAGCTGTGAACTATTATAGGCTGATGATGATGTTGATGAAATTTTAAAAGCGATTGTCTTTTGTTTCCTCATACAATCCCCGCTGACGTCACAAATCCAGACCTCCAGTAGATATACGAAAACAAAAGGGTATCGCGCGGCGCGATACCCTTTTGTTTTCGTTTCGCGCGATTCGCGCCAGCTTATAAAAAATTACCTTACTTATTATTATATTATCTGTGTCTACACTTAGTACCTAGAATACCTACCGTACGTGCGATATAACCACATTGTTATTACCAAACCATAGATTAAGTTATCTTTGTATTTTCATTAGGTATACCTATTTGTTGTTCTTGTCTTGACTGCTTAGTCAACAATACATAAAGGGTGTGACTGAGATCACCGATACAATAATTTCTATAGAACGATAAATCTTACTACCACTAGTTAGAAAAGGAAAGTCTACGTTTCGTTTTCGTTGTCGTGCAAAACCAACTCTTAATACTCTTAATATATTGCAGGAAAATCGAAATTTCGTTTTCGTTGTCGTGCAAAACCAACTCTTGATACCTACTATTGCATAAGATTACTCTATTGCATAGGATTAGCGTTTGCACGACAACGAATCAGAAACTTCGATTTCGTTTTTAAGGGGCCCATATAATGATGTTATACCTATACAACCTCATTGGGCCTAGAACAGCAGTCGAACTTAATAGCTTCGTATTGAAAGCCGAGGGAACCTCCCACACGGCCGCTACCCAGGAATGATGCAAACCTAAAGTACAACTCAATTAAAATTCATATCGTTAATTTGAATATTCGGTGAAAACGGGCTAATGTCAAAGTTAAAGAACTTGATTTTATTAAGTAATAAAATGGCAGAAGCCTTTATTCACAAAGAATATTACAATAGTATTTACAATTGAAACAACTGCAGACTGTTGCAAACAATTTACAGGTAGCTCAACTGATCCATATCAATACCAGTCGGAAGCGTCCCTAAGACGCTGGAACTTGATTAATATTTAGTTCCATATTTTTATTAATTTTTTATTTATGTACTTTACAAGGGTGGCAGCAACTATCTAAAAAACGCTACCTAAATAAATGATTTAAAAAAAATACATACATAGATAAAACGTTTATTTGTTATTCAGGCATACGCATACAAATTCAATATTACGGACCTTAATAGGTACTATCGGATGCTCTACGTTGAACAAAGACGAATTAAATGATAGTGATAAGTAATCTGCATCCGAAACGTGTTAAGAGTACTTACATAAAAAAGTCTCATTCATTACATTAAAAATAACTCGCTTAAAAAAACTTTATAAAAGGAAAACAGCGGGGAATATACCGCAGAACGAGTTAGGTGTTGACGTAAAATGGACGCTAAGTTTATCGTGTTGTTTTCCTATTGTATCGTGTTGTGTGCTGGTTATGGTAACTACGGTAAGATAGCTAGCTAAGATATCTAGCTTAACAGTACTGAGCAAATTATATGGTAATATATAATAAGACTGGTTTGATCCGTGGTCATGATGATGGATGACCTGTACTCGATGCCTAAAAATAACATAGGTAGGTACCTATCATACGTTTTGGTCAGATTCTTATCCTATCGATGAATAGATATTTATAGACATGACTCGACTACACAATAAGTAGGTACTTACTTATACGTGCGGCTCGGTCGGCAGGTAGAGTCCCTATTTAAGTTGCTATGGAATTAAAAAAGAAAATTACAATCAAATAATACAAACAAATTAGAACTAGTGGAAAAACGAAAAAAAAAGAACTAGTAAATAAATAGATAATGCTGGACAATTCACAGCATCATCTAGCTGCATACTAAGCATTGGGGTTATGGGTAGTAGACAACTGACATTGTATACTTACTTTACTTAGATGGCAGAAGCCTTTATTCACAAAGAAAATGACAGTACCTAGTATTTACAATTGAAACAACTGAACTAACTGCAGACTGGTGCAAACAATCTACAGGTAGCTCAACTGATCCATATCAATACCAGTCGGAAGCGTCCCCAAGACGCTGGCTGCATTGCCCCGCTGTATGGCAATGCGGATGCGCTGCGCCAGATACTCACCAGCTTCGGGTCCCGTCACGCGTCGTCGCTTCGAAGTAGAAGTGTGTAGTTAACAGAATTTCCATTCACTTCACGAAACTATCTAATGGGCAACGATAACCGTTAAATAAACTACCTATCGTTAAAAATCGTTAACAGCTAGGACGTTCAGAATTTCACGATACATGTAGCTAAACGCATGAATGTTGACGTTCAGCAAACCTTATAAACCGTTAAGAAACGAGTATATTTCGAGCATGGCGTTATGAAAAACTTCCCTTCATATTTTTTCCGAGTTTCGGACACCATAGCTTGTAATAAAAAATAAGATGATATGATAAGCCAGAAAATAAACCTCTTACACCATATCTCCAACCTGTGTATCCAGGAGATTGGACCATCGTGTGAGGTTTCTACGTGATCAACATATAGAGCTCTACATCTTGGCTCCTAGGTAATTCCAAACCGTCATAACCCCAGAACCACTTGAGACAGACCCACGTTGTTGTCTCAAAGACATCAGAAGAATGAGCTCGACAACATGCAGCAATAAACTTGCCCCCCATTTTTTTAATAACCCGGAGAGCCACGGTACCCTACGTACGGACATAAGGTCTCGACTCCAAAGGGAGCAAATGCATAGGCTCCATTTCACCTCCCCAACTAGCAAAATTGTCATATTAAATATCTAATAACTTAAAAACATCCCGTAAAAGTTGTATTAAGGTGTTATTGGTAACCGCTTATTGTATAAAAGCATTAAACAGGATATTTTTGCTCTATAAGCTTATACATCAAAAATATCCATAGAACAGTGATATAAGTGTTTACATCACCTTATTATACCACCATTATAGTCAAATACTTTAACCAGAGTTGACAAAAACTTATATAGAGTTATTTTACTCTGTAGAAGTGTTTATTGATGCTCTTTTGTATCTAATTTGAGCAATTATGGCTCTAAAATCTCTGCAATCTATTCATGAATTCATGATGCACTCTTACTGATGTGATGATATTATCTTACTGATCATCTTATCAGTAAGAGTGCATGATGGTATGTAGCATCATTATTTGTGGAATTACTTACTTTTTGAAAATTTCATGTGTTACTTTTTACCCTTTTGGAGACCCCTTTACCTAATTTTAAAGCAGTTAAAGTATTATCTAGTATAGTCAGTCAGTCAGTCGTCAGTATAGATATCATATTATCTGTGGTATTACGCACCTTTTGAAAATTTCAATTATTACGGTTCAAGAGATACATACAGCTATTGTTAAAGTTTAGCAAAAGTAACGAAAAACACGGCGGGATCAGAAAACCCAACAGACCTACAATATACCTATGGTACCTACCTAGATTCACTCAGACTGCAAAGCAATACCTAACAAAATAACTCGAAGTATCAAACGCACATGGAACAAGTAATGGGGTATGAAGGTAATATTTAAGAGTATCCTACTACCTACCTATCGCTCTGAAAACTAAATCAATGAAAAAATATACCTACTGAGCAACTTGCCTAAGGATAGGAGTCTATCAGAGAGGCATGGAGATAAGCCCTATGGGAATACGTTTAAAAGAGACAGAAGGAAGAAAACAAACACAAAATGTAGTAAGTACAGAAGATCCTAAAGCTCAAATGGCAAAGGGCGGACAATATACAGCGGCTACACTTGGACACAAATAGCCACCGATTCCTCGAGATGTCAAGCGCAGACAAGGTCGACCAGAAAGAGGTGGTGTGACATCAGGGAAGCATCTGAACTAGGACAGCAAGTGACATTAGTGAATGGGAAAGCTTGCCTAGCCGCCTCTCTTTCAACGTACCGCACAATAACTGCCCCGAATGTGTAAATATAAGTAGCTTAAATTTATAAAGATACTAACTTTATATATTATACTCTAATTACCTACTCAGATGTTTAATAATGACATTTTATATGTAATCTGGCACTGCGGACCCACGATACCCCTGGTGGTATCGTGGGTCTTTAAAAATCAAACGATACCCCTGTGCGCAATGACCGTAGTGTTGCGGTGTGGAATGCGGAAATGTATTTATCTCTTGTATGTAAATAACTAATGTATTGGCAAGGATTTTTTTTTTTTTTTTTTTTATTTAAGGTTATTTTCAAGTAGCTAAGTGCACCTAGCTACTTGAAAATATCTATGAATTCCTTCTGACTGACATGAGCAATTGTATAAATTGTTGAGGACTTTGTATGAGTGAAAGAGTCCTAAAAAGTAAGAGAGGATAGTGTGTGGGGACCAAACACTCAAGCTGTTTCGACGAAACAAAGTTGGAATTTCAACTTGTAGATTTTATAGCCTCCTTTTAGTCTTTCTTTCAAAAAAGTTTTCGTGTTAGGAACTCCATAAGATCTTCTTCGAGATGAGTTATGTTACAGCTCCGAAATGCTACGGCCAAAACGAAGTTCTATCAGAATGCCCCAACGGCTGCGATCCTATCAACTGCCCCAAGAGCTTGAAAGCCGAACAGGAGAGATTGGCGAACTGCTTCTCAATTGCTGTCTGTTTGCCGCCTGACTGTAGGTGCCGTCGGGACTACAGGCGCGATAAAGAGGGGAGATGTATTTATATTGGAGAATGTCGTGAGTTTACCTTTGTACCACTTTTTGAAAACCCAGGCGTCGGCCGCATTGCAAGGTGTGGGTTTTGGTCCCACAAGAAACGTTCGATTTAATGTTTGGGTTCATAAGGATAGGTACCTACTGCTCATTTGTCCGCCCTCAACCTGCAGTGATATTAAACTTTTCGGATTCCACAGCCGGTATTTGCCCCAAAAACGAGGAGTTCTCAAACTGCACTCAAGCTATATGCCGCGCTCAAAACTGCACGCAGAAAGGGAAATCCATTGCCTGCCCGAGGATCGCAGAGGGCTTTTGCGAGAGAGGATGCGTTTGTTCAATTGGATATTTGAGAGACGAAAGTGGAAACTGTGTTCCTGATGACCAATGTCCAGGTAATACCTCGTCTTAATTTCCTATGAAAATTTCCCAGAATTTATTCTTGAAATTGTAACGAAATCATGGATGAATTTTCACTTTCGCGGTGTCGTGGATTTAGTTTCTTGACTGTTCCATAAGGTGGTTTTAGTTGGTATATTTACATATGGTCCCTGCTCTACCATATGGTTAAAACTACATCGTACGTACTTAAATACATACATTGTTCTGCCAGTGCCCTTACTTCTCCCTCCATCATCGTCGCGGTTACGATTTCAGTTTAAGATAACTAGTAGGCTACAAACGATTTCTTACCTTTAAAAATTAAAAAGTCTGAACTGTGATTCTAACGGGCCTGCAGTTAGGTAGTTTAGTTCAATTCGATTCCAAAAACATTTATCTCATATTAGGTACCTACCTATATACCTAGAATAGAAGCATTCTTATAAACAAAGAGTACATTGCTTTTACATTGCGTTATCGCGGAACTTCCGCGGCGCTACCCGAAAATCTTTCTGGCGGAATATCACGCTCGGTTTTCAAAAATAAGCCTAATCGGACGGACGGACATTATATTTTAATTGGCGTTTTTGAATAAGTTTTATAAATTAAACAAAGATAAGGAAAGAAGCTGCAAATTTCTCGATTATCTTTCGAGGAACAGCATCCTCAGTCGCCTCATAAGACACCCGTGGGAAAGGAAAAGTAGGGGCCGGGCACTCGTGCAACACCTATGCGTTTCAGATTTTAATAAATTAACGTTTTTCCCATTTTACCGAAACTGTAGGCACTAACTAGAGACTGAATAGTAGTTTCTGTTAAAAAGATATACTTAAGATCATTCTCGTACAAATTTCAGATAATTTGTTTTGCAAACTTCGGAGGCAGGTTCTTATTCTTACGTATTTTTCGACATAATTATTTTATAGGAGGTACCTACTTCACGATTTCATTTGCTATGGAATTATACATTACATACATAGACATAGACATACCTACCATTTATTTGCCACCACACACACATTTACATAACACATTCAAAATAAAATATTTAGTCTTAAATTAACGCCATACGCCGGGCCGCGGGCTAGTATTATTATAGATGTGAAAGTTTGGATCAAAGGTTTTTGGATGGACCTACCTGTCTATATTTATTAGGTAGGTACTTCTACGCCAAAACTTCTGAACGAATTAGGCTAAGACTTTGCTTAGATGTAGGTCTAGACTTGGAATAACACATTAGCTAGCTACTTTTTATCCCATAAATCAGTTCCCATGGGATAGAAACAACAATTAAACGTTTCCATAGAAACAACGAGTGTCGAGCCGCACGCAGGCAGAAACTCGTGCTTAATTATTTTTGTCTACTATGTCCAGAAATGGACCAAACACGAGTCTAAATGCGGAAACAAGAGTACTTCCACCTAAACCTAAACCTAAACCTATGTCCAGAAAGGTTCGCAAATGAAGACACAAATAGACTTGATCATTTTATTAAATAAATATCTTTATGTATACGTAAAGTCTCACATTTACTTAAAAACTAATCAACAGTAACAATATGGTAATACTTCTTATCATCCTCCGTTATAACATTAGGTGCTCCAGATAATGGATCCCTCCCATCATGGGACTTAGGGAATGCAATAACATCTCTTATAGACTCCGCATTGCATGTAAGGGCCACTAACCTGTCAATGCCTAAAGCTATACCAGCATGCGGGGGACAACCACTTCCTAAGGCATTAAGAAAGTGTGTTAAGCTGCTATCATCTATATTCAACATTTTCAGCAGCTTTTTCTGTAGCTTCACATCATGCACTCTTACTGAGCCACCACCAACTTCATTCCCATTCATAACAATGTCATAGGCCAATGACCTCACTTTCAAAGGCTCAGTGTCAAGTAAATGCAAATCTTCAGGGTGTGGCGCTGTAAAAGGGTGGTGGCAGGTTTCTAAGCCATTTTCCCCTTTCAAAAATAATGGGAAGTCTACAACCCATAGTGGTTCTATGTTATCCTTGATGTCAAGAAGGTTTTGTGAATGAAGAAGAGGAGCTAGCATTTCTCTTATTTCCCCTAAGCATAGGCAGGCATTATCATATTTACCAATTGAAACTATGGCAGAGTTATCCTTTCCAATTTCACTCTGTATTTTAACAGCAATGTCTTGTCCGAGCTCTTTAGGAATATTTTCTGCTAAGATAATTTTTGTGTTGTACTTTTTCACAAATTCCCTTATTTTTTCTTTGTATTTTGCAGTGAGTTTTCCTAGCGCAGTTGGATAGGGCAGTGCAAAAACTTCTTTAGAATCTATTTTGTCAGACAATAAGGGTTTGATGTTAAGCAATTTCAGTTCATAGGTCAAATTAGGCTTATCACTGCCAAAGTTTTCTAGAGCATCTTTGTATGTCATTCTTTTGAAAGGTGGTTTTGGTAGTGGTTTTACAAAAGTGTTGAGAAGTAACTCATCAATCATTAAAAGTACCCCATCACGACTGGCAAAAGATAATTCAATATCAAGTTGTGTGAATTCAGGCTGTCTATCTGGTCTAGTTGCTTCATCTCGATAACACCTTGCTACTTGGAAATATCTATCGATTCCTCCTGACATGAGCATTTGTTTAAACTGTTGAGGACTTTGTACAAGTGAATAAAAGAGTCCTGAATGGTGAGTGGGGACTACAAACTCTCTAGCTCCACCCGGGGTTCGACAGAACAAAGTTGGAGTTTCTACTTCTACAAAATTGTGGCCCTCTACCAAGAACCGTCTCATAAAATGTAGCATGTGAGATCTTTCCCTCAAATTGTGTTGCATCTCAGGGAATCGTAAATCTATGTAGCGATGCTGAAGTCGCAATTGTTCTTTAGGTTTTTGGTAGCCCCTCAGATTAAAAGGAAGTTTATCAACTGTATTGAGGACTTCAAGCTTTTCTATTTCTACCTCTACTTCTCCAGTAGTCATAGTTTGGTTTACTTGGCTCTTTGGGCGTAAAGTCACCTTACCTTCTATTTTTACAACTGTTTCCAGTGGAATATCAGAGAAACTTATGCCATCGTTGTTTACAACGCACTGCGTCATGCCATATGCGTCCCTGAGGAGCAGAAACTTGGAAAGTCGCGAAAATTGGACCCAGCCACATAACATAACTTTCTGACCTTTATTTTCAGCTCTCAGCTCGCCGCAGGTGTGGGTTCTGCATGTGTAGGAGTTGCTGTCGGCTTCAGGTTGCCATTTTACTCGCGGTCGAACATCTTGCAGGTTTATGTTGGTCATAGAACTGTAGGCAACATGGCTCTGCAAGTACCTTGGGGCTACGAACCTATAGTTAGATTTTAGCGTCCGAAATGTCAAAAGAGCCGTATTTTTACTATGATTAAACGATTTTGTATACTGTTGCAGTATTTGCACATTGTATGTAGGGCACATCGCTTTTGCTGGTAACCAGCGAACACAGTTCTTGGATAAATACATTGCTTTCACGGTGTCTTCTCACGTCACTGCGCTAAATTGATTAAATCTTTAGTCAAAGCATAGCTTCCTTTACGAGTTCTTTATTGAATTTCATTGGGACATCCTATTCACTCACAATTAATGAAATTTTATTCGTTTTTGTTTGTTTACTTTTTGCACTTGCAGAATAAATAAATAACATAACCAGTGTTGCCAGATGTTTTTGACCAGACCATCGTACGCTGGTTTGGAAAAAAATCGTATTTCTTATGGAGAGGGGAATAAAAGGATCGTACATATGTTTAGGTAAGAAAGTTTATTAATAAAATTAGCTACGTCTTATACAAATTTTTACTGGTCATCAAATTGAGCGTTTCAGGTGCTGGTTCATAATTTTCACAGCACCCGAAACGCTTAACATGCTGTTTCGATAGTAATAGACCATTTAAAGTTTCGCTATTGAGTTTGTTGCGGCTCTTTTTATTAGGTAAATTGACTGAGCTAAAACAGCGCTCACAATCCGCATTCGAATGTGGCAAACACAGCAATTCATTAATATACCGTAAAAATATCCTTGTCTTCAAACTAGCACAGGATTCAGAAATCGGTTGGATAATAATAATAACTGAACTGTTTAATGAACTTCTGCGATAATAAAAGGGTAATCCCCGACAACTGATGGGAGTAGGTACTCTGTGAATAGTGATTGGGCCATTAACATTTGTTTGGCGGCTTTTCGGTTTGTTCCATGTTTGTTCGTCAAGGTTTGATTGATTGATTTGACATGATGCATGACTGAAGTGATGTAAATGACATTGACAGACAATAACAATTACAAGAAATTGACAGCTGACTTTTCTATAGGACCACCATTCGAATCGGTCATCCATCATTTTGTATACACAGTATAGGTCATTCAAAATCTTTAAAAAATCGTACAAACCGTGTACGATTTCGATGATTCGATCGTACATGAGTAAAACGGGAAAAAAATCGTATGAATACGATTTAAATCGTACATCTGGCAACGCTGAACATAACCTTACTTTTTGTTTGACATTGACACTGACATTGAGTTGAGTGAGTTACTTAAGTACAAGAATGATAATGGCAACGACAGAACGTGTTGTAATATTTCAGTCCTACACCACAATACATAAATATATTTATCTACTGTGCCTACACGGTAGGGACACAGTAGATAAAGTAGGGAACACAGACTAGGTAGAGATTACGTATGGAGTGGAGGGAAGTCCCGCTAGGGAGGTGATAAACGTAAACGCGCCGCTTAAGAAATGTACCTACCTACCTATGATGTGGCGTTTGTAGATTATGGGATATGGATGGATCTATACGAGTAGCAGCGACTTTTTACTTTATAGATCTATATTTTACAGGAAATATATAAAAAAGTCTGTGAGTTCCTACCTACATAAAGCACTCTTTGAAAAATGGTCGAAAAGGGCGGGGAATAATTTTTAATACCTAGCGCAGGCTACTTCACCGAGTGGGATAATGTTTTTGAAATATAAGTAGGTTTCATACTTTTTGAAATATAATGAAAAAAGTCGAAAAATTAACCATTAATGTAAGTACCCCATAATCTCCGAAGTACCTAGGTACTTACATCTACTTGTACCAACTTATACGTAGGTACCTATGTATTTTATTTGGCGGGACGTGGTGTTAGTTAGGTACCTACACCACGCCTAGGTTTGCCTAAATACCTACTAGCTAGTAGGTATTTACGTCTACGGAAATTTCGAAGTTAGACTAAAACACAATTCGACTAAATCAATTCGACCTTGAGTTGACCCGACTTGTGTGGCCCCCCCCTGCTTCGCGGGGGTGGAACATGAACTTACTCCTAACGAAGCCCGTCCAACCCCCGCGAGGGGGGGGGGGGGGTAGTGGCGACTCAGTGACTGACTGAAAGGGTGTGTGCATGTAATTGCACCCAGAGCCATTATGTCGACACAAAATTTTTCGTTCTTATAACTAATTGTTTTAGTCGTTAGTCGAATTGTTACTAATTAAAATGTTTTTAGTCGAATTGTGTTTTAGACGAATTGTTTTAGTCGAATTTTCCGCAAAGCGGTATTTAGGCACACCTAGGTAGGTATTTAATAAATGAAAGGTATTATTTCGTGTTCTCCGCTTTCCCCATAATGATAAACGTTAAATTCCTCCAGGACCACAGCAGCCGCAATGCCGTGTAAATGAAGTTCTCTCGTGTGTGCATGATTGCCCTCCTGAAGGAACATGCAGTAACCGTGATATACAATTTGATTGCATGGAACCTACAAATAAATGTGAAAAGAAATGCATCTGCAAGCCAGGATATTACAAAAACTATTTAGGAGACTGTATATCCGAAAAACAATGTGGTAAGAATATTTATAACCTACCACCCGTGTAGGTACTACACTTTTTGGTAGGTTTACCATACGTAGGTACCTATGTATGGTGTTACGGCTCCACCTACGTTAGCGTTGACGTTAGTGTTAATGTCCATTAACGGCATTAACGCGTTAATTAAGGCGCTAAAAATGTACCTTGGCTTCTAGTAGCGAGGTTAATAAATGAACACGTGAAAACCTTGGCCACATCTGCCTAACGGTTAGGACGCAGTTGGAGCCGTAGCATTAGAGGAACACACATAAGCTGTAACTAAACTGTATTTGAAGGAAAACTAATACCCAAGTGTAAAACTTTAAACATACTTAACTACTACCTACCTACCTAAATGTCATAATAAAGTTACCTACACCTAATATTTTCACAGATCAGTGTTCGGGTCCTAACGAGTTTTTCTCCTGTGGATCTGCTTGCGACAACGAGTGCAAAACTAGGGATACTCAAAATAGGACGAACTGCCCAATTATTAATATCGTCTGTAACCCCATGTGCTATTGCGAAGATGGATACGCGAGAAATAAAAGAAATCAATGTATTCCGGTCGAAGAATGTCCTCAACGTATGTTGTACCTTACCTACGTAACTTGGGGCGGGCAGCAGCACCCCCTGCAGAAAAATTCTGTCACCAAACTGCGATTCCCAACCCGCATGGCCATTACCCGCAAATGACGGCCCTCATTAGGCGAGGCCTATGTTCAGCAGTGGACTAATATAGGTTGATGATACCTAAGTATTATTAATCTAGTACTTAGTAGAAATAAAAATAAATTAAAAAGAAAATTTTCAGAAACTTGCATATACTTAATGCAAATTGTGATGTCAAAATTTTAAAACATACCTTGGTCATTTGGGGTATCAAATGAAAGGTACCAGTTTGTACATTTCAAAATACCTACCTAGCTTATGAAATTTTTGTAGAATTCATACTTTTCGAAATATTTTGAAAATAGTTGAAAAATTAACCATTATGTACCCCATAATCTCCGAAGTACTAGGTACTTACCTACATCTACTTAAATTACCTATACGCGTACCTATGTATTTTATTTGGCGGAGCGTGGTGTAAATACCACGCCTATAGTAACGCCTACATACCCACTAGCTAGGTGTACCTAGCTAGTAGGTATTTAATAAATGAAGGGTAGGGTACCTAATACTTCATATTCTTCGCTTTCCTCATAATGATAAACATTAACTTCCTCCAGAACCACAGCAGCCGCAATGCCGTGTAAATGAAGTTCTCTCGTGTGTGCACGAATGCCCTCCTGAAAGAACATGCAGAAACCGTGGAATACAATTTAGATGCATAGAACCTACAAAGAAATGTGAAAAGAAATGCATCTGCAAGCCAGGATATTACAAGAACTATTTAGGAGACTGCATATCCGAAAAACAATGTGGTAAGAATATCTATAACCTACCACCCGTGTAGGTACTACACTTTTTGGTAGGTTTACCATACGTAGGTACCTACCTATGTATGGTGTTACGGCTCCACCTACGTTAGCGTTGACGTTAGTGTTAATGTCCATTAACGGCATTAACGCGTTAATTAGAGCGCTAAAAATGTACCTTGGCTTTTAATAGAGTGAGGTTAATACAATATCCCTATATAGTTTGTGGGTTATTAAATGAACACGTGAAAACCTTGGCCACATCTGCGTAACGGTTAGGACGCAGTTGGAGCCGTAGCATTACCTATATATAGGAATTAGGAACAGTAGGAACACACCACTGAACACACCTAAGCAAACTGTATTTGAAGGAAAACCATTAAACCAAAGTTTAAACTTAACCCACCTAAATGTCATAATAAAGTTACACCTAATATTTTCACCACCAAAGTTATCGACATAGCTCAAAGAATTAGCAAGCTGAAGTGGCAGTGGGCCGGCCATATCTCGCGAAGAACCGACAACCGCTGGGGTAAACGAGTTCTTGAGTGGAGACCACGACTCGGCAAACGTAGTGTAGGACGCCCTCCGGCCAGGTGGGATGACGATCTGCGAAAGACTGCAGGCAGATGCTGGATGCGGCAAGCTGAAGACAGGGCGCTATGGCGCTCATTAGGGGAGGCCTATGTCCAGCTGTGGACTAATATAGGCTGATGATGATGATGATGAATATTTTCACAGATCAGTGTTCGGGCCCTAACGAGTTTTTCTCCTGTGGGTCTGCATGCGACAACGAGTGCAAAACTAGGGATACTCAAAATAGGACGAACTGCCCAATTATTAATATCGTCTGCAACCCCAGGTGCTATTGCGAAGATGGATACGCGAGAAATGAAAGAAATCAATGTATTCCGGTCGAAGAATGTCCTCAACGTATGTTGTAACTTGGGGCGGGCAGCAGCACCCCCTGCACAATAATTACATCAATAAACTGCGATCCCCAAACCGCATGACCATCGTGGGGATTAAGGGCATTTCCCCCCAAATGATGGCCCTCATTGGGCGAGGCCCATGTCCAGCAGTGGACTATCAAACTATCTGTAATCCACCGTGAATCCACCCAACGTGGATTCCGAGAGAGAACCAAGTGTATAGACAGATAGACCGCCGCGCCGCCGCCGCCGGCGTGGCGCAGCGTGCGAAGGTCTGCGTGCGACGCCGGTTCGATTCCCGCCTCGGGCAAACAGACGTTTTGTTCAGAGTGTTTGCTGTACCTACTTACATAAAAAATATCATCTACTTACCCATAACACTGCTCTGCTTAGCGTGGTACTCGACGATGGTGTGCCAATTGTCCAGCAGTAGGTAGGTAGTTATTCAGAGAAATCGAAATACCCTAAATCTTCAAGGAAAAGCATGAACCTAATATCCAACTTAAAGATTCACGAGGAAAAGTTGTTTAGAGCGCCATCTATTCAGCGTAACAATAATTATTTGAAATAGGGAACTAGAATAATTTAGGGGGAACTCCTCACCTCACCTGAAGCTACGCTACGAGTGCCAAAATAGCGAACTAAAGCGCGCGAGATTTTAAATGTGTTTCGAGACGCCCGTCTGGTAGTAAATTTATGGCTCTTTCACACAGCTGACCTGTGCTGCGGTCCAAACGAAGAGTACGTGAACTGCAAGAAGACATGTCCCCCAGAAGTTTGTTTGTCAATTGTTGCAAGGTTCAAATGCCCTGGGAATCCGAAGTGTATACCTGGTTGCGACTGCAAGGCTGGCTTCCTAAGGAAGAAGGATGGGTCCCCATGTGTACCCATTTGCGATTGTCCAGAGATGAAGAATTCACCCGATTGCAAGAAACGTTGGCCTAATTCAAATTATTAAATTATACCTATAATAGTTGGGTACCAATTCCTGTGCTATTTAGGGTAGGGAATTACAATAAAAGTTTTAAAGTTGTATGCAATTGTTTATTGAGTAAATAGGTAGGTATGTAACAAAAAATACTTTTAGTCAGAAAAATACAATACATTCTCTCTGAATATACCACGGTATAAGCACAAGGAAGTATCGAGGAGTGGCTACTTTACACCTTGTAAATAACGCCTAAACTAAAAAAAAACTTAAATTTTAGCAAAATCAAATGAATCAACCTTAATTTACATAAGTCTCAGTTTGAAATTAACTTTGAATCATAGTAAGCAAATGGAAAAGTCTAATGATTATGCGTCTAGTAAGTTAGTCAGGTAAATAAATTGATGTGGGCAATTAATGTTTTAGCAGAAGTCAAAGTCAGTTTATTTCAAACATCTGAAACTTGTTGGTCAAACTTACACTAAGCCAAGTTAGCTAACAATATCACAATTATCAAAATTGCTCTATTTGTTAGCAAATGAGCAATAATAAAAAAGGCTCTAACACTAAACAAATACATGAATGAATTTTTAACCTTATTCCTCAGAAATAAGTTTCAAAATTCATAAAAAAAAACCGAACCTAAGAGAAGCTTTTCCAAATTTTAAATTTGGAACCAAAAACTAAGTTTTGGCGCTTCAAAAACTAATCCCTAACCAAATAGGTTCTATCAACCTAGTACACAAGGTTTTACATAACATTTAAACGCTTCGCCACAGCGGTGGTGGTAGAACAGGCAATTGGCGGCAGAACGAATTGTTCATGTAGTCGTATTGGAGGCCTACGCAGTTCTGCATCTGCGGAACGAGGGTGGCGGAGTACAACGGCTGGGTCGGCATAGGTGATAGCTGCTGGACCACGTCCGATCTTAACATCTGAAAATAATTTTAGGAAATATTTAATTGCTGTAAAAACCTTTCAACAATTTTGCACGCGTTGTTTCGTTATCACGTTTCTATCCCATGGAATCTATGGGATAAAAGTAGCCCGTTTCATTCCAGGCCTGGAATCACATGCACCTATATGTACGAAATTTCAGCCCAGTCCCTTCAGTAGTATTGGCGCGAAGAGTTTAAACAAATGTCCAAAAATCTTAGTGATTATCGAGATGGAGGCTGCAGTACATTTTTGGTAGGTGGTAGGTACCTACATACTTGCAGAGATACTTAAATACGCTTGTTGTCCTACCCAACACTATCATGGCCGAAGAATCCGATGCGAAACTACTCCCTCGCGCCTCGGGTCGCACCGCCGAGGCTGGGCAGTGAATGCGTTAAACAGTGGCAGAGACGAGACAAGAGCCTATGAGGGACCCTGAGGCGAGAAGAGTGCACCATATAATACAGGGTGTCCCACAGCTAGGCCACATGGAGGGAAAGCATCTTAAATATTCTAGATTAAAAAAAAAATGTATAATCGCCTGTCTGAACCGGGAATCGAACCCGCCAAATAGTAGAAAAACGCCCGTTATTAAAAATACATCTGTAAAAACACATGCCTCAGCGAGTGCGAACTGCCAACTACATGGTGACATTGACAAACATGGTGACCAGGCGATGTGGCCCTCCCTGTGTCGCTGAAGCTTGGCAGTGAACCTTATTGGTATAGATAGTTTCATACCAGAAGTAGGTCAAGTAGGTACAGTAAGATCCAAAAGGTACATACCTGAATAACTTTGAGAGCGGTCTCAGCAGCCTCCACTTGAGCCTGTTGCATGCTGTAGCAGAGAGACGTCACCAGGGGCCCAATAGATCTGGGCACAGCCAGCAGCGGCAGGCCAACTTGAGGGAGCTCCACACGGCCGACCCACAACTCTGTGCCTCTGGGGTCAACATAATTCTGGTATTCATATAATGGAGGTGCCCACATGTATCTGGAAAATGACAATGTTTGAGCAATCGCTTTTAAGAATTTGATGACAAGGGACAATAAGAAAGACAACCTACCTTTTGCACACCGAATCAAGCTTAGCTGGAGCCAGGGTGTAATTTTCACTGCCCACAGTCTTTGGGAACATCGGCTTGATATCAGTTGGAGAACCAGAAGTGGACCCTCCATAGCCAGAGCCAATACCTTCGTCCTCCTTGGGAGAGTTGGCATATTCCTTCTTCTCTAGGTGCTGTTTGTAAAGTGCAAGGGTGTGAGATAGGTCATAGCTATTGTTGAACTTTGCATTGCCTCTGCTCTGCTTTTGGATTCTGTACAGTTCGCGGTCTACTGGCTTTGCCCATCTGATCTCAATGGTGCTGCCGTCTATCTCAGCGCTTTGCAAGGTTTTCAT
The DNA here is from genome assembly GCA_963564075.1 of Eupithecia subfuscata. Lineage (NCBI taxonomy): Eukaryota > Metazoa > Arthropoda > Insecta > Lepidoptera > Geometridae > Eupithecia > Eupithecia subfuscata. The sequence goes on along the minus strand of OY751103.1, from coordinate 9,429,222 downwards.
CGCCAGCTCAGCATGTGCGCGGTCATAAAAGTGCAAGAATGCATAGTCATAAATCTTTTTTATTCGCTCTATCTTGTTATTTATCGCTGCCTCAAATACAGTTTTTATTGTGTCTGGTGTGGTCCTTATTAAGAAGTTACGTACATAAAGCACCTTCACCTGCAAAGGCAAGGTACTTACTTTACAACCAGAGAACTGTTTAGATTAAATAGGAAAGGGGACACCAGAAATTGTTTAGATAATCATCAAATTAAATACTGTAAACATGGTAGGTACTATGAAGAGGCAATAAAAAGTTCGCAAATGCAAACAGTGCGAGCTGCAAAGCTATAGCACGGTAAAAGATGGGTAGGTACACAAGAGATTCGCGGCACTGATAATGAACCCTCGGTGGAATGAAGGTAGCGAAAAGAAAAATCATTTCGTTTAGAATCTAAACTTTAGATATACTCGCACTCGATAGGGCTTAAAATCAGTGCCTATATCTAAGAGGAAAGAACTTACCGTCTTCATCTGGTCATCGTCAATTTCAGGCTCCGGTTCCGCCCAGTCCACGTTGACCTCGTGGTCGAACAGCTTCACGCAGCCAGGTACTAGGGCGCGCCTCGCCATGGCCGCTGCGCGGTGAGACGTGAACTCCACGAACGCAAAACCTCGGTTTAGCCTCCGGTCGAAGCAGTTCTTGTAGAGAATCACGTCCACGATTCCAGACACCTGCTTGGACAACTCTCGGTGGACCTCTTCCTTGGTCTTAGTCTTCGGAATGCTGCCAACGAACAGGCGGCAATTGTCCACAGACTTCACGACACCGATGTTCCTTCCCTGCCTTATCTCGAACCCGTTCAGCTCTCGGACAGCGCGGAAAGCGTCGCTGCGGCTCGTGTAGGTAACGAAGGCATACCCTCGGTTAGATCCTGAGAAATCCATCATCAGGCGCATCTCGTAGATCTTTCCACATTTCGCGAAGATGGGGACGAGCTCATCTTCGAAGATTTCTCTAGGCAGCTTGCCCACGAAGACTTCGCAGCCTTTCTGTGGCGGAGGGCCGGTCCATTCCGGCGGTGGACCGAACTTGCGCTGTCCGTTCTGCTGCATGAGGGGGAAACCGGTATCTTTCATCAGGTCGAGGAGCTTCCTCGTCAGTTCCTTACTGTCTTCCATATTTTAGGGAATCGAGCAGTTGTCGCGTGCAGTCTGAAATCGAGAAAGCGAAAAGGCGGCGAGACAAAGCGGCGGCTCCCTTTATACTTTTGCCGACAAGGGCGGACAGTCGGTGCCGGCGGAGGCGGCGGCGGCTGTGACGTAGTCGCTGTTTGAATTTCGCGGTCGTTTGACGAACTTTCAAATCATTTTCTTCAGAAATAGTACCTAGATAAATTCGTTATAAAATAGCAATGAATACAATAAAGAAAATAATATTTTAGAATACAATTTTGTCGCTAAAATCATATTTTGAAGAAAAAAACACTTTGGACTTTTAATCGTGTTTGTGCTTGGTTTTGATCTTTGAGAATAGAAAATGACTTGAAAATCTATGAAAATTTAATTTAAACTAAAATCCTTTTTTTCCAAGCAATTTTTTGAAAAAACGATACAGTAGGTAAGGCTTAGGTATTTAGCGGAATGCAAGAGAAGAGCGGGAATTTTACAATAAAATAAAATCCAGTCTATGTATATTTAGGTATACAAAATTAAATTACAGACCACATAGCTACTAGGTAGGTACCTACTGTCAATACCTACACTTCAAAAGGTGTTTTACCTACAATACCGGAAAGTAAAAAGTTGAGGAAACGAAATACCTACCTATAGGTAGGTATTTAAGTTTCCCGCTAGGTAATCGCGAACGAAACTTCTAAATCTATAGAAATATTTTTTGATCTGAGGTCTCTCATATCATATAGGTAGGTAGGTACCTAAAGTATTCAGGTACTACCACAGTAGATAAATGTATAATTTTGGTACTACGGTAGGTAGGTATACCTACCGCTCCGGAAAAGAAGTTGGTGTTGGGGGCGCTCTTTTACGCCTGAATGACCTTTTAAACACCATGAAGCTACCCGTACAATACCTACCGACCTAAATGTTTTACATTCAAGCATCTTTTCTGCTGTTTACGATTCAACTCTTCTGATTGCCTCTTCATCATTCTCAGCCTATACAGCTCATTAGACGAGACTTACATAGGTATGTCATAATCATAAGCCTCCTCTAATGAGCTACCTTGAGATTACCGCTTCCAGCACCCACCAGCAGCAGTCGTTCGCAGGTCCTCATACCACCTGGCATCAGGCAGGGCATCCTACAATACCTACGTTTACCAAGTCTGCGCAAGACTGCAGGCAGATGCTGAATGCGGCAAGCTGAAGACGGCGCTATGGCATTCATTAGGGGAGACCTATGTCCAGCACATGTCCAGCAGTGGAGTGATATACTACTGCTGATGATGATGACTGCTACTTCAGCTTGCTAATTCTTAGTTGCCTCGTCTTACTCGAGGTTAAAGGTAAGAGAAAGAAAAATAAAGCTTGATACATTTAATAAATCATTTACATTAATCGCTACCACATAATTATCATCTAAATAGTTACAGATCAAAATTTCAACAGATCTTTGAATATTTTACAAAACTCATTTTTTACTACTTATTTTCTATACAAAATACCTATGTCTTAAAAGTAAAAATTATCACATTTAAAACAATTCATGCCACAATTGTCTTGTTAAAAACTTATACAAGCAACAGAAAGAGAAACTGTGTGAGGTACGTTACTTACGTACGTACTTAGCTTTGTCGAGTAATATTCTTTTAAGACCTGCGTCTCCGCAAAGCACAATTCAATCATACTGGTTACGTTCGTTTTTAAATAATATAATTAATTGTAGAATACGCTGTCTTTTGGTTGGTATTTCACATAACCAAGAATGCCTTATTGTATTTGCCTAGTGAAATGATCAACGAGTCAAAGGTCTACCGCATCCCCACACTTGGGATAAACAACGACGCCACCCTCTTGGCACTTTAATTAGTCTACGATGCACGCAAGCTAAATACAGACGCCGACGACACAGACGCATTCCTAAAACTATGGAGGGAACATAATACAACATACATGATAAATTCACCTACTCAAAGCTCAAACACGGCAAAAACTTCATCTTTTTAGACTAAACTTACGAACAGAGGGGTAAGTCTATTTGACTTAAGGCGCTACCCCGACCCAAATCAGCGCCACCACCTATTTTATTTAATTATTCTGTTGAACGAAGGAAATTTAAAAAATCGATTGGCCAGTTTGTGCTTCCTATCATAAGCTTTTTTTTAATGCCTCTATAAATGTTTTAGTTTGTATAGTGTAGGAAGAGATGCGAAGTTGCTCTTTTTTCCCACCATGGTGGCCAAAAAGAGCAACTTCGCATCTCTGCTTAAAGTATTCAAAATAAAAAATTTACAGGGACATTGAAAAAAAGCCTATGATAGGAAGCACAAACTGGCCAATCGATTTTTTAAACTTCCTTCGTTTAACAGAATAATTAAATAAAATAGGTGGTGGCGCTGATTTGGGTCGGGGTAGCGCCTTAAGTAACGAGAAGTGAGCTTGAAGTCTCCTTTTCTCATACAATTTTTACAGTGTGCGCCTCTATCGCGCGAACAGGAAACTACATACGTACAAATCCCATACAAAAATTGGTTGTCTGTAAAGTCGGTTTACTGACGATAGTTGAACGTGACAACGTCTCTTAAGAAAATACTGATGGAATGGTAGCATTTGATACTCGATCAAAACATGTAAATGTACTATAGTATAGCAGCTGTCCACGCAGACGCATCGCTCACTCAAGTAGGAGAGAGACGGATGTCGAGCGCTCTCGCTTGCACTTCAAGCCTTACATGGAACGCCTCAGAGCGAGGTAACGCCGCATGACGTCATAGCGAGGTAACGCCGCATGACGTCATGTTTTTCGTGCGTGCAGCCGGCTCTATCGAATTATAAGACGTTGTCACGTCAAAAGGAGACGTGACGACCAGGTTTCCTTTTTGTATGAGTATACTAAGATCTATTCCCGTTGTCCCTATTGACGCTGTTTCCAGAATGGGGACGAGAAGTCATAAAAATTCCTTCCCGCTGTCCGCATTGACGCTTTCCCGTTATGGGGACAACGGGAAGTAATAAAATTACATAAGCATAGTCTAAATGAAAAGACTCGCCACTCCGATCTCTGATAAAACTGAAACTTTTTTGAATGTCGTTGAACACCTTTTGAATGTCTCTTGGTTTACAATAATTATCATACCAAGCTTCGTATAAAATAATATTTTGGCATGTTTTAAAAAACTATAAAACGACTTCAAATTCTTCTAGTGGCGACATCTAGTTAAAATTCGAGTCTAATTTAGTTTGATAACACATGGATGAAACAGCGAAATTTGTTTTTGTAGGTAGTCCTCGTCTACGTCCGTTGCCATGGAAACCATTGGTTTCCAGTGATTGTGAACTTTATAATGTGATGATGTTTTTACGGCGCACATCATCAATTCCTCGAGAGACAAACTTTTATAGGACCACTTAAAAATCGATCTTTATACAACAATATCAATCATAATAATCTAGTATGAATTGGCGAAGATATCACCAAAATTGTTGTAGCTAGTCGTGATTTTTCAAAAGTCTTATGTTGTTTTTTAAGCTTTACGGGATAAATACCAATCTCTAACATTTTTACGGGACCAATTTGTGATCATTCTATAAACAATAGTAAAAGAATCAGTAAAATCGGTTAACCACAGGCGGATATCAAGTAACATAGGTACATACATAAAAAAAACATTGAACACACACAACAGACGAATTGAGAACCTCCTTTCTTTTCCCAATTCGGGAATCAAAGGAGTTTACGAAGGTAATGTACCTAATCTCTTTACTGTCTAGCAAAATAAATAAGTATACACTTCAGATTTTTTTCTAAGGTTTGAAACATGCAAGCTTGGAGCCTGGCGCGGACTGAAGCGCCACCTATGTTTTTAGACCACAAACAGATGAGGTTAAAACTAATAGTCCCTGGCTGTAGTTACATTTAAATTAACTAATCTCTTGCTTTCCATCATTTACTTTGTAAAACAAATAATTCTTTTTGTTAGAGAATTATTTTCTGATGGGAGTACTTATCTTATTCTGTTGAAAGCCCTGAGTTTAGTGAGCAGATAATCGTCTCGACGTCGAGTAGGTAGTTCTATTTTGTATGCACGCTAGAGGCGCTATACCAAAATCCACCAAACTCAAGTCTGACTGAGTTCGGTGAATCGATAGTTCGTCTCGACGATGAGTAGTCTTTTTTTGTATGGGACAGCACCGTCTACCGAGTGGAGATGGTACTACTAGGTATGCCATACAAAAATAAAAAGTCCCCTCGTCTTCGAAACGATACTATCGACTCACTAAACTCAAGGCTCTGGCAGGTGCCGTATACCAACTTCAAATAAAATCAAGCAAAGCAAAGCTGGGCACTGAAAGTTGTTGGCCATGTATTTTGGCCTTTGAATTGAAAATAGGCTAACAAAATGTCCGTTTACATTTCAGAATTATCCATAGCTTTATTATCATAGCCCCTAGCAGTGGTGACGCTAGCGCCATCTGTGTCAAATGTGGCGTCCGAGTCAAACTCCACGACCCAGGGTTGTTTCTCTGCAGATGCGAATATGCCGTAAACTACTGCGCCCACCAAATAGATGGCGCTTGAGATGAAGAATACTATCCGCCATTGTTCTGCAGACTGAAAAAAAAAAGTTAGATTGTAAATTATGTTTATTTATTGAGGCTTACGTAATCTTATGGGTCCGGCGACGGATGAATTTTCCATACAAACGTAGTACCAAAATGATAATTATGTAATTTGAGACTATTTTCACCATGGTTTGCTATTATTTGTATTAGAATAGTATTTGTTTAGGTTCCTGCCACAAGCTTTTTTCAAAATAATTATCTACAAAAATACTAAGACGACATTCATTCTTTGATGTAAAAATGCGATTCGGTTTAATTTCATTTCAGAAAGGTATTTTGTATAAAAAAATGTGGCAGGAACCTAGATAAATATTATTTTAATACAAATAATAGCAGACGATGGTGAAAATATGCTCAAATTACAAATCATTTTGGTATTACGTTTGTATGGGAAATTCATCCGTCGCCGGACCCTTAAGTTGCTAAAAATAACAATTTCATGGCCCATAACGCACACGCACCCCTACGGGTCGCACCGAGGAGGTTGGGCAGTGATTGCGTTAATTTATTTTGGTTCCCACCATACAGGACCAGTCTAGTGCTAGTGTGGGAATAGTTGTCACGTACGAGTCCGTAAGTCCTCTCTACTTATTCAGCAATAATTTATAAATAGTACTTAATTAAGAACCCTGTGAATTAATATCTAAGTAATTTTACAATAGCAATAAATATATTTTTTACTGCAAGTTTTAGGAACTTAGGTAGCCTTCGAACCAAAAACACAAAAACGGGGCGGTAGTAGAAGAGAAATGAACATGATTTTCGATAAGATCTATAGAAGTTACCATTGAATAAAACTTCCAAGTAGGTAAGATTTATACCTAATGCTTCTGCCTACGGCTTCGTACACGTTTTTCGGGAAAAAGTAGCCTTTATCTGTTATTCCAGATACACCTACATCTTTGCAGTATTTCAGGGCGACCGCTTTAGCACTTTGGCGTGAAGACGTTACATAATATACATAGTTACATTATATTATAATATACTAGCTGCTGCCCGCCGCTTCGCACGCGTTGTTTCTATGGAAACACTTGTGATTTCTATCCCAGGGGAACTGATTTATGGGATAAAAAGTAACCTATGTTTTATTCCAGGCCTAGAATTATCTGTATGCAAAATTTCAGTCTGATCCGTTCAGTAGTTTTGGCGTGAAGATGTAACAAACATCCATCCATCCAAACTTTCGCATTTATAATATTAGTGTGATTATGTCGACCTCGGTGGCGCGGCGGCCGAAGGTCCGCCTGCGGCGCAGGAGGTTACGGGTTCGATTCCCGCCTTGGGACTAATGTTTGTACGATCTACAAATATTTGTTTCGGGTGTTCTGGTCGTTTCTATGTATATTAAAAAATATCTATCTATGTATTGTATTATATTATGTATATCAGTTATCTAGTACCCATAACACAAGCTCTGCTTAGCTTGGGGCTAGATGATGCTGTGTGGATTGTCCAGCATTATTTATTTTATTTATTTATTTATTATTCAATATTGACCTACCTTGTCAGTGACAATGACGCCTGATAACGTAGGACTGATGATGCCAGGCAGCGTGGCCACTGTGTTAGATAAACCCATCAACACGCTGGCGTGTGGCGGTGCTATATCCAGATGATTTACTCTGAAATCGCATAATAAAAAAACATTTAAGATTAATGGTTTCAGCAAGGATTTTGACACATCTAGCTTTTAAACCTTGTGGTTCTCTTAAAAAGGAATCCTTGTTTCTCTTGCGCTTTCGCACACTTTTTTCCTGGATAAAAAAGTAGGTTTTTCCCAAGAATACAATCTATCATCCATCATCATCAGCTTAGTAGTCCACAGCTGAGCTGAAAATATATCTGCTTTAATCACCTCATCTTGCATCTGGCCATTTCGTCATCTCACTTGGCGACAAGGCGTCCTGCACTAAGTTTACCGAGCCACTATCCATCTCCGCTATCCATTTCGTTACGGTTAAAATTTTATGAAGATCTCCGGTGTGATGAGAGGAATAGCTCCTCAAACGGAGGTTTTGCTCGCGAGGTCTTCTGTTCTCATAACTACTCGTTTATACATAGATGTAAGTAAAATTAGGGAGATTGGGCTAGCTTCTTGGAAGTGGATGGCTTAAATTAGGTCCACCCACCTCAGTCATGGTTAGACCGGCGCCGCCGGCGTTCGTGTTTCGCGTGCGAATTGGTGTCTCGTTCCCAATTCGGTCTAGGTACGTCTTTCCATCTTTGTTGTTAATTAGGTAGGTATATTGCAAAAGTTTGGAATAACCTTTCGTCCTAGTCTTTGCTTTTAGTTGTAACACAACACAGGCCATTTGTTGAGTTAGCGCTGGGAGAACGTACCATACAAAATCAAAATCAAAAACTCTTTATTTCCATAAATACAATAAATATACACTTAGAAAAGGTCAAAATATAAAACTAAACACTTACACGGAAATAAAGTGATATTTTTTTATTTCTGTCGCTTACGTTATACGTTCCACAGATCCACAGAATTTTACTTAGATCTATGAGTTTTTAATAGTTTCTGTGTTTTACAAGAATAAAATGAGCGGACCTGTTTTTTTATGAACTTCTATTTGTTTCATTAACGTCGTGTACAACGGGATATTGGGGCATTTATAACGGGACGACCTCTGTGGTGCAGCGGGCGAAGATCCGCCTGCGACGCAGGAGGTTGCGGATTCGATTCCCGCCTCGGGACAAATGTTTGTACGATCTGCAGATATTTGTTTAGGGTGTTCTGGATGTTTTCTATGTACTTATAATAAAAAGTATCTATCTATGTTGTGTTCTGTATTCTGTCTATCAGTTATCTAGTACCCATAACACAAGCTCTGCTTTGCTTGGGGCTAGATAATGCTGTGTGAATTGTCCAGCATTATTGATTTATTTTTTTATTTACCATTGATTGTGTCGTGATCGAGTTGCGTTCGATAATGAAACCGGTGGTAGGGGTAACGTTCGTAGCAAAAGACAAAAACTGAGGGTAGATCGATATATCTACCAATAAAAACTCACTCGCACGCAGTGCCTTCAGTTACTCCGTGCTCATGGCGCATGTAACTGTGCTGAAATATTGGAAAGCTCAAAACTCAAATCATGGCAAATAGCCCGTTGTCAATGACTTTACTGTTAATAACTATGATAGATTTAAAAGTTTTATTTGTTTTATCAAACTTTGATTCAATAGTACAGTCGTTTAGACGTGAACAGGTTACCCACCGTGTACTTTTAGTAATGTATTAGAGTTGTTCTATCTCACGAAGTCCGTTGGGCTATGTATGTCATAGTGAATGCATGTACACATTTTTTTAATGTGCGTAAGCTCAGACAGAAGCAATCAGTCTCGCCCGAGACGCGGTCCGGGTCACTAGTGCTCATTGTATTCACGTCAGATTTTGGTAGCGAGTACCGTCAGCATGACAACTAAGCGCAAAGTTGTTCGTAGTAGTAGGGCTAAACGGACTTCGTGAGATAGAACAACTATACGTATCAATAAATTATACGTATAGTTGTTCTAAATTTGGATTCTAGTTGTCCGAAATAAAATATTGAATTTGAATAAAGGTAGTTACCCGAAACCCGCCCAGGCAAAGCCACCAAGGCCGACGGCTATTGTGAGGAAAACGACGCAGCCGACAATGGTCGAGGAGTATGCCGCAACCACCATGAATATCGTCTGAAATTAAAATACAAACTGTTTAATATTAACTCTTTTACTTGAATAGAAACATCGCAGATGTATCGTTATGTTATCTAGTTTTTCGATTCATTGTCTTATTATACTTTTACACTATTGTTTTAAATGTACATGTAATAATTCTCCTTCAATTTTATTTTTGCTATCAGTAGTACGTTTTTATAATGTATCTTTTCTAGAGTTGTCGTTCTAAGTCTTGAATTTATAGGTATAAGTAATTCTGTTTGTAATTCGGCCTTCCGCGATACAGGTTCTGAACCTAGTGCGGGGACCACCAGTAATAATAATAATAACCACCAGTAATAATAATAATTCATTTATTTACCATTACAAAAACGCTTATACAGTATAAGCGTTTTTGTAATGGTAAATAAATGAATTTTGTATTTGTTACCTGACCTTGGTTCTTACCTAATTTTATGATTCTAGGTCAACGGGAAGTACCCTATAGGTTTTGGTCTATAGCAAGAATCAAAAGTATTTTTTTGTGCTATAAGATCTTGCTCCTTGCCAAATTTTATGATTCTACGACAACGGAAACTACCATATAAGTTTTGGTCCACGGCGAGAAACAATTTTTTTTTGCCAATTACTACAAACTTGCTGTTTTCGGATATTTTCTTTACTTGTGCTATAAGACCTCGTTGCTCACCAAATTTCATGATTCTAGGTCTACGGGAAGTATGATGTTGACGGCCCAGAATATTTAGCAAATTAGACTTCAATGTACCGCGTAAGCAGCTTAGACACAACCCCATGTCCAACATGTGGGAACTAAATATAGACATAATTTGGCGTGTTTTGAAAACGATAAACGGACTTCAAATTCTAGTGGCGACATCTAGTCAAATTCGAGTTTAATTTAGTTTGATGACCCATTGAGGTAATTATGCGTGGTCAAACATTACAATCAGTGAGTGAACAATCAATCATCCCTGTTTTCCTACCCTTAGGGTTGGAATATTATTTTCAAATTTAAATGGGACCACCTTCGGGGTATACCCTTTCCAATAAAAAAAAGAATTATCGAAATCGGACTACTCTGTAAAAAGTTATAAGTGGTCATATAGAGGTTCTCAAGTCGACGCGTATATTTTTTTTATGTATAATAAAAGTATTTATCTATGTAGTGTATTGTATTAAGTATATCAGTTATCTAGTACCCATAACACAAGCTCTGCTTAGCTTGGGGCTAGATAATGCTGTGTGAATTGTCCAACATTATTTATTTATTATTATTATTATTATACATAAAAAAAATATACGCGTCGACTTGAGAACCTCCTCAGTTTTTCGTCGGTTGAAAATTCATTTGTAGTGCGAGCGAGTAGAACTGTCAATGATTTCAGCAGGGCGAATGCCTGCTGTATAGTACATAGAAAACACCCAGATCAAATATCTGTAGATCGTACAAACATTTGTCCAGAGGCGGGAATCGAACCCGCAACCTCCTGCGTCGCAGGCAGACCTTCGCCCGCTGCGCCACAGAGGTCGTCAAAATTAGCTCAGAATAAAAGCTACATACCTGAGCTATAAAAGCGCCGCAGTTGAACAGTTTCCTAATATTTGTCCTCGATAAACTGCCCCGTTTCAGCAACAGGTCAGCTAAATGCCCGGCCAGTTGTAAGACGATCGCCATTGCTAGGTACGGTACGGCGGCCAGCCAGCCCGTTTGTGAAGTCTCGAACTTAAATACATCTGGAAATAATTAAATACGTTGTTTTTAGTCATGTACTTTACTTTTAAATTAAGTAAGGATGTTTAATTAAAATTAAGTACAGGTAGCTCAACTGATCCATAGGATGTTTAATTAAAATTAAGTAAGGATGTTTAATTAAAATTAAAATTTAGTAAGGATAATTAATTCAAGTTAAAATTTAGTAAGGATGATTAATTTAAAATTAAATTTAGTAAGGATGTTTAATTTATATTTAAATTTAGTTAGGATGCCTTCAGACAAAAACAAACAACGTAGTACGTAAGTTAGCTAACGAAACAAAGCCTTTGAGCGTTCATCAGTTAGGTTACCTTCTTGCTAAGAATAAAGCGTGGCCATCTATCTATTTTACAAGCTTTTATTTAACTTGCAATGTATGTAACTATGTTTGTACGGGTGGAATCTTGCGACTCAATTTTGAAGCAGATATCTTTAACCGATTGAGCTGAAATTTTGTATACACGTATAGTTTGAATGACAATGCATTAAAAGCTTGTTTTAAAAAAAAGGTTTTTTAAAATGTTAAATCTTATTTAGAATTAACATTGGTACCTACTTCCAAGTTCCACCGTCATGTACCATTGATGCACTATACCTAGATACCAAATCTTAATCAGGAATAGAACGAGGTCTCAACGTTCACTTAACCTTCGAAATACCTACGACAGTTTTTTTGGTTCTTGAAAACATTGCAGAGTAAATAATAGAAAGTGCATGGAGTAAAAACAAATGACACACAAACAACTAGTGGAGCCATCTAGTTTTAGTGTGTTTATTTATTCATTTAAACCTTTATTGCACTCAGGTACAAAGGGTGGGCTTAATGCCGAGGCATTTTCTACCTGCCAACCAAAAACACATGTTTTACAGGGGGTTGACGTGCTAATATTTTTTTTATATTTCATTTAATTTTATTTTTTATTTGTATACCTATATATATATATGTTTTGTTATGACATAAATAAATTATTTATTCACAAAGAAAATTATACTAGTATTTACAATTGAAACGATTGATCTAACTGCTGACTGTTGCAAACAGTCTACAGGTAGCAACTGATCCATGTGTTGTGTGTACAATAGAACTAGATGGCGCCACTTGCGATATTGACAATATTTCATGGTGTATTTTATTAAAAAAATTCAAGAACCTATCATATTTTATTCAGAAACTAGTAAAATATGTAGATACCTTTCATAAAAGTAGGCAAGAACGTAAGCAGCGTGTAGAACCCCCAGTTCTCGCTGAAATGGGCCATGACTATGGCCCACACCGGTGCCGAGGTCAGCATAGCAGACCATGGGTGCCGGATTTTAGACCCTTCTACCGCTTGAGTTCCTCGGGAATCCTGAAAAACGTTAACATATGAATTAACCTATCACAAGAGTAAATTACTTTTCAGAATCCTCGTTTTGATGTCGAAATTTGAAATATAATTGTAATAATATGAAATATTTGTTTTGACGACCTCAGTGGCGCAGCGGGCGAAGGTCCGCCTGCGACGCAGGAGGTTACGGGTTCGATTCCCGGGTCGGAACAAATGTTTGTACGATCTGCAGATATTTGTTCAGGGTGTTCTGAATGTTTTCTATGTATAATAAAAAATATCTATCTATGTAGTGTATGGTATTAAGTATATCAGTTATACTTAGTACCCATAACACAAGCTCTGCTTGGCTTGGGGCTAGATAATGCTGTGTGAATTGTCCAGCATTATTTATTTATTTATTTAATTGTCAGCACAGTAATAATCACTGTAGGTCAGAGCTCTAATCGACAAGTAAAGCAAATTTTTTAAAAAATCGACGGCAAGAAAGTGATTTTTTAGTTAAGAATAGGGGCAATGTTTACAAGCATTATATCTTCAGTTTGGCTCGTATTTATATAGTAAGCTTTTTTTTTTATTCGGCGAGGAAATACAATAACGAATAAACCGCCGACTGGCGTCCCCTCTTCCTCCTATACATAGCCGGCGAGCCCTCCGATCCACACACTCGCTGACCCCATTCTTCCGTCACCGGAAAGGTGACGGAGTCTCCCCGATTAGAACACAGATAGGACAGACACAGTTGGAACCGCGAATGTCCACCTCTGTGCCCAGATGGGCATTGTCGCCCCATACTACTACCAGGTGTGGGTCGTGTATAGTTAGCCTACGTTTGGTGTAGGCTCAAATTATGGAACCTACACTAGGAAAACTAGATTAGATTTGCTTGTGTTAGCGTCTAATATTATTAGACGCTAATACAAGCAAATCTTGTAGTGTCAGTGTCAAGTTTCTGAACTTAACAACTTAACTATCCGCATACGATGAAATATACAACTACCCCACGTCCATTATTTTTTTCATTTTTGTTAGGATAAATAACATTCACATTAACTGAAAGAAAAATTCACGAAAATTATTGTTTTCATTATTATTATTTTCTAGTTTTTTGACGTTTTGACCCATGGACGTGAGATAAAAAAGTCCCAATTGCATCAACAAATGAGTCACAGATAACTCATGGACTTATTCCAGAAGTTCATTGCGAGTCATATGTGACTCATTGGACAGTTAAGTTGCTAACAAGTGATTTTTAGGTTAAGTATGGGGGCAATGTTAGATAATGTTTTCAAGTTTTTTTATTGTAGGTATCTTCAGTTTGGCTCGAGTATAGTTAGATTGGATTTGTTTGTATAAGCGTATTTTGGTTAAAACATAACTTACCTGGATGTATTTCAATTCGCCCGGCGTTATGCGTGGATCTTTCTCTGGGGATTCCTTTACGACTATCCACCATATCGTGGTCCATATCAGGCCCAACAAGCCTGGAATAGAAATAAAAACATAAACTAGACTTTTGCAAGAAATCGAGAACCCCCGACGACTTTACTTCTAACCAGCGAGATTGATTTTGTGACAGTCATACTAATATTATAAAGCGAAAGTTTGGATGAATAGATTTATGTTTGTTACTTTTTACACCAAAACTACTGCTGAGCTTATAATAACGCTATTCTAATTTAAACTTTATTCTCACTCACCGAAGACATAAAATATCCCTGGCCAACCAGTATAATGCGCCAGTAAGGAACATATCGGCATAGATACGACCGTGCCTGCATAGCTACCACTAAATGCGAAGGTGGCTAGCTCATCTCACTTATGATAACGCTATTCTAATTTAAACTTTATTCTCACTCACCGAAGACATAAAATATCCCAGGCCAGCCAGTGTAATGCGCTAGTAAGGAACATATCGGCATAGATACGACCGTGCCTACATAGCTACCACTAAACGCGAAGGTGGCTAGCTCATTCCACTTATGATAACGCTATTCTAATTTAAACTTTATTCTCACTCACCGAAGACATAAAATATCCCAGGCCAGCCAGTATAATGCGCCAGTAAGGAACATATCGGCATAGATACGACCGTGCCTGCATAGCTACCACTAAACGCGAAGGTGGCCAGACGAGCTCTTTCTTGCGCCGGCGCCCACCGAGCCCATACTGCGTGGATGCAAGGATATGTAACTCCCTGGAAAACAAAACAAGATTTAGTAATCCATACATAGTATTAAATAAATAAATAAATAAATAATGCTGGACAAATCACACAGCAATATCAAGCCCCAAGCTAAGCAGAGCTTGTGTTATGGGTACTAGATAACTGATATACTTAATACAATACACTACATAGATAGATATTTTTTAATAAACATAGAAAACATCCAGAACGCCCTGAACAAATGTCTGCAGATCGTACAAACAATTGTCCCGAGGCGGGAATCGAACCCGCAACCTCCTGCGTCGCAGGCAGACCTTCGCCCGCTGCGCCACAGAGGTCGTCATTATAGATGGAGACAACATTTTGTGAAACTAATCCTAATAATATTTTAATGGCAAAAGTGTGTGCCGTTGTACAGCTGCTGTGAAGATTTTTGGCCGAAGACAACGCCAAAACTACTAAATGGATCGGGCTGAAATCTTTCGCATATAAAGATCTGGACCTGGAATAATATATAGGTTACTTTTTATCAAAAAAAAATTGGTAGTCTGTAAAGTCGGTTTACTGACGATAGTTGAACGTGACAACGCAGACGCATCGCTCACTCAAGTAGGAGAGAGACGGATGTCGAGCGCTCTCGCTTGCACTTCAAGCCTTACATGGAACGCCTCAGAGCGAGGTAACGCCGCATGACGAGGTAACGCCGCATGACGTCATGTTTTTTCGTGCGTGCAGCCGGCTCTATCGAATTATAAGACGTTGTCACTTCAAAACGCGTGCGCAGCTGCGGACAGAGCTAGTAATAAATAAAATAAGAACCTCAAACAATCCTTCTATAACCCGCACTGTGATCAACAGTCCCGTACTCGTGTGCGCGAGGAGAGGCGTGAAGAGAGTTAGCAGGGATGTCACTCCGATGCCTATCGCGAAAACCCTGGAATTGATACAAATTATCTATACTTAATATATGTAAATCACGTGTCACGTTGTTTGTCCGCGATGGACTCCTAAACTACTAAACCGATTTTAAATTAAATTTTCACACCGTGTGCAGTTTGATCCAACTTGAAAGATAGGATAGCTTACATCTTAATTTATAGCTGTTTTGGTCTTGAAATGTTTGTGTAAGTTCAGGGAAGGTTTAAAAGGTGAGAGCGGTACGAAGTTCGCCAGGTCAGCTAGTAATATTATAAAGGGGAAAGATTTGATTGTTTCTTTGTATTGAATAGGCTACGAAACTATTAGACCGATTTGAAAAATTCTTTCATCGTTAGGAAGCTTACTTTTCAGGGAGTGACATAGGCTGTATTTTATCCCGGAATTCCTACCGGAACGGGAACTACGCGGGTGAAACCGCGAGGCGATTGTCTTGTAATATTATGAAGAGGAAAGATTTGATTGTTTGATGTGGCAAATTAATTATACAGGTAAGTTTTAGATTTAATTTAGTTTTAAGTAGTAGTTTGTTAAATTACCGGACTGACATAGTCACCAATGACTCAAAGTCCCATAAATAAATAGGAATAAAAAAATGTAACTATGAGTTTTGATGTTTAAATAAGTTCAGAGTTTACACATTATAAACAAGATTCGTCAAGTGCGAGAGTAACTCGCGTCCCGAGGGTTTCGAACGTTTGTAATAAAAGTAACGGTTAGAGACATCGCTATTTGATGAATACCTACCTAAAATAGTAGGTACCAAACTACATTTTAGATGGATCGCTCTGCATAGGTACCTACTTCGGAAATTAGGTAAATTTTTTGACAACATTCAAAATATTTCAAATGTGTGTACTCTACAGAAATTTCAAAAACTGTTTTGAAATGTACAAACAAATATCTTTCATTTGATTTCTCACATGGCCCTGTAGGTATCTTTTAAAATTTCGACATCTCAATTTGTATGTATGGAAAATGTTGATTTTAATTTTTTACATCTGTACAGGCGCACGAAATGTATAATTATTTTAAATTTCAAGTTGATAGCTGTGGTAGTGGAGGGAAAAAAGGCCAGACAAAACGAGGACGGGACCCCTAATGGGTTTCGAAACCGATCTTCGATCTCGAAACCCTAAAAATGTTTTTGTAAGATTAACCACCGAATACTCAAACGGAACTCATATATAAACACGTCTCAATTTTTGACAGATTTTCATTGAAAACTGTATAAAAATCGGTACTTGAAACATTCTTAAATCTGAGTTGTGTTTGAGTGTTTGGCTCAGCATATAAATGCCTTATTATATTAGGTACTCATGAGAAAGCGTTGATATTCTGCCGAAACCATTTTAGTCACAAGACTCTGTGAGGCTTTCGGTTTGTAAATTTTACATTTTACTCACATACACCTTCTATTGGTACGACATCCTAAGCTGGAATGGCATTGGGTTCCTCGTGATGATAAAACCTACAGCCTCCAAACAAATGCCTGTGATGAACGACCTCGTGATCTTTGCAACCATCAGATTACGTTTGCAAAATTTATTCTTAACAACGGTCACGCATTTTTACATAACAAGATAATGTATTTATAAATCTCAGTGTTACCTAACATTTTATACCGGTAATTTTTTGAACAAATAGCCGTTGGCTTTTTTTATATAATCTAATAATAAATGGTAATGTCACGGTCACGTTTTTGTACAGCAAATAGTTTTTATTATATATTCCATCTCTGAATTTTGTTCAGTACCTGATACCTGATTCTACGGAAATATTTTGGGTCTTCTACCATTGCGGAAGGTTACGATTTGCAAGTCTGTGCCAATACGTCGATCACTATCATTCGGGATCATTATATATAATTATTTTGCGATACTATGGATAACTTGTGGATAACGGGACTGGTCATACTTTTAGTACCTATGTAGTTTACTTATGATAATCTGTTAATATTAAGTATGATTGCTTCTTATGCCTAAGACGTAAAAATAAAAAATAACTATGCTCAGTACTTTTTGACTTTTATTTATTTTTTGACTATTTGACTATTCTTCAGAAGGGAAGACACCACCGAGAGGAATCAGACCAGAGCGGTTGCAGAGCAACATGTCAGATTAGTAGACCTACTGTCGTTGAGAGTTAAAGGAGATAGCTCAACAACATATGGGTGAACGGGAGAAGCTATATCCGTGATAGGTTTCATTACGGATTGATAGGTTACAGCTGTGTGGTGCCTTTTTTTTTATTTTGGTGGCTTTTGTATCACTGCGGCCATGATAGGCCTATTGTGATGTGGTGCCGGCTTAGAATTTGCACCACCCCAACTCTTCCCGCGGGTGTCGTAAGAGGCGACTAAGGGATATCCACCTGGGCTGGGGCGGGCCCCAGCGCCCCCGACAGTACAATTCTACCACCAAACTGCGATCCCCAACCCGCATGCCCAGCGTGGGGATTATGGGCATTACCCCCATGTGATAAAAGCCAATAAGGCGCTTATCAGAGGGAGGCCTGCGTCCAATAGTGGACCAATACAGGCTGTTGAGGTTGAGGTTATATAATATTACGACATTAAACATATTGGAGAAACCATTGGGTGCTATTCATAGGGCTATAATTGAAGTAATGGGGCAAAAGCGTAGTGTCTAAGGCTGGAACAAACCTGTTACCTCCTATTTTAGCAGCCAACCATCCACCAGGCAGCTGGGTCACGATGTACCCGTAGAAGAACGAAGAAAGCACCAGGCCTTTGGTCTGCGAGCTCCAGTCGAATTCTGGCACCTGGAACATTTTTATCACACTAATATAATAAATGCGAAACTTTGGATGTTTGTTACCTCTTCACGCCAAAACTATAAAGCGGATCGGGCTGAAATTTTGCACACAGGTAGTTTTAGGCTGAGCGCAGACTTGAGTCACGACAGTTTTAAGACAGACTTTCCTCACATAGAAAGTCTGCCTTAAAACGGAAACAAAACTGTTTTGTCTTGCATCTTCATACATTTTGTAAAGCAATAGTCTGTCTTAAAACTGTCTTAAAACTGTCGTGACTCAAGTCTGCGCTCAGCCTTAGGTCTGAAATAAAACATAGGCTATAAAATGACTTAACAAAACTAGGCTATTTTTTATCCCATAAACCAGTTCTCATGGGATAGAAATAACCTTAAAACGTTTCCATAGAAACAAAGCGTGCAAAGCTGCAGGCAGAAACTAGAAAATAATATACTGATGAACATATTACACATCATCTAGGCCCAATTTAAGCTACATAAGTTGATTAACTGTATTCTACATAAGTCTGTAGGTAATTTATTTTTGAGATACCTATACAAACCATATTTTGTCGTCTACATATTCCGGAAATCTGTTTGATTCCATTTGCAGCCAGTTTCTTGGTAAATCAAATAATTCGAAGGCAATCGTTATTCCGTCCGAGATTAGGTTAATTTATTGATTTGATGACAACATCAAATCGATCAAATTTGTTTCACCGGTGATTTCCATTTAAGGTAAGCTATGCTTACCTAATCATTAAACACATTCAATTTTTATCGGTAAGCAGTCTTATTAAATAAGCGAAAAATATGTTTGACCCTTTCCTTAGACTTTATAGCTAAGGTCTGGAGAGAAAACATCCTAAGTTGCCTGACCATAATTGACGGTTTGATCATGAAATCTTAGTGGAATATGCTCGCAAGAAGTTAAAAGAAAGAAGTAGAGTAACTAGGTTTATTATCCTACTAATACTGTATAATTGTGCCGTTGTTGTGAAGATGTTTGGCAGACAACGCCAAAAGTACCGAATGAATCGGGCTGAAATTTTCCACGCAAGATCTGGACCTGGAATAACAACATTCCAAAAACCACGTGCGAAGCCGCGAGCAGAAGCTAGTGTAAGAATATTTTCTAGACTCGAAAACCTCGGAGAATCATAACTTTTTGTATCTTTTCGTAAGTGAAAGTAAAGGTGACTGACACCGCCGTGATAAAACTGCCAATGAATACCCCAATTATAATTCGTTAACAGAATCTCTATGTAAATGAAAATCTTATACTCTCGCATTCTGTTTCCGTATTTCAAAGTGAAATTAGTGAACTGTTTAATTTAGGGTTTGATGACCGACGAGTGTTGTGTAAATAGATATTCTATCTCGGTTCCTTCGAAGCCGAAGTTGCCAGGAGAAAATTTCCATATCAAAGTAAGGAGCCTATCAAGAGTCAACAAGACGAATCGGAATACTTTAAATATTGCCAGAGATTAGGAAATGTTACTTCGTATTCTTTTGGACAGTTCGTTTCGTTAAGTAATATTCTTTATCATCATCATTAGCCTATATTAGTATACTGCTGGACATAGGCCTCCCCTAATGAGTGCACTGGTTTTATGCGACACCTAGAGGGCGCAGCAGCAGCAGTTGTGACACGCGCGTAGAACAACAAACAAGGACAAAGAAGGTAAGTACCTAAAATAAAAATAATACAAGACGAAAAGAAAAGAAAACTAATATTATAATTAACCTAATTTAACCAAATAGGTACAAAAAGTACGAACATAATTTTATAAAAAGAATATCGAGACAATTTTATGGTTCTTAATTAATATGACCCTATCATAGACAAAATTGACGCCCAGAACGACTGCCCATTGGAGAAATTTTTTGTGATTGTAAACTAATTTTTAAAAGTTTTTAAATGAATAAATTGATTAAGAATTTCTTATAGGAGGAGGAAAATTGTTCCAGCAATTCGTGGCAGCGTTCCGGAAGCTACCACGAAAGGCAGACGTTCTGTGGCGTGGGCAAGTTAAGTGAGTAGCAAAACGAATGTGTCGGCTCGAGAAGTTAAGAAAAAGTTAAGAGAACTCGAGAAGTTAAGAATGAGCGCCATAGCGCCCTGTCTTTAGCATGCCACATCCAGCATCTGCCTGCACTCTTTCGCAGATCGTCACATCCCACCTTGCCTGAGGGCGTCCTACACTACCTTTGCCGAGACGCAGTCTCCACGTTTACCCCAGCGGTTGTCGGTTCTTCGCGAGATATGGTAATATTCATGTCGTCTTCATTGGGTTTATAACGGGCTGAAATTTTGCATAGATGTAGACCTAGACCTGGAGTAAAATATAGGCTGCTTTTATCACGGAAAAAAGCGTGTGAACCCGAAAGCAACATAATAAATGGTAAAGGTGTTTGGAATTATACATGTCGTAGAAGCCACCTTGCTTCCAAAGGTGGCTGTTGTTTCGGATGGAATTTTTATGGATTTACCTAAGTTACTTAAAAAGTACTTGTAACAATTTATTACATTAGGTTGATATGATGACGTTTCACCAAATATGTAACCAATAATCCTTGAAAATAACTCCATTTTTACGTGCCCATAAAACACATAGAGCCTGAGTGAATTAAGCCTTCGCTGAATAAATTTTATAGTCGCCAAGCCCAGCAACTTAAAGTGCCCGTTGATTTTTATAACGCCATTGTTGTAAATCGTGTTGCAATAGACGTTAAAGGTGGAATGTATAAAGGTAGAACCACATTCTGTAAACTAAAGTGATAAGTTAATATAGCTATAGGCTATTTTACAATAGTTCATCTAAAATTTGAAGATTTTTTTATTTAATACATTAAAAATGCTGGACAATCCACACAGCATCAACTCGATGTTGATGAATGTTTGTATATTAAACTCAAACTCAAATCGTTTATTCGCTTAGAACATGGGTAGCAAATAAATATACAGTTGGTAAGTAAATAGAGAGATATTTTTATTATGCATAGAAAATACCTAGGACACCCGTAACAATTATTTACAGATCGTACAAAAAATTGTCCCAAGGCGGTCATCGAACCCGCAACCTTCTGCGTCGGAGGTGGACCTTCACCCGCTGCTCCACAGACGTCTATTCAAAGATGAATTGAGAGAAGTCGTGAAAATTCCCGTCGATTCTTGGCGATAGCTTCGAAGACATCGGTCATTTTGCGACCACGGTCGTTATAAAGCTATCGAAACGCCCAGAAATTAAAAACCAGAAGATACAAGATAAATACTCGATATACTTTTAATTATGTTATGGCTAATTGGATCGGTTATGCGAGACAAGGACGAGCGAACGTCGCACGGGAAGGGCGAGAAAGGAAGGCGAGAGCTGCGGAATGACTAGCCCGCGCGCAATTTTAGTGGCCGTTATTTATAAATTAGTTTTTTTGCTCTAAAATAGTATTCTTTATTATTTACACGTAGACGAAATTTCATTGCAATATGATAAGTAATTAACAAATGAAACCGCTTTTTCCGTAGAAGTATCTGTGTCAAAATTAAGATTTAGAGGAAACTTTGCGATTTTTTTGTATCGAGTAGTCAATCGTGTTTCGAATCCCATACCTTACTAACAAGAATCCTAAAGTTTTTGATGCTCATCAAAAAATAATAAACAATTCAATGTTTTTTTGCCTTATAACTGATTCCGTACAGTCAAAATGTGGGTTTTGGGACTCACTTCACAAGCACGGAAGGTGAGAATGCAATACGGACGGCTCGCATGGTTGAACATTAGAGGTGGCCACTTCTTCTAGTTATGCTAAGTTACACATACAATACAACTCTGTACTCGGTTTATTATAAGTATAATCGAACGGGTCTTTATCGGGTTTTTATTTACCTATTTTTCCCGACGTTTGAACAGGTTTACCTACACACTGTCGTGGTCATGGGATGACTTCCCATCTATAGGTAAATAAACGCTATAAATACCCGTTAAATAATACTAGAGATTATGTGTTCAGATCGCGTAAGTTTTGAATATATCTAGACTCGGTTCTACAAAACCAAAAACATATTGGTCAAATATTTTACGACCCTGGAACAATTTATAATTGGTTTTGGTATCATCGGAGCAAATCGTAACAGTTCGAAACTATTATGGTTTTATTAGCTTTCATTCATAATTTTGTATATCTGTCGTCCCTTTTCGAACTCGGATTTCTACCTTTTCGATGCGCGTGTGGGACTTTTCCGTTGTTGAAGGATTTTTCGTGTTTTCAATGATTATCTTGGTGTGTTAGCTTATTCTATTCTGCTATTCTTGTGAGTTTTTATAGGTACATCTTTAGATCTCATAGCCTTTGTTCAAATAAAATATCTTGGATTCTAGAACCGGGTAACTATACGAATAGTTTATAGTACAATATCGGATCGAGAACCGTTCTTACTTCATTATCGTCAGCGTTTAAGTGCTCACTATATCCACTGCTGGGCATATAAAGCTCTATGTTTGCTTTTCGACTCGGTTTTGTACTGACTTTAAAACAACAAATACGAAGATTCGGGTAACGGATCGCACAAAACGAATAACCTTACCACCTTGTTGCTTCAGACGCGGCACTAACTGACAACTTTCGTTTCGGATCTCTAAGAAACAAAACATGTCAGTATCATTTTCATAGTAGTCACATAAAAATCCGTCGTCCGCCATTTTCAGCGATTCGCCTTTCATAATACGTTTTCCATTCTAGACCTCCTGACTACTCCCTGATTTTCGAATTTTTCCCATCTGTCTCTCTACAAACGGAAAAAAAGTTCGATCCGTCACCCTTTTTGCAATGCTGGAAGAAACTTTTATTAACTGAAAAAGTTCTATCTGTCTAGGAGTAGGTACTTTATCCGTCTCACTTGTGGGCATAATTGGGTAATGTCAGTTGACAATAGGGCTTGAAAGACAAACACAAGGCTAGGGCCTCTGACTACACGAATCGCGAGACCTCTACATGGTTTCTATGTCTTTCTAGTACTTTCAGCTACGATGATGGAAAGAGAATTCCACTTAGCTTTCTTCCAGTTTTTTCGTGATACTTAACTGTGTTATTGCTTCGTGATATTACTTAACGTCATACTTAACAAGGTTTAACTAACAGAGTGTGTCAATCTGTGAAAGAACAACATTTTCTGATAACTTAGCCTAACTCGCGCTCACTATGCTTTGCTTACGCATTACAATGTAAGATTGTTTTTTTTTTCTTAAATTATATGCCATTCTATAGTAGCCTTACCTACGAAAGCTTATTTAGTGCTTAAAAGCCCATGAATCTTGAGAGCCCCATTATGTTTAGTAGGTACTTAGCGAAACCGCTTAAAATTGAGAAGAAAATAGCTTATTTCGATTGCGTCGGGGACCAGAATACAGCCTTTTTATCGATGAATTTTATGGGCAATAAATATTTTAGCCGTGAAAATTCATATGATTCTGATAACGGCAACGGTAGAGCATAGGATCATGAACACTTATTTGAGCGAAGTATCACCGTAGGAGTGAATCTGCAGTCGTCGAAATATCACCGAAATTTTTCAATCTACCCACGTGATAATAATATTTCTAATAAAGGTACTTTCGTGGAATTAGATGTCTTTTGAAATATCCTTTAAGACTTAGGTACATAATTCGCGAATTTAAATGCGCTCCACTGCCAGGACATCGGCCAAAAATTTACAATACGATTCTTAGTCATGTCACCTCTTTAGTACCGACAAAACTTATTTTATACCTACTTACGGCTAACAAATAAAATGGGCAAAGAAAACGCAAATTTTCAGCAAAATAGGGTACCTACCTTACATGCCAAATTGGCCACGGCAACTTAGAGACGTTGCGTTGGTAGAGCACACTAACGAAGCTTTTTATCTACCATGGTTTAGGGCTCCTACACTGTGTGGGAGCCCGGCTCCCACACATCGCATCGCGGTTTTGTGTGGGAGCCCTTACCCTGGCCGAGAGCGTCCTGTCGGGCTTGGCCGGGCTACGATACATACCGCGAAGACTGTCGTCCGTTTTGTCGTGTAATTGTTTCCCGTTAGCACGAAAAAGATCGAGACAAAACCGTCGACAAATTTTATCGCGGTGCTCATCTTAATCTTGTCCTGTTTTTCAGTTTTACTTGGTGTGCAATAAAGAGTATTTGAATTGTATTGTAGCTGAGTTATCAGCAGTCGTCATTTTAATGAAAAATTATGAGAACTCACCATAGCAATGGTCCCATTCTCCAGCTCAGTCTCCACAGGCTCGGTCATGGCGACCACAGCCACGGACAGGTTCACTCGGAGTGCGTATACGTTGAAGAACCCGAAGAAAGCCAGCAGTGCCACCACCAGCCGTCGTCGCCGCCAGAATCTCCATGTCAGCTGGTGTTCTTTTGATGGTTGTCTGGAAAAGAAAGAAATATAAATTGCAGTCTTCTGCGAAATCTTCAAAAAGTATTCCCTCAAGTCCTATTATGCGCTTCTAGCTTCTTCCCGTGGTTTTTTCATACGCTATTTCCAAATAAATTTCCATTATTTATTATGAGACATCATGCCTTTGTCTCAAGGTGACTAGCAAGCATGAAGAAAGGCCTATGGGCTAGGCCCAGCATTGGGTACTAAACGGCTGATGATAATAAAGTCCTTTGTCCTTCGATACAATAAACATATGTCCTTGCTAAATTGCTTTACAATCCATTCCGCCCTAAAAAGGCAACGGACAGACAGAGTTACTTTCGCATTATCGCAATAAAATAAAGTCCATGCCTACTTTATTTAACGCAGACTAAATATATAGTACTAGTTCTGGTACTTGTATGGATAGAGTTTATCAATTACTGGACGTTGCGGTCGCGGCGGCTTAAGATATCTTATAATCCACGGGCTTTCCGCCCGTGGATTTCGTAAGAGTAAAAAAGGGACCAGAGGAAAACGTGGGAAATCGCATCATGGAACTAAAATGGTGCATGGCAGGACACCTTGCACGGAGACAAGACGACAGATGGAGCAAGGCGCTTACTGAATGGCGTCCAAGAACTGGGTACAGAAGCGTTGGACGTCCAGTGGCAAGATGGGCAGATGATATCTCTAACACCGCAGGGCGAACCTGGATGAGATTTTGGCGCAGCACCGTGTGGAGTGGTACAAAAGTTTGGAGGCCTATACCCAGCAGTGGGTGAAGTCGGGTTGCGGATGATGATGATGATGACCAGAGGAAGGGCAGCAGCTTCTCTATGCCGGGTACAGACCAAGCGAGCGAAGGCTAACGAAGGCTAACGAATGAACGCGAAAGAACCATTGTGAACGTCATTGTGAAAGCAAGCGAGCCCAAACGTGGGCCTTCGAATCAAATCAAATCATTTATTTGCCGAATACATTATTACAGGTACATGTCAGATCTTATGTCTAGAGTGATGTCAAATTTATTCCTCCTTAAATAACAATCATAGTCAAAATATAATAAATTATTCTACTCAAAATTAATAAATTCATTTACACTATAGAAACATTTGTCAAGCAACCACTTATTTAATTTTTGTTTTAATAAATTACCATTGAGTTCTTTAATAGATTCTGGTAACTTTTAAAGATAATGATGCAAATATTATTTACATTTTTCTCAGATCCGCTTATGGCATTTGGCTTGTATAACACATTATTGAATTTTCCTCTTTCTTGTCAAGTGATAATATCCTTACGTTTGGTAAAGTGTTGGGGGTAAGATTTTACAAACATGCATGTCTCTAATGTACATACAAGGTAGAGGCATTCGTTCGCCTTCGGCTGTGCTCCGGCGCGCGACTGTCGCTACATCAAAGAAAAATGGAACGAAGGGGCCGATCGACGAATGCCACTCGTTTGCATTTGCTTGCTCTCGTTCGCTTGGTCTGTGCCCACCATTAGGTGTAAGTGCATATTTTAAAACCTCTACTGCGATGATCAATCCGCCTGCCAATCGTGGTGATTATAGCAAACCCACCCCTTGTTTGAGAGAGGCAGGTTAGGTGCTTATGAGAAGAGTACCTATTGCATTTGCGTGCCATCGTTAAAAGCTTAGTTATCAACGCAATTTGATAACAATTGGGTAACGGTTAGATAAACAATGGCTACTTTGACGTCAGCAGCTTTTGTTTCAAATACCGTAATATAACATAGGTGTTAGCCAGAAAATATAGGTCAATAAAGCGAGTATCAAATCGATTCTGTGACTGTTTATCTTTGTCCATTTGTTTTGACAGCGATGGCGATCGATGGGCCATAGAAATCTATTGTTGCTAACTTTGCACTGGTGACGTATTTCATAAGGTGTTTTATGGGCATCTATTGTTACACATTTATACTTTATTAGGACAAAAAATTACAATCGAAGAATGGAAACAAATTAGAACTAGTATTTACCTACAATTGACTGCAGACTGTTGCAAATAAACTAGATGTAGCTCAACTGATGCATATTATACACTTACAGTCGGTTTCTCGAGTGGATATCTTCATAATCAATTGTCATTTGTTTTTTCAATAGTTTATTGGGTTTACTTTGAGCAGATCACTGATATGTTGACCGTTCTGTCTCAATGAGCATAATTTTTTGTCAATCGAGATTTTGAGTGTCTAAAAAATCTTTGGTATTAGGCATTTTCTTAATCATGAGCAATATAAAAATGCTTTATTTCCTTTAGACCTTACATAACTTTTGGACACGTCACAAAATTCATATTACATAAATAAAAAGTAAAACTAGGAAATAAAGTGATCACTTAGATTTTTTGTTCGCTTTAAGTAAAGAAGCAAATACTTAAGTAATTTTTTTTTTGAACTTATCTAATTTCCAAAAACTGGCTGTTTACCAGGATTTAGCCATGTGGTTAAAACTGATTACGTTCTGATTGGAGGACACCTGGCCTTAAACGCTCCTAATGCCAACTGCAAACGGCTACATTTACTTAGCTCTATGGATTATGCGACTAACCTTGAAGGAACCTTTTATAGAAAGTCGCTATATGTTACTATTACTAACCTACACGCTTTCGCTTTGTGTTGCGTTTCGTTACATTTGAACTTGGCATTGATAAGGTTTTGCGCATTAAACGCGGTACCTAGGTACCAAGGTATTTAGGGAAATTATTTTAAAAAGTAGGTAGTCGATCAAAAAGATATCAATACAAGAAAGGCGCTAGCTTTTGCTGAAGGTCCTATGAAATAAACATTGGTAAGGTATTATAAGATCATTGGGTAAGGTAGGTCTAGCACTGTGGTGCCGTCTTAGAATTTGCATCAAGCCTAAGGCTGAGCGCAGACTTGAGTCACGACAGTTTTAAGACAGACTTTCCTCACATAGAAAGTCTGTCTTAAAACGGAAACAAAACTGTTTTGTCTTGCATCTTCATACATTTTGTAAAGCAATAGTCTGTCTTAAAACTGTCGTGACTCAAGTCTGCGCTCAGCCTAACTCTTCCCGCGGGTGTCGTAAGAGGGATATCCACCAGGGGGTAGGCAGCGGCGTCTCCTGCGCTGTGATCCCCAACCCGCATACCCAGCGTGGGGATAATGAGCCTTACCCCCATATGATAAAAGCCAATACGGTGCTTATCGTGGGAAGGCTTGCGTCCCAGTGTAGGCTGTACTTAAAGATGTAAAGGGTAAGTAGGTCTCGGACGCCCAGTTGCAAGGTGGGTCGACAATATAGTACCTACGCGTCGGGGGGCGTCAATGGAGGCGGTAAGCAGAAAACCATGATGAATGGCACAAACTTCGTGAGGCCTAGCAGTGGATAAAATCTGTCTACGATGATGATGATGAAGGTACGTCTAACAAACTAAAGCTGGCAAGATAAATTCCAACATAACCCAAATAAACAAATTACGATTACGACCCACACGAAGCTCTACAATTATTCCGTTCGTGACTAGCGTTCAAAGTTAAAGCCTGCATTCATTCCAAGGTCATTCTTCCCCTTAAGTTTCTAAAGTATCGCCTATCGCGCCTCGAGTGCTAACATAGTAACTTAAAACGTATCTGTGCCCCCTGAGATTATTGACCTTCTGAGAATCAACGACCTGTCGGCATAGAACCATGAAGTTTAAGACCTGTGTGGAAATCAGATGGGAACCAGTCGCGCATAGCCGATGAAAGTTAGCTTATGTAATGTGGCCCTAATTGTAACACGAAAAGAAGCTATTTTACATTGACTTGTTATGTATAGTATTCGGCATCGATGTAAGTAAACTTATATCTATGGTATTCAGGCTTGTTTTAACCATTTAATAAAAACCTAACCTAAAAAGTAGGCACTCACTGGAAGTTAGAAATATTTGTAGAACGTCAACGTCCGACATTCGAAGCACATTTTTTTTCCAATTTTAGCCACTAAACAATAATGGGAGACTATAAAAGAAATCCACAGGATTTTCTATTTTCGGAAACTCTTTGTAAGCAATCACCTCAGGGGAGCAATTCAAATAGATGCTCCTTTCCATGTCATAAGTCGTTAAACAAATCCTGTGGCGGCATTAATTCGATGGGAGCCAGTGATGTATCCAGGTATGGGGGTTTATCTATTTACAAAGAGGAATTCTTTCACATGCCTATTAGAAGAAAATTTTCTTAAAGGCTTCAAAGCATCCTCGAAGCACTATTGTAAGAGCACGACGCACTATTAGGTATAAGAAACATTTTGGTGAAGAATATGGATAATTGTACAATCACATATAAAAAAACATAATTCCGTAAGACCGTACAAGTAACAAGAGCTGCTAAAGACGACATTTACAGACAGTGCGAAGTTGGAGTCATTAATCCAGGATGGTAGGAACCCTATGGACGGTGCATGGTGAACCATTTTAGGGTATGTTGTAGAAATCTAAAAAATTACAGTTAAAGTCTACTTAAGGCGCTGCCTCCCCTCACTCTAGCGCCGCCACCTATTTTATCTAATTATTACGTTTAGGAAAGGAATTTCCAAAAATTACGTTAGCCAGTTTGTGATAGGTACCTATTATAAACTTATTTTAATGCCTCTGTAATAGTTTTATTATGTATAGTTTAGACAGAGATGCGAAAATAGAGTTTGGTGGCCACCAAGGGCGACTTCGTATCTCTGCCTAAACTATACAAAATTAAACTATTACATAGGCATTAAAAAAAAGCTTATAATAGGTATCACAAACTGGCTAACGTAATTTTTGGAAATTCCTTTCTTAAACGTAATAATTAGATAAAATAGGTGGCGGCGCTAGTGTGAAAGCAGCGCCTTAGAAGCATCATGGAAAAAAATTGGTTGTCTGTAAAGTCGGTTTACTGACGATAGTTGAACGTGACAACGTCTTAAGAAAATACTGATGGAATGGTAGCATTTGATACTCGATCAAAACATGTAAATGTACTCTAGTATAGCAGCTGTCCACGCAGACGCATCGCTCACTCAAGTAGGAGAGAGACGGATGTCGAGCGCTCTCGCTTGCACTTCAAGCCTTACATGGAACGCCTCAGAGCGAGGTAACGCCGCATGACGTCATAGCGAGGTAACGCCGCATGACGTCATGTTTTTTCGTGCGTGCAGCCGGCTCTATCGAATTATAAGACGTTGTCACGTCCATATACAAAAAAATTCGTATACAAAATTAAACTATTACATAGGCATTAAAAAAAAGCTTATAATAGGTATCACAAACTGGCTAACGTAATTTTTGGAAATTCCTTTCTTAAACGTAATAATTAGATAAAATAGGTGGCGGCGCTAGTGTGAAGGCAGCGCCTTAGAAGCATCATGGAAAAAAATTGGTTGTCTGTAAAGTCGGTTTACTGACGATAGTTGAACGTGACAACGTCTTAAGAAAATACTGATGGAATGGTAGCATTTGATACTCGATCAAAACATGTAAATGTACTCTAGTATAGCAGCTGTCCACGCAGACGCATCGCTCACTCAAGTAGGAGAGAGACGGATGTCGAGCGCTCTCGCTTGCACTTCAAGCCTTACATGGAACGCCTCAGAGCGAGGTAACGCCGCATGACGTCATAGCGAGGTAACGCCGCATGACGTCATGTTTTTTCGTGCGTGCAGCCGGCTCTATCGAATTATAAGACGTTGTCACGTCAAAAAATGTTGTAGAAGAGGTAATAATTCTTTAGGAATAGTCGCGAAGAAGATTGAAGCCAAACTCTTCTTCGCAGTCTCGCGCAATGTTATTAAAACTCTTTACAATTGCCAATGCATTTTAAAGTTCTGAATTAAAATTACGTTATATTTGGAGTCCTTCATTGCATCACAGGGTGTTTAAGAGGAGGTAAAGCCGGTATAAGGGGGCTCATCCAACCACTTACTCCCCTCTCTGTAAACTACCCCCCTTGGGTTAATGTCAACCGACCTAATTAGGTTGTGACCCAGTTAGTATTTTAATGTTGTACCAAATCATTTAATTTCGCTGATTTATGAGCACAGTTTGATTTAATAGCTTTGTGCGAGGATTTATTTGTTTAAATTATCGCGTGCGGGATGCTGTGAACTGCGCAAGAACGCAAAATTAAACTATGACAAGTTTGTTTTGGTTGATAGCTTTCGCCCGCAGTTTCGCGCGTGTTTTTCCGGGATATACAGTAGCCAATGTGCTTCGTGATTCTTTAAAAATTTGAATAAGATCCGTTCGGTTGCTAAGGCGTGAAAGGTAACATACGGACAGAGATACCTACACATATAATTACCGTATCATATGGATTTCTATTACAAAAAATTGGAGAACGTTATCACTAACGTCGCAGGATTAACCTGGATGGAATTCGTGCAGGACCGTGTGGAGTGACCTAAGGGTTTGGAGTCCTATAGATACCCAGCAGTGGGTGAAGTCGGGTTGCGTATGATGACAAAGTACAAAAGATATTATATACGAGGTCAAAGGTTTACGATTTCGCGAAAATGTTCCGTAACTAAATCCCTTTGAGGTCCAGGCGACGTTATTGCTTCGGAATCGGAAACTTGAATCTCTCAGTAAGCGATATTCTGTACATTCATTGACCACATTTCCGACCACACACCGGATCAGATTTAATTATATCAATCGAGAAACTGGTTTGGGTAGTGTAACGACCCGTTTTTCAAATTCATATGGCGGTACTTCAAAATAATAATAAGTAAATAATGCTGGACAATTCACACAGCATCATCTAGCCCCAAGCTAAGCACAGCTTGTGTTATGGGGTATACTAGATGACTGATATACTTATTACAATACATTACATAGATAGATATTTTTTACTATACATAGAAAATACCCAGAACACCCGAATAAGAATAAGAAAGAATGAATAAGAACAAGGTTCCAAATAACAAGTTTAACAAACTTACTTAGCTAGATAGAAGAACG
Organism: Eupithecia subfuscata; assembly: GCA_963564075.1. NCBI lineage: Eukaryota > Metazoa > Arthropoda > Insecta > Lepidoptera > Geometridae > Eupithecia > Eupithecia subfuscata. The sequence continues at coordinate 9,397,437 of OY751103.1, read as the reverse complement.
AATTGAGAACCTAACTGTCACTAGAGAAACTTATGGCCATGAGAACAGTATAACATATACCTATTATAGTTCGGTAACAGCAGCCTTATTGTCTAACTTGAAACCAATTACCAGTGAACTTCAAGTCGATTACCAGTTGTCAGTACAATACGGAAGTGACAATCGAAGACCAGCCTAGGTTTCAAATGTCAAAAATATAGACGATGCCGATTACCAGTTCACTTAGACAATAAGGCTGGCTGTATATAAAATTGAATGCGTTGAAAATTGGAGGGCACGTATAAATACTCGAAATGCGAAAGGACAAACCTGACCGAAGGCAGGTTATTATTTTAAGACGTGTAATGGTTCGTAATACAATTCCAATTATTGTCATGCGAAAGCTATTATGCTCTTATTCTCATTAAGTACCGACAAATGGCAAATACGACAGAGCAGTGTCTCGTTTTCCGAGGCAAATAATTTTATTATTTGAGTTCAACATGCGGGTTTCATTCGCTATTCTGCAAATAACGTTTACTGAAGAATCAAGAATCAAAACCTCTTTATTTCCTTAAATTAAAAAAGACATGGAAATAAGGTGACTTTAAATTTATTAATTAAATTATACATTAGTAAAGGCAAAATAGTTCATCTTTAGTAGAAAGGCACGAAACCTGCCAGTTTTCCATTGCAACACCCTAAATGGGTACATACTGTGAACTTAACTTAAACTCGCCTAATCACTAAGACCTGATTGTATGAATGCAATAAATAAAACACTGAATACTGAATACATTTTTGATTTCCGTCTTAGCAAAGTAGCATTGCCAGTGACTTTAATCCAAGTCCAAGTAACAAAATTTAGCTAGCCTAAATTGGGTGACGAAGGCAAATCTAAATCGTCTTAGCAAAAGAACCTGTTTAACATAATTTGTCAGGACGAAGCGCGGTCTTGTCGTAATGGACATTTATTGCCAATAAAGAGGCCTATAAATGAATCCGCTGAAGCAATATCGTTATTCTCGGAATTTTAGATGCCAGTCTTTTGGCTGACCAAAAGCTGTAATGCCGGTGATATTTTCAGTAAAGCCAGCATAAGTAGATAGAGTTAAAAGTCCAAATCCAATCTAAGATGTTTCAAATAAGCCTGAACTTTTGTAAGCTCTCAGAGTGATCACCCGAGTGAAAAGTTGGTTTTCTAGAAAGTCAGGGCTAACTTGAGAGCAAAAATAAGTCAATGACCTGACAAAAGTTGAACAAGTTTCAGGGTGTGCAACATTATCACTAAAGGATCCATAATAATAAACATGTTAATTTACGAATGAGGTTTTACGAATGCTTAGACCTTCGAGAAGTAATCTAGTGAAACACTCCTAAGAGCGTTCCCCCATTAGTAACACAAACACTAGAAATTCCGCTCCCTAAGTTGCTTTTATAGACCTTTTGTCTTTATAACAGAACTTTATAGAGGTTTTTCCTTATAAGCTTAAGGGTTTTATGAACATGGAGATCGAGCTACTCAAATGATTTCATACTATCGTAAGAATTTCGACCTTCTTTGAAACTATTTTTATGTCTCGCTACGCTGCCCCGGCCCTGCTTTTCTGACAAGCCAGGCAAGACCTTTAACAATACAAATACAATCATCGCAAAAAATAAGACAAGGCACATTAACTTAATTTCCAAGAACCAATGATTGTAGAGAAGATGAAGCGATCCATGGTTTATTTTTAGAAAATGAAGAAAATACCGCATCCTGGTCCAACTGAAGAACATTTTGATCAGCTGAAGGCTAGAGTAAACACAGTAAATTAATGGCCCCGTGGTCTTATTAGTCGGTCTGATGAGAAAGTAATTGGCGTGATTCCTATGAGTTGCTCCACGCTCCGCTTCAATTATTTTGCAATAAGTACCTCTTTGATTAGTAGTTATCATATGAGGCGGGTTCTATTTTCTAGTTAGTTAAACTGCACGATAGATTACTTTTTGCCGATCGAAACATTGTGACACAAAACTCATGTGCTGCCTCGTTCCAATCTAAACATTTTATATCATCAGTAACAGCACTGAACCACCACCAGCTGTTGTGCCTACGGCAGACCATAAGTCTACTAAAGAGAACTGGTGATTTTTACCATAAAAACGTAGTTTGACGAATTCATTACGGATGTAAAAATGTAGAACCGCACGCACCCTGAAGAAGTCCCTAGTTAAGGTATGAAACGTTGGTGTTCTTCCAACACAAATAAGGTTCGTAGTTAACCCGCTTACATCAGTAATGGAGAACTGGTGAAGATAGTAAACGAAATTTACAGAGCGAATATCTTAGTTTGTCATTGTGGAGCATTCCAAAAATCTCCTTTGATAGTCAAATTAATGGTGTTATTTGCTCAAGGTTTAACTTTAAACAATCTAGGACCCTAGGATCATTCATTCGAGAATAAGCTTGTGGTACGAAAAATTTGGTGCGAAACAGCGCTACACCTATTTAAGGCGACATACTGAATGCCTTACCAAATGAAAATGCGAGTCATTTACCTGCATTTTCCTTAACTTCGGGTCAAGTCTAACAAGTCACTGATTTTCGCAATAGTGTAAGCAAGAATGGAATAATCCCAATCAAAGTCATTCAATAGCGCCTTGCTCTGTCTAGGTTCTACACAGAAGGAGGAATTCGGAGTGGTTTGTCCATAGAGCGAAAGGCTCTGAGTAGAAAAACGTTCCCAACGCGATTCGTCATGGGAGCAAAACGTCTCCAATTGAAAATATACTGTCTTTACAAAGATAGATAGATAAGTAATGGACAACTCAACTTGATGCACTTAGGAAAGGAGTGAAACGGCAGGAAAAAAATGGGAATTTCGTGTATCATATAATAATAGGAAGATAAATAAATATAAATAGTGCTGGACAATCCACACAGCATCATTTAGCCCCAAAATAAGCATCAGAGGTTGTGTTATGTTATGACTGATATACTACTTTTATAAAGCCGAAAGTTTGTGAAATGTGAAATTTTTGAAACCTCGGATCTATAAAACTACTAAACAGATCAAGATGAAATTTGGCGTTCATTTAGAACATGGCCTAACTTAGATAATTGGCTACTTAATATACCGAAAATACGCGTATGAAGCCGCATGCAGAAGCTAGTACTTCATACAATACATTACATAGATAGATACTTTTTAATATACATAGAAAGTACCCAGAATATGTGTCTTCTAAACCTCCGTGATACATCGTCCGCCAAATCGTCACTTTCCATCAGATGAGATTGTGGTCAAACGATCATCTATACTAATATTATAAAGAGGAAAGATTTGTTTGTTTGTATTGAATAGGCTCCGAAACTACTTAACCGATTTGAAAAATTGTTTCACCATTAGAAGCCCACATTATTCCTGATGAACATAGGCTACTTTTTAACTCGGGAAAATGTTTCGTTCCTAGGGGAAAACTGGTAACAGGACAACGGGTAGTAAGAATGCAGCTAGTTGACTATTAAAATAAAAATATTTACCTCTCTGTGTAACGTAACATAGGAACGTAACATCCTATGTTTTACATTGACAGAGAGGCTGACAAACATCCTAATGTCCCGAAGTTAGAACATAAACACCTAATTATAATTTTAAATTTTTAAACGCGTACTTGTGTGGCCTTCGCATTTCCTGCTTTTGCAGACACAAGAGCGTAATAATACCTACCTATTACAACTTAAACACTAACTATCAGATAAACTGTTGCAGCCAACATGCCAACGCATAGTTGTAGTAGGTAAGCACTTAATTACCTATTAGATATTCTACTCTGCCTCGTTGGTCTAGCGGCCTGCTTGTTCAACCGCCGATTATGAAGAGGGTTCGAATCCTGGGTCGGGCCAATAGTTGTTATTGGGGTTTTTCGAGCAAGGAAAATTAACAGTAGCAGCCCGGAGTCAGGAAGTTGGCGGTGTTACACCCCCGTATATCGGAAAGCACGTTAAGCCGTTGGTCATGACCGCGCCTGCGCCTGACCTCCCCCCGGTCGTGTCGGTCTGTCGTCCCTTCGGATTATAAGAGTGAGGGACTAGAGATTGCACCTGTGTTTGCGCACACATTTGTGCATTATTATATTTATTATGCTAACTATTAGCCCGTACTACGAATATCAAAGTTTCCGATTCGTTTTCGTACAAATGCTACCTTATGCAGTACAGCTGTGTCTGAGGAGTAGGTTTTGCATATCGACTTACGAATCGGGAACTTCGGTTTTCGTTTTCCCAGCAGGCCCCTAATACCTCAACTTCTTTCTACGAAAGCTTCAAAAGGTGCTAATTATCTCTCGTTGTCCGTTGTTGTTTTTTTTTTATAAAACTTGGTAAGTATTATTATTATAGTATATTAATATTAGTATATTTTATATTATGTATTATATGTATGTATTGTATATTTACGTAATACGCCACCGTCTTTACATGTACAACTGCTTCGTGTCCATCCCAAGGTTGTCTGGAAGAGATCGCTCTTAGCGATAAGGCCGCCCATTGTACAACTCTGTATCTCTCTTTTCCTGTATTTTTATTTTTGTACTTTCTTGGTGTGCAATATACTCGGTTGTAGTATTGTATTGTATTGTTGTCCCTACTCGGGAATGACTGGAATTTTCTGTAGAGCTAATGGCTCGAAAATCTGCAGGGGTATTTGGAGCTTTTGACGAAACAAAACCTTTCCGATATCGAATCCGACGACCTTTTCGCCGAATTAAAATACCCCTGCAGATTGATAAAAAAGGATTTCCAAAATAACCGCAATCTTTGTCACATTGTTAGTGATATTCCACCACTCTCACACAACATTAATATGATCAAAAAGATATGCTCCAATTGTTCTGTGTCGTAGAAAGTTAATCTGAAAGCAAAAATAACTGACGCGCTCTAACTTGAGAAGCTAAGGAAAATAATAACAATGCAGGTAGAGATAAATCATGCCAAAAATGCACGCCCCTTTTACTATAAAAAATATCGTAGTTTGACGATTTCATTACGGATGTAAGTTGGGTACTCTTCCAACACAAATAAGGTTCGTAGTTAACCCGCTCACATCCTTATTGAATGCACGCCCCCTCCACAAAACGTGTAGGTACATACACTCGGCGTGCATTTTTAGAATGGTTTATCTCTAAGTAGGTATGTGATGGTATATAAGCGCACTATACATAAAATAATGCAACTTGTATAGAAGCTGTAACTAAGGAAAATAATAACAAATGCAGGTAAGTATGTGATGGATGATATATAAGCGCACTATGCATAAAATAATGCAACTTGTTTAAAACTGGTATAATATGTATAACCATGAATTTATTATTTATTCAGCATTATTTATTTATTTACAACACTCTTTTTAAAATAATTCTGGCCCCAACCTTAGCAGAGCTTGTGTTATGGGTACTATAACGGATATACTTTTTAGTTAACACCCAGAACAGTTTGAACCAATATCTGCAGATCGTACAAACATTTGTACCGAGGCGGGAATTGAACCCGTAACCTCCAGTGTCGCAGGCGGACCTACGCCCGCTGCGCCACAGGTCGATATCTTGTCTTGAGGAAAGTAAACAAAAAGAAAATGAACACAATAAGTTATTAGGGTAAGTATTAGATAGAGAAGAAATACAATCAGGAAAACGAACAAAAGACCAAAACAAAGACAAGCTGATATCAGAACTACATACAACACGTGGTACAACAAAGGAAATCTATACGGAACATTCCGTAATTTTTTAAACACGAGAATGGCCTACTATCTCTGAGTAAATGACTGTTTGTCTATAGCTATAGGTATTTTAGATGTGTCATACAGAATTTCAATTTATACAGGAAGAGATGCGGAATCTATTTCCTGAGCCGAATGAAGCGTACGTCTTGGAAAAAATTAATACATCCATAGATTTACCATACAATACTGTATGTAGTATAAATTTTTTAAGACCTAAATATTTGGCATAGCAGTGTGTCACTGCCAAATTTAGTTTTTTTGCGCGACTCTACATACTCACTATTTGCTTAAAAAGGGCACTTTTAAGTTATTTCTGGTATTTGTTGCGTATGCTTTTGATTTTATTTCCAAAGGTCGGGAAATACAAGCGAACTATAACGACAACTCATAGAGCCGACAACTATACTTAAAGCATGATAAATTAGACTATGTTAAATCGCGTAAGTTTGAAAGATTCTATGAGCAGAGCACTTAAGTTAAGATTATGGAAGCTCGTTGTAGATCCAGGTCAAAGTGATTGAGGAGTTCCCATAAAACTTTTGGACGGGTCATAACTCTAAGTGCAGCAGTCAAATGTAGCATGTAATTTATTCCTATGACGTCTATGGTGTAACCATAGAATAAACTGACAACACGGTTTTGGAGAGGGCAAACTTAGCTAGGTATATGTATAGGGTGTCTCAATTAGAGTGCACGATTTAAAATTGACGCCATTTTTTTCTTCGCAGGTTGGAGCTCTGAAATTTGTCAGCTGGAATTAACGATGGTTCCGGTTATTAAAAATGGAGCGCTACACAATTGAACAACGCGTAATCATTGTGAAAAGCCATTTAAATAAGATAAGATATAAAATTTTCGATTGGTCAGTGGTCGACTTGGTTGGGTAGATTTTCGCATTCCCGTACAGAGAAGAAAGTTGCGGGTTCAAGCCCCGACAGGAGAACGAGTACGAGTACCTGGGTAAGGATCGATAAACACCGATTTTGTTTATGGTGTCAATAAAATTTGGTAAGACCGGTTTGTTCATGTTGAATTTGGACCAAATCGACCAAATTGGTGCTTATTGTTCATGTTGAATTTTGACCGAATCGACAAAATCGGTGCTTATTATATTTATTAATAATCGGAATGATCGTTAATTCCAGCTGTCAAATTTCGGAGTTCCAACTTGCAAAGAAAAAAATGGCGTCAAATTTAAATCGTGCACTCTTATTGAGACACCCTTTATAAGAATCTGCATAGTTATTTTGGTAGGTGCCTCGCATCGACTTAATAATACTTACATTCCGGTTTTAAATTCATGACGCTTCTTAATTACTGTCCAAGAACCGGACAATTACTAATATGGGCATAGGAAGGAATTAAAATCCATAGTACAGTACCGTTTAACGACAAAATACCGATATGGCTCAGCAGACTGCAGTCAGCAGTGACCACATACAAAATCTCGTGTTTATAATACACATCGAAAACACCTAACAACGTTAGAGGAAGGTTGACTCTATTATGTTTTGGTTTTTGGGTTTTTCCTGTACCATGTTATCGGTGCGGTGAGAACGAACTCACAAAGTAAATAGATCTAAAAGCCAAAAAAGGTCTCAAAGCAGACAAAGCGAAATAACATTATTATGAGTGTAAATAAAACTTTTTAAACTTTCGCGGTCTGTTAACATTTTATAGATAGAGCATAGAGGAAATAAAAAACACAAGGTACCTACGCGATAAATAATCGTTAAAATGAGTATAAAGAATCTAACACTTTATAGAGAACAAACAGCCCGGTAAAAAAACTTTGGTAAAGTAAACTTTGGTCGCGTGGGGTGTCAGACACCCCAAGGCATGTGTCCAGGTAATTTTTAAATTGAATTTAGCACGCTGTTCTTTCAGGTAGCTTCCTAAACGTTTGTAAAGTTCACAATTCAGTCGCAAGAGGTGCTTGGTTTTGGACGATTAAGCTTAGAGAACGTGTTTATTTCGTAGCTTTTCTAATTCTTAAACCGGGGCATAAAGCAAGTACTTACGTAAGTTTTTAGACGGGAGTAACTAAGGGTTATTAATAGTAATATTGATATTGAAATCAAGCTTCATGTAAGGACAAGAGAGAATGACTTTTCATCGTTTGATGGTGAAAGCTCCACAGTTTCTAAAAACAACAAGCATTTTTGTCAAGTTCATCGATAAGTAATCTAGATGCAAATGTGTCTGTAGCAGGGTTGCCAGACCGTCCCGATTTTTAAATCAAAATTAAATGTCCCGCGCGGGACAGGCTCAGTCCCGCTTTTCGGGGATAACTCGATAACTGTTTTTTTTTTTATTCAGAAGACGAATAAGACTCGTCTTTATAACGATAGGGTAAATCTGATTTAAAACATAATATTTTTATTATTTATAATACATTTTCTATGGCTATTTTTGCTATCTATTGTCACGTAAACGTACCTAACTCGAATTCAAATAAAAAAAAAATTTATTTAAACCTTATGATTATATTTTTTTACTATGTCCCGTTTCCGACGAAAGAATCAAGCTTTTTTCACTCAAATAAGTTCTCAAATCGAGACTTGGCAAAAAAAAAAAAAAAAATTGGCTACGCTGCTGTAAAGTCATTCAGTTCAGTTCATTAGTCGACTTTACAGCAGCGTAGCCAATTTTTTTTTTGTTTGACAAGTCGCTTTTCTCCCAATAGTATTGGGAGAAAAGCGTGGTTGAGCTGCCCCCTTGAATAAAATAGGAAATATAGTAATAGTTTCATTCAGACGAGCATGATTACGAGAAACCTCACAGTTTTTACTAGAACAATCGTCGCCTTTAATTGCTTGTTTATTATTAGGGTTCCGTACTCTAAGGGTAAAATCAGGACCCTATTACTAAGTCTGCTGTCTATCTGTCTGTCCGTTCGCCTCTCAGCGGACTGTATCTCATGAACCATAAAAGTTAGACAATTGAAATTTTCGCAGAGTGTGTATTTCTTTTGTCGCCATAAAACAAAAAATAAAAAGAAAATAAATATTAATTAATTCCGATACAATAAAACGTGATTTTTTTGGCTAGCTATGCTCTACGTTTGTCAAGGCTGTACCTATCATTATATGGTAATAGATGGACAGTTTAAATTTTGGCAGTGTGTATTACTATTGAAGCTATAACATAAAGTAATAACAAAAAGACAAAATAAAAATTTTAAAACACCTGCCAACGTTTATTGGCTGAACAGATTTTCATGAAACATGGCTAAGAACACTCGGTATAAAATTATCTATGACAAAAAAAAAACTAAGAAAAAATCGGTTCATCCGTTTGGGAGTTACGATACCACAGACAGATACACAGAACAGACAGACACGTCATATAACACCCCTCTTTATGCGTGGGGGGTTAAAAAAATAGGAGAGCAACGTCCATACCACATTGAGTACCGATCACCAAAATTAAGCAACGTCGTGGGCGGTCAGTTGAATGGGTGACCGCTTTTTGCTTTTTTCGATCTTTAAAAAAAAAAATCGGTATTTGACGGAGTTCCGTCATCGGCTTGTAATTCGACTCGCACTTGGCCGGTTTATTTTTTGCTTCTTTTAATAACATCAATTAGGTACAAGTCTAGCAAATGGGTGTACGTTTGACATCACTATACCTATGACCTGTACCCAGGTACCTAACGATAGGTCACACATGTCGACGTGGAGCGTTCTGTCACAGTTTATTGCCTTTGCATGGCAGCTTTTGTCCAACTACAAAGTGTGTTTATACTTAATGCATTTCTAAAGACCAAAGGAGTATTTTGAAGATAAGGTAAGTGAGGCTGGTTTCGTCTGTTGCTCTACGTTAGTTTTGATTGTTAGATATCGGTATTCTCTGACTCTACATTGGTAGTCCCACATTTTGTAGGCAAGTTCTAAATGTTCTTTGAATTACAAAGGTGAATAATAATCATGCTGACTCAAATAGTAAAAGGTTATTAATAATAACCTTATAGTAAGAGGTTATTAATAATAACCTTTTACTATTTGTATTATTTAATTTGCCATAATAAATAGAATTGGTAGAGTACCAACCTAACTGTGAACTTACCAGTTTTGAAATACCTCTTATCTGGGCTCGGTCATTTAGTTAGTATTTACCTAATATAATCATATCTCAGTAAAGCAAGAAAGCAATCAGACCCAAGCAACAACTATGAAATTGAGTCGCCCATGCCATGCCGGTCGTTCCACTTATCGAGCCGGTAAAAGCAACTCGCCAAGGGAAACTAAACCCAATCTTCACGGGATACAGGTTATCAGAACAACGTAGGTACCTAGGTATTCGTAAAACCTCTAAATGGCATATCCGCCGACATTCTAACAATTGTTTTGCAACAAACCTGTGCGTGGTATTGTAAAACATCGCCGCTTGTCTTTTCAGGTCCTCGCTCACAGAGTTTTCTTCGTTCATTTTCACTGCACTTTAATTTTCACTATTAATGTTTATCACAGCATGGGGGATTTAAAACTGTATCTGGGAAGGTTTAGGGTGCAGAATGGGTCAAAGGTTAGTGAGGCCGGCGAGTCGTTCGACGCCCGCGCCTCTCTCTCGGTACTGACTGGTTAGTTGAGCGCCCACTCACGCGGTCTGCACCCCCCACTTGTATTGTCGCGGAGTTCCATTGTTCGAGGTAGTGCGGGTCATTGCATACCTATGTTATGTACGGGTAATAAATCACAGAAATATAGAGATATTTATTTCTGTGGTGATGGCATAGAGTTATTAGAAGGCTAGACTTGACAGTTGAAGTGCGGGCTTAGCTCTTCCGAGACCTACTGAAAAAAAAATTGACGATAGGTACCTACTTATTAAGTACAAATCATGCTACTTTTAAAAATCTTTGGGAAGTTTTGACTTTTGGACATTAACTACGCCAAAAACGTTGAATGGACCGGAACAAAGTTTTGCATTAATGTAGTTATAAAACCTACCTTTAATAACATAGGAGTAAGCTTTTATTTGGCTTTTTATGCCGGATTATTCACGTGCGAAGCTGCGGGCAGAAGCTATTAGGCTCATACCTAAAACATTTAACTTGTATAAGGCGCTAATCAACCAATAGCTAGATATTAACTCTTTTCTGTAAAAATGACGTCCGATTTACCGCCGCATTTTTTCTCGTGCCTGCGTTGTTTATGGAAACAAACAGTTATCGCACAATCAACTGGATAGGTAGTTTGTTGGCACTGATAAGTATGCTGTCTTAAGTTAGCTTATTTAGAACCTTTGTGTGTTTGCTAATTGATTCAACTGTTACTTTGTTTGAGTGACATAGAAAGAAAATGAAGGCTGTTTATTCATGACTAGACGATCGCCTCGCGGTTTCACCCGCGTAGTTCCCGTTCCCGTGGGAATTCCGGGATAAAATATAGCCTTTGTCACTCCCTGAAAAGTAAGCTTCCTAACGGTGAAAGAATTTTTCAAATCGGTCCAGTAGTTTCGGAGCCTATTCAAAACAAACAAACAAACAATCTTACCTCTTTATAATATTAGTATAGATATACACGGTAGTTATATGATAAACTGATTCTTATCCCTAAGGCGCTACTCCGACTGTTAAACGAAGGAATTTCAATAAACGATAGGCCAGTTTGAGAATCCTATCATTAGCTTTTTTTTAAAATATAAGTACATTAATTTTGTGTAGCCTAGTTGTGGGCACAGCGAGTTTATGTTTATTTCTGGTATTAAAATTAAAATTGCCGTAAAAGTGTTAAGTTCTAGACACCACAGTTATCTTAGAACTATTTAATTAATGATGTTCATCACAACATTCATCCTTCGTGGATGTAAACACCATTGATGATGATGATGATGATTAAATTAATTTTTTTTTTATCAGTTTTCTATTCTGCTATATGTAACTATTTTTCCAGCAGGTCAATTTGTGCATCAAGAGTTAAAGAAAAATCACTGCTAGCGCTATGTAATCATGCTATGTTCCATTCTAAGTCAATAAAATGAAAAATGATATCCATGGGGATAAGTAATAGAGTGCTTTCTTTCCAAATATAAGTTAAGACCTACTGGTACTGTTTTAGGACTATGAAACTAATGACAATGGCTAGGCCAGTCCATATACAAGCCGATGAATTAAAGATAGAAAAGGATGATACTTACTGACATAACTATTTAGTATTGGTGGAGTGGTGACTGAATGGTGTTCCTAATTTACCAATAATTTGTGATTAGAATTAGGTGCCTTGTATTTATTTAGGCAAAACTGTTTTACTTTACAATTTGTGTTTTATTATAGTACCTACAGGCTTTTGCCCTACTGTGGAATGATGCAGACTGATAAATAATCTATAAATATACATAAAAATTAATCCCTATTTCCCTTGGTCATGGCATCACGCATAAGCGACTGGAGCAATTTCGCTAATTCTTTTTAAGTGCTTTATATTGTCAGGAGAAGGTTCATAAGAAAGAAAAATTATGAAAGTTGGAAATATAAATTTCCATGCGGGTGAAGCAGCGGGGCGCAGCTAGTATTATTATAAACAGATAGGTAGGTAGGTACTTGTTCTTTACTGATGAATCCATCTAGTACCCATAACACCAGCTCAGCTTAGCTCGGGGCTAGATGATGCTGTGTGGATTGTCCAGAATTTTTTTTGTCTACATATTCTTCTCTCCTCCATTTTTTAACATCTAACTTGAGCCTATTAATCTTATATATAAAAATGAAACCCGTTTCGCGTTGTCACGGCATCACGCGTGAACGGCTGGACCGATTTCGCTGATTCTTTCTTTGTTGTGTTTGTTATTGTCAGGAGAAGGTTCTTATGAAAGAAAAAATTAAGAAAGTTGGAAACATTAATTTCCACGGGGGCGAAGCCGCGGGGCGCAGCTAGTAATTAATAAAAAAGACTAATTTATTCTAATAGTATGAGTTTGTAACCTTATTTATCTAATCTTATTTGTTATTTTATTGACTGTATAATTATGAATGAAATTTTGTGTACTTACCTATTTGTAATATGGATTATTTAACTATCTAAAATAAATAAATACAATATGATTACTCTGCGCATGGACAGTTATTACTTAAATCTATAGTAGTTTGAGTTTCTGTTTGTGATTTGTGTTTGTGACCCTGCTGTTAGGTACCTTCTTGTTTTCTGTTATCGTAACCAATCAGTTTCTCTTGTTTTTATTCACAAAGGGCTTTGTTGGCACAAACTATCTTGGATTCTAGGACCGAGTAGGTATACCTGAACTGAACACTAAAGTACCTACCTAAACAAGTAACAACAAAAGCACCAGGAAAAAAGATCTTTCTGTAGTTGTCATAGTAAGACGGTACCTCACCTCCCCTCAACAGTCTATATTGGTCCACTGCTGGACGCAGCCCTGCCCTGATAAGCGCTTTATTGGCTTTTACCTCATGGGGGTAATGCCCATAATCCCCACGATGTGCATGCAGGTTGGGGATCGTAGTTCGGTACGGTGGATATCCTTTAGTCGCCTCTTACGACACCCGAGGGAAGAGTTTGGGGTGGTGCAAATTCTAAGGCACCACTCAGCACAGTAAGTACTTAGGAACCCAGAAAGATATGGTTACCTGCTGTGGCAGATACTGTACCTACTGTAGATGGACAAATAAAATGTAGGTACTCTATTGTTTGCTAGGTAGGTACTATACTTGGATCTTGGTAACCATAGACTTCATGAAAAAAGCACTTACTTGTTTTCTGAAAGCAGTGGAGTGTAGCTGTATTTGTATCCAGGTTTTGTAAGAACCATAATAACTTTATCACTTTTAAGTAAGTTATTCGTTTTGTAGTCCGATTAGAAACAATTAAGTAAACAAACAGAATACAAAACAACAAACGGAAAGCAAATTATTTTGTAAACAACAGTGGGCATGGGCAATGTGGGCATGGACACAGCTGATTGTCAGTATCTGACGTAGAGTGAAGTGACTTTGACATTTTCGAAAGCTTTGGCAGTGACTGTATAGGCTGTCCGGTTCCTATTAGCACGCATTTGCCGGCGATAAAAGTTCGGCTTTTTCGATTTGAAGCAATTCTTTTCCCGCGTTTTTACTTTTTCCAAGCTCTTTTTTTATTAGCTTGCCTTGATATTATTTAGGTATTTTAAATAGGAATAAATAATCGTCGTTAGGTTTTTACTTATATCAATGTCGTTAGGTATGTACAATGTATGTATGAGACAATTTTGTAACTGAATAGGTATGAGACCAGTAGGTACTTAACTGTCTGTTATCCTCAACCAATATCTTATTTTATTAGCTTTTGTCCTCAACCTATTGAGCTGAAATTTGGCATACGAGTCGTGCCCAGCTCGTATGATACGACGGATGTAACCCCGTCGAGTTAGGGTTCGTTGGAATTGTCTTCCCAAGCACTTTGGAAATTTTGAATAAAAACTTATTTTTTTTTAAATAATACCTAGGTAAGTACCTAAGCAATTGTTATTAAGGTTTTAATTTTATATCAGCCATGTTTGTGTCCGTTCTATTCCAATAAGTAGGTAGGTACAGTATTCCAACAATGATCAAAGTAATTTCCAACCACCTAGGTACCTATAGGTATCATCATCATCAGCCTATAATAGTCCACTGCTGGACATAGGCCTTCCCTAATGAGTGCCATAGCGCTCTGTCTTCGGCTTGCCGCATCCCATCCAGCATCTGCCACTTCAGTTTCCTAATTCTTTGAGCTATGTCGATAACTTTGGTTCTCTGTCGGAGTTTATTGTACATATTCGTTACGAATTTTATCCTTCAGAGAGACTCCGAGCATAGATCTTTCCATAGCTCGCTGAGCAACTTTGAACTGGTGGACCAGCCTTACCGTGAGGTTCCACGTCTCGGCTCCTTAAGTCATGACGGGTAGGACGCACTGATTGAAAACTTTAGTTTTCAAGCATTGCGATAAGGATGATGATTGCGAGAAGACTCGACATAGTTTCCCAAACGCTGCCCAGCCTAGCTGGATCCTACTCTTGTGTAAACCATAATAGGACCAATTAAATGTTAAAATTGGTTTTATTTAACTGATAAGTAATAATAAGTACTGATACTTCTAGCCGAACACAATTTCGCCTTGAGGTTATTCGACATTATTTTGATGATTGCTATTTATTTTGGTAAGGCAAATCGCATGATCATAACTGTGAATGTTCTATAATTTTTTTAGAGAGTAGGTAGGGACTTACCTAGAGTTCTTTCACAAAAAAACTGTTTGCAAACTAACCCGCGCGCATCCCATTCATAACATAGTAGAATGAGCTCGACTCTACTTTCGTACATAGATAGGTACTAGTAACCATGAGATTTGGTTGAACCACTGACCTAATTTTTCCGACTTAACTCTCCCGACGGCTGTTTCTTTTGGGATTCTACCAAACCGCAGCTGAGCAGGGTAGTATTGTTGAAAAAACTTGTGGATCAAGTTAGATGACAATCAGAGGCTCTTGTTCGCTATGCCAGCCTCTAGGGACGAATGGGATGAATCCCCCTCATCTACCATGCTCACACATACCATTAGCTACGACCGACCATGTCCCAACGTTCCCCTAATTCTACTACTTTGTCCCTTCGGATTACTGTCCCATGTAATTGCGGGGTCATCTATCTCCCACCCATTCAGTGTGATGTGATGTGACCAGAGATGTCATCCATCGATTTATCTTAGCGGGTCATCAATCTCTAGTTTTCCTCAACATGAGTAACGCGCAAATTTGTATGTTGGAGGTTTCTAAGGGATGTACCTAGCATGTAGGTAATTCCTGCTTATCTTTATTTTATAACCTATAAAACTAGGCTATTCTTTTTATGGCTTGTTTTGTTTTGTGGCTTGGCTAGGATTGATAGTATATGTAGGAATCTCAACTTCTCAAGCCTCCCGCCCATACCTACCTACCTACCTACCTAAGTAAGGAGGTACCTAGGTAAAAGCGTACTTAAGTAGATAGTTAGGTAGATAAAGTAGGCCGAGTGATTCATACCTAGCTTCAGTTCTTTTGATAAGCTCTGAATTCGGTTTAAATAAAATATCAAGAATAAAGGATTTCGAGACATCATCGTGAGATCTTATTTTAGTATGGGATTTACGATAATCCTACCTAGGTAGGTATATGTCCGCAGGATAGAATCGTACCTGTACCAAATCCCATAGAAAAAATGACAGTTGAAGCGATACAATCGTCAGACGTGGTCATACCGAACGGCGAACCTGAGTTCGGTTTTTAAAAGATTCATTTTAATTACTTAGGTACCTACCTGTATGTTTTGCTGCAGAAAAAACTTGGCTTCTAAATATAGCCTGCAGGTATCATCACCCACCTACATAATAACCGTCTAACAATAGCATCCGCAAGTCATCTCACAAAATTGCAATTTATCTCGCTATCGCTTGTTTTCTGCTCCATTCGCTCCTACTTTTCGGGCTGTTTTTCGTGTTGTTTCTGCGCCCACGTACTACAAAAGGGTAAACAGTATTACGAAAATAGCGAACATTCAATAACCAGGATATTAATAACTGGGAATTCATTAAACTACCTATGTAGACAACATAGGTATTTAATACCTTGGTATGGGTACTTACCTTCGTAGAGTTCGTATCGTACCTAGGCAATTCGATAGTAGGTATAGGTACCTATGTATCTACTTGTTTGTCGAAGAGCGAACGTAACGGGTTTGGTTATCAAACTAGGCCTAGATTACAGTACTTAGGTACTTACCTACCTACTCATCCCTCCCCGTGGTAAAAAAGTCGAATAAGGTAGGTAGGTACATAAAATTCAAAATTTACCTATTCTTTAGTTCCTTGAATGTGATAATACGATTGAGGAAAAAATGTCAATAAAAAATTATGAAAGTGCAATATTTCGTACTAACATAATTTGGTCGAGATCTCAGGAACCCTTTGGTCTATTGAATTGACTTATGTTTTGATTCGTAGCTTATATTACTAATTACCTATATGATTGCTTGAACCAGTTTCTTCTGTTGTTGTAGTTTTCTTGTAAATAAGCAAAAACTGTATTTTGCGCGCCGTTCCAAAAACGTAGGGTGCTCTGTCCTGGGCGGCCGCCGGAATTGTAAATTTTTTGTGTGACTTTTGTCTTTCTTTTGGTAATAACTTTTAGCGGGAATATTTTACCAATGTTAGAGTAAACATTATCAATATGTATACCTACTCATTTGAATGTTAGATATTTAAGCTCCATATTAAAAGTAACTAACAAATTCTTGATGTTAACTTGTTTTAGACAGAAAATAATCATACTTTTGTGTCACCTTTTTGTGTGACGAATGTTTACCACAACCATAATACACAAAAAGCCAAAATCTCAATATCATACTGAGATCTTGCATGGCAACACCAATTGGTAACACCATAGGTTAATGAGATAAATAACAGATAATTGATTACTACTAATCCACATTTGTGACTTATCCCAAAAGTTCTATAAAGCCTCTTTCATAATGGTCTTTTGGGTTATATTTGTGTTACGATGGGCAACACAAAATGTTGCTGTGTTGTTTTTGTGATACAATTGACGATTCCGGCGGCCTTACCCCCTATGAACGCGAAATCCTATCCCTATACTTTTCACAAAATGGCACGCATTGCGCCCTGTTCGGTAGTGCCTATCTCAAAATATCTGTAGCTGTAGCAAATGAAAACTACGCACGTAACTTCGTAGCAAACTAACAATTTACTTCGTAGCAAACTAACAATTTACTTCGTAGCAAACTAACAATTTATACACATCAGCAATCACTCATCAGAATGTAATGATGTGTTGACTTGTGTACCTAGCTATTTCCAATTTATCTCAAATGGCATGGCCATGGGCATAGTTTCCATTCCAGTAGTTTCGAAGATGCATAATACCTACTTAATTAGAAGCGCCAGTACAAGTTGAAGACTTGCCACAGCATTACATCTACAGCAATCTAAATCGCTATGTGCCTTTAAATAATAAAGGACACAAAGATTTAATTGCTGTAGGAAATCAAAATAAATATTTCTGTGATCACACCCGACGACATTAACGTCCGTGGTCTAGGTTTTTATAATTTTTGTCATTATATTCTTAAAAAAATATATCTAGAAAATATGGCATAGCGGCGTCGTAGCCACAGTCGTAGCAGTTGTAGCGTCGTCATCATTCTTAGACTTCTTAGAGAAAACCCTACCACCACTCTTTTTAGAAGCCATGTAGCCAAACATGGCTTCTAAAAAGAGTTTTGGTTTCTAGAAAATGTCCTTTTTAAAACCCGAAGCAAAAAGAGAGGGGTGTTATAAGTTTAACGTGTCTGTCTGTGTATCTGTGTATGTGTCTGTGGTATCGTAGCTCCCAAACGGATAAACCGATTTTCGTTTAGTTTTTTTTGTGTCATAGATAAATTTATCCTGAGTGTTCTTAGCCATGTTTCATGAAAATCTGTTCAGCCAATAAACGTCGGCGGATCTTAAAATTTTTAGGTTGCACTTTATTTAGCTTATTTGTAGAGGGCAGAGATTTCTTCCCGATGGTGAAAACGACTTTCACTTGTTTACTGGCCCTCCACTAACATATCTCATTTTTTTTCTTTTTTTCTTTATGGGTTTGTGGTAAAAATGTCACCGGACCATTTTTTTGAGATACTTTTAAGTTCGTTCTCACTGTTTTTCAGTTGATTTAAAAAGAGTGGCCCGATAAAATGGTTGACAAATGGGAGCCTTTCTATCGACACGTTCATAGCCGCCCAAGTAAATGAGTAGGTATGTCGATATAAATAAGAGGCACATTTCGGGTCAGTGTAACGACCTAACGACCTCCGTAGAGCAGCTACGTAATTGACCGAAAAGCTAGCGAAACAATATTAGTAGGTTCTTATTGAGTTGGATATCGTTTTCTTTCTCTCTACTACCTACTCCCTCCCTACTTAAGCTTGCATACATAGGTCTGTAGGTATAGGTCTTACCTACCTATACCTACAGACCTATGTATGCAAGCTACTTTGTAACCTTAACGGTTTATGTACGACTGAAATTTTTGCTTTAATAATAGAGATCATATGATTACAATTTTTTTTTGCTTTTATTTCTTTTTCTTAGTCGGTCACTCTTGGCAGAGTGGTCGTGGCTATGATGGGGTCCAGACGAACGGCTGCTGGTGCAATGTACCGCCATGTCCGCCATCCTTCTCTGTTGGTTGCGTTCTGTCTGGGAGCAAACGGTCATGGTCGACAGTTTCAGATTGGCGATGACTGATGAGATCTGACCATTTATATTTGGAAACGACCACGAGACCTCTTGCCCTCCATTCTGCTCTGGATCACGTGACGCTCCGTCGAGACTTCATTCCGTGCCATGTGCCCAAAGAACTTCAATATTCGTATGTGTATGTGTTCTTCGAGGATGGAGACCTCAGTCCGATACGCGGGCGAATCCTCAAGAGATGCCACGCGTTCAGAGGTTTTCGTGGACCGCGTCACATCTCTAGTTCTCTATTTTCCTCCACCCCTTAAGGCTCAGAGTCCACGTCTCGGCTCCGTACAGAAGAATTGGAAAGACAAGAGTCTGCATCAGACGTAGGTAAGAACCTTGATAGTTTTGGTAATTGGTCCAGCCAAATCTTGGTGAGCCTTTCTGCAGCTGATCGTGTGATAGCGCAGCGTCTTCTGATTTCATCTTCACCTCCGGTGTTGGTAAAGGTAGATGTGTTATTATTTTAGTGAAGGAAATTTACGTACAATTTAATTGTTTAGCATCGCTGTACTGGACAGTAGGTAGACTTTATAAAAAGTTAATTGCAGTAATTAATCTGATTGCCGGGCGTAGTGGTCATTTCGGTAAGCGGCTGTTTGGATAGCTCTAATAAATGGCCTTTTTGTTAACTTTGGTCTAAATTAGGGTACTCACGGCTTCGCACCCGTTTTTTCTGGATAAAAGTAACCTAAGCTAATGTTAATCCAAGTCCAGATGTTCCACCCCAATCCGTTGAGTAGTTTTGGCGTGAAGAGGTAACAGACATCTAAAAACCCTTCTAAATTTTCGAATTATAAAATTAGTGTGACTAGCTATGCCGGCATGGACTATTTCCGGATATAAAAAATAAAATAAAATAAAATAAAATATTCACTCAGAAAAGAACAATGGCAACTTTCCCTTATGGTTTGTCCCAAAAATTTGAGGAAAGATAAGAAATATACCATTCGATTCATCTCAAAATTTTAATGAACTCTGCATTTTTAGTTTTTCCAAGATTATTCCAGAAAAAATTAAATATTTTTTTGAAGATTGGCAGAATAATTTCCTATCCTTGGTTCATCTCTTCATTGCAAATGGCGGCGGGGTGACAAAAAAGGTTTCAATTTTAGAGGTTAGTTTCAGGTTAGGGGCAGGATTAAAACCAACCTCCTTTTTTCAGTTGCTAGGTAGAATAGAGTAGGTTTATCGGCCACGGGCGAAAATAGCTAGGTCTTAGGCCCTGCTACATTTTTGGATAGAGATTTCCTAACTTTTTATGTAGAAAGTACCCTTAGCCTATACCTACCTAGCCCAGCCTAACCTAAACCAGCTCAGGTGTATTGCCGCGGCTTTACAATGTGTTCCAAGAACGTGTCGCCTACCTGTTCAAATAAAATTGATAGGTACCTAATGAGCGCCATATCGCCCAGTCTTCAGCTTGCCGCATCCAGCATCTCCCTACCAATTGCGTCCTACACTACGTTTGCCGCGTCGCAGTCTCCACTAAAGACAAGAACACGTTTGCTTTTCGATTCTTAACTTACCCATGGCACAACTATTATTTGTATTATAGGTAGGTACGTGGAGTATCGTACGTACCGTACCTTCCTGAAGTGAAGACATATAATTAACCGCTATCTCAATAAAAGTCATAGGTCTACCTACCTATAGTCATCGCCAAAATTACTTACCTAGGTAGGTATAGCGGTGAACAGATAAAGATTCCAATCCAAAGCACAGAGCAGCTTCTGTTGTCTTGCAATAAGTGTAGTTTAGCGATTGCTCTTGACGGTTTTGGAGTCTTCAACTTAACGAGTTACGAGCACCTACCTACCTAGGTAGTACCTAATCAAAAATGTTTTTAGGTAGGTACCTATCTACCAAAATAGATAATTTTGTAATAATTCCTAATATCCCAGAAGGATCGAGTGGTTGGCCTTACTACCTACGTTACGTACCATTCTAGCTTTACCAATAGGTAATACTATCTATAAACTAGCCAAACTCGATGTGGAATGTTTATAAGCAAACCATTAAGAACACACACACACAACGCTTACACAAAAAACTAAAACTCACTTGCTTTGCTTGGCGTCGAGTTTCAGATAGGGACCTACGTATAATAAATTGCATTGATTGTTTGCAACAGTCTGCAGTTAGCCAAATCGTGGCCAAATTGTTTCAATATGTAATACTAGTTCTAATTTCACTCTGTTGCTGCGTCTTTTTATACGCAATTTACATCCTTACTTACGTCTGCCGATTTGAGATCCTTCCTTCAATAAATA
The DNA here is from genome assembly GCA_963564075.1 of Eupithecia subfuscata. Taxonomy (NCBI): domain Eukaryota; kingdom Metazoa; phylum Arthropoda; class Insecta; order Lepidoptera; family Geometridae; genus Eupithecia; species Eupithecia subfuscata. The sequence continues at coordinate 9,376,167 of OY751103.1, read as the reverse complement.
TTGCTTATAATTTATTAATTTTAAATACTTTATTTACAAAGAAAATAAGTGCAATCAAATACCTACCTAATAATTTATATTATATAAAAAGACGCGGCAACAGAGTGAATTTTAGGTTAAGTATGGGCGGTTTGTTTACAAACATTCTAAATCGAGTTTGGCTAGTGTATATGCATAAGATAAGAAAACATACCAACTAGCACGGTAATATTATAGGATAATATTACCTTGCAACTAGGTAACTGGTCAGTGGAATCGTATAATTTTATTAATATGCGCAGGCAAACTCATAGATGAAATATTTTTTATCTTGGTGCTAAATTATACATTTTCATGAATGCTTAGGTAAGTACAGTATATCAATTCTTGGGGTTAGTTTCTTTCAATTCTTAGTAAGTTTTTCCATTATCTGTGAGGTAGCGCTACCGAGTAAGTATTGTTATTCGGTTTCCTCTCTATCGTCATTTACATAGGTAAGTACCTAAATACCTGAAAAATAAACACATCGATACTATAATATTATAAAGAGGAAAGATTTGATTGTTTGTTTGGTTGTATTGAATAGGCTCCGAAACTACTGGACCGATTTGAAAAATTCTTTCATTGCTATGAAGTTTACTTTTCAGGGAGTGACATAGGTTATATTTTATCCCGGAATTCCCACAGGAACGGGAACTACGCGGGTGAAACCGCGAGGCGATCGTCTAGTTATTTATAAAAGGAAAGGAATGTTCAATGTTTGTAAGACATAGGTATTACTAAAATGTATGGGAGAATTTTAGTAACGATAGCTAGGTAGGTACAATACAAACACTGCACATAGGTATGTAGGTACCATAGAAATCTAAATTGTTATTTAGATTTCTATGGTAGGTACTTACGGATTATTAGGTAAGTACTACTAACTTTTACTAGGTATGCATCATTTTATGTAGACTAGGCACATAGGTACCGACAATCTTACGAAGTAGGTAGGTAGGTGAACAATGAAAACAAAATAAACTCTCGATGTACAATAACTTACAATGGCGAAGGGTAGGTACCTATAGTTCTTTAGCACCCAAGAAAGAAAATATATTCTTTGAAACAAGTTTCTTTGCTACTACAACTTTTTGTGAAATCACTCTCACAAACACTTGGGCACAGATATTATAATACTATATTGGGTAAGGATAGAAGGTTCACCTGTAGTATTATTTTGATAAGTTTATTTTGAAAATCATTTTGTCAACAAACACATTACAAAAGCGCGCGGATTGGACCACAGGCCACAGAATAATAATGACAGGCAGAGTTGGTAGTGCTGTCAATGTCAAAAACAAAATGGCGGATTCTACGAGTTTTTATCACCCTAGCTTCGCCCAAATTGCTATTCATCCACATTTTCAAAAATTAATTTAATTTTTCCTGCAATAATTATGGAAAAACTAAATATACAGTTTTATTCAGAATTTCCGGAGCTATCGATTGATACCCGTGGGATCTTTCCTCATGATAGCTCATAATTCTTGCCATTGTTCTTTAGTCATTACAAAATTACTAGGAAGTTTTAAGCTTTATATAAGGAGCTGTAGTGAGCAAAAGTAACTCTTCCTTACAAAGATGATAGGTACTTTCCTTTGTAAGGAAGTTTTGTTCACTAGAGACCTTAAGCTTATTTGAGAAGGTAGCTAATAATGTAGTATACCTAGGTAAGTTCCTAAGATAGACAGCTTTTAAGCCAAGTAAAAGTTACAACAGTGACAAAAAGTTGGGACGAAACTTTCGGGTGTGGTTAAGATTCCATCCTAAAACACAGAAAACATAATTTTACGTGTATTCTTACATCATTTTTATTGTTTTGAAATTTCAAAGGATTTACATAATTTTTTTACACAACTCTACACCAATAGAAAAATTAAAACAAAAGGCGGAAAGATTTATATTTTTGTATGTTTGTAACGAAGAAACTCAAAAATTACTAGACCGATTAAAAAAAAATCATGACAAAACACTGGTTTTGCTGAAAAAACAAGCAAAAAACATTTATGGAATATTTTGTAATGTTAAATAATGCTAACATGCGTGTAAAAGAACACGAATAGGAAGAAAGAAAACTTTAATGTTTGCAAAAAAAAAAACTTGCAATTAAAAAAAAAGTTATTCAGAAGTTGATGCTAGGGTCCAGAGGCTTGGTTCGGCTTGGTACCTTTGCGTGGCACCCTGTATACCTGTGCCAAGGAAACTAATTTTAGGTATTATATGCACCTACTACCTAACTACCAAATCCAGAAGAACTAACACACTAAGTATCTTCTTATTCGATTATTTCAATCCGTTTGTTTAATTAAAAAAAGTTTTTTTTATACGCCTCATTTTGCAATCCTCTAGGTACGTCCACTGAACGTGGCACGTTTCGCACTTCCCCCTAACAAGGAGGTTTTGCTATTTATAGCTAAACCTCCTTGTTTGGGGGGTGGTGCGAAATGATTATAATCATCAATCACGCATGGCAGGTGGATTGGTGATCAGCGTGATCACAGTGAAGTGAACAGTTCTGTAGGTAAGAAGCATACGGGTCAATGTGCTTTTTTGTAATTTTACAGGAGAGCCAAAAAACGCTTTTTTAAATTTCATCCCTAATATCTCCGACGGTATAGACATTAATGAATTTGTTTTAATTCTATTGTGTAGCTGCATTATCTCTCTACTTTTTGTAAATTTGGAACAAGTGTTGCTTTATATAAATATTATTATATTTAATGTTTTCAAGGAAGTGGTACTACTTAGAGCCAAATACCACTACCAATGAGGCCCCATGTACAGATAGCTCCTTATGCAATTAAGATATCAAGATGGTTTTCTGTAAAATATGATGTCTATCTAAACATAGGCCGTTATGCTGCGCATAAAATTAGAGAACGAAGGTTCCAACTTTCTACATAGATCGAAATGCCTCCTAGCTATTTCAAATTTTAGTGTATCATGTGTGTGTTAGCTCTGTATGCCTCAAACTCTTAGATTAAATTACTGAAAAAATATGGTTCTATGAACAGTTAGACCTAATTTTATATTTAATTTTAGATACTCTTGAAATTTCAAAGGACCTAAGTGTTTATAGGTCAAATTATCCAAAATCAAAATCTAGATTGTTGGGGATTATTCTAAAAGAAAAAGAGTTTTTTGTGAGCCAAAAGCATTATAATAACAAAATTAGAAAGTGAATTATTCTATATCGACACCATCAGATTCTGGTACGTCACTTGCACTGGTGGAGTGTGACAGCTGTTTGTAAAAATCATGACAGCTTTCGGGAACCCACTGCAGAAGAGTCAGTATGTCATTATACTTTGCAGTAGAAATTGGTTTTTCTGTTGACCTTACATTTTTGAGACGAGATGGCATTGTAAGATTTTGTTTCGGATGTCTAATGAGAGATAGCTCTAAAAAAGGTATGAAGACTTCAGCCGAGGCATCAAGTTTTGTTTTGTAAAACAGAGTTCCCTTCTTATCTTGTCTAAAATGCCACCAGACAGTTTCCGATATTTTAAAATCATTCTTATCGGATTTTTTTTTTCGGACAATAAGTGGAGCTGAAGTCTTCTTGCATAGAGCAGTAATATCTTTAAAATCATGTACAGTCATTTCTGTGACACGAAATGGGTTTTTCCCTTCACATGTCCTTATAAATTGAGCCCAGTCCCTGGGTGTCACTAGTTCCATAGTTGACAACTTTTTCTTCTTTCTTTCAATAATAGAATGGGCATGATCAACCTCCATATGAGTGTGGCCCTTCAATATGAATTTGTGATTTATAATTTTTAAGGTAGGGTACTTTTGTAATAACCATTGGTATGCCATGACTATGGCGCTATTCCGATTTTGACCAGTGCAGTTATCGGAGTATATTGTTATTTCTTCCACCGTTTCGTCAATATTTTCTTCTGCCCATTTGATCAAACAGGATCCGATTTCATTGCCTCCTCTTCCACCATAGTTTTCCGGCCACACATAGTTGCTCGTTTTTTTTTTTGTTGTGTCATAAACAGTTAGGTTAAGCGTCCAAAGCTTACGAAGATAAAATGACTGGTTGTTTGTCAGATTAGGTGTGGGCAAACATTTTTGCAAGTCAACGCAAATTACCCGTTTCTTATTAGAATTCAACGCGTCTTTTTTGTCATTGTTTTTCATCTCATATCTACTCTGTGCTTCTCTCAGATGTTTTTCTCGGTCTTCTTCTATTTTCATTTTTTCTTCTTCATTATTACAGTCTTTTAACTTTCGTATAAACCTATCACAGTCGTCACAAGTGTCGATTCCCGGAAGTTTAAATGATAAACAGAACTCTGTATTGAAAATGAACCTGTAGAGCCATTCTTTTGCAACCTCGTTTTGAGTAGCATTTGCCTTTTCCATTATTTCAACATACTGTTTATACATTAAGTTTATGTTTAGCTCTGGACCTAAAAACTTCTTCTGTGTTTTTTGCCGACTGTAGTGGCTTTCGTAAACTGGATATGACGAGATGTGTTTCTTCACAGATTCCTTCACAGCATCAGGTAGTTTATTTCCAGGTGTATGATGACCTCTTTGGTCTGGATGCACCATTCCGCTTTCAAGCACTTTTTCTATACTTATTTTTACAAATTTTTTACCAACCGACAGTGTATTTAAAAACATTACCTGGCAAACTTTAATTTTCTTGTAATCAACTTCCAAAAAATAGGTAAAAGTATACTTTCGACGGTCATCTTCCAATTTTGAGTTGGTTTTTGTCTAGCTTTTGTATCTTTTGTCACATGGCTTGCCACAAATTGTCGTCTTTGATCCCAGCTTGAACACTTCTTCCAAAACTGATTACAAATTTTGTCTCTTTCATCTGCATTTATTTTTTCATAGCATTTCATTTTACATTGGCAAGGTGGTTTTAGTTCCCTCTCTGGAATATCACTATTTTTCTTAGCAACTGCAGACTTGTATGCCGATCCCGTGAGCCTTTTTTTCTTAGCTATAGCCCTTTTCCATTGAGTAGGGTTCGCTTTCTTCTTAGAGGGCCTCTTTTTTATTTCTGATTCTGTTACTGGACGATTTTGGATATCTATGAATTCAAGTGGGCTGTCTATTACTGCAGGATTGGTAGAGACGTGATGCAGGGGTGTCAATGACTGTCGCTGTGGTTCGACGATATTCAAAAGATTCAGTGCTTCCAGGCAAGGTGAGGTCGGTGCACTTGAAGGTATTGGTGTTCCTGGCTTTGAGAGCTGTGATTGCGTGATTATGTCTAAATTTTCTAAAGGTAATTCGGGTTCTCTGTGGCATTCCTGTTCAATTTGTTTACTTGGTAACAAGTCTGACAGTTGAATAAGCTCAGTTTCATCAACTTTAGCAGTTTTCTCTGAAAATAGTCTTTTAGTTACCCGTTGAATTTCTACTCGTTTATATTTACAGGGTGGACTTATGTCATTATCCGAGGAATTTTCATAGCTGTCCGGTATATAGTCTTTGTCATAAACGCTGTCATCACTTCCAAAATCTGCGGATCGGGGGCGTATTATTGGAACCAGTGAACGATCTGGATCTAAAAAAAATACGAATTAGATTAACATACAATAAATAACGCTGGACACGACACACTGCATTTTTTATCCCTTAAGTAAGCAGAGCTTGTGTTATGAGAAACCCGCTTGCCTGAAATAGGTGGGTACGTTACGTACTACTTGACATACGTATCTCCTTTTTTATTGTAAATAATAATTATAGGTTATTATGTGGTACCTACATACAAAACACCCAAGAGCCGAGACTAATAGTTGTATAATACAACAGACATTTGTCTTTCGTTTGTTTTTGTTTACCGTAGGTCTAGGTACAAAATAAGACGCCGGTAAACTTTATGATAGAAACTCACTTTAGATACAACAAACTTTATCTGCTAGGTAGGTAGATTTGAAGTAATTCGCTTACCTTCTTCTATATTAGGCGGAACTTGAATTAAATTCTCGAATATCCGTTTTGTTCTATTATTCATTTTATTTGTAACAAAATAAAACGATCATGCACCAAAACACTGCAACAACAAACTGACGAGAGACGTTATTTATTATTACCGTGATCAAACCAAAACAAAGCACCCGCTTCACTCGCACCAACATGTCGCGTCTATGTCGTTCCTTTTCTAGCCGCGCGAAACTAGCGCGCTCTGGCGGAAGAGAGTATCATTTGGCGCCAAGTGACAGTCAAACTGATTTGTTTGAAACGTTTTTAGTTGCATAAAGAACTAAGTCGTCATAGACCACGAAATTCGTAAATACACTAAAATGGATTGAGAGCATAATGAAATAAGTAATATACGAGCTAAATGCAATTACTGACAATGAAAACCTCCCATACCTTAGACCTATATGCATCACTGTAACTTTATAATTATAACTGTAATAGTCGCGTTAAATAAACCGATCGATTTGTCTTGGAAAATCATACACGAAATTGCAATAAAAAAAAAATGGGAAAATGTTACATTGACCCTTGTGCTTCTCACTTACAGAGTTGTTATTTTTTGTCATAAAATTAAAATTAATAACACTGTCACAGAAATCAAATAAGATGTCTGTAAGTTATCGAGCTCTCCACCGGGATAAGGGCAGTTTGATTTACGATCCGCGACGAGGCCATATTTTTACATATAAGTTACATTCGCAGAAATAAGTTTACATTCGCAGATAAGAATATCGAAACAAGATCGACCTAAATAAGCTAGCGATGTTGTGGGATATATATTGATGCTACTGCTCGCAGCTTCACACGTGTTTTTTTCGGGATAAAAAGTAGCGTTTCTCGCTCCCCATGGGGAAGGAGAAAGACTACTTTTTATAAGTAGAGTCTATCATGTTAGACTCTACATAAAACGCTGGTCAAAGATAACTCCGCATTCATAATGTTCTGTTAACTTAAAACAGCTCCTAAGATGTGTTACTACTCTTACGAAATGTATTATATTATAATTTAAAAATAATAATAAATTTCGTGCACTTACAGATTTAACGAAAAATTATTAAATGTGAAAATGAAAATTACACAAAAGTAGGTACAAATTGTGATCTCGAAATTTTCAGAGATACTTACTAGAGGTCAAACTAGCTACTTATCAAAATAATAAGGCGTTTGTAGTACTTTTCAAAACAGTTTTTAAAATTTCTGTAGGTAATTTTTCATACATTTTGAATTTTTTAGAAAAAAGTCGAAAAATGTACACCTGCTATCCACGAAGTTAGGAGAGCGATCTATTTAAAATTCAAATAGCGTTTGTAGAAAATATGAATCTGTAGTTTACAGGCGAAATTTTTTTTAGAGAATGCTTTTTGAAAGTAGGTAGGAACCTACTATTTTTAGGTCGGTAGGTATTCATTAAATAGCTGTCTGTAACCGGTAGGTACCTATATACAATGTGTCCGGTCACCGGTGTCGGAGACTTTGGGGGGGGGGGGGGGGGGGGGGGGGGGGGGGTGAAGTACGGTAAATTTTATCGATAAATCACTATCCTTATTTTTTTTTCTCTCTCCATGATAAAATGGCAGCCATTTTGTTTTCTGTTGCCTCGAAGCACGGGTGCTAGTACTGATTAAGGTATAGCTACCCATGTAGAGGTTTTAGGAAAACGATAGAGGACTCGTTTGATAGCCAATAATGTAGACAATAAAGCAATGTTAACATTGTTGCAATTTCTATTTTATAATAAAAGAAAAGAGAATTTATAAAACAAAAAAAAGTTTTTCTTAACATTTTTTTTGAAATTATTAGCATTTTCTTAAAATCGAAACTGTCAAGCTGCATGTTTTTTGTAACTGAACGATAGTACAGAATGTGTGCTTCAAAATAAGTTTTGCATCTTAGCCTATATATAGGGATAGTGATTTGTCGATAAAATTTACCGTATTTCACCCCCCCAAAGTTTCCGACACCGGTGACCGGACACATTGTATACTTAATTGTATCCCTAATAATTGACAAACGTTCGAAACCCTCGGCGAGTTACACTCGCACGGATCTTGTTTATTTGTTTAGTTGGAGTGATCCGTCTACACTGTAGTACCTACCTAATATGCACTGTGAAGAAAGATTGTATCGTCAATAGTGAGATAGCCATAAATTCATGATATCGTGGAAATCAAATTGGCTTTCAATTCTACAGTTAAAATTGCGAAATAAATTCCTTCCCCTCTACAAGTTAATTGAAAGATGTTTGATGAATAATAAAACTGATAAAATGTCTCGACTTTATATGAAGCTTAGGTTCCAAATGAAAAACAAATACCTATCAATTATGTACGCTAATAAAGAATTTTAATTAAGGACTTACACTACTAAGTAAAATCACTCATAGTGAGATACTTATTTAATATGATTTTGGTTTATGTGTTCTTCTTTCCTTTGATCAAACTGTCCCACTTTAAGTTTAGTATTAACAACTTACAACCATAGATAATTTTACTTACATAGATGGTAACAATCATTGTTCTTCAGGACGGCATCTCTGAACGCTACATAATTTTGAAATACGAATACCCGCAAATTCAAATTTCAAATACCATGATTCACGTTCCTGATTTAGCGGTTGTCTGTTTGTCTGGATTATTTATTGGCTTAGGTACGAGCCGTGGAAATAGCTTTCACAGATAAGTGCATTTGCCTGCATTTGCAATCCAATGTGTCATGCGCGCACTTCGTGTTAGTACTAGGGCTGGCACTTGATTGGTCAATAAATCAAGTGCTCATCAAGGTAGGTAGGTACCTACCTACAAAAATTCTTACGTGACTTACGTTTATAAAGTGGAAAGTGCGTAGTGGCGCGGAATAGAAATAAAACCAAGAACTCGCGCACTAAGGGTTCCGTATAATTGTAAGACTTTGTTTCTTATCAAATATCGTGATTCTTAGGTCAACAGAAAGTAGGTACCGTGTATATTTTAATCCAGGGAGAGAATCAAAATTTCTTTGTTATTAAACTACAAATTTTCAATTTTCGGATTGTTCCCGTAATTCGTGCTATAAGACCTTGCTTCTTGCCAGATTTTATGATTCTAAGTCAACGGGAAGTACCCTATAGGTTTTGGTCCATGGCGAGGATCAAAAGTAATTAAAAAAAAACTAGAACTCTGCGGTTTTCGGATTTTTTCTTTTACTTTTGCTACAAGACTTTGCTTCTTGCCAAATTTCATGATTCTAGGTCTACGGGAAGTACCTTATAATTTTTGTGTACATGTGATTCCCTTGGAAATTTGATAATATTCGGGCATCATCATCATCATCATCATCATCAGCCTATATTAGTCCACTGCTGGACATAGGCCTCCCCTAATGAGCGCCATAGCGCCCTGTCTTCAGCTTGCCGCATCCAGCATCTGCCTGCAGTCTTTCGCAGATCGTCATCCCACCTGGCCGGAGGGCGTCCTACACTACGTTTGCCGAGTCGTGGTCTCCACTCAAGAACTCGATATTCGATATTCGGGCATAAACGGCTGTAACTTTTGAATGCGTTGAACTAGAAGCTTTTTATACCGAGGTTTCAAGGGGTTACGGGCTTGAGTACCTACCTATATGATATTAAATTCAACCCGATACCTCCACGGGTTTCTGAGAAAAGGGAGTTGACAGACACACAGATGGACAACAAAGTGATCTAATAAGCCTATAAGGGTTCCTTTTTTCCTTATGAGGTACGGAACCCTAAAAATGTTTATTTTGTAGGTTAGAAAATCCAACAAAAATTCTAAAAATTCTTTCCATAAAATAATCAGAGCACTTCAGATAAATAAAGAATACATAGGACCCGAGAGTCAAAAGGAAAAGATAATGTAGAAAAAGGTATATCATAGTTCATTTCACAACAACACGTAGCAACCCTCTATAACAGCAGATGCAAATTGAAAGCTTCGCTTTGTGCGTGAGCAACAGACTCAATTGAGGCGTGATAGGAATCATAAATGACTACTTCGACAGTTACCATTAGACCTACTGCGCACTGTGGGCATAATAACCCCGAAATATAGACCTCGCACGAGAGCTAGTCACCTAAAAAGCGTAAAAGATATAAGCCCTATGTATCCACGAGTGGTGAGAGGGGGACGAAATGAAATATAAGGATAAACTCTACGGAACGTAGAATCTTATTTCATCATTCGAAGCCTTTCCAAGCCATTTCCTTACATAAAATACTGGCAGTTTGAGCTGCCATACGAAAAATAAAAAACTTCATGGAGTTTGGTTTGTTTCTTTTCTAGGCGGCCAGTATTTTTTTACGCACTCTTGCCGCTGGCATACGAGGAGTCGGCTATCTAGCTCTCGGCCGGCTATACCATTACCATCGACTATAAACCTTATACTGCTGTCAATAAGCACTTCGGTGAAGCTTACGAGTCGTTTGGACGTTCGGGGAATATCTACACTTTCTATCGAAGGTCATCGCTTTGATGTCGAATAAATGTCCTTACGTCCTTAAGGACCTGTTTCGTTACCTCATTTGTGCCAAGCCAACTTTCAAGAACCTTGTCCGTCTACAGGCTCTTGAAGCATCAGTAGTTAAAAAGTTGCTGAATATCTATTTTATTTAAAATCTCAATAAAATTTATCTCTTCAGAAACTTTTTATTAGCTGAAATAATATAAAATTTCAGAACTCTACTTTAAAGTTTGAATTATTTTAATCGAATAGAAATTATTTTCAACTTGTAATAAGTACCTTCGATTATTGTTGACTTATCCATAGCCTGCGAGTACCCATAACTTACAAAACAACACGTCACGGGCTAAGTATACCTAGTCAAACCATCCTTGGGGGTGTTCTGCTGGCCCAACTCTATAATTTCCCTGTCCGGCTGTCAGTTGAAAGCCTCATGGGCGATCGCAGCCGAAACAAAGGAATGCTTGGTATATACGCGATGAACTATAGGTAGTGTTGTTATGGAAACTTTCCAAATCCCTACTACCAAACCAAAATTGATATAGTTTTCGCTTCCTACCGCTGACTTCTTAAAGTCAACGTTGTACCTACTGATAAGTAAGTACCTACAATGCAAAAAATCACTCCATATGAGTCGAAAACTCCATTCGAGTTCGTATGAAACGATTGAATCGCTGTCAAGCTATGAAAAGTAATTCCTCTCGGTATGCGGTAGGGCGCAGGGCCCTTCAAGATACCTAATGTATTGAAGAAAACGAGAACTTTTGTAGTTTTTGTAAATTATGCACCCTAACACCTATGGAGTTCTTGACAAACCAGGGTTTCTCTCACTATTGTTTTCCATTTAAAACATAATGTAGTGATCCAATGAAATTAAAAGATGGCGATCAATATCGTTTCTATTTCATTTCAATACTAAGAGTCGATAATCTCGAATACCTATACGTAAACTGTTCGGCGCTCGATCGATTACAAGAAAGAATCGAGGGTTCTTTTCAGACATTGGCCCTAATATTATCCACACAGTAAGTACCCATCCTTAAACAAATACACACCAAGTTACTTGGAGGTAATCTACCTCCAAGTACCTTGGGTGTAGATATTTTCGGTGGACAGTAGAAAGCCGAATTTTATCTACTTACCATTGAAAGCGGTTTCAAATCCTGATGGATTATTTAAATTATAAAAAGTGGAACTTAGGTAACTTACTTATAGATAGAACAGTACTTCTTCCAGACATTTGGATGTCTGGACGAAAGTACAAGTTATGCTTCTAGTGACTATAGTGTGGCTTTTGAGTAGCCAACAACTCTATAGCCACTTGAAGCTTAACACAGAAAAATCTAAATATACCAAAATTTAATATTTTATTCACATGGCAAACGGACCTCTCATTATATAATTCCCTATTTAATAAATAATCTCTTAATGTAATTTTTTAAGTAAAATTAACCAAAAAAATATTACAAACATATTATTAACAAAATATTACTTAGTAACGCCTCTAGTATAAGCCAGTCCGCACTAAATTTGAGATCTAAGCAAAAAATAATCAACACTCCCATCCAGCCCTACGTCATTCTTAAGATAATTTATTTAACAATATTTTTTTTTATTCTGCGAGCTTCACTCATTTATGACACATTATTCATTTCTCTTTCCGATTCAGAAAAAAAGGTGCTTTCTGTAGCTGAACTCAAGCGCATTGGAGTCACTGCTCGTTAGTTGTGTGCCGCTACCGAGCCATACAGCGGACAGCGATATCACTATGCTTGTGTTTTCGATGCTAGCATATATATATTTTAATTAAGTATTATTACGAGAACTCTATTGTCTAGATAAACCTTTGTTTAAGACGCTATTAGCGTTAATTTGTAACAACTTTGAAACAATAAATAAATATCTATCTATCTATAAATCCGCTCTCGTTTCCGCTCCTTCTATTCACCAAAACGCCAGCCAGAATAGGTACAGCTACCATAATATATCTAGATATTACCACCAACATATTAAACTATGTTACAAAATGCAAATGCGCACATGTGGAAGTGATCGATCAATGCACCTCTTGTCTCGATAAGCTGGGCATAAAATTACATGGCATGCATTTAATCTAAAGTAACAGATTCATCAGTGTGAGAATCTATTTTGATTTCCATCTCAGAGTCTGAACACTGACTGACTTACGAGGGCAATATGTATTAAATCAACGATACCTATTCCTCTGCAGCGTTCGATACGGCTAAAGCAAGTAAAATTTTACGTTAATCGTTTTTAAGAGACCTATATTGCACCATCGAAAGCAAATCAAATGTTTACACAATAATAAAAGGTACAGAGTTTTCTTAATCATAGTTGAATAAACTTTTTAAGTATTGTGGAAATACTTGTGATAGGTATTATGTATTGTGGGCTTATGATATCTGAGTCGTAGAGCTTTTCTTTAAATAGACTTTATCACCATCGAGATCGCGTCACGACAAAATATAATAACTTTTATAATAATTATTAACAGTATTGAATACATAGAGATCAAACCTACGAATTAAATAAAGCTCGAGTTTCCTCGCTAACCTTTTTTTCAAGATGCAAAGCAACGCTTTTGAAAACATAACTTTTTGAATTACGAGCATGATCACGGAAAAAGAAGTTTCCACTATCGTTGTTATATTAACCTACACTGTGTTTTCCGTAATTTATGTTTTAACAAGCGCTATAGAACGAATCCGCGGTTTGTTTATTTATCCTTTGTTGATGACGTCATAGTTTGCAACTTTCGTTTTCCTAAACAGTTTCCGTGGCTATTCATATGTTTGTAGCGGAAAATTTTGAAAGATATTCTTGTAGATGAGTAGACTAGCTCTCAGAACAGGAAAATAAAATGGTCTAGCTAGTCAATCCTGAGGATTTGCGAGAGCCCTCGGTAAATCCTAAAATACTTTGTTTCTATAGCTAAAATTTACTTACCTACGTTTGTCTTCGTAAATCTGTAGCACAGTGATGAATAGCTGTTAGATTTACCGATACTTGCAAATAGACCTAGGGGATTGCAATGCTGGATCTAGCACTCCAGCAATCCAGCTGGACTGCTTCCTTAAATATAAAGTTGGTATATTTGCAGAATTATTGAGATATTGGTAGTGGGGTAGAGTTGGTAATGAGTTTGGGAAGGTGGATGGGTAACGCACTTACAGGGTTAAATCAAATCAAATCAAATGTATTTATTGCATGAAATACATCTGTCTATGATCTATATCCATACTTTTAAACATTTGAATTATCTCTCTCTCCGTCTGTTGCCTTTACACGCCTAAAACTTACATTTTTTAAGACTGAAGAAATAAGGTTATTGACTTCGGACTGAAAGGTAAAAAGAATAAGTATTGATGTTATCCCGGGGGAGAACGTAGGCTGCCTTTTGTCCCTGGAAAAACATGCGAAGCCTAGCATACACACATAGGTAGTCTGGAATAAAGGTAGAGCCATAACATTGTGTTGTTCATAAAAATGAAACAAACCACGAACTGCAAAAGCTAGCGACTCAATGAAAAAACACGTTTGACCACAAAAACCAACAGAAACTGCATATATGCATCTGAAAAATAGGCTTTCAGTCAGCCTCGACACATTGTAACTGAATGTGAATATGCATGATAGGCTGGAAAATACCTACATATGTAAGTAGTAGTAAAATTTTTGCGGTATGTAGTATTCCTATACTAGGTACATACCGCAAAAAATTTACTTATTAATGAGTAAACAACAGTTACACAGACGGCCGTGGAGCACGGCATGCTCGACATCCATCTTATATACCGAGTTCCAAACACCGAGATCCGGCGACGGAAGAAAATCTAGGATGTTGGAACTGGAATCATGGAACTCAAATGGGGTTGGGTGCGCCACATCGCAAGGCGAAGTGATGAAAGGTGGAGCAAAGCAAGAGACTGATTGGTGGCCTAGAATGGACATCATGAAGCGTCGGACAATGCACAGTTGGAGGGAGGCGGCTAGCACAGAACCGTGGTGGATGGCCTGTTGGCCTATAGGCATCCCGAAGTTTGTGCCATCCACCACGGCTGGGAGCAAAGCAACAACCCAGTATCCAGTAAAATCCAGCAGCGGTAACATAATCTGAAATAAGTACTAAAGGATAGATAAAGAAACAATAAGTTAGATTCACAAGTGTTGCCAAGCTTCTAGATATAAATCATCACACTAATATTATAAATGCGAAAGTTTGGATGGATGGATGGATATTTGTTACCTCTTCACGCCAAAACTACTGAACGGATCGGGCAGAAATTTTATATACAAGTAATTTTAATTCTGGAATCAAACATAGGCCACTTTTTATCCCATAAACCTGTTCCCATGGGATAGAAATCACCTTTAAACGTTTCCATAGAAACAACGCGTGCGAAGCCACGGGCAGAAGCTAGTGACATATAAAAATGAAATAAATGATTCCGGACAAGGTCCATAATGCTAACCGATTAAAACTCAGCATTTCCAACATTAGTCGAAAGAAGGCGAGAAAAAATAGAGATCTCCATAAAATTCTCAAAAGAAAATTCTGGCTCAAATCCTATTGTCGTTCAGAATAATTTAGTCTATCAGTTGACACTAGAAGCTTGGAAACTGGCTTGGAATAATAGGGCTTTAGGAAAATTTCAAGAAATCTAATTGACTTTGCATTTTCTAGACGATATCTTTGTTTAGTAAATGCATTGACTAACATTTACTAATGATATTTATGCACTATAGAGTCTATAGTCCTCCCGAGAAAAAAAGAAAAAGAGTGAACCTGTGTTTGCGTACACACTTGTGCATCTCCGTTGAGACTGGTCTCCGTAGCTGAATTCGTCTAGACGAGGACATCATCATAACTCTCTCACGAGAGTCTTGTGGTTTGAGACTGGCTAGCGGGTGCCTGAAAATAATACTTACAACTGACGAAAAAAAAAAAATCTAATCGAAATTTTGTTTTCGTAGTCGTGCAAAACCAACTCTTATGTCACTTGCATAACATTAGCGTTTGCATGAAATCGAATCCGAAACTAGCTATTCGTTTTTAAGAGTACGGGGGGCTGTACTCTTAAAAACTAATAGTTTCTGAACAGGTGTGTTCTATCAACACCTTCGTTTTTGAGAATCTGAGAAGCCTGAAAAAAATACTGGCTGCTAACAAAAAAAAAATTTCCTGTTCTACCCGCATCGTTTTTTTTTGCCAAGAACTTCCCAGGTTAACTTCCTCCTCAGGGAAGAAGTGACCGCTTGTGGCTACTTTCCTACCACCTATAGCACACATTCACCTTTCTTGTGGATCAAAACTTTCGCCTCTAGAGTATAACTAGAGAGAACAATTCCTATTAAGTTTTAATATAAATAAATATCCCAAGTCCCATAAAATAATTGTGCCCTCACGTTTCGTTAGCTAAGTATACTTACTAAGTTACGCAAGTTACCCATGTCGAACAATCAGAAATCTTTGAAATATGCTTGCAACTTTGACGTAAGTCGCAGTAGTAAGCAGTCGTAACTTTCGGGAAAACTATACCTTCCTTCCTAACCCAATTAACATGTCTCGGTTACTATGAATAAGCACTAAGCCCTTATTATGTCGACCTTAAGGTTTAACTTTCCACTACTTATGAAGAGCACAATTTTGATTATGTTGTTTAGGTAAGAACTCCAGTCCGGGTTTCGTATTTCAATGTTTCATTTAAAAGTCTGTCTCTTCTACTTAACTCTAAACACATGCCTAAGGAATTTTATCATGCATAAAAATGCGTACATCTTTTGAAATATTTTACTAGAATCTATGCAAATGTATTTCAATACAAATTATGATTATCTTTATCTTACGACCAGTCGGCGGGTTTGTATTAAAATAAACGGGTGTTTTCGCATGAATAGAATTTCGATAGAGACTGCACAATGTCTGTTCAAGACCTAGAAATTTAAATATTCGTAAATAAATTATATATTTATAATATAATTTACTGTTGGAAATAGGTGAGCAATAATTCTGACGAAAACAAGGCGCTTTTGAATTGGATAGGTATTGTAGGGTAGAGTCAAAGCCATGAGGACCGTCTTATTTATACTGTTTCGAGACAGCCTATCAATTTTATGTGGTTATTAATATTGTTGATTGTCTTATTACAAAAACTAGATTTGAAACAACTTGGTAAGTAGGTATAGGTATAAATTTACCTAGTTGTTTGAAATATAGGTTTCGTGGCGATTCGTTGTGGCGTAGCGGGCGAAGGTAAGCGTGCGACGCAGGTGGTTGCGGATTCCCTTTCTGCCTCAGGTCAGGACAAATGTTTGTACGATCTGCAGATATTTATTCCGGTTGTTCTTGGTGTATTCTATGTAAAAAAATACAGGGTGCCACGGAAAGAATGTACTAAGCCGAACAGGAACGATTCTGGACATCGAGGGGGCCAACGTTTGTTTTACGAGTTTTTGAATATCAAAGACTCATTTTTTTTCTTTATAAGTATTCGTGTTTCTTTAACCTTTTTGACTTTGAACCCGCGTTCGAAAACCGCTAAAAACTTAGTTTTACGTCTAGCGATAGAATTCTTTTCATTTGGTTGATTCTGTACTATTTCTGAAAGCTATTGAAAGAAGCTATAAAACTAGGTACAAATGGTTTTGTATTTATTTTATTTAAGCAGACCTTTCTTTCTTAAAGCTCAAAATCAAATTATTTTGAAGTGGGACATATTCCCACTTCGATGTTTAAGGGTTAAAGTGTAGTATTGTCACATTATCATTATTCTTTTAGAAATATTTTGTTGTGTTTAATAATGCAAAAGTGCGCGTAGAAAACAGGAATAGAAGGGAAAAAATATCGGATTTTTTTGCAAAAAAACGTTATTCACATGTTAATACTTTCAGCGTCCATCAATCACCCCTTTTCGGCTTAGTACACCCATTCCATGGCACCCTGTATAAACACACGGAACCCTTTATTCTTCTGTCGCAGTTTTCAAAATAGATTTAAACATCCATAAAAGCGCTCAAGTTTCTTATCGTCTGCATCTTCTTATCGCGCCATTTCGATTCTACATGACTAGTCTTAGATACTTCAACTTATTTTGAGAAAAAGAATCACATTTGGAACGTAAACACACAACACTATTTCGCTAACTGTACTGTAGCAGTTTAAAAGTAGGCAGTGACAAATTTACCCTAAAAATATTAAAATAATTTGAGCGATGACAAAGTTACACTAAATTTTTACGATGACAATTTTACCCGGTGACATTTTTACCCTAAGCCTTCTAAAGCGTGTGATTTTTGCATTGTGACTTTGTATGTTGTATTTTATCCTACACGGGTTCTGTTCTGACCGGTTTTACAGGACGTAATGATACGTTAAATCTTTATAAAACTCAAATCGTTGTAAATATATAATGACTTGTGTGGCGACCTCTGTGGCGCAGCGGGCGAAGGTCCGCCTGCGACGCAGGAGGTTGCGGGTTCGATTCCCGCCTCAGGACAAATGTTTGTACGAACTGCAGATATTTTTTCAGGGTGTCCTTGATGTTTTTCTATGTATAATATGAAATATGTGTCTATGTAGTGTTTTGTATTAAGTGTATCAGTTATCTAGTACCCATAACACAAGCCCTGGCTTAGCTTAGGGCTAGATAATGCTGTGTGAATTTTCCAGCATTATTATTTATTTAGTGTCCAGTTTATGGTCCAAGGTTGCATAGAGCGTTCTCATAATTTTGTTAAAGTGGAATATTCATAAAGGTTGTGATGTGGGTGGTTGGTCCTCCAATTTTAATAATGGTGTGGCTTTTAGAATACTTTTACCAGCCTTTACAATCCCAATCCTGTGGGTAAAGGTCGTATCCGTCACGCTACCTCTTTTTAGGGTTTCGAAGATCGGTTTCGAAACCCTTATGGTCTCGCTTTGTCTGTCCTTATTTAAACACTAAACTATTTAAATCAGCTAACAGAATAGTACCATGTTAACCCCCGACCAACATTTAACGTAATATTTTCCCCTTCGGCATACCTAAGAGTACGATGGAGTCGGATTTACCATTTTGTGTAGAATCGTATGGCAGGTAGGTTGTATCTACGACAGCATTGGAAGCAGATAGGTCACTGAAGCGTATAGGTTGCTATTACGTAGTAGTAGTAGTATCTTACGAGTAGTAAGTAGTAGTTAGTAGTAGTATCTCGTACGTTTCGACTAGTTTTTAACCCCTGACGCAAAAAGAGAGGCGTGTCTATAGTGTATCTGTCTGTGGTATCGTAGCTCCCAAACAGATGAACCGATTTTCATAATTCATAATTCTTTATTGCACAAAAAAAAACATGGTACAAGTAGAACATTTACGAGGAAAAATAATGGCAAAGGCGAGCTTAACCCTAAATAGAGTTCTCTTCCAGCAAACCTTATTGGGAGAGAGAAACAAGTTTGTAAAAGTGGGTACATGTGCTTATACAAAGGATACAAGATTTAATTTTAACCTACTTATTAAATAGACTACATAATAATACAATACATAAAATACTATAACTTAACAAATACTATATTTATATACATACATAAATTGAATAAATATATTAAATACTACAAAATCATAAAGATAGGTAATGCTCTTTGACTTTACGCTTGAAAATGAAGAGAGAGGGGCTAGCACGAATATCGTGTGGGAGAGAATTCCATAACCTAACCGAGTCGACAGTGAAAGAGCCGCGATTTTCGTTTAGTTTTTTTTTTGTGTTATAGATAATTTTATCCCGAGTGTTTTTAGCCATGTTTCATGAAAATCTGTCGGGGGGGTTTTAAAATTTTTAATTTTGTTCTTTTTTAATAATAAAATCTGGATCAATTTTGCATAACTACTTAGATGCGAGAAGCACAAGATGAGGAGGCTGACAGAAGTGAAAAGAGGTATATTCCCAATAGTGACCATCTATTAAATTCTATGTATTCGTGAGGCAAGTATCACTTATACAATTTCCACCAATCATTGGCTGCATTTCATTACAACTAAGGGTTCCGTATAATTGTAAGACCGTATATCTTGTCAAATATCATCATTCTAGGTCAACGGGAAGTAGGTACCCTATAGGTTTTGGTCCATGGCGAGAATCAAAAATTATTATTTTTGTAAAAATACTACACATTTACGGTTTTTGGATTTTTCCTTACTTGTGCTATAAGATCTTGATGGTCGCCAAATTTCATGATTCTAGATCTACGGGAAGTATATTATTTATATTATATTATAATTATAATATTTATTATTATATATTATATTATAATATATTATAAGGCATAAACGGCTGTAACTTTTGATTGCGTTGACTTAGAAGCTTTATTTATACTGAGGCTCCAAGAGGTTACGGACTTGAGTATTTGATGTTAATTTCAACTCGATACCTCCACGCGTTCTTGAGAGGGAGTTGCTAGAAGGAAATGGAAAGACAGGTGGAAAGGGTGTTCACAGACAGACAGACAGACGGACAACAGAGTGATCCTATAAGGGTTTCTTTTTTCCTTTTGAGGTATGGATCCCTAGAAATGAACGAGGGGCAAAAAAAGTAGTGATACACTCACCGTCTGAATTGACCTGCAGGCTATAATGAAAGTATGATTATTTTACAATACGTTTATATAAAACTACCGTGCACCCTGCTAAAAATGTATTAAATTATCTACTTTATTTTAGAAAAGCCTAAAAATGCTAATAAATATTCGAGACCCTTTAAAAGGCACAAATATTTTTACCCTTTCACATAAAGTTTATCCCTTGCAATAAAAACTGAAGTTCAGCAACATAAAATCACAGTTTATACATAAGTTACTTTGCCAAATGTGTTTTATATTGAGTTGAGTTTTATTTTATAGGTAGAGGTACTCTTGTTTGGAACAAGTTAACACAAATAAGTTGTAGGTTAAAAGTAAGGCAAGTAGGTATCTACCGTCATACATAACGTTGAACTGCTGAACACGCATTCCCCAAACGAGAGGGGCATAATAAATCTTGATCATCAATCTGCAATGGCAACGTAGGCTGCACAGTCTAAGCTCTAAGCTTCTTGTGCAATTAGGGGCAAAGGGTTCAAACAGGCTTCCGTCGATTGGGACCGCTAGGTATGGGGACCGCGGTCCCATTCGCCGAATTGATTAAATTTTATTATTTCTCTTCCTGTGAATGGGACCGCTCTCGAAATGAGCATTGAGGAAATCGAGTATTTTTTACGTTCCTATGGTGTAAACTAATTATAGACACTCAACAACTCATTCTTAATACGAGCTAGCAAATCGTTCAACTCATTGGTCTACAAAGCATTGATGTTGATTTATTTAACACACCTGCAAGTAAGCTTAAGGCGAAGTGGAATCGGTTTACAATGGGTGTAAGTACCACAGGGTTCTATCCTCGGTCCTTTCCTATTTTTCGTTTATAATAACGACCTGTCTCATCTTGTCAAGAATAATCACGAGATTGTATTGTTTGCTGATGATACTTTAATAATTTTTAAAATGAAACGACAAAACACAAATTTCGACGACGTGAATAATGCAATCTCATAAGTAGTTCATTCGTTTAGCAATAGATTATTGACACTAAACCGTCAATAATCTTTTTATGATTATTTTCTGATTTCTTTTATGATTATTGACACTAAACCGTCAATAATCTTTTGCTAAACAAAACCATAACAAAATTTATTAGATTTATTCTACCTAATTTTATACGAGTGAAGGCTGATGTAAACGTTACAGAAGAAACGTTAGAAATAGTAGAAAGTACCGTAGTGCTTAGTAATCACCTGAGATAATAAACTTAAATGGGGCCCACGCATAGATAGACTAAGTTCTGAAGCGTATGCAGTCAAAACAAGACCCGTCAAGTGCGAGTGTAACTCGCGCGCCGAGGGTTTCGAACGTTTGTGAACAAGTAGGTATGTACTAAAGGTACCGGTTAGAAACTCCGAAATTTAATGAAGACCTAAAACTAGTAGGTACCAACCTACATTTCAGATGGATCTCTCTGCATGCTTCGGTGATAGGGTGTAGCGGTAAATTTTTCGACTTTTTTCAAGATATTTCGAAAAGTATTGAACCAGCAGAAATTTCAAAAACTGTTTTGAAATGTTCAAACTGATACCTTTCATATGATACCCCACTCATTGGGGTAACCCCCCTTTTTGATAATTATCCCCCCTCTTTTTGACCATTTTTCAAAAAGGGTTCATTTTACAGACTTTTCTATATTTTTCCTGTAAAATATAGATCTATATCTACAAACCCTCCATACATTTTGAATGGATCGCTCTGCAATCTTCGGAGATAGAGGGGGGGGAACGGGTAAAATTTCGACTTTTTTCAATATATTTCAAAAAGTATGTAACCTACAGAAATTTGAAAAGCGGTTTTAAAATGTACAAATCAATACCTTTCATATAACACCCCACTCAGTGGGGTAGCCCCCCCTTTTGAAAATTATCCCCCCCTTTTTTGACTATTTTTCAAAAAGTGTTCGTTTTTCAGACTTCTCTATATTTTTTCTGTGAAATATAGATTTATATCTACAAACGCTCCATACATTTTGAATGGATCGCTCTGCAAACTTCGGAGATAAGGGGGGGGGAATGGGTATTTTTTCGACTATATTCAAAATATTTCAAAAAGTATGAAACCTACAGAAATTTTAAAAACTGTTTTGAAATGCACAAACCAATACCTTTCATATGATATCCAACTCGGTGGGGTAGCCTCCCCTTTTGAAAATAATTCCCCCCTTTTTTTACCATTTTTCAAAAAGTGTTCGTTTTTCAGACTTCTCTATATTTTTCCTATAAAAAATAGATCTATATCTACAAACGCTCCATACATTTTAAATGGATCGCTCTGCAAACTTCGGAGATAGGGGGGGGGGGGGGAGCGGGTATTTTTTCGACTATTTTCAAAATATTTCAAAAAGTATGAAACCTACCGAAATTTTAAAAACTGTTTTGAAGTGTACAAACCGATACCTTTCATATAATACCCAACTCGGTGGGGTAGCCTCCCCTTTTGAAAATAATTCCCCCCTTTTTGACCATTTTTCAAAAACGGTTCATTTTACAGACTTTTCTATATTTTTCCTGTAAAATATAGATCTATATCTACAAACGCTCCATACATTTTGAATAAATCGGTCTGCAAACTTCGGAGATAGGGGGGGGGGAATGGGTATTTTTTCGACTATTTTCAAAATATTTCAAAAAGTATGAAACCTACAGAAATTTCAAAAACTATTTTGAAATGTACGAACTAATACCTTTCATTTGATACCCCACTTGACTCTGTAGGTCTCTTTTAAAATTTTGACATCTCAATTTGTATGGAAAATGTTCATTTTCATTTTTCATTTATTTTCATTTTTTTTTCTTAAAATCTGTACAGGCGCACGAAATGTATTATTATTTTAAATTTCAAGTTGATAGCTGCTGTAGTTGATGAGTTATTAAGGAGGAAAAAAAGGACAGACAAAGCGAGACCATAAGGGTTTCGAAACCGATCTTCGAAACCCTAAAAATCCGTCATCTTACAAACGTGTTGTTGTTTGTTTCAGCTACTTCCTTACTTACTTACCTACTATCGTAGAAAGAGAAACCTATAGAACTCGCGCAATTGCCATCGCATTCACACTAAAGAGAGAACGACTTATGCCTAAAGCCTAAGAAGAAATGAAATAGGACGATTAGCTCTCTATCTCATCCAGCGTGCCGGTTTTTGCATTGTTTAGCACCTCCATGTGCTAAACAAATTTCCTTATCCATCGACGGAGCTCGACACGAGACTGGTGAAAAAAGTTTTAAAAGTTCTAAACTTTTGTTTTTTATGTTTGAACGTGATCAATGTGTTTATGTGGACATTCCCGCAGCTAAAAACAATAAAATAGAGAGACAAATATGGTGCGGTGCAGCGTTTTTGCATGTAGAAGTGATAGTGAAGAAAAAGTGCCGAATATATCATTCCACTCGTAAGTACAAGTTCTTTTGACTACCAAAAGGTTCAAAATTTACAGTTTCATAGATTTACATACACACAAGGCTCAAACATTATGTTTTATGCTATTTTTAGTTCATCTAACTTGTAATTGTGAAAATTTAGGGTTGCCTGCACCCGATGATAAAATTCCCCGAATGGCGCATTGAAATATTTTTTAATAGGTACCTACATAGCTAGTTTATAGATAATGTAGCTCGCTATGCATAGCAAAATAGTTTATGCCCGCGGCTTCGCACGCGTTGTTTCTATGGAAACGTTTAAAAGCCATTTCTATCCCATAGCAACTGATTTGTGGGATAAAAAGCTTTTTATATAAATATAAAAATTAGAATTACTTACCTGTATACAAAATTTCATCCCGATCCGTTCAGTAGTTTTGGCTTGAAGATAGCAACAACTTACATATTACCATATGTAAGTTGTTGCTATGACACACATAGCCCATCGGACTTCGTGAGATAGAACAACTATAACAAACATCCATCCATTCATCCACACTTTCGCATTTATAATATTAGTGTTTTTATTTGTTACAGATTTCCCGAAGATAAAGAATTACGTTTGCATTGGATCAAAGCAACGGGTTGCAAAGTATGGGAACCTAAAAAATCTTCGTAATAAAAAAAATTGTAATGATTCTGTGATATTTTAAATGATTCTGTGATTTTTGTACTTAATCTAATTCAACTGTCCAAATCTAATCTAACTGTCCCATATAAATAAGAAAAAAATTATCGTAAGTAGGTTCTTGTAGAAATTGGTATGCTAATTTTAAAATGATTCTGTGATTTTTATAATGATTCTGCGATATTTTAAATGCTTCTGTGTAAATGCGTGCGTATTTTTAAATTAAAAAAAATGCTGTGACTAACTAGGTATAAGTACCTATACGCAAGTACAAAGAAAGTTAAGTACTTTTTAGATAGCAACATTACTATTTTTTAGCAAATATACGATGTTACGTTCGTAAGTAACCATTTTTTTTTAAGTTTTATTAATTTATGTAAATGTTATTACCTATAGTAATATAACTAAGACATTTATAATTAAACTGTGATTTTATGATTAAGTAGTAATAAAACGAAATGTTGAAGACTGATTTAAACGGTAAAATTTATAAACGTTAATTATTGTAATAAATATTGATTATATCAAAAACACTTGTTTCTCTATCTGTACTACTCACCTTAATACCTTCATAATTATATTTACCTACCAAAAACAACCTCGGTCTGCCTGCCTTCCACTTGTAACGCCAAACAGGGTTCACATTGTGATACTTACTTGTATAATTATAATCACCTAGCAATAGCCTTTATTCACAAAATAGAAAATTATACTAGTATTTACAATTGAAACAATTGAGCTATTTTCAGACTATTGCAGGTAGCTCAACTGATCAATATCAATACCAGTCGGAAGCGTCCCCAAGACGCTGGCTGCATTGCCACGCTGTATGGCAATGCTGATGCGCTGTGCCCGATACTCACTAGCTCTCGGGTCACGCTTCGCTTCGACCAGACGCTCAGATAATTTAATTTTTAAATTTATTAACTGGAAAATCGCAAATCCGATCTACCAACTAAGACATGAAATAAGGAACCTAAAATCGGGGTAAGAAAATTGCATGGCAACACTTTTCCCCCACCACCTCGTATACTTTGTCTTGCTCTCTGGCATGCTCGCTGAAGATCTACCTATATTTAATCTGAGCCTACTATTATGTTTTATGGTATACTGCTGTGGGGAACGCTGCAGATATTAACACCGTATTTGTGTTGCAGAATAGGGCTGCTCGAGCAATCTATAATATGGGTCCCAGACATCGATCAAGTATGCGGCCTCCCCCGTAGATACCTAGAACCTTACAAGAATGACACTCAAAAGTGTCCACGTTTTGTTTTGACGCAGACAGTTTGCGCAGAGCCTGTCAAGTTTTTTGCATGCGGAACAAGAGATTAGTGGAGTCGAATTTATTTTATTTTATTTTGTAAGTAGGTAGGAAGGTACCTAAAAATAATTTATACACTGATTATTTTTAAAAGGATAAAAATTAAATACTTACTAAGTTGATTAAATCTAATACTTTTGGTAGTCTTTCTTTTATTAGAGAGTCCACGCAAATAAAATTGAGGGCGGGTCAGCTAGTTATTTTATAAACCTCAACCAGTTATTTTATATGTCTTTTCATGAAAAAAAATTATCACTTACCACAAATAAATAAAAAAAAATTAGAAACAATAGCCGCTCCATTCATCAACTTAGAACAAAATTAATATTTTTACATAGGCAAACCCAACAACAATATTTAATGCTGATTTCTAAAGTATATAAGGCTCAAGTGGATCATATATCATATCACAATACACAGGTAAAAATTACATTAAAACTTACTGAAAATAAGAAATTCCATGCTTTTTCTGTTGCATGGTCGGTCGATTATTGCATTGTTTATACGAGCACTTGACCATGCTTTCGGTCCGAGAGCTAAAATGACACTAGTTGGAAAGGTATCCCAAAATGCCAAATGGGATACCTTTTGATACTGACGTTTTCAGGGCGCGCATTGTGCATCTAAGGGGGGCCGGCCGGAAATTTTTGATCGATGGTCCCAGAGAATCCCTGCGTGATAAATTCAAAGAAATAAACATAATGACAGTACCATGTAAACCATGTAATAACATATTTATGAAAACTTTTTGTACAGCTTATTGTTAAAAACTTATTGTTCTCATAGATATATAAATCGGTTCCTTAAAAATAGCGATAAACATAATTTTATTACCAGAAATAAACATAAGCTCGCTGTGCCTACAAGGCTACCCAAAATCAATGTATCTTTTAAAGGGCAATTTATACGCTTCTACAACAAAACTCCTAACGAGTTGCAAAAATTATCAAATAAATTCAAACAAATCACCCCATGTGGAATTGTAGGTCACTGGTTTGTAGGTACACCTTATCGTCACTCAACAAAACTCGCATTTAGTCGTCATAATCGCACGTGTTCATCACTTGTCAAAACCTTGCTGTGCAAAAAGGCTTACTTTAAAATATCTGATTATCTACAGGATAAAAAAGCTTGGGACGGGTTTTGCTCCAACTCGAAGTATAACAAATAACAGGCTAAAGGTTTCTTCGTTGCTTCTTTACTTTAGTCTACATATCGAAGCGACAGAAATCAAAAATATCACTTTATTTCCGTGTCAGTGTTTAGTTTTATAATTTGACCTTTACTAAGTGTACATTTATTGTATTTATGGAAATAAAGAGTTATTGATTTTGATGATTTTGATTTTGCGAGACAAGGAAGAGCGAACGTCGCGCGGGGAAGGCGAGAAAGGAAGGTGAGAGCCGAGAATGGCCAGGCCGCGCGCAATTTTAGTGTTCGATAATTATAAATTTGTTTTTTGCTCTAAAATCTCTTTCGGAATAAAATAAAACCATAAAAAAAGTATTTAAAGTATTTGTTAGGGAACACGTAGACGAAATTTCATTGAAATATGATAAGTAACTAGCAAATGAAACTGCTTTTCCCGTAGAAGTAGGTATCTGTGTAAAATGAAAATATTTCGACGAAAATTTGCGATTTTCTTGTATCGAGTCAAATATTGTCAATCGTGTTTCGACTCCCATAACGAACTAGAATCCTACACTTTTGATGCTTAACAAAAAATTATAAAAAATTCAATGTTTTTTTTGCCTTAAAATTGATTTTCCGTGCAGTTAAAACGTTGATTTTGGGGACTCACTTCACCTTAAACGCTTGCGTAGTGATGAATTCTTTTTGAGATAACTACCTATAACTAGAACCTTATTATAATATGTGCACATCCCATAATAAACACTGTGATCGAAGGTTGTAGCGAATAAAAATACGTAAATACGTATCATGTTTTTTGATTTGACTGTACTTTTGCTGATTTTCGCTTGTTTTCTTTTAGGTGCGTTGAAACAACACTGTAAAATTCGTGTGGGTTGAAATGACAAAAAATATTTATTACGTTTCGCTTGTGGGATGAAAATTTTGGGGCGAAATTACAATACACTTAAGTTCATTTTGTGTAGTGTATTTCCGTTTATTTTTCTTGAAGTCGTCTACTTTCATTGTGCGTCATTTGTAATGCTATTTATTAAATATCTAAAGAATATAACTTTTTAACGCTTGGTGATCGCATCACAGTTGAAATGTCGAAAAACACACAGAAGGACGAGCATAGCTCAAAGAATTAGCGAGCTGAAGTGGCAGTGGGCCGGTCATATCCCGTGAAGAATAGACAACCGCTGGGGTAAACGTGGTCTTGGGTGAAGACCACGTCTAGGCAAACGTAGTGTAGGACGTCCTCCGGCCAGGGGGGATGATGATCTGTGAAAGACTGCAGGCAGATGCTGGATGCGGCAAGCTGAAGACAGGGCGCTATGGCGCTCATTAGGGGAGGCCTATGTCCAGCAGTGGATTAATACAGGCTGATGATGATGATGATCGCTGTGTGGTGCCGGCTTAGAATTTCCATCACACCAACGCTTCCCGCGGGTGTCGTAAGAGGCGACTAAGGGATATCCACCGGGGGCAAACAATTCTACCACCGAACTGCGATCCCCGCATGTCCAGCGTGGGGATTATGGGCGTTACCCCCCATGTGATAAAAGCCAATAAGGCGCTCATCAGGGGGAGGCCTGCGCCCAGTAGTGGACCAATACAGGCTGTTGAGATTGAGATTGAGGATGATGATGATGATGATGACACAGAAGGAAGCTGTCGGCGCCCTCATCTTGTTCGGCTTTTACGACATCGGGTTAATAATAAATATAAATAATAAATATTGTTGGACAATTCACACAGCATGATCTGGCCCCAAGCTAAGCAGAACTTGTGTTATGGGTACTAGATAACTGATGGACATAATACAATACCCTACATAGATAGATAGATATTTTTTATTATAGATAAAAAACATCCAGAACACCCTGAACGAATATCTGCAATCGTACAAACATTTGTCCCGAGGCGGGAATCTAAATCGCGTCGCAGGCGAACCTTCGCCCGCTGCGCCACAGAGGTCGTAAAATAGGTTGATAAGGAGAGGTAGATTCTTACGCCACAACGACCACGGTGAAGCCTCAGCCATAGGTAAGCATTTAATAAAACTCTCTTTACTCATTTAATACGATAAGTTGATGATAACATTGCATAAAGCTTCAATGTGTTTCTTATGTCAACTCTACCTTTTAGAAATTGGATGTAAGATTTATTTCAAACCATATTCGCTCTTGAGGGAATTATTTGAATCGTGTGTGTAACTACATCTTCTAACACTCGATCATTTTATATAAAGTAAAGAAACTCACTGTCTTTGATCTAGCTAAGTAATTGTACCTTCACTGACAACCCATATATATATAATAACTATGCCCGAATGGAGACCTCAAAGAACTACACGACATAACTTTGAAACTATGTGCCATACTTACTATCTGGAAAAGGGTTGGATGACCTTATTATTTATTAAACTCTTATTTTCATTTATCTACGTGCTTCTGGAATGTAAGCCGACAAAAACAGAAAGATTTATGATCCTTGTAGGTAACATTGTGAAAGAAATTATGTGAACATGTAGAGAAGTTTATGTTCCTACCGTTGAACGCCGAAAATATGGAGTGAGCTGAAACTATCAAAAACTTAGGAAAGGGAAATCGTCTGTAATGTCATATTTATATTTATGTACAAACAAATAGTGCAAACCCATAGGAAAAACAACAAAGAGGGTAGGTACCTACCTAATTGATGATGATCCGAGCGGAATTTCAGATAAGGCGACTAGTCTCAACGGATACTAACCATGTGCGCAGAACATATGTCAATATGTAATTATATTTATGAAAACTCATTGAACACTCATAGAAATATCAATAAATTCCCTAAAAATAGCGACAGACATAATATAAATACTAGAAATAAGAATAAACTCGCTGTGCCCACAACTAGGCTACACAAGATAAAAGCATCTTTTAAAGGGCAAAGTATTCGTTTCTACAACAAAACTCGAAGTAAGTAAGTTGCAGAAATTATCATTAAATAAATTATTGTTAAACATATTCTTTGTAAAAAAGATTACTACAAAATATTAGATTATCTAGAGGATATAGCTTTGGACGAGTTTTGCTCCAGTTCGAAAACTAACGCCGTAACAAGGTTTTTTGTTCGCTTCTTTTACTTTACCTTAAAAAGATTGAAGCGAACAAAAAATCAAAGTGATCACTTAATTTCCTTGTTTTTATTATGTGAAATTTGAATTTTTGTGACGTTTCCAAGAGTCCTGTAAGGTCTAAAGGAAATAAATCACTTTTATATTTGATATTATAGCGCAGAAGTGCGCAAACACAGGCATACCTAATTAGGTATGCTATACTTGCACAAACCCCATTATTTTACAAATCAAACCATTTAGCCGTACTAGTCCCATGGGAGTTAGGGAAGCCCATTGTGTGGGACACTACATGCGTCGACACACATGCCTTCCCATCTTCTGAGGACCATCCGTGAAGGCGGGTGCGGTGGTAGATTTCGCCGAGGATCTCAAGAGGCACAAATATGCAGGTCTTGACAGAGCCTACACATTTGCTTCCCTTGGAGTCGAGACCCTAGGTCCGTGGGGTACCGAGGCTCTTCGAGTTTTTAAAAAAATATCTGTGTGTCTGGTCGAAGCAACGAGTGACCCGAGAGCTGGTGAGTATTTGGCGCAGCGCATCAGCATTGCCAGCCAGCGTCTTGGGGACGCTTCCGACTGTTATTGATATGGATCAGTTCAGCTACCTTTAGACTGTTTGTAACAGTCTGCAGTTAGCTCAATTGTTTCTATTGTAACCTCAACAGCCTGTATAGGTCCACTGCTGGACGCGGGCCTTCACTTGATAAGCGCCATAATGG
Source organism: Eupithecia subfuscata (assembly GCA_963564075.1). Taxonomy (NCBI): domain Eukaryota; kingdom Metazoa; phylum Arthropoda; class Insecta; order Lepidoptera; family Geometridae; genus Eupithecia; species Eupithecia subfuscata. The sequence continues at coordinate 9,345,757 of OY751103.1, read as the reverse complement.
TTTTTATCTCATGGGGGTAATGCCCATCTGCACGCTGAATCGCAGTTTGGTGGTAGCATTGTTCTGCAGGGGGCACTACTGCCCGCCCCCGGTTCTATTGTAAATACTAGTTAAATTTTTTTCCATGCATACATTACCTTCGGTAAAGCAATACTTTATTCACAAAGAAAATTATACTAGTATTTACAATTGAAACAATTGAGCTAACTGCTGACTGTTGCCAACAGTCTATAGGTAGCTCAACTGATCCATATCAACACCAGTCGGAAGCGTTTTTTATTATTTGATTGTAATTTTCTTTGCAAATTAGCCGTGGTTTAACAGTCGATCAAAAAATCATGCGCTTTCGCTTAGCACATTTTGTTGGACATCCATACGTCCATTATGTCCATACCTACCCGTATCAAATCGATAGATCCAAATACATGGGCCAGTATTAGAATAGGTTGGGTTCACAGGATGGAATGCAAATGATATTGCGAAAATTGGTCAGTACCAATATAGCTACAAGAACGGACATATCTGACATCTAACTGTCCCTTCGGTATTTTGTAGACACGTGGATTGCCACGAGGGAGCTCGACCTTGTTTCTTTTTTTTGCCAATTTCAGTTGGTAATGAGGTCTTGCTAATCTCTAGGTCCTTACTACGTAAATTATTCTTGCTTCGTGCACTGGAATAAAAACACTAGAATATCTTTATACCCTGCCATGTTTGGCAGTGACGAATTATGTATGAGTACATTTTGAGTGCTTGGAAATAAGTTCCTTGATGATATTATGTTCGAACAACCAAATCAGACAAAACACTCTAGAGTCATCGGGTGCAAATTATTGTGCTTATATTTTATTATGAATCTCGTCACTAATGCGCTTTAATTTCAAAGCACCCACCTTAATTCTGTAAGTACATAACAACTAATAAATGAAGACTGGTTAAAGACTGAAATAGGCTTTAGGGGTTTCTGTTTCTATTTTCTAGCCAGTGATCTCATTTGGGAACAAAGAGTAAATACAATTAACTCTAAAGTTCTCTGAACCGTGGTGACTCTATTAAAACGACTCGACAAAAGTGGTTCCCCCTTGCAAATAAGGTACTACTACTACATAATATGTAGTAGTACTTGTTTTATTACAAAATTTTGTTGTCGGTAAGTAATTTTTACTCGTTTGTGATTTTGATGAAATTATTACTAACCGACACAATTTCATTAACTTTTGAGAAAATACAGAATTTTTATATGCCAGTTTACTAAGTATATAAACTGCATTTAAAATTCGTTGAAATCAAGTAGTTATGCCTAATAGGCGATTTAATATGATTTTTTTTCTGAAAAAATAAACTTTAAAGTGCTCCAGTGTAAAGTTGCCAACATGTCGCTTGGTAATTATTGCCTTTCAAGCGTCGATATATACACTAATAATAGTCTACGGAAACTTATATGAGAAAGGCTAGACGCTGAAAAACAGAGATATTTTTAGATTTCTCGCTGCCTTATTATTGGATAGAGAGGGTGCCAAAGTTTATATGTTAGAAGTCTATACATACGTACTTGAAAGACTCAGACCACATCGTGGCTTTTATGATACTACGATTTTTTGGTAGCTTGGCTTACAACTTAGTGATGGTATTCAAACATTGAACTGTTTACTTTTCTATATCCATGTTGTAGTAACCAATCAGGATTCTTTAGAAATCAATCCAATAGGTAAAACTTTTAAATTCATCATAGTTATTAACAGTAAAGCCATTTACAACGGGATATTTACCATGATTTGAGTTAAGAGCTTTCCAATATTTCAGCACAGTTACATGCGCCATGATCTCGGAATATCTGAAGGCACTGCGAGTGGTTTGTTTTTGGCAGATAGGTATATTGATCTACCCTAATTTTTTGTCTTTTGCTACGAGAGTTACTACTACCACCGGTTTCATTATCGAACGCAACACGATCACGACACACAACACGACGGTATCAGAACAGAACGCTACCCGTTACGTTGGTAGGTACCTACATCACTTCTTCGGTTTTCGCACATTCTCACAACAGGGTTCCAGTTTCCGGATAATTGGAAACCTTCTTCTCGGTTGAAGTTCCTGTGTTAAGAAATCTCACGTTACTACTACCGGTGGTAGTAGTAACGTTCGTAGCAAAAGACAAGAAATGAGGGTAGATCGATATATCTGCCAAAAACAACTCACTCGCAGTGCCCTGAGTTATTTCGTGATCATGGCGCATGTAACTGTGCCGAAATATTGGAAAGCTCAAAACTCAAATCATGGTAAATATCCCGTTGTACCTAAATGACTTCAATGCAATAGGCATGCTCTCCCAAATGCTTTATATTAGTCAACATTCAGTGTAAAAGTGAAACTTTGGAAGTTCAGTAAGCAGGTAGGTAAATTGCCATATGTAAATAGTCAAGGAATAAATAATACCTACTTATATACATATTCCTTGACTATAAAGTATCTATATAGGTACCTGAAGTAGAGTTTAGTTAGGTGCCTTCCTTTTTACTTACCAACTTAATATCTCAGAAATAAGAACGATAACAATTTTTACGATCGCAATAATCATAACTGTGAAACTTCGCCACCTTATTATTATATCCTGCTAATAAATTAGGTAAATTCTACCGCACTTTCTCTTGTTTCGCGTGTCAAAAACAAGAGGGTTTTGATATCTGTCTCAATAAATCTCGATTATGTAAACCGTAGTAACATAATAAACAAATAATAATAGAATTAACACCTCGTTATATCACCGGACGGTGTGGCAGTAAAACTGATTTGATATCAAAGACGACAACCCGAATATCACGGAAATGAATGAATGGGACTGTAAATTTAGACTTCCGTTTATGCTCCCCCGATTTTAAAACCGGTCGCATTCAATCTTGGTGTCGGCAATCTTAATAATGGATTACAGATTTTGCACGAAAATGAGGTGGCAAGTGGCGGAATTTTTTTGAGTAGGTAACTTAAGTTTCTTTTATTTATTTAGGCCTCTTTCACTACTGCTCATTAGGTCTTGCATTACATAACGCAAATTGATATAAACTTTATCATATCTCGTAAAATGCTGTGTTTCACAGTGCAAAAATCCAGTGTGATAGCGAAGGAAAGGGCGGGAGAGCTAGCTCCCGATTCCATGTTCACTTGTCGAGTAAAAGCCGGTGCGTACGAACGCGCCAAACGCTCCTCGCCGCGCCTCGAGTTCGCGCCAAAAACAATAAAATTAAAATGATACAATTACGTTCCAAAACGATCTGACATAAGCTGACCGAGATGCCGTTCTACTTTTAAATTAAACGTTTTTAAAAAGTTCAAAACTTTCACGCAGAATGCTCAGACTGTTCGAAGTTTGAAATTTAAAAACTTTGTTGCTTGTGAGAGGTTTTGTTGTTTTTCGAAGATAATTTTAGTTTGAGGACTGTATTTTGTGAAGGGGGACGACGAGCAACTTGTGAAGATTTTGTAAGTTATTTGCTTTGAATGTTATTTGTTATTTATGTTTTTACGGAGCTAAAGAGGTACCTTTGCAACACTTCTTCTTTTTTTTCTTTTAAATGTGGTACAGCGGTAGGTTATCTAAGGTAAGGTAGCCAAGCTCGAGTAATCTTCTATGCTTTCGCTCCGGAAACTTAGTTTTATTAATGTTACTGTTTCGCTAAATCAAAAAAATTACCTAATTTTATATTTTACCTTTTTTATTGCTGAATATTCTTGGTGTTCCTATGTATGAAGAATTTACTAAAAAACTGCTATTAAAACTACAAAAAACTACCTACTATTCCAATTCTAAGATTAAAACGGGGTACCTAAGCGAACTTGTGGTTTGGGCAAGTATCTACTATGTAGTCTAAATATACCGACCCATAAATAACTGAAACTAAAAGTAGGTACAATACCTAGATGTATTTTTTAATATAACACCCATACTGTGAATAAATATTTGCAGATGCGTACAAACATTATTCCCATGTCGGGAACCAAAACCGCAACCTCCAGCACCGCATCCTGATCTTCGCCCGCTGTGGCACAGAGGTCGTCTCATATAATAAGTGAACCTACAGTTTTTGATCGTAGATCACAGAGAATAGGTTGAACCCATAAACTAATGTTGGAATTTGCATGATCAAAAGGAATTTTCTACAAGAAAATCCTGGGCAAAGGAATTTCTGGTACCCGGTCTACAAATTCTCGTGATTAAATTCTGGAATTTTATATTTACTGGTCCTTTGGGAACGGACATTTCGAGATAGGAATCTTCTGCTATTTTGTTAGGAACGAGATAAATCCTAGATAAAAAGTAGCTGTTTTTGTAGGTAAGGCCGATGATGTGCAGACTTTTTGTGATTTTTATTTTGCTTTTGTAATAATAGAGTTCCCAATCACCTCATCTACAAAAAAGGTTTATCTGTTGTCACAACCACTGAAAACTGTTTTTAGCACATATTTTGTTGATTGACCTCTTCTTTTTCACCCTGGCAAGCTTCGTGTCTAGGATTTTAAAATAGTTAATGATTATATCGGGTATTTATCGCGTACCTTTTGTTTTATTTCCCCTACGTTTCTACCGCGTTACAGCGATCGTGGTCACGGGTACAAAAGGTACGCGATATGATCATTAACTATGTTAACAAATCGCGAAAGTTTAAAAAGTAGGATTTTAAAATTAAATACTTTTCAGTCCGGTCACATTCTTCGTAACTAGATTGAGTTTAAACCCTTAAACGTAAAGTATCTTTGCTATGCCACCGTCCAGGGTTAATTGATAAAAATCCAACTCACAATTTTAGAGAATTGCCAACTGCGATGTTTCAGAGAAAGACAAATAACTTTATAACGACTTATTATTTGCAAAATTTATGTTAATTCTATTAATTAATTAACATCAATTTTAGAGTTTTAATTGTAGTATCTTTTATATTATTGCATCTAAAATAAAAAGATAATTGCACGCCCTAATAAGGGCAAATTACATTGCTACTCATTTACTGTATTTACCATCTTCTTACATTGAATTGCAATGAATATACTTTTACTTTTTTTTTAAATTTGTAAAGCACAGGGTTAAAATCCAGAAAAAGGTTACATCAAAATTAATTATCTTACAGATTTTTGTATCTGTTTGTTACTGATATCGATGTCATACATTTATGTTCAGGGTGAAAATGATCATAATAACTTAATAAGCAGCTATTATCCTCCTTATGCCAATGGCATAGCGACCTTGTTATAGAACTTGAATTAATGTAGCAATATTGCAAACATTAGCATACTCCATCTACATATACATATAACCTGCATATGTTAGATTGTAACACTATAATTAACATGCGAAACCTCTTAGGAGGCTGAACGTTGTTCCTATTATGCTATTCAAATAAGTATGCACACTTTCACAGTACAGGGCTCAAATACAACTTACAGTTTTAAACAAGATCCGATAAGTGCGAGTATGACTCGCGCGCCGAGGGTTTCGAACGTTTGTCAATTATACAAACATGTACTAAAGGAACAGGTTAGAGACTTCGCCGTTTAATTAACACCTATATAGAGAGAGAGAGAAATAATTTATTTTACCCAAAAATACACATTAGTAGGCACAAGTTTACGTACAATTACGTAATGAGTACCTATAATAGTAGGTACCAACTAATACATTTCATTTGATGCCGCACTCGATCTTGTAGGTCTCTTTAATTTTTTTATTTATTTTTCCTTAAATCTATAAAGGCGCACAAAAATATTACTATTTCAATCAGCATTGCCATATGGCAATGCTGATTGAAATTGTAATATTTTTGTGCGGGGCAATGCAGCCAGCGTCTTGGGGACGCTTCCGACTGGTTGGTTGATATGGATCAGTTGAGCTACCTGTAGATTGTTTGCAACAGTCTGCAGCTAGCTCAATTGTTTTAATGCATGTATTTTTTTTTGTGAATAAAGATTTAAGTACCTATGTTGTAGAAAAAACAAAACAAGTTGATAGCTGCGGTAGTTGCTGAGTTATTAAAGACTGAAAAAAGAACAGACATAGCGTGACCATAAGGGTTTCATAACCGATCGCAAAACCCTAAAAGAGGTAAGTAGTAAGAAGACAAGAAAGCTACTGTACTGTAACTGTACTTTTGTAAATTATCTGATTATCAAAAAATTCCTAAAACATAATTTCGGTGCCTACTCAAGATTTGTCTTATTCGTTGACACTTGATGAAGTGACCTATACTATAAGTTTTTTTCAACAAAACAAAAGATATTAGGAAAATATATGGTATTCAATCACAGATATTTTTTTTGCAATGACTAGTTAATCCAAAATGTAATCAGCATCAGCCCACGCTTATTCACTGCTGGACATTTGGGCCTTTTCAGCAACCTGTTGGTATTCAGTTTGCCACAAAAAAATAAAAGATAGGTAAAAAGAAGTTATAAGTAGGTACGGTGCCCGCTATGAATACCTCAACCGGCTTAATAACAACGTCGCCTGTTAGTTTCGACTATGGCAGCAGCTCGGGGCCTTAATCTAAACTTCTTACGGGCGAATTTACGCTATTTTTGGATCAATTTAAAATTTCCAACATAGCTCGAGCAGTGGCTTAGTTATTTTGTCATTGTCAGTGGCTTAGTTATTTTGTCATTGACATTGGCCCCGAAGAACACGTGTCAGTTTATCAAAGGTCAAAGCGGAGAAGAATTTTATTTAAAATGAAACAAGAACCAGTTAATTTGAAATAAACGAGAACCGACAACAAGTTTTTCTCATGGAGTTCATATTCACATCGTTACTGAAGATATCCCCTTTTTATCAAATAGATCATTATTTGAATACGCCATCGGTCTCGCCTAGTATAAAAATATTGCTGAAAAAAGAACATGTACAAAAAATATACACAAAAAATTTACACAAGCATGTAAATAATATTTCGCGAATATCTTCTTTTTAAATCTCGTAACACACAAGGCACATGGCCTGATATTACGACAACTTGCCTGTGTGCGTGCAGCGGCGTGCTCTCCCGGGAGGCACCGCTGAGGCTAAACAATTCAAATGGTTATCTTGTACCCTTAAAACAAACTCAAGCTTGGGGCTAGATGATAGTGTGTCAATAATTTATTTACTTATTTATTATAATCAACTCATATAGGTACAGACAAACAGACCTACACAGGCATTGCAAACTACAAAAAGCGTAACTACTATTCGAATTCCGTCTGCGACAGTGTTTTTCTATTGTTTCAAAGTCCCAAGAATTCATATGAAGTTCCATAGCAAAAGTACGAAATAGACTTCCATTATTGACTACTATACTTACGTTGATTAATTGTAATTGATTAGGTGGGTATTGCTATGAATAAACTCGAGTAAGTTTATTAAAGACCGGTCCTTACAAGAATTAAGCTGCAGAGCCTTCTTAATGGTTATTATTATTGAAGGAGGTTTATTAAAGAATAAGAGATGTTGGAGAACTAGCTATTTATCCTGCCTTACTTAGATAAACCTTAATCAAAATAGTGATAGTGTTTTTCTATTGTTTCAAAGTCCCATGAATTAATCTGAAGTTCCATAGCAAAAGTACGAAATAGACTTCTATTATTGACTACTATACTTACGTTGATTAATTGTAATTGATTAGGTGGGTATTGCTATGAATAAACTCGAGTAAGTTTATTAGAGACCGGTCCTTACAAGAATTAAGCTGCAGAGCCTTCTTAATGGTTATTATTATTGAAGGAGGTTTATTAAAGAGGAGATGTTGGAGAACTAGCTATTTATCCTGCCTTAGATAAACCTTAATCAAAATAGTGATTGCTACTCATTACCCACTTACAGGTACCTAGGTGAATTCTAACTACCTACCTACTTTAGTGTCTATAAATAAATAAATAATGCTGGACAATTCACACAGCATTATCTAGCCCCAAGCTAAGCAGAGCTTGTGATATGAGTACTAGATACTTATACTTAATACAATACACTACATTTTTGCCTAGAAACATCCAGAACGCCCTGGACAAATGTCTGCAGTACATTTGTCCCGAGGCGGGAATCGAACCCGCAACCTCCTGCGTCGCAGGCAGACCTTCGCCCGCTGCGCCACAGAGGTCGTCAATATGTTTGATTGTATTTTGTGCTGTCCAATTGTGAACCAAATAAACCATATTTCTATCTATCTATCTACTCAGATAGAACTGATCTTTAAATTAAAAAGAAAACATACATAAGAATACATCACTGGATAAACACTGCTGTTGCGTCGGTGGTTTCTTTTCGAACTTGGCTGACGCTCTTTCATGCGATCTAAATAACGGAAACAGAAAATTTATATTAATGGATTTTTAATGTATTACAAGATAATTTTACAAAACATCCCCCTTAGAGTACTTTTTTCCAAATAACTCTCTCGGGGTTATGTGAAGATACATCCATGGCCATGCCAATTAAAAGTTATAGTGGAGTAAAGAAATTCAGTTACATACATAAACCCAAAAACCCTAAAAACATTACACTCCTTTTTATGCATTCGTGTAATTAGGATCTATTTGATAAAAATTCTTAGGATTTTAAGCTACCTATTCAGGTTTCTAGTCGATACATACAGTCTATACAAAAATGTAATATTTTGTTGGTTACGGTCTTAGTAAGTAAGGAATTAAGTGCCGATTAAGAACCAATAATTAATATTAATAATAGTAATAGTAATAATAGTAATGTCAAAAACTGTATACCTACATATATTGTTATGTATACCTAATCTATTGCTATACAATACATTTTGATTTGAAAATGTACCTATAACTTAATAAATTGATTAGAATTAATATATATAATTATTTAATTATATATATAATGTTCAATATCAATTGGGTGTGAAATAAACTCGAGTCTGCGTTGCTCTGAAAGAGAAACAACATTCAAGCGACTATTTCACTATAAAATCCCTTTTTCCAACAATTATTTCAGCTTACAAAATTTCACACGTGCTTTCCAGAAATGTCCAGTCTTCTTCTTTTTAATATCGTTGGCACTAGAAAAGTTCTGACAATGACATTGACAGATGCATCCAAAGGTTGTTTTCCTACATTGTCGGCAGGTCGCGCCAAAATTTAAATTAATGAAGGTGATAATGATAAGGCTTCCTTACATATATAATAAATATAATTATTAAATTATAAGTAAACGACAGTCTTAATCTCCGCGACCTACCACGAATATTTTAAAGTAGAATTTGCGCCATTTATGTTTTTATTATAGTAGGTAGTATATTATTTAGTGACCTATGTAAGAAAATTGACAATAGTTTATCCCGTTGATTGATGGAGGTAATGGATCTCCTAACTAAATAACCCCGCATCGCAATGACATAACGTAGTGACAGCTCATAGTCGGATTTGACAACGGTGTGTCCCTATGACTAGGCAATTTTAGCCCACCATTAAATTCAACTCAAACATTAATTCTAAGGGGCTAAGGGTAATTATTCTAGAACGGATATAATCGCTAGGTTTACGTACGCTTTTATTTTTTGTTTAAAAAAAAATAAAAAAAGATTACAAATGTTTTATTTTCTTATAAAATGTTTACTAACATTGTCTAACATGAAAACATTTTATAACATTTGTGATCAAATGTTTGTAAACAAATGTTTACTAACATTAGTTAAAATTTTTAACAGCAGTATGGGAGCACCATTACTGTGTCCTAAAAGCTAGTAGGTCTACATTATGCATTTTGAAGATACGCCCGCGACACGAGCTTTCTGACCAAAATCTGAATAAGATTTCCAATAAAGATAGCGTTTGAGTTGGACTTGTGTTCGGGTTCGGATGTATCGGACGGACCAGAAGGTTTAACGCGCGTTACCAAAGCGTGCACTTTAAAATCCTAACTACGAATTAAAATAGTAAATTTCATCTAAATCCAAATTTCATATTTTTTTAATTTGACAAATCATAAATAAAATGTTTACTATTTGTTTATCAGTTCAACATTATTACTGTATGCTACACGGTATGCATAAACGAAATATTATGGAATACTTCTGACAAATTGTTATAATATATAATTTACTAGACAATCGCCTCCCGGTTTCACCCGCGTAGTTCCCGTTCCCGTAGGAATTCCGGGATAAAATATAGCCTATGTCACTCCCTGAAAAGTAAGCTTTCTAACGGTGAAAGAATTTTTCAAATCGGTTCTGTAGTTTTGGAGCCTATTCCAAACAAACAAACAAACAATCAAATCTTTCCTCTTTATAATATTAGTATACAGATGTAGATAATAGTGTTAAAATAAATTATGTTGCTTATTTTTACCGCGCCACCACCAGGCAGAGATGCGAAGTTGCTCCAAAAAGAGTGGCCAAAAAGAGCAACTTCGCATGACAGTCTACAAATGAAGACCACGTCCTAAATTCCTATTAAAATGTCTTTAAAATGCGAATGTTTGTACTTTATAGTTTTGTTGAGTAGGTGCCAGAGTTGATAATGTGGCACAATAATAATTAATTCAATAAAAACATTCAGTTACCATGCTAATGGACATTTCCTAACACTGGAACCCAAACGAATGAGATACTTTACCTTGGCGCCATAAATAAATCTGTTGTTTGACAGCGGTTAGATGTAAAATGGTAGTTATAGGAAAACACATTTAGCTTAGCATAGAAACATTTAAAAGGTGACCCGCCTACCGTGTGGTTCACAAAAATCTCTATATTTGTATACACTCTACCGAGGTCGGTCCTGTCTGAGAACTGGCCCCCCTCTAGCTTCGGCTTGAAGCGGTATAATGCCGCTTGATATGAGACAGGGACCTTTTTGGACCCCTCTGTAACATTATGCTTGTTTGTTTCTGTATGCTTGTTTATTTTTGTTTGTGCATAGTAGATATTTTTGTTTCTGTTTTTTTGTACCTATCTATTTTTATAATGTATCTACCTACTACTTACTCTTTTTCTGGGTTCATTATGCCTTAAGTGGGCTCAAATAAATTTATTTTCTTTCCTTTCTTTCTTTCTTTACTTTACTCAACATTATCATTTCAGTTTTCAACCGACGGAGACAGAAAACAGAAGGAGGAAGTTTTCAATTCGACTGTAGGCTTTGATTTTAGAAATGGATGTTCGATTTTGATGATACTTCCATTTTTGTATACAGGGTGGGTCAAGACCACTTCCGAAAACAAAGCGGGGTTGTGCAGAACGCTTATAATATATCCCCCTCCCCCCGATAATTAGGTACATATGTCCATATAGTGTTGTACTATGGGTGGTGTTGTACTATGGTGTGTAGGAAAAACTACTACTACCTACTTAGAAAAAATAAATAAAAGGACGTTGATGTTTCAACATATTTTTCGTTGTGATTGTGATTTTCGCTAAATATTTTGAAAATCATGTTCTGCAGGGGTATTTTGATTCGTCGGAAAGACCGTCGGATTCGATATCGGAAACTTTTAAACGAAGAAAAACGTTGCTGATTGCACTTCCCCATTTTTCGGTAGTAGTCTTGAGTCTTGACACACCAGGTATTTTCCGATAGCGATTTGCTATTATGTACTTCGACGGCGTAAATAGCCATCAAGATGATAGCTATGAAAGCGGGTAACCTCTGATAGTTAGATTTGGCAGAACAATGGCAAGAATTATGAGTGATCATGAGGAAAGATCGCATGGGTATCGATCGATAGCTCCGGAAATTCTGAATAAAACTGTATATTTAGTTTTTCCATATTTATTGCATGAAAAATTAAATTAATTTTTGAAAATGTGGATGAATAGCAATTTGGGCGAAGCTAGGGTGATAAAAACTCGTAGAATCCGCCATTTTGTTTTTGACATTGACAGCACTACCAACTCTGCCTGTCATTATTCTGTGGTCCAATCCGCGCGCTTTTGTAATGTGTTTGTTGACGAAATGATTTTCAAAATAAACTTATCAAAATAATACTACAGGTGAACCTTCTATCCTTACCCAAGTGTTTGTGAGAGTGATTTCACAAAAAGTTGTAGTAGCAAAGAAACTTGTTTCAAAGAATATTATTTTCTTTCTTGGGTGCTAAAGAACTACATAGGTACCTACCCTTCGCCATTGTGAGTTATTGTACATCGAGAGTTTATTTTGTTTTCATTGTTCACCTACCTACCTACTTCGTAAGATTGTCGGTATGTGCCTAGTCTACATAAAATTATGCATACCTAGTAAAAGTTAGTAGTACTTACCTAATACTCCGTAAGTACCTACTATAGAAATCTAAATAACAATTTAGATTTCTATGGTAGGTACCTACATATGTGCAGTGTTTGTATTGTACCTACCTAGCTATCGTTACTAAAATTCTCCCATACATTTTAGTAATAAGTCTTACAAACATTGAACATTCCTTTCCTTTTATAAATAACTAGACGATCGCCTCGCGGTTTCACCCGCGTAGTTCCCGTTCCCGTGGGAATTCCGGGATAAAATATAACCTATGTCACTCCCTGAAAGTAAACTTCATAGCAATGAAATAATTTTTCAAATCGGTCCAGTAGTTTCGGAGCCTATTCAATACAAACAAACAAACAATCAAATCTTTCCTCTTTATAATATTATAGTATCGATGTGTTTATTTTTCAGGTATTTAGGTACCTATCTAAATGACGATAGAGAGGAAACCGAATAACAATACTTACTCGGTAGCGCTACCTCATAGATAATGGAAAAACTTACTAAGAATTGAAAGAAACTAACCCCAAGAATTGATATACTGTACTTACCTAAGCATTCTTGAAAATGTAGGTATAATTTATCACCAAGATAAAAAATATTTCATCTATGAGTTTGCCTGCGCATATTAATAAAATTATACGATTCCACTGACCAGTTACCTAGTTGGTATGTTTTCTTATCTTATGCATATACACTAGCCAAACTCGATTTAGAATGTTTGTAAACAAACCGCCCATACTTAACCTAAAATTCACTCTGTTGCTGCGTCTTTTTATATAATATTAATTATTAGGTAGGTATTTGATTGCACTTATTTTCTTTGTAAATAAAGTATTTAAAATTAATAAATTATAAGCAATAGGTATTTATTGAAGGAAGGATCTCAAATCGGCAGACGTAAGTAAGTATGTAAATTGCGTATAAAAAGACGCAGCAACAGAGTGAAATTAGAACTAGTATTACTTATTGAAACAATTTGGCCACGATTTGGCTAACTGCAGACTGTTGCAAACAATCAATGCAATTTATTATACGTAGGTACCTATCTGAAACTCGACGCCAAGCAAAGCAAGTGAGTTTTAGTTTTTTGTGTAAGCGTTGTGTGTGTGTTCCTAATGGTTTGCTTATAAACATTCCACATCGAGTTTGGCTAGTTTATAGATAGTATTACCTATTGGTAAAGCTAGAATGGTACGTAACGTAGTAAGGCCAACCCCTCGATCCTTCTGGGATATTAGGAATTATTACAAAGTTATCTATTTTGGTAGATAGGTACCTACCTAAAAACATTTTTGATTAGGTACTACCTAGGTAGGTAGGTGCTCGTAACTCGTTAAGTTGAAGACTCCAAAACCGTCAAGAGCAATCGCTAAACTACACTTATTGCAAGACAACAGAAGCTGCTCTGTGCTTTGGATTGGAATCTTCATCTGTTCACCGCTATACCTAGGTAAGTAATTTTGGCGATGACTATAGGTACCTAGGTAGACCTATGACTTTTATTGAGATAGCGGTTAATTATATGTCTTCACTTCAGGAAGGTACGGTACGTACGATACTCCACGTACCTACCTATAATACAAATAATAGTTATGCCATGGGTAAGTTAAGAATCGAAAAGCAAACGTGTTCTTGTCTTTAGTGGAGACTGCGACTCGGCAAACGTAGTGTAGGACTCAATTGGTAGGGAGATGCTGGATGCGGCAAGCTGAAGACTGGGCGATATGGCGCTCATTAGGTACCTATCAATTTTATTTGAACAGGTAGGCGACGTTCTTGGAACGCATTGTAAAGCCGCGGCAATACACCTGAGCCACCCTGAGCTGGTTTAGGTTAGGCTGGGCTACCTACATACAAAGTTAGGAAATCTCTATCCAAAAATGTAGCAGGGCCTAAGACTATTTTCGTCCATGGGCGATAAACCTACTCTATTCTACCTACCAACTGAAAAAAGGAGGTTGGTTTTAATCCTGCCCCTAACCTGAAACTAACCTCTAGAATTGAAACCTTTTTTGTCACCCCGCCGCCATTTGCAATGAAGAGATGAACCAAGGTTAAGAAATTATTCTGCCAATTTTCAAAAAAATATTTAATTTTTTCTGGAATAATCTCAGAAAAACTAAAAATGCAGAGTTCCTTAAAATTTTGAGATGAATCGAATGGTATATTTCTTATTTTTCCTCAAATTTTTGGGACAGACCATAAGGGAAAGTTGCCATTGTTCTTTCACCTCTCAGCTTTGGAAAAGCATCTATGTAGATGTTGTTAGTCTCTAAATATTATGCACAAACTAGTTTCTTATTTAACCTCGATGTTTGACAGGTAAACGACTAGCCGTTTTCGCATCCATTTGTGTTATGATTGCGTTGTTACAAACATCTGAATATCGTGGTTTCCCAAGAGAGATAACATGCTTTTGTTACGTAGACAACAAAAATGGAGTCATCACGAGGTGTAATTTTAGAAGAAGCTTTTTCCGTAGTCCTATGAGGACTCAGGATCATTACGTGTTGACGTGTGAAATAGAGTAACAAAATAGCAGTCAAATAATATCGCAAAAATTTTCGACTTCGACGGGACTTGAACCCGCATCCTTCCTTCAGTACAGGAATGTGCTAACCAACTACACCACGAGGCTAAGTGACGTGGGAGTCGAAAATCTTTGCGACTTCTTACGGTCTATAGCGCCGTTAGCTCCACCTACAGGGGAAACACCTTACTTACCTTAAACCTTAGTGTGGGGTTACGCACTATAATAACAAAAAACCTCAAAATAGCAGTGCCGGTAAAACACCGGCTCTTCATAATGTATAGCGTTTGTTTTTAGTAGTTTGAGAATTTAATTTACCTTTTTAAAAGTTTGGTACGACTTTAGCTATAAGCGACCTATTTTAAAAGCTCAAGAACTAAATAGAGAGAGGTAGGTAGGTAAGGTAGGTTTTGTCTTTTGAAAAATATTTTATTTTAAATGGTAGACACCAATAATTTGTCTGTTTTTCTTGTCTGTTTGAGTAGTTAGTCCGTAAAGCCAACATGTGGCTCTGACGGAAGACCAGCGTTGGTTGCTAGCTAGCTTGCTAGTCAACCAACCCATGCTGAAGCAGAGCCATTTTGTTACTGGGTTTACACCTTGTATTTTAATCTAAGTTAATTATGTATTTTAGTCTAAGCTTAGTATGTGTAAGTTCTGTAACAAATAAATGTATATTCTATTCAATTCAATAAAACATTTTTTTCATTTACACATAAGTTATTA
Source organism: Eupithecia subfuscata (assembly GCA_963564075.1). Taxonomy (NCBI): domain Eukaryota; kingdom Metazoa; phylum Arthropoda; class Insecta; order Lepidoptera; family Geometridae; genus Eupithecia; species Eupithecia subfuscata. The sequence goes on along the minus strand of OY751103.1, from coordinate 9,330,279 downwards.
TTAAATTATAAAAAAGTTAAAAACTTAGAACAATTTGTCTCATTAGCATTACTCTTCTAGAAGCACACCCTACGCTTATCCAGAACTTCTATTAACATCATTCAATTAACAGTCTTTCAGATTATCTTTAGATCGGAAGTGGTATCCCGTTTATCTATAAATCGGAAGTGGGTATACCCACCCGTCATATGTTACTAGTTCCGGATTATTTTCCTGTAGGTAAATAAGATAAAGCAGTGTAAAACCGTCGGCGCCCACGCATCATTCTGAGAACACGTTATCATGATCAGTTCGTAATGAAGCTAAATTTACTTTTCCCTGTTTTATTTAAAAATAGTATCATGACATTTGCGGTTACATTGTCAAAAATTACTTTACTTTGATGAGGGATTTCTCTGTACCAGATTTACTTAAATAAAAAAACCTATAGAGGGTAAAATTGCACAACGCAATAGCTTTGAATTTACACCTACGTTCATAATTTTCTCTCGTACGAAGAAATCTCGTTTAATTATACATCAAGAATATTATAGAAACTAAAAGAGCAGGTAAAAGTTGGTTAAGCTCGTGTAAACATCAAAGCTATTCCTAGAAATATTGCATGCTGAAGTCAAACGCCCCTCAGTTCTGTGAAAAAGATTTCTTTCAAACAACAAACGCGTGTTGGCCATAGGTTAAGCCATCCTGTACACCGGGATTTTCTGGTAAGCAACGATCGCGAGTGAATTCAAACACAGATTTAATACTGTGATGATAATACAATCTTATCTTAGCTCTGCTTTGTTTGTTGTTGATGAGAAGATGATGCTGTGTGAATTGAACCAAATAGTCACTACATTATACAGGGTGTCTCAAAACAAAGTTCACATTTGTTTTGGTTATTGCGGGAACGCAACTATTCTGAGGGGCGCGGGGGGGTTGGTCATTCGGTAGTTTAGTAGTAGTAGCGTACGCACAACGCACGGTCCGTTCCCGATAAACTTTTCATGGCGACTAAATTCCCAAGAGCCACTGCCAGGCTACCGATTGACACCCCCCCGCGCCCCTCAGAATAGTTGCGTTCACGCAATAACCAAAACAAACTTGAACTTTCTTTTGAGACACCTTGTAGATTGATACAGGCGAATAGACCGATCTATAATGCTAATAATGGGAAATCGTCAATATGAAATTGTCAAATGTGATGGGCTATCATAGTAAACGAGATTAATGCAATAATCCTGAATTTTTTTTCAAAACCTTCCCATCATTCTTTTGTCGTTAATAAAGAGCAGAAACCTAATTTCACAACTTCTCAGCAGTAAAAGTTGAAGTTTAAATAAAGAAATCTGATTTCATAAAGGCTCAATTTTTTCTGGTCTACGAAGCAGAATCTAAAATATTGTTGGCAATCTTTCTATTTTTCTCGTGTATTTTCTGTAAGTAAGAACACGTTTCTGAAGGAACCGTTTCAGGCGCGATTACCTTTCTATACCTACACAACATTCGACTTTGTTATATCCTATCCGGATACTTACCGTACCCTCACCTCACCGTTAAGGTAATCCTGTTGTACCGTAAAGGACAAATAATCCCTACCTAGATTCTAAATTCAAGATGCTTTATTTCGATACCTAAAAAGTGAAAAGTAGGGTGAGTATATGTATTATTTTATAACTACTAGCTGGCAATTTACAATTTCATTGGTATAATTTTTTTTGTGTGCATCCCTAATTCTCTATTTTTAACCCCCCTCAAGACGGAGAGTTATATTTATTATAACATCAGCTACCTGCCAGTGAAAGTCCCGTCAAAATTAGTCCAGCCACTTTAGAGATTAGCCGGAATAAACAGATAGACAAACATCGAATGCTCGAGTCATGACGAACCTATTCACGTACAGGCTGTCAAGTAGTATCACGACGGTATGCGATTACACGGACAATAAGTGGACGGACCATGTTGTTACCCAAGTGGTAACCTCACCACTTCTCTCAATTACTTAAAGACTAGGTGCAAATCCTCATGTGCCTAAAACTTCCCGGGAAACCCTAATTCTCGATCCAAAATGCGGCAACGCTGCCTGGCGGTGAAATAGGCATTTGTAAATTGTTCTTTGCGAAAGCTGAAGACAGCGCGCTATGGCACGTTATCTAATCTGTGCTATGGCGCTCATTAGAGGAGGCCTATGTCCAGCTGTGGACTAATATAGGCTGATGATGATGATGAAATTGTTTTTCCTCGGTCCGTAGCCCTTTCACAACGAAGTTATACCTACTTATTATCTAAGAACCTGTGCTAGCAGCTTAGCTCGCGTAGAATTCACAATTTACAGGGTTATTATGTTTTTGGGCAGAATTTTTCTTAATTAAAGTAGCCAAAAGTTAGCAATAACATTAGCTATCTGCCACTAAGTCTCGTCAAAATCCAGGCAGCTAGCCAGACAGACAAATAATAAAAATTTGGTCTTAAACTCAAAACGGAAGTTAATGATTGAAATCTATTTCGCAGGAACCTACCACAGTAATTATATTATTGTAAGTACAGGTACATACTCATATTATCCAAGATTCTCCTCGTGCCAAATTTCTAAAGATATTCCGAGAAATGAGCAGGTAAAGTTTACTTATTCATTAATTGAAATTGAAACGATAGGTACTTGAAATGGAACGAGCAGAAAATGTAAGGCCGTGGGCACATTGGTGCGGCTATGACATACCAATCCATTCCCTGAAATCCTTAGAAATTGACTCGATGCAACGCGGCATCACTAGATTTCAAAGAGCTATCACAGTTTTATAAATCTCATCTTAACTTTTTTATCTATTTTCAAAGCTTTCCAATGGGAGACCTTGAAAATTAGATAAAAGAAGTAAGTCTATGCTAAGAGTCTAAGCTTTCCAATGAAAAAGCTTAGAAATTAGATAAAAGAAGTTAAGATGCGGGTGGGATACCTAAGTCCAGCAATGGCTGGACGTAGGTATTCCACCCGTGCTGAAGACAAGGGGCTGTGGCGCTTGTTAATAGACCTATGCGGTGGGGCCACCAGTGGTCTTAAATACCTAAATTAGGTAGATTCAACGCGATTTCTAATCCGTCAGTCGTCGACGTTGTCACATATCCAGTGTAAACAAACCCTAATTAATATAGCAAATTAAACATAAGTTTACGATCATGAGAGTAACATTCTATCAAAGCAACCAGCTTCAGGAATTGAGGCGGGATTAAATTCAGACATTTTGACAGTTGGTTACATTTGTGCACAGAAATGTGAAATCCTCTCTCTCGGCAGGGTATTGTTTTTATGCAACGAGCATGTTCGTGTAGGCTTTTTTTTATTTCAATTCGCTATGGTTAAAATTCAGAAGATAATCTACAACACCCAGGCAAAAAAGGAGGGTAATCTATTCTAGAATACAATTTTTTTTTAAACAAAGAATTGTAATAAAACGATTGCACGCCTAAAGTTACTACTACCTTTCAATCAACAATGATTCAAATTTATCCAAAATATATTCCTCACAGCATTGAATTTTCAAACAATAAATGAACTTTTACTTTACTTCACTTTACAAAGATCTGTGAAAATTTAACATAAACTCATAACTATAACAGAAACAGCTTAAATATAATATAACCACGAAGAACAAAACTAAAATCTTCGACACCAATTATTATTGCACACAAAAAAAAGGAAAGAAGTCCAAATTTGAAAACGGATGAGAGACAAATGAAATCGTGAAGGAAAGCTGTCACCCCAAAGATTGAGAGAGTGTCGTTTTATGTTTTCCACCAATATTTCTAGGATTTGTAACCCCATTGTTTACAAAGAATATAATAGGATTCCAGAAGCGAGTTTAGTTTATTTATTTTGATTAGCGGTTCAGAGAAAAAAATGTTTTCATTTTAATAACACTTCTTGAAGAATCAAGGCCGGTAGTAAATTATATGAAGTGTTACGTCTTGCTGTAAACAGTTAATCATCGTTTAAAAACAAAACGTAGGGTTGTTTGGTTTAGATTTTAGATGCTCTCCCTTCTTAACCGGCTTCAAAAATGGAGGAGGTTCTCAATTTGTTTGTATGTTTTATGTGTAAATGTTTCTTGATATCTCCGCCAATGGTTAACTGATTTTGCTGATTCTTCAGTATTGTATAGATAACTAGCTGCGCCCCGCGGCTTCGCCCCCGTGGAAATTTATGTTTCCAACTTTCTTAATTTTTTCTTTCATAAGAACCTTCTCCTGACAATAACAAACACAACAAAGAAAGAATTAGCGAAATCGGTCCAGCCGTTCACGCGTGATGCCGTGACCAAGGAAAACGGGTTTCATTTTTATATATATAGATGATCTCGGGGGAGAATTTTATTCCCGAGGGATCAGTACCTATTTATCCCGTAAAGATTCAAAAACAACATTATACTTTTGATTAAAATGAAAGAGTGTTTTATGCAAAACATTTTGCATAAAACACTCTACGTTTTATCATCTCAAAATAGTAAATAACCAGACTACAGTATGTATAAATAAATAAATAAATAATGCTGGACAATTCACACAGCATTATCTAGCCCCAAGGTAAGCAGAGCTTGTGTTATGGGTACTAGATAACTGATATACATAATAATATACGAGTACATAGATAGATATTTTTTATTATACATAGAAAACGACCAGAAAACCCTGAACAAATATCTGCAGATCGTACAAATATTTGTCCCGATGCGGGAATCGAACCCGCAACCTCCTGCAGGCGAACCTTCACCCACCGCGCCACAGAGGTCGTCTATGTATGTAATAGTATGGCCTGTTTTAAAAAACTATAAACCGACTTTATAATAATAAAATAACCGATTTGCGTAATGACGAGATTCTCAACGAAACGTTTTAATATTTCACAAAAAACGCTATGTAGACAAGGATTCAGATTGAAATAAAAATAAGACCGCGAAGATGTAAAAAGTCGGCCTTGAAATTAGTCATGTCAAGTGAAAGAGTAATAGCTTTCTTTGGAAATAGCCGACTTTTAGAGAGGAGGTTATAAATTACGGTATGGATTACGTGGCAAATAAGATGCTGCGATTTGTCACCCTCGCTTTACTTTTGATGGATTTTATCCAGGGGTTAGAGCGTGATAAACGTGACAAGTCAAATGTTACAGATTTTTAAGTAAATTGCGAATCTTTCACCGGGGTTGTGAAAGTCACGCAACACTATCAATAACTAACTCTCTAGAATTTACTATTTAAGTAAAGAGGTTCACTTCAACTCTAGGAGCAAGTATCCTACGGAACATAGGCTACTTATTTTTGCTTCAACTGTACTGACAAAAAGCAATCCCGTTGTTTTGCTACCAGGGCATTTTACTTTAACGACGACTTGAATACTAGGGCATTTCACGTTTTTGGCGTTTTACCGATATCTGTATTGACGCGACAACGTCTTATAATTCGATAGAGCCGGCTGCACGCACGAAAAAACATGACGTCATGCGGCGTTACCTCGCTCTGAGACGTTGTCACGTTCAACTATCGTCAGTAAACCGACTTTACGGACAACCAATTTTTTTGCTACATGGGTATTCTAATAGGTACCCTTTTAATGCATTGTGATGAGGTTTTCTTCAGATATGATTACCTACCTGATGTTATAGTTTTAGTTCAGTGTTAATGGGTAGTAACTAGATAACTGACTATATCAGTAATACCTATAACACAAGCTCTGCTTAGCTTGTGGATAGACGATGGTGTGCGTATTAACCAGCATAAATTGCGGTTCATTATTATTATTTATCATTATAATTTATCATTATTAACAGTTTCGCAGTAGTGATCACACTTTCCGAGTCGAACACTCCGACAGAGATCAAGGAATCGATCTTTGGCTTTCGTTCTAATAACTCTTAAGAAAATATACACACGTGTCCACTTCGACCTCACGGTTCCGTGCAGCCTTCAATTATTTAATTGACTTCAGCTCTATTGACTCGGATATGGTGTACGAAGCCTTAAGAAACTTTTTTAATCTTTATACCTTCGTGTGACCACAATCTCATCTAATGGAGAGGATGATGTGGCCGACGATGTATCACGACGGTCTATTCAATTCATTTCAATTTCAATTCATTTATTTCCTTTATAAATAAAATACATTGTGCGTGGAAAACTTAACTCTATAACCCCTCAGTACACAAAAAACGAATTGGACAATATTTAATAATTTTAAAAACAACTCAAAATAAGAAACGCAAAGTTATAGCTAAATAAAAACCTCTTATGAAAAGTAATTATGATAATCAATGAAAACGAATGGATAAGATGAATGGATAAATCTAGACACCTATTCACTCTTTTTATGAACCATGTTGATATTGACTGGAGAAACAACAGCATCTTTAGCTCTCTCTGCTCTTTCGAGTAGGAAATATTTGCGTTCAGCTATATACAAATTTGTTAGATAAATAAAATAAATTAATTTATGGAAATTAGGATAAGCATGTACCTACTTTGTAGCCTTTTCTGAAATTAAACTCATTTTATTTAGTAGTTGAAATCTGAATAGGCTACTTAGTACCAACCCAATGCTTACGTATGTTAATATAAGTAGTACTTACTTACGTATTGTGTTAGTATAATGTTCACTTGTTTCTTGTACGTGTTACTAAGTAGTCTTTTTATTTATTTGATATTTAATTTGTGGTGTAGTGCTTATTAAATACTTGTTCTTTTCTTTCTTCTTTCTAAATGATTTTATCGGGTATTTATCGCGTACCTTTTGTTATCATTTGTCGCCCCGTGACCACGATCGCTGTAACGCGGTAGAAAAGCAGGAGAAATAATAACAAAAGTTACGCGATAAATACCCGATAAAATCATTAACTATGTTAACAAATCGCAAAAGTTTAAAGAGTCTCATTTTATTTATTTATTTTTATTATTTTATAACCTGCGTACTTGTAGAATGGGACCTCATCTCCCATGCTGTCCTGATCAGTGCGAATCCTTTATGAGAGATGACGTCACTCTGAATCCCATTTTTAACCCCCGACGCGAAAAGAGAGGGGTGTTATAAGTTTAACGTGTCTGTCTATACATACGTCTGTGGTATCGTAGCTCCCAAACGGATGAACCGATTTTCATTTAGTTTTTTTGTGTCATAGATAATTTTATCCCGAGTTTTTAATGTTTCATGAAAATCTGTCGGGGGGTTTTAAACTATTTAATTTTGTTCTTGTTTATCCATAGGTGCCTACGCTGATTATAAATAAATAAATAATGCTGGACAATTCACACAGCATTATCTAGCCCCAAGTTAAGCAGAGCTTGTGTTATGGGTACTAGATAACTGATATACTTAATACAATACACTACATAGATATATATTTTTTATTATACATAGAAAACATCCAGAACGCACTGGACAAATGTCTGCAGATCGTACAAACATTTGTCCCGAGGCGGGAATCGAACCCGCAACCTCCTGCGTCGCAGGCATACGTTCGCCCGCTGCGCCACAGAGGTCGTCTAGGTCGAGGTCGAGGAATATAACATTTATTGAAAAATTTAGAGCTGTTAGTGATCCAAAGGGCGAGTAGTTCAGTTTCTTTTAGCTCGGACATCATAAGAATGATTCACTATTCATCTTTTACAAGTTTGAGTTATGAGCTCTTCAAAATATTCCAAGCCGTTATTTTAACTTCCTTAGTCTTATAATAGATATCTATTTGTAGCGAATAACCTTCAGACCCCGTTCGTTAATTGATAATACTTATTTAAATTGGAATTTGATGATAAGCCGGGTGTTCACCTTGTCCTTGACCTGGTTTAACACTTTCGCTGTTGAGAGTGTCATCGTCGCGCGTGACATCGCGTTTAGCAGCATGTCATGTGCTGTGGGATTTAATTGATGTTAAAACTCTTAGTAATTATGTCTACATAGTACGTCGAACACGTCGGTTTTAGATTTGAAGGATTATACAATCTGTAGGTGCTTACCTACTCACGGTCAGTAGGTAATAGTAGGTACATTATGGTACTAGTGTGTAACGTTGGTGATTACCGCCGAGGCGCCATTGAGACCCGAGCTGTAGGCGAGGGTCTTAAGAGAGCCGAGGACGGTAATCATCAATACACACGTGTATCAGACGACGTTTTTCAACATACTTGTGAATAAAATAACAATAAAAACTCATTCTATTTAGTAGGTAAAAATTAATCAGTTTTCCTATGCGCGCGCATTGCGATCGGCCACAGACTAAAGGGATGAGGTTTTTTTTTCCGCGCATAAGGTTTGCGCCTATTCTGCCACGTACAAAATGGGGAATTTAAAGTTTTATTTTATTACAGAGAAAACAAAAGTTATATTTGAGTGAAAGTTTTACTTATTAACGAGTTAAAATTATCTATTAAAATAAGACGTTGCATGAAATGAGCAAGCAATAGGAATTAATTTATTTGTTCTATTGAACACGATCTTTTTTATGAATACAAACTTTTTTAAAAACAAAGCAACTCAACCATAAAATTAAAAAAAAAATCTATAACTCACTAGTGAGTTATAGCAATGAAAAAGTCACAGTTTGATTATGGGTGTCATTCTGTGCCTGATTGCGGTGACCATAGAGCCACTTTATGAGCAAGTGTGTTGAAAAGAGTTTTAAGACCTTGCGTCTTCACGTGTTCGTAATGATGGTCAGAACTTGCAGTTCACGCATTGTCAGTGAGTTATCAATAACCCTGTATAGCTTCATATTTTGTGGTAGGACGTGAATCACACTAATATTATAAATGCGAAAGTTTGGATGGATAGATGGATGGATGGATGGATGTTTGTTACCTCTTCACGCCAAAACCACTAAACGGATCAGGCTGAAATTTTGCATACAGGTAATTTTAATTCTGGAATCAGACATAGGCTACTTTTTATCCCATAAGTCAGTTCCCATGGGTTAGAAATTACCTTTAAACGTTTCCATAGAAACAACGCGTGCGAAGCCGCGGGCATAAACTAGTGTTGAAATAAAATCCTCATTCAAAATCAAAAATCAAAAACTCTTTACTTCCATAAATACAATAAATGTACACTTAGAAAAGGTCAAAATATAAAACTGAACACTGACACGGAAATAAAGTGATATTTTTGATTTCTGTCGCTTTGATATGTAGACTAAAGTAAAGAAGCGACGAAGAAACCTTTAGCCTGTTATTTGTTATTTTTTGAGTTGGAGCAAAACCCGTCCCAAGCTTTTTATCCTCTAGATAATCTGATACATTATTTCTAAACTTCGCAACGATCGAAATAAACGATAGCACAATTTTAAGTACCACCAAATTAGTTTAGTTTGGTTTTCGCGTCATGAATTATTGATATTGTTGGCTAATTATGTAGCTTTAAAATGTATCGTTTCGGCTTATAGAAACTCGTTATGAAAATGAATCGACCGCCAAAAGGATCCCTTCCGGAATTTAGGATAAACATTTGCTAGCTTGTGATCATTGAACTAAGATAAAAAATATGAGTCGGGAACGTTGGTAATTAAATAAATGGTTTTGGAGAAATATGGGCGAAAAGTATAATAGGATAGCAAAGCATAATTTTAGATTAAAATTTAATTAAATAATTTAATTTAAATAAAATTTAAAAAGGATAGCATAATTTTAGTTTCGTTTTGGCGTTGTGGCTATAAAATTTGCACCATCCCAACTCTTCCCGCGGGTGTCGTAAGAGGCGACTAAGGGATATCCACCGGGGGCGGGCAGCAGCGCCCCCTGCAGAACATTCTGCCACCGAACTGCGATCCCCAACCCGCATGCCCAGCGTGGGGATTATGGGCATTACCCCCCATGAGATAAAAGCCAATAACACGTTCAGGGGGTATCAGGGGGAGGCCTGCGTCCAGCAGTGGACCAACACAGGCTGTTGAGGTTGAGGTTTGGCGTCGTGATCTGAATTGACACCACTGGGTAATTATGCTTTCAGATTTATGAATTAAATTTTCTACAGAAACTAGCTATGGAGATGAACCGAGGCCAAAAGGGAATTTAGGATATAGGTACATTTGCTAGCTTGAGGTCATTGAACTAAGATAAGAAAATTCAGTCTGGGACGTTAGTCATTAAAGTAAATTGTTTTAGTTATACATATAATAAACTACGAACATTAGTGAAGAAAATCCAGTAGAATTCCGTACTTATAGAGAACAGGTACAGGTAATAGGATAAGTAGGTATATACCTAACCTAAAGCAACGGTTGGCAACAGAAGTCGTACATAGGTATTTCTATAACTCCTTCAAAATCTCTAAACATAATATAATTTATTGTGTACCCACTCATTTTAATACTGACTTCTAACCGCGGCTTTGCACGGGATAAAAAGTAGCTTATATTAAAATCCAGGTCTTGAATTACTTTTACACAAAACAGCCCGATCCGTTTAGTAGTTTTGGCGTGAAGATGTAGGTAATAATTATCCAAATATCCAGACATTTAAACAACAAACAAAACAACTGAAAATAATATTTTGAAATAATGTTAGATTCCCATTAAAATCAATTTGGGATTCCCAAATCACGGCATGATAGCCTTAAAAGAGTTTTATGCATCAGTGACTCCCTTTGAATACTAGGTGTATTGTAACTTGACTGACTAGTTAAATTTTCGTGTTTGTTTTCTTTTGTTTGTTATTAATAAGTTGATGTATTCCCGTTGTCCCCATTGACGGTATCCCCATTCAATGGGGACAACGGAACTGGATAATTTTTTTTTATTCCTGTTGTCCCCATTGACGTTGACCTGTTTTGTTAAGGACTTATGATTAAAAAAAGCCTTAGAAGTGTGCCGAGTTTAACTCGACTTACACACGCACATAATTGCCATTACATCCTCTCTCCGAATCCGTCATTTCCTGCTTAATCGAGGAAAGCTCGAAAAAAAATAAACATTTCAATTCCTTCACATCAGAATCAGGTGTTTTGGCGCCGTTTCAGAGAATTCTGAATTGTTCAGTGCTTAGTGATGCATGCATGTTGTTTAGTCTACCAGTCTTGCATGAAGGTTCGACGCACACGAGCGGCCTCCACGACATGAAACTTATAAGAAGTTGCTTATTATATGTATTAACCAACTGGTTTCGACACGCGATACTATCTCTGTCATCTTACTTAACTAACGAGCCATATAATTTTGTATAATAACAATTAAGCTATTTGCTTAGCAATAAAAGTACTTTAAAATTATGCATTAAAGTAGTAGCATATATTATTGGATCGCGCGCGAGCATAATTTTTTAAACGATCAATTATGTCGTAAATAAAACTAGCTTTTGATAGAACGTAAGGTTATAACGTAAGAACTCCACTTACTTGTAATAACAAAACAAAATTAAAATTTAAAAAAACCCGCCGACGTTTATTGAATGAACAGATTTTCATGAAATATGGCTAAGAACACTCGGGATCAAATTTTCCATGACACAAAAAAAAACTAAACGAAAATCGGTTCATCCGTTTGGGAGCTACGATACCACAGACAGATACACAGACAGACACGTAAAACTTATAACACCCTCTTTTTGCGTCGAGGGTTAAAAATATAGAAGAAAGGATCTTAGTAGCTTAGCGAGCCTCTAAGAACCACATTCGTTATCTGAAGGATCCGTAATACAGAAGCACCGCAAAATACTCCGCATGTCGATAGTCCAGTTCCGTAGTCCCTGAAGTGTCTTCGTCCATAGGGATACGCTACATATTTAAGCTCTAAAGCAAAGGATGCATACTATGCATAGGCATCGTATGCTTGAGAGGTTAAATATCGAGGTTGATTTTTTTATAAAATCTGATACTTTGAAAAGAATGTATGCGAAGCCGCGGACGTAAACTTATTGGTCATGGTAATCTCACCAGCCTCTTAAAAGGAACCAGAGAAAGGACAAGTGAGACGTATCCCAAACAATGATCAGCGCACCTGTATAATTTTTGTCTTGAGAATGTGTCTTTTTGAAAACAAATTAATAGCACAATCTATTTCTCCAGTTTTTGAAGAATGAAGACCAAAGTCACACGAAAAGCAAAATATACATTGAATTTGATGGCGCATCTACTTTGAAGGTATTTCATTACCCTTTGAACACTTTTCGTCAAGGAGTAATGGAATTGAAAAATTTCGATAGTGTGGAATTTTCAGTTTTCCAGACTATGCAACATCAGATACTTACTATATATACTTACTTGTATATACTAGTTGTTATTGTTTTATTCTGTTAATGTAATGTTCTATGAATTAAAACCTCTCTGCAACATCAGACGGTTTTTTGCATCTCATTTCATAATATGGGAGTCTTCACAAATTTCTGTGGGAGTCTTTATAATTGTAAGGACTTGCTTGGCTTTATGCATTTTCTGTTTTCATAATTCAACAATGTTAACAACACATGTGCACTTGTTTAATCTATCAAAAAACTACATAGTAGTTAGCTCCTAACAATATCGTTGTGAGGTTTGTCTAGTTTATCCTAAATATCTAAGGAAATCAATGACTATGTTCAAGGTAACCGAAACTAAAGAACAAACAATTTTTTTTTTAAATATTGATTTTACACGAAAACTCACTTAAGAAGTAAAACTTGAAATATAGTTAAAACTTCGTTGGAAGTTAGCTAGATAAAAACTATTTTGGGGCAAGGGGAACCTATAGAATTTCAATCGTAATGACGCAAAAATATCAAAGAAAAATCAGTAGGTCTTTTAATTTTTTTTTATTAGGTATGTATAAAAACCCCTCTACAGATTAGAGCTCATTAGTTACCAGTAGGTACATTTAACAAGTATTTTCAGTTCACCTATCAAATTTTACGCAAATCGGATCAACAACGGTTGGACAGTCGAAGTGACTATTGCACCATACAGCCAAATCACCCAAGCTCCATTACCCACAACATCACCCACTGAGATCTTCGTTCGCTTCGCTCACTTCGATCAATTAAAATTGAAGAGACTGTTTGTGATGGCCATTACATTACAGCCAAAGGAGTGATTAGGTAAGTTTGTATTGTCAAAAAAGTTTTTTTTTCTTAATGCATTTACAAATAGGTTTACTAAACACGGTACAAAAGCACAGATTTGTTAAATGTATGCTTGTTTGAGATTATATCCGAAACGGCTGGACGTATTTTTGCTGGATTTGCACTGGCAGATGTTATTAGTGGGAAATACATAAAAGCCACTTTATTTTAATTACGGTTCCTTAGAAAAATGTAAATCCCATGAAAATGTGAATTCTAAGCCGGCGAAGCCGAGGGCATAGCTAGTTCATTATAATTCTCTCGGAACCCTTGTTACCGTGTTAATCAAGTACTAACCTGCAATTAACATGGGTTATGACCCTTTTCTTATCTGGTTGGTGAAAACTGAGGACTAATATTTGTATTTATAATTAGTACACCGCACTTGTAATAAATAAGTTAATTAGGCCATATTTGTTTACTTTTCGTAAATATTTACATACCTATCTATTGGATTTTACCAATAAACGGATGTGGTGTACTAATTTACTACAAATATTATGAAAACATGAAATTAGTTCATGAAAGTGACCTTGAGCTTTCAGATATTGCTCAATCATTCGCAGTTTTGTAAGAAAGCTTCAAGTTTTTTCTGTAGGCGTAACGTGAAACATCGGAACATTTTGTAAGTATCACAAGTTATATTACTTTCAATAGTTTCTAGACTTCGATAGTAACAGTAATGCTTCTTTAGTATCCGATTGGTTTTACTAACACTGATAGTATTTTGTACGCACAATAGAATAGACAACTGAAAGAACTTAGGTGATAAATATTAATGCTTTATAATTTTTAAAAATCACGAAATATGCATGTTCGATTTTGCTGATAATTTGAGGGTAGTTTTACACTTCCGAGTACCGAGCCATCGGGAACGCCACGAATGGCTCAACCCAACGGGCCGATGAGTGGGGATACACGTTCAATCAACAAACTGTAATTTTTGTAATCTTCTGGTAGTGCCCTCAAGTGTTGTGTGTGACTCCCAAACAGCCAACCATCCAGATGGATCCAGGAGATACCTGATGTCCCGACTTGTCGGTCGTGTGGCCTGCAATAGCCGTTACCTATAATATTCGAAATCAGCAGAACAGTTCTACCACATACGCCATTCTCTAAAATTACTTTATTTTATTCTATCAAAAAAACCATACATTACATACCCTTTTTTACACTACAATGTATAGGTTTACCTATACCGCCATTAAAATAATCTAAATATTGTTTAATATCGCACAATGCACACCTATATACTTACAAAGTGGTCACTTCTTCGCCGCCGTTCAAAATCTAACGATAAAACTTAGCTCGAGTTCGCTTAGATAAAAATTAAGCTCCATAAATAAGCACATAACCAATCTAAAAATATCCTCCAAAACAGTTAAAACTAAACTTAGTTGAAATAAAGAAGTCTGAAACCAGGATTAAAATAATAGACACGTCTGCAAGACTCCCTTACTTTCTCAAAGATGCAGAGATACACCCATTCGCAAGCTAACATTATCCTGCACTCTGCGATAACAATGAATTGCGACCAGGGAATATAATTCCACGATGAAGTGGATCCCTAAAGAACCCAAAGCCTCGGAAGTCCACCCACACATGTTCCGGAACTACACGAGCTTAGCGACGAGTAGGTGTAGTGTTTTTTTCCAGTGACTGCTTTTTAGGAATAGAAGAGTAAAAATAAATAAAGGTCAGTGTATATTTGGTAATAATGTTCAAACCGTTTAGTTCAGTTCTGTTTATTAATTAAAAACCATAGGAACCCACATTGGGACACATGGATCATTTCTAAAAACCATGAATTAGGAACACACATTGGAACAATGAACGAATTAGATTTTCATTGTAGATCGTTTCTAGCTTTGTCAAACACTGTAGGGAAATTTCAAGAAATATTTTCACGTTGAATGTTGAATATAAATCATCCAATCGAATCGCTTTGTTGTTACGTGATATTTGTTTTCAGGGATTCTATTGGTACATTGTTCTCTGCAATCTTGTTTTTGGTGTATTTACCGACAAACTCGGAGGATTAATTATCTCAATATAATAGTTTAGATAATCATTTACAAGAATTACGGTGTAAGGTTTTTATTTCTTAAAAGCATTTATAATTTCGCATACTGAGAACTTATTAGTCTAAAGATTGTGAGGCTTAAAAAACTTAAATGAAAAGTTAAAATATCAAACGTAAATTGACAACAAAAGATTAGACAGACAACTATTTTATTAGCTACGTACACGTCTCTGAGACGTACGCACTGATTCAATGTAGTCCCCAAGACGTTCCGGTTTCGTGTGCAAGGCTCCTAACCTCCGGTCAGGAGCTAAGCGCCCGTAACAAAGTATACATTTCCTTGAGATCCCTTGTGGAGATGAAATTTCCCAGCTTGATTATAATAATGAGACGACTTTATTACACCGCAAAGCTTTGAAATAAGTTGCTTTTTATACAGCGTTCTGAAATACTGTTCTCATTCAGCGGTAGCTTTGTTGATAGTAATTTGGTTTATTTCGATGATACATTTATTTTTTCTATAATTAAGAAGAAGTTAGTACATTTACTATTTAATACATCTTCTCTTCGGTCCAGGTACCTACGTCTTTCCATTTTTGTTGTTCATTATGTAAATTGCAAAAAAATTACAATAGCGTGTCTTTGCGTTTAGTTGTTACACAACACATGTCATTTGTGAGGATACAGGCGACTGGGCCCACTACAAAACTGGGACCGTTGTTGAGTTAGCGCCTTTTAGATCATGTTCTGGTGGGTTAAGATAACTAATACAAGAAAAAGAATAGCTTTCTATCACGTTTCGATTTTAGGAAGCAATCTATTTTTATCAACAAAGAAAGGAAGGTTCTTCGAGTTTCTTTTGGAAAGTTGAGTTATCTGTAAGCGGACCCCTTTTGTACTAAATTAAGGAGTTTATAACATCAAAGTATAATGGTCTACAACTTTATATCTAGACAAAAGCCTTCGAAGAGTTAATCTATTCGTGCTACCTTTACAACCAGCAAGTTGTAATATATTTTGTCATAATTCGCAGTCGTAAGGACATTCGTAAGGACGTTAGAAATAGCTATCATCAAGCTTATGATTCAGTTAATTAGGTACTATATAATAGGGCTCCCTTGACAACTGCCTGATCGTAAGCGTAACGCTAAATCGCTATCTAGGGAATCAAGAAATTAGGTTGAGGCCGAATGCTTAATTCCTGCCTGCAAAATCCATAAGCCTTAACAAGTCCATACAGTGCTGTACTAAAAATTTTACTTAATTCGGGCGTTTTATACATACTTAATACTATTAACGACATCTGAGTGAAGTCCGTCTGCAACGCAGGAGGTTGCGTGCGTGTTCGAGTCTCGCATCGGGAAAAATGTTTTTAAGAAATTATTTAAAATTTAAATGAATATTTAATGGACAAATTGTAGCATAAGACAATTAGTTATAATAATTTAGTTATTGACATAGTATTTAGTATATACCAAATATGTTAATTTGCATGCTGTCAAGCTGATCATGGCTGTGCCCATTATATATTTTAATTGTCATCCTTGTAACCCATGTTTCGCAAAATAAATTAATTGAATTGAATAAGATCTGCAGTTAGTTTAACATTGCCACCAGCGATGTAGGTGTATTTAAAAAAATACCGGTATCAATGCGATTGAATTCCCATTGTTACAACAACACATTTTTAGAAATTCACTTTTTTTTTTAGTAGCTTTCACACAGTTCCTATGACGACGATTCTAAATAAACTAAAATTAAAAAAAATGCAAGACCTATAAACATCATAATATTTTTAAGAAATCCGGAATTTAGACAGGGATGAATGAAATAATGATTGGTAGCGGTTTTTGCTGCAGATTTTTACCCAGCTGTGAGAACCAATGATAAGATAAAAAAGATTTAAAAGTAGATAAAATTTCTTTTGTAGCTTTTTTAGCGAGTAAGCGAACTCCATTGTACTCTTATCTAAAATTCATGATAAGCGCATGGCAAGGACGCTTTCAAACACCGTTGTCGGCACTCTGAACACTTAAGAGCATATTTTCTTAAATGTCCCTTTCCTTTTCCCCTTGTATAATACGAACATTTCGGGAGCCATACACGTACGCGGCTATCTATGGAGATATATGTGAATGCCGTTGGCAGAAGTAGGTCATATCGTGAAGTGAGGCATTGCACTTTGAGAAGTTAAGGACTGCTAAGTTGGGTGCTTATCGGTCCATAATGCTTGCATTTTAACACTTTCTTCGGTTTTAACGATGCACTTTTAAAGAAGTCTTCCAGTAGGTCAAGCACGGTGGTTCTCTAGAGATAGGGATCTCTTCTATAAACAATAATGACATCGCATCGTCATACATTGCGCATATTATTGAAGTTGAAGGAATACATTTCAAATAATTTACGCATTCGATGACAAAGTGACGTAATTTTCTTTATTCTCCCCTGAACAATAATCCCCGTGCTTTCCCTACGGGTTGTTTTTTTGTCTCTTGTCCGGATAATACTGGTGCGATTTTGAAAATTATTTCACCACATTTAAATGTTCCGGTATGATGAGTTTGGGATGCCACGTGTGTGTCACCCTAGCGCCTTTGCATCTTGCAGGGACATCGATAAGGACAGGCTCTGCATAAACGGAGTCCTTCGAACGGCGAAAATACGCTAACCTTGACCGAGGTTTATCAAACTTCTTTCAAGAAGTTTGGTAAGATGTTTTTAAATTGCGTGTGCCCCGGAATTCCAAGAACCAAGGATTTCAACCCCAAACGGCTCAAATAGGTAACCCCGGTCAAGGTAAGCGTTATTTCGCCGTTTGTGCTGATGTTGTTGATATATAGAGTCCACAGGTGATCAGAATGCTGGCTTCTATTTCGGTCTACGAATTAGCATTGCCATTCAAAGTGGCAATGCTGCCAGCATTCTGGGCACTCTGCCTTGTAGTGACGACTTAGATTAAATAAAAAATAGATATATCTAAGTGTAAATACTAGTTGTACCTATTTGTTTTATTCTTTTAATGAAATTCGATAACTATGAAATGTTCCTTTATCATTAAAAGACTAGACCTAAAAATAGTCGTCATCTCTGATTGCTCTTTATACTATGTACCTACTGAGCCACGTGTAGAACTACATACCTATTCTTGAAAATGTTTAAGGAATTATTTTATTAACGGCTTAGGCAGTACTGTTCTCCAATCACACTAATATTATAAATGCGAACACTTCGAAAACTACTGAATGGATCGGACAGAAATTTCGCTTATCGCGGTAATTCTAATCCTGGCATCAAACATAGGCTTGTACTTTTTATCCCACAAATCAGTTCCCATGGGATAGAAATCACCTTTAAACGTTTCCATAGGAACAACGCGAGCGAAGCCGAAAGTAGAGAATGAAGAAGCGAAAATATTTTGTGAATTACAGATTTTCTAAATGAAATCAAGCCCAAAGCTTTTAAGTCTAACGAAAACTTTATGATCAGTTATAGTTTGCCTTCATCGTCGCCCTGAAAGTTTGATAACGCCAGTGTGATAAGGCCCTTAGAAGACGGGATAGGCACTATTGAACTATAGATACCTTTTGAAATTTAATCAACCAGCGTAGTCTACCAAACTTATACTCGATTCCAGAATTCAAGATATTTTATGTCAACACAAACATTTATGAATGAAAACTTAACAAAAACTGATAACAAAAAATATAGATAGATATTTTTTGTCCGCCTCGGGATAAATGTTTGTACGATCTGCAGATATTTGTTCAGGGTGTTCGAGTTGCTTTCTATGTATAATAAAAAAAATCTATCTAATTAGTGTATTGTATTAAGTACCTATATCAGTTATCTAGTACCTATAACACAAGCTCTGCTTAGCTTGGGGCTAGATAATGCTGTGTGAATTG
Source organism: Eupithecia subfuscata (assembly GCA_963564075.1). Taxonomy (NCBI): domain Eukaryota; kingdom Metazoa; phylum Arthropoda; class Insecta; order Lepidoptera; family Geometridae; genus Eupithecia; species Eupithecia subfuscata. The sequence continues at coordinate 9,311,314 of OY751103.1, read as the reverse complement.
TCTAGCATTATTTATTTTTATTTATTTATTTTTACAAGAACTAGAAATTACATATTAAACAGGTAATCACATAAAACAAAAACTTCAACAACGCATAATTGCACCCGCACAATAATAATCAATAATCGTTTATTTCGTACATCACAAGAATAACACATCATATTCGTATCTATAAAAAATAAATACATTAAATTCTACAAGTAATAATAAATTAAATGCATGCATAAATGATTTAAATTAACATATTAAAATTTTTTTTTTTAATTAATATAGATTAGTTACATAATAATTAGTATATCTACAAACAGATCACAGCATTTAGTCACTTTTACAGGCTAAAAACTCGTCGTAGCTGTAAAATCTGTTGTCAATAAGCCAGTGCTTCAGCTTGTACTTGGAAGATGTCAAGCTGGTTGCCTCCGTAGCATTTTTGGATGACTGGTTGTGTACCGTCGGTCCCATCATGCGTGTTAACTTCCCAGACTTTGCGAAAGAACATACTAGGGAGGGTGGTGAGCTTGTCCGCTCGCCGAGTATTGTAGTTGTGAACGTCGCTACTTTTAGTGAAGAATTCCAAGTGACTCCTCAAATCGCTACCTGGAATAGAACGATGCTTGAAAGGGTGAGTATTTAATATAATCACAGTGAAAATGTTATCAAACCGACGAAAGAAGAATGAAATATGTAATGAATGAAAGATTTCAATACCAAAAATTGTTCAATGATACCAGTGTCGTCATATATTTTCCAACAATATTTTTGGTAAGCAAGAGCAAGCATCAAAGCAAAGACTCCTTTGCTTACAAAAAATATCTATGATTCTAGAACCGAGTATCAAACCCTAATAAAGAAAAAAACTTGTACTTGATCAAAAAGTTTAGGACTGACGTTATTAACGAGTACCCCCTCCCTAGACATTCCAGTTACTTATGAGTTTATCAAATTACTTAGTAACTTGAGAGAATTTTATGAAATATGCGAGGCAATAACTTTTCATTAAGAAATCTGATTCTTTTGCATGGAAACTTCTAATATTTGAGTCATAAATTACAGGAAATTATTGGTTAGCCACCGGAAAATTGATTTAGTTTCGGCAGGCGAATCGTTTTGATTTAGGGCCGAGATATAGAACGGAGTTAAAGCACAGAACAACTTTAAGGAGTGGATTTTTTATGAAATGTATAGGAAAAGTTTTTTTTGCGATTTCTGACTTTTTTAGTTACCCAACTTCAGTTTGTCCCATAGAAGCTTTTGATCAGTATTAGAAACAGGGTCGATTGGCATAAAAAATAATGTAAAATGCCCATTTTCTTGCTGGTTATGCTTATTTTTGGAAACATGAAAATTTATCTAAAGAATATGGATAGTCTCGAAAGACCATTTCCCGTAGCTACACCGGTTACCACATTCATGGCCCAAGACGCAGATGCCAGTATCAGCGGCGGCGGCGCGTCCCTGCGGGTCGCACCGCCAAGGCTGGGCAGTGAATGCGTTAAGGTGCTCTTTACTGCCCCATACAAAAATCCACCCTGCATAGTATGTTTCAAGTCGTTTTTAATGTCATTGACAGATAAATAATAGATTCAGGCGTTACTTTGCGGAAATCCATTGTTTAATATTATGATAAAACAATATTTAGTAACACTTCCGCGAAAACCTTTTCTGATAAGATCCAACAAAATGTAATTCGTGTGTACCGCCCGCCCTCCCACAAATTGATCCTACTTAAAATTAGAGAAGGTAATCAATAGACTTACCGTTTATTGTTGTCTAGCCTCCGCCCGCGGCTTCGTACACGTTTTCCGGAATAAAAGTAACCTATTTCCTTCCTCGCGGTACCATCTTTCTTCTTGCTAAATTTCATTGAGATCCGTTCAGCTGTTTATGCGTGAAAAGGTAACAGACAGACAGAAATGAAATGAAATATATATTATAATGATATGTATATTCATTGTAATAACTGTGTACAAGAGATCATAGCGGGTGCGGCGGCAGATTTGGCCGAAGATCTCAAGAGGCGAAAATATACAGGTCTCGACAGAGCCTACACATTAGCCCCCCTTGCCTTGGAGTCGAGACTTTAGGTCCGTGGGGTACCGAGGCTATTCGGGTTTTAAAAAAATTATCTGAGCGTCTGGTCGAAGCGACGCGTGACCCGAGAGCTGGTGAGTATCTGGCACAGCGCATCAGTAGTGCCATAAAGCGTGGCAATGCAGCCAGCGTCTTGGGGACGCTTCCGACTGGTATTGATATGGATCAGTTGAGCTACCTGTAGACTGTTTGCAACAGTCTGCAGTTAGCTCAATTGTTTCAATTGTAAATACTAGTATAATTTTCTTTGTGAATAAAGGCAGAGATCATATAAACTAGCTACAATATTTAATTGATACATATAGAGTTACCGTCGCATTTATAATTATTAGTTTGGTTATTGTGAACTCTGTTTTAAGTTTATTTTAGAACATGACCCTTTTGCCCACAGACGCCTTAAAATAAGTACACTTAAAAATATCAGAATAATAATTACATTTAATTAAATGAAATGATCGTGGAATTGTGGAAGGTGACGATAAAATTAAGAATTTAAACGGCACAAACAAATGACAGACGCCTATCAATTATTATACTTACTACTATGAACTTAGGCTAATTCCAAAATTTAAGTAAACGGTCTTAAGTAAGTACCCACCTCCCTTAATATTACCCATATTACTTAGTTAAGTTGAGTAGGTACGAGTATAATGTACAAAAGTAATTCGTTTCACCTGAGACCATTAGTACCAGTCAAAGCTCGCTATTTATGATGCTGGTTTTGGCACGAAATCTTTGTTTGCTCATAAAAGATACCTACTTACACTGTAGTGACTGTAGGTACAAGAAAAATTGCCTTCGTTTTATCTGAAGTTCACCTAGGTGCACTTTATTCATCCTATGCTCGTTGTTTATTACTGGTTGGAATTGGAGACCAGTAGCTTAGTGAATGACCTCTGGTCGCATTGCTGAAGCATGGCAGGGAATATGAGAAGGTATATTATAAAATAGTTTATGCCCACGGCTTTGCGCGCGTTTTTTCTCTATGGAAACGTTTAAAGGTGATTTATATCCCATGGGAACTGATTTATGGGATAAAAATAGCCTATGTTTGATTTCAAGATTAGAATTAACTGTGTGAAATTTCAGCCCGATCCGTTTAGTAGTTTTTGCGTGACTAGGTAGCAAACATCCATCCATCCAAACTTTCGCATTTATAATATTAGTGTGATTAAAGAGCCTAACTCTTGTCGATGTAATGATGCAATTTTCTCCACTTTTCTTTCTCCGATGCAATATCATAAACTTCTACGACATGACAGCGACTTTCTCCTTGATCTGACTCATAATCATAAAATCTGACTCATATTCATGGTCTTCCTCTTCCTCGTCTTCCTTTCCGATATTACAAAAAAAATATTATTATACTTAGTAAAAGTCTTTTCATAGTCTTTATTCATAAAAAAAATACCCCATCCCGCAAGCTGAAGAACTTACCTATAGCCGTTTGTTGGCTTCACAATGACAGTTGTTATGGTTATTAGAATAACCTCATAGACAACTACGTTATGATTTAGTTCATACGCTAATTAACTAATCAATGATCAATCTCCGCTCCAATTGTTATTTACAGATTTGATCACTGATGAGTTCATTATAGACATGATCAGCGTACGAATGAAAATGAAATGAAATGAAAATTTTATTCATATTTTAACTTTACAGACTTACGTTAGGTACTAAAGAAACTTACTAACTCTATTTAAAACTAACATAGATTAGGATTAGAATCAACCAACTGTAAGTGTCTAAGACTGAAGATTACCGTAAATACCCCAAAAAAAAAGTGCCCTAACTCCGAAGAAATTATTTGTTTACCGCAAAATCTCTTCTGACCTGTCCAATTTCTTTTTTTATCCGCCACTCAGCCGGAACACATTAAATGGATACACGGTTGGAAAGTTTTAATTCCACTATAGTGAACACATACAAAAAACATCGAATAAAGTAGGTACTAAGGCCTAAGCTAGTATATACATATATTGTAGTAGTATAAGAGTACATATATGCGATGCAAACGCTCCCGGCGTTTAATGGGACCGGTCGATGCAGATATGATAGCTTTTAGCGTTTAAAACTTTTTTATTCAATCAACTAAGGAAGGTCTGTGTTAACAAGATAATTGGACAATCAGGTTTCATGAAAACTTGTATCCAAAACGTCAAAACAACTGTTTAAAACTACAACATCCCGTTGAAAACTACAAGTCGTTTACAACGGGATATCCCTTTATCCATGATTTGAGTATAACCCGTTGTAAATGACTTTAGTATTAATAACCATGATGGATTTAAAAGTTTTAAGTGTTTAAAAGTTAACTATCTGTTGGTCATCTCGGGTCTAAGTATTTTATTTTATTCTAAGTAGGTACTACTTACTAGCTTTTGCCCGCGTCTTCGTACACATTTTTGGGGATAAAATAACTTAAACGTACAGGCCTAGAACAACCTACATCCAAGCAAAAATTCATGCAGATCTGTTTTGGTGCGAAGAGGTAGGAAACAAACATCTGTACAATGATAGTGGGACATGATTTGATTAATATCCGGTGTGGTCGTCAGTCATATAAAAATAATGGGTTAGTACCACTTCGGCCCTAAATATTTTCAATCGCGCGGGCCGAATAAGGCACTTTGATTTTTGACCCACTCCTGTCAGAGTTTTGAATACATAAATTAAAACTAAAGTCATTTACAACGGGATCAAGCCACCCAAAGATCGCACCCAAAAAATATCGCAAAGATCGCAACCAAAGATCAAGCCACTCAAAGATCGCACCCAAATAATATCGCAAAGATCGCAGCCAAAGATCAAGCCACCCAAAGATCGCACCAGACTTATACACCGTGTACCTACTAGAGACATACTTATGTGTCTGAATAGGGCAAGCAAAAGAAACGAAATGTAATTTGGGGACGCTTCAGAATGACGGACGTCCCCCAGACGTTGGTCTAGTTACATTACGCTTTCAACAACTAGTATCTTACACGAGTAGAGACTTTGTCAGCAGTGGTCTTCAACACTTCTTCGACGACCTCTGTGGCGCAGCGGGCGAAGGTCCGCCTGCGACGCAGGAGGTTGCGGGTTCGATTCCCGCCTCGGGACAAATGTTTGTACGATCTGCAGATAGGGTGTTCTGGGTGTTTTCTATGTATAATAAAAAATATCTATCTATGTAGTGTATTTTAATAGGTCTATCAGTTATCTAGAACCCATAACCCAAGCTCTGCTTAGCTTGGGGCTAGATAATGCTGTGTGAATTGTCCAGCATTATTTATTTATTTCTAGTACCGTACGTAATGTTAGAATACCACGTTGACATGGTTGACACTGATTTTAATTGGTATTAAAGGTTAAAATTATCTCATTTAATCAAAGAGATATAATCTAGTACCGTACGTAATGTTAGAATACCACGTTGACATGGTTGACACTGATTTTAATTACATAAATTAATAATGCTGGACAATCCACACAGCGTTATCTGATCCCAAGCTATGCAGAGCTTGTGTTATGGGTACTAGATAACTGATATACTTAATACAATATTTTAATTTTATTATACATAGAAAACATCCAGAACACCCTGAACAAATATCTGCAGGTAATAGGTATTAAAGGTTAAAATTATATCAAACGGATGCCTGTATTGATCGGTCAATTTGTCCAGATTTGTCCCTGTTATCGATAGTGCTCAACTGCTCAGCCGTTGTATTTGACGAGCGTCAAACGTGTGTGACACGGCGGTCATTGTGCCCGCCCGGTCCAATTTCACGGTGCAGGACGGTAATAGGTTAAATCGCAGCCAGGTCTATTTCTGCCTAATTCTATTTTAGTCGCCCGCAACTTTTATCAGTTCCTATGACGTGGGTTTAGTGAAAGGTCATGTGGAATCAAGAGATGATTGATTACAGTTACAATCTATATTTTAATGTAAAACATGTGATTTCTAAGTGCTTACGCTTGTTACGAAAAAGTTATGATTGTTACTGATTTATGCGATTTAAAATAATTCCTGAGTACTGTTTTTCTCTAGTTTTCAAGACTATAAGGACCTATCTACTTGCATACATCCGAAAAGGTTGGAATTATTTTACGGATTAGCAAGCGAAATAAATATAATTGAATAGCGTGGGGTACCGAGGCTCTTCGGGTCATTTTAAAAATTATCTGAGCGTCTGGTCGAAGCGACCGACGCGTGACCTGAGAGCTGGTGAGTATCTGGCACAGCGCATCAGCATTGCCATACAGCGTGGCAATGCAGCCAGCGTCTTGAGGACGCTTCCGACTGGTATTGATATGGATCAGTTGAGCTACCTGTAGACTGTTGTAAGCTCAACTGTTTCAATTGTACTTGTATAATTTTCTTTGTGAATAAAGGTTTTATTGAATAGCAATTTTAAACCGGCGAATATTAACTGAAATTATATTATTTGCATTTAATAAGTGGGTACCTAATATCAAAGATTTAAATTGTTAGATGGGCCTTCACCGTAGTGCAACCGCGCCGCGATGTTGCCACGCAAAATGAGATAGCTCGCTCATTTGGAATAAGTGTACGTCTAATTTCGGGGCATATAGGACATTTATTTTATAACAAAAGTGCAATATGATGGCACAGTAAATGGTAATGGTATAGCAGTGTGCGTGCGTCGGCATTTTCTTAACGCATACATATATTTTATTTTATTTTCGAATTTTAGGAAAACTTACAGCTAGAAAATTACAAAATATGAAATATTAGTACAAATACACGAAAATTACACGTACTTTAACTGAGGGCTATTTATGAAGTTTCCACTGTTAGCATTATTAATTTAAGTTATACATTATTACAGTGGTAATGGACGACTAATAAAAGATCTTATTTAACTTATTTGATACACAAAAATAAACTAAAAAATTATAGACACATTGCACACACTTAAAAAAATAAAGAAAGTACTTATTTAGTCCAAAGCTTAGTTATTAGATACTTTTACAACTTCTACCATCAAACAGTTGTTTGAGTTTGATGGTAGAAGTTGTAAAAATATCAATGTCAATATCTGCACTGTACCAAGGTATTGAAAGAGGCACTTGCTCTAATGAAAAACGCGTTTTGTCTGTAGTTCGTTTTTACAAAAGGAATATGCAACAAATTAGGTCTTCTCAATGCAGCCCTGTGGGTGCGTAGACCTATGATGAGCTCCAACATTCAAAGACATTACCACAGTATTTGGTGTCAGGGTGTATCTAACCATTTAAATCTTTGCCTGATATGTATCAACACCACAACAATAACGTGGTTTTGATTACCTACGGTTTCGATTAGAAGTTACATTATTATATCTGGCCATAGGCTTAAGTACGTATTTCAGTGTGATCGGTTAATTTCAATCGTGGTGGCTCCATTTTGTTAATTACCTTCCGAAATGTTAATTTATAAATAGCTTTTCACCTACAGACAACGTTTTGATTGATATTTTGGGCTCCTAATTTCAAAGTTGAAATTAGATGCTGGTAAATTTATTAGGCTCCTCTCAGTTGTGTACTCAGTGCGTACCTACCTAAGTGATTAGGTAATACAGTTAATATCCTTTATTCAAAATGATACTAGTATTTACAATTGAAACAATTGAGCTAACTGCAGACTGTTGCAAACAGTCTACAGGTAGCTCAACTGATCCATATCAATACCAGTCGGAAGCGTCCCCAAGACGCTGGCTGCATTTCCACGCTGCTGTATGGCAATACTGATGCGCTGTGCCAGATACCCACCAGCTCTCGGGTCACGCGTCGCTTCGACCAGACGCTCAGATAATTTTTTAAAAACCCGAAGAGCCTCAGTACCCCACGGTCTCGACTCCAAGTGGAGCAAATGTGTAGGCATGTGTATACAGTTAATTGTATTTTAATATTACTTTTATGCTCTAGAGCAGGAATTATTGCAATTAAACGTTAGCAGAATGGTTTATTTAGAAAACAACGAAAATGTAATCCGATCACACGAGCAGCCGTTATTTTATAGGAACGCAAGAAAGAGCACGAAAAAGGAAATAAATTAGATAGCTTACAATCTCTGAGTCTCGGCAAACCACACGCGCACCAGTCCAAGTTACCCGAAAAAGTAAGCCAAGAACGTGACAGCCGCCACTCTTTTATTTTCAACCGACGAAAAACGGAGGAGGTTCTCAAGGCGACGCGTATATTTTTTTTTATGTATGACCACGCATAACTCTTTACAGAGTAGTCCGATTTCAATAATTCTTTTTATTGGAAAGGGTATACCCCGAAAGTGGTCCCATTTAAATTTGAAACAAAAATCCAACCCTAAGGGTAGAAAAGCAGGGGATGATTGACTGTTCACTCACTGATTGTAATGTTTGACCACGCATAACTTTTTACAGAGTAGTCCGATTTTGATCATTCTTTTTTTATTGGATATATACTTCAAGGTATCATCAAACTAAATTAGACTCGAATTTTTACTAGATGTCGTTACTAGAAGAATATGAAGTCAGCTCATCGGTTTTTAAAACACGACAAATTATTCTAATTGGAAACGCAGCCTAGGAGTTTGGCATACATTACTTATTTGCGTATGTAGTTAATAAAATATTTTACTCATATTCACAATTTGAGGAAATTTACAGTGGTTAACTTAGTCGTTATTTAGATAATACGCACGTGTGCTGAAGGTCAATTAATAGTTTTCGCAGAGATGTACACCTAAGTAAGACAAAAGTAGAGCAAGTAGTAAAAAAGTAAAAGTAGACAGACAATACAACGGAAAATTAAATAAAGTAGCCAAAACAATTCCGATACTATCGTACTTTAGCAGATCGACATAACCGCCACTTGCTTTAATGCGATAAAGAAAGAAAATATTTCATTTACCTTGAAACTACTATACACAATTAACCTTAAGAACGGTGCGGATACCTTAGCCCCCATACAAACGTACTTTTCGATTCATTTGGAAACTACGTGCCCGGCTGAAAAGAAATTTTGTATACATAACCGGATAAGAAATAGCTATGTTTCTAGCGTTTTAGTTTTACAAAAAACATTATAATCTTTAAATGAGAGCGAAACTAATTTGCCATATTTTGACTACCAAATAGTTACAAAAAATAAAAGATTTGTTTTGTGCGTAGCAGCGTTAAAGGCAAATATGGCCCTTCACTCAGCGTAGTGCTGGATGCACACTGATGTGTCCACCCAGCGCTGATTTTCAGTGAAGGCCAGAGGGATTGTGTCAAGAGGTAAATTGATCGCACGTTGCATCTCATTTGGCAATTCTGGCATCTTTGTAAATTGAACATTTTACGGCGATGAGTAGGTATTCGCTAAAAATGCTTTGTTAATGTGCACCGAGAATTCACGCAGCTTTTGTTTGTATTACCAAGAAAGTCAGTTTATTTTTGGATTGATCTCAACGAGGCCAAGGCCACAAGACAATAAGGCCCTATAAAACAAATTAAGCCAAAATACGACTTACTAGGTACCTAAATTGGAATACCTTACAGCGTAAATAAAGCTGGACGTCAAATAGCTAAGTAAAGCATTAAATCAATGGCTGTATTTAACAGTAGTCAATTAAAATGCGTCACTTGGGGTTATTCTGGTCAAGACACGGTCGTTAATCGTATCCATTGTGAGTTAGTATGAATCCTGATTTACATTTTAAACTGAGAGTTTAAAATGTAAACATTTTTAGATAAACGAGAACTATTAGGATATTCTGAAAAAAAGGTAAGTATGTTTTGTACTTATATAATGTGCCCTGAGTTTGCTTACTCGATAATCTCTCGATGCCATCGAGAAGTTCCATTTTTAACCCCCGACGCAAAAAGAGGGGTGTTATAAGTTTGACGTGTCTGTCTGTGGTATCGTAGCTCCCAAACGGATGAACCGATTTTCGTTTAGTTTTTTTTGTGTCATAGATAATTTTATCCCGAGTGTTCTTAGCCATATTTCATGAAAATTTGTTCAGCCAATAAACGTCGGCGGGATTTTTTTAAATTTTAATTTTGTCTTGTTGTACGGGATTTGCACGTCCACACGGTACTGGTACAGGCGATTTATCAAATTCCTTACAAAAATTAAATGTCTCGTTGACGTTTCGATACTACCGACTAACCAAACTTAGGGCTCTGATATTAAATTTTATAAAATACTAGCTTCTGCCCGCGGCTTCGCACGCGTTCTTTCTATGGAAACGTTCAAAGGTAATTTCTATCCCATGGGAACTGATTTATGTGATAAAAAGTAGCCTATGTTTGATTCCAGGCTTAGAGCTACACCGATGAATTTTAGCTCAATCTGTTCAGTAGTTTTGGTGTGACGACGTAACAAATATCCATCCATCCATCTATCCATCCAAACTTTCGCATTTATAATATAAGTGATAGTGATGATATCTGATTAAATTGATTTGCTTGGTGTGTACTGTGTAGGTATGTCTCTACTTACTAAGATGTTTAGGAGGTTCTTCACGTAGACCCTTAAATGTGAATAACGGTGAATTACATAAATCACGTTCTCTCCTCATTCGCGTGAAAATACAACGCATTAAAATTCCGTAACACAGAGGGAAATCCTTATAAAATATTTCAAGTGAAACCACTGACTCAGTAAGCTCAGTTAAAACGGCTGTTTAAATAATTCCTATAACATTATAATAAAAGCAAAAGAGAGTTTGGTGTACTGTACTTTATAAATGTAGCTGACACAGAAGGAGAAGAGACAATCAGGGGCCATATTCTGTATTAAACCAATCGCTTCACTATGGTAATGGCATCGTCACATAATGGCACGATTTGGTATTTTACCATAGATGAAAGAGACTACTAGTTTGAATTTATTGTTTTATTGACGAGCTGTGTGGCGCGGCGGGCGAAGGTCCACCTGCGACGCAGAAGGTTGCGGGTTCGATTCCCGCCTCGGGACAAATGTGTGTACGATCTGCAGATATTTGTTCAGGGTGTTCTGGATGTTTTCTATGTATAAAAAATATCTATCTATGTAGTGTAATGTATTTAGTATATCAGTTATCAAGTACCTATAAACACAAGCTCTGCTTAGCTTGGGGCTAGATAATGCTGTGTGAATTGTCCAATATTATTTATTTATTCAATATCTTCATGCAAACACATCGCACGCGCTATCTGGAGTTTTTTTTTAATCTAAGGATCTCTCTTCTACATGACAATTAAGCAACGATACCGTTGTCTTAGTTAAGCGATAGGTCAGCAAAATTGGCTCCACGTTGGCCTAAGCTTTTGGCATGCACTAGTACCTAACCGGTAAAAAATGGAAAACGACACCCAAATTATACAAAAATCCTCGAAACGTCAGTTATAAACAACAGAAATAACCTCAAGCACAACCTAATATTTTGACAATGTTTGCTAATAGAAGCACTCGAGATTCCAGAGCTCAGAGGCGCCATCTTCATATGAAGATTTATTGCGGCCCCACTCAACGTCACTACACTACGCTAGTGATCCGGCGTAGTCAAGCAAAAGTGTGTAAGTTTATTTTTGGCGTAATAAGCCACACATAAAGCTGTAGTTATTTATAAAAAGTCGATACTATTTATACATTTGCCTCTTATAAATGACAATCATTGCAAAATAACTTTTTCCTCCTGGTAATAACACCATAGAAAAGATTTGTTGGACCATGAGAATAGAAAAAATATGTTACTCAATATTTATTTATGACGCAACAATATCAATAAAGAAAGATTATTTATAAATAATATATTTAATAATAAGATTATTTATAAATAATATAGGTGTAACAATAATGTTTTTTCACTAGACCTTCTGAATTACACATGTTTATCACACACATAGACTAAAAACAGCATCAAGCAAAATACAGCAGAAATAGCAAATTCACCTCCTGGATTATTAATTTTAATTGCAACACGGAACAGTGTGTTTCAGTAATGATAACGGCTTTTGATTTAATTGTTAAAGTTGAGTTTATGGCATAGAACTTAATAATAAACGTTCTTTACGTTAAAACAAATAATTTAGTCGCAATCTATCCTCCTGAGATCAGTACCTCAACAAGTACCTCAAACTATTCGAAAAATTTTACCTTACAGACCCAGTTCAGAAAATAAATTAAGCACGTGATTCTGTAGTCATGGGATTGTTAACGTGTTAATGCGAGTTTTAATTGCTACTCTGCTATTTTTCGGACTAACGTAAAGTTTATTTTAAAATGCCAGAACATATTTTATTTTCTCCTTTCCATTTTACTTTGACAAGGTATTCCATAACTTATTTAATGAATATAATTACTAGTTTATGCCCGCGGCTTCGCACGCGTTCTATGGAAACGTTTAGAGGTGATTTCTATCCCATGGGAACTGATTTATGGGATTAAAAGTAGTTTGATTCCAGGATTAGAATTACTTCTAGGCAAAATTCCAGCCGACTAGAATCACTTAATTTAAACTGTTTTGATTTTTTGCGAGAAAAATACTAAACCCTCGGGAATAAAATGTTTTATGGGACCACATCAAGATCATCACTACATAGTATAAAACAAAGTCGCTTTTTCTGTCCCTATGTATGCTTAAATCTTTAAAACTACGCAACGGATTTTGATGTGGTTTTTTTAATAGATAGAGTGATTGAAGAGGAAGGTTTATATTTATAACTTGCTTCTGCCCGCGGCTTCGCACGCGTTGTTTCTATGGAAACGTTTTGTGGTTATTTCTATCCCATGGGATTTATGGGATAAAAAGTCGCTTATGTTTGATTCCAGAATAGACTTACCTGTATGCAAAATTCCTTCTTTTTTTGACGTCGGTTACAAAGAGAATTTTCACCCGCAAGCACGAATCTTCCTAAAATTTAATATTTCTTTTAGAAAGGTAGGTTTAATTTAACAAAAGAAGGGTATTTAACCTTTGTTATGCTGTCCTTTTAGGACTTCTTGCTCCTTCGACCATGAAGAATCAAACATTGGTGTTGGGAAAATGTTTTTCAATACCATTTAGGTAGAATGTAACCTACATTCTACATAAATGGTATTGAAAAACATTTTTTAACATATATGTGCCCGGGAACAAAAATAAATAAATAAATAAATAAATCATCATCATCAACATCAGCCTATATTAGTCCACTGCTGGACATAGGCCTACCCTAATGAGCGCCATAGCGCCAATAAATAAATAATGCTGGACAATTCACACAACATCATTATAGTCCCAAGCTAATTGTTTGACTAGTTTCTATATCGAGGTAGGTATGGTATATTATAATGTTATAACTGCCTCGTTGGTCTAGCGGTCAGCTTGTTCAACCGCTGATTATGAGGTCCTGGGTTCTAATCCCGGGTCGGGCCAATAGTTGTTATTGAGGTTTTTCTAGCAAGAAAAATTCACAGCAGCAGCCCGGAGTCAGGAAGTTGGCGGTGTTACACCCCGGTGCATCGGAAAGCATGCGAAGCCGTTGGTCCTGCGCCTGACCTCTTCCCGGTCGTGTCGGTCTGTCGTCCCATCGGATTATGAGAGTGAGGGAATAGAGAGTGCACCTGTGTTTGCGCACACACTTGTGCACTATAATAATATGTCCTGCGCATCTGGCTGGTCTCCGATGAGACTGGCTGTGAAATTCGGCTAGGAGGACATTATTGTAATCCATAAATAAAAAATATCTATCTATGTTAGTATTGTAATAAGTATGTATAGCAGTCATCTAGTACCAACACAAGCTCTGCTTGGCTTGGGGCTAGACCGTGTTGGTGATAGTTTGACATTATTTTAATTATGGACGAGTTGACCACTAAACATTTTGGATTGGTCATCTCATCCGAAGTGGATGAGTTTGCGTGGATGAGATGACCACCTACACAATTTTCCGATCTGCATTTCTATTCGTTATTATTATATAAAAGTTATTATATAATTTTGCACACCAAAGCTATTTAATTGTTAAGGTCTGTGTTCACCAATTGATAATCGGACAATTATGCTGCTTCGTCGGTTAACTTTGACGTTTAATGTATGAAAGCTTGTGTCAAAAACGTTAAAACAACTGTTTAAAAATTTTTACGTTTTTGACACCAACTTGTAACCCGTTGTTTGCAAAAACAGGATTTGATGTGATGCTGGACAAATTGTCCAGCATTATTTATTATTATGATTTTCATCGTTCTTTCTATTTCAGTGAATAGTAAGATTCATATTATTATTCGTATAAGAAAGACATAATTTTAAGGTTAATCATTTGTGCAAAGAAATGGGGGACCTTTACCCAGCAAAGAGACACTGTATAGGTAACAAAAAAAAGATGAAAAAAATCAAACTTAAAGGTCTTCTAAAAGTTTTCATCAAAGAACCATGGCGATAACCGTCAGTAACTAACTAACGAGTATCAAAAGATAAACGTAATACTTTGCTAATGAATAGAGTGCCCAGTGCTCACAAGTGTCAACAAAACAACTTGAAATGAAAGAAACTTAAGAAAGATAAAGTCAGCTTTTTGATATCTCCTCTCTCAGAACTTAAAATTTTGCACACAATTCTTTGAATTAAACACAAAAGGATTGCCTCTTCTGTCCTTTTCTTATTTTCTTGATCACGTGCGATCATTACTTAGAAACGTGGACTACAATTATGATTGCTTAAAAATCTCTAAGGATCAAAGAAACAATGCACATATTTCTTGTTGGATTCATTGTTGGGCCATCACAAATTACTTAACTAACAAGCCTAAATTTATAAGAATTTCGTCTAAGCAGTCACAGGTTACTCGTTTTCGTAATAACGGCAGTTATTATTAATCTCGATAAAACTTGTTTAGAGTAGAGATATACCTTAAACCTTTTACTTACCAACAATTACTTATGCTCTATAAATAACTGAGTTTTCCTTGGAATAAAATGTTAACCCACTTACTTACATCAGGGATAAACCACCCAAGTTACATCTTTAGTTTTATCATTTAGGTTAAGGTCGACCCATCTACATGAAGTAAGTGTACAAGAAGTAAGTAAGTGTTATAGAAGTAAGTGTATGTACAAAAAGTGTGCAAGAAGTAACTGTTGCCTGGTATAGCTTAGGTTTGGCCCATGCGCAATCAGAATGGGATCGAATCATTTCGAACTGTCACAAAAGCGGCCGGACATTTAAACTGAGAGGGTTCTATCTCATTTTGACAAAGAGCATTGTACGAGGAATGCGATCTGCGAAATATTTACTTTGATAAGACTCCGTTCCATTCTGACCGCGAGAGGATAAGATACCTATTCGTGGTATGCAAATTAAATGTAATGGTTTTCATTTAGCTTTGGTTGCGGTTCGATTAGGTATGTGCACAAACATTACTGTAATCGGGTTCCTGATGATCGTCGTTTCATCATCATCATCAGCCATTTCATTGTATGTTACAATGTTCTTCGTCGTGTTTACCTGTTAGAAACTTGCATATCAGTTCAGGACCTAATCTAAGTTTGTTTATGTAGGTGATTGCTGAACCTATAATGTAATAAATAAATTAAATAATATATCACATCACACTTCACACTAATAATATTATAAACGCGAAAGTTTCGATGGATGGATGTTTGTTACCTCTTCACGCCAAAACTACTAAACGGATCGGGCTGAAATTTTGCACACAGGTAATTCTAATCCTGGAATCAAACATGGGCTACTTTTTATCCCATTAATCAGTTCCCATGGGATATAAAACACCTTTAATCGTTTCCATATAAACAACGAGTGCGAAGCCGCGGGCATGAACTAGTTTATTATATTGGTCTGGAGCGGTACAAGGGTTTGGAGACCTATACCCAGCAATGGGCGAAGTCAGGTTGATGATGATGATGGGTCTACTGCTGGACACAAGCCTCCCTTATCGAGTGCCATTGCGCCCTGTTTTCGGTTGACGCTTCTATTCCATATTATTTAATAATTTCCTGATTCTGTGGGATTAAACTTGTGCCCTTAATTATTTGAAGCAGTATTGTCACGATGGCGCGTAGCGCAAGCTCTGACTTATTCTATACTAGCTTCTGCCCGCGGCTTCGCACGCGTATTTTCGATATAATAAGTAGCCTATTATCTAAGTTAGGCTTTCCTGTAAACGTACGCCAAATTTCATCTTGATCTGTGCAGTAGTTTCGGAGATCCTAGGTAACAAAAATTTCACATTTCACAAACTTTCGGCTTTATTATATTAGTAGGACTAGCTTCTTCCCGCGGCTTCCCACACGTATTTTCGGCAAAATAAGTAGCCTATTGCTTAAGTTAGACTACGCTCTAAGTGTATGCTAAATTTCATCTTGATCTGTTCAGTACTTTTGGAGATCCTAGTAACAAAAATTTCACACTTCCCAAACTTTCGGCTTTACAATATTACTAGGATTAGTAGGATATAAAGCCGAATGTTTGTGCTTTTCATTTTATCCTATCCTACTAATATTAGTAGGATAGGATAAAATAGCGAGATAAAATAGATAGAAAACCGTGAGTGAAGGAACCCTCAGAATGTGAGAATGCTGTCGGAGCACGGAGCGAGCAATATCGGCAGCGATCATAAATTATGCAAAACTAGACTCTCTCATAACGTGACGTGTCGCGCTGCATGCGCTCACGGCTCTAGTCTTGCAGAGATAATAAATAAATGTCTGTTCACACAGCAGTTCAATTTACAGGCTCGTTCTAACGTATATGTTTTTACTAGCTTCTGCCCGCGGCTTCGCACGCGTAGTTTAGGTATAATAAATAGCCTATTGTTTAAGTTAGGCTACGTTCTAAGTGTATGCCAAATTTTATTTTGATATGTTCAGTAGTTTTGGAGATAGTAGGTAACAAAAATTCAGATTTCACAAACTTTCGGCTTTATAATATTAGTAGGATTCGGCGATGGCCGACTTATGATGTACTAAACGATCGCTTCGTGGTTTCACCCGCGTAGTTCCCGTTCCCGTGGGAATTTCGGGATAAAATATAGCCTATGTCACTCCCTGAAAAGTAAGCTTCCTAACGGTGAAAGAATTTTTCAAATCGGTCCAGTAGTTTCGGAGCCTATTCAATACAAACAAACAAACAATCAAATCTTTCCTCTTTATAATATACTAGACGATCGCCTCGCGGTTTCACCCGCGTAGATCCCGTTCCCGTGGGAATTCCGGGATAAAATATAGCCTATGTCACTCCCTGAAAAGTAAGCTTCCTAACGGTGAAAGAATTTTTCAAATCGGTCCAGTAGTTTCGGAGCCTATTCAATTCATACAAACAAACAAACAAACAAAAAATCAAACCTTTCCTCTTTATAATATTAGTATAGAAGTATAGATGAGCGAGTGCACACACATTATTGGATCTGGAATACTGTCATGTATCACTTCGCTCATCAACTATATCCACCATCGTCGAACAAAAACATATATGTACGTTAAAATGGGCCTGTAAAACGGACTGATGTGTGAACGTCCTCATACCTGGGCTTATCCTGCTAATCCAATAAATAATTCATAATTCTTTATTGCATAAAATAGGTACAAGTATTACATTTAGCAGGAAAAATAATGGTAACAGCGAGCTAAACCCTAAAAAGAGTTCTTTTCTAGCAAACCTTATTGGGAGAGAGAGACAAATTTGTAAAAGTGGGTACCTACATGTTCTCCAACAGAGGATATAAATAATATGAAAGGCATAAGTAGTTGGGATTCCAACACTTTACTTTGTTATTGCAATTTTATCCTACTAATATTACAAACGTGAAAATTGTCGGCAAGCTGAAGACAGGGTGCTCCTTAGGGGAGGGCTAAGTTCAGCAGTGGAGTAATATAGGCTGATGATGGTGAAATCTGTGAAGATTTGAGTTTATTATAAGAAAACACAAAAAGTACTCAACGAATAGAGCTGAAATTTTAAAAGTATGCAGTTCTGACTTTACAGTAACGTTATACCGGTAAAATCGGGTTTGAGGCCGCGATTAAAAACTTGTGATGAATTGAATTGTATTTATACTCGGTTCTAGAATTTAAGATATTTTATTTCAACAAATATATTTATGAATGAAAGCTTCATAAAAACCTTAAGTAGGTACTAAAGACCTTAACTAACAATAACAGACATCAAGGTGGTCAAGGACTCGAAACAAAAACACAAAGTCAACGCCTAATTGCACATTTACAGCGAAAATGATTAAAATTCAAACGAATTAAATGATAAATGAAAGCTTTCATACCAAAAAGTATTTCAAACCTCTGCGATCCGCTCCAATGATACTCATTTCGTAAAATATTTTAATATTTCTTTGCTTTTGAAAAAACTTTTTACAAAATTATTCCGAGGAGGTATAGTGAAACCACAGTGGAACCCACACGCCGCAAGTTAGACACAAATAAAACACAAATTATTCAACGTAGACAGCGCTCTTGTTAATAAAACTTTGTATAGATATATTTTTTATAGTCCGTAAAGTGTCTGACTTCTGAATAAAGTGGACATTTTATTGTGCATTAATTTTGTTTGCTGTAACATTTCTCTCAGTTGGACCAAGGTATTCGAAGTTATTTATTTATTAGCTGCTGTAGTTGACATGACAGACGCTGTTCTATCCAATCCTCGTAGGAGTTAGAAGAAAACACTATCAGTATCAAGCTTTGTTTCACCAATAAATTATTAAGTTTTTCTGAGTTATGTCATGGGGATCGCAGTTTGGTGGTAGAATTGTTCTGCAGGGGGCGCTGCTGTCCGCCCCTGGTGGATATCCCTTAGTCGCCTCTTACGACACCCGCGGGAAGAGTTGGGGTGGTGCTAATTCTAAGCCGGCACCACTGGCACAAATAGCATATCATTACAACAAAAAGCAAATCGAAAGTAAAAGGCAATACTTTATCCCAGATGAAACAAAAGTTCGGCGTTTGATAAAAGCCAGCCCAGACTTCAGCCTAATAAACGATGAGCTATGTCACCTTGTAAGTTCATCTGTCTTACTTATTACAGCTTTTTACGACATGACAGAAAGAATAGACTTCATTAGCTGCTACACAGAGATAAAGCGTATTTTCATTACTGTGACAGAGTAAGTTTATGAATAATCTAGCTTGTTGGATAAAAAGTTAGATATCAAAAAGGTTAAGTAAACTTTTTGGTGGAGATCGCCAGGTACTTATAATCCAACTTTACTACAGTACTAAATTAAAGTAGAATGAAAAAAGCTGCCTTTCAATAGACATTTTAGGATTCTTAAATCGATGGACCTTAAACTCCTAATCTGTACGAACCTTTTTAATAGAGCATCCACACGAGCCATTTTGATGACTAGACCGTCACGTGGATGGGCCATAAAATTTCATTTGTCACAACTAAGTCGGTTTAGTAACTATAATACTTCATTGAGGTCGGTATATAAAAGCGGTAACACTAGCTGCTCTTCGCCTGTAATGTAACATTCCAACAATATTAGTTTTTGATGTTGAACATTCTATAGTCGATCCAGTTGGTTTTACAAGGTGGGTAGGTACTGACCGGGGGCGTAACGGGCGAGGATTCGCAGCGAAAACAAAAAGTAACCATTCGCAGCGAGCATGAAATAGAATAGAATAGACATTTATTTAGCACACTAAACACTGAAAAAGTAAAAACAAGACGAAAAAGAAAAACACTAAACACAACAATAGAGACTGCATAAAACAAACAATCAAACATCATAAAACAAGTGCTTTAAAAAATTAATTAAAAAGACGATATCTACGTGTAGAGTCTGATGAACGAAATTGGTCTTTCCCTAGTGCAAAGTCAGTGAAATGTCAAAAAAATGTCAAAAATCCTTGTCGTTGCTCGTTGCAAGCTCCTTCTTTCCCTGTACTGACTGCAAGAATGCTCGTTGAGTGACACGTTATATACATTACGCCACGTATCACCGATCCCCTAATTTTACAGTTTGCGTACTGTTATGCTCGTTTCTACTCCTTCACTGGATGTAATGCTCGATTCTGAATGTTACATTACAAGCGAATGCTCGCGGTCAGGGAACGCCTCTACTCGACGCATTCTGTTCCATCAATCGAGCTGGCCAGCCAGCCAGTAGAAAATAGCAATTCGCTCCGGAATTAGCAATTGGAGCCGTTTATAAGCGAACCGATCTTGTAACGTCTGGCCAATAAATTAACAATTACGGATTAATTCTCCAAACTGCGCCGCTATCCTTAGTAGATCAAGAGCTCGTTGACGGTTTGATACTTTATTTCATGGTATGTGACGTAAACTCTACACTTATGTGCTTAAGTGCTAGTGATGACAGCAGACAGACAAATACAAATTATTTAATAACATTTCTGAGTCTCTTCAACTAGACTCGTGAGGGGCTACAGCAGTGACCCTCCCAAATCGAGTAAACGGCTGCCACCAGGGACCCTTTCTCGATATACTTTTGAGCGATCAATTTCTATGTTACCGTATAGCACTTTACTCGTCGTAATAGCACGTGTATATCACCGTTTTAATAGTTATTTTGTGATTGATGATCTTATGGTATACTGGCTTCTGAGCTATATGCGACAAATTTGTAAGATTGTACCGCCCTACTAGGCCCTCTGGGCCCTGACTCTGAGCAACGATTTCTATTACCATTCAGATTTATAAAATCTCAACTGAAATTTTTTTATAGCACTGGCGCTATTTTTGCTATGCGTAAATAAAAATGACCTTCGAGCAAAAAAGTCTGTCGTGTGTATTTGTGTACAAATACATCGTCTGTTAAAGTCAGGGCTCAGAGCTCGCGATTACGCAGGGTAGTTCCCGTAATATCAACTTGTATTTGTCAGGCCTACATGGTTGAGTTAGGTTGGTCAGATGCTATTAACAATCCGTAACTCGGACGGTAATGGGATGTGAGGCCCAAAACAAAACAAAGTGGAGTAGTTATCTATTTTAGTACAGCTTTTGTCCTCGAATAAGTTTTTTAATGGATAGAGTGATTGAAAATCACGGATGGTGTAGTAAAATCTAACTAGAGATTCTTATAGAAACCCGGTTCATCTCCACTCTCAGTACCTATTGCCACGCCCTGCTAGGGTACCGTTGTGTCTCTTATACATTACTTAAATACTAAGACCTAAAAATGTACACAATGATTGCAATAAATAAATATGAATATGAATATAGCGAATATATTAAAAACTTTCAAAACTTTCAAAACTATGCAGTACTGATGCTGCAGCAAAACAAAACAAACTGCTAAGCGATAAATCTTATATTTTAGTGCTTTTTATGACGTTAAGAAAAACATTGAGATTTTTATGTAAGTGGTGTATCCTATAGGCATCTATAAGAACTCTCGGAAATTTGTATTTTTGTGTTGGAATAAACCGAAATGACCTTAGCTGCACAAGAGTGAAGAAATGCGTACAAAGACATCTTCATTGTCATCAGCCCGTAAACGTCCACTGAACATAGGCCTCCGCAAACGATGCCTTGAATAGAAATGAAATGAAAATGAAATTTATTTATTTCTCTTATACCACAATAAAGCCAAACATTTAAAATTAAAACCACTTAATACTAAAGAATGATACAAAGAGGTTATGAATGAAAAATGAAGTTACAATAAGTTGCTTAAATATAAATACATGCAAGAGTAACATTATTGTCGCAGAGAAATGGCCCACAGCTCAGCTTAATGCTCCAGCATGTCGCCATGCTGTAGCGCTGGGAATAGCGGTCCTAAGTCGCCTCCATCCATTTACTCCCAGCGACCGCTACATTGTCGCCGGTCCATCGAGTGGGAGGTCTTCCTCCCTTTCGCATGCCATTGCAGTCGCCACACTAGAACCTTTACATTCCAACGGAAAGATAAACTTAGATAATTTTTGCAATATCTACTTGAATATGGGTTACGTGAGTAAAAACGGGTAGACAAGCTAGTCGATTCTAAAAACAGGTGTGCTGATTTCTTTTGCACGCTTCTGTCCTGATTCCGAACTCACAGACAGATATATTATTATTCGTCTGTTACTGTTATGGTTTCCGATTCCTGTTTTAATGATCATTAAAAGTTTATTGTTGGCAAGTGTTCATGATTTAGCGTTTTTATGAAGGAAAATAGCTTATTTGACAGCTTCTAATTTTTGTGGTGTTTGATGTATCAAAACAAAATTTTACGTTTGAAATTTTAAAATACGGTGGGGAATTTGACTACGGCATAAATCGCAGCTCGCTGAATTAGTTACAAAGTGCGTTATAACTGTGAATGGTATAAAATATCTAAATAAATTACTGAACGGTATTTTTTGCAGAGTTATTGAATTTGATTGTTGATGCAAATTAACTAGGTATGTTATCTGTTAAAATAATGTTATTTAAAAACATAATACCAGAATTTAAATTACACATTACAGAGTAAAAGCGAATGAGAACATTATTTTATCTTTTTCACGATAAAGCCAGGCCTTGAGAGAAAAAAATAACAAAGAAATTACCATTTATAGAGACCTATGCTTGAACTGAACTAAAAATCTTTTGGACGTGGCCCCTGGTGTACTAAAACAACAATAAATAACAAGCAGTACCTACTTTACCGATCTACCTACCATGATCAACCTAAGCAATGCTAAATAATACTTACTAGTAATGCCAACCTACCATTAAAATTAACCTCGGAAAGGAATTCCTTCTTCCAACTATGTATTTAGAACCTCAACTCAAGGCTGAAACTTTGACTGCACCTACCAATGGGAAAATTCTGCTAATTTTGAAGACGAATTAGTTACAGTGCATGAGTTTGAGCTCTTTACGTTTTGAATAAAGTCCAAATTTCTCAGTTTATTAAAAAATGCTGAATAGTTTGTAACTCATTATTAAAATAATGTATAAGTAATTTATCAAGTCAACAATGGACCCTCCAAGAACCAATAATTAAAAAGTATTCAAGGATAGAGTGATTGATTGACTTTATTGTGAAGAAAAACTTCATAGAATTTTGCTGGATGTTTCCGAGTTTTATAAGCTTTTCTTAGTAAGAAGTAGCCAAAGAAAAGAAAAGAAAAACGTTTTTCATAAAAAATCTTTTTATGTTTCGTTAACTTTTTTCGTCTGACTGAAACCAAACTAAAACTGCATAACTTTAAATGTAATTAATTAAGTACAATAAAATGAACCATTTGTATATTTTTTCACAAAGTTTCTCGTGATAAAAGTTGTTGCAACTAATCTCGGTCCTAAAACAAAGTTGTCCGAATTAAGTCTATTTGTTTTGTTATTTTAAGTGCTTGAATTAATGGGTGAAAATTAAGAGATGTATTCTGGGGAACGCTTTTTATCTTTGTATTGTTACAGGCGGTGATCTTATAAAACAACTCTTTGGAATGGAGGCGTGCGTTTTATATGTCACATTGTTGTTGTTGTTGTTTAGATTACAGTTTTTTTTGGTTTTTGTTTTTTTATTCAGATCATTGATTGTTATAAAATATCTCTAAGGTTTCAATAATAAAAATATAATATTATTCTAATTGCGGATTGGTATAAATAATATGACTCATGAACTCAACAGCTCAATAAATTAAAAGCAAAAAAACTGAAAGTTTTGATGAACAAATTAATTTTAAAAAAAGGTATTATTTTAAGATTATTTTGGATCAGTTGAGCAATCTGTAGACTGTTTGCAACAGTCGGCAGGGTTATGCTGAATTGTTTCAATTGTAAATACTAGTATAAATTTCTTTGTGAATAAATAATTATATTTATTATTTTAAACATACTTAATATATATTAGAAGCCTTAAGTTTAAAACTTTAACACTGATGTTTAGCTAACAGATTTATCGGAACAAGCTCAGCCAAGCACTCTATCTGAAACTGCTAAAGCTCGAATTCTGTGCCCGACATTCTCATACCTGTAAGAAACAAATCATTTAAAGTAAATCCGTGGCCACACGATGATCTAGGCACCGCAAAGATAAATTTATGAAATTGAACGTTGCCACACATCCATTACTTTGAGTGGATTCGAAAGTAACCAACTGAAAATCAGTTTGTTTTGCAAAATGAAGGAGTATTTCAAAACAAGCTTAATAAGAAACATGTTTGAAATTTGAGTAAAAGCTTTGAAATAATTTTTTTTAACCACTCAACGGAGGGTGTTTTAATGTCGTCTCGAGAAAAATCTTTGTACGATCTGGAGATATTTGTCCCAGGCGTTCGGATGTTTTCTATATACATATAATAAAACAATATATCTTAATATTAGCTTCTGCCAGCGGCTTTGCAGGCGTTGTTTCTATGGAAACGTTTTGAGGTTATTTCTATCCCACTGGAACTGATTTATGGGATAAAAAGTATGTTTGATTCCAGGATTATAATTATCTGTATACAAAATTTCAGCCCGATCCGTTCAGTAATTTTGGCGTGAAGAGGTAACAAACATCCATCCATCCATACATCTATCCATCCAAACTTTCGCATTTATAATACTAGCTGCCGCCCGCGGCTTCGCACGCGTTGTTTCTATGGAAACGTTTTGAGGTTATTTCTATCCCTTGGGAACTGATTTATGGGATAAAAAGTATGTTTGATTCCAGGATTATAATTATCTGTATACAAAATTTCAGCCCGATCCGTTCAGTAATTTTGGCGTGAAGAGGTAACAAACATCCATCCATCCATACATCTATGCATCCAAACTTTCGCATTTATAATACTAGCTGCCGCCCGCGGCTTCGCACGCGTTGTTTCTATGGAAACGTTTTGAGGTTATTTCTATCCCTTGGGAACTGATTTATGGGATAAAAAGTATGTTTGATTCCAGGATTATAATTATCTGTATACAAAATTTCAGCCCTATCCGTTCAGTAATTTTGGCGTGAAGAGGTAACAAACATCCATCCATCTATCCAAACTTTCGCATTAATAAATATTAGTGTGATAAATTTTTATTATTCTGAAAATTATATCAAAAACTTTAATTCTGTAATTTTAGTTAAGTATATCAGTTTTTGTTTTGTTTTTATTTAGGAAATAAACAGTTATAAATGTTATAATAACAAAGAATACAGTTGGGACTTAGAATTAAAACAAAAAGCAATACCAGTTATCTGGTACCCCTAACACCTCTGCTTTATTAGCATGGTGCTGGATGATGCTGTGTGGTTGGTCAGCCTCATTTATTTATTTAGTATCGACGGTGGTCTGTGGCATCTTAGCTCCCAAATAAATACCGATGTTGTTTTAGTTAAATGTGTCTTCATAAAAAAAACGTACGTTTGAGGGAAGCATATTCAATAGTTCACGTATGTTTGCTGATGATAAGGTGACTTCATCGAAAGTGTTCTTATCAATGTTAGATTAAAACTGGTACAGCCACTCTAATGTTATGATAGTTCAAAGTTAAACCATCAGGGGTTTTCGATCTTTAGTGATAATGGGTTGTTAATGAATAATACTTTATTATTAACCAATTTCAGAAAAACAAGGAGGTTCTATGTTCGTGTATATTGGCAGTACTTTGTTTCGTTTGTTTTTTTATGGATGCCCGTCGATTTCTCAGTCATTTATGGACCGGTTTGGATGAAATTTTTGCAGTTGTATAAAGGATGCTCCCGAGGTGGTCTATTTTATTCCCAAGGATGAGTATTTATCTCGCAAAACTTTAAAAAATTGGTTTAAACTAAGAAATTCGAAACGGTTTTTTCAAAACATTCCATTTATCTAAGTAGAGTCTCTTTTAGGTTTACAAATTATTGTCTGGACATATAAACGATATGACTACCTCGAAGGCGAAGGCCTGCCTGCGACGCAGGAGATTGTGGGTTTAATATCCGCCTCGGGACAAATGTTTGTACGATCTGCAGATATTTATTCAGGGTGTTCTGGATGTTTTCTATGTAAAATAAAAAATATCTATCTATGTAGTGTATTGTATTAACTATATCGGTTGTCTAGAACCCATAACACTAGCTCTGGTTAGCTTGGGGCTAGATAATGCAGTGTGAATTGTCCAGCTTTTTTTTATATTATAAACGTACCTAGTAGGTACGTTAAAATGACGTCGTTGTCGCGTCTTCAAATTTAATTATTAAGCTTTAGATTTTCAGAATTTATCGAAGTAGAACATAGATAAGATAGCTTTTTACGGTCATTGGTTTTAGATTAGGGACGTCTCTGAAGTTTGCATCAGTTTAAAATGTAAATACATTTCATCTTATTTAATTTCAGCAGTAAAATGATTTCATTAAATCTGTTAAAATAATCACCTGTAATTTGACATAAGAAGAGACATTATAAGCAAATTAAAAGTAGGTGCCTATACCATCACGAAAATAAAATTTAGAATTGTATTCAATCTAATAACCTACTTGTACCAACCTAACTACTAAAATAAAAAAAGAAGTAGCTATCCACTGAAAAAAATCAGAATTTCCGAACCTCGATTACCTCAAGAAATAACTGCGTATCAAATATTTTACTGTAGTCTAAAATAACCCTCGTCCGTTGGTTAATAGTCCTGTATAGTCAATTTAGCTCTTGACGTCACTGCGAGTAGATTAGTACATACAACAATAGACACAACATCATCGACAATAGAACAAGTTTATGGCCGACATCAATACTGCGTCGCGTCATGTTCCTTTTCATTGTGATTTGATTAGACATAAAACCTAGTTCACACCTACGCCTAATAAAAGCTAAATAGGCTGTTTATCCACGGCGTAACTTATAAGTTTTATACAAATGGAAATTTATGTCACCAGGTTCAAACTTTAGGGCTGAGATAGGTGAGTCGATCGAGGCGTTTCCATTTCTTTGCATGGGATACCATGGATGCACGTTAGAGGCGCTATACCAAATCCCATACAAAATGGAACGTCTCGTCGTCGAAACGATACTATCGAGCCAAAAACACCAAAAACAGCCCGATATCTTTTCAGAAATAAATATCGTAACATAATCATGAAATTATATCATGGAAAAGGTTCGTTTAGAACAATATTTAATTAAGAATTTATGGAAGATGAACCCAAAAACTGTTTCTGTTTGAATGGAAGATGAATCCAAACCCTTGCTTTCCATTTGGATAATGTCGCGGATAAAAACATATCCCTTCCTCTCAATTGTAAAGTACCAAGGTGCTTCAAACTCATGAACTTCTAAAAAGGTTTTACGTGTTGCTTGAGCAAAGTTTTGGGTTATTTGATTCGACATTTCTGCTAACTCACACCAACATGTTCTACGTTCCATCGATTACTTTTTCATAACCTAGAAGCTTAACGAACAGTAAATTATTCTGAGTGGCCAGTATGAGTGTGCACAGTACTTAAACGGATAAAGTTTTCGTTAAGTAAATGCACAACTATATACTAAGGAATCTGGATTTAATTCAATTGAATTATCTATTCATGTAAAAAATAACATTACGTTTCGGTGAGAAGAACCTTGGAGCCTAAGGATACGGGTAGCTGCAAAAATAATAGTTAAAAATAATAGTTATATATAATAAAGTTTTTTCGCCATGTTATTCTATCAACATCATAATTATGTTCCGATCCTTATCTACTCTAGGAGCCCTTCTCTATCAACCGTCATCTCCGTATAGGTCCTCCTCACCCATATCATCTTAAACAAAATCCATCATCTTTTGAACTCTGACGGGAATAGCGAAAGTTAGCAAATACATAATAGTGCTAGACTTTATATATTCATTGCCAGCCAATATTACCAAGCTTGGCGAAAAGGCATCCACTATTAATAAGCACCTTGCCGAGAGAGTCTACTATGACATAAAGGGTTATCTCTCAGATCACAATTTTTGGAATAACTTGATTCTATACACCTACCTATTATTTTTATTTATTTTTAAGACTCTCTTAAGTGCAATATAATGTGCCTATGAGAAATTAGTAAATGAAACTATCATTGATTTTAAATAATGTTATCTAAGCTTGGTTGTGCAAGTTACATAGAAAAGAGCAAAAGAAAGCCTGATTGTTGATTGTGTGTAACTAGAAAACTCTCGACTTTTGGTCAGTGTTTCATGATATTTATTGCATACACCTGAAACCTTATCACATACCGTTCCCAAGGCTAAAGCCATAGGTTTTATCACAATAGCTATGGCGCCTTTTATTAGTAAGAAGTTAACGGGAATGAACTGAGCAAAAATGATCTCTTCGTAACGACGTGTCAGGGTCATTGTTCGTTGACACGTGGAGGTCACACTAAACACCTACCTAATCTATTTTGTTTTCTTTTTGCGGAAAAAGAATTTGGAAGATTTTCTGAAGGCTGAGCTTTGTATCTGAGTCATTCACACGTTTGTATTTCTAAATAGCGTAAACAAGTTAATTGTAGACAGTTGTAAAATCTTGTGTTTTTGTGCGAATTTAATTTCACTTTAACGCTACTCGTGCCTACCGGGGATCGAGATTTTCTGGCCTAGTATCAGTAGTCCGATAATCGGACTGATGAGACTTTTTAGTGTCATCAGTCCGATGCTGCTGATCAATACAGATCATCGGACTCGTAGGTAATGTATTGAATACGTAAGATATTACGCTTGAGGCCTAAGTGTGTGAGGCGGAGCGTTTACATAAAATTTCTAATATTCTATTAGCTTAAGCGATTGAAAGAGACAGTTTCGTTCACTATTTTAGAAAAATCTAAAAAATCCCTACTCGCGATGAAATAAATCCCTCTGTTTTTGCCCTGAGTACAAACGTAAATTACATTTTTGTGATAAAAGGTTCCCAATGATTAAAGGCAAACAACAGTTCATCAGTAAGCATCGTGCAACGCAGGACTGTTGTTGATTTACCAAAGAAAATATAAACCGAACAATCAAAAGAGCAAATACAATCAGTTCTCAGTAGAAAATTAACCAGAGCCCATTAGATCAGAAACATACGATTTGTCATGCGTGGCCCCAGACATAATACAAGGAGAACAAACTTTTCAAACAAAATTGAATTATTAAATCATCACACACGAATTGCCAATTATATTCCTCAAAAAACACCAATTAATTTTGGGGATTTTGTAATTTATGGTTGATTTAATATTCTCGCGTCGTACAAATTGGCTTTGCGTAGGTAAAATATTACTTCAAATGAAAACTCGCTGATTTCATTTTGAAAGGAAAAATCGGTCACGAAGCTTTTCTAATCTTATTTGGGTACTTTTAAGATACTTTTGCGAAATTGAACAAAGCCCAACGGAGAGGCAGAGTAAAAAACAGTAGGTAGATATTATTTACCTACAAATCGCAACATTTTTTTATAAAAACTTGACAATCAAGTGACTGACTTAGCCTTTGCTTTGGTGAACACTAGCTCTACTTGAAAAGTTTAATAAAAAAATACAAATAAAAACAAATTAGGACTAGTATTTACAATTGAAATAGTTGATCTAACTTCAGACTGTTGCAAACAATGTACAGGTGAACCAGAAGGCCTCAGCCTAATGTTGCTCAGAAAGTTGAGCAACGCTGGTTTTCTGGCAGGACCTTTGGTGCGCGCGGCCGACAGAGATGCACAAGAAAAATAATTTATATCCAAAATTTTATAAGTAGTAAATTTAATGAAAACGAAACAACTATAATAACATCATCCATCACACTAATAATATAAATGCGAAAATTTGGATGCATGGAAAGATGGATGGAATTATGGATGTTTGTTACCTCTTCACGCCAAAACTACTGAACGGATCAGGCTGAAATTTTGCATACAAGTAAGTCTAACCCTGGAATCAAACATAGGCTTTATATCCCATAAATCAGTGCACATGGGATAGAAATAACCTCAAAACGTTTCCATAGAAACAACGCGTGCGAAGCCGCGGGTATAAACTAGTAGAAGAGAAACTAAAGTAAATTCTTATGACTATCTAGGTATCAATTCTAATCGAAAGCGTCCCCAAGACGCTGGCTGCTTTGCCCCGCTGTATGGCAATGCTGATGCGCGGCGCCAGATACTCACCAGCTCTCGGGTGACGCACGCTATAAATGAATAAACGTAAAAGCGCTTATCAGCAGACGCCTGTATCCAGCATTAGACTAGCATAGACTGCTGCTGATGATGATGACAAGTTTTAATTGGGAGGTTTATTTTGCGATTTGTAACCTACACTTTGTACACATACATGTTTTTTTAAATTTTAGGATATAATCTATAGGTAAGGTTATTTTGAAAGGTAGCTTATTATTCACTCGCTGCGGCTCGCGGCGTCACCCGCGTGGAAATCATAGAAATTTCAGAAATTCCTTATATAAGTAAAAGTATATTTTATTGCAATTACATGTAAAAAGATGGTAAATACCTACCTTCCAAGCAAATAATTTTTTTTTTATTTACAAACCCTAGCAGTTCTACACATGTATTGAATATACAAATTAAAAATTATTAAAAATTCTTTACTTACAGCTTATTTATACCGAGTTTTGGATGAATCGAACCAAGGAATAGTAATTTTCCTTTGAAAAATTTAACACCTTTTTAACCCCCTTAGAGGTTAATTTTTTAAATAATATTATAAGTTAAGTTAATTTTTGAAATAAAATATAGCCTATGTGTTATTCTAGAATCTAAACTATCTACATACCAAATTTCATCTAAATTGGTTAAGTAGTTACGGAGATACGTGGTAACAAACATTCACACAAACTTTCGCATAGTTAGTAGGATGATAGTACCAAGTAACAAAATTATGTATACCTACCTATAAATACATTTTACTCATTTTTTCTTTTTTAAATAATATAATCTTTATTCACAAAGAAAATTATACTAGTATTTACAATTGAAACAATTGAGCTAACTGCTGACTGTTGCAAACAGTCTACAGGTACCTCAACTGATCCATATCAACACCAGTCGGAAGCGTCCCCAAGGCGCTGGCTGCATTGCCACGCTGTGCATTTTACTCATTTCAAATTAAGCTACACCTTATCGTACCTAACCTACATCTAGCCAGTATATCTAAATCCGTAAAAATATGCTTTTTTGATTAGAATATATTGACGTGTCTGCTATTTGATTCTCATCACATGGGAGTCTCTAAATCTTTCTCAGTTTACAAAATTATGTTTGTGTTGGAAAAGTTCGCTAAATATTTTGAGACATATTGAAGAGGTGAGTACCTTAGTCGTGGGTTATTCCAGTTTCCCCCCCAGAAATCATCAAACAGTTTCCAGTTTTCCCCCTTGGAAAAGTTTTCTCAAGGGGGAAAACTAGAATATTTTTTTTTAATTCCAGTTTTTCCTCTTAGGGGGCGTTTGTCAAGGGGGAAATCTGGAATAACCCTTAGTCATTAGGTTCGCCCTTAGTCATTAGGCGCGCATTGCGGCCTCTTAAGTAAGCTCTGTGGTGCCGGCATAGAATTGCACCAACAAAACTCCTCCCGTGGGTGTCGTAAGAGGCGACTAAGGGACACACACACCGGGGGCGGGAAGCAGCGCCCCCTGCAGAACAACTTCACCGAACTGCGATCTCCAACCCGCATGCCCAGCGTGGGGATTATGGGCATTACCCCCAATGATAATAAAAGCCAAAAAATGGCCCCCGGTTCCCGGCCGCCTCGCTATTTCTGGCTATGATAGCGGTAACGGCGGGGCAGGGGGTGCTAAGAATCACCGGGCTGCCCCAGGCTACCATTCATTACGCAAACCGACCCTGGCAACGTTACAGGGCACTATGGCGCTCATAAGGGGAGGCCTATGTCCAGCTGTGGACTAATATAGGCTGATGATGATGATGATGAAGTAAGCTTGTGTACGAAATTTCAGTCCGTTCCGTTCAGTAGTTTTGGCGTGAAGAGGTAACAAACATCCATTCATCTATCCATACATCTAAACATTCAAACTTTCACATTTATAATATTAGTGTGATAATTAAAAATATCAATAGGTATGCAGAACGCAGAAATGGGTCAGTAAATATAAGTCTATACTAATATAGGTATAACAAACATTACGGTGAAACAGCAACGCTTCGTGTTCAAACTCTAAAATAATAAATATTTTTTACTCCAACCTACGCACAAGTGCTGTACGATTTAAGAGTGTAAAATAAAACTCGTATAAATATGTCGGCGCTCCATTCCGGCGCCAATAAAACCGCGTAAAGTGTTTCGAATATTTATCCTCGGTTTGTTCGCGTTAGCGGGTAAGGTATGATTAGTTATCTACCTACCGTTCGCTGTAGAGTCGAAGAGCCAACGTGGAGAAAATAACCATCACTGTATAAAAAATAAAGCCATTAAATAATTGAATTTAATAAAATTTTATTTATTTAGCACATAGAAAATTACATGAGACTAATATTATAAATGCGAAAGTTTGGATGATTGTTACCTAAACTACTGAACGGATCGGGCTGAAATTTTGTATACAGATAATTATAATCCTAGAATCAAACATAGGCTACATTTTATCCCATAAATCAGTTCCCATGGGATAGAAATCACCTTTTAACGTTTCATTAGAAACAACGCGTGTGAAGCCGCGGGCGGCAGCTAGTTAACAGGATAAAACAATGACAACGAGTTTATACACATATATCTATTTCTTAAAAATCTAAGCCCTCACCAGAAGGCAGAGTGCCCAGAATGCTAGCAGCTTTGCCACGTTGAATGGCAATGCTAATTCGTTGACCGAAATAGAAGCCAGCATTCCGATCACCTGTGGACTCTAAATGAAGTTATAAAATAAGAAAATAAGACTGTATAAAATAAGATATCACACTAATATTAAAAATGCGAAAGTTTGGATGTTTAGATATATGGATGGATAGATGGATGGATGTTTGTTACCTCTTCACGCCAAAACGACTGAACCGATCGGGCTAAATGCATAGATTTAGCTCTAAGCCTGGAATCAAACAACGGCTACTTTTTATTCCACAGAACAGTTCCCATAGGATATTAATAACCTTTAAACGTTTCCATAGAAACAACGCGTGCGAAACCTCGGAAACTAGTTGATAAATTAACCGCTAGATGACAGAAAAGGCTGGCAGAAGCGAAAAGAGGCCTGCCCATACCCAGCAGTGGGCGACACTGGGTTGAAATGATGATGATGACACATGTAAAAAACGAGTAAGCTTAAAAATATTTATTGACACCTGTAAATGCAAACTGTCTGTGTCTGGTAGAGATCGCTCCACAGCGCTAAACCGTATGGTCAGTGATTGTGATATATGTAAGTATTTTTCTGTTTTTCCAAATTTTTTGTAATCGAAATATTTTAATATTAACGCGACTCACCGGGTTAAGCAAGGACACAGAATTTAGTAGCACTTAAACCTTTAAGCCGAGAGGGTTATAACCTGCGCGTGATCAAAATGGGACTGAAACGTTTTGAACTGAAACAAACGTGGTACTTAAATATGTTTTGAAATTAATCTATCCCATTTTGGAAACGCTTAAATTGTTCCAGAAATGAGTAGAAAAATATTTTCTTTGACAAAGTTCTGTACCATTCTGATAATACATAGCTAGGATTCTAGACACCTCTTCGAGCAGAGCTAAATGAGAAAGTGTGCTAATGCGTGATTTTATGCCCTACTCCACTCTTATCCACTGAAATAATCCATTGTTAGACTAGTTTCTACTTTTTTTGACTCTGATCCGCCGATGGATTAGATTCGACATCATGTCTCTGATGTACCAATTATACCTACACATAAAAATTAAATTCGATTTCATACGACTAATTCTAGAATTCCATTCCTTCGGTTGCCACGAGCTCGGTTTGAACAGATGTATTCAGCATAGAGAAGCTCTAATATTTAGCAGTATCATCAGCCGAGCTTATTTAGCATCACCCTTTGCTTAAAACTGTACCTACACATGAATTACCAGTAACCCTGTATAGAAACCATCTCAAAGCAGAGCTTTTGAGCAGAATCTGGAATCTGTATGACTGAGAAACGGTTCGGGCTTTACAAATTCGAAATCTGTTTGAGTATGGATGCAATGCTGCAAACTATTCCATGAATGAATTCAATTATATTCAGTACGATAGAGTAGCTACATGTGCAGGCAGTATTCAGATATTCTCAAAATTAATCAAAGTTGGATACTAGAAATCCTTTGCAGTTAGAGATAGACGACTTACCCAAGAGCGAGTACACATTATGCGTTTCGAAACGCGCGGTTTGATAACGCGTGTTTTAAACCTTCTGCGTGCTTGAATACCGAGGAGCGTGCGTTTGAATGTGTACGGCTCTATCGGACCAGATGGTGTTTAAAACGCGCGTTGCCAAAGAACACGCTTCAAAATGCCTAATGAGAATTCTTTCTAATACTTCTTTACTTGAATCTACATACCGAAGCGACAGAAATCAAAAATATCACTTTATTTCCGTGTCAGTATATAATTTTGTAATTTGGCTTTATCTAAGTGTACATTTATTGTATTTATGGAGATAAAATGTATTTGATTTGATTTGTTTTGATCATAGTTTTATTTCGGTGATTTAAGAAAGAAATGAAGAGCTCTTTAACTAGTAAGTGGTAGGTACTTTTGATTTGCAGAGCACCAATAAGTGTCAAAGCCGCTCGTTTCTATATCCGTTTCCGTTTGATGTTGTAAATGTGACATCAACGAGGAGCGTTCATTTATTTAGTTATTTATATGCTTCGATGCGCTTGGAAATACGTTGTATGAGGTTGCCACTGCTTATAATCAAAATAGTCCGTGTATGGCTTCCCCACAGATGACAGAATTATTGAAATTGATGCACATATTAGATAAGAGTAGTCAGTAAAAGTATTTCGTATAATTTGGCGTGTTTTAAAAAACTATGAATCTACTTCAAATTTCTATGGGACGAACTTCGGGGTATACCGGGCTAAAATCGGAGTACTCGGTACGAAGTTATGCGTGGTCGTCTACGCATGTGGTAATACATTAAAACAAGCTTAAACGCGTCGACTTGAGAACCTCCTCTGTTTTTTAACGGTTGAAAAGTAGTATGAAATAAAGTGGGCCGTCGCACTTTACTCTTTCATCATCATCATCAGCCTATATTAGTCCACAGCTGGACATAGGCCTCCCCTAATGAGCGCCATAACGCCCTGTCTTCAGCTTGCCGCATCCAGCATCTGCCTGCAGTCTTTCGCAGATCGTCATCCCACCTGGCCGGAGGGCGTCCTACACTACGTTTGCCGAGTCGTGGTCTCCACTCAAGAACTCGTTTACCCCAGCGGTTGTCGGTTCTTCGCGAGATATGGCCGGCCCACTGCCACTTCAGCTTGCTAATTCTTTGAGCTATGTTGATAACTTTGGTTCTCTGTCGGATGTATTCGTTACGAATTCTATCCTTCAGAGAGACTCCGAGCATAGCTCTTTCCATAGCTCGCTGAGCGAATTGAACTGGTGGACCAGCCCTACCGTGAGTGTCCACGTCTCAGCTCCGTAGGTCATGACGGGTAGAACGCACTGATTGAAAACTTTCGTTTTCAAGCATTGCGGTATGGATGACGAGAAGACTCGACGTAGTTTCCCAAACGCTGCCCAGCCTAACTGGATCCTCCTCTTGGCCTCCTTCTCAAAATTATTTTTACCTAATTGCAGAATTTGCCCAAGGTAAGTATACTCGGAAACAATTTCGAGAGGGTGGGTACTATACTCTTTATAATTTTCTAATTTGTATGCGGGTAAGCGTTTGATCCCAATTGGATTAGAAAAAAATATTTAGGTGGGTACATATAATATTTACAAATAATAAAAAGGTTCTAAAATGTACAGTGGTGTTTTAGACAACCTCTGTGGCGCAGCGGACGAAGGTCCGCCTGCGACGCAGGAGGTTGCGGGCTCGATTCTCGCCTCAAGACAAATGTTTGTACGATCTGCAGATAATTGTTCACCGTGTTCTGAATGTCTCCTATGTGTAATAACAAATATCTATCTATGTAGTGTATTGTATTAAGTATATCAGTTGTCTAGTACCCATAACACAAGCTCTGCTTAGCTTGGGGCTAGATGATTTGTGAACTGTCCAGCATTATTTGTTATTTATTTTATCCTATCTACTAATATTATGAAGGTGAAAGTTTGTGACAATGTGCAGTAGAGGGGCTGAAAGATGTTTGGGCGAAGACTGCTCCAAAACTACTGAATGTCATTCGGAGTTAGGCAGTCTGTGTTATTTTCCATAGATTTATTTCTACATATAAAATAACACAAAGACTACTTTAATCTCCAAAAAACGTGTGTGTACCCGCGGGCTGAAGCTAGTAAAAATATGTGGCACAGTTAATACTAGTAGTTCTACGAACAGTAGACCTCGCGAGCTCTTACTTTTTTCATCAATTAATAAATTTACAAGTTATTTAAATACGGGACATTTAGATACGAAACCAAAATATTTAACCCGTTTCAAACCAAATTTTTATGACAACAATTAAAATTACTACCTTTCGATTAAAAATATGTATAATCATCGAAATCAGATGTCTTAAAGAGAGGAGTTAGTTAACCCGCTTACATCCGTAATGAATGTCTTAAAGAAGAGATATTCTAAAGCACCCTTTTTGCCTTTTTGGAGGAAGTACGACCTTAATCAAAAAACCCCGACGACAAAAAAGTCTATAAAGTCGTAGAATCTGTACACCAAGTTTCGTCCTGATCGGTTGTAAAATACGTCCTGTAGAGGAGTACGGACATACTAACAGAAACGCAAATTTTGCTAGACTTGATGCAGAGACGCTTCGCTCACTTCGTTCGCTCGATCAATTATGCAAAAGAATAGTTGTATTTAACTTGTTATCCTTTCGCACTTGTATAATTTGTATATTGTTTAAGCATGTGTAAAATGTAACGAAATTTAACTAAATTTCGTTACATTTTACACATGTACAGCAACTGCTAATCCACTTTTCTTATCAACTTGCTGATATTTGGTTGACTTATTAATAAATACAAGAATATTTATTTCGTTAACTTAATGTATTAATAGTGTAACAGTGTTTGAGATTCCCTTTTAAGTAAAGAAAATACCTGTGATAGGGAATTTCGCTCTTCCAAAACAAATTACATAGGTAGGTATAAAAGTAGAGTAGATGATGTTAAGTTGATCTTCAAGGCGAGGAACCCTGGCCACGTACTAACATTAGTCCAGTTCTACGAAGGCTATCCTTATAAGCTTCGCCTCAAGGGTTAGTTAAAGTTGCCGATACCCAACCAATCAAGAACAACTAAGTAAGTTTCATGAGTGGATATTCGCAACTTGAGTCCCTACTTGGTGTTAATTCAGAATTATGAAAATTCTAGGAATTTCATACTGAAGTCTGAAATTAGAAGCATTTTCACAGTCCGTTTAGTTAAATAAATAGCGCTGGACAATCCACAGAGAATCATCTAGCTCCAAGTTAAGCAGAGCTTTTGTTATGGGCACTAGATATGATATACTTAATCCTACTAATATTTTAAAGCCGAAAGTTTGTGATATGTGAATTTTTGTTACCTAAGATCTCAAAAACTACTGAACAGGTCATAATTAAATTTAGCACACATTTAGAACATAGCATAACTCTAACGGACCGATAGATATAAAACTACCATGCTATCGACTCTACACCCTTGTGCAAAAATTTTAAATGACCGCACCATCGGCCGTAGACGGATGCAAACGTTCCAGTTTTTTTGTTGGTTCGTATTGGAATCATCGGCCTTCTAAGTGAACCCCAACTTAGTTAATAGGCTACTTATTACACCAAAAATACGCGTGCGAAGCCGCGGGCAGAAGTTAATACAATAGATATATTACTAAGGGAGTTTTTTTTTTGTTTCTGATTTTTTAGTACTCCAACCTCAATTGGTCCGATATAATTTTTGATCAGTATAAGAAACAGGATCGATGGGCATCAAAAAAAGTTTTTGGTCAGAATGCCCATTTTTTGATAACTGTACATTTTTTGAAAATTATTGTCAACAATCAAAATCAAAATAAGAATAGAACATAATTTGATTTAGATAAGTAGGTACATGTATGACCATAGAGCTAGAGAACATAAGTCCCTAAAACTACAACTACTACTTTCTTCCGAGTGTACGACTGAGCACACACACAGTTGCGGAGTAGGTACTACCACAAGCTCGCAGTTTATTCATAGAAAATGTGTATGGGGATAAAATTCATCTAGAAATTATGGAAGTCTTCTAAGATCATTTTCCTGTAGCAACACTGGTTAAGGTACCTCTCCATAATGCCCCGTTGAAAAGTCCAGCCTGTAGGTGTAGCAACGCGTTCATTGAAGGCGCGTATTTTACACAGCATAGAAAAATATCAGCCTTGTCAGCTTTCTATAAAAAAAGGACAAGATATATGCCGTACTTTTCGCATTCTGTACACCTTGAAGTTTGACTTCGATCCTGTTATTTCATAAGCAAAGCAAGCATATTGTATTGTGTCTACATTTCATATGCAATCAACTTTTGTGGAGTTTAAACCTGAGTGGTTGAAAACTGATCAAAAACCCTCTGTTGTTATACGATATAGGACACATAGGTAGGCACACAAAGCATAAAATATAATAATTTAGATTTACAATAATTGTTATTAAAAGAGTTTTCCTTTTACTAACAACGGAAAACCAATACACAGAACAATTCAGATTGAATAACTTTTCCCTCGAACCAAAATGTTTTTGTTTTAAGGTCTGATGGTTTGCTCGATGTTCTGTGTAAAAAAAATCAAATGCTTATTTGAAAAACGTAACCTACAGTAAATTATGTTGAAGTAGTTGTTTTAATATTCTAAGTTCATTTGGAGTTACAGAAAAATATAATAACAGAATAAAACAATTACAACTAGTATTTTTGACGACCTCTGTGGCGCAGCGGGCGAAGTTCTGCCTGCGACGCAGGAGGTTGCGGGTTCGGTTCCCGCCTCGGGACAAATGTTTGTACGATCTGCAGACATTTCTCCAGGGTGTTTTGGATGTTTTCTATTTATAATAAAAAATATCTATCTATGTAGTGTATTAAGTATATCAGTTATCTAGTACCCATAACAGAAGCTCTGCTTAGCTTGGGGCTAGATAATGCTGTGTGAATTGTCCAGCATTATTTATTTATTTTTATTTACACTTATAATCTAATTCTTAAAAATCTAAGCCGTCACCAGAAAGCAGAGTGCCCAGAATGCTGGCAGCAGTGGCACGTTGAATGGCAATGCTAATCCGTTGACCGAAATAGAAGCCAGTATTCCTATCACCTGTGGACTCTATAAGAAGTTTGGTAAGATCTTTATAAATTGCGTGTGCCCCAGGACCCAAGGAGCGAAGGTTTCAACCCCAAACGGCCTCGGTCAAGGTTAGCGTATTTTTGCCTTCTGAGGGCTCCGCTGTTGTTGCTGCGGAACCGGCCCTTGCCGATGTTCCTGCAAGATGTGAAGGCGTTAGGTTATCTACCCACGTGGCATCCCAGACTAAAGGCCGACCCATCTTCTAGGGAATCAGATTCATACCGTCCGGTTTTTTACAATCATCTCGCATAAAGTCACGTACCGTGGTTCGAGGGTAGATGTCATACTGACGCTGGTAAAATCCTGACGGATGATTAATTGATCTATCTATATAATTAGACACACTTCCTGCACCAGATAAACACATGCCAGTGCATGGTGACCAAAGTTATCAACGGTTTCATCACACTGGCAATGGTGTGGACAAGGCAAGGAGAACCTAAACGCAAAGTGGTGGCCACCCGAAATGAGATAATATCTAAAGGATACCTAGATTTTTAGAAGGCAGAACATGTAACCAAAGTCCTGATTCCCATTCGGAAATGGCGAGTAGACTAGCAGGCTATTACTAATTATTTGGTTCTTTGAACCAGTTTCTTCATAAGTTGTGTAGTTTTCTTGTAAATAAGCATAAACCTTATTTTTGCGCTTACGCCGCCGTTTCAAAAACGTATCCTCTGTCCCACTCCTATGAACGCGAAATCCTATGCTTATCCTTTTCACAAAATGGCACGCAATGCTCCCTCTTAGGTACACATTGGGCGTTGATGTTGCGTTCGGCAAGCGTTGTCCGTACAAATGCAAACGCGTGCTTGAATAGAAGCGCGCGTTTGGGTGTTGTCGACACAAAATTCCACGTAGTTTCTAATACGCGAGCTACCAAAGCGCGTGTTGTAAAACGCTCTAAGTGTACATAGTCTAAAATAAACTTTGTACACTTTGGGCGTTTTAAAACACTAACTTGTAGGTACTTTATTTGCACTATAAATAAAGTAGGTAGGTACAACACATTACCATAATCATGGTCTTAAATATAAATAGAAATGCAAAACGTTTAATTACGACTCATTTAGTCAGATTAAATGAAATTGCACATCTCAAAATTAAATTTTCTCTCGGAGCTATTTTGTGATTATCGCGTAGAGCCATTACGAATAGTTTCTGAAATAACCACCTGTTGAGATCGACGTGACTTGAAAGTAAAGAGGCCAAAATAATATATTTCAATAAAGAGTTCGATTTCGAGAAAATTTTATATTATTTTCGGAAAGATTATGACGATGTGTGGTGAATGAAGTGTCTTATTACATTTTCCTGCTAAGAAATGGTTATGGTAAATTAAATAAGGTTTTCCCAAATAATCGGTTAATTGCTTGTCAAAAACAGACATGACCTTGAGCTTGTAGAGAGTTGGGTTTTACTTTTTATGGGTTTTCCTGTCACAGTTTACACTTCTCTATCCCTGTTAAATACGGTAAGTAATACCTGCTTATAATTGTAAACCTAGGTATACCTTTGGTAACGTTTCAACACCTTCTGCTAAATGTTTACAAGCAAGGAACATAAATGGCATTAATTTTTTGCAATTGATTTAGGGGTAAACAGTGAAACAACACGAGTGGATAACATAAATCGTTAGCAAAGAGCTTTCCCGCGCACTTTGCGTCAAAATGTTTAACATTTGCAATAAAGCAGACTCAAATGTAGCTCATTTTAAGGGTGAATACACATGAACTGTTAAATGTCGAATTAATACAGTGATTTGTTATTTGTTTCGCGTAATTTGCAATTTTTGCTTAACTACGGTAAAAATGAAAGGGTTATTTTTTTTAATTTCATTTCCATTTACGTATATTGAAGTCTTGTTTGTCAGTATGTGTTGAGTCCATCACCGTAGCGTCTAAATTGGTCATCCAAAAAAATCGAATTGGTAAATCATTAAGACATAACTATTTGGTTGTCAGTGAAACTGACAGAAAGGTGATAAATGCGTAGAATGAGTATGTACCTGAGTACACCTACCGATCGAAAGGTATTGCCACAGATATTATAATACTTTACTAGGTTGTTTTTTTGTTTGTTTCAATTGTAAATACTAGTATAATTTTCTTTGTGAATAAATGTCGTTATTATTGCTACTTTACTAGGTATTGCTATATTGTTCTGAAAATAACACCTTAGTTTACCGCAAAAAGATTCTAATCTACTGGTCTTAATTGCCAAAATATGTTCATCGAATTTGATTGCTTTTGGTCCAAACAACAGCAGCAGATCTGATAGGCAAACAAAAAGCGATTTGACTGAAATTTTCACAGTGACCGGGTGAAAAAACTATGCAAAACTATTCTATGTTTTTGCAGAGACAGACTACATTTGCGGTGGACGGATCGCGGATCGGGGCGGATTTTTCACAATTTGAAAGGAAATTTTGCACGCGGCGGGGAAACATTTCGATGAAAACTGTCATCTGAGACTATTATAGTAGTAGGGGAGTCTATGATGCTAACTGTGGATTTACTCGAGCGTCGTCGGAACCTATTGTATTTTGAAGAAGAAAAAAAAATATTTTTCACAGAGAAAATTCCAATCAACTAATAGAAATAAATTACAAATAGTATTTTCACATAGAAATACTATATTGATATTGATAGTGTACATGCCCACGTTTTTCTGATAAAAGAGGTATATTATTTTGCTAGTTTGCGTGGCCGTACAGAAGAGTATAAAATGGAAAAAAATGATTTTACTAGTGCGCGTCAGATATTGAGATAGGATGTTAAGCGAACCCGAAAGAAGCTCCCATTCAAAAGACTGTCGTTTAAGACGTGTTGCGAGCTCGCGGCGGCATTATAAAAATACAAAAAAAAAACTTATATATTTTACCCTACCTACTCGAGCACGTCACATTTTTATACAAAGGGGTCAGCTTTATGGCCTAGACCTGCAAACACATAATCTGAGGCTTATGTATAAGGCTATTCTTAAACTGATGATAATAGAGAATAAAAAATATTATAAATGTGACAGTTTAGATGTATGCATGGATAGATGTTTGTTACCTTTTCACGCCAAAACTACTGAACGAATCGGGCTGAAATTTATTTGCATACAGGTAGTATTAAGCCTGGAATAAAACATAATATTTTAATATAATGCTTTAAAACATACATTTTATCCCATATATCAGTTCCCATGGGATAGAAATCACCTTTAAAAGTTTCCACAGAAACAATGCGTGCGAAGCCGCGGGAATAAACTTGTACTGATATAATGTAACAAAAAATTATTGAATTCATCTTGAATCGAATCGTTGTTAAATTATACTGAAAATTTAGTTGCCACAACACGTTTTGCTGCAGCGCTTTCGCACTGAACTTTACTGACGATTTTCGTTACTTCGGCTTGCGCAAAATGGTAGATTATATTATTCCCATGATCCTTGAATTATTCATTTTACAATGAAATAAAATTCGACCGCGCTCGAGAATGTCCAAGTGTCGTTTTTATTTCAAATTTGTAACTCAGGTTACGCTCAAATCGTCATATTATTGAAATGCACACTTGTCAGCACATGACTAACCTCCTACCTTATCTTATCTTAATCTGACGCACTCGAGAATTTCTAATGATTGATTTTTTTACTATTCTGACCGGTCGTCTTAGACGCATCCACCAACAAAAATGGCTTATATTGTGGAGTTACTTGACATGGTGCAAGATATCCCCCAATCCCCCATACGTTAAGCTCCCGCGCTCGAATAAATCCCAAAATCCCCTATTAGGCTTCTCTACTAAAGTCTGAGTTTGAAAATACCGAAACGAAAACAATACTAGAATCCGTCTGTTTACTACTGCTAATTTGTTAAAGAGTTACCATTGAGGAACTATATTATCGCCGTTATATAACAAAACCTCTCGGCTTGCAAGGCGCCAAATGTATGGAAGGAAACGAAAACGTTTATAGATTTCGGAAATTGTACAAAACTCATCCCAAGGCCCTTGTTCCCACTGTCGACCAAAAGCACGCCCGCCTACGGTATCTACTACTCAGTAAAGCTTTAGACAGCGAATATATAGTACTTCT
The DNA here is from genome assembly GCA_963564075.1 of Eupithecia subfuscata. Lineage (NCBI taxonomy): Eukaryota > Metazoa > Arthropoda > Insecta > Lepidoptera > Geometridae > Eupithecia > Eupithecia subfuscata. The sequence goes on along the minus strand of OY751103.1, from coordinate 9,267,934 downwards.
GCTCTTTTTTCACATAAAAGTGATGTGATTCTTTTTATACTGAATTCTGTACTATGCCAGAGTGTTAGCGACTATGGGCCTGCGTTAGCCACTGGTTAAAACTTTTTAACATTTTAGATTCAAAGCTTTGTGTGAGCACACGCGTCAATACATCTCTTTAAAAGCAATGCGCGTTCAAACTGAATAAAATATAAATAATACTCCTCTTTCCAAACCGAAAAGTGGCTTAAAATATTATTTATTTTATTTAGCCTGTGTTTTAGGTACCTATATTGTGAAATCCTTGATTAGAGAAACTGTAGACATAGTAAGTAGGTATGTTACACAAGTTGGTAACATGTTCATTACTTATCAACTCCTCCAACCTTCCTTTGCCCTCAAGGGGAATACAAGGACTCTACTTGGATCTCAATTGATTACATTTTTGGAAACTCTAAGTAAGGTAGGCTTAGGAACCGCCCAACTTTCGGTCTCAGTGAGTAGTTTGTTTATTATTTCTGAAGTCTATTCTATATTTTATATGACAATAGCTAGCTTTCTTACCCGACCTGTATTTTAGCACAATTTCCGGCAATATCAGGTTTCTACGGGTTAAAAGCGTCACGTAGAAAACGTGGATGGATACTTGCAAACATTTCTAACAAATAAACAGACTAGACTAGACGAGGCCAGCTAAAGACAGGAATAATAAAAAGGAAAAAAACTTAATGATTAAAATCAAATAAGAATGACATGATATTTATCAAAAATTCCTTATTTATGAATTCCTCCTTATTTAAGGAAATAGTAGATGTACCTATCGTCAAAAAAAAATATTCCTAAACATTAAAGTAGACATGGAAATAAAGTGACATTTTTGCTTTCGATCGCTTCATGTACTCGTAGATTAAAAGGCAATTCCTTAAAAAAAGGCAATACCTTTAGTCTGTTAGTTGTTATTTTCCGAGTGTGACAAAACCCGTCGCAAGCTTTTTTATCCTCTGTACTAGAATCTCTAGATAATCTAATAATTTTATATTGGTGATGACAATACTTTTGATCTTATGCGCTGGAGCAAATTAAACGACCAACCAATTTTCCGCAACCTACTTTCCTATAAAAATAAATGTTGATGAGCTCAAAAAAGAAGAACTCCCATTTCTATAATGGCACTGTGTATTTGTATGATGGTAATAATGACGACCGATGTGGCGCGGTGGGCGGAAACTTGCTGATCTGCAAATATTTGTACCTGGAACAAATATTCTCTGGATATTTTCCATCTAAAGTAAAAAATATCTATTAAATGAATTGTATTAAGTATAACAGTCGTACTTAGCCATAATACAAGCGCTGCTTAGCTTGGGGCTAGATGATGCTGAGTGGTAATTATTTATTAATTTATTTTAAACATATTCGTCGACAATTTGTGGCATTGTGCCTCCCAAACGAATGTATCGATTTCGTGTTTGAAAGGTGCCTTTGTAGCTATGTTTGATGAATAGCAGCTGGTATAATTGTAAAATTATAATGATGGTGCAAAGTAAAAAGTCAAGTGATTTTAAATTAGTGTAAAAATAGATGTTAAGGCGGCGATGTTTATGTATTGCTTCGCCGCGTAGCACTTTATGGATTTTGATTTAGGTATTGCTACGCCGTGTAGCACTTTATGGATTTCAAAAGAAATACTAAAATAGGTCCATTCAATACCTATCTTAATTTTCTTCAAAGGCCGCCCTTTACCCACGCCAAGTATTGTCGTTGTACAAATAATGGAAATAAGGGTAGGTACCTTTGGACCTTTCATAGATAAATTTGGAACTTCATTTTCCTTTGTACATCACGTCTAAACGCGGCTTCACACGCAATTTCCGGGCAAAAACGTAGCTTTTGTCCTTCTCCGATCCGATTATTCACTATCTCCGATTATTAACTATCTCCCTGACAAATTCTATTGATATCTGTTGAGCCGATATGTTTCGCCAATGATGTTGGGCTCGGCCACTAGCTCAGCAATCTGGACCGGTCCGATTTTGCGGTCCGAAAAAGGTAACGGACAGACAGCTTTACTTTCAAATTTATAATATTAGTAGCTATGGATATAGATTAATGAATGAAAACCTATTGAATGAAAATTTCTTGTAATGACAGGACTCAGTTGCTTCAAATACCAATAACGGAACTTTGTTCATCCTGCCTTTGTTGAACCATCACAATCCGTCAGCCTTCAAAACCACAAAGCAACCTTGATAAAACCTTGAAGCAAAAACCTTATCATCTTTGCGAAGAATTCAGGAAATAATAATTCAGGGGCTTAGTACCACCGGCCACAATAAGAATACGATATAAGTAATCGATAACCACTGATTTCTTTTATGAAAATCGTTTAGAATGATGGTAGACACAAATGATAGTAGACACGATACGTGCGCTCGTGTGCGTGGAAGCATTGAAGTCATAAGCTTGTCAAATCACACATTGATTGTGTGCAACAGTCTGCAGTTAGCTCATTTGTTTCTAATTGATTTCTTACTAGCTGCCACCCGCGGCTTCGCACGCGTTGTTTCTATGGAAACGCTTAAAGGTGATTTCTATCCCATGGGAACTGATTTTAGGGATAAAAAGTAACCTATGTTTTATTTCAGGGTTAGACTTACCTGTATGCAAAATTTTAGCCCGATCCGTTCAGTAGTTTTGGCGTGAAGAGGTAACAAACATCCATCCATCTATACACATCCAAACTTTCGCATTTATAATATTAGTGTGATATTTGATTACACATACATTCGTTTTTACCTTCAAAATCAAGATAATTTTTGTGTGACACTATCCCTCTGCTGAGACAGAAGCGTGTTTCACCTCTATGATTGACGTGTTAGGGGTAGACTTGGTACGCTCATAGATCGCAAGGGAAAAATTTAGACTTGGTGTAAGTACCGTACCATACCTAATATATTGAAAATTGAAACACAGATTCATAGTAAGGTCCATTGGTAGGTGAACAATAAATTATAAAAAGTAGAAAACTGTTTTTCATAAAAATTTCAGATGTGCTAAACGATTGGCTCGTTGTCATACTACGAAAAGTAATTCCTCTCGATCCGGTAGCGGTGCTGCAAGGCGAGAAATGGATAGGAAAGACTCGAAAACGGCGGAAGTATTCGTAAGATAAAGCGCTGAACTCATACTGTAGCACTCCAAGGAATCTAAACATTCCTTGGAGTGCTACATTTGTGCTACGTTCCATCGTATGAAAGATTTTCGAATTCGCGTCTAATCCTTTACTTCGCGAAGTTTGATAAGTAAATTGATTATGTTAATAATTTACTTTTTTTTTATCTTTTAATAAATTTATTTAAATCGTTGTAATTCGTGACTTATTTATACCTTGTCAGCTATCCTTAGATTAAAGAAACTTTGCACAGAGAGATTGATAAAATTTGATCGATTGATTGTACACTTGACATTTTTGTGAAAACTTTCAAGTTTCTTTCATCTAAGTAGAATACCAAAACGTACGAAACATTGTGTGACAACATTCCACGTACGAAAACGTAACAAACATTCTGCGACGATACATTCTACCGCAACATTTTTTACTGATTCTATGTGACGGATCAAACGATTATTATCTTGTTATGTTTTATTTTGATCTCTGCTCAAACTCCGATTTAGAACGCGACCCTACCTTCGTAATTATGATTCTGTAATTGAAAACGTTACTTAGGAAGTTATCATAATTAAATTGTAAATTATGAAAATTACTGCTTTGATGAAGGTGGATAAGGTAATTAAATATGAAAGGAAAACCCCTGATTCATAAATTACCTACCTTAACATATTTGTTCAACCTTCCGATGTTCGTATGTTTAGGCGAGGAAAAATATACTTTGTTTCAACAACATTAACAAAATGATAAAAACTTTCGTAGTTTGACGAATTCATTATCAATGTAATAGGGTTAACTTCGAACCGTTTGTGTTGGAAGAACACCAACGTTTCATGCCCTAAGGCGCATATCCGCCCGACCTAAACTAGTAGTTCTACGAACAGTAGACGTCGCGAACACTAACTTTTTTCAACAATTATTAACTTAATGTACTAAAGTAATTTTATTTAAAACGGGATATTTTGGTACCTAGGTAGGTACCTATATAATGAGAACTTCTGTGGGGTTCATACTTACATATAATATACCTAGCTCAAAACTAATGAAATGATTTCCTTAGGTACCTACCTTTGAAATAATGCCCACCGTGCAAGAATAGGCGTCTGTTTCTCCTGAACGGATTCAATCTTGTTTGTGGGTAGGGTAGGTGAGGTAGGTAAGGTGCACTTGGAAAGGTAGGTAGGTATTACAGATCACTTCACTTGCGATACGATTGTTGTCGGAATTTTTGAACGAAATGTTGCACAAACACATCAACCATTAGACCAATTGTCCATACAAAGTACCTAAGTTACGTTCCTCAGCAAAGCTCAAAATTCTGTACCTAGTATCAATAGATGGCGTTGATCCATCAGCCCAAAGTTTTTGTTATTATTTAACCGACGACGACGGTGTATGCGGCCGCGCTGTTTCATATAATTCTCGAAGTTTTACAAAGATGTTCTAATAGGTGGCGCTGTACTGTAAATGCTCTCTTGCATATTACTGCATTTTGCGATGCTATTCTGCTCGTCATGCCGAAAATCCTCATCAGATCTTTACCAAATTTTTATAAGAACAGTATAAAGTTATTACCATTCAATTAAAAGTACAATCATCAAAATCAGATCTCTTAAAGCGGAGATATTCCAAACCCGCCTTTTTGCCTTATTGTGGAAGAAGTACGCCTTTAATCAAAAAATCCCGACGACAATAAAATTCTATAAAATCATAAAATCTGTACACAAAGTTTCATACCGATCGGTTGTAAAATACGACCTGTAGAGGAGTACGGACATACTGACAAAATAGCCATTTTGGCCAGACCTGAAACGGAGACTTTCGTTCATTTCATTCACGACGTCAATCAGCGCCTCTCAGAGATGCGAAGTAGCTCGTGTTGCCTACCATCTCGTGGCTAAAAAGAGCATATTCGCATCTCAGCTACGCTATCTATACTCAATATTATAAAGAGCGAGATTTGATTTTTTGTTAAACTACTGGACCGATTTGAAAATTTGTTTTCACCGTTAGAAAGCCTACTTTTCAGGGAGTGACATAGGCTATATTTTATCCCGGAATTCCCACAGGAACGGGTACTACGCGGGTGAAACCGCGAGGCGATCGTCTAGTACAAAATAAAACTTTAACAGAGGCATTAAAAATAAGCTTATGATAAGTATCACAAACTGCAAAATCGATTATTGAAAATTCCTTCGTTTAACTTAATAAGATAAAATAGATGGTAGCGCTGATTTGGGTCGAGTTAGCGCCTTAACGAGGGACTTCATAAGGATAAGTGCGGTTCGCGTCACGTCTGATCTGCGTCCTTGAGCGCAGTGCGCTTAAGGACGCAGTACAGGCGCATCACCATCACAACCTAGGTTCGTAGTTAACCTGCTCACAACACAAACAAACAGATTCCTTGTATAATGGGCTTCCAGGGCAGCTACAAAGCCAGTATCATTTATTCCTGATCCTCAATGATAAGTCAAGTATAATAAGTATTTTAAAAGATAGTTCAACCCTTTTTACGTTGATAGTACTGTTTTGCAAGATTGACTTTTAATCGATAGAGTCAAGGTACTTTATTAGAAATCGGGTACCTCCGAAAATGGAGCCCTCGGGGACCAACCCATTCTTAATGAATATAAAAAATCATTCCAAGAAGCAATAAGATTCCAAAATATCTGGTAAAGCCTAAGAACAGAGTTTCAAAAATATACCCAACAGATTTTCTTGATTATTATCATTACTAGCTCCTGCCCGTGGCTTCGCTCACGTCTTTCCGCTGTATGAAGTATGTTGATCAGATCTAGAACTATATCAATGCAAAATTTCAGCCCAATATGTTCAGTGGTTTCGGCTGAAGTCGTAACAAACATCCAAACTCACATTTAAGTATAAAAGTACTCATTCGAGTTTTGCGATGTGATTATGAAGATTTTCTACTTTCACATACCTAGTTAGTTAGTTGTAAGTCACCAAATATTGCATCACACTAATTAAAAATGCAAAAGTTTGGATGTTTGTTTATATGGATGTTTGTTACTTCTTTACGCCAAAACTACTAAACGGAATGGGATGAAATCTTGCATACAGGTAGCTCTAAGCCTGGAACAAAACAAAGTTAAAGATTTTTTATCCCATAAATCAGTTCTCGTGGGATAGAAATAACCTTCTAAAGGCTTGGCCAAACCAACGCGTTCAGCTCGCGTCCGCGGTGGCGTGCACGGTGGCGATACTGCGCGTGCAAAAGTTGTATACACCGTCGCGTTTGTTCTTGCGTTCACCAGGCTGGAGTCACGTCATTGATTACTACTAAAACTAAACAACATAGTTCTTCTCAACAAATAAATAGCTGCGTGCAGCGTCCTAACGTAACAAGCCCGATCTGATCGCCACCGCCGCGTGCAGACGCTGCACCGGACGCCGCGACCAATCAGAGGACGCATCGATGTGAACACGTCGCTACAAGTTCATACACAACAACTGACCGCCACCGCGCACGCCACCGCGTACGCGAGCTGAACGCGTTGGTTTGGCCGGAGCCAACGAGTGCGAAGCCGCGGGCAGAAACTAGTTACAAATAAAGTAGAGTATTGATAATGCCATTTATTTGCATTCTTTACTACGTTGCAATTGTGCCCGTAAAATTCTGATACTTGTGATTTAGAATTAAAGCATGGGGTACGCACAGAGCGACGCTATCTACGTCATTCTTGTCATAATCCCAACAGTAAAAATACTCTACATTTTCTTTGTATGAATTGCGTTCGCAATTGGGGGATCTAACGATGACTGTATTTTTTATGAAAAGAGGGTGGTATTCTGCCACGTTATTTATTTTGGTTTATTTTTGGTGAAATGAGTTTCAAAACTCAAAGTCAAGCTCAAAGTGCTTTATTTCTTTTAACCTTACAGGATTCTAAGACACCAGAAAATTTAATTGTTGGCTTTTGAAGTCTTATAGAAGACTGTCGTGTCATATTGATCGTTTTTGAAAGCCACGTTAAGTAGTTAGTTTGTTAAATCACGGGACTGACATAGTCAGCAATGACTCAAAGTCCCTGAAATAAAAAAGAATAAAAAAAAAAACCACGTTGTTATTGTATAGTATTATTAGTATTTACTTATTGTTATATTTTATTGGTACCTCCACTATTTTCTTTGATATGAAAATAACAATTTTTCATTTATAATTATTAAACTTAAATGACAAATTTTATCTATTGTATCTATATAATATAACAAAAATATTACATATTTTTTGTCAGACTGTTGCAAACAACCAAGACAAAAGGTCAACTGATCCCAAGAAAAACCAACGGAAGCGTTCTAGACGTTGTTGGCTGCATTGTATTTTATTCTGTGTAAAGTTGTTAAATTGAATAAGGTATGTAAGCTGCCTTTTTCATATTAAACTAACAATTGCTATCTGTAGACTGTTTGCAACAGTCAGCAGTTAGCTCAATTGTTTCAATTGTAAATACTAGTATAATTTTCTTTGTGAATAAAGTTATCGTTGTAACAATTACAATTGTGTTTGAAATTGGGAGACATAGCACGCAATAGAAATAAGATATTACTTAATAAATTTAAAATAATACAATTTTCGAATATTAATACGATAAAGAATAATACAATTTCGCAATCGATACAACTGAAACAAAGCTTATGAATGTGAACAAAGCTCAACTTTCGACAGAAGGCTCAATAGGCGAAATCTGTGTTAAAACGATAAGAATTTGACGAAACAATAAATTTTAATATTTGCAGCTATGAAAGATTTCATTGTTTCTTTAGCTAAGTTAATAATAGAATTGATTGCTTTTGCGTAACAATCAGTTTTAGTACCAATTAAGTTTATGTTCTTAGTAACCATCGTGGAACAGTACCTAAAACGAGGAAATATTTGTACAGAGCTCAAACAGGGTTACGTGAAACGCATCCACAGGGTAAATTTTTGAGATGGGAGTTGATAAACAAATCGGCAATTTAGATTACCTATACCTACGTATATGTAGGTCCTAGAGGCAATATGTAATTTGAACATTATTTACGAATGAATTATTCTCATTGTTATATGAACTTTTATTTCTTCTTACTTCTTTTATGTTACGTTTTACTCTTATACTTTTTTTATAAGAAATAGAAATTATTTAATCTCTAACCATTAGAGTTAGAGAAAAGTTGTGAGGTCATGACTCCTCATGAACTCGATTTATAATATTAAGAGTTCCCTGACATATAGATAGAACCTATTAACTCCAGTGGTTCAGCGAAAGTTAACCTATAAGTCCGACACAAGATTTCAACCGGCACCTGTGTTCAGGCTGTCTCTCACCAGCTAGGAGCGTCGAGTTCGCTGCAATAGGCTTCTATTTCTATTTCAATGATACGTGCAGCGATGCCAGTTCAATGGGATATAGTAATAGTAGATACAAAAAAACGTACAGATCCACGCGTTTTTCGTGTTGGAAGCTAAAAATTTGTCTTTTCTTTCAAATCTACTGATTTTTTCTTCAAGCTACTGATTTTTTACTTGATTGTCTACTGATTTGGTCAAATTCCATCTGGCAACGCTGGATACGTGCCTCGGAAAGCTAGTTAAGCCGTTGGTTTTGTACCTGACATCTTTCTGGCCGTGTTGGTGTGTCACCCTGTCAGATTGTGAGAGTAAAGAAATACAGTTACTACCAGTGTTTGCGCACATAGGTACTTGTGCACCATACACGACCTGCAAACATGGCTAGCTTATGTGAGACTGGCCGCTGTGGCCGAAAATGCGGCTCGAAGGTCATCATTTGCGGCGGGTGACTAGTCTCTATGGCATGGCATTGCAACTACGAACCCGTGGTCAATAGTGGTTAGGCATTTCAAAATCATAGTATCTAAAAGCCTTTATTTCACAAAGAAATTATACTAGTATTTACAATTAAAACAATTGAGCTAACTGCAGACAGTTGCAAAAAGTCTACAGGTAGCTCAACTGATCCATATCAATAATAATAATAATAATAATAAATAATTCTGGACAATTCACACAGCATTATCTAGCCCCAAGCTAAACAGAGCTTGTGTTATGGGTACTAGATAATGATAATATACAATACCAGTCGGAAGCGTCCCCAAGACGCTGGCTGCATTGCCACGCTGTATGGCAATGCTGATGCGCTGTGCCAGATACTCACCAGCTCTCGGGTCCGCGTCGCTTTGACTAGACGCTCAGATAATTTTTTTAAAACCCGAAGAGCCTCGGTTCCCCACGGGCCTAGGGTATATAGTATTTAGTATCTTTAATTCTAACCAGGTTATTCTACTTTTCCAGGTCAATGGATTCCGACACTATGATGGAGGACTACGGAGAACTGACAACGCAGCGGCCCGTCTACTTAACCACGGTCTTCGCCACGGATAAACTCAACCAAAGTGCTTTCAACAAAAACGCGACGATCGACCCTGATTACTACTATTTTTATGATGTGAGTGTTCACTTAAGTACTGCATAAAGTATAGAAAATCCCTTAAAATAACCTCTCACAAAATCTAAAGGTAGCTCAATGCTTTTTGACGAAACAAATCAGATTTGCGTGCAACTCCACCTCAAATTGAATGTCACACTAGATCGTCGACATTTACTTCGAATCCAACGAATTTTTCAAGAATTTTCCAGAATGCCAATCTGGTAAATAAAGGTTATACCCGCACATCAAATCGTCTAAAAGCATAAGTAAATTTGTAACCCGCCCACTAAAGCTTCAGGTGGATTAACCCTGCAATAAAACCTGAAAGGTTTAATAGTAGGTAATGGGTATTTCGGAGTTCGTCATCATACCGTGAGAGCTGATAGTGCTATCGCGTATGTCAAAACCTGTTGAAGCTTTTAACGCGGTAGTGCGTCCTACATAAAGAACAATCAATTTAATGCTGATAGGGATCAAGCCTTATCTTGTTCCTAGTCACGTTTTTGCGATGTTATGAAGCGATTGAGTAAAAATATTTTATAGTCTGCATAGTGTTGACAATGCACACAGCAGTCTAAAATAAACATTGGTTTTGCGTTTTCAATCGTGCACCGTTTGCCGTTTTGATATTTGTTTCTAAACAGTAGGTAGGTACCGTCTACCTGCTGGTTGGAAACTAAAACCAAAGATTAATATTAAATCACAAATAGATACGGTATCTATTTGTGATTTAATATTAATCTTTGGTGCATAGTGGTGCATAGTACAAAGTGACGTATTTTTTCGGAAAAACAACTATTCCCGTGCTTGCCGTCATCATCATCAGCAACCTATATTAGTCCACTGCTGGACATAGGCCTCCCCCTGATAAGCACCTTACTGGCTTTTATCACCTAATTCCACCTAATTTGAGCCTTCCATTTTCGATAAGCTACTAGTACTTCATCTTTCCTTTTTTCTTAGATCGATGTTTACTAAACAAGTTTTGTGAGATCTGAACTAAAACCATTATTATATTACCTTCACAATTCCAGTCCATCCAGTTCACGGTGACATGGATCCTGTTCGTCGCCATCGTAGTTCTCAACACGTCGGTCATAGCAGCTCTTCTCTGCACCAACGCCAGGAAAAGTCGCATGAACTTCTTCATCATGCAGCTTGCTATTGCGGGTAAGAGTTTTTATACTTAAACTAGCTTCTATCCGTGGATTTGCACGCATTTCACCAAGATACAGAGTAGTCTGTATGTTATACCTACACAATACCAGTATAATAAGACAGTACCTACATATCTGCTTTTGTAATGTAGGGGAGAGAAGAGATCGAATTTGCAAAAAAAATATGTAGGTATAACTAACTTCAATTAGGTTTTCCAGGATTGGCCCTACAATATAAATTCAAATAAGTGTGTAAATGAACACATTGAAGCATTTAACAGCGGCCTTAGGTAAAGGTTAAACCCTTTTCACACTCGTCAAAGTTAACGAATCGAGTCCAAACCACTTAATTTGTTTTTTAAATTAAACCTGTCTGAACAAAGCATGCGTTCTCTTAACTATTCTGCCTTTAAATGAAGGTAAAACTTTAAACTCCAACTTATTTTGGTGAAATTTAGGCATTTTGGCGAGACAGGTAAATTCGCATTTATTTTCTTGATTTCATTAAATTAAGTTTAGTTAGTCACTTAGATGCTCTCACTTAAAACTACAGTTTTAAAGAATGCATACCCGTGGAATTAATAGGAAAATTTTATAAAATTAAAATAGGTATTGCTACTATATTTGGTTCTAGAATCCAAGATATGTTATGCCAACAAAGACATTCATAAATGAACCCAAACTCATAAAAATAACTAAAACCAACAACGCCACAGCAAGGTAAACCCTATAAACAAAAGCACAAACTTCAACAACGCATAATTACACACGCACATCGAAAAAGCCTCAAATTCTAGTTCAAAACAGACGAGGGACGAATAAAATGAAAATCAAAAAGTATTTCGAATTCTGCGAGTGCTCCAATAATACAATTATCGTAAAATATTTTTCACTACTATTTCTTTGTTTTGTCAACAAAAATATGTAGGATTCTAAAACCGAGTACAAATTCACCTAATCGTTGTGTACAATCCACCCCCAGATTCTGTATGAATTCATTGTAATTATCATCATTTTATACAGCTTGGTTGTTTGTCAAATGTAAAATCGCGACAAGAAAACGGAACAACAATCGATACGAAGTAAACTCACTGATAACTAAAAAATACTTCGATCCTATCCCCATAAATTACAAAACGAGGATTAATCTCCGGTCGCGGCCGACCCTTGTTTTCGGACCATTCGGCTTTACCTACACGAACGGTGAAAGACAATTTATCTGCTGCAGAATTTGCAGTGACACCGACCTTGTTAAGCCACGTCCACAATAACTACCTTTCTGTGCGATGTCCAACCCTTCCTCTAATCGCAGATGAATAATGGAATAGTATTTTGTCTCTGAATATTATTTTGTTGAATGAGAATGGTTGGGTAATAATGCCACTATTGATCGACCGAGCGATGGGAGAAATGATTTCAGTGGCTACTGATTTTTTCTCCCTCCCATCTGTTTTGAGTTTTGTATGATTGTTTGTTTGAGCACAAGTTCCATAAAGGTAATCCAATTTGCATGGAATATAGGTTTAAATTCCATAAGATGCGGTTTGTGATTTGCAAAATACCTCGCATCTTTTCGCAAGTCTCAGTTCAGAGCAAACCAATTTATCTGTCTCACCAAAACGCTTATAATTGGGTTAAGGGTTATGAGAATGTTTTACTAAACCTTCCAATATTATTTACCTCAACTGAAAACAGTTAAACACTTTCATGAACCAAATGTTTTTTATTATTTTTGTAAACAAAAGCTCACAATGTGTTTGTAGAATCAGCTTAACCCGCATAGCTTCCGTTTCGTGCCAAAACTGTCCAGTGGCATCAAGTTAGAGATAGGTCAGACCAACTTTGAATTCAAAAACTTTGATAAAAGATCTAACTATTCTTATAAATCACTAAGTTAGACTTTATCACGTAGGTTTCTATTTCTTGCGTAGGTTTTGTTGCCAGAACTTGGCCAGAACTACGACGCAGATATTTGTCTTAATAGGTGTTTTAGTTATGTATGCTTTAACTTTAAACTCAATTTCGTTGGCATTTATTTCTGTTGATATAGAGCCCATTTCGTGTTTTTTTTTCTCGCTCTTCTTCATAGCATGTTGCTTTTTGTATTATTTCCAATGTAATTTGTACGCCTCACCTAATCTTATAACCTAAAGCACCATCCAATACCTTAACAGGATGTTTGCTATAAGTCACAACTCACAAGCAACGAGGTTCAATCAAAATGGTTTGCCTTTTTTGGCAAATAAAAACATAATCGATCAGGCATCGCTTTAAGTCTTTGATATTTGATCATTTCCTGACTTGGATTTCGTGCAACGAAACAGTTTTTGTTATCGGGCTGTATTGAGTAAAACTAGCACCACCTTCTTTTTACTAATTTATCTAATTTTTTTTTATGCATTGCGAGAATACAATCGTATGTGTAAAACCTGATACCTTTCACAAGCTATTTCTAGTTTGGCTCACTTCAGCTTCTCTATCAGGGGAAACATTGTTAGTATCAATAATTATTTTGTCTAGATACCAATTACTAGATAAAACAAAGGACCTCATTAATATTTCTATTTGTGAATTAAATCTGGATCATTTTAAGCCTGTTTATAACAGGTTTAGTGTGTTCCATCAATCTGGAACATTTTAAGCCTGTATATAATAGGCTTAAAATGTTCCATAAAATGTTGCACACTTTCTATACCTACTATAATCATTGCACTAAGTTTCTTAATGTTTTATTAGATGTGTTTTGTTGACATTGCATTGAATAAATAAATGAAATTAAATACGCTCTAAAAGGTTTTCATTAACCTATGATGAGTTAAACCTTGTGGAATATGATGCTGACAACATCTAGATCCTAGGATCTAGTCTGTCTGTCGTCTTTGATTGTTTGCAAAGATGATTAGACTCAGATCGTCTAGGGGTTTGTTTTGCGATAGATATGAGAAGGAGTACCTGTACGTACATAAACTCAAAGTCGACGAGCGAGCGATGGAAAGAGCTATGCTTGTCGTTTCGGAGAATTCGGAATACGGAAATCCGATAAAGAATGAAAGTAACCGTCATAGATAAAACTTTAAACACATCATGGTTATTAACACTAACATCATTGGAAAGAAACTCCAATCATGGTATTTATATCCACGTATCCAATCAGTATATCCAAGTAAATGACTTTAACCGACATAGCTCTCAGAATTAGTAAGTTGAAGTGGCAAGTATATATTATTATCTCGCAGAACTCATAACCGTTGGGGAGTAAAGGTTAACGAGTAGCGACCGCGATGCAATTCGAAACGGAGTGTGAAAAGGCCTCCCACTTGACGATGGGCCGAAGACACCGAACGAGTCGATGGATGGAGGTGGCTCAAGACCGCTATTCTAGATAGACTCATAATCCATTTTTAATTCGTTTATTTACCAATAATAGAATGATAAGATAGGATAAGATAATAGACACCATATCTTATTTAATTTAATCTCTATCTTATCAATAAGTAAGCCGACTCAGAGCTACCATCCTACCAAGAAGACATGTCATATTTTCGTATTTTCTGTTGTACCAAAACCTTTTAACTAAAGCTTTTAATGTAACCATGCCCTTGGTTTTTCGATCATTTTAAAAGGACGGCAATATTTTTACGCTATTCAGAGTATTCAGTACAGAAAGGTAACAAAATTACCTTTCAAATGATATACCACAATCTATAGTTCATTGTACATAAATTGTAAAAAAATTGTTTTGATCAACTCGCGCGATGAAGCGATTCCATTTTAAAGCTTTATCTACCTATCCTAACCATGATTAAGAGTATAAAACTTGTTTTTTTAAACATAAGTAACAGTATAGTGAGATTTTATCCTCAAGTTTATAAGATTGAGTAGAAAATCGAAAAAGGTTATTGGCGAGACGTTCCTTTGTGCGTTGTTTGCGATCCCCTTTATTATTCAATGTCTTTGGTATCAAAGGAAACCGCTAAGCTATGAAATTAAATTGCGTAGGTATACTTATTCATAGTCTCTTGTGGATTAAAGAATAGCATGAGAGCTTTCTTTTAAATTTCTCAATGCAAGATTAGGTTATGTTAATCAGCTATCTGCGACATAATTCATGTTAAACTTATTTCAGTTAAATTTAACTCTGTCGGGTTCCGTTGCCAATTAGTCATACACTTTAAAAGTTGTTCTTAAAAGCTAAGAATTACAATCTTAGCATAGACTATGTTTTCAAAATTTCTAATTAGTACGGTCAAAAACAATAAAATAAGTTACACGCTGCCATTTTAAAATAAAAATAAAAATAACCCAATATTAGAAAAATCAGGAGTTTTTCTCTATCCTTTTGCAATTTATTATTGTTAACTGGATTCGGGAGAAAAACGTTAAAACAAAAAGAATAATTTGGCGTCTACATTCTAATGAAATAATCCAATTCTCGGTGTGTCGCCAGCCTTAAATGGATTGTTAACGGAAAATGTTCTCAGAAATGATGTTCCGTAGAAAAACATGGAAGCTTTGAAAAATATCATAAGATCTTGTAAAAATAAAACATGGCTTAGGGTACATCTGGTCCGAATCTCAAACTCATCCGCGGACGAGATGTCCACTTCACTTTTTGAGTAAGGGTACATCTCGTCCGAATCTAAAATCTCTTGGTTTTAGATTCGGATGAGTTGTACCCAAAAGTGAAGGGGTCAACTCGTCAGAATCTCGTTGGTACTTTTCAAGGGTTCTGTATTGAAACACATCCAGCACAAATGCTGCCAGATTTTTAAAGGTAAATTGTAGTACTCGTCGAGATCTACAGTATTGAACATACAACATAAAATGGATACCTACCCTAAAACAATTCGTCTTGCGACTCTTCTCTGGTTTTGTTGTTACCAGTATATACTATATATATCTACACGCCATATTTTGTA
This sequence comes from Eupithecia subfuscata, assembly GCA_963564075.1. Lineage (NCBI taxonomy): Eukaryota > Metazoa > Arthropoda > Insecta > Lepidoptera > Geometridae > Eupithecia > Eupithecia subfuscata. Next base: position 9,252,264 of record OY751103.1, on the reverse strand, counting down.
TTAGAATAAAAAGTCCAATCAACATTATCTACATATTGCATCCTATTGCAGCATCCGGATTAAATATCATCATACCTCATCCGACTCTACTTGGGAAATGTGCTCAAGATTTCATAAGATTTCAAACATCGAATTATCTTGTTCTTGTTGGTAAAAAATAATTTTTCACTTACAGATTTATTCGTCGGCCTAATCAGTGTATTCCCAGACATTATCCACAAAATCACCATCGCCTGGCTGGCTGGCGAGTTCATGTGTAAATCCGTGAAGTTTCTACAGGTAAGATCACCAACATCATTTATTAAGTCATATGAAGTAGCGTGTGTTCCGCGTTCGCATTCGTCTAATTACGATAGTTTTCAGCGACACGATTATTATGGTTTCCGCTTAAATCCAGCACTGGGTGCATACATCAGTGTGTACCCAGCACAATGCTGAGCGAAAACCATGTTTGCCTTCAGCTCTGCTACGCACAAAATTGAAATGACGCAGAATTAACCATTTATTTTTCAAATTTTTGTGCAGTAGTTCGTAAGGAAAATAAAATATTTCATTTCATTTTATTTAATTTTTTCGTACCCGAAGGGTGCAAACGAAATCCTATTACTAAGCCTCCGCTGTCTGTCTGTCCGTCTGTCAATGGGCTCTATCTCATGAACCGTAAGAGCTAGACAGTTGAAACTTTCACAAAATGTGAATTTCTCTTGCCGCTAAACAACAAATATACTACAAATAAAATAGATATTAAAATTAAAGGGCTCTCATACAAAAAACACGATTTTTTGGTTATCTTTTCTATACGTTTGTCAAGGCTGTATCTCTTGAACCATAATAGGTAGACACATGAGACTTTCTACAAGTAAGTAACAGTTCAACTTTAATACTAATAAATATATTGTACTTTAAAAAAAATTTGAAAATTTAAGAGGGTCTCCAAACAGTTAGTGTTTCGTTGAGAAATAGGTTTGAAGGATGGGACGATACCCTCCGTGAGCGAGGAATCTCACATGGCCGGTTTATTCTAATAAAGTAAAGAAGTTGTGATTTCGATGTATTGCAACTAGTTTATGCCCGCGGCTTCGCACGCGTTGTTTCTATAAACGTTTAAAGGTGATTTCTATCCCATGGCTTTGACGACCTCTGTGGCGCAGCGGGCGAAGGTCCGCCTGCGACGCAGGAGGTTGCGGGTTCGATTCCCGCCTCGGGACTAATGTTTGTACGATCTGCAGATATTTGTTCAGGGTGTTCTGGATGTTTTTCTATGTATAATAAAAAAATATCTATCTATGTAGTGTATTGTATTATGTATATCGGTAGTCTAGTACCCATAACACAAGCTCTGCTTAGCTTGGGACTGTCCAGCATTATTTATTTATTATTTAAGGGAACTGATTTATGGGATAAAAAGTAGCCTATGATCCAGGATTAGAATTACCTGTATGCAAAATTTCAGCCCAATCCGTTCAGTAGGTAGTTTCAGCGTGAAGAGGTAACAAACATCCATCCATCCAGATGACAGAGGCTTCCAAGTAACATGGTAATTTGTTTAATATCCCACATTCGCAAGCATGCCTGGTTCTCTGCAAATTTTTAATTGTTTCTTTTCCTTTCAGGCAGTAGTTATGTATGGGTCTACCTACGTGCTAGTGGCGCTCAGTATAGACCGTTGTGACGCCATCACAAATCCAATGAACTTTTCGGGAAGCTGTAAGTAATATTCGTGCTAATTACTTATCCCTCAGCTTAGCTACTTAGACCATAGCCCTATAATTAGTTTTTTTGTGGTCAGAAGTTATAAAACTCCTCGCTCAAAATACTTTGAACAGATCCTTTAGACTCTGTTTCATGAAAATCGCTGCCGCCACTTTCTTACATTATGTAGGTACGCCAAGTAGGCGGAATCCTACAGACCTCAAATAAGCAAAAATAATAAATCAATAATCCAATCAATAATAATAATATCAATAATAGGCCGAGATGTGGCGCGGCGGGCGAAGGTCGCCTGCAGCGCAGGAGGTTGCGGGTTCGATTCCCGCCTTCGGACAAATGCTTGTACAGATCGTACAAGCATTTGTCCGAAGGCAAATATTTGCTCCGGGTGTTCTGGTCGTTTCTATGTTTAAAAAAAATATATCTATATAATGTATTATATTATGTAGTTGTAGGTATATCAAAATCAAAATCAAAAACTCTTTATTTCCATAAATACAATAAATGTACACTAAGAAAAGGTCAAATCATAAAACTAAGCACTGACACGGAAATAAAGTGATATTTTTTGATTTCTGTCGCTTCGGTGTGTAGACTAAAGTAAAGAAGCGACGAAGAAACCTTTAGCCTGTTAGTTGTTATTTTTCGAGTTGGAGCAAAACCCGTTCCAAGCTTTTTTATCCTCTAGAAAATCTGATATTTTATAGTAAGCCTTTTTGCACAGCAAGGTTTTTACAATTTGTTTGAATTTATTTACTGATAATTTTTGCAACTCACTAGGAGTTTTGTTGTAGAAGCGTATACATTGCCCTTTAAAAGATACATTAATTTTGTGTAGCCTAGTTGTGGGCACAGCGATCTTGTGTTTGTTTCTGGTATTCAAATTATGTTTATCGCTATTTTTAGGGAACCGATTTATATTTTTATGAGTGTACAATAAGTTTTCATAAATATATTGACATGGTACTGTCATTATGTTTATTTCTTTGAATTTATCACGCAGGGATTCTCTGGGACCCATATTATAGATTGCACGAACAGCCCTCTTCTGCAGCACAAATACGGTGTTATTATCTGCAGCGTTCCCCCACAGCAGTATACCATAAGACATAATACTATGGAAGTAGCTGAAATAAACAAGTCTAGATGTGTCCACGTCTGTAAGATGACGGATTTTTTTGACTGCATATGCTGAAGAACTAAGTCTCTTCGATAGCTTATCTATGTGTGGGCCCCATTGAAGTTTATTATCTAAGGTGATTCCTAAGAATACGGTGCTTTCTACTATTTCTAAAGTTTCTCCTTTAACGTTTACATCAGCCTTCACTTGTTTAACATTAGGTAGAATAAATCTAATACATTTTGTTTTGGTTTCATTTAACAAAAGATTATTGACACTAAACCAATGAACTACTTTTGAGATTGCACTATTCACATCGTCGAAATTTGTGTTTTGTCGTTTCATTTTAAAAATTAATGAAGTATCATCAGCAAACAATACAATCTCGTGATTATTCTTGACAAGATGAGGCAGGTCGTTAATATAAACTAAGAATAGGAAAGGACCGAGGATAGAACCCTGTGGTACACCCATTGTAACTACAGACCCCGAAGACCGTTTCCCATTAATGTCAACTCTTTGTATCCTATCACTCAAATAAGATGTAAGAAGATCCAAAGAGGTGTTTCTTATTCCATAGTGATGTAGTTTCCTGATTAATGTTTCATGGTGTACGCAATCGAACGCTTTTGACAAGTCGCAAAAAACGCCTAAAGCGTCTTGCGACTTCTCCCAAGCATCAAAAATATGCGATACTAACTCTACACCAGCATCAGTAGTTGACCTGCCGCGAGTAAACCCAAATTGCTTACAATGCAGCAGGTCATTGCCATTGAAATGCCTAAGCAATTGATGTAGAATAAGTTTTTCAAAAACTTTGCTGAATGTTGGCAGTACTGATATTGGTCTGAAGTTAGTGGGGTCAGACCTACTACCCGATTTAAACAGTGGGATTATTTTACTACATTTCATTAGATCAGGAAATACGCCACAATCAATAGATTCATTAAATATAAAAGCTAGATCTGTTGCAATGGTATCAATCAATGGTTTAATAATTGTAACGGAAATGCCCCAGAGATCTGCAGTTTTCTTTATATTTAAAAGTTTAAAGGCTTTTAATATCTTTTTCATCGACATGGGTGAAATTAAATTTATTTTTGCATTTAGATACATTTTCTATAAGCAATGACTCAGCAATTACCTGAGAAGAGTTTAAACACTTTGTAGTTGCGATTGGAATTTCAGTAAAAAAGTTTTCAAATGCTTGGGCCACTTCGACATCATTTTTAACTGAGCAATCATTGATCTTTAAATTGTAATCATTAACGTATGTACTGACCTTTCCAGTCTCACTTTTTATTATATTCCAAGTTGATTTTATTACATTATCACTATTTCTAATTTTCGAGCTAATATAATTTGATTTTGCTATTTGACAAACTTTTCTAAATATTTTTGAGTAATTTTTTACTGTTTCTTTGAATTCCTGGCTAAAATTGTATTGTTTTTCACCATACAGTTCATACAACTTTTGTCTACTTTTATGTATACCCACTGTTGCCCACTCACTAAAGGTAAGTTTTTCTGAGACCATAATCGATTTGGGTGTGAATATTGAATTGAATGCATTGGTAAATGTGTTAAAAAAATTGCAATATGACTCATTTGGGTTGTTAAGTGAGTGATAAGGTGATGGTTTACACTCCCAATCCAATTTCAGCCGTTCAAATCGATTTGTGGTTACAGGTATGTATGTTATTTTCTTTTTACAATTATTATTTTTTACTTGAATATCTAGTTTTATTAGTTGACCTAAGTGGTCTGATATTAAGTAGCTTATTATTTTTTTGGCTACAATTTTTCCACTTTGGCAAATAAATACATTATCTATACATTTTGCTGAGGTATCAGTCATCTAGTACCCATAACACAAGCTCTGCTTAACTTGGGGCTAGATGATGCTGTGTGGATTGTTTAGTATTATTATTATTGTATTAACTTGGTCACAATAAGATATTTGTCTCGTGCTAACAGTCAACTCGTTACTACCAACCATTATTTATTTATTTATTTAAACATGTAAGTACATCTATCCTAACAGGCACACCCAATGCAATAGAGTACCTACCTTATATTCTAGTCTTATTATAGTTCATATTAAAATTAGCAAATCCTTATCCAAGAAAAACGACAAAAAAGTAAAATAAATATAAATTTCAAAGATAGATACAATTTATTATATGTAGATAATAATGTCAAATTAATTTTATTATATACTTATGATAGTTATGGTCCGGTAAAGGTGGCTAAACTAGCCAGGACCAGAGCAATTAGAATAGATAATCTACGTTACTTACGCTTGAATAGAAATGAACGGATTTACATACTACCATACTACGCCTCCGTTCCTGATTGCCCTTTGTGTCAAGCCATTACATTGTCCTTACTCAGTCTTGTGTGTAAGTGAGCATAATTTGCGAGTGATTAGAATGGTATAGAATAATAGGACCTCGTCGAACTAACGCCCGAATACTCAAACGCAAGTCCGATTTAGCACGTCATGTGAAGAATTTTTTATTTTTATAGAAAACTAGCTTCTGCCCGCGGCTTCGCACGCGTTGTTTCTATGGAAACGTTAAAAGGTGATTTCTATCCCACGGGAACTGATTTATGGGATTAAAAGTAGCCTATGTTTGATTTCAGGATTATAATTATCTGTATGCAAAATTTCAGCCCGATCCGTTTAGTAGTTTTGGCGTGAAGAGGTAACAAACATCCATCCATCCATCCATTCATCCATCCAAACTTTCGCATTTATACAATACAATACAGTACAAATACACTTTATTGCACACCAAGAAAATACAAAAATAAAAACATAGGAAAAGAGAGATACAGAGTTGTACAATGGGCGGCCTTATCGCTATGAGCTATTTATAATTTTAGTGTGACTGTCAGATAATCACGAATTGAGACGCGTTGAAATCTGAGTTGCGTTTGAGTATTTGGGCGTTACACTCTTGCGGTCGATAGCATCTGCTGAGTCGATGCTCGTGAGATTACTCATGTGAAGTCCATTCGACTAGAATGGTATGACGTTTTTTGATGCGTAATTTATTAAGACCTATTCAAACTTACGCGATATTCGCTTACCAGAGCGGCAGCGATAAATTTCGCTCGGGGTCGCATGTCATCCCGCATCCATTTCCACTGCCGCTTTGAGTAACGAATACCTACAGCGTTGGTTCTGTCTGACTGTCATTTTAAAATTTTAAACATTTTAATGGAGGTTTAATTTAACTCTGATAGCGCCTGTATTATAATGTAAGAGGATGTACCAAATCAAAAGGCTTCTAAAACTATAAAAAAGATTGTAAAATAATAAAATACAAACTCTACCACTTAACACTATGGCAAGTTCAGCAAGAATAATGATTTATTGCCGTAGTAATTTTTATTTTCTCACACATTCCTCTTTACCCAAGATTTATAATCTGATGTGATGCTGATAGTACTCGTAATAGACCTACAGAGTCGTTAAAACAAAATAACGCTCTATTAGGGCTGTTAGACCATGAATCTTTTTAGAAAACAAAAGAGAGAGGTGCCTACGCGTACCTAAAACAAAAAAGGTTTAAAACACTCGCGAAAAAATTCAACACCGAAATAACAGTTGCAAAAAAGGTATCAGTAGTCCGGTTGCTTAATTGAACCGGACTACTGATACCATCGAGCGACTCAGTAGTCCGGTTAAAGTTAATGTAACCGGACTACTGAGACTACACCAAAATGGACGACTAAAAGTGCCTAAAAGGGTACGTTAAGAATTTTTTGTTTCTCGATTTATCCGGGCGATATTGCATGGCTAGGACCACGCTTGCTCAAATCCAATTACCTATTGACACGGTAATTTTTTGCCATTCATTTATTACACCATTGCATTTTCGTAATTTTTCAGGGAACCGAGCTCGAGCCCTCATTGTCTGTGCCTGGGTCATCAGCGTGCTATTTTCAATACCCATATTGTTCCTTTATGAAATCAAGGAAGTGCAAGGTAAGTAAATCTTTTGGCAATTAACATGAACAGTACTTATCTAGATGGACCTTTCGGGGCTTTTAACATGAATAGAAAACATACATTGAATTTATCGTGTACCTATGTATTATGTAAAAAGGGTACGCGATAAATAGCCGCTAAGCTTCTGTTCTTTATCAAGAACAATGTTTCTTTATTGACTTTACCATTTCTGAGCTATGATTTGCCGGAACGACCTCACCATATGACACCCCCTCAAATTGTACTAAAGGTTAATGACACTCAATATCTGCTTTGAATATACGTAGTAGCTGCTGCCCCCGTGGCTTTGCAAGCATTATCCGAGATAAAAGAATGTAATTCACAGGGACATTCATTTCATTTGCCCCTACCAAATATCCTTATGGCATTGTTTCTTAAAAGAAAACTGACCGGCTGGTTTGTTTTTTAAATTATTATGAGGTATTATAATCGGAGATTTTTCCACGATTAGAATTTTCTGCTAAAAATTTAATTCAAATTACCATACTTATGGTGTAGTCTCAGTAGTCCGGTTACGTTAAAGTCAACCGGACTACTGAGTCTGAATACTAATACGTTTTTTGCAACTGTTATTTCAGTGTCGATGATACATTGCCGGCTTATTGTACGTAACAAAATATTTTCTTTTGATCAAGTATGTATCTCGTTAATTCCAGGCCAGCTGCAATGCTGGATCGATCTAGGATCCCCCAGAAGGTGGCAGATCTGGATGAGCTTGGTTTCAGCGATGATCTTTGTTGTACCCGCTCTGGCTATCGCGGCGTGCTATTGCGTCATCGTACTGACGATCTGGACGAAGAGCAAGGCTGTTCTAATGAGCCCTCCAGTTGACGCGAGGAGGACTAAAACTATCAGGAATGGTACGTTGAGAATAAACACTTGAGCATTAACATTTAAAGTGCTCATGACACGGTTCACGCATTTTTCACAGTTAAGGTTAGCTTCCTAAGCTGTGTGGTGCTGGCCTTAGATTTACACCACCCACGGCGACTAAGGGATGTCAACTGGGAGCGGGCATCAGCGGTTTTACCAATCATTGCACCGAACTGCGATCACCAACCCCAACGTGGGGATTATGTTCACCCCCCCCCCCCCCCCCCCTGACATAAAAGTCAATAGGGCGCTTATCAGGGGGAGGCCCTTGTCCAGCAGTGGATCAATATAGGCTGTTGAAGTGAGATGAGGAGCTTGCTAAGACGTAAGGTTGTCATGATTTTTCATTTCATCACAGAGGTATCTAATTTTTCATGAAGAATTTTACTGTGTTTCAAAATAAACATTAATAATGCTAGACACTCAGAATTCACCAAACAGTCAGCAAATTACAGCTGATTTAGGAAACAAAAATTCTTTAAAATGTAGAATGGCAAAAAAAGAAAGTCAGTATTTTGTTAAAGTAGTGTAGGGAAATAGAGTGTAGTACCAATAAAGCTTGCAAACATAAAACCTAGAGATATAAAACATAGTTCTCGCCGAAAACAACGGAGTGGGTACATTTTAGTAATATAATGTGTTCTAATACATTATTTTGCTTTTTTCCAGGTCACATCGAATGCGATCCTGAGTCGAGGCGTGCTAGCTCAAGAGGACTAATACCCAGAGCGAAGATAAAAAGTGTTAAGATGACCTTCGTCATTGTGTTTGGTAAGAAAATAAATAAATATCACATTGTGATACTAGATGACGAGGTCACACAGCATCATCAGGCATCATTGAAAATATCCAGACCCAAAACAAATATTTTATCAAAACATACCTACTGATATAATATAAGGATAGATAGATAGAAAATTTTTTATTATACCACACAAATACAGGAAACAATACAGAGAAAATGCTTTGAAAAAAAAGAAGTATATAGGGCGGCCTTATCGCTGAGAGCGATCTCTTCTAGGAAACCTTGGGATGGACTAGAAATGAAAGAACAAAAAAGACGGTGGCACTGAATAAATATACATATAGATAATACTTAAAGAAAAGAAAACTAATACTTACCTACCATAATACCTACAAAGATTAATAATAAACTTACATAAGCATAAAATAAGGTTGTCTAAATCTTTACAAGGATATATAATGCTGATGAAGCAGTTTTTTGAAGATAGGAAGTGATTTGCACGTCTGATGTCCAGAGAGAGAGCATTGTTACTAAATATTTTTTAGACAGTTTGCAACAGTCAGCAGTTAGCTCAATTGTTTCAATTGTAAATACTAGTATAATTTTCTTTGTGAATAAAGTTGTTTTTACTGTTCTATTACTGTTCGGGTAAACCGACCACGCAGCAGATATGCATTTAGCTGCGCTTGCACTTGAATGCGTATTCGCTCGCGGTTACCTAAATTGGCTCAGTTCGCGATCGACCGCCATCGTCGCGGGTTCAAACCAATCCAACCATTCAGTACCATTCATACCATTTATACCATAAGTTGGCGGCAGTAGTTTAATTAGCTATAAAATACGTGTGTCTTGTGAATATAGTCCATACCATACCATACCTACCAGTGACTTTCCTTGACCGCATACCAAACACCAACCTAACACCAATCTCAAAGGGCAGTTCGGGGATCAACCAGCACCATCTACCACAACCCCCAACCATAACCCTTTTCATGGTCCTTCGAGCCGGATCTACCAGCTCCTACCAAGTGATACAGTGAAGTGAAACCATACCATTGGATCGCAGTGATTATTGAGGACAGACGCAGGTTGCAGAAAATAAGGTCAGACCGAACCATTTTATTTTATTGCTTGTAACACCTATCTATATTAAACCATGGATAACCTTTTCATCAACCAAACTGAAATTTACGAAGCAATAAAACAGCTGCTGGCTAACTTTAAGAAAGCTGGGGCGGACAGAAAGACGTATGAATATTGTAAGCGTAAGAATGACCTTTTGGAGACCTATTGGTCCACGTACCTGGACAATCACTGTAAAATAAGTAAGTTAGCGGAACCCGACCATGTTTATAACACAAAGGGCTGTTACGAAACAGCTGAAGAAATTTATTTGGCCGCTAAAAGCTTTTTCAAAAAAACCCTTGAGCAGTTAGAGCAAAGAGCATCAATTCCTCAACAAGGTAGCCTACGTGTACCAGAAGCCGAGGCGAACCGACCAGGCACGTCAACTCGACCAAGCACCCCCCAACCAGTAGGGAGATCCTTGGGTACAACGGGGAACACCACCAAGCTGGAAGAGTTGATTAGGAAACAGAAAATAAATATGAGGGCCTTTATGAGGACCCTCAGAGGTATAAAAACTGACGAGTTAGAGAAGAAATGGGAATTCGAGGACGCCTTGAAATCCCTGGAATCTCGTTGGTCCGTCATAGACAAATTACATTGGGAAATAGAAGGAGAGAACGGCTGTGAGGATAGCCAATACCAGGAGGATTTTACTGATTACGAGAGCATTTTTATTCAAACTAAGAAAGCTATCAATACCAAAATGTGGTCTGTATCCCATCGCGAAAAATACACCCCACAAATTGACATTCCGATCTTCAATGGAAATTACAAGGGCTGGGTATCCTTCAAGGATCTCTTTACAGAAGCTATCCACAACAACCCCTCCATGACCAATGCCCAAAAAATGCAGTTTTTGAAGAGTAAGGTGACCGGTGAGGCCGAACGACTGATCCACCATCTACCGATCAGTTCGGAGAATTACGAAGCGTGTTGGGAACTTCTCAACCATCGTTATGGCAACAAAAAACTAATTTTCACTTCCCTTATAAACATTCTTCTCGGACTTCCAACCATGCAACAGCAATCTTACGCCATGATAAAAAAGCTGCACGACGTTACTAAGGAATGTCTTCACGGTATCCAAAATTTAGGTATCGACGTAACCACTTGGGACCCGCTCCTAGTACACTTACTAGCACAGAAGCTAGATAACATGTCGTTCACGGAGTACTTGGAGTCGGTGAAGAAACCCAGGGATCTTCCCTCTTTACAGGAATTCCTGGGGTTTTTAGAAACCAAGTTTACAGCCTTAGAAGCGGCCCGTCGTAAAAATGAGCCATCTAACCAAAAAACCAACCATCAAAATGCACCATCGGGCTCTAACCAAAAATCAAACCAAAAAGGACAAAATAATCGTTCCTCCAACGAATCAAAAAATAAATCAAATTTGAACGCCTTCCATGCATCTAGGTCAACGGCCTGCGGAATGTGTAACCTCGATCACCGCACATGGCACTGTCAGCAGTTCATAGCGTCAACGCCCGAGCAACGATTACTAAAAATTAATAAGTTAAATTACTGTCAAAACTGCCTTATCAACCATTTTAACGAAAAATGTTCGTCGACGAAGCGATGTCGCAAGTGCTTAGGTACTCATAACACCTTGCTTCATGACGCATTAACCAAACAAAATTCACCTTCGCAATCACGACCTACTTCAAAGCCCACCAACAAAGAAAAGGATCAAGTTTTAGGATCTTCGCACGCATCATGGGAAGACACGACTGAGATACTTTTGGCGACCGCCATGGTCCATATCACAGGAGTCGACGGCACCAGACACACCATGAGAATATTAGTAGACGGCGGAAGTCAAGTGTCTCTCATAGATGAGCGTGCCGCTCAGATCTTAGGGTTAAAAAGAAAACAATGCAAGGGAACAATATTTGGCGTCGGCAAAAACCAAAACAATGCGAAAGGAATGATAAATATAGATGTACATTCGTTATATGATCAGTTTTCTTTCAATACCGACGTCATAATTATGAACAGTTTGATTTTGAACTTACCAAATAGAACCTTGCCCAAACCATCATGGGCACATATTCGAAACATAAACTTAGCAGACCCTGAATTTAATATAAGTCGACCAGTAGACTTACTTTTCGGTGCCGATGTTTATAGCAAGATCGTATTAGGGGGTATATTAAAGGGTGATTCAGATGAGCAACCAATCGCGCAGCAGACGAAGCTAGGATGGCTACTATGCGGCACGGTAAGGCCCCACTATAACTGCAATGTCGTTCTGCACAACACAGACGATTTACTCAAGTTTTGGGAGCACGAAGACATTAACCAATTAAATCAAGAAGAAATGTCAAGCGACGACCAGGAGTGTTTGCAGTACTTTCTTGATACTACCACCAGGCTTGAGAACGGAAGATATGAAGTTCGCCTACCATTTAAACCGGAACTCAAGAGCAAGCTGGGCGCTACCAAACCACAAGCACTAGCTCAGTTTCGCAACACGGAGAAGAAATTGGAAAAAAACAGTCAACTCAAAACTGATTACCGAAAGTTCATGTCCGAGTACCTTGAGCTAAACCACATGAAACCAGCAACTAATAACCAACCTTCGGAGTGCTACCTACCACACCACGGCGTCATCAGGGCCGAATCAACCACCACGAAGCTCAGAGTAGTCTTCAACGCTTCGGCAAAATCTTCAACAGGTTTAAGTCTAAACGATGTGATGTACAGGGGCCCTAACCTACAACAGGACCTCCAGAGACTCATCCTAAAATGGCGCCAATATCAGTTTGTTTATACCGCCGACATAGAGAAAATGTATCGGCAAATACTTGTGCACAAGGATGACCAAGCTTTCCAAAGAATTTACTGGAGATTTAGTCCAGATGAAAAAATTCAAACTTTCCAATTAACCACGTTGACCTACGGCACCAAACCAGCAGGATGGTTAGCAATGATGTGCTTAAAGAAATTAGCTACAGATGAAAAGATACATTTTCCGGAAGCTGCGCGAGAGTTAGAAGAAAATTTCTACATGGATGATTACTGTGGCGGTAGTCATTCTATTGCGAAAGCTAACCAACTAAAAGCCGATCTCATACAATTACTAAACACAGCAGGGTTAAACCTGAGAAAATGGTCCTCGAATAAAAAAGAGCTTTTATCAGGACTAGAGATAGACCAATGCAACCAACCAACTTACGAATTTAAACAAACTGACTCAACGAAAACCCTGGGCCTTGGCTGGAACCCTCAAATGGACATATTTATATTTGAGTCAAAAATAGAACCAAAACCATCTTCTGGGGCTACGAAAAGATCGCTTCTTTCAGACATCTCTAAGCTTTTCGATCCCTTAGGGTGGCTAACCCCAGTGAGCACTACCATGAAAATTTTATTCCAAAAAGTTTGGCTAGAAAAGCTAGATTGGGATGAAAAGTTACCAAAAGGAATCGACAACGAGTGGACCAAGCTACGTCAAGAGCTAAGCCTAATAAATACAATAGAAATAAGTAGATGGCTGGGAATAGAAGAAAATGAAACCATAGAACTACACGGGTTCTCCGACGCGTCAAACCTAGCGTACTCTTGTGTAATCTATTGTAAGGTCATTAAGAATAATAAAACCACAGTAACACTAGTAGCTGCAAAGGCCAGACTCAGCCCCCTAAACAAGACCTTAACCACGCCCAAACTTGAATTGATGGGTTCTCAACTCTTAACTCAACTGTTAGAAAAAGTCCAGAGCTGTTTAGTTGACTACCAGATAGAAATATACTGTTGGACTGACTCTACCGCAGTACTAGGGTGGATCCAGGGTGATCCCGCGAGATGGAAGCAGTTTGTAGCAAATCGCGTGAAAACGATTACAAACATCGTACCGGCAGAAAGATGGCAATATGTAAAGTCAAATGATAACCCGGCAGACTGCGCAAGCCGTGGCCTTTATGTGCAACAACTTAAGGATCACGCACTATGGTGGCAAGGCCCGCCGTGGCTACATACGTATAAACACCAAAATAATAACCAAACCATTTACCAAACCAATTTAGAAGAGAAAAAATCATTCCTAGGCCAAACCAATACAATAGTCCTAGAACAAAACTCGCCAACCATTACCGAAATAGTAAACCATTTGTTAGACAAATTTAGTTGCGTCACAAAAATAACGCGTATTTTTGCATGGATACTACGTTTACCTAACAAGCAGAGAGTTCACCAACCTCACCTCAGTTTACACGAGCTAAAACACGCAAAAATGCTGATCATCAAAACAATACAATACGCTGAATTTTACAACGACCTGGTTCATTTACACAAAAACGAAAAAGTGCACTCGAAGAGTAAAATTTTAAATCTAAATCCGATTATTGACGAGGATGGAATAATGAGAGTAGGGGGGAGACTTAGAAATGCACGGATAAGTCATGAGATGAAACACCCCATCATACTACCACATAACCATAAAGCAACCACTTTATTCATCAAACAAGCTCATGAGTTGACCTTCCATGGAGGGGCGCGCTTAACTTTGGCTAATTTAAGGCGTAAATATTGGATAATCGGCGGCTACATGGCAACCAAAAAGTTTGTTCGACAATGCGTGACATGTAAGCGACATGACCCTGTAAAGCAGTACCAACTTCAGGGAGATCTTCCGGGCTCAAGGGTAAATCCCGAAGATGCATTCTACCATTGTGGAGTAGACTATACAGGATTCGTGGAAGTGAAGGCCAACAAAGGACGAGGCGTCAAAACCACGAAGGGATACATAGCCATCTTCGTGTGTATGGTAACCAAAGCCGTACACATAGAGCTTGTATCTGATATGAGTAGCGCAGCATTTATAGCGGCACTGCAAAGAATGGCTGCAAGACGAGGAGCTCCACGACATGTCTACAGTGACAATGGCACCAACTTCGTGGGAGCAGACAGATTGCTGCAGGAGGCATATAACCAGCTTCTTCATGATGGCTTGAAAGAGATCACCGAAATGGGAATAGAATGGCATTTCAACGTGCCCAGCTGGCCGAATGCAGGAGGATTATGGGAAAGATCGGTCCGAAGCCTTAAACACCATTTAAAACGGGTCATCGGTCACCAAAAACTTACCTTCGAGGAATACAGCACGCTGTTAGCCAGAATAGAAGCGTGCCTTAATACTCGTCCTCTCTGCGCCCTAACAGAAGACCCAGATGATCTCGATTTTCTTACGCCAGCCCACTTTCTGTCAGGACGACCAGGAATGACAATGATAGAAACCGAACAAGATGCTAGAACCAGGTGGCACTTGACGTCTAAGATATTCCAGGATTTGTGGAAAAGATGGAAGGTTGAGTACCTAACACAGCTCTCCGCAAGAAACAAGTGGAAGGATACCCAAAACAACATCGTCCGTTGGGGACTTAGTTACCATTCACGATGACAATACTCCAGCTGGAAGATGGGCAATGGGCCGCGTCATTGACACTCACCCGGGCGATGACGGTCTAGTGCGAGCCGTGACACTTAAAACCAAAAACGGTTTGCTAAAAAGGCCAATCGTCAAACTGTCTATCTTACCTGTAAACCAAAATGCTCGAAATTCGCCAGTAATTGACCAAAAACCGGAAAGCGAATCAGAAGAGGAACCAGAAAACAAACCAGAACCAAAACGAAGGAGACGCCTACCAAAATTCTTTACCATTGCCACAGCACTATTTTATTTTATGACATTATTATCGCCAGCTCTCGGTCTATACAGTGTAAGAGAACTACCAAAAAACCAGACCCTTTATTTTGATCCCATATCGAAACTACAATTAATCCGAGATAAGTGGACGCTGATCGTATATCATGACATGGAACCATATTGGACAGGAATAGACGCATATCAAAAAATATCAAACTATTTAGATAAGTTATGCGCTACCATAGAAAACCAATCCCATTGTAACATTATCCTACAACAAGCCCAACACGAGTTCAAGGAATTGAAATACTACAACGACCTTTTGCTAACTCAACATTATAATATCCACGGTAGACGCCGCCGGCGCCGCGGTCTTGTTGACGGTGTCGGGTATCTAGCTAACGAACTATTTGGAGTACTAGATTCTCGGTTCGCAGACCAGTATACCAAGGACATAAAAACCATACAGCGTAACGAGAAACATCTATCTAGCCTCTGGAAAAACCAAACCTCTGT
This sequence comes from Eupithecia subfuscata, assembly GCA_963564075.1. Taxonomy (NCBI): domain Eukaryota; kingdom Metazoa; phylum Arthropoda; class Insecta; order Lepidoptera; family Geometridae; genus Eupithecia; species Eupithecia subfuscata. The sequence continues at coordinate 9,236,507 of OY751103.1, read as the reverse complement.
TATTGAAGCGGAATTCAATCTCATGAAGAAAATGAAGCTCACAGTCGACAAACAACACAAGTTAATAAATAAAAAACTTAACGACTTCCAAGAGAACACCAGCATTCTTCAACGAGAACTTCAAAACGTTTCTTACATTCAAGAGTTTACTCTATCTGCAATGGCTGGCAACACCTTATTACAGAGCTTAAGAAGACTACAGGAAACGCTTATTGACACAATAACAGATATCTACCATGGTCAAATAAGTATGAACCTACTTACGCCAACACAATTAAAAAATGAGCTTCATACCATAAGCGGTCAGATGCCTACCGATCTCACCTTACAAATAAAAAATATCGATACCGATTTCCAATATATCTACAAGCTTCTAAAGGTCAAGGCCAGAGCTACCAAAGCATACGTCATAATAGAAGTCACGTTCCCGCTCATAGCCAGAGAAAGCTACCAACTTTATAAATTACTGTCTGTACCTCACCAAATAAATACCAAGATGGTAAAAATATCACCAATCTCTGAATATGTAGCAGTCAACCTAAAAAGAGACTGCTACTTCACTGTAACCAATAGCGAACTCATGGAATGCGCGCACCATGGACTAGCTTACTTATGTCCGCAGCGCAAACCGATAATGAACTTAGACAGCGATGATAACTTCTGCACAATAAATAAACAAACCAACGAATGTAATGTAGATAGGTCAAACTGCGCAAACAATTGGGTCACGCTACGTTCGTCGTCTCAGCATTTTTATTTTTGTTGTGATACGTACACAATAAAAATAATATGCAATGACCAAGTTATCGTGCGCCAGCTGAGTGGAAGTGGGGTCATTGCGACCAGCCAGGAGTGTATTCTCAAAGGCAATGACTTCACATTGTATACCATTCGTCACCAATCGAACCAAGTTAACATAACATCGGATATCTACATTCCTGAACTAGACCAAATCAATCATATAGTCAACGTTAAAATACCGAACTACGAAACTAACCAAGAAGGGAGCCTAAACTCATCCTTTACGAGTTTAGGAGAGTCCATCGAGAAACTAAAGAATAGTAACACAGAAGTCGAAGAAATATCTTACCATGACATCCACCACTACGCCATCAGCTACATCACTTTAGCGGGCGTAGTGAGCGCTATAATAGCATGGATGTGGAGGAGCGGTCGTTGCTGCCGACGGGGACCTGCTGCGGGGCGCCGCGGCGAGGGTCGCTGCCCGCAGGACGCCGAGGCGGCGACCCCGCCGCCCTCCAGGCCTCGGCGTCGACGCGGAAGTGACCGTCAACAGGAGTTTGCTGTAACTTCCGCTCCGCCGAGGCCCACCGGTGCACCACCACCACCACCAGTTGAAGTGATTAGTGCTAGTGAATTAAATAGGCGCCCAGAGGGCCTACAAGTGCTCAGTGCTAATCGGTTAAATAAACGAAGTGAAATCGATTTTCAACTCAATAGTTATACCAGTCGTTGGCCGGACAGAGCGGCTAGGTAATAACGGTTTTGAGGAAGAGACAATATTTTAATGATAAGGTTTATTTACAGTTTCATTTATACCATTTGTTTATTCTATTAGTTTACCTAATATACCATTTTACCAGTTAACTTTAATATATTCTATGTTTGTAAGAATTATTAGATTAAGACCGATGTGCTTTTATATTTTGCTTATAAACCTAATTTGTATTTCATGAACAATGTTTATTGTATTCGATGACATTTATAAGATGTAGGTGTTATGTATCACCATCATTCACCAAACCACAGCATCCTCATCTCGTTGTCGGGAGTATGTTCGGGTAAACCGACCACGCAGCAGATATGCATTTAGCTGCGCTTGCACTTGAATGCGTATTCGCTCGCGGTTACCTAAATTGGCTCAGTTCGCGATCGACCGCCATCGTCGCGGGTTCAAACCAATCCAACCATTCAGTACCATTCATACCATTTATACCATAAGTTGGCGGCAGTAGTTTAATTAGCTATAAAATACGTGTGTCTTGTGAATATAGTCCATACCATACCATACCTACCAGTGACTTTCCTTGACCGCATACCAAACACCAACCTAACACCAATCTCAAAGGGGCAGTTCGGGGATCAACCAGCACCATCTACCACAACCCCCAACCATAACCCTTTTCAATTACATAACCTAAATATTGTTCTATCCTAATATTATACAATGGATTTCTGCAAAGTAACGCCTGAATCTATTATCTATCATACCTATGACATTTTCCCTGCTGGTAATCGCATTCCTGACGTTTTGTGTCTCAGACAGACCATCCTCCACCGTGCCAAAGAAGAAAAGTACTTTTAATAAAATTCTGCCTTGTGCTTATTTTTTAATTTCTGATGAATAAGTGCTATAATCATTTTACCGTTCCAGTGTTTGTCCTCTGCTGGTCACCCTACATAGTATTCGATCTACTCCAAGTCTACCACTACTTCCCGATGACACAGACCATGTGTGCGGTGGCCACACTGATACAAAGCCTAGCACCACTCAACTCGGCCGCCAACCCGCTTATTTGCTGCATTTTCTCACCGCATATTTATGCCAGTCTGAGGTAATTCAACTACTCGTTGCTCAGCTACCCAAAGTGGACATTAATATTAATAATAACGCGTATTTGTCTCCCACAATAGGTGCTTATATAACTAAAAGGAACCCTAAATTTATTTAATGCAATTTTTAATTTATACTGTTATTTTACTACATTAATTTTAATTAGCACAACTTACAAATTATGTAAGACTATGTACCACATGTACCACTTGTACCACTTGTAAGACCTGTAACTATGTTGCCAATAAAGAATCTGAATCTAAAGTACGTAGGTATAAGAACCTTGTTAGTTATAATGCAAGTGTCTTGTAGGATTTAAAATCTACCTACCTGTGTCCTAAATATTGTACCTACTATCGACTATGACCTGTTTTGTGAGAGAACTGGTGCCTGTGATAGGTTTTAGAAAAACCTGTGGTACGACCTGTACCACAGGTTTTTCTAAAACCTATCGCTAACCAGGACACGTACATGTGGACATGTGCATGTGTCGCCACTACGCCCTCCACAGGGGCTTATTGTGACTTAATGTGGAAATAATGATAAATATTGGTTACGATGCTTTAGATTGATATAAAGTATTATATAACGCTGGAGAATTCACACAGCGTTTTCTAGCCCTAAGTTAAGCAAAGCTTGTGTTATGGGTACTAGATAACTGATATACTTACTTACTTAATACAATACACTTCATAAATAGATTTTTTTTATTATTATCCATACATTAAAACATCCAGAACACCGTGAAAAAATATCTGATGATCTTATAAATATTTGTCCGGGCGGGAATCGAACCCGTAAACTCCTGCGTCGCAGGCGGACCTTCGCCCGCTGCGGCACAGAGGTCGTCAAATTGATTGTAATTCCTTATAATTTTATATCGATTGTAATTTCAGACGAGTGCCTCCGTACAAGTGGCTGTGGTGCGGGCGGCGCCGCACACGCCACGTCCGCGGCACGCTGCGGTCCCGCTCCGATTCCACCGCCAACTCTGACCTGATCTCCACCACCCACACGAGACGCTCGCATTCTGTGGCTACGGTAAATATCAAATAGCTTTATATAATAAGTGTCACGTACGTATACCTAATTAGGAGTAAGCATGTACGCAGGCAGATGCTGGATGCGGCAAGCTGAAGACTATGGCGCTATGGCGCTCATTAGGGGAGGCCTATATCCAGCAGTGGACTAATATATGCTGATGATGATGATCTACGCATCTTGCGTGCTTGTACTAGCCCGCGACACCTGTGCAATAAAGCAGTGTGTAACTAACCAGTACTTCTTTTAGCTCCTATCCACAAGCTCCCGTATTGGCATATCTTACAATGCCCTGGCGGACAGCATCATACAGCTCCAAATAATTGGAACTGAATGATGCCGTCCGGAATGTCCTACATTACCTATTCATTCATTTTTTTATTACGCTTCCTTAAACTGACCAAGGCTTCTTGGGCAACAATAATAGTGGTTCAAGTGCAAAGATATTCCATGTCGCAAAACCACGTTTATTGTTGTCTTTAGTACCTACTATAATCGCCCCGTGTTAGGCGCCAACTTATGAAAAGAACACTTGAGTTCTGAAGTTAGTTTTTTGTTTTGGAATTTTCAGTTACTATTTCGGACTAGTTCAGTTACTAACTGGCAATTACTAACTTATTCTTAAACTGGCGACCAACACGGTACAACGCAGCTTCTTGGTGGACGCTAAATTTTGCCAAAAACTAACAACAGCAAGGCATGTTCAAAGGTTTGAAGAGTTTGCCTTTATTAATAAATAAATGATGCTGGACGATCCACACAGCATCATCTAACCCCAAGCTAAGCAGAGCTTGTGTTATGGGTACCAGATGACTAATAACTGACAATCCTGAACTGAAGAACCGACTGATTAAAAAGCAACAGCATTTGAACACCTGCTCCAATGATTTCAGATCCTGAACCGTCCCCGGAATAGCATCTCATCCCGTCACGACGGCCGCCGCACCCAGGTCATAGTAATGTCTTCGTCGCGCGACTGACAGCGAACCGTCTGCGAGCCCGTCCGGGATGTGATGCTCTAGCCTCGATGCCGGGCGTGCCTTCATGCCTTTAACTAGACTCTGTGAGAAATAAAAGTGAATGCATTGTGAGATTTGGCACCGAACATGGGGTTGTTGACGTTACAAAATGGCTGTTTAGTGGGCCTTATTAATGAGTAGACATTATGCCAGGCGGGTGTGGCCGCAGTAGCAACAGCCGCGCGACTCACAGCGAACCGTCTGTGGCTTCAGGCCTAGACTGTCTGTGTCTGTGCAAGAAGTGCAGTGAGATTTGGCACCCATAACGGTGATCTTAGAATTACGAAATGACTTTTATGGGCATTAGTAATGCTCTAATCACGGTGCCGTGCGTGCGTGCCGTGTATGCCTATAGCGACACACTATTGTAGACTTTAGGGTTCTCAAAAGGAAAATAAAAGTTGACCGGGCACTATGTGAAAGATGAGGCACCCAACTTGGGCGGCTGTATCTCATACTGGCCGAAAAGTGCGGTACATTATCAGTCCGCCAGTGTGCCCGAAATAGCAACAGTCAACACGCTGGTTATAGTGATGATATCGCCTCGCGACTGACAGCTAACCGTCTCCGAACCCATCCGCTACGTGATGCTCTAGCCTGGATACCGGGCGTACCTAATAACTAGACACTTGATTATAGACGATATCCTGCATCACTTTTGATACAGGATATCGTCTATAATCAAGTTTGGTACTTGATATAGACGATATCCTGTATCCTCCTGTATATTGTGAGATTTGGCACCGAACATAGGGTTTATGGATTTTGACATCAAAAATGTCCCTAAAAATGTATTTATAATTGGTGGTCATCATTCTAGCCACTATGCTGGGCGTGAGTCCATGTTTAGCTTATAACTGGACAATTTGATAATAGGGTTTACGGCTTTAAAAATAAACGTGGCCCCGCCGAGTTTGAATTGCACTGTGTGCTATGTGCTATTCATTTTTCTGCGGGCGTAGGTACTGAATGCCTATAATCATGCATGCCATGCAATACACTTGATTGTAGGCACCATGGTTTTGGAAATAAACTTGATTGCTTTGTGAGATTTGGCACCCAACATGGGGCATTATTGTTGCTTAAAATCACGAATGGGCCGTAAAAAAAACCTAGTGAAGATGGGATCTGGAAATAAAGCGTAGTGGCAAAGTAAATCTAGCGTATGGCCCTTTTCGAAGAGATTTGGTACCTTACATGGGGTAGTTGATGTTAGAAATAAAAATATCTATTGGTTATTTTTAATGGTGGTATTTGACCATCATCGAAAGGTTTGACGGGCTGTGAGGATGTCATAATAGTAATTAAATTTATTCAATAATATACTAAAATGTAAATATAAATAGGTAATCTTTTTGACAAGGAGAAAGGTAATATAACTAAATGTCTTTTAGTTGTTGGATGGTTTTCTTGATCTAGTCATTGTTATGCAAGCATTTAGAAGATTATTTACTAACATAAATATTTTCTTACAACTACGAGCGTCACGTTTGTAACTTTGCATTTTTAATAAATATCGTAAATTAAACGACTACTTTGAGGTCTTAGGTTAATGTTGTAAATAAAATAATATCTTAAGTCACTTAAGTTTTTTTGACTGTATTACCCAAGTATTAAGAATTATACCTACAAAAGAGATTTAATTTGTTTGTGTAAATAGGTCATAGGTACGAAGCTTTGTAAAATAATTAGAGGCTAAAGTACAATTATTTTTGTACTGTAATAGTTTAAAGTAGGTTTAAGATAGTGTACAAACATCATTCTTATTATAATTGAATTAAATATAAATAAACCTCGCCTAGGACTTACATTGTTTCATTTTCTAATCAAACCGTTACAGATTTTACGTACTCGTAGGTTTCTAAACAGCTTTTAAAGACTGTTTCAGTAAATTGAGTTTTCAAGTCCACTATAAAATAAATACGCGTTTTATTAACTCATGGCAGGACTTAGTCTAGACTTGAGCTCACTATTTAAGTAGGTACTGGATTTAGCTTAAGCGGTAAATAAAAATATCTATGAAAGGTCTAACAAAATTTTCAATTGCACGGTAGATTTTACAAAGTTCAAAATTATAATGAAACTAGCTGCATTCTTACTATCCGTTGTCCAATTGCCCGTTTTCCCGTAGGAATGAAGCATTTTCCCGCGGTAAAAAGTAGCCTATGTTCATCGGGAACAATGTGGGCTTCTAATAGTAAAAGAATTTTTCAAATCGGTCCAATAGTTACGGGGCCTATTCAATACAAACAAACAAACAATCAAACCTTCCCTCTCTATAATATTATATTACTAGCTTTTGCCCGCGGCTTCGCACGCGTTGTTTCTATGGAAACGTTTTGAGGTTATTTCTATCCCATGGGAACTGATTTTTGGGATAAAAAGTAGCCTATGTTTGATTCCAGGCTTAGAGCTACACAAATGCAAAATTTTAGCTCAATCTGTTCAGTAGTTTTGGTGTGTAGACGTAACAAACATCCATCCATCTATCCATCCAAACTTTCGCATTTATAATATTAGTGTGATATTAGAGTATAGATAAACCATCTATTGAAGATAGGTTGTCAGTTATAATAAGTTGCTGAACATAAAAATTAAAAATTCCTATAAGCTTACTTCTAAGTATCATCATCATCCGACTTCACCCACTGCTGGTTACAGAGGGGTGAGTCTATTTGACGTTAGTTACAAGACGTCATTTTGACGTCCATGCAATTTGCTACGCAGGGAACTACGCAAATCTTATACAACAAAACAAAATTAAAATATTAAAAACTGCCGACGTTTATTGGCAGAACAGATTTTCATGAAACATGGCTAAGAACACGCGGGATAAAATTATCTATGACACAAAAAAGACTAAACGAGAATCGGTTCATCCGTTTGGGAGCTACGATACCACAGACAGATACACAGATACACAGACAGACTCGTCAAACTTATAACACCCCTTTTTTTCGTCGGGGGTTAAAAACGAATCGTTACAATCACGTCCGTTCTTAAAGCCCAGACTCGCAAACTTTTGTGCCACTCCACACGGTCCTGCGTCTAACTCATCCAGCAGCCTTATTGTCTAAGTGAACTGGTAATCAGCATCGACTTTATTTTTGACATTTGTAACCTAGCCTGGACACTTTCGTATTGTGTTGACAACTGGTAATCGACTTGAAGTTCACTGGTAATCGGTTTCAAGTTAGGCTGTAGGTTCGCCCTGCGAGTAATATCGTCCGCTCATCTTACCGCTTCACTGGACGACCGGACCGACCGTTTCAGTAAATAAATAAATAATGCTGGACAATTCACACAGCATTATCTAGCCCCAAGGTAAGCAGAGCTAGTGTTATGGGTACTAGATAACTGATATACTTAATACAGTACACTAAATATATAGTATTTTAGTTTTCTGTAATTCTTAGACACCATTCAGTTAGCGCCTTAGGTACTCCACCTGTCATTATGTGCAAGGTGTTCAGTTCCAATTTATTTCCGTGATGCGATTCTCAACGTCTTTTACCTACATATTTTATAATTTAAGAAAGCAGGTAAATCGAATTATAATTCAACTTGATTTAAAAAACCAAGGTGAAGGTTCATGGCCCATAAAAACGATTTGACAGACTAAGGGATTCTAAAGTAGGGGCCCAAAACCGCTTATCACTTTTGTTAAGTGCTTTCCTTGGCTAGTAACACAATAAATAGGTCAGGAGAAACTGCGTTACTAATTTTAGATTTCCCTTTAATTTTTTCTTCAAGTACCTTTCCATTACCTTTTTCTCCAATAAGTTGAGTAAGTAGTACTACTTAAAGTGGTTAGTGACGCTCGAAAAAAATATATCAGTTTTTACTATTTTTAGGGTTCCGTACCTCAAAAGGAAAAAAGGAACCCATGATCCAATGATCACTTTGTTGTCCGTCTGCCTGTCTCTCTGTCCGGCTGTCAACCCCCTTTTCTCAGGAACGGAGCTGGATGTATCGAGTTGAAATTAACATCAAATACTCAGTTTCGTAACCTCTTGGAGTCGTGATATAATTATATAAAACTTCTAAGTCAACGCAATCAAAAGTTACAACCGTGTATGTCTGAATACACGGTTGTAACTTTTGATTGAAAATATGTAGTAGAACACCCTGTCTGTGAGGAGGGCGATGGTGTCTGCGACACAGTTTTATTAATAACTACTGCGGGCATCATCGAATTCCAATAGTTAGTACAACCATGTAATTCGTTACTAAATAAACTACTCTAAACTACTTTAGAATATTGTGAATATTACGAAATTAGATAGCAGATAAGAAGTTGTGCGCACATTGTAACCCATTTACTATAAACCCACGCTAAACAATCTACGAATCGGTGGTCATTTGGGAGTCTATGGACATTTTTACTAAAATGAACATTCTGTCGATGGAATTCTAAACTAACTACAATTGATTCAAAGTTTCTTTCAACAAAGATTCATGGCAAAGTTAGTAGTCAAAGGGTTGCAATGTGCGCAAAACTTCTTATCTGCTATCTAAATTACTATATGCCGACGGTATGACACTAGTCCCATGGGAGTTGGGGAGGCCCATTGTGTGGGACGCTACATGCGTCGACACACTTGCGCCTTCCCATCTTCCGAGGACATCCGTGTGGGCGGGTGCGGCGGCAGATTTGGCCGAAGATCTCAAGAGGCGCAAATATGCAGGTCTCGACAGAGCCTACACATTTGCTCCCCTTGGAGTCGAGACCCTAGGTCCGTGAGGTACCGAGGCTCTTCGGGTTTTCAAAAAACTATCTGAGCGTCTGGTCGAAGCGACGCGTGACCCGAGAGCTGGTGAATATCTGGCAATGCAGCCAGTGTCTTGGGGACGCTTCCGACTGGTGTTGATATGGATCAGTTGAGCTATCTGTAGACTGTTTGCAACAGTCGGCAGTTAGCTCAATTGTTTCAATTGTAAATACTAGTATAATTTTCTTTGTGAATAAATGTCTTAATTACCTCTAAATTACTTGTGGAACCTAGAAAGTAGTAAACATAAACACCCGTTTTTTTCTCCTGCGTCACTCCGTAGGGAAAATTTAACTTTTAACTTAGGGAAAAGTTCTAAGAAAACTGAAAAACTAGTAATTATTATGAACATTCTTCTCGCTGAACGTTGACAAGTTTAGAGGAGCAGAAAATTGCAATTCATCTCTGCTTTGAAGATGAACATATTTTTACATTCTATACTTTTTTAACAAAGCATCAAATTACCTTTTTAATAGCGAATAAATATTTCAACAACTTAATTCCTCTCCATTATTATAAGTAATTCAAACTGATTCTCTTAAATACTTCACAAATCCTTGATAATCTTAATGGAATCAATAAATAGTGTTTTCTCTTCGTCTGCATTTCGTGGCCGAGATTCATGTCAAGCCATTTCCTTTTAAAACTCCTTTTCAGAATTTCGCTAAAGTCTTTACACTTAAGATAGTGCGAAGCTAAAATAAATGTCATGAGTCTCGACAGTCTCCTAGTCTTGAGAGTTTATCTTTTTAATTCTAACTTTCAGTAGCTATGGCATAGAGAAGGTCTCTCTTCATTTAGCCATAATTTTATACGAGGTACCAATTAGTTGATTCTGTATCAGTATAATCGGGTAATAGAATGGAACATGGATGTGTGGAAGCTAGACAATCCACACAGCATCATCTAGCCCTAAGCTAAGCAGAGCTTGTGTTATGGGCACTAGATAACTGATATACTCATTACAATACGTTACATAGATAGATACATAGAACAAGTATGTGCAGATCGCACAAATATTTGTCCCAAGGCGGGAATCGAACCCGCAACCTCCTGCGCCACATCTGTCGTCGTAGTAATTAATAGTTGTTAGTTATACTCGTATAACTACAGTTCCAGTGGCCTGGCAGTCGCGTGTTCAACAGAAGATAATGAGGTCCAGGGTTCAAATACCAGGTCAGACCAAAAATTGTTATTGGAATTTTACTAGCAAGTAAAATTTCCAGTAGCCGTCTGGAGTCTGGAAATTGATGGTGTTTTACAACCCCGTGCTCGGAAAGCACGTTAGGGTGTTGGGTCTGCGCCGGACCTCTTTCCGGTCTTGTCGGTCTGCCGTCCTGCCCACATTGTCAATCTCCGTTGAATCTAGTAGCCAGGCCATCAACAAATGCTTAAAATAAAATAAAATCATGATATGTACGACGGACGTACCCATAAAAGTATTTTTTTACTTTTCTAATTTATCGTCTGAAATAAAGCACTACATACAACTTCGCCCTGTGGTACCGGCGTAGAATTTGCACCACCTCAACTCTTCCTGGGTGGTTCCTGGGTCTTTCGGGTGTCGTAAGAGGCGACTAAGAGATATCCACCAGGGGGCGGGCAGCAGCGCTTCCTGCTACAATTCTACCACCTAACTGCGATCCCCAATACGCATGCCCAGCGTGGGGATCATGAGATCAATGAGGCCCACACATAGATAAGCTATCGAAGAGACTTAGTTCTGCAGCGTATGCAGTCAAAAAAATCCGTCATCTTACAGACGTGGATACATCTAGACTTGTTTATTTCAGCTACTTCCATAGTATTATGTCTAATGGTATACTGCTGTGGGGGAACGCTGCAGATATTAACACCGTATTTGTGCTGCAGAAGAGGGCTGTTCGAGCTATCTATAATATCTACGTGATAAGTCCCAGAGAATCTCTACGTGATAAATTCAAAGAAATAAACATAATGACAGTACCATGTCAATATATGTATGAAAACTTATTGTACACTCATAAAAATATAAATCGGTTCCCTAAAAATTGCACAATTTTAACACCAGAAATAAACATAAACTCGCTATGCCCACAACCAGGCTACACAAAATAAATGTATCTTTTAAAGGGTATACGACGATATGTTCTACAACAAAACTCCTAGTAAGTTGCAAAAACTATCAGTAAATAAATTCAAACAAATTGTCAAAACCTTGCTGTGTGTGTGTGTTTCTCGAAAAATAACATATAACAGGCTAAAGGTTTCTTCGTCGCTTCTCTACTTTAGTCTACATATCGAAGCGACAGAAATCAAAAATATCACTTTATTTTCGTGTCCGTTCCATGTAAAAACCATTAAGGCGCTTATCAGGGTGTGGCCCGCGTCCTGCAGTGGACCAATATGGGCTGTTGATAGAACTTTCATTTAAAGCTTCGTGGTAAGTCTTAACTAGGTGCTTAAAGTTACGTGGCGGAGCTTTGATTGAAATTCTTCGCAAACCTCGAACCAGATCAGAAACTTAGTTCAAATCACGTAAAGTTGGTTCCACGTCCAATTTTGCAGGATTCGAAAACTAGACCATGCTCTGAGTTTATCTTGGAATAATATAGCGTGTGAAGGAATTTTTGTTCTGGCAAATATTTTGTTTAATGCTGCTTTGGAATGTTTGTACCTTTGTCAATCATATTATGAACTGGCTTGTGGCTTAATACTCTTGAAATTGGTAGGTATTTATTAATTGAAAAATTCGAAGGATACATACAGGGTGAGTTTTATTCAGGGTCACTAAGGGGAAGTTTGAAACCGTGAAAGTTATCGAAAAGTCATGTTACGAGTCACGTGCTCGATTTTCTCTAGAAAAAACGCAATTGTTTTTGAATTTTTTAAATGCAGAGTAGCCCTGAAAAAAACTCACCCTCTGTACATATAATACATAACGATAATTCAGAGAATTTTATTCAATCGTACTCAATAAACATACTTATGTATAAATAAAAATTCATGACCGTTATTCTGTGGGCAAGGTATTCTATACACTGAAAGATTTGGACCGTGTAACGATGTCGACCTCTCTTTTGATCTACTTAGATACCTATATAAAAACTCTGATCTAATGTTTTTATTCAGTCGTGTTTCGAGGAAATTTCGTATTATTCGTGTAATTGAATCAATTCGTCCATGAAATAGAAAATACGAAACAATAAAACGATAAGGCTTGATCCCACACATTGGTGACGACGTAGGATACCCTTACTACGAACTCGCTTTGCCTTTTTATTGGATTTCGACTTTGAAATTGAAAGAATTTTTGACGTGACAACGTCTTATCATTCGATAGAGCCGGCTGCACGCACGAAAAAACATGACTCATGCGGCGTTACCTCGCTCTGAGGCGTTCCATGTAAGGCTTGAAGTGCAAGCGAGAGCGCGGAACGAGCGACAAAGAAGCACAATCGGCCTTTGCGTTCGGCAGCGTTCGACATCCGTCTCTCTCCTACTTGAGTGAGCGATGCGTCTGCGTGGACAGCTGCTATACTATAGTACATTTACATGTTTTGATCGAGTATCAAGTGAAGAAAGAAAGAAGAAGAAAGAAAAATGAAATTAAAATTTTCTTTTGAAAAATGCTACCATTCCATCAGTATTTTCTTAAGACGTTGTCACGTTCAACTATCGTCAGTAAACCGACTTTACAGACAACCAATTTTTTTTCTTTTTGTTTTTGATAGAAGGCGGAAACGGTTCGGCGAGAAAATTTAACATTGAATGGTATTCGTTTCCTATTCCCCTTCCCCGAATATAGATTGGGCCCGAGCGAAGAATATTAGGGACATTTTGACGACCTCGGTGGCGCGGCAGGCGATGGTCCGCCTGTGGTGCAGGTGGTTGTGGGTTCGATTCCCGCCTTGGGACAAATGTTTGTACGATCTACAAATATTAGTTCCGGGTGTTTTGGTCGTTTCTATGTATAATAAAAAATATCTATCCATGTAATGTATTATATTATGTATATCAGTCATCTAGTACTCATAACACAAGCTCTGCTTAGCTTGGGGCTAGATGATGCTGTGTGGATTGTCCAGCATTATTTATTTAATTATTCAAAATGTAGGTAGTCTTTATTAAGTTCCATTAGTTCCCAAATGAAGTACTTATTACTTTGGTCACACGGTTTAATTATATGTAATATCCTCACATAACACAGGTCAAGCCACATTTTGTGAGCAAGTATTGGTTGCAAAAAGAATGGAATTTTGACTGAATTCTAGGTTGTTGAGTTTTAGGATCGAGTTTCTCTGTGAATTTTTCCTGAGTAATTCATGGTAGTGGTTCAGATTAGATGGGGGTTGTACTACGACAAGACATCGAGAGTTTTCAGAAAATGTTTACACGGACGGTTGGATGTGTACTTTACCACACAGTACAAATGATTATATTCTTTTGCATTCTCTTTACAAACAATCTTTATTTTATTAGGTCATAGGATGAGACCGACGAATTAACAAAATACTGAAAGAATACAGCTCAATCTTGCACTCAAAATTAACTTTTTAGTAACATGTTATAGACAGAAATGCTTCGAAATAACATCAAACGGGGCGATAAATCAGTGATATAAACAGTGATTTACGTGTATATTACCTTTTTAAAACTTCTCAAACACACCAGGCTTCTAAAACCCTTAGAATTAGGTAAGTAATGAAATTACAGGTGAAAGAAAAGAAATTAAAAAAGTAAAAAGTATAACCGTAACAATAAAAGCTTATCATTATAATACGAGCAAAAATGAGCAAATCCCACCCTTCTCCAGAAGGATGACAAATCATCAAACATGAGTCACATTTTCCCCATCGTCGGAACACCGAAGGGCGTAAAGAGTTCGACGGTCTAACCTTGTGAAGGTCGAGTCTTGACCCTGTATCATCGCGGAGGGGACGGTCGTGAGATATCCGGGAAGATGAAACAGGAAAGGTTCTGGATGGGAATATGTCTGGCTAAGTACTATGATTTATCTCTGATCCTCATCGGAAATGATGGCGCTCGTAGATAGTGCTACGACGTAGGCATTCGTAGAGCATGCTACGAGTTTTATACCACTGAAAACTGGTTTAATTTTGATGTTACTTTGTGTTTATAATGTGTAGGTTATTAGCAATGGTTGTAAGTAAACCAACTCCCATTTTCAAGATTCTAATATTTTTGCGGTTTTATTATTTTATGCGTTCTACAAGGAACTAACTAGCGGAAAGGCAGTTTACCGTAAACCGTAAACCATTTTCTAACTCATAAAGAGAAGTCAAAGGTGAGCCAAAACGGGCCAAATGTAATGATGTTTATAATAAGAAACGTTCCATAATGCTCTTGAATGGGTCATTTTTTTCCTTCTTTGTAATAATGTTTGGCGTCCGGACTCACAATCTTCCCTTGGCGCTCCCGGCGACGACATTACGAAATTGTCTATGCAACGAGATTCCGCAAAAGTGTCCCGTTCCCTACATTATTATTTACGCTTTCATTGTAATGGAAATTCGAGCTCATGTCGCTATATTGAGTATTTTCAATGAAGCTTATTGTGTTTAATGGAGTGGAAATTGATAAATTCTGTGGATTGCGTACGAAAAAAAAACAGGTAAAAATAATAAAATCATAAACACTGCCACCGACTCGCACGAATCGCTCATTAAATTTAAAACGGCCAAATCTATATATATTCTATATGCAAAGGGGACTTGTGTCTTTGGGTAGAACTTGCAGTAAATTGTATAACCATAGGTAAAAACCGCATATACGTATCGAATAGAAAAAAAGGTTTCCAAAATAATACTTACGTAAAAACGACGGCCAAAACTTCAATTGGCTCTCCTGTAAAAAAAGTAGTTTTTGACTTGTGGCCGTTTTTAATATAATGAGCAAAATGTTTGAAACGTAGGTATTTGATAAAATGCCACGAATATTATTTAGCGAGAAACCGCCTACGTTTCTTTTTTTCGTTCAATGCACGTATCAGGAACATCATGAATACTTCGGTTCCTGGAAATATTATTGATAGTCGGATTTTTTATGAAACTCTCCATTTTTGTGATTGAAATATCTCCATCAAATATGGTTTTATGCACATCAAACGTCCAAAGCAAGTGCGACGGTGACTAGTTATACTAGTCACCGTCGCACTTGCTTTGGACGTTTGCAACAGTGGTATAAAACACATTTAAAAAGGAGGGGGTAAGAAAAGTAGCCGAACAAAAGGATTTAGCTCGTTTATAGCCGTTTAAATCAGGATTTTGAGTCATGGCTGGTCACGTAAGGAGCTTTAGTGCTATAAAGTCACTATCAGAACTATTAGAACGAAGATTTACGTGCGAAAACAATGTATCTTGGCATCTTACAAATTGGTAAAGTAAGCTCCTTCGTCGGAAATCCACAAGGGCGGGAATTTGCGGAATGTAAACATTTTTGTTTATACTCGGTTCTTGAATAGAAGATATTTTTTTGTAAGCACTGTACATGTTCACTGTGACGTTTATGTTTCTGTGTTAAAATGTTGTCAAATTATCATTGGCTACGTAATACCAGGTTTCACCTAAGGCCCATATAATGGAAACTTGCTTAGTCGTAGAGCTAGGCGTGAGTTACGTTTTCTAAGTCATAAACTCAAGCCTAAATCGATGACTAAGCAAGCTAGCCTAAAACACAACGGAGAGACCTAAATTTTACAGCGACCCCATGAGATATGACTGACGCTCATTTTTAGAGCTCGTTGGAAAAACGTTATTTGTATTTTTGAAATCCATGCTACCGACAGATAAATTAACAAGAAGGTAGTCTTCAGTCACATACTTCCAGTAAAATCATCTATGAGTGCATTTCTAAGAGTGTTTCTTTGTAAAGCGAACGTGCCCGTCTAAAGGACATCCTGGGGTCAGTGATCCCACGGAAGGTTGCGGACGTGGGAATAATGCAGAGTTGAGGTCAAGACGCGATTATTAATGGAATAGGTTTCTTGTTTATTTTATTGTAAGGAAATTGGACACAGCTGTCTAATACGAGGCACCGCGGCCTCTGTGGCACAGCGACAGGCTATTTCTTCATCGGAAGATATTTGTTGCATTCTGGGTATTTTCTTTTTTAACGTGTTCTTGAGTGGAGACCACGACTCGGCAAACGTAGTGTAGGATGACCTCCGGCCAGGTGGGATGACGATCTGCGAAAAACTGCAGGCAGATGCTGGATGCGGCTAGCTGAAGACAGGGCGCTATGGCGCTCATTAGGGGAGGCCTATGTCCAGCAGTGAACTAATATAGGCTGCTGATGATGATGATGATGATGGGTATTTTATACGAAGTATGTCGTAAGCCGTATCGGTCACGGCGTAAGAGTCAACTCTTCCAGCTTAACCCGTGGATGTCGTAAGGGTCAACTAACGGAACCACCAGAGGAGAGAAGCTTCCTTCTGTGTAATCGCCAATCCGCGTGCCAAGCGTGGTGTTTACGGTGGTGTGCGCTAAGCGTGTGTTTATATTTGAATAAATAAATAAATGGCAAAACCCTCCTTGTTTAGGAGAGGGCATGCCCAGCAATGAACATATGTGTGCCGAGGCGGTATACTTATTAGTCACCTGGTTCCCATAACGGAAGCTCTTTTTACTTTAGGGCTAAACGTAAGCTCTTTTTACTTTAAGGATAAGGCCAGGTTGTCTGGCAGAGATCGCTCCAGGTTGTCTGGCAGAGATCGCTCTTGAGCGATAGGACCGCCAATTGTCACTTACTCGTAGATTTTAATTATTTTATTTTAAATTGTTTCTTAGTTTTAAGTGTGCAATAAAGTATTTTCTATCTATCTATCTAAATGATGACAATTGGCTACACGTAAAGACGGAAGATGGACTACAGTCATTACGGAATGGTGACCCAAAAACGCTCAAAAACAAAGAGGCAGACAACCAGCCTAGTGGTCAGACGACATTGTTAAAATAGCTGGGAAGAGCTGGATTAGGGTGGCACAGGATCGGACAGAATAGCGTAATACAGAGGAGGCCTATACACAGGGTGGCACATTTAGATCGGTCAGTATGGGAAAGTCTGAAACTATAAGACATACGAAGATCTCTTCTTAGGAACCATGTCATCGATTTTAGTACCAAAAAAACTGAATTAATATATTTTTTTAAAAAAACATCACATCGATTTCGATCGCGGCAACCTTAGAGATTACGGATTTCTATCTTGAGCCCATGTGGCTCGCTAGACCGAACTTGAGGAGGCCTAAACTCAGAAGCTCACGGCCTGAGTTGATCGATATGATGCTGTGTGAAAAGGCCTGTCTAGCATTATTTATTATTTACCTCAGGGCTGGCCAATATCAATCCATCTCATCCATCATGTAACGTCCACTACACAACTGTCAATTTTTCGTGCGGCATAACGTTGTTTACTAAAAAATAAAAAATAAAACGGGTTTCATAAAAAACACGAGTCTGGTATTTGATGAATTATAATACCTCAAGTTATAGTTGCGGGAAAACTTTTTTTAGTGTGAAATTCCCAAAAATACATCAAACGCAAAAAAATGTTGCAATATTTTTACCATAACGTACATTCAAGCACAGTTAACTGACATAGTTAGTTATCTAGTACCCATAACACAGCTCTGCTTATCTTGGGGGCTAGATAACACTGTGTGAATTGTCCAGCATTATTTATATATTATTATTTATAGTATACGTAGGCTATACTGAGTGTATTAATGAATAAACCTGTGTTGAGCAGTGAGTGTCTGCCCTAGTAAAATATTACCATGAAAATATCATGATCATTATGCAAATTCCAACCGATAATAAAGTCTTTCTCTACAAATTATCTCGGAGCAGCAAGCAACAACAAAGTATCTACGGTTAACCCAAGGGTATTATTTTTGGCAAATTATTTTCATAAATAAAACTGTATTTCTCTGCCAAAGAGCAATCGCTGTGCTTAGCAGAGCGGAGATGTGTATTTACAACCATGGCAATTTAACCAAGTATGATGTCAAAATAACTTCACACTACATGTAACTTGACATCTATTGTTTGCTTACAGATTATAACTTTTCTTATCTTCTTAATTCTTTAGTTCATAATGGGTAAAATTTCCGAGACTTTTCAACAATAATAAGTAAGGTGTCAGCTGCCAGTTCTTATGTACTTACACAAGTTTCGTCTCAAAGACCTGATTTAAAATGCCATAAAACTAATAGTTGTTCCTCCGTCAGTGCTAGGTAACTCAGATTTGCATCTTCAAAAAAGTACGAAAATTTCCTAAAAAAAAACTGGGGCTAGGGAAAAACTGCATAAATATGAAATCCTACGAGCTGACAGACAGCTAACGATCACACCGGCTCGTAAAACATCACAAATAGACTATAAACAGGGCTCTACAAAGAAAACTGATAGGACTTGTCGAACAATTTTTATGGCAAAACTTTGCAAATTGATACCTAGCTACTTTAACTTGAAGTAGGCATTTGGGATGAAGCCAAAGGATCAAAGGAACATCTCTGTGTTGCTATCAAAGATTATTCTTATAATTAATAATTAAACGTGCGTGTGTTAGGTTTCTTAAAGCACCTACTTGCTTCTTCTAAAGCCTAACCAATCTCTAATCGTTTGAGCGAAATCGTGACTTTACGCTGGAATCTTGATAGACTCTACCGCAGTAAATAATGGGAACCACATGGTTCCTGTGTATGAAATATATACTTGGCTCACTCCTTCCCAAAAACAACTTGGTGAAACAGTAAACAGTGATCTCGAAATTAATTAAGTCAACTATATTGCTGTAACAACATTATTCTAAGCTCTACAGACGAAAACACACTGTAAATGTCGAGGTTAGGGTTGATATTAGAACGAAGCACTTTTGTCGTAGTCCACAGGATATACCTATAATGGACTTAAGTTATTTGCTCCTAATTGCGGGAAATGAGCGAAAATTTTTATTGAGCAGTAAAAGTTGCTTGTAGTAAAATTGTCGGAGTTCATTGCACTTTGTAAATTGTTCAGGTTTTTATGGTTCACTACAATGTTTTCATTAATTTGATGCGAAAGTTTGAATAAGTTGTGGGCTAGAGATAAATCATAGTAAGTGAACGAAACTTTTCCTCGGTATGTTGACTCGACTGCATATTACTTTAATACATATACTCACTTTACCAGTCTGGCTTTGAAGATAGCCAAGCCGATGTTTTAGATAAATGAAGTGCCAACCATTCTAAATTTCATTCGCTGATTTATTACTATGTTCTGCCACTGCTTACTACAAAATAGCTATAGCGCCTTACTCTATTCAGGCTTAATTCAATAGAAAAGGAGGCTAAAGACTGGTTTAAAGTTTCATTGGAAATTAGAAACAAATCATCGTGTAACCGCTTTAACTTCATCTATCTTCGACGCCGCACATGCGGTTTGACAGCCGACACTCTAATTACGAGATGCGAAGCTTTCTATCTCGCACTGAAACGAAACACAAATGAAATACTCGTAAGTAAGTAAATAAAAATACGTAAGTCTGAACTAAGTAATTTGAAAAAAAATCTAAATGGGAGTCAGGACATTGGTGAAATGCTTGCACATTTCCTTCATATAACACTGGTACTTTATTGGATCCCGTAACTTTCCGTATCGCAACATGTCTCCGGTTGGGTGCAAGGTGTTGCGCGCCTCATCAATGCCAGTGGGGTACTGCTGTCGAACAGCTTGGTCATCACGGATTATCGTGCACTAGGGCCGCCGGTCGGATATCTCGCCACGCTAGCCTTAACGACATCATCCGGCGGGCCTTTGTCACCGCTAACGTACCAGCTATTCTCGAACCGAATGGTCTGTTGCGTGACGATGGTAAAAGGCCCAACGGTATGACACTAGTCCCATGTGAATTGGGGAGGCCCATTGTGTGGGACGCTACATGCGTCGACACACTTGCGCCTTCCCATCTTCCGAGGACATCCGTGAGAGCGGGTGCGGCGGCAGATTTGGCCGAAGATCTCAAGAGGCGCAAATATGCAGGTCTCGACAGAGCCTACACATTTGCTCCCCTTGGAGTCGAGACCCTAGGTCCGTGGGGTACCGAGGCTCTTCGGGTTTTCAAAAAACTATCTGAGCGTCTGGTCGATGCGACGCGTGACCCGAGAGCTGGTGAATATCTGGCACAGCGTATCAGCATTGCCAGACAGCGTGGCAATGCAGCCAGCGTCTTGGGGACGCTTCCGACTGGTGTTGATATGGATCAGTTGATCTATCTGTAGACTGTTTGCAACAGTCAGCAGTTAGCTCAATTGTTTCAATTGTAAATATATATATATAATAATTTATTTTTTGCCATTAGCCTTGATTTAGAGTTGTAGGTAAGTCGTAGGCTCATAAGTAGGTATTTGATACTTATCATGGAGAAGGACTATCCAGAATCAGCTCATTGCTCATCACATCACACTAATATTATAATGTACTACAATTTTTGGACGTTCGTTACCTGTTCACACCAAAACTACTGAACGGATCAGGCTGAAATTTCATAGATGTAGTTCTAGCCCTGGAATAAGATATAGGCTACTTCTAGCCCGGGACGCCTACGACGCCACCGGCAGCAT
This sequence comes from Eupithecia subfuscata, assembly GCA_963564075.1. NCBI lineage: Eukaryota > Metazoa > Arthropoda > Insecta > Lepidoptera > Geometridae > Eupithecia > Eupithecia subfuscata. The sequence goes on along the minus strand of OY751103.1, from coordinate 9,215,495 downwards.
AATTTTTACAATAAATACAGAATTCACTGCTACTTGAAACTCCGCTGACTGTAGTTTGCGGCGAGCCGGCAAACAACTTGCTACAAACTACCAACAACTCCTTTAGATAAGCGATTCCAATTCATTTACTGAAAGCCACACTGGCTTAGTTAACTTTAGAGGTCAAGTTTCACGCCATTTATATTTAAAGGGTTAAAATTTACTGAAAATGTTATTCACCGATCATTGTTTCAATTAGTTAGAACACTACTCGACAGTTTCTTTAATTTGTCACTATCGTCAACTAGTCACTTTTGTTTATTGGTCCATCAACGGCAAGAATCAAACCTGCAGCCATGTAAAACATTTCTACATATTTCTTATTTTGAATTTTTAAACCTGCATTTCATACAGAAAGTCATCCACAGAGGTCACACACCGGTTTAAACCGCTTCACAAAAAACACCCAAGTTTATTATTTAGTTGCTCCTAAACATTTTATGAAACCGCAAGTTTCAGTGTCCCTTGAGATTCGCATGCAAATCCTTCAGTCAGCTCAACGGTGACCTTGTCCGCCCTTGACGTACAATCAATGCTAGGACCCGCCAACAGGTTTTACGACTCGTTTTACTGCCCGGCTTTACCCGGAAAATCCTTCTCGGAAACTTCCAAAAACAAGTTTTCGATAAACACGAGGGATAATTTAATTTATTTACAGGATTAAGGCGGGAGCTTTCGTTATTGTGGATTTAGACCCCATAGATTGACCTTAATTTAAGGCTTGAAAGGATAAATTAAATTGACAAAGGAAGACGTAAATGCCCCCCAAATTAAAAAAATAATATGATCAACTTAACAGAACAACTAACAGATTAAGGAAAAATAAGCCATATTAAGTGTTTGGTTATCATGTCTACATGTAATGGTCCACTGCTGGGCGCAGACCTCCCCCTGATAAACCTCATACGCCTTATACCTATTACTTAATATAAGTCTAATTTTTTTAGAAGATACCTGCCTGCTTACTTGGGTAACCACATTCATTTATTTTTGCTCACATTCGCATGGTATAATCTCAGTCTTCTTTCGAAATTGATAATTGTTTTGAAATGAAACTCAGAACTTTAAAAACACTAAAGCAAACGTTATTAGAAATTAATGACTACAAGTATATACAACAACTACGATAGAATAAATAAATACTGAATACTTAACACACATGGTAGGTATAAGGGAAAATTGATCGTCCAAAAAAATAGTTCCAGTAACTGACATGAATTTTTCATCAAGATTCACTCCAACGACCAATCCACGCGAGGTCCGAAGGGATAAAGCATAAATAATAAGGTCAACGAGTTCTTACAAACCTCAAGCAAAATTGATGCCATCTGCGCAAATGGTTTCGGAGTCTTCAAGCGAGAGGATTTTGAAGACTCAGACGACCGTGATTTTGAGAACGTTTTTTACGAACTTATCCTTCCTTAAATTATTTATTTCATAGTATGACAAAAGGCAAGGTGTTATAACAACTTATTTTATATTTACGTAGGAAGGTACTCTAGATTATTTTATAAAATAAGTCTCCTTATATAAACTCTATGAATAAAGATTTTAAGGATTCTGATAGTCGATTACCTATTTGAATAAGCCAAGTTAATGAATAACGTTAAACAATAACGTTCGTTAGATTCTGATGAAATAATTTCATGAAAGCGTGATCTGAGAGTAACTTATCTACTACTTATCTCTATCACAAACCAAAAGGTCACGGTCGGCCTGTCGATATTTCATACAGGAACTTTTATTCTATGAGACAAGTCTCTTATGTATTCCGAAGATAAAAATACATTTATTCACAAAGAAAATTATACTAGTATTTACAATTGAAACAATTGAGCTAACTGCCGACTGTTGCAAACAGTCTACAGATAGCTCAACTGATCCATATCAACACCAGTCGGAAGCGTCCCCAAGACGCTGGCTGCATTGCCACGCTGTATGGCAATGCTGATACGCTGTGCCAGATATTCACCAGCTCTTGGGTCACGCGTCGCTTCGACCAGTCGCTCAGATAGTTTTTTGAAAACCCGAAGATAAAAATACTTATTGTTACATCGAATTAAATAGGTACGTAAATTATTTGAGAATTGCGATAATTTTTAAAACAAGTTATTCCATTGTTTTCAACGTAGTCAAAGTATAGGACTGGGTGTCCTGTAATTAATGGATAACCCGCAGGTACTTGTGGTGTTAAACTATTTCTAACTGTAATTGTTTTTTTTTCCAATAGGTACTTAAAAATAAAAATTTGTGTTTTCTATTTTAAATGAAAAAGTTTGAGCACCTGTGGTATAAAAAAGTATGGAGATCTGGGTGGCCCACGTAATAGAAAACATACCTACTTCATGAAGGTAGTAGGTAGCAATAACTCGGTAATATGACAAAAAAAATTGAGTTTTAAAAACTTCATGAAGTAAGCATGGTTTTTAAGCTGTGGGCCACCCAGGGCTCCCTTTTTAGCTTAGGATTTTTATACCACAAGTGCTCAAACTTTATCACTATAAAATCGAAAACACTAATTAATTCTTATTTTTAAGTACCTTTGAAAACGAGTTGCAGCTTAGATTTTTTGTATTTTCAGTGGACGAGGTGCGCGCCACAAGTACCTGCGGGGTTATCCATTAATTACCGTCCACAAAACTTTTACCTATACAAATATTTTTAGATTAATACACATAACTCTAAGATATAAATTCTCGGATTTTAAAATCTTCCCATTGTTCAAAAAGATTTGTGCTCTGTGTTAATAAATTATTTTAGTCTCCAAAGTACCGCATGTTTGATTTAGATTCTTTTTCTTTGGAAATCTGCCAATTTTATAAATCGTCTGTTGGATATAATTTTGTTTCCCTAATTAAAACTTGATGATGAAACTAATAAAATTAAATCTTACAATTTTATTGTATCTTATATCCACAAATTTCTGGAATTCTGTGGTATATTAATACATATATACGAAAACATCGTAGTTTCACGAATTCAGTGTAAATTTGAGCAAGTTATCTTAAATGAATAACGGGTATTTTATCCACCTACTTATTTGTACATTGCATCGTTAATATTACTGAAATAAGTAATTTTATTTCATACGGAATTTCTCCTTACCTTCAGAATTCATGTAAAATGTATTTCCGAGATTAAGTTGGTCAACTGCAAATCAGAAAGTTCTGGCGAAAATGGTCGGTCAGAGGAAATACAGTTTATCACATCTGCTTGCAATAAATTAACCATAGTTTAATTAACTTGCCTCAGATTCTAAATCATTGCATAGAAAATCGAAAAGTTTTAATTAATCGACATTGACTTTACATTCGTTAATCTTACGGTAAAGGCCTTCGGGGGTTAATACATTTTCTGAGTCTATTTGTTCCTGTACCCCGTTTAAGTTACCTATCACGAAACACCAGTAAAAGACCCAATAAAACATTGCGGAGCCAATTACACCACCAGTTAATCCAACAAGGTTGCTGTCAAATAGGCAATAGCGTGATAACGTTTAACTGCCGTTTTATTGTTCAGTGTAAACGCGCCGTGCATCCGTTATAGATGAGGTACAACGCAATATAATAGGGTGTTTGTCAGTCAACTATAAAGCTCGGTTGAGTCAAAGCTCGGCTTCTGTTTTTCTGGTCAATTACAACCTAGGTTTCTTCAAGAAATGAGTGAAAAGGTGTTTTCTAGACCTCTGTGATATTGTCGGCTACATCCACTATCTGACCATCATTGTGGTCTATCCTCACGACATGTATTAGATAGATAAGTAGATAAAAGATTTATTCGACACTGCAGCACATCATACAACAAGATTCATAATTCATAATTCTTTATTGAACAAAATTGGTACAAGTAGAACATTTACCAGGAAAAATAATGGCAAAGGCGAGCTTAAATAAATAAATAAATAAATAATGCTGGACAATTCACACAGCATTATCTAGCCCCAAGGTAAGCAGAGCTTGTGTTATGGGTACTAGATAACTGATATACATAATAACTTTATATATAGTAATATACGAGTACATAGATAGATATTTTTTATTATACATAGAAAACGACCAGAACACCCTGAACAAATATCTGCAGATCGTACAAATATTTGTCCAGAGGCGGGAATCGAACCCGCAACCTCCTGCGTTGCAGGCGGACCTTCGCCCACCGCGCCACAGAGGTCGTCAAGCTTAACCCTAATAAGATTTCTTTTCCAGCAAACCTTATTGGGGGAGAGAGACAAATTTGTAAAAGTGGGTACATGTGCTCAAACAAAGGATACAAGATTTAATTTTAACCTACTTATTAAATAGACTACATAATATATTACAATACATAAAATACTATAACTTAATAAATACTATAATTATGAAAGATCAAAATAATTAAGGCACATCTTTAACATAACACAGAGTAATTTAATAGTTTATTTTGTATTCAAGATTGGTGGTTTTTACCCATCTCCTCTCTCTGGTTTGATGAAAGCTGAGATTTGATATAAAGTCTTGCGACATTTCTGTGATACATTTCCCTTACCTGGCCTAGAGTAAGACGCAGCAAAATAATTTATAACTGTCGTCGTCCTCAACATCCCCCGCACACATTCCATGTCATCTTACATACCGCACATATGGTATGTAGACCGACATAACGCACGTGACGGGGGTTTCTTCAAGGAGTGATGTATTCCAGTGTATAGAAAAGTGTTTTTAGAACCGGATGCTTTATCTGGTCGTCTACCTTGCGACCCGGTCATTAAATGACCCATAGATGTGACCGAAGTGACTTAAGATGAAATAATACACCGTTTTATCATTTTCGTGGGTCGAAAACGACGACATTCCGGTTTTGGGATATAGGTAGATCATCACATTGTAGATCTTGACGACCTCTGTGGCGCAGCGGGCGAAGGTCTGCCTGTGACGCTGGAGGTTGCGGGTTCGATTCCCGCCTCGGGACAATTGTTTGTACGATCTGCAGACATTTGTCCAGGGCGTTCTGGATGTTTTCTATGTATAATAAAAAATATCTATCTATGTAGTGTATTGTATTAAGTATATCAGTTATCTAGTACCCATAACACAAGCACTGCTTAACTTGGGGCTAGATAATGCTGTGTGAATGGTCCAGCATTATTATTATTATCTTGGACAAATTTGATTTGAGACACCATAATATGCAATGGAACCTATAGGATAAGGTTGAAAACTCACAAACCTCAGGCAGTTATTTTTGTTTTAGCTGTAGGTAAACAAACGCAAGACACGTCATTGAGATTTCCACTCGTATTTTCTGTTTACATTTTCTGCGATAAATGAAGCTCAGGAAATCAAGGGAAGACCTTCGATTCCGAACTAAAATAAAATCTCAACCACAATCTTTTCCAATCTTGTTTATTACTCCAATCTCGATCTTCTGAAAATAACCCGATAAGAGGTCAGAAATCACCGCAAGAAATCCATTTTCTCTACACTCAAAACCAGGGGTCTGTAAGGCCCCTTCTGATGATTACGGTTCTGTTGATGTTGACGGGTTAAGCCGGTCAATTATACCGAACTCCCTGAAGTTAATTACGTCGCAGAAAGCGTCTATTATGGGACATAAACGCCTGTGATTATGCTTCAAATTGATATTTTGCTCTATTTATGTAGGCTTGCGAGTTATGTTTCGCCTTGAAAGCAATGTGTTAACCGAATCGCGTGAAACCTTTGTTTTCATAGGAAATAAACCAACACCACTTAGGTAAGCCAACAAATTAATATCAACAAATCAATTTCATCATGAATACCTAATATATTAATGTTGCGTACGCTACCCAAGCATTCTATTTTCGTGAAGATTGTGTCAAAGTGCGTAGAGATAAAAATATCAAATTGTGGATGAGTGTTTACAGATTGTTTACATTTTTAAGAAGTTTTGGCACGTGCTTTGGGCATTGGACTTGTTTTTAGACATTGATGGACAGAAAATTGTTGGGAGACTTGAAATAACAATGTCAGCTTTGAAAAAAGCAAAGAAATGCTGTGAGAGACATGCTTGCTCTACATTATTGTGAGGAAACTAAGGGTGCGTTATCGGTGGGCAGCGGTAATGGGGCGGTTATTGTATACTTGGCATGATAAAAAAATTTCAAACAATTTAATAGATACTATTCAATTACATATCTACTTAGGAATAATAACAATAAACAAAGATATCAATGGAATTTATTAAGCACATACATAATTACAGTAACAGAATAAAACATGAATGTATTTCCTTCAAATAATATTTATATAGTTTTTTATTTACTCGTAGTTATATGACACTTTGAAAAGCGACATTAGGTGTTTTACTGGATTGTTGAATAAGTACCAAACAGAAAACGCTTCCGCTCTCGCGCCAACTGTCCACTAAAGACGTACCCAGTTTAACTACTTATGAAATACCTAGCTATTGCATAACAAAAGCTATTAAACGAGTAGATATCTACTATCTGTTCCAACTTGTTCTTATTTTGGTAATGACCTCAATTTTAATTATTATGTATCTGTCTTTACTACCATCGTATTGTCTAACCGGGTTAAACTATCATAAAATAGTATAAACATAGTCGAGTTTGTACAAGACTAGCAAGACAACGACTCTTTTGAGAATTGGGCTAGAAAAGTTTTCTCTTTAACTTTTACATTACACCCTTAAGTTTTACCCTGTTCTTGTTATGTGTTAGGGTTGTTGTTTACTTTAGAATAAAATTTTAAAGTCCTTACGAGTTCAGTAGTTTCGGTACTACTCGAGTGATCCAACTTTAAAGTGACAAAGTACAAACAAAAGCATGCCGGTTTGCCACCTTGGTGGTATAAAATTAAAACGTTAAGTGCGACTCGACTCGCACACGAAGGGTTCCGTACCGTACCATCGTACAAATATTGAACATACAAGCGATGTATGTCGCTACTTATAAAATCAGAAAACTTTTTCATTTAACATAAAATTTTCACTTGTTCGGAGACCCCTTTAAATTTCCGTTTTACTATATTTTTAGTAGTTTTTGTTACTACAGTTGATGGGTTACTTATTTTTATAAAGTTTCATTTGTCTACCTATTATGCTTCAAGAGATACAGACTTGAGAAACATAAAGCAAAAAATAGCCACATAAATTTACGTTTTTTATATGGGCTAAAGGGGCTTCCCTTTAATTTGGATATTTATTTACTTTTTTTCTCATATACGAACGGTCATCGGAGGCTTAGTAATAGGCTTCCGTTTCCACCCTTCGGGTACGGAACCCTAAAAACGTATTCATATTCGTACCGCTGGCTAGATACTAACACCGCGAGTAGACCACTAATATCTGACACAAAAGCAAGTGACCACCAAATTTAAGTTACTCCAAACCATATTTGTAGAAATAGTGTAATAACAGCCTTAAAAATAGTTGCCTACATTGTTATGTTAGATAATATCAGAATTATGCCTATTGCCTATTGTATGCCTATTGTAATCAATCCCACAATGGAACCAAACAATTTGAATACAATGCATACTCCTTAGATTTAAATAAAGATGTGCAAATTTAAAAACAATATCAGTCATTTGGTACCCACAACACAACCTTATAATCTGCGACTCTGCTTACTTTGTTGCTGATGATGATGAGATGATGCTGTATGAAATATCACCAGCATTATATAAGGTGTTCCAAACAAGAGAATTCGAATTTGAGTAAGGCAAGAGGTCTTACAAAACTTTAATCTAAACACCCCAACACAACAAGCTAACTTTCTCACCCGAATGTTATGATTTCATTGAGAGATCATCCGTGTTACACGAGTCTGTGGCGGGCGCTCGTTTCGATCAGACGTATGCCTGAAACGCGCGTGTAACTTTCGTCCATTGACTTAAAGCTCATTATCGGTGTTTAACTGTGTTGTGTTGTGAATCGGCGGATAAAAAGTTTGCAATCTTGTAAGTATTATATTAAAATTATGATTATCATGAATTGCTAAATACTTTATACCTCCGTAAATTATTATCGAACTAGATTCCTAGTTCAATTAATTTAGTAAACAGATTTTTATGCGTGCTCTTATTTAATTTATGGCGTTGACATACCCACTCCAGTTAAAAAATATGAGGCGACAAAAAATCTTTTAACTTTTAAGATATGTGACCTTGAATTAGTTTTATACGATACAATTTTGTAGAAAAACAACCGTTTGATTATATTACCGTTAGCGTATGTTCTAGTGGTTTTTTTAAATTGGGAAACACCAAATATATTAAACTGAAAATCACAACAGAAAAAAAACACTAGCGCTTTAATAGGTTCCAACCGAATTTTATTTTTATCATAACAAAGGCGATAATGTGGCATCATTGATATCATTTTGGACATTACATCCGCACCTACTATAAGGTAAGTTTCGATATGCATTTTATAGCCTAGCCTCCATTAAGAGTGGCCGCCGTGGCTGAAATTCCGCTGAGGAAATTATCATCATCTTAATTTAGCCTTTGAGAGGTTTCTAAATCTTATGGGCAATTTCAAGGAATCAGTTTACGTTAAGAGGATGGTTTTTCACAATCTTTTGTGAAGGTAAAAAGCCGCCGGTCGTGGACCGGCCGGTATGGCGTCGGCTAACAATGCAAGCAGCCAAGCATGTTTCATTTATGTAGGTGTAACTACCTTCTATCCAAAGATAAGCAAGAGCATTGTGCTCAATTTCGACGCACGACGGGTTGAAGATTTTGGTATGAAGGGTGGCCGGCCCTACGATTTGTTTTTTTTTTCAAAATCGCCGCGCACAATAAAAGTTTTAAATTTGGATTGAACACTAAAAATATAAAAAAAGTCTTAAAAAGTAATTTCCTAAAGCGTTAGGTTTCTCAGATATTCACAGATGAACATAACTATATTTCTTTCTTCAAATGTGAATATCTCAGAAACCTGTCGCTATTATAATAGGACATTATTTTATCACATATTTTATTTGTTTTAGTGTCCCCTATTCAAATTTATATATTTTATCGACCGCGGCGATTTTGAAAATTAATCAAAATGGTGATCGATTTAGGTCCAAAATCTTCAAACTTCTTTCAGTAGGTGTAACATGAAACACTGACCCTAGTCAACGATTTTTGTTATTGACAGTACCTTACATAACTGATAGTAAAACCCACCTAGTTATTTTTACAATTAGTTTAGTCTATAGCGAGTCCATCAAAACTTACAAGGTAGGTGGTAATATATTCACATATTAACATAGGTTCCTACTTTCGCTTGTTAATATTTCGGTGTTATCTGGTTTAAGAAGCCAAGGTCGAATGTTATTAAATATTGTTTCAAAAGAAGAATTTAAAATAAACCGGTCAAGTGCGAGTATACTCGCACACGGAGGGTTTCGTCGCATGCTTCAATTCTATTTCTCAAACGAAACTGTAGAAGCACCAACCTGTTTGAAGAACCCTTTAATTTCCCACTTTATTCTATTTTTACTATTTGTAGGTATTGTAGTTGAATTGTTACTTACTTATAGAAAGTTTTATGTGTCTGACTATCGTGGTTCAAGAGATACAGCCTCGACAAACATAGAGCAAAAATAGTTAAACAATCGTGTTTTTCGTATGGAAGCCCCCTATAATTGTAATATTTATTTAATTTTTAGTACTTTTCGAAAGTTTCAACTGTCTAGCTCTTATGGTTCATGAGATAGAGCCCTCTGACTGACGGACGGACAGACAGCGTAGGCTTAGTAATAGAGTTTCGTTTGCACCCTTCGGGTACGAAACCCTGAAAATGAGCGAATAAAATTGCTTCACTGCTAAACTTTGTCTAGATGCTACAGAAGTGAAGTTTGGAAAAATAGTTTTCAATATAAACATTACAATTTCATCGGCTCTATAAAAGAATTAATACAAGGCTTTCCACTCTGTATTTACCATTCATCCCTTTTATTAAGATTCCTCGCGCAATTCATTTCGTAGGGCCGTAAAGTAACAACAGCCTACAAAAACTGCGGTACCGAGACCCTTCGAGGCGAGTTTGGAGCCCTGCCAGTACATAATAATTATCCAATATAACTGTGACAATAGGAAGGAGTGGTACGGAAATATATAACACAATATTCTGAAATATTTTCAATTAATTGCTGTCAACTGGAATGCAGCAAAAATAAACAAATGAATTCCGTATTGTCAGTTGGATTTTTTTCGATCTAAGTAAAAAAGGGGAGATGACATTCTCTCGAACGTGGAAGGCTCAAATGAGGTGCAATTACGTGAACTTAAATTTTGTACTGTAGCTGTACTGCTAAATCACAACTATTTACTAAAAATCAACTAGAGCTGAATTCGTATGATCCATTGCTTGGAACAACGCTGTCATAGAATAAAAATTAGTTGTTTTCAGTATTCGATAGAGGCGCTGCAAGGCGTCTATGGAAGGAAAAAAATGGTTTTCAAGTAATCTCACCCTGATTCCTCTGTTTCGCCTGGATTTGACTCCTACAAAACATTGTTTTTCTCTTTACATAACTCGTACTTCTCTTTCTTATTTAGCACAAAACTTCGATAAAAGCTTCGAATCACATTTGCCATAGGCACCTTAGGATGAACGCACATAAAAATTATGGCCAATTTCTATTGTGTCAGTCATACAACAGAGACAAGATAAGACGCCAGCGGTCTGCGCCGATCCTTAATTCAAACTATGGAAAGTAGGGTACCGGGTTAGCACGTATCCGAGGCAAGCATAAAATGCAAATGGCATATCATGATGAGTAATGACATGAGACACCAAACTGACCTAGGGGTGTATAAATCGGACAAGTTGAAAGTTTTCTGGATGGATGGGATTTATGAGCATCGCTTAGGAAAGGCGAAGGACATACGGATCTAACTTTGTTAGTATAGAATCAATACTAGAAGGTAGTTACATCTGCGGTTATTATCTTCGTCGTTTTGTCGTAATTTTGTTCTATTTACTAGCCAAAGGCATTTTCTACCTGAACTCTAGCTGATTGAGTATCAAACTAAAATGCATAGAGAAGAAGGTGGTAATGTGGCCGTCCATTTTTTTTTAGCCTGTAAAACTTTTAAATAATAGGCTTTAATAATGTTATTATTTTAAATTTGTTATACGTTAATAGATTCAACAATTATCAGTTTCCTCATGTTTGAGTCTCTATTCAATGTCTTCAAAATCTATTTAATGTATTATGTAAATCTTTTACTTAAAAAAAAGTACCTCAAGCTCAGCAGCCTGTATTGACCCACTGTTGGACGCAGGCCTCTCTCTGATAAGCGCCTTATTGGCTTTTATCTCATGGGGGTAATGCCCATACTCCCCACGCTGGGCATGCGGGTTGCGGCAATCCCCAACCCGCATGAAGCAGCAGCGCTCCCGGTGGATATCCCTTAGTCGCCTCTGCCGACACCCGCGGGAAGAGTGGGGGTAGTGCAAATTCGAAGCTGCCACCACACATCTAAAGTAGCCAAAAAAGTACACATTTGAGTAATTGAGATTTGAGGTGGGTATAATGACCCTCCCTTACACACATTTTACACTTACTACGTCATAAATGTTTTAACTATAGAAATTATTGAATAATTATCTGCTAAAATCCAAGACACTGAAGTTCAAAATCCAGAATCAAGCAACCTTGTGGAAAAAAAAACGCTCGCGCAAAACATTTTGTCGGTACTCCTTACGACACAAACAAAAATATGAAAGGCGGGGTTTTGGGTATAAATGACCTTAGCCAAGTTATCTACCATATCAGCTACTTTCTAAGCTATGGAGCTGTTTCAATAAGGAATTATTATTTGAAGAGGGCCAAAATACCTGCAGGGGCCTATTACCACCTCCTAATAATTAAAAAGCAAAAACCAAAGTGACAAAGAGTCTTTCAATTAGTCTAATTACGAATGTTTCAATTAAACTCTTAATTATGTTTTGGCAAACATAAATACCGAATTATGAAAATTATTTCTCATTGTGCCTCACAATTTAATGGAAAACACAAAATTAATTTAAGCACAATTATTTTCGACCCTTGGGCCTATAAGCAGCGGTTTCTCTGAAAACGCCTTTGATTCTATCGAAAGCCTTGACAACTCTATTAATTGGGCACTTAATAGCCCCACAATATGAAACCATTTGGTCCCATTAAGCACAGTTATACACACGTAATAAAATTTATTTGTTGACCACGGTTTTTCCGTCGTTACGGACTATTGTTATATTAAAGGCATTTTCTTTATGTTCCGACGATTGTACGCTCTAGTTCGTTATTAGGACGATGTAGCATTCAGAGAGTTAAAATTGAAGGTATTGAAACGAAACCCAGTAAGTACCATCTCATTTTCATACATAAAACCATTGGAAGCTTAGATACCGATGGAAGACAGTACAATCTGCAGATATTTGTTCAGGGTGTTCGAGTTTTTTTCTATGTATAAAAAAAAATCTATCTAAGTAGTGTATTGTATTAAGCAGGTTTATCAGTTATCTAGTAAACATAACACAAGCTCTGCTACCTTGGGGCTAGATAATGCTGTGTGTATTGTCCAGCATTATTTATTTTTATTTATTTAGACCGTGGTTGGTGCACTATCAAACCCTTAGTGGCCCGGCGCGCCGGGCCACTAAGGGTGTGATAACGGCGGCGGCGGCGGCGAACTCAAATAGAAATTGACAAAATCAGCTGTAATTACCATAGACCTAGATAATTAATCCCTTCTTTCTTCGATGATAATTACGTACTGCGTGTTTCTGTAATTCTGAAGCGTATAAGGAAAACGGTTTTGTTTCAGAAGACCTATTCGTAAAACAAAGATCAAATTGTCTAAAGTCTAAACAATAAACACTGTACAATGTTTTACTCGTAAAGAACCTTTGAAATTAAGACAAACGTATTCACAAGCTAAATGGGCTTTGTAATGAATGGTAGAGTCATTCATCAAGGCTCATGTTTAGGACTACATGGGTCCTAATTCTGTCTACGAAATAATCTTAAACCTAACCCTTGTAATAGGAGCTTTGGCAAGCTTTTATGATCCTATTATGTCATAATGTATGGAAGTAATGTAGCCTAAACCTGTTGGTATGTGTGGACAGCATAAATACTTTTACCTTAAGAACTTACTTTTGTATATCAGGTCGGTAGGTACCTTTTTATGGGGTTTTTACCTTATTTTATATGTTTTTCAAAGAGCTTTGCCTGGCTTTTTGGAAGCTTTTAAGGGATAAACGTTTGGTGGCTTCTTATCTAAATGCGGTGGCAAATATTTTAATACCTCTAGATAACATATCTATTACATCAGCAGGTTGGTAGATAGATACTTACGTCATATAGAATCGGTACATATACTAACTCTTTTATCTTATGATTGAGTCGTGTCCCAATTGTAATGAAACATATCGGAGGCAAGTCAATTTTCTTGCAATAAAATAAGGAATAAGGCAGTATATTATTACAGCAGAACTTACTAACTGTCGCTACAAACTGTGCCTTCTAATAAAACTATAGGTATTTAGGTACTTTGGGTACGAGCGGGGGCAGATGGGTAATGATTATTTTGTAGCCAGTGTAGATATTGTTCGAGCGCGATCTGAATGGAACGAAAACCTTGGGGAAGTCAATGTTTGATTCTCTTCGATTTTGTGATTCTTTGAGAAATGTTACGTACAACTTTTCTCAAGAAATGCGCTTGTTGTCATGATGGAATTAAATGCTTATAAAGTAGAATAATATAATAAGCTGACGGAATCTTCTCAAAGTAAATGTTCGACCGCTTTTGTTTCCTGTTGGTTGGTTCTAATCCTATTCTGAACGCGCATGGATTTTAACACAACAGGTCCCAGTGCCTACGATCGCTTTCATTATAAAAGAACCAAAATTAATTCTTGACGGTTGCTCGTCTGTATCAACCCTAACCAAACAATTTGAATTAGCAAACTAAAATTATCGCTACAATAAATCAAGCTTGCTTACTAAATCAGTTTTAGGGCTATTATGGTCTGTAAATCAGCCTTTGGGTACACATTATATTTTTCTGGAAAAACTCTGTAAACATTTTTCTTTGCATTGTAGAAAGATATTGTTGACTTAAGTAAATCTGCTTTTTTATGCTTTAGTTTACCTCATAGAAGAGGAGCTACATTATACATAAAAGAAATCATTTTCTTCCAATCCCAAAAGCCAATTTACAATGTCAAACGCCCGTGGGAACATTCGAGACAAAGGCGAATTGAATTATGTTCGCAGATTGAGCTATATTTCTCTTGTCTTTGAACTGAAATCAAGTTAAATATTGACGAACGAGACTATTGCTAACCAGGAATAGTCTTATCAATAAATAATCTATGTAGAAATAGGTATGGATCAGTTGTAACATCTGTAGATTGTTGGCAACAGTCGGCAGTTAGCTCAATTGTTTCAATTGTTAATACTAGTTCTAACTTGTTTCTATTATTTGATTCTAATTTTCTTTGTTAATAAAGATGTGCCAGCAATATGTATGTTTGATCATGACTGGGGTTTTATTATCACTATGCCAATAGGTTTTTTATCATACATAGAGCTTAGAACACCCACGGTGAAGTCACCTTGCGAATGATAAATCTTTATCAAAATCAATTCATCCGTTTGTGGGTGCTGAGACGCCTCACACAGAAACACAGGCACATAAACTTATGTAGTATATTTTAAGTATATAGGTATGTAACTAGCTTCTGGCACGGCTTCACACGCGTATTTTCGGTAATTTAAGTATCTAAGTTAGGCTATGCTCTGAACATACGCCAAATTTCATTTTAATCTGTGCAGTAGTTTTGGAGATACTATGTAGGTAACAAAAATTCAGATTTCACAAACTTTCGGCTTTATAGAATTACTAGATTCTGCCCGCGGCTTCGCACGCGTTAATTAAACAAAATTGTGAATCTAAACCATTCCCAGATCCCCTTGAACACAGACAAAAAATTTCATCAAAATCGGTCCAGTCGTTAAAATTGTGAATCTAAACCATTCCCAGATCCCCTTGAACACACACAAAAAATTTCATCAAAATCGGTCCAGTCGTTTGAGAGAAGTTCAGTGACATACACACTCACAGAAGAATTATATATAGTAAGATTTGGATATTAAAGTATTTTATTTATATAACCCTCATTAGCACACAAGATCCCCTAGTACTATACAATAATAATATCCATCCACGGTTGTCTGGCCGCTCTTGAGCGATAAGACCGCCACTTGTCACTTAGTTTTTAAGTTTTTTATTGTATTGTTTCCGTAGATTTAGGTGTGCAATAAAGTATTTTCTATCTTTATACAGTAATATAATATAATATATTATAATATAATATAACTTTATACAATAAAGTATTTTCTATCTTTATACATTATTTATTATATATTATGTATTTAACCAAACAAATACAGGTCAAACGTATTTTTGTCGGGAATCGAAAAACACAAGAAGTATAATTTTATTGTTTGGTAATGTAGGTAGACAAAATAGTCCTCCCATCGCCTAGAATTAAACATCCCTAGGTAAGTTGTATTATTTATCTGCGACAAAGTTATTTCAGGTCTTGTCGTTCAATAAAACTTTACATGGAAAACTGTTTTATTCTGGTTGAAAAATTCAATTTGTCGTCTCATATATTTATCCAAGTTTCCGCGAGCTGCATTATTAAGCGAACCATAGCAAGATGATTTAGTTTGTACGAAAATTATTGGTTTAAGGTTTTTTGTTATTATATTGCGTAACACTTGGGGTAATTTTTTTTTTTGCGATATTATTTGATTATTGTCAAAATAGGAGGTATGTAAAATTTGTAATCTCGTTACTTATTTTTGATTCCTTTGGCGCGTTCTGAGAGGCAATGCTTCACATTTTGCTCAGCAATGTTTTAACTAGTTTAGGTATAAAGAAATCTCGTTTCTTACGATTTAAAACCTTTTGAAACTGTCAGAGGCTATACGCACCTATTCATAATGTTTTCCTAAGATATTTTTATGAAATCAAAAATATCCTAGAAAAACATTATGAATGTTAGATTTCCTTATAAAATAAAAAGAGACTTTGAAATTTCGCTCACGCTTTATCCCAGACTTGAATATTTTACTCAGATTCCTTTGAGATTTTATGTGGGTGTTAAGTCACTGGTTGTAAATTCCTATTACAAAGCTCTCAAGGAGGTAATGATTCGAGCAACCATTTTCATGTGGGGGCTTCTACAAAATACTTTAGAGGAACGTAGATACTGATATCAATGTCGATTTTTGAATAGAATGAGAAGCGTTTAATGATAGCATGTCGTCATCTCGTTTTTAATAAACATCTTACTGCGGAATAAACCTTAAAACTCAAAGTGATTTTCTTTAGACCTTCCAGGACTATGAACAAATCAGAAATTCTCAAATTAGAAAAAAATTGTTAGTAAAACAAGTAAATAATTTTATCACTTACATTTTTCGTTTACTAGAAACGCTAAAACGCTGAAATACCTAACTTTAAAGCGGACCTGGCACTACAACGGACTCATATTTCCCTCATTATACTTAATGTCCTTTTAAAAGCAGTCCTCGAATTCCCCAAAGTTAGGGGTATAAAACACAAGTTATTGCAGCCGGCCATTTGTGCACTGGCCCATAGACAAAAACTCAAGTGGCAGACTTCCGGAACAGAAATGGATTTAGTGTTAGTGGCGGTTAATATCGGTAACTCTTTGCATAGGTTTTTCAATTGTTTGTCTCAAATATTTGTTCGATAATGTTGAGTCTTTTGAAGTTTATCGACTGTTTTTCTTACAATGTTTTAATGAACTAGTGGGTAGGTATCTACTGTGATAAAAGCCAATAAGGCGCTGATCAGGGGGAGGCGTGCGTCCAGTAGTGGATACAGGCCATTGAGGAAGAGGAGGAGGTAAATATCTTTTCGCTCTACTTCAGTCTTATCTAAGGGACACCAACTAAAATGCGGAATTCCTCCACAATATTCGGGATCGCAAAGAGTTCCGGCTTGAATAACAATTGCGATGTTAGCTATGCACGCACGATGGGCGTACATTTTTGTAGGACATGAAATTAGGCACCGCAGTTTCGACTCTTTTGATGAATAATAAAATACAAATTGCGGTAAAGTGAGCCTCAGTTCTCAAGGCTTTTTGATAAAAACTTAGTAAGAAACAGCAGAGCTCAAATTACATAACGATGATGTCTACTCGAAGATTGTATGAAACCTTTATAAATATATGCTAGGTTACAATTTCACCTGTTCCAGAGGGCCCTTATTTTGTAACCTTCTCTATAGTTAGGTCAGGTTACGTTTTCGTCTTACTCTCCCCTTCCTATCTCCTAGTATTATAAATACTAGGTATACATAGATCTAGACTGAGTAATTCTTAGATATATTAAACTAAACTAAAATTTATCTGAGCATAAAACGAGAATTACCGAGCTAACCGGCAGATTATTGGAGCTACCGCCGGGAAATTGAGGTTTCCCGCATTTTGCTCGCGTAATTTTCATAATTTCCGTGCCGGACTGCCGGTAAACAAGTAATAAATTTTGAGTTTTCTTATGTCCTAAATTACACCCAAATTTTCATATCCTACCATATTTAAACATAAATAGCCTTTTACTTCTACGAGTATCTGCCCGCAGCATATCCGTTAATCAGTTAAATCTCCTATTTCAAATTTCATGGGTTGTTTAATGTTCGCTTTTGGAGATCTATAATTGTTATATTCATGTCTTAACAATCTTTTGATTTTTATCGATTTCTATTTATTTGCCAACAGTTCACTACATATCAACAAATTATGAGATCGATGGATCATAAGATCAACAGATCAATAAATCAACTAGGTATTATCGACATCATCAGTTTACTACTCCAAAATTCGAAATTTGTTTTTTTGGTCTTCTAAAACGGAGCCTTACTTGATCACAATCTTGACCATCTTCATCTGCACCACCACTTGAGCAAGTGACGTAAAGGCAAAGTGGCTAAGGGCCACTTCGCTTTTATAATATTATGTTTCTCATAGTAGTTTTTCTCATAAGTTCAGTAAATATTATATACCAGTTTCTACCCGCAGCTTTCCACGCGTTGTTTCCTTGGAAAAAGAAAGGTTATTTCTATATAGGCTAGTACTGATTTATTGGATGAAAACACCTACATTTATGGATAACTAGTTTATGCCCGCGGTTTCTATAGAAACGGTTAAAGGTGATTTCTATCCCATGGGAACTGATTTATGGGATAAAAAGTAGCCTATGTTTTATTCCAGGGTTAGAATTACCCGTATGCATATTTTCAGCGCGACCCGTTCAGTAGTTTTGGCTTGAAGAGGTAACAAACATCCATCCATCCATCTATCCATCCATCCAAACTTTCGCATTTATAATATTAGTGTGATTACGAGTAAATACTTATCTTCGCCACGTCACGCGATAATAATGGTAGCGGTGATTTAAAAGTAGCTGGATCTGGCATTGATTGATTTCGCGACGAAGTTCGTAGAGTTCATTTTCTCTCGGTTGACCCTTCAGGATTAGCTTTTTACTTTTTTGCGATCTTTTTTCTATTTTTTTAAGATAAGAGAGCGTTGGTCCGTGATATTATATCAATTATAATTTCAATTAAAAGTTCCACAAACTATTTGCCACTGCAAAAATTGTCTCGCTATTTTATATCATTGAACATTAATAATATCTATTATTATAATCGGTAATACACAATGTGGTTTTGATTCCATTGAAAATAAGTCCTAACACCAGGAATGTTGTGAAAACACTCGTGGGTCTGCATTCAAGTATGCAAATATGGAAACACTCGTAGGTGAGAACTACCATAATAACTGGAGATATAAGTATTCATATACAGGTTGCCACGGAAAGGTCTGTACTAAGCCGAAAGGGCGTGGTTCTGGACCCGAGGGGATCAACGTTTATTCAATTTTTTTCTTAATATATGACATTTGTTGTTTCTTTTGAAAACAATTAAACTTTTTTATTTTTTCATATTCGTATTAATTTTCATATTCGTATTAATATATTCGTATTAATGAAAAAATCTCTAAAAAAACTGTTATGAAAAAAAGTTAAAATTAAAAAATCAAATCCATAAATATTTTAAACCCTTTTAGTAATATATGTCAAAATAGAGTAAATTAATTTTTTTTATCATAATACCTATGCTATGAAAGTTATAAAAAGTTTGTAAGTATGTATGCATGTCACATATAAGAATAAAATTTCATAATTAAATAAGTAGGTATTCGTATAATACAGATTACAGTTTGTCATCTAGGAATTCATCAATTGTATAATAAAATTCATCTCTAATAGCTTATTCAATTTGTTTAGAAATGCATTCAAATTACTTTCAGGGCGTATCAAAGGGATCGAAGGAGGTCGAATGTTAAAATGGAGTTTTAATTCAGTTATAATCTCTGTAATAAGTATATGAGCGATGAAAGAGATCCTCATAGTCATAGATCCCATGATGCTTTTTGAAAACTTCTATGGTTTTATCATGTACTTTACTGGTAATACCAGTAAAGTTTCAATTATATTAATTTTACCCCGGAAACTCAAACGAAACTCAAAGGGGTTTGAAGATTTTGCCATAACATCGGATACCACACTGTTAATTTTTTTTTTCAGAATCGCGGTGCATAGTAAAAGTTACATATTTTGATAGAAGACATTTATACAAATAAAAAATGTTATTTAACATGATGTCAGGTTTCTAAGATATCCAAATATAAAAAAACTCATTCGAGCAGTAGTTACCCGCCAGGCCACCCTTCATACAAAAATCTTCAAACCTCTGTGTCAGATTTTCATTGAAGTCTGTAAAAAATCGGGACGTGCTTAAATCTGATTTGCGTTTGGGTATATTAGAGAAATATTGAGTGTAAATGCAGCCAAGGTAGTGGCTGCATTTACACTCAATATTTCTCTTCTGTTGTGTATAGCTTCAATTATACAGGGCACACAGGTGAGCGTTAATGTGTATCTGAACTCAAAAATTTGTGTGCGACATATAATTATGCGTAATTTGAAATACCACCTATTCAAATGCAGCTAAGGTATTGTTTTCATGAAGTGCATGTTAAAAGCATTAAGAAATATCTACCTGACTTAAATGGACACTTGAGTTCTTAACTACTTTTTAAAAATTAGCTAGCCAATGTTCGAATTTTCGTGAATTTGGTTAATTTCACGACCCCCGAAACAAGTTGCTCTTTTATCGTTGCTCATTTACGAATAGGAAATAACGTAATAAATCAGTGGTAAAAAGTTTCGTTATTTTTTTCAGTATAGGTCAAAAGATACAATTTTAAGTTTTCAATCGAGACTAAACAAATAGCTAAGTTAGTAGTATCTTTACCCTGCAATCAGACGTACAGAAATAGTAAACTATTCTTCCGCATCAATCAGCGGTATCTTAAATGCTTCGAAATAGATCCGTAAACAAATTTTGGCAGACGTCGGTTCATAAGATACTAATCATGAGCATAAAGCAAGTAGAAAAAAAACTAGTTCTTTACGATCTCCACGATTCGCATCGTTACCAATGCTTTATCGAGTACTCAAAACAAATTTCATGGTAAATTCGTGCTACTTTTCAGCATTATAACGGAATTTCAGTCAAAATAGTCTCAGTCTCGACCTGATTTCCGCAAGCCCTTCTTTTTTGGACGTACTCTAAAATATCAAAAATGCGTTTGGATGGCTGCCATTTTGCGGAATGTTTAGTTTTCGACCAGGAACTTCAGTTTACACTGACAATATTGTAATCTAGTTAAGAAGTTTTATAGAATTGCTTGGCATAGCATTCCTAACGTGACCATAACATTTAAAAGATGCCAATTACGAATGTACACTTAAGTAAAGATACCTAGTTACTGTTTAAACTATCTGAGTACGATTCTATCTAATAAATCAAACTCAACAGACAATTTCATAAACCATACATAAAATAGTTTTTCGGTTACTTATAAAACATTTATCATCGTAAACTGCTACGCTTCGTTCTCTTTTATTTAGTTTTATTGGGTCAAAGTCGAGTATGCCCTAAGTCTCAATTAAAGGTTACTTTGGGAATGTAACTTGCCTCCAACACCAAAGCTGGTAAAGCAGCTTACACAAATTGAATTAGTGGGTCTTAGGACGGCGGCGTCGGTCGCCGGAATCGCATTCGGTAGATATTTCCTTTGGTGGGATTACGCTTCAAAATCTTTTCGTACTACAATTTGTACTTAGGTTCTCGCCGGCACAATAAAATTTTGCTATGAAACTCTGTGGAAATAAACTACGATATTTTATTGTAAATCGGATATTTTGCTTTAAACAAGGCCAGTTTCGCCTCTTCGAATATCTAGAATCATTTCTTGAATTTGGCCTGCGAAACAATTTACCTACATGGTACGAATACGAGTATGACGATATTATAATTTTTTAAATAAATAATGCTGGACAATCCACACAGCACCAACCAATATTTGACGACATCTGGGGCGCAGCGCGCGAAGGACCGCCTGCGACACAGAAGGTAGCTCAAATGCCTACTTCCGCCTCGGGACAAATATTTGTACGATCTGCAGATATTGGTTTCGGGTGTTCTGGGGGTACTATATATTATAATAAAAATATATATCTATGTAACGTATTGTATAAATATATCAGTACAGTTGTTCTATCACACGAAGTCCGTTTAGCCCTGGTTGTAGAAGTGAATTTGCGTTTAGTTGTCATGCTGACGGTATTCGCTACCAAAATCTGACCTGAATACAATGAGCACTAGTGACCCAGACCGCGTCTCGGGCGAGACTGAGCTTACGCACACTAAAACAATGTGTACATGCATTCACTACGACTTCATGAGACAGAACAACTGTACCCATACCACAAGCTCTGCTTAGACTGGGGCTCCGTGAATAGTCCAGCATTATTTATTTCCAAAAAGAGCTTTATTTTCATAGCGGTAATCTTGTTTCTTCTACCTACAATAATAGTGCTAAGACAACTTCTCAAATTAATTTTACCTCAACTTAACTTCCCATATAAATCTTCACATGCTGACTCAGCGATCCAGACACGGGATTATTGTCTAACTTCTAAATTACCTTAGCGTTCCCAAAGGACAGATTACTAATAGAAACGTAACTCTGTTCTAAATTCTATGAACGACCTGCCCAAGTCTCTATATTTAGTTCTAGAATTCAAGATATTTTGTGTCAACAAAGATAGGTATTCATGAATGAAATCTTAGCAAAAGCTAACAACAATGACAGAAGACAACAAAGAATCAGCAAGGTTATCACTAAAAAACAAAACGCAAACTTCAACAACGCATATTTGCATACGTGCAGCGAATTCGTGTTGGAAATCGGACGTAAGATGAATGATAATTGAAAGCTTTCAAATCTAAACATTGTTTCGATCTTCTGCGATTTGCTCCGATGAAAATTAATATCATATTCGAAACGTCGTAAATTTCTACCAATATTTCTTTGGTTTCGTAAACCCTTTATTTACATAAAATATCTAGGATTGTAGAACCGACTATAGATCGCGAGTTTCACTTCTATGAGCGCATATTTATTATACCTTTTAACGGTCTCAAGGGAGAGATTAGTAGGTTTTATTTCTCAATTACCATTCTAGTTTATATGGGGTTAAAGTGGGCTCTGCCGCGCTTTGCCTTGATTAAGTGAACTGAACAAAATAGTCCCGAATTGGTTTCGGTCCATTGACCTTATGTAGGAAATAATTGTTCGCCGTTCTGAGTATTTTGGGTCTAACAAAGTGAAAATAAAACGTGCTTGTGAGTTTTATTTTCTTTTTGTTAGACCCAAAGCACGTTCTGCCTTTTGTAGGTGCTTAAATAGTATTGCTACGAAAATTTTCATTAACATTAAGCAAGAAATATTGTTTGGCAAATCAATTTCTTACACCCACATGGTTCATTAGATAAACTATCTTACAATATGAAATCGTTTACTTTGTCTGTTTGTGTAGGCTCAGGTAACCCGGATGTGGGTCAAAAGAGATTTCCTACTAAATAGGTTATGTAACTATTGTGACTTTCGTCTATCTTCATATCCTTTATTGGGGGAGAAAAATATTTCACCTTAGCTTAGTTTGGGGCTCAATGACATATTCTCATTTCCATGATCTCGGGCCACAGAGTGATCCGGTCCTTTGGAAGGCAAACGTGGGGCCGAAGCCAACAGCTCATAGGCGAGGCCCTTTTAGTGTCTAAACGAATTAATATCTTAGTCTGTGGCTATCCACAGATATTATAATACTATAGTAGTAGTATATAGCCACAGATTAGATAACGGTATAGCCAACATCTTAGTATGAATTAGGTCCTACTCGTCCCAGCAGTAGCAATAGACCTCTTAGCGGATTGGTCCTTCCACCTTCTAGCTACAAACAATAGTCAGTAATTTCCGCCCAAGCAGCCTGTATTGTTCCGACGGATATTCTCTACAATTTCAAATAAATCACTCATGCGGTGCCTTCCTTCACTTCTGACTGGAGTCGAATAGGTTACAAGTAGATAGGAACAAATTACAACAAGTAGGTACCTATTAAAATTCCTAAAATGTGGCGCTGAAATTATAAACGCCATGACATGACGCCAACGGACACCGATTTGGTTTTGTATTAACCTAGTAAAGTTTTAACCAAACAAAAAAATTTTGTGGCCTACTACACCTAGCAGAACGAGAAGATTTTTTTACGTACTACCCACGGAGTTTTACGGTAGCTGGCAGCTAAACCTATCGGAGCTCTACCTATATAGGATAGATGTTTGATTAACCCAGGATCCATGTTGACTTGACGCAGATAATCTTGATTCAGGCCTAAATCAGGCGTACGGGCCCGCATTTCAAAGCTAGATAAACCCCGAGATAAGCATGACTTAGCACGGTTTTAACTCAATGAACGCTTTTCCGTGGAGGATTCACTTACAATATGATTGGTATGAAACCTCCGTACAGTGCAACCTTCCGAGAGTTGTAATCAAAAAAGGTTTATAGCCAAATAGCAACAAACCTCTTTCTTGCGTTGGTAGAATTCGATTTTTGAATTTAGTTTGTTGATGTTCTTTTATTCGGCACCATTATATTTTCAATTTATCGTGAGTATACAAAATAATAAAAACAACAGTTGGTGGTTTTGAAAAAGCTTGTGAAGGTTTTAAGTTAGCCAAATATAGTTTCAAGACTACAGAATAAAGTAGGTAAGTATTTCTCGTTTGTAAGTAGCTTAGTACTGAAAATAAAATTGGACAACGAACGGATCAATTTAATATTGGCCACAAAACAATGATTTAATAACTAATAAATCAAAACCGAAGCGCACCTGGTCCCGCAAAGTATCGACTATCGACGGTTACGATATAATTTGATAAATTAATTCACTTTCCCAAATGCCAATTGAATTACCCCATTGATTGATTACGCTCCACCAGACTCTAATTATCTATAGAAAACTGAACCTTATTTCAAGAATATAAAGAATAATGTATAGATTCGATAAATTCTAATCCTGAGAATAAATCGCACCTCCGTTGATAAGGGTTTTATTTTTCAATCGCCAGACATGTTTCATCTGAGGAATAACTTCTAGGATTATTCTTCGGCTTAAGTGTAGTTAGATTAATTATTCTTCAGATAAAAGTCATTTGACGAATATGAAATCGACCCTGACTACACCAAAAATATACTTTTCACACTCTATGCTCGTAAAACGCAAGTGAATATAGCTCAAAAATGTAAAGGTTTTACTAAATTCAAACAAATCGAATTAGATCTTTTAGTACGAATCTCCTTGGTCAATATATCCATACGTATTTTGATTATTTCCTTATGAGTAATGAGTTTAAATTTAGATTCAAACCCATTACTCCCAAGGAAACAATAAGATCTTCTTCGAAATTCGAACTAACCTCTGTTCAGAAGGCGAAAATAAAAACTAATGCCGGGAAACACGTTAGCAAACTTTTTCAATTTACCTACTCGCAGAAAGTGTGAAAAGTTAGAGTACCTATTCATCTTGTGCTTAGAGCGGTCTTCGTTTTGGGCGTGATTAAATCCCTCTCGGATTCTGGTAACTCCCTTGCATCGCTCGTGAATTATTCTAGAAATCTGAGGTGTGCTTGGGATTCAATGATAAATAATAATAAATAAAATAAATAATGCTGGACAAGTTACACAGCATTATCTAGCCCCACGCTAAGCAGAGCTTGTGTTATGGGTACTAGATAACTGATATACTCAATACAATACACTACATAGATAGATATTTTTTATTATACATAGAAAACATCCAGAACGCCCTGGACAAATGTCTGCAGATAATAAATAAATAAATAAATAAATAAATAATGCTGGACAATACACACAGCATTATCTAGCCCCAAGGTAAGCAGAGCTTGTGTTATGGGTACTAGATAACTGATATACATAATAATATACGAGTACATAGATAGATATTTTTTATTATACATAGAAAACGACCAGAACACCCTGAACAAATATCTGCAGATCGCACAAATATTTGTTCCGAGGCGGGAATCGAACCCGCAACCTCCTGCGTCGCAGGCAGACCTTCGCCCGCTGCGCCACAGAAGTCGTCGAAATGATGCCCGTAACGTAAGAAACTGCTTTGCACACTCGATGCATAAATCTACTATTATTAACATGATATGAAACAAAATCACATTCCGCGTCTGTTCTCTTAAACCACGCCACGTGTTTTCATACAGTTTTTTCATCGATGATGGGCGGAGTGATTCGTGAGGAAGAAATGTGCTGAACTCTTTAGGGTTTAAAATTTTAACTGGCTGAAATATGACGATGTCGGAAAAAATCATTCTAGGTGGCATGCGCCGCGTAAACTACGATAACTACATTATCTAATTATTCCTTTCTATCAAAGTGTTCTGCCACATGTGCAAAGCCGGGCGGATTCCTAGTACATCACACTAATATTATTAGTGTGAAACTTTCGATAAATAAATATTGCTGCACAATTCACGCAGCATCTAGCCCTAAGCTAAGCAGAGCTTGTGTTATGGGAACCTCTACGATATATCGATATATAGTTATCTAGCACCCATAACACAAGCTCTGCTTAGCTTGGAATAGAATAGAATAGAATATCTTTATTGTCAAAGGTGAGACACATGAAAAATTATAAGAATACAACATTTCGGTGTACAGGCTAAGACTTGTCAAGTTAACATACAATACAAATAATATGAAAAAAAAAAGAAAGATACAATAGGCATTCGCTGTATAAGGGCGCTAGTCAAATAAATAATCTAGTTGGTAGTAACATTGTGTAGGTGCGTACTAGTACCTTTGTTCAACTCTTTTTGTATATTCACATTAATATACTGAGTATAATCGTTCTCGAGAAACTCATTTACGCTGTATACAGTTTTGTGAAGAAGAAGTCCCTTCACTTTATTTATAAAGGTGATGTGATTATTCAGTTTTATATCCTTTAGTTCAGGTGGCAGTTTATTAAAAAGAGTGCGACCCATTTGAAGAGGAAGTTTCGTTGATATATTAAGGCGACTGGGGATTACTTCTAGGGTTAAATTGTTATTCCTAATAGTGGGACTAGATGATGTTGTGTGAATGTATATGTTGTTATTGTTGTATTTATATAAGAGGCGGGAATCGAACCCTCAACCACCTGCATCGCAGGCGAACCTTCGCTGGCTGAGCCACCGAGTTCGCTTTTGTATGTTTGTGGCTTCTTCACACTAAACAACATTAACGATCGGACTAAAATTTTGGATAGACGTAGTTCTAGGTTTGGATTAAGATAGTGGCTGCTTTTTACCCCGAAAGAATACACAAAAAGCCACAGGCAGAAACTAGTAACCAATAATACTGACGTATATTATGGTAAATATCGATAGGCGTTTTTGAAAAATGTTGGTGGGTCTAGTTGCTGTAAAACTGTTTTTTAATGAAAGTGAGAAGTTTGGCAACGCATAATAAGTGCCGCTTTGGCAACAGATGGCCGTTTTAATCACAACATTGATTCTGCAAAAGTTTCTATCGTGGATAATAAGTTGACGTTAATTTTTATTCAAAACTTAGCTGCACTCCGCGATGAATAAGATTGTACTCTTAAAAATAATTTGATTTATTTGGTCAGCCAACGGGAATACTGAACTTTGCCGTTACCAAATTTCATCCTAATCCGTTCAGCCATTTGAACGTAAAAGACTAACAAGCATACACACACTCATGAATACGTACAAACATACGCCCCCATAAATGTATTTTAGCAGTAGTAAGTTTTACAATCAACATGAAGTCTTCTTTCGGTAAAATTTTGTATCTACAATATTTATGATACTTTCCCTCCATGTGGCATGGCCGTGGAACGCCGTGTATAAAATTCTTTTAGATCTCAGAAAAGTGTCAAGGAAGTGTAGAACACTTGTCAGGTCCTACATACATAATTCAACATACACAGTTGCATAGGTGATCTTAAACTAGGTGCAGCCAATTACATTGGCTTGCGCCTGAAATGCCTACTTTTCTTGATGCATTTTGGTTAATTTGACCCTAGTCTGTGTATGAAACGGACCTTCCAAAGTAGGAACCGGAATAGGTAGGATGATGACCCGCTAAAGACTGCAGCGCAAGCTTGATGCGGCAAACTTAAGACGCTCATTGATGATGCCATCATCATCAATGTCTTCCTAACTGAATTTCAGCCACGGCGCGGCGGTCAGTCTCAACGGCGACAAGCCATGTGCGTAATCATTATAATAGTGAACAAATGTACACAGTTGATTGAGTTTACAATTTGAATTTACTCGTGATTTTGAAGATTCTAAAACGATGATTTTCCTCGAAGGTGTCGTGTAGAGCACTATGTATCACTCGGGAGAAAGTGCGATTCCTACCTCGCGTGTTTTAACCCTAGTCGTGAAAACGAAGGTGCACTCAATTCTCTCGTAACCGAATGGGACGGCAGACCTACACGACCGCAGAGAGATCAAGGCCGAATTCTGGTTGTGTCGTTGCAGAATCGTCCATAGATGAAAGAAACTCTAGCTAGATAATGCGTGCGGTGCTATTTGCACCCAAAGATTATTAGATTTATTTCAACTTTGACACTTTTGACAAGCGTCCCTCTATCAGTAGTTTCTTTTGTCAAGATAAAAAGTCAAACTGTGTCATTCTGAGACAAAAACCATTGTTATATTGAAGCGATTAACTTAGTGGAATTCAGCCTCAGGTGCAGTCAACGTGCTTTCCAAGGCAAGGAGGTGTGAAACCGCCATTTTTTATTAGACGCGAGGAAAGTTTTATTTCGTGTTACCTCATACGAGACTAGGTAAAGTTAGCATTCTTTGTCGTAAATAGTGCTAGATTTTAAAATATATTGCCAGCCAATATTACCAATCTTGGCGAAAAGGCCACCATCAAAAAGAACCTGGCCGAAAGAGCCTACTATGACATTAAGGGTTATCTTTCAGATCACAATTTTTGGAACGACATCGCATGAGTCAGGAATAGTTTCTTGATTTAATGTACACCTAT
Organism: Eupithecia subfuscata; assembly: GCA_963564075.1. Lineage (NCBI taxonomy): Eukaryota > Metazoa > Arthropoda > Insecta > Lepidoptera > Geometridae > Eupithecia > Eupithecia subfuscata. Next base: position 9,186,869 of record OY751103.1, on the reverse strand, counting down.
CTATTATTTTAATTTATTTTTAAGACTTTATTAAGTGAATATAATGTGCCTATAAGAAATAAATGAATAAAACTGAAAATACCAACTTGCCAACGGCGCTCATTCGGAAGGCTTATGTCCAGTATGGCTATGTCAGTATGGTGATGATGATGAAGTCGAAACCTGTAGAACTTATTCTTTACACAGAACTTGAAGACAAAATGTGAAGCCTCGAAGATGGAAGAGGACTGCCGTAACTGCAGCCTGTTTGAGCTGAGCAACACAAGCCTTGCCTTCGGGAACCTGACCAGAAATGTCACCATTATCGACAAGTTTTATTTCTATAGAGTAAGTTAATAATTTGATATCGGGTCGATGACTTTAGGACCTTCGCTCGCTGCGCCACAGAGGTACCTCAATGCAGAAAGCACAAGACAGAGGACGCTGGCAAAGATTTATGAAGGTCTACTAGTGGGAGACTTAAATGCTGCGCTGATGATGAAGTTAATAATAAGATAACTGTATTCTGTCTTAGTTTAAACTCTTTGAGATACTTTGTCACTTCTACTATTTTGAAGAAGTACCTTCCTATAATGCTATAGTCTTTTACGTAAAAGTAGTATAAGTAGGCTTTCTTTTTAAGATGTTACGTTCATGAATCTTTTTCCATGCCATAAAATCGACCAAAAGCATTATACTTACAGCAAATCCGTGGGAAAAGCTTGTGTTTTTAAATTTATGGTGTCCCATAATGCCAATGTCAGTGCATGGTGCTTTAAATTAATTGCGAAAGACGATGTCTCTCTTCCAGTAAAATATGGGTCTAGACAAAACTACTCCCCGTATTTTAATCTAGATTAGAAATAGAATTTATTTGAGGGAAAGATTTTAGGTTGCGCGAATAAGATCAAAGAATTTGATAAAAATATTTGAAGGATTACAGTCTACGATTTTTACTTTGGTTTATTTTGAGGGGTATATTCCTTTGATTATTCAGACGCCTTTTTTATGTAGTTGATATGGTACCCACGCTTTCTAGCCATAGTGTTATTAGCCATATCACAGATATTATAATACTATACTAGTAATTGTTTAATGTTATCATCAATCATCAGTCGTTTAACAACTGTTAACAAGTCTCTTTCTAGTAATTGTTTAATGTTATCATCAATCATCATCAGTCGTTTAACAACTGTTAACAAGTCTGTTTTTTTCTTCTTTTTATAAAGAGCTTAATAACATTGGAATTACTTATCTCTAACTGATTAACAGAAAAAACAAACACTTATAAAAATTACTGAAAACTAAACAGATTAAACTTACATCTACTAAACTACCTACTTAAAAAAATAAGAACATTAAGTTCAGCTCCGATCGGTCTGGTCGGAGCTGAACATTAATGTTATACAATTTCACTAGATTTTTTATTTCTGAAACTACATAAATGTAGATTCGATTACTAAAGTGTTCACTGTGCTTTGTTCAAAATTATATTCCAAAAAGTTACATTTAAACAATTATTACTTTTATAAATCCAGTTTATTTAAATTTGAGTGAGGTAGTACGAGTAGGTACAAATGTAAATTTCATATAGCCTATGCCCAGCAGTGGACTAATATAGGCTGATAATGATGATGGTGAAAGTACATCTTAAAACACTTTTCCCCGTTAGTGAACTTTCTTCTTTGAGAAAAAATTATAAATATTTAACCACAAAATGTACGTTTTAGTATGGTAATGATAACTTTCGCAGTCAGCCCAGCTAGCCATCTTATGGGTGCTCTTGGTAGCAATCGTCGCCGGCAACGCTACCGTGGTGCTGGCGTTGCTGTTGACGAAGAAACGGAAGAGTCGGATGAACTTCTTTATCATGCAACTGGCGATAGCAGGTATATATATAGAATATAATAGAATAAGAATTTATTCATAGCCACACACAACTTATACAAAAATAGGGAAATACAAAAATTTACGTAGTAATGAAAAACATTACCTTTTGGATTTAATTTTTAGACATATTGTATACCTATCCAACTGATTTATTTGCAACGAAAATTATATACAACTGAGCCCTGAGTTCGGTTGACGATAGTGTAGAGACGTTACCGTGACGTCTTATTTTTGTATGGTATTTATGTAGTTCTATGTCCGCACGCTAGAAGGCGCTGTACCAAATTCCATAGAAAAATGAGACTGATTTAGGTAACTAAGTATTAAAAATATACACATAAAACAGTGTGGCTATCTGCAGACAGAGCAAATAAAGTTCTAGATTATTAGAGGTACCTAATTTAATTGATCTACATCAATACCAACCGGAAGCGCCCTCAAGACGCTGTTTCCACGGGTCGGGTCACGCTTCGCTTCTATAGTAAATCACACTAACATTATAAACGCGAAAGTTTAGATGTTTGGATGGATGTATTTTACCCCTTCACGCCATAACGACTAAACCGATCGGGCTTAAATTTTGCACTCTATATCGATCTAGCTCTAAGCCTGCAGGCTTAAAAAAAGTAGCTAATTATCGATTTGACGGAATCAAACATAGGCTACATTTATTCCTATAAAACAGTTCCCATGGGATAAAAATTACCTTCGAACGTTTCTATAGAAACAACAAACAAAACTCAGGTACCAAGATTTATCTCACAAGTAATCCATTCTTGAAGGTGCGACTAACTTATGCAGGATGTGTAAAAACCCGAGTATGAAACCTTATTTTTGTACTAAACTCACGACATAAGGACTAGACGTTAAACGATTTTCATTTAAGATATCTGTAGAATAAGCAATCAATGCAGTAAAGACCTAAATAGCGCTCTAGTGTTTAAGTAACATAAAATTTTAGTACCTAAGTTAAATGCTTATAATAAAGCATTCAACAGTTGAATCATCAAAAATCTAAACCAAAAACTTTACTTCCACACATTATTTAAATGTACACTTAGAAAAGGACAAGTCGTAAAATAAAACACTGACACGGAAATGAAATGATACTTTTGATTTCTGTAGCTTCGGTATGTAGACTACGAGTAAAGTAAAGAAGCGACGGAGGAACCTTTAGCCTGTTCGTTGTTATTTTGCGAGTTGTAGCTTAACCCGTCCCAAGTTTTTTTATTCTCTAGATTATTTTAGCCTCTAAATTATCATAACACCGTAATTTTTTTCTTAATATCTATTTTTGAGAGGTATAGCTCAAAACTAGGCATTTTGTTTCTTTTAATAAGCTACATTTTCGTACAAAACATCGATAAAAACAAAACAAAATATTTCTACTGAATCTCGTCTGATGTAAATAAAAATAGGTAGGTACCTGTTTTTATTTACATCAGAGGGATCTCGCAAATAGGTAGAAAGATAAAAGTTACGCAAGAAATATCACTTCAAACGATAAATCGATTGAAATAATAATCATCATTGGGAGTTCATAACGTACTCACTTATTATTATGACACAAAAAAAACTGACGATTAGTGAGTATTTATGAGGTCGACCTAGCCGTGTGGAATGACTGAAACTTTCAGCGGTAGGTAGATTTTGAAACTTATTACTCATAACATAAGTTCAGCACCTTGTGTTTATAGTCCTATAATATTTCACATCAAATAGGTCAATATTGAGTGCTATTTCTTTAGCAGTTACGTTCAATTTTATTCTCTCAACACGACTGGTTGAAAGGTTGAGCGTTACTAATGTATTTTACTTACAGATTTACTGGTGGGACTGATCAGCGTACTGCCGGATTTGATACAACGAATAACCATCACGTGGCTCGCTGGATCCATTACTTGCAAGATGATGAAGTATTTACAGGTGAGTACATATTTTTTTCACAAAGTTATAAATGTACATAAAGCGCATAGGCACTGTTTTGGAATAAGGATGATTCCGGGCCGATTTCCACAGATGCGGAGTTTTTTTTAAATTATTATCTTACTAGCTGCGCCCCGCGGCTTCGCCCCCGTGGAAATGTATGTTTCCAACTTTCTTAATTTTTTCTTTCATAAGAACCTTCTCCTGACAATTACAAACACAACAAAGAAAGAATTAGCGAAATCGGTCCTGCCGTTTACGCGTGATGCCGTGACCAAGGAAAACTGGTTTCATTTTTATATAATAGATAGATAGCACGTCAAGATAACATATTGACATGAATTCGAGATTCAATTGTTTGTTTTTATACATATCCTCTCTGCTCTGCTTCTATCGAAACCTTGGATTTAGAATGGTTAGAATCCCTCACTCACTACATAGGTAGGTACAACACAGACGACTTACTGTTTAGATTCTTAGGCTCGGGCGCTGGGCCACCGCGCTGCAAGATGGTAGTTTGGATGGTTGATTCGATGGTAGCTAGGCGCGTAGCTAAGTTATTTCTACTGGCCGCATCGAGGCAACCATGGAGATAAAAATCCATGGGAATATTTTTATGAGATTTCTGACTTTATAGTACTCCAACCTCAGTTGGTCCGATAGAAGTTTTTGATCAGTACCTTTCATTATCAGGATCGATTGGCATCAATATAAGTTTTTGTGCAAAGCGCCCATTTTCAAGAGAACATTTTTTTTTTTTTTTAAATGGAAATGAAATTTTCTCTACAAAAATATGGATAGTCTCGTAAAAATATTTTCCTGTAGCTACACCAGTTAAGGTGCCCTTACTGTCACGTCAAAAAAATCCACCGTGTATACTTACTTATTTAGGTTTCCGTTGGCAGTCGGCAGAAAACTCCACATTGTTAGTTAATACCGAATGCTATAAAAGTGATATTTCCAGGGTGTCGTGACTTACTCATCGACGTACGTTTTGGTGGCTCTCAGTGTGGACAGGTGTGATGCCATCACCCATCCAATGAACTTTACTGGCAGTTGTAAGTATTTTTATTATCTGAAAAAGGCTTTCGAATGGTAGCCTACCATTCGAAAGCCTTTTTTTTTACTACGACAAAAATACCTAATAAACACAACAAATTACATTTATTTAGCACATAGAACATTACATTAACATAATAAAACAATAACAACTAGTATATACAAGTAAGTATATCTATTTCTTGAAAATCTAATCGTGTGATAATAATTTTAATTCTATTTAATTTATAATCATGAGTAACTAATGTTATTGGTTAATATAATCACAACTAATCAATAATATCACGGTAATATTATTTATTGAGCTTAGGCAATTCATTAAATGTTTTCGTTATAAAAATTTGGCAATTTTTTATGTGTATAATGGATCAAACATACAAAGACATATTTTAAAAGAGCTTTGAGAAATTATTATAACGTATGTGGTCTATAATATGATTCAAACAGAATAAACCCACTACCTTCGTGTTCTGATATAGATATAGTTACAAGTAAAGTGAAAAAAACCTCTAGAGTTCTTTCCCCAGCTCAAAGTACTTGCGTATAATATAAAAGCAGCATAACTTTACACGTCGACGGAGAAAAGGTCGCCGAAGAATTATTTTTGAACTATCTGTTTTAAAATAGCAATGGGTCAATGTTCCGATATTCACTGACCTTTTCGCAAAAACACAATTTGAGTTCTATTCGCGGCACCAACCTATTTACAGGCCAATAAAAATTTAGGACCGACTGATCCGAAACCCGTTGCCATTTTCCCAAATTGATATTACGAGTATTTTTACCAAGATAACGCCAAATTAATGCTTAGATCCCTTCTAATAAGTACAATTGATATTATCTTTATTGTCTGGCTGATTCATAATTCTGTATAAAAATGTCGAAAATGAAAAAAGGTAGAAATGTCAAGCAGATTTGTGTTTTCATTAAATTAATTTTTCCTTTGATAAAATTCGGTAAATGGTTCCATTGAAATATTCAAACACCCACTTGAAAAAGTTGAATAGCATTAACATGTTCAAAGATTTCTACCAAAGGCACGGCCTGGTCGTCTCTTTTCCGAGGTAATTTTATATCATCATTATAGAAAAATATCTATTTGTTTGAGAATAAATAAACGGAAGCTGAAACTTATCAGCCTATACTAGTCCATTGCTGCACAACTGCACATAGGCCCCTCCAATGAGTTCAATATCGGTTCTTTCATAAGGAGATTTAAAATGTATTCTTGGGATGTCGGTTTGGGATCGCAGGGCACAGCTTTTTTAGCACCACCGATGCTCTACCAGTCGACGGGCAAGGGATTTAGCTGTGCATAAAGTAGGCAGCGCTATATCGCAATTTAGCTGGTCGGAAGAGGGAGAGAGTTGAGATGGGAGGATGGATGGGAAGGCTTAAGATACAATGACAAATTTCATTGAACAGGATCAATCTTTCCAAAGAGTTTGTAGCGTTCTCCTCAGCACAGATACATCCACTGTTGAACGTGCCTCCTCCAAACAAAGGCAGTTTTGCCACGGCATTTGTGATCGCAGTTGAGGTGTGAAAAATACACAGAAGGGAGCCTACTACCCTTCCTTTGGTAGGTTGGCTGTTGGTCTCTTAGTCGACTCTTACGTCATCCACGGGTTGAGGGGGGATTCGATTCTTTCGTCACGTAGTGTCGAGCGCCACGGCTAGCGCTAATAAAGGTAACAAAAAACTAAATGTTTGAAAATGGAGAAGATTTAATTTTTGCCTTTGACTGCATTTACATTCGCATACGTACTCGTAGAGTCAACACCGCCGTTCGTTTAATAATTCTGAATGAGGCAGAGGCACTATAAATTAATTAAATGTCGTGGTCGTCTATTTTGTGTTTATTCACAGGGAGGCGAGCTCGCGCACTTATACTTGGCGCTTGGCTACTAAGCTTCCTGTTTTGTGTACCGATGCTGTTCCTGTTTTCAGAAGCCAACGTAGAAGGTATGTTAATAGTTTGGAAACTTATTTTTGAACTAGAATAGATAGAATACTGCGGATATCTCTAGTAAAATGTAAAATAGTTTAGCTTCTGTAATATCCGGAACGATACGGATCCGAGTATGAAAGTTGTCTCACTGCTGACTTGATACAATATCCCTGAGTACACCTTTACATGTGAGTAAAGCAGCGGAAAGAAATTCTTTCCTTTCGCTGTTTTACTTACTAAAGTTACTGAAAATGATCATCTATCGTAAAAGTTGTAGCTATTGTTAACGTAGGTGGATATGTAACTTTTAGGACAAATACTTCGCTTATTATTTTACTTTTAATAATAAATAATAGTAATTAATGATGGTATCCAGGTAATCCAGGCAACATCATTTAGCCCCAAGCAAAGCTGAGCTTGTGTTAAGGCAGGCAGGGTGACTGATGTATCTTACCTACATAACACTACATTACATAGATAGATATTTATTTCTAAGGTTTTTTGTTCTTATAGTGCGTAACCCCACACTAAGGGTAATTTCTAAGAAATCAAATAACATCGCAAAAATTTTCGACTTCGACGGGACTTGAACCCGCGTCCTCCCCTCAGTACGGGGATGTGATAACCAACTACACCACGAAGTCAAGTGACGTGGGAGTCGAAAATCTCTGCGACATCCTACGGTCTTATCGCGCCGTTAGCTCCACCTACAGGGGAAACATTGAAGTTTATCCAATCCTGTTCAAAGACTAAAGTTACATTTAGTTCGTTTGACGAGAGGTGTCGCGTAGCTTAATTCTAAGGTTTTTTGTTGTTATAGTGCGTAACCCCACACTAAGGGTAATTTCTAAGAAATCAAATAACATCGCAAAAATTTTCGACTTCGACGGGACTTGAACCCGCGTCCTCCCCTCAGTACGGGGATGTGATAACCAACTACACCACGAAGTCAAGTGACGTGGGAGTCGAAAATCTCTGCGACATCCTACGGTCTTATCGCGCCGTTAGCTCCACCTACAGGGGAAACATTGAAGTTTATCCAATCCTGTTCAAAGACTAAAGTTACATTTAGTTCGTTTGACGAGAGGTGTCGCGTAGCTTAATTCTAAGGTTTTTTGTTGTTATAGTGCGTAACCCCACACTAAGGGTAATTTCTAAGAAATCAAATAACATCGCAAAAATTTTCGACTTCGACGGGACTTGAACCCGCGTCCTCCCCTCAGTACGGGGATGTGATAACCAACTACACCACGAAGTCAAGTGACGTGGGAGTCGAAAATCTCTGCGACATCCTACGGTCTTATCGCGCCGTTAGCTCCACCTACAGGGGAAACATTGAAGTTTATCCAATCCTGTTCAAAGACTAAAGTTACATTTAGTTCGTTTGACGAGAGGTGTCGCGTAGCTTAATTCTAAGGTTTTTTGTTGTTATAGTGCGTAACCCCACACTAAGGGTAATTTCTAAGAAATCAAATAACATCGCAAAAATTTTCGCAGAGATTTTCGACTCCCACGTCACTTGACTTCGTGGTGTAGTTGGTTATCACATCCCCGTACTGAGGGGAGGACGCGGGTTCAAGTCCCGTCGAAGTCGAAAAAATTTTTGCGATGTTATTTGATTTCTTAGATATTTATTTGTTCTTATCAAAGATAGTTCATAAGATCTTCGATAGAACATTACATTAACAGAATAAAACAATAACAACTAGTATATACAAGTAAGTATATCTATTTCTTAATAATCTAAGCCGTCACCAGAAGGCAGAGTGCCCAGAATGCTAGCAGCATTGCCACGTTGAATGGCAATGCTAATTCGTTGACCGAAATAAAAGCCAGCATTCCGATCAACTGTGGATCTTTATAAATTGCGTGTGTCCCAGGACCCCAAGGACCAAGGGTTTCAACCCCAAACGGCTCAAATAGGTAACCTCGGTCAAGGTTAGCGTATTTTCGCCTTTTATGAGACTCCGCTGATGTTGCTGCAGAACCGGCCCTTACCGATGTCCCTGCAAGATGTGAAGGCGCTAGGGTATCTACACACGTGGCCGACCCATCTTCCATGGAATCAGAGTCATACCGTCTGGTCTTTTATTATTTTATTTTATCTTTGATTATTATTTAGAGCAAATACCCAGAACACACGGAAATAAACATCTGCAGATTGTACAAATATTTGTCCCAAGGCGGGAAACGAACTCTAAACCTCCTGCGTTGCAGGTGGACCTTCGCCCGCTGCGCTAAAAATGTCGTAAACCCCCTTATTAATTAGCTTTCATGACAAATATTTCGCTTTATTTAACTCTTGCTCTTCTTTTGAAGGTCATTATTGCGCTAGTTACCAAGTATACATATTATACCCAGCTATTTGAATGGAAAGACCTTTTCCCGAAGCTCAAAGATCAAAGAGAATAAATTAATCGGTCGATTGGTATATACACGCAGGAAATACAGAACATATCTATAGTACGGTGTGTACCTACCCACGTTTATTACAAAGGTCAATTCATGCTACAACGTATGAGAGTGGAATTTCATAAGACGCCCAATTATTCTTTGATTCTACGTTCTACCCCTTCATTAGCTAGAGACTATCCGAGACAGTATAATGTGAAATTGTGAATCGTGCAACATGTTCAGACATCATTTAGTCTGGCCACTACAAGGGTGGATGAGAAAACTTAATTGGTACTTGCGATATCGTGTTCCCCTCGAGTTTACTCAGATCCTGAGCACTAATAGAAAATCAGAAGGAAAATAATGTGGGACGGGTGTTGAATATTGAATATTTTAATTAATTTCTTTGATGAAAGAAAATTAAATTTAGCTCTTGAGCGTGGCTTGAACATAAAAAAATTCAAAATTTGGAAACAATAAAATCACGGAGGGTTAAATTGAAATTAGAAAATACTGTCACCAGCAAAAAGCTGCATTAAACGGAATGTACCAGGAAAGCAGCGGTGCGAGAAGAATGGCGCCAGATTGTGAAGCGTGGTCGTCAGACCAGAGTGGTCGTGGTCGTCATATCAGCCAGGGTCGCACCCTGGCTGATCCACTACCACTATATACCACTTTGTCAAGAGTGTTTGTAACGTAGCAACTAAGAAGAAGTCACCAGTGAACGGAAAAAGCTGTTTTTACCGTTCACTGACTGTCACCGAAAAAATGGAAATGTTTCTTTATGCGTGTTTACAAGCTGTAGCCAGCTCTGATTATTAAGCAAGGCTTTAGCCACTCTAAATTGAACATAAAATCTGCGATTGACATAGTGGTATAACTACGAACCTAATATCATCGTTATTGCTTCTACCTTTACACAAAATCTTATACAACAACTTCTTCTAGGAGTAACACAATGCTGGTCCAGCATCAGCAAGCTGCAATGGCGGATATGGATGACGAGCGTGTTCTTGACACTGTTCGTGGCCCCAGCGGTTACCATTTCTGCTTGCTACGGAGTCATAGTGGTCACCATTCGGCATAAGAGCAATCGACTCGGCAGGCGGGCCACTGCTACAAGGCAATGTAAGTATATTTATACTCAACGGAAATCTAATCTAGCTTTGTGCCACCACACCAGGACCTGTCTGAAAATCAGCTGAGACAGGGAACTTATTGTCCCCTTAAGTAACACACTGTATAATTATATATGTTTTTTGTTCTATATCTATAATCTTGTTTCTTGTACATACCTATTATTGTTGTGTCGTGTTATGCATTATGGGTCCAAATAAATAAATTTTCTTTCTTTCTTTCTACATTATTAGAAAGTTAATGGACTAACATACGCGGGTGATGTGATTGACAAATTCGAACGGATTGGTTTTTGGCAGGATACCTACTCGTGTGAATGCTAGTATCGAAACACGTATAAACGGGATCCTGCAGAAAACCGTACCTACGAAAATCAGGATGTTGCTGTGGGAAAGGGTAGTTAGCTCCGGTTTAGTATAGGTGAATTTGTTTTGTTTTAGCTGTTGTTTATAAAGCAAGAGTGTTCTAAACTAAGCTATGTTTAACGAAAACCGTTAAATTTAATTAAATCCTAATTGCTTTGCTGATGGGCATTTTCAAACTCACGCGATCTGAACACATAATTATTAGTATTATTTAACGGGTATTTATTGCGTTTATTGACCTATTTTTCGTGGTCACGGGATGACTAAGTCATCCCGTGTGTGACAGTGTGACGAGACAGACGTGACAGTGTGTAAGCCTGTTGAAACGTCGGGAAAAATTGCTAAATAAATGGGCTGATGGGCTTTGGTATTTGGTGCTCTACTTATTTTTAGGCAGGTAGTTTGTATTAAAAGCTCTTTCAGAAAGCATGCCACGGCTAGCCAAGTAAGAGCACGTTGTGGAAGTAAATTCAAGAACCGAATCAACCAATAAGTAATAAATATCGTAAGTTAAAAAAGATTATTTCTTAACAGATTTATTAAATTAAGATTTTAAATTAAAAATATACATTCGGTAAGTGTATAAGGTAAATGTCCGAAATGCTACATCAGATCAGATCAGATAGACATTAGAGTAGTAACATTGCAAAGTTTTGTGGTGAGACTTAGGGTATGGAATGGAACAACTGTGAATATTTATTTTCACAATAGTTCTACCTAGGTTCCTTGATTGAATTGAATTGAATAATGTATTTATTTTCTCGTACAAAAGATAATTGTTTACAATTTTTGGCTTATGCTTAATTTATTGATTGTACCCGTCTAGTGTATATTGTACCCGTCTAGTGTATATTATATTTATCGTAAAATTATATTTTAGGAACGTAATAGAGTTGACACACGAAGCTAAACGGTCACGCTCGGGCTGGTTACGCTGAATCGGGTAAACTCAGCTCCAGTCGGCAACTCTAAAAGTTTTCACTTCTATCGTATCTATCGCAATAAACAGTAGGTACACTTTTTATTCCATTGTAGCATCTCATATCTGCTCTTGTAGGCTTTCTATTATCCTAGGACATAGTATCACAAAGCAAACATATGAGCATAAATAACGCGTTATCACACGCGGAGGTACCATTTATCATAATAAATTAAAAATACATGGAACGTGTTCATTCAAGGCACGTAGGTGTTCCCTGGTCGTATTACTTATGGAACAGCGGAATTTGAAACCTAACACAACCAATAGGTATACCAAATGGACAAAAAATTCTTATTTCAATAAACACTAGAAACGTCGAAATTTCCAATTTCCGATAGAAAACTCAATAAAAATTTCGAGAAAAAACTGTACGATTTTAAACTCAAGGTTTTGAGAGCACTATAACGATTTTAACTCGTATGTACGAGTAACAACAACAAAATCAAACGAAATATAAGTACCTAACGTTCCGATTTTTCGATAACAAGGAATAAAAATTCCACGTTTACAAAAACAAGGCATACAATAGCAGACTCATAAATAATTCTCCAACAATCAGAGTTAGGAAATGATTATTCTTATAGCAGGATATCAGCACTTCCCTTTCATCAAAAATAATGGGGCGAGCATCCCACACGCTGACAAATAAGGTTATATTGATGTCCCAAAAAACTAGCTTTGCCTATCGCAAGTAGGACAACCAAATAATCGTGCAGCTGGTTTACCTTGTACCCTAATCTGCCTTAATTGTATTGATCTCTCGATTATAGCAAAATGTTAGATAGCACTTGTACTTAATTAAAATAGTGCTTTTGGATTTTCTGTTACGTAGTAGAGATGGTTGTTCAGGTCAGGTTTTTATACAAACGGAGCGGGGCAAAGATATGTAAAGCAACCTGTGATGTCTATAACTCACCTCGCGGGGAAAAAGCAAGAAATGCCCACTACGGCGTCATTTGCATTGTCAATTTTATTGGTGTGTTTAAAATATTACACACTTTTTACCTCCCCCTCTATTTTGGTTGAAAACGGGTGCCAGATCGCTTTAGTTGCGACTACACTACATCTACTACTTAGACTACATCTCAAACTGGACTCCCACCTAAGCGCGTGGCCCGCTTCCATAACCCATGTATATATGGAAAGAAAAGCCCCGCAGTGAGACAGCGTTGCCGTATTTCTATGAGCTGTGCGTCTAACCTAGAAATCGGCACAAATTAAGGGATACGTGAGTCGAGTAATGACCAGGGACCTATGAAATATGAACTGGAAATCCTGTAGGGACAAACGAATGTTCGGATTAGGGTGGGCGTGTACAGAGTATACAGCTTTTGTTTGTGAGTTGAACGTGTGGCCTCTCTTGTAATAGGCCCCTTGTGGGATTAGCTAGGACGTGTTTTCTGTCCTTAGGTAGGGATTTAGAATAACAAGGTAGAGCCTATAAACACGAGTGGCAAAGGTACGATTTTAGAATATCTGGTAGTATTTTTTTTAACCTTATACGTCAACAACAGCAACAGTCGGCAGTTAGCTCAATTGTTTCAATTATTGTAAATACTAGTATAATTTTCTTTGTGAATAAATGTATTAAAATGAAAAAAAACCTTATACGTTTCAACAAATTTTCACTTGAGTATTAGACTAAAATTAATGATCGACGTTGAGATTGCAAGGGTAATAAAAACATATCGAGACGGTTCTGCTGTAAAACTTTGTCCGGAATTCGGTTAGCGGTCGTGCGGACTTGTTCCTCAATTAAGTTTTTTTATCACTGCTGTACTCGTAAATATAAGCGCTACTTGGGTATTCAGATTCCTTTAGTAGAAAGCTCTTCCGACTTGGATTAATAAGACTTTTTAACTAAATAAAAAAACAATTAGCTCCAGTATGCTAAAAGCGCAAACAAAGACGGCTACTTAATTAGTTTTAACGATTATTGCGTTCCTCTCGACCCGTGAAAGGGCTTTAATTTAATCCCGGAAAACAATGTACACAATTTTTAACCTCGGAGCGTTTTATTAAGAAGATAGCGATAGATAGTACGTTGTGACGTGTCTTGGCATTACTAATAGTTATAACAACTTATGTATAATCAAAGATTGAAATTGTTAGATACGCTCGTTCCGTAGTGAGATCGCGCCGTGTTGTTGTCAAGCGCTATGAGATAGCGCGCTCATTTGCAATCAGTGTATAGTGTGTTTTGTGGTGTGTTTTTTCACAAAAGTTCGTACAATATGATGGCACAATGAATTAAAATATTAATAGTTAGGTTAATTGGCAAAAACACTATATTTTATACTACACCTGCTCGGAAAGTTGCCTATTCTTTTTCCATTTAAAGAATAGAAAGTGTGTCTTTGCAGGCCTATAGGAAACCGGGAGGAAAAACTCTATGGAATTTCATTTCTCACGTGTTTTAGCGGGAGGAAAAAGTATATGGAAATCCATTTCTAACGTGTTATTTTTTTTTTTAATTTCCTAAAAGATCGGCCGGTAGCTATGGTTATTTTCGTTCGGTCAAACGACAAAAAGTTTTTACTTCAAGTCCATTAGGCCTCCTCCGATTTCCGAACAATATTTTGAAAAAAGAACCCAAAGGCTGGCGCGGTCAATGAGGTTTTACCAACATCATTGGGCGCGGTAAGTTCTTCTAAATTTCAATTAATAATTAATTCTGCTTTTTATTTTCCTCGAAGGTGTAGTATAAAGCACTATTTATCACTCGGCAGAAAGTGCGATTCCTACCTCGTGTGTTTTAAGGCCCTCGGCTGCGCCTCGGGCCAAAACGACACACTCTTTAGGAATTGATCACTTTCTCGCCTTGGTCTAAAATGCACTATTACTCATACCTAGTGTGTGTGCGTTGGCATTTTGTTATCGCACGGATTCAAAGTAAATGCAACGGTTTTTGGTGTTAGGCTATATCTAACGATTGAAATCTGTGCTTTATAATATGATTAAAGGGATCATGTCGATTGGGAGTCGATGAATGGACGCGGTTCTGGACCGCTATTTGTGGCGTCGTCGTTTGGGGGAGGCCTTTATCAAAGAATACTATAATAATGTATTAAGGGTCCGGCGGAGGGCGAATTTCCCATACAAACGTAGTACCAAAATGATTTGTAATTTGAGCATATTTTTAACATGGTCTGCTATTTTTTGTAATAAAATAGCGTTTATCTAGGTTCCTGACACAATTTTTTTTCATAATACCTTTCTGAAATGAAATTAAACCGAATCGCATTTTTACATCAAAGAATGAATGTTTTCTTAGTATTTTTCTAGATACTTACTTTGAAAAAAGCTTTTGGCAGGAACCTAAATAAATACTATTCTAATACAAATAACAGCAAACCATGGTGAAAATATTCTTAAATTACAAATCATTTTGGTACTACGTTTGTATGGGAAATTCATCCTCCGCCGGATCCTTAAATGATGATGATCATAGGTAAAGTTACGCGACCACTAGATCGGAATCCGAGCGTATGGAGCGTACGTATTTATTGCTTTGTATTTTTTTATATTCAACCCTATATGCTGATAGGGTTATCAGCATATTGTAAACACCGACGCCACGTACGCTATGTGCGCTTCGATTCTAATCCAGTGGACGCGCAAATTATTGTGGTATTGACAATACAATACAATACAAAATACTTTATTGTACACCAACAAATACAATACAAATAGTTTTATAATGAATACTGCATAACATAGCACAATAATTGTATTGTGTAGGCAAACATGCTATGCAGTATTTCCATGATCTGAATATCTATAATAGCAGGTCAATTAGGTATAGTTGGAACCACACAATTTTGTCACCGAGACCCAATATTAAAAAGGTCCCCCTTATTTTGTGTTGCAGACAGCGATGACATGGATAACAGGCGAGTAAGCAGCAGAGGAATCATTCCAAAGGCGAAAATCAAGACCGTCAAGATGACTTTCGTCATAGTTTTTGGTGAGTTCATAAATCTACCTAAAAATGAACATTCAAAATAGTACGCTGTTATTTTCGGACAGCAACATCATTTCAATTTCAATTCAATTTATTTATTCAAACAACTTTACAGGACAAACCACTTAAGTCTACATATCTAAATATTAATATTAAAATCGTTATTTGACCTTTCAAATTAATTATGATAGATTGTGTAAATGAATAATAATATTGAGTAGGTAAGTGTTAAAAGCTTTCCAGCGTTGTTGTTAAAGAAAACATGTCATGCTGACTGAGGGCAAGTCACGCTAGCCGGTACAGTACGCGCCTTTAAGTTTGCACCTTTTTGAACTGGCTCTTCGCATAAGAAAAAAAACTCAATATAAATCCTGATTCAACAACGTTTGTTACTCGCGAGAAAACTGTTGCTTTGCATGTCATGTACACAAATCCCTTCGTAATCTCTCTGTATTTTGTGTCATGTGCCTATGTGTTAAGATAAAACAGATGCTGGAGAAAAGCTACTTGTTGGTAGAATGACGTGCTAATTATTAAATACTAATTCGTGGGTGCTTATATACTTAACGCCCGTTGTATTTAACCGTTTGGTGTTGCGTGATTAAAAAAACATGCTATGGTTCAACCTTCTGTTGAAGGTTGACTGATTATTTTTACAAGTTTCATACCTCTTAATACTAATCTGCAAATTGAATTACGACTGAAGGGGTAACCCAGATGTGTGTGTGGGATTTCAGCAGTTGGTTAGAGCGTGTTTATATGCGATCATAGGTCACTAATCATACTTTGGAAACCAAGAATATATCTGCCAAAAATATTCTGCCAGCTATCCAACCCATAAATAAAGATTAAGAATATTTATAGCACAAGTTTGATTATTCTGGAGCTATAAATCAGTGTAATGATTGATTACATACCACTGCCAACAAATCACTCGCCATACAGCCGCAAAAAGGTGCCAAAATACTGACAACAAAATTCTCCATAGCCATTCTCTCGCCTTTAGAGTAATCTTGACATCTTGCCAGAGATCGATCCTCTATCTTATTAAAATATCCAGAAGATCTGGCAAGAGGGTACCTAATACGTAAGTACCGTAAGCTTACCGTAGGTTTACCTACCTACCTTTTACAGCTCTAGGCAAGTATCTATAACAGGTAAACATTTTTGAAAGACGAAAATCTGGTAATATTTTTACTGGTTATGATATTTGTTTGTCTACGCGTTATTTTCAAATCATGTTAAGGACTTTTGTGTCCAAAAAATAGCACAGGGTTTTTGAGCTGAAGCTTATAACTATAGGTATGTTTGGAGAATATGTTGGGTTGGTAGAGCACGTATGGAAATATCGTGAGGCAATGTTTATTGGGAATCGAATGGGAAGAGATAAACGCTTGTTATTTATTATGAACCACTTCTTGTGAGCGATGTTATTTGTAGACCCAATATTGTATTTTGCCATAACATGCTTTACTCATTGAATAGATATTCCTAACGTTAACGGCTAATAGTCGGTTCGTTTTGAGATGACTTATTGAATTCATTACTTGTAATCTGAATTCGAGGTGTTTAGGTAGTAATATTTTTTTTCATAAAATATTAATAACTAAATTTTTTGAGAACTTTGTCGTTAGTGCCTGTTTACTCCAAATAGATGCAGAGATGACGGGGGACTTACTTGTTATGTCAAATCGAGATGTTTAGGTAGTAATTTTTTTTCATAAAATATTATAAACTCAAATTTTTGAGAACTTTGTCGTTAGTGCCTGTTTACTCCAAATCGATGCAGAGATTCGTCAATTTTTCAATAGATACTTATTATGGACTGCCTCCATTACGTGATAGACATATGGCGTTATTATGTTGCTTACGTATAACATACCACCATAACATTAGTTATACACATTTCTGCTTTTGGCTTTTATCCAAATATAAAAGTCAATGATAATGTTAATACCCAATTGTTTAATTATCTGGACAAAGTCTCACAGGAATGCGTATAAACCATGAAAACATGAGGAAGAGGTTGTTAAAACCATCTGAACAATAAAAACATTTTATGATCCCTTCATCATGCAGAACAGACTAAAAATGTTGTTTGAGTGGGGCCGTGAAATTAATGTTCTTTTATTGTTTATTATTTATTCAATACGCCAACTCAGAAATGCCTAATATCTTAGTGGAGAACCGTGAAAATATAAAATGGTTTCTTGTGAGCATTTTGTCAGGAATTAGAATCGTCGCGATTCATACAAAAATCGTTTAGGATAATAATCACACATCTTTTGAAATTCCTACCTCATTTATTCCTGCCCATTTTTTTGGTTTTGTGCAAATATTTATTATTTCCTACTGTTCATTGTAAAAAGTTTATATGCTCAGTACCCCAAGCAATAGGCATTTTATTATTTGAAACGATGACGTGACAAACTAATCTCAAGTTTGTGTCAAAGTCTCATTACATTATTTCGTCCCCCATACGAGTAAAACGAAACGTGGGAGTTAGGGCTATGAACAAAGCAAATAGCGCATAACAAGGTCAAGTTTCACACGATGTCAACAGTCGAGGAAAGCCTGAAAGCCTACCGGTAACACGATCCATTTGGCGGGGCAATAACACGGGAAACAAATGTTCCTGCCCCGCAATATTATTGCATGTTTAGCCAAAGTCGGGAACAATAGTTCCGTATTTTTTGCCGATGTCAATTTGCATATTTTTTCGGTAAGTAGGTAGATTTTCTTTCATAACGAGGGATACTTTTATTGAAGGTTTCGGATATAGATAGTGCTAAATGGAAATTCGACCGTGTGTTTTGCTTATACAATTGTGTTTAACTTGGTACTACGCTGGGCTTCGGTTGTCGCTAGTACACGTAGCTCGGCATAGGTAAAAACTTCGTGATAGTTTGCAAATAAGTGTTATCCTGTAAATATTTTTTTCGAGCAGAAGTGGCTATAGCCTATATTCAAAAAGAAAATTATACTAGTGTTTACGATTGAAACAATTGAGCTATCTGCAGACAGTTGCAAACACTCTACAGGTAGCTCAACTGATAGTCTGTAAATAATGGTGGAGTACCAAAACTTTACAGGCAGACTCTGTAAGAAATTTTAGCCGTCCAAGCAGCAAACACGTGGTAAACAATTGCTTGATATAATACGTAGGTACATTTCCAAGTCAACAAATGTTCAATTTTGGACCACCAGCATCCTTTTTTCCTAAACGTAAGAGTATTTTTTTAAACACATTGTGCGTAACCTGTATGATTCCGAAGTATTCATACGATGCGTCGTAGCGTAGTAAACACGAATTCATCACGCCTACGTATTTTTCCGACGCGAAAATCATCGATATTTCTTCTAAATGAGCTTTATTTCATCTCGAGACCAATATTTGTGCCCTGTCAGATAACACAGCTATTGATTACATAAATTGCCATAATTTACGACGATATCTGATCGGGCAAGCTCTGACAGGTTCTTTTTATCGAGAGTCAGCGATGCTCATTTACGTAAAAACTGGACATTAGTGATTCAGCTAGGGTAGGGTTGTTGTCTATCTATAATACTAAACAAATTCTGATATATAATTAAATAAGATTAATTAGTATCACGATAACCTTTATTAGTTACAACTTAAGCTTGGGAACAAAGAGAGAGAGAGAGAGAGAGAGAGAGAGGGTCCATCTATAGAGTTTCTTTTATCTAGGGATTCTACGTGCCCAATTTTTTTTAAACTTTTAGTTTTAAGCCCAAAGTTTTATCACTTTGAGGATTTTAAGGTTTCATGATGAAGGCTATGAATATTTTATTTTTACAATAATCGTTTTGATCAGATTCTCCCTAAGTGTAAATGTGGCTCAAAGTTGGAACGACCGACGCGCGACGGTCGCAATAAGTTTGCTAAAGCTTGACGCTAGATTTTGAATTTACTTAGTTCTTCTTGGCAAATAAGTAAAATAATTTACATTCGTGTTGGCGTGAGAACTTTTGATGTTTGAATTAAATTACGGTGTTGGGTAAAAGCCGTAAATGTAACATAGCAAGTTAGAAATAAATTTTTTAAACATTTAACATACACAGAGACACTAGTAATTTTCGTTGGAATCTGAAAGTTGGGCTTACGCTTCGCAGTGTCACGAAGCTGCTAGTTTCAACTTTCTTTTTATTATTTTTGGAGATTCCTGGAAACTGTACGACCATCGGGTTTCAAGATTTATTTTGATATTATTAAAAGCATTATTTGTCGTCTCGTCTCCGTGCAAGGTATCCTGCCCAGCTCCATTTTAGTTCTGTGATGTGATTCTCAATTTCGAGGTCTATAACCAGCAGTGGATGATGTCGGGTTGCGAATGATGATGATGACGATGAAAGCATTATCAGCGATTTTCATCAATATGTCAAAGACAACAGGATATTAGTTTTATGTACACGTGTTAACGTCTCATTCAATAACATTGCTACAAAAACTCACTACGAAACTGCTACGGAGAATTTAAATGGTTTTTGGGGATAATTAAGCACCAATAGTTTTTCGTCGCAGGAGAAACGACCATAAATGTAGTTGTTAATGCCTCTACGAACGCTGATACAACACGCTAAAAAACTGTTACATACATAGATGTCAAAGGGCCCAGTCTGATACGGCAAAATCTGCGGGCATACGTTTCTATTAGAACGGTCCTAAATGAATGTATACCGAGCAGATTTTGAGTGAATCATGCATCAGGAATTTCAACCACAAAATTGGCCTCCACGTGGATTTCACCATTTCTCATACGAGCTTTAATACTGCAAACTAGATAATAATATGAGGATAGGCACTATCTTTAAACTCCAACTCCTGTAATGAAAGCTCATTTGTTTCAGTATTCGTCCTCTGCTGGTCACCATACATGATCTTTGACCTGCTACAAGTGTATGACAAGGTTCCCAACACCCAGGTGAACGTTGCCATCGCCTCGCTCATCCAAAGTCTCGTGCCACTCAACTCGGCGGCCAACCCTATCATCTACTTTATATTCTCCAGCAGGATATTTCTTAGTCTTAGGTAAGTAACAGCGAAGCCACACTGCTCCGTTGCGTTGCGTTGTGATGTCGCACCGCTAGATTTCGACGCACTGCATACCACACCGATCGCTGCGTTGACGTAAAGTTACTCCCTTTACTTCGTTTACTCGACTTCGCAGCGTCGAGAATTCAGCATGACGCTTTGCATCGACGCAATGCGTCCGAAAACGCAACGGAGAAGTGTGGCAACTATTGAAATTTATATGTAAAATGACTGAGCGTAATCGCGGCGACGACGCAACGCAGCGCAACGGAGCAGTGTGGCTTCGCTCGAAATCCTCAACTTGTTTTATTCCTCTAGATCGCGACAAAAAATTTCGACTGTTTTATCGCAACTACTACAGAGTCGAACCAGTGATATTGCCTTTCCGAGATTCTCGCGCAAAGTTTGTTTTGCACGAAGAAAGATGGGGCAGATGATTGGCAGTAAAATTCACAATAAATTACTTCTCCGTAGAAGTGTCGAACACTATTTGCATTGTTTTCATAAAGCTTAGGTAATTCCTTTCATTACCCAACCTCTGGACTACCTAACTAAAGCTCTTGTGATTTGAGAGTGTGCGTTCATTTAATACGATTTATTTGTCGTGTACGTGCCTAATTCTTCTTCTACTATAGCAGTTTGCAATAGTTTCTGAAGGTTAAGTGAATTTGTGCTCTATTCCTCTACTAACAACTAGGTGGAACTTGTTTCAAATAGGTACAAGAAATTGCGAAATTAATGTTAGTGTCGCTGACCTCTTGATATTTGTATCAGAAATAGTGACAAACAATGGAAGTGAAAGGCTGCAATAAATCTTGTATTTCTGCATAAATCGAGACGGATGTTAAATGCTCCAAAATCTAAAAATTCAAAATAAAGCATCTAATGTATAGTTAACTAAATATTTTTCTATATAACACGCCACCGTCTACAAATGTTTAATCACTTCAAAGGTTGCCCGAAAGGGATCGCTCATAGCGATAAGGCCGCCCATTGCACAACATAATCTGTGTATTTCCAGTCCCATGGTTCTGTTTTTGTTGTGCAATAAAGAGTATTTGTATTGTAGTTCTTAGAATATTTTTAATGATGTGAAGCAGAGGAATAAAATTGACAGACCGCGATGAAAAGATCGATTACATTTTTATTCCGCTTACGGGCGCCGTGCAGTACAGACGTGTTCACGTTTAATTTATATCTAACTGTATAAAAATATTTTATCGGAAACCGTTTCTGTAGTAAAAATTAAAGGCCTAGTAAACTGGAAGCATTGAGGAGTGTCGACAAGTTCGACACTGCGTTGTCTACTGAAAATTATTTTTGAATAAAAAAATAAACTAAACGCTAAGGCGAGCACGAGTCCCGCGGATACGTTTGCACCATTCATTTGCCCCATTAATGGTGCAGGCGTAACTGGTTAGTTATGTTTGCACCATTCAAATTGATACAACTACTAAACCTTGCTTTACTCGCCGTAGTCAAGCACAAGAGCAATAACACGACACGGATTATCTTACGAGACTGATGTCCTCAGGAGCTCTATATACATACATACATACACTTAAATATATACTCACTCACCTAGTAGCTTCTGTTGCCCGGGCTCTTAAGGGACCGGTGTCCTCAGAAGTACCACACACACCTAAATTCACTCGCATAGACACGAGACACGAATGATTAACATTATATATCTTTTATGTATATTTATAGTGGAACCAATGTTGAATTTTGTTATCACTAGTTCCATTATGGGTGTAAACATAAGTTCCATTATTTTCAAAATCTTTTAAAATGGAACTAGTGATTAAAAAAACCTCAGTAGTTTCATCATGGAACTGTTAATGGTACTAGTGGCAACGAACCCTGAATCGAAACCGCCAAATTGTAAAAAAACATCGGTAATTTTAAGATACCAATCAAAAGGCTCAATCGTAAAGATTATTTCCTCCAAATTACATAGCATCTTAGATAAAAAGGAAGACCAAGAAATTTTACATTTATTAAAAATAGTCACGTTTTGCTTACAATTAATTTAATGTAACAAATGCTCAAAATGTTACCCATTCTGCAGTATGGGAAATATTTTGAGACAAATTCTCACTTATTTAACATATGAGCTCTCTGTTGATTTATTTATCTTTTCATGGTGAATTAGTTATTCACATTATTTATTGTATCATGCACTCTTAATACGGAAATGAATGTATTTCCCAAGTTGTAATACCTACCATAAAAAGATAAAGCAGTTGTTAGGAGCACGCCAAAGTAAAAGTATTGTTTTGTTTAATTTCCTGAAATTATGAATGTAAAATTTTATAGTCTTCCTTTTATTTAAGATGTTATGTTATTTGGAAAAAAAAAATCCTTACGACCATCACGTAAAATTACGGGTGATTTTTTACAATTTGGCGGGCTTGATTCCCGGTTCAGTACAGCTTAAATTATTTGCAAAATCAAAAGGAAGTCTTCTTACAGTAAAATTTTCTATCTATAACATTTAAGATATTTTCCCTCTATCTGGAATAGCCGTGAGACGCCCTGTATAAAAGTAGGTACGCCTATAGTCAGATCCATGTACAATTAGGTATAGGTACATAGAAAATACTTGTAAAAGATTTATATCACAATAAATTTAAGTACATATAATTTAAACACTCAGTTAAAAATTTAAAATTTAATGACATGTATACTTAACCACATTCATTACAAAATAATCACCATAAGTTATGAATTAGAATTTAAACTTTTTAATGTTATGAAATTTACCCTAAAAATAAGCTCGGCTTTAAGACAATGTATGGAAGATTCATTAGATGTTTGCATCTTAAAGGATGTCTTCTTTTTAAAGTTTGTAGACTGATTATTGAATCAGTCTACAAACTTTTTACTTTTTACTCACATTTGCGTTTAACGAATTTGAAGCGTGTTAAAAACGTTTCAACTGTCTATTTACAAGTGTTTACTCGTGGTCCCGTTACTTTGTACAAACAGATTAATCACCATTTTATCTGCGTAATTTTATACAGGATAGAAAATTTAAACCAACTGAAAGCAACGGGACCACTAGCAATAACTATCACTCGTAGTCCCATTCGTGGGAAAATATAACGGGAGCACGAGAAAACACTCAGTTATTTGTTCGATCTTATATAGTCTCCATGCCTGGGGAAGCTGCCAAACTTTTGGGGTATCTTTCGTTTCGGCAACGGCTTGGGAGAGTTGGGACTCATTGGTTGCCGTGCCGGCGAGGGGCCCCGCCGCGGCGGCGACGTTATCTGACGACACCCTGGCTTCGCTGGCGACGGCGGTTTGCCAATGTCTGAAACTAGCATACAAGCACTATGTGAAAAACATAATTCTTGAAACTGCCTTTCCACCACGTAATTTGTCACTGAAACAAACGTTTTAGCGGACAAAACGCTACGCATCTTGATGGTAGCAATGAACGTGTGTCTTCGAACGGCTGCATTTGCCAAATGCGTGTAAGCAAAGTGAAATAAAACTAAGACAGCTGAAGGTAGAAGCCTTTATAATTTTTTTAAGTGACATAGACGCATGGGAGGTAAAGTCAGCGATATAAAGAGCTGAACAAAGAATGTTTGAAAGATTTAAAGCAAACCCTAAGTCACAGTTAAGCTATCAAACAATTTGTAGCTATTCAAAGCAGATATACTTGGACCGAGTGTGATAGCGAACTTAAAGCAGTTTGAAGGGCTGTTATTTATTTATATCGCTGGCTGTACCTCGGCATTGAATCCTATTGATGTGGGTCTTAAACGCGACAGCATCGCGAGTTAATATCGTCCAAGACAGCTTGGCAGCAGGTTCCATTGCCTTCGTAACTGACGGTATTTCTGGTGCGGTTAAGTCTGAGAGGTAAAATAATATATCTGGGTAAGCTATACCAAAAAAGTTTCGTTTCAGAAAATGGGTATTGAAAACCAGCCAAGTGTGAGTAAAATTTGAGCGCCACGGTTTCGTAGCCTCGTGGAGTCGTATCACCTTAATATTTTAGTTCATTTTGTATGTGCTTATTTAGGTCCCCACACAAATTATAGTTACATTGCCGATGTTTTAAAGAAAACTACATCGATATAGTATTTCTTACATTCAAGTTCGGGATCCTTGGCTCGCCAACTCACACTTGGCAAGTTAGCATTATTTTTCTGTCTCGTTAGCATGTATATGGAACTCGAAAACCGAACACGTCGTAGCGAATCTTCTAGAAAAGAGTTATTCTACTTATTACTGATATTTATTCATCCTCGACTTTTCAAGCTTTTATAATGTACGTACGTAAATATGTTGAGATAGGAGTGCATGGCCAAATCCAACACCATGAGAGTTACAGGAAAGTCGTCAAAAGAGGTCTCAATTTATGAGAACTGATTTATGGGATAAAAAGAAGTATATGTTTTATTCGAGCCAAGAACTAACTATATGCAAAATTTCAGCTCGATCCGCTTCGGTATCTTTGGCGTAAAGAGGTAAAAAACATCAATCCATCCATACATCTAAACATTCAAACTTTTGCATTTATAATATTAGTGCGATTTCACATTGACTAGTAGGAGATGTCAATGTTATATTGTAAAAAATAGGCATCTGCTTTCATTTTCAATAAAGCATTTTTTTGTGAAAAGATTGATTCAGTAACCAAATCCGTTACTGCAAAACTATAGAGGGATATATTTTTGATAAATCAATCGGTTCGCTTTCTTGCAAAAGTAAAAGAATCTCAAATAAGCAGTTTTTTTTTCTCATAAATCGAGCTCATGACTCCTTTCACGACTTTTTTCTAACTCTCATGGTTTCGGATTTCCACTCCCATCTCAACAAAGCCAACCTGTATATCGCAGGATATTATAAAATCAGCGATTTCACTTAAGGCGAATAGTAGGGGTGATAGTGGCGCCACTACATATTTAATTTAATCATTAAGTTATACAAAGGAATTATCAAAAAATCGGACCGCTGGTAGACGATACCTATCTCAAGCTGTTATTTGATGTATCTGTAATAGTTTTGTTTTGTGTTATTCAATCAAAAACCTTGTTTGCTTGAGCTTGGTGGCCACCAATAGGAACTAAACTATTGAAACAAGTATCTGCCTAAATAATACAGTACAAAACTATTAAAGATACATTTAAAAAAAGGTTATGATAGATATCGTCTACGCGCGGTCCGATTTTTTGATAATTCCTTTGTATAACGTAATTATAAAATTAAATATGTAGTGGCGCCACTATCCACCCTACTATTCTCCATAATACAAATTTCATCAATTCTTACTTTTATAAGCTGATTTTGATTCATGAGGTTTATGTGGCTCAATTGTTATCTTTTTGTGGTAATCGGATTGGGTTTCCTCTTCATTATCGCCTTGGGTTTCGTCTCCGGTATCCATTTGACTTTCGTCTCGACTATCGAAATTGGGTATTGGCATGCGAGGAACCCGAGGTATGTTCCATATCCCTTCCAGCGGTGGCGACTGATAGTTGCCAGGTATTCTGGAATAAAAATACATAATAAACACCTGAGCGACGCAATCTGCAAGACCGCGCCAATATACTACGAGCTGGCCAAGTAGAGCAGCGTCATGAGCACGGAAGTTAAGGTTTAGGTTTTTTCTTTGACTGGAATTTTGAGCGAGTTAAAATAACTACTTTTCCAGCAGGTGGGATTCAACCGGTCACGTCCGACACCATAAAACAAGTGGCTTCTAAACGGACTACAGTTTACATTTTTATTGCAGACCAGTCGCCCCGGCCATCAACAAAATGTCTAAGTCTTATAGTTTTTAGGGTTTCGAGGTCGGTTTCGAAACCCTTATGGTTTCGCTTTGGCTGTACTTTGTTGCCTCTTTAATAACCCAGCAACTACCCCAGCTATCAACTCAGAAGAAACTGCGATTCCTGCCTTGTGTCCTTAAAAGCTGCTCCTCCTGCCTAAAAAGACACCCCAGGTAGAGAAATCGTTCTACCCGCGGTGTACAATGTACTATTCTCATTATTAATGTACAGTCAGCTGCACAGACATGTGTACACTTCCAAGGTTTAACTTTCATTTTACTCGGAACTTTTCAAATATAAGGACATGCACACGTTTTTCGTACAAAGTAGTCATCGTACTTCGTCAGAATGCGGTACATAAATTATCACAATTACTATACACTTACTATTTAGTCAAATTGAAAACTTGGTAGTGTATACATATTTTTGCAGCCGACTGTACATATTAATATAAATAATGATAAATGTTCTTATTAAAGTAAAGTCAAGTAAAAAGTATTTACTATGTGTCACAAAATCACAAGTAATTATAGGGTACCTGCTTGGAAGTGATAAGTCTCGTCGTCGGCGTACGGGCGTTATCGTTATGGATCTCTGTCTGTTTTTATCAGATGAAAGCGTGATTTTCCTGTGTAGGTCATCAAAAGACGTGTGCAGGTTTTCAAAAGACTCGCCGATCTGCATACACTAAAAAATAGACATTCCTATGAAATCTATTGTATAGGAAATAGCCAGTTTTTTTACACAGGTACCTATATCTCAGAACTAGGTCATGGACTTTTTCCACATGTTAATACCAGTGGCTAGTTCATTCACTAATTTAACACTAACAGCTGGCACCTAGTCTTAGGGAACGCTCTGAAATACAGAAATACAATATATTCATAAGGCCAATTTACATGTCAATAACGCGATATGGGTACGTTCCCTTAGAAGGGTCACAGTACGGTTTCATTTAAACTAATCTATCGACGAAGATCTTCTGTTGCAAGAATGAAAAGATAAAGGTAATAAAAACACTTACTTTATGACAATTTGAAAAGCCAATGTTTCTCAGAACCTGCTCTTCATAGCTCGGCCAAATTGATTTCATAACTAAAGTATTCGCGGAAGTACAAGACACCTTAGGCTTTAAATGTTGCACGGTAACTTCACGGGTGCTCAGTATAGGATACAATTTTTCGTTGTCAATAGGCCACTCAGGTGTAATTTTGTTGGAGTTAACAAAAGCTCCTCTTTCCGTGAGCATCTTAAGCACATAAACTAGCATCACGACCACGGTGCACACTCCAGCAGAAAACAATAGCAATGACTTTTTCACGAAATCTTCAAAGCTCTCAACAACTTCGTCCATATAGCACTCCAAACTATCAACCAACGCATTTTGTTGACTAGTCATGACATCAGTGAGTTTTTACTTTTTTCGGAACCTGAAAGTTAGAGGATATTTCTAGCTGAAAATACCTTTAGCTTTCTTCAACAGCACACCCGTCTACAGATTAACATGTAATTAACATGCCTCCTCCAATTAAGGAGATTTCACCATAATCAAAACGTTTGGTTAAGGGTCCGGCGACGGATGAATTTCCCATACAAACGTAATACCAAAATGATTTGCAATTTGAGCATATTTTCACCATCGTCTGCTAGTATTTGTAATAAAATAATATTTATCTAGGTTACTGCCACCATTTTTTTCTAAATACCTTTCTGAAATGAAATTAAACCGAATCGCATTTTTACATTAAATAATGAATGTCTCTTAGTATTTCTGTATATAAGTATTTTGAAAAAAGCTTGTGGCAGGAACCTAAATAAATACTATTCTAATACAATAAATGCCAAACCATGGTGAAAATATTCTCAAATTCCAAATCATTTCGGTATTACGTTTGTATGGGAAATTCATCCGTGTCGCCGGACCCTTAAAGGTACAATTTAAATTAGGTCGTTTTATAACATTTATAAGATAAATAAATACCATTATAAATAATGCTGGACCAATAAACAACATCATCAAGCCCCAATATATTTCTGTTATCTTATTATTGTATGCTGTGGTTTGAAACTATATAGCTACTAGAAAGACGTGATAAATGTCTAGATTGTTTATAGTCAAAGTAGAGATAAACCGCCGAATACTCAGACGCAACTTAGATTTAAGCACGTCTCAAGTGACCAATGTTTGGCAGATTTTCATTGAAAACTGTCAAAAACACGCGACTTGAGACGTGCTCAAATGTAAGTTGCGTTTGAGTATTCGGGCGTAAGTTACCTTGCCCTGTTTTCATAATATTATAGGTATTATTTGGTAAGCATTGGATCCTAGGGTCCTAGAGTATTGGACCGATGGATGTTTCCAATGCTACACAGATCTTATGCTTGACAAAAGCTCAGATTCAATCTTTAACGGATCGATCAAATAACTTGTTATGTAGGTATATGATAAACACTAACTACACTAGTAAATGACAAGGAATACAAAAATGTAGTAAGCACCATTTACCAAAAAAATGTACCATAAATTACTTGTTGTGGCGAAAGTGACTCATTGAACATTATGTATATATTTTTTTATATATTTCATGTTTTTCTATAAATGAATAAACGTATTTTTTACTGTCTCTTGATTTTACTCAATTCATTTCGAGCCATCTCCAAAGTTATTTTGACATGTAGTAGTGACAGAACTGTCATGTGTTCTGACATTTTGAGTATTTTGTTAATTTGACAGATATAAGCATTGAGGTTGAGTATAGAAGATACCGAAGAGATTGTATTGTATTAGATTAGTTAGGGTTTTCCGTAATGAGTGGATAATACTGCAGGTCTGTGTGCGCGATGGTATGGCAAATCAGACAGAAAAACAAAAATCGAAAAAGTCTGGCAGTTATGTAATTTTTTGTAAATTTAGAAAATGTTGCAACTCTGTTCACATTTTTGTTCTCCATGCTCACAAGTTAGGCAGTAACTTCAGTTTTTTTTATGGAATGAATTAAGAAATAGTAGTGCTTATAAAAACGTTTACAAATGTTTTGATAACGCCCAGTAATTTGCTAGGATATCTTCAACGAACTTAAATATTGTTCATTTTGTACTGCAAAGTTCTCTCTGGTGCATCTCTGGTGTAAATAAGGTTAAAAAAATACGTTTAAAAAATGTACTTCAAGAAAATTCTAAAATGCTATTTAATATTTAATGATTTGCTATTTTAAAACAAATTGCCTACTGAGATAATAGGTGCTCTTTTACTAAAACCAAATTAAACTCCACTCATCATGGGACACATGTATGTAGCTGTGAAGCGCATTTACGAGTAGACTTTCGATAAAGTGGCTCAAAACATCGTGTTATTACCTAAACTGTGTTAGTAGGTACATAGAAACATGGTCAGTAATAGTAAACTGGCAGCTCTTATGTAGTAAAAGCAACTTTATGATTTTTAACATAAAACTGCTATTATTTACTTTATGTGTTTAAGTTAAGTGAAAACTTGTTGCTGTGCAGGCTGATTTTACTATCGTCTGGATAACCAAGCGATAGTAAAATCAGGCGCTTTTTATGGAAAGATATCAGGACAGGATTTTTACATTCTTATAAACTGACGAGAGGTCCGTGTTTTATGTGACTTTCCTATCATGGCCTTGGATTTATGGAAATGTTTCTAGAACACTTTTATTTTACGTTTAAACAAACTATGCCAAGCCATTCAAAAAGCTTTTGGTTACAGTGAAAATAACTTTTTTCATTAACTGCAAGTAACTTTTTCTTAGAGTTTCGAAATCGATATGAAGAAAAAAAAATTAGAACGAAAATTTTCCATACAAATTGTGATGCCGAAATTTTGAAAGAGACCTACAAAATCAAGTGGATACCCCACTTGATTTTTTAGGTCTCTTTCAAAAACTCGGCGCGCGAGTGACACTCGCACTTGACGGATCTTGTTTAAATCTGGTTTCTACGAAGAGCCAGAACACCGAACTAAACTGAGGCATCATTACAGGAACATCCCTCCATACAAATGGTTCTGGTGCTGGATGAAGTCAGGGGACAGTCCCGCCGGCAACGAGTCGCGTGCGCACACCGAGCTGCTGACGTCATCGCACCGGAAGACTAGGCACGAGCTTACTATAAGGGTAAGTGTGTAGTTCTACATCATCCTATCCTACTTAAATATCCTGCATCCTACTACATAATCCTACTATCCTATTAATAATATAAATGCGAATATTATATTTATTATATTCCTACTAATATTATAAATGCAAAAGTTTGTGAAATGTGAAAGTTTTGTTACCTAGGATCTCCAGAACTACTGAACAGATCATGATGAAATTTGGCATACACTTAGAACGTAGCCTAACTCAAACATATAACAACATATATAATATACCAATTATTATATCGAAAATACGCGCGCGAAGCCGCGGGCGGAAGCTAGTCACACTAATATTATAAATGCGAAAGTTTGGATGGATGTATAGATGGATGGATGTTTGTTACTTCTTCACGCCAAAACTACTGAACGGATCGCGCTGAAATTTTGCATGCAGATAATTCTAGGCCTGGAATAAAACATAGGCGACTTTTTATCCCATAAATCAGTTCCCATGGGATAGAAATAACCTCAAAACGTTTCCATAGAATCAACGCGTGCGAAGCCGCGGGCAGAAGCTAGTATTATAAAGCAAGCAAATATTATAAAGCCGAAAGTTTGTGAAATCTGAATTTTTGTTACCTAGGATCTCCAAAACTACTGAACAGATCAAAATGAAATTTGGCGTACGATGAGAGCAAAGCCTAACTTAGATAATAGGCCTCCATTATATCGAAAATACGCGTGCGAAGCCGCGGGCAGAAGCTAGTACATACTAAATTCACAAATGCGAAGATTTCCGTCCGTCAACAAAACGGCTAAACATGTCAAATTGATCAAAAAGTTTGTATCTTAGGGTTTTATCATTATGTTATTTTGTAACTAGACTTATTTATCGAGGAAAAATGGATGGAAAGCCCGGCAGAAGCTAAATTCTTAAACGAAAAAAGATCCTGGGTTTATTATCAACTACTGTCTGCCGTTGTTTCTATGGAAACGTATCAAGGTTATTTCTATCATATGGGAACTGTTTTATGGGATAAAAATACCTTTGATTCCAGGCTTAGACCTACATACAAAATTCTAGCCCGATCGGTTCAGTCGTTATGGCGTGAAGAGGTAACAAACATCCATCAAAACATCTATAAATCCAAACTTTCGCATTTATAATATTAGTGTGACTCGAAACGGAATTTGGAAATTTATTGTATTAGTATGAATGTAGGTTTATTCTCACTTCTCTATCAAAACGTCTGACCACCTTCACACATCTTACCTTTACCTTTACCCTTTTTATACCTATAAACAGGTTGCCTAACATGTGTACTAAGCTGAACGGAAGTGATTCTAGACCCCGAGGAGATCAAGTGTGAATATGTAAAAAAAAATTAATTTCGAACATTTTTTTGAAAAACTTAACTTATCTCCTCGCCTGCGACGCAGGAGGTTGCGGGTTCGATTCCCGCCTCGGGACAAATGTTTGTACGATTTGCAGATATTTGTTCAGGGGTTCAGGATGTTTTTCTATGTATAATATAAAATATCTATCTATGTAGTCTATTGTATTATGTATATCAGTTATCTACATAGTACCCATAACACAAGCTCTGCTTAGCTTGGGGCTAGATAATGCTGTGTGAATTGTCCAGCATTATTTATTATTTATTTATTTATCTCTCTTCGTATTGTGTATAGTGCTCTTTTACACGCACTCTTATTTAACATTATAAAGTATTACACAATTTTTATTGCTTGTTTTGTCATGAAATTATAACAAAAATATAAAGCCCTTTGAAATTTTAAAACAATAGGTAATAATAATGTAGGTACACGTAAAAGAACTTAACAAACAAAAAATCGTAGAACAAAAGTTGATTCCCTCGGGTTTCAGAATCACCCACTTTCAGCTGGCACATGTTTCGTGGCACCCTATATTATTTGCATACTACATAATTATCATATAATTTAATTTTCCTGTAGGTAAAGGACGACAGCGTGAAGTTCCCAAAGCAACGTGTCCACTGCAACAGCACCAACTCTCGCAAGGTGCGCATGCATCTACCAGACGGTCAGAACAACAACTGCCATCTTCAACGGAGAGCCGATACGTTTTTGTAAACTACTGCGGTCTTTAACAGATGTGTTTTTCTAGAAGAATTTTAATTGAAGGAACATGTTCCTCAACCTCACCTTAACAGCCAATATGGGTCCACTGCTGGAGGCAGGCCTTCCTCTGATAAGTTCCTTATTGGCCAAAAATGTAAACAAACTTTCTAATTGGCAATTAATTACTACCTTTATACCTACATTGCATTTATTTTTATGTAAGTTATCTAATAATAATTACCCTGAGTGTGAGGACTTACGCTCTATAACAAAAACCTTTATGTAAGTTATTTTATCACGAAGTAATTACTACAGTAATTACTTGATATTTATATTACAAAAAATGGGTGATAAAATTTGTATCATCAAATCCTTGTTGTTTATAAGACGAAATTTAATTTAATTATTTCAGGTACGTGGTTATTAATAAGATGGTATAATATTGTTATGTTATACAATAATAAAATTTATTTAATAATGTCATTGGATCAAAAGAAGCATGAGCAGAGATCCTTAATCTGAGGGTTTTGAGACGCGTACTCGGAAAAACCGAGAAAAATCTCAGGAAGGTAAATTTTCATTTGCGTTAGTAAAATTATTCTGTCTTTGACTTTAATTACAGGGACTATTTAGAAAGTTGTCTACCTTTCATAGTACACTTTTGTAAGATAGGTCTCTTGAACCAAATGATATTTCTAAGCTCTATTCTATAGTAATAATATCGGCATTTTATAATATGTGTATAGCGTATATTATGTAAGTTAAGTGTATGTAAGTTATAATGTGTTAGTTAAGACTATGTATAAATATTCATAATTCATATTTTTATGCCTATCTACTACCCAAATTAGTTTTTTTTATTTTCAGTCTTTTGCAACACTATCTATGATTTTTCCAAACCTTTTTATATGATTGATTTTCGTCTGAGAGTTTTTGAGTTTCTGAGAATCTTATACTATATTATTGACGATGAAAATTACAATCAAATAGTATAAAGAAGAATATCAGAACCAGTATTTACAATTACAAGAACAAAATTAAAATTTTTAGATACAAGATTTTCATGAAACATGGCTGAGAACACTCGGGATAAAATTATCTATGACACAAAAAAAACTAAACGAGAATCGGTTCATCCGTTTAGGAGCTACGATACCACAGACGGATACAGATACGCAGACAGACACGTTAAACTTATAACACCCCTCTCTTTTTGCGTCGGGGGTTAAAAACAATTGAGCGAACTGCAGACTGTTGCAAACAATCTACAGGTAGCTCAACTGATCTCATTGAAATTTGGCAGGGAGGTTATCGATAACTCAGGACGGACATAGGCTACTTAAGAAGCGTGTGTAAAGCCCTGGGCATAAGCTAGTAATAAAAAATGTTAATAACTATGTTTATCTAGTATACTTTTGTGTAACGAAAGTGCCAAATTTCTCTGGAGTTTAACTCTGAATTCTAGTCGTGTTTATTCTAGGGTTATTTTAGAATAAGATGTGTCATTTGTTATTAAATGTGTGTAGATGTAGGAGTGTTCTACAAACTATTGGTATGATAGGTCCTTGTATTATCTACTTGTAAACTGTTTAATAAATATATTTAAAAAATTAACAATTTTTAGTTTAATTTATTGAATTCCTTTGTAAGTACGCATTTGAATTGAAAGTGTAATAAATGTCCCTTAGCTTGACAACTTTTTTAGATTTTCTTAGCCTTTTGCTTGTTAAAAAATCACCTCCTATTTACACAAATGCCCCTATATTGTAATGATTCCATGGTTCATGAAAGCATGTGAGTTTCTATATATTCCATCATATCTTTTAAATGTCTGAATAGATTTCGATGTATGGGGTATCGTCGCAGAATATTTAGAGTAGGTATTAACATATCAAAACTTTTTAAACTTTCGCGATTTGTTAACATAGTTAATGATTATATCGGGTATTTATCGCGTTCTGAAGACGAATTGAGGGTAGTCGTGGATACTGCCGTCAATTCTCGGCGGTAACTCCGAGTACATCCAGTCGCCCCGTGACCACGATCGCTGTAACGCGGTAGAAACGTAGGGAAATAAAACAAAAGGTACGCGATAAATACCCGATATAATCATTAACTATATTAACATATCGTTAGAATCAAAACATCATCCCAGATGACAGTGGCCAAAAATATCTCCAATTTATGTTTTACACAAAACAAAAAGAGTGTTATGGTGTTGTAAAACTAATATTAAACCGAGCGTAGGTTGTACGTGCGAATAAACTTATTGTGTAAGTTAATTGTATCTTGTCCCATTGCCTGGGTATAGAATTTCCCAACGCTCGAAACACTTCTGAATCATCTACAGTAATCTGTTCAGTTCTATTACTGTTTCTCATCAGAACCGTTTATAAAGGCCTTTTCCTCGGTATCTGGCATCATCCATTTACTTTTTCACTTCACATTTATTCTTAGAAAAGGACATAGCGTCTCAATTTCTGTATTTCTTTACAATCTTGCCGACCCGAACTCATTTTCCGGAAATAAATTGCGTTTTCAGTAATTAATTTCTGTCCAAGCTCCGCAACACAAACTTTCAAAAGATTTCAGATTTTTCTGGTACTCGTACAATAATTTTCCTGTGTTGACCATTTTCAATTAGGTTTCTTTAGTCACAAAAAAAATTACAATCAACTAATAGAAATAAATTACAACTAGTATTTACAATTGAAACCATTGACCTAACTGCAGACTGTTGCAAACAATCTATAGGTAGCTCAACTGATCCATATCAATACCAGTCGGAAACGTCCCCAAGACGCTGGCTGCATTGCCCCAGCTGTATGGCAATGCTGATGCTTTATGCAATGATTTAGGTTCCTTATGTATTAACCTAACTTCTAAAGTTATTAATTATTTCGCGGCCTAAACAACCTATAATTTAACTAGATAAGCTACCGTCATATATTAAGTTTTAGTTTTACCTTATACTTACATTATTTATTTGTGCTTTTTTTTGTGGATACAGCAATCAAAACTTATAAGCACTTTTCAATATCACTGAATTTAAAATACCTAGATCAAAATAAAAGTCTCAAATCTCATCCTAAGCGAATTAAACGAAATGTGTTTAGGCATGAATGTTGTGTCTTGACATTGACTTGCACACTTGACAACTTGAACCTTTCTTTCTCAGATATAAAGTTAAAAATATTAATAATGCTGGACAATTCACACGTCATTATCTAGCTAAGCAAAGCTAAGCAGAGCTTGTGTTTAGGGTACTACAAGATAACTGATATACTTGATACAACTACATAGATAGATATTTTTTTATTATACATAGAATATATCCAGAACACCCTGTACAAATCAAAGAACGTACAAACATTTGTCCCGAGGCGGACCTTCGCTCGCTGGGCTAGAGTTTTTCTCCAACACTATTACACATAATATCTTCGTAGAGTAAGATTTTAAATCCGTGCACTACTTTCTAGATGCTAGATTGCAATAGACACGAACGAAATGACGAATTGTCGAGCCAATAAGTAAACAAGATTCGTCAATTGCGAGTGTAACTCGCGCGACGAGGGTTTCGATCGTTTTTCAACAAGTAGGTATGTACTAAAGGTACCGGTTAGAGACTTCGCAATTTAATGAATATCTAAAAATAGTAGGTACCAACCTACATTTCAGATTGATCTCTCTGCATGCTTCGGTGATAGGGGGTAACGGTAAATTTTTCGACTGTTTTCAATAAAAGTATGTCTTACAGATACTACAATACACATATTACAATAAAAGTATATCTTACAGAAATTTTAAAAACTGTTTTGAAATAGGTATACAAGATGATGCCTTCAAATGATCCCTTTTGAAAATAATACCCCCACTTTTTGACCATTTTTCAAAAAGTGTACGTTTTACAGACTTCTATTTATTTTTCCGGTAAAATATAGATTTATATCTACAAACGCTCCATATATTTCAAATGGATTGCTCTGCAAACTTCGGAAATGGGGAGATGGGTATTTTTTCGACTTTTTTAAAAATATTTCGAAAAGTGTAAAACCTACAGAAATTTCAAAAACTATTTTGAAGTGTACAAACTAATTAAAGTATTAACTTTTCATTTGATACCCAACTTGACTTTGTAGGTCTCTTTTTAAATTTCGGCGTCACAATTTGTATGGAAAATTTTCTTTTTTTTTTCACTTTTTTCAACCGAGATCCGACCTCAAAACCCTAAAACACCCAAATCCACTTAAACTGAAAAGAGGAAGAATAACAACATTTTAGTTTGTTATTTACTGCTTTTTGTACATTTAAACATTATACATACTAATTGCAAATATGAATAAATGAAATAAAAGTGCATCACTTAGAAATTATTTACTGCGACATGGACAACTTGAAATTAAATAGCAGGCACTAACGTAGCAAATTTTGAATAAACAGACCTAAAATAACGCCACCAGAGGCAGTTATTAAAATAAACACAGACCTTCTTGAATAATATACGAAGTTATTCCCAGAGTTCGAGTTAAATTCTAATCCATCGCACATATCATTCAAATCAAAGTAAATCTAAAACTATTGTAAAAGTATGTCTACAGTACAATACAAGTTTTCAAGCACAATTTTCAAGGTACTAAGTACATGCTCACCGTAAGTGCAAAAGGATGTTTCGCCTAAAATTGCCTCACAACTTTAGAAAGAGAACTTTCAAAAGACATTGATGCTTTTTGCCACTTCCCTGCAAATGTCCGGGACGGTGCCTTCGGTCACAGAATAACTGTTATGGTACTACTCTTTGGTGGGACACTAACACTAGTCGTGGTTTATTTTAATTATCTTAGGGTTTTTACGCACGGGCCCCAGATTATCGGGTACTGCATTGGGTCTTTTACACCAGTCATAAATTGAAGTTTTATCGTTACACATAGGTAACGATAAAACTTCAATGAGAATATAGCCTTGGGCTTTGATCAAAATGAAATAAAGCTTATATAATATTAAGCCCGCGATTTCATTTGCTTGTACTTTAGGGTGAACAAAATCCGTCAAGTGCGAGTGTAACTCGCGCGCCGAACGGCGCTTCGGTCGTCGGTTGAGAACGTTTGTCAATTATACAAATACGTACTAAAGGTACCGGATAGAGACTTCGCTATTTAATGAATACCTAAAAATAGTAGGTACCAAACTATATTTTAGGTGGATCGCTCTGCATACTTCGGAGATTAGGTAAATTTTTCGACTTTTTCACAATGTTTCAAAAAGTATGCAACCTATATATATTTCAAAAACTGTTTAGGAGTTTACAAAGCGATACCTTTTTTGATACCCCTCTCGGTGAGGTAGCCGCCTTTTGAAAATTATACCCCCTTTTTGACCATTTTTCAGTAAGTATTCTTTTTACAGACTTTTCTATATTTTTTCTGTAAAATATATCCATGTCTACAAACGCTACATACATTTCAGAAAAATTGCTCTGCAATCAAATGAAATCAAAAACTATTTATTTCCAATACAATAAATGTAGGTACACTTATAAAATGACATATTATTAAATTAAGGCGCTAACCCGACCCACATCAGCGCCACTACTTATATTTTATCTTATTATTATGGAATTTTCGTCCAGCAGTGGACCAATATAGGCTGTTGAGGTTGAGAATTCCCGGAAAACTGCAGCCAGTAGGCTTTTTGTCACAGAGCTAACCTAATATTAGTGAAAGCTTCCGAATATGGATAGATATTTCAATTCTGGTAGCTTTTGTTCGGTCGTACATTTCAACCTGTGTGTGGCTACAAATGGAATTTTCGAAAAAGTGCACGTCCGGTTCAAATTGCAGCAGAAGTGTAATGTTATTTTCCGGAAATGCTCCTATTGCACTGTGCCACAGAATAACTATATAGTGCTACGATTGCGCAAAAGGTTTTCGCCACAAAGTCATCCCATTTTAAAATAAACGCATTCGAATATGAACAGGATGTATTTCCGTTTGTATTTTGACTGATATTCTAACCTAGTAACTCTGCGTTCCATTCAACTCTGACCTATTTCAAACAAACTGCCAAACGTCAAATTCCTTTAAGTCGCCAAATCAGTCGACGCCAAATGAAATACTTACTCCATTGGTGCCCATAGTTCATTGTATCGCATGCGACCCGATGGAAAATTAGGTCATAAGCTGAGCTGAGGGACATCTGGTACATTACCTACATGTTTGATTGTAGAACTAGCTTCTGCACGCGGCTTCACACGTGTTTTTTGGAATAAACTAAAAGAGGTCAGCTGATTAGTCCAGTCATGTTAGGGTTTCATTTATTTCGTAGGGTTTCACCTCAGAATTCAGAGATAATATATGGTTATCTCTATTTTTTATTTGTTTATTATTATTTTTATATACTCTACAATTTTAAAATAGATGTTAATATCTTTGGAGCTGTAGAAACTAGGAACCAAGATAATTGCGACCATCGAGGTCGATAACGACGCCAATTTTCAGTCTAGACCTGAATTGGATCGAAATCATCTTCATCTAAACTCGAACTAAAACGGTTTTGGAACCGTAAAATGTTCAACACCATAAGCAGGCGGATTTTGCTCACCGTGGAGGTGTTCAATCTAAACAAAAGGAGCTTCTGACGACCTCTGTGGCGCAGCGGGCGAAGGTTTGCCTGCGACGGAGGAGGTTGCGGGTTCGCTTCCCGCCTCGGGACAAATGTTTGTACGATCTGCAGACATTTTTCCAGGGCCATCTGGATGATTTCTATGTATAATAAAAAATATCTATCTATGTAGTGTATTGTATTAAGTATATCAGTTGACCCATGACACAAGCTCTGCGTAGCTTGGGGCTAGATAATGCTGTGTGAATTGTCCAGCATTATTTATTTATTTATTTATTTCTGGCCTTCTTCCAGTAGATTTTCTTATTCGCTTTTTACAGCATTCACGGGCTTAGTTAGGGGTTCGTTTTTACGTACCAACCCAATGCATTAAAGAAAAGGTTACGAAAAAAACATTTTTGTGCGTCTATGAGCGAGGTGCTACGAAGTACTACGTCGTAGCTGCTCTACGCATTCCCCGCAGCGATCACAGTGTGGTAAGGCACGACATTGCGGCTCAAACGTTAGCAGTTGAAACGTTATGGTGGGCATTCATAAGCTGGCATCGGACAATGGTTTGACATAAAAGATCCGTACCGCACGGAGCGGAATGTCGGCAATGCCGGCGACGATTCTTGACGGCATCTTTTCTATTTAATGCAAATGACGACGCCGGCCTGTAAATGCGCACACTAAAGTTTCAACTGTTAACGTTTGAGCCGTAATGCCTTACCACATCGTGATTGCGGCCCAGTAGTTGCAAGTCGACGGCGTAACATTTCTTTAAGATAGTTTGACATGTTAAATTTTCTGCGTCTTTGTATTGAAAAATCAGAAGAGAAAATAAACTGTCATGCCTGTAAATAGTTATTAGGGCGAGTGAGCTATTATTAGATACTAGCGACCCGCCCCGGCTTCGCACGGGTGCAATAAAATACTACTATTACTGTGCTATTACTATTATTATACATATTATGATTTCTCAATCAAAGAGCAAAGACTTTTCATTCAAAGAAATTAGACCGAACCACAGATCACTATATATGTACCAAGCTACGATCAAGGAGTATTTATATACCCTGGGGAGCGATTTCTTCCGTTGCAACGCCGTTAAAATTTTTTTAGCAATTTATTCATTTTCATATTTAAACTACTCGATAATCCGAATTTTCCGCCTATAAGTTGTCGACTCGGATCGACTAATTTTTTACGCTCTTCAATTTGATGTGCATTTCGTTCGAGTCTACCGTAGACCGGTCCGAAATTATTAATATAGATAGATAAACGAGAACCGGACGTACAAAAGTATGCCGTATCTACAAGTTATTTGACGAGAACCTAACGATACTTGCTACGACGTAGCAGCTCTACGATTTTGACCTTTTGAATCGATTTACATCCATTTTACTATAAAAACTTTCGTAGTTTGACGAATTCATTATAAATGTAAGCGGGTTAACTACGAACCTAGTTTGTGTTGGAAGAACACCAACGTTTCATCCCTTGACAAGGGACTTTATCAGGGTGCGTCCTTGCGTGCACTCTCCGTTCTTCCAACACAAACTAGGTTCGTAGTTACCGGCTTACATTCTTAAAAAGACTTACATAATAATAATTCAGTCAGTTCTATATAATTCGACATCTAAATTCACGGGTAACAATTACCATATGTAAACAATCCTCGGGCTTGTTAGGCTAAAGGTTAATTTCATTAAAAATTTAAAGAAGTTTTCAAAAAATATCAACCCAGCTGCTACAAGTATGTTCTGTGTTAAAAGCAAAGCAATAATAACAAACTCTGTACTAGGAGTATCGATCTTATTTGATTAATATAAACTTTAGTATACCTACTACGTGGGATGGTATCAGCACGTATTCTTTGGTATTTCACATGGGGTTTGCGCTAATCAAATGAACTTTATTTCTATACACATAAATATTAGTCACACCACACTATATCTCTCCAACACGTCTTAATACCCATATGGATTTAAACTTCATGCATATATAGTCTTTGTAACTACGTTCAAACTTTTAAACCAATGAAGTAGGTAAGTAATAAAGTTATGGAAATTATGGTACGATATTTTTTTCTCCATTCCATGATAGTAAGAGCGAGTTTATAAGTTTTTTTTTTATATTGGTATTCGCGGCAAATAACTTTATCGATGTAAATAAATAAATATCTTAGCGTCTTGCCCTCCTCCGTTGGAAGTCGGGTAAAAATTAATGTCAGACCGTTTTCAGTTCTAAAAACTTAGTTAGTCATTGAGTTGACGTACCTACCTAAAATATTTCAAGTAAAACCGTGCCAAGGATTCACCACGTTTGAATAATTCAGCGCATCTATTTTGCATCCTTATTTCTATAAGTGTTTATTTTAACTCAATAAGAGTATTTTAGGCATAAATTTTGCTGTTTTACATATGTTATAGAGAGTAAGCAGGCCGTTTGGTGTAAATTGTGTGCTATTTAGAATTTCATAAATTGAAGATAACAAAAGAAAGGTTCATGAACTTTTAGCATGTTAAGAGTAGGTATCTTGCATCTGTATACTGAGAGTTCCTATTGCAACAATAGATTTATGACTTGCTTGCCATCTGACCTGCTTTCTCTATCATTTAATTCCTAAGCAAATTGATGCCTAAATTTTTACGATATGACTCCGTGGTTTGCACTGATTGACACCCTGATCAATGAGGGTTATTTCCAAAATGATATATTAATAAATGCCTTTATTCACAAAAAACTATACTAGTATTCACAATTGAAACAATTGAGCGAACTGCAGACTGTTGCAAACAGTCTACAGGTAGCTCAACTATATTAATTAAAATCTCTAAAAATAAATCAATCTTCTTCATCCCAAGCCGGATAGCGGTAAGCCATTGCTGGGTCTAGGGCCCCTGAAGTTTGTGCCATTCACCACGATCCTGGCTTCGCGCTTCGCGGGGGTGGGAGGACTACAAGTCGGGTCAACACGAGGTCGAATTGCTTTAGTCGAAATGTTTTAGTCGAATTGTGTTTTAGTCGAACTGTATTAGTCCGTAGACGCGATCCTGTGCTAGCCGCATCTATTGACTCCAGATGTATGTTTTATGTAGAAATCGACATCTAACGAGTGTTGGAACTTTCTCGATGGCAAAATTGGCGAGACAATCGTTAAGGGCAGTCGTATCGTATCTATTCAAATTATGTAAGCCATTCGACAGGGTGGCGAGCAATGTTTGCCCGACGATTGCATTTGAATGGTTGAAAGAAAACACCATTTGATTTCGGTCTTATTGATTAAACACGTTGACCAAACTATGTTAAGAATGAATTTGACTAATTTAATGATATTAAAAAGAGTGAAAGTTTCTGTGTTATAAATATTCTCCGATATGGCAGGGCCCAAAAAATAGGGTTCATGTAAAAAAATAAAAATAACGAATAAACTTAAATCTCAACACACCAAAATAATGTATATAAGTATCAAATAACAAAGTGCTATATTATATCCTTTTGAAGAACTTTTGAAATTTTTCAGTTATTAACAAAAACTAAACATCTTATTCTCATGTTATCTTCTTATTAACAATAGCATTTTTGTGTGCTATTTTTCTATACGTCATTAGCGCAGCTATCATACATATTTTTAGGAAATTGATCAAGAATTAACACCTTTTTGAACCTCTTGACTGGACTATTCCGCCAGTGTTAGTTTTACTTAGTACCGCATGATGAAGGCGTGAAGTACAAATTTTCTAAGTTTTGTAGCGTTGTTGGAACCTAGACAGTTTTTACAAGCATCGATGTAAGCTAAGAACATAAATCAGTCGTTGCAAAAATTGCAAGATGGGAGTAAAAGATAGCA
This sequence comes from Eupithecia subfuscata, assembly GCA_963564075.1. Lineage (NCBI taxonomy): Eukaryota > Metazoa > Arthropoda > Insecta > Lepidoptera > Geometridae > Eupithecia > Eupithecia subfuscata. The sequence continues at coordinate 9,143,722 of OY751103.1, read as the reverse complement.
ACTCAGCAAGACTTGGGAAATGAAACAGGGTTTTATTGCGTTGTCAACAATAACAAGTCCCTTCTATTTGATTGTAAGTATTTATTGGTATTCAAATTTATTTTATACGGTTATTGCGCTTTATACTAAGCGGGGTGGGATTTGATGCGTAAAGTTTTTAATGTTATTATCGATAGTCAGAAGTGTTTACTGCTGTTTTTTAAACTTACGCGATTATTTTACTTAGATGCCATTTGTTGTATTTTGTGGATTTCCAAAGTTTATATGTTCGCGTGCCAACTTGATGGTAGCCACTAGTCACGTATCAAACGAAGCGAAGGCAATGCTAAATGTATTTTAGATAATAACGACATAATTTTTTTTAATCGGGGTATTTTTTTTTGTATTTATTTATTCCATCGTAGGTACACTTGATGTCGTTACATTCAATATAATTTTGTACTATTTTGACACATGACATGACTGAAAAATTAAATAAAAATAATTAGTCAGAATCAAATAAATAATTAATTAATTAATTAAGGGTATGTCAAAGTATGCTAAAAATATTGTACAATTATAATAAACTGAGAAAATAATAATGATAATGATGTCGGAAATAAAATAATTTAAATTAAATTTACATGTTAATAAAGCTGCTGTAAAAGGGCATTGGTATCTTTATTTATATAAAAGAAGATTTGATAATAATGTCGGAAACAAAATCATTTAAATTAAATATAAACGTAAATAAAGCTGCCGCAAAAGGGCATTGGTATTTTTATTTATACTGAAATCTATTTTTAGGATTTCGTTAGAGAACGAAACCCCCAATTAAGGTTGGCGCAGATCAGGACCACACCGCTGCCGCACAGCACCAAAATATGCATTTGACAAATATGGGCTAGTACATTGAATGAGGTTATGGAATGGAAGGTTTCATTTCACATTTCAAAACAGTTTTTGGAAAGTTTTCTACGTTTCACACTTTTTAAAATACAGGGTGTACCAAAAAGTAAGTACCAAACTTTAAGGTAGGGTTCAGACTATTATTAGATTATTCGGATTGACGTACAGCAAAACAAATGGCATAACATATTGGCTTATATTATGAAGTTAATAAATCACGTTACGTTTGCTGCACGGGAATTTCAAAAATGGTCAGGTAAGATTAGAGCGGCCCCAATATTAACTCTGGGTTTGTACAAGGCTTGTTATTACTTTAATCGCGGGTTTTGTTTCTTGAAACTCCAATACGGGCCGCATTGTTTATGAAAATCCTATATTTTTTAAATATGTTTCGTCACAAGGTGAACCTACAAAATCGTTTGAAATTGTGGCGCACAAATTGTTGGTGAAACAAACGTTTATACTGTGAACGCACCATGCTCACTAGACCATTTTGTAATTGTGGCCGTAAAATCCTTATTAAAGCTGCGTCGAATGATATCTTTCCAGCTCATCTGGGTAAAGGTTTGTGAAATATTCAAATTTTAAATCAAAATTTTCCTACGTACTCTAGGCGCAGCGGCGCGAGCGCGTCTTGGGTAGGTACTACCAATCCATTCCAATTCCATTCATCATTTCATCCTACTTTACGGAATTAGGGCGACAGAATACAAAACATACAAGAACAGTTTTCTTTAAGTCAAGCAGCTAATTTTTTTCTGACACTGAAATCGTATTTTTTTAAATATTTTTCCTATGTCCTATGATCTAATCTGAAACCTCCCTAAAAGTTTGGTCCTCGCTTCTTTTTTCACCCTGTGTATTGAGAAGAGTCGAAAAATTTACACTATCTCCGAAGTTTGCAGAGCGATCCATCTGAAATCTCGTACGGTTTTTAGATATTCATCAGATACCGAAGTCTCTTCTAACCGGTACTTACCTAGAGTATCGAAACTATCGGCGCGCGAGTCACACTCGCACTTGACGGATCTTGTTTTACTCGTAGACGTAACGAAACATTAGACTCCAGTGAAGAGCATGTATAATGATGCTAACTCCTTGAAATCATAATCGCTTCTTTGGTAGTTCGGTAAAATTTTTATACTAAATTATCGAGATTGGTCACACGTGTATAATAAGTCTCAAGAAACCTATTATTTCAAGAGAACCCTATTATTTAAAGAGAAAGTTTCTTTGTTATAAATGTTCTCCGATATGGCAGGGCCCAAAAAATAGGGTAAAATGGCATTGGAGGAGACCTTTTTACCTGCAAGGGGTTCTTGTAACAAAATAAAAGTAAAGAAAAAACTTAAACTTATCTCAACATACCAAAATAATTAATACAAGTATCAATTAACAGTGTACTAAAAATTATACTTATAAATTTATATCTATGCAATATGTATGCAATGTATTCTTACCTATATCAGTCATCCAGTATCCATAACGCAAGCTCTGCTTATCTTGGGTCTAGATGATGCTGCGTGGATTGTTCAGAATTATTTAATAATATGTTTTTATAATCAAGTCTTATTAATATAGTTTAAAACAGGTTATCAACGTTTTAAATGAATACTTGGCAATTTTTTTTTAATTCATGCATCTTTGGAATCTGACAGTTTCCGTGATAGAAAGTACTTTGTGTCTGACAGAATGAAGGCTCAAAAACGCTGAAACTTTATTTGTAAAATATGTTATGAAATAACAAATATAAAACACATTTTATGGACCAGTTTACCACAAAACCGCTAAATATGACCCACTAGCTTAACGTTAAAGCCAAAAACTACAATAATAATCTGAAATAGTAACAATAAATTACTGTGATGAGTAGGAGAAAGTATGGCGTTAGAGGTAAGCAAGAAATTGCAGTGCACTTATAAACACGGGCAGCCTTGAAGCAGTCATGATCGACTGCTTCAAGCCGCGTCAGCATAGTGAACTATGCAACTGCTCGAGTGGTTCTATCTATGTGTATAGAAAACTGTAGTTCAGAAGTTTTAACATGTTACTTACCCTGTAAGTTTACATTCTACCTGTAAAACCTAAGAAGTGTAGCGTAGACACGAAACCATAGTTTACTGCATTGCGTTTTCTCTACATTTAGCGATGAAAATGATAATGATAGTGATATAATATTCTCAGCTGAATCGGAATCCTCAAGTACTTCGGAAGAAAATATCTTCGGAAACCAACCATACGTCATGGACGTACATGAATTAACCAAGAATCCTGCAAGCGCTGTGGTGAAAAAGACAAAGAAAATCAAAAAGAAAAAGAGGCGTAGGTATGACTGAATCGTACCCAAATGCATCAATTACTAATCAACATTACATATAACAGCATAATAAACGGATGGCACACATCCGCAGATAAGTTAGGTAACCTACTATTTTACTATTACGTTTCTAAGAAATCAAATAATATCGCAAAAAATTCGATTTCGACGGGACTTGAACGCGCATCTTTCCATCAGTACGGGAATGTTCTAACCAACTACACCAAGAGGTTAAGTAGTAAGTGTAGTTGGTTAGCACATTCCCTTGTTACTCGTACATTACCGAGTTACATTACCATGCAAAAAAATATCCCCGTACTGAGGGAAGGATGCGGGTTCAAGTCTCGTCGAAGTCGAATATTTTTGCGATATTATTTGATTTCTTAGAAATTAGATATTAGCCATAGTGTGAGGCTTTCGCACTATAATAACAAAAACCCTACAATTACGTTTTAGAATTTTATTTCTCAAAAGAATATACAGGGTATTCAGCAGACCGTGTGCCACATGGTAACTGGGGGTAGGTGAAACCATATGCAATAGTTTGGCTGCTTTTTAAACCCTGAAAAGCCCCTCGGCTATTTCAAAGATTTCCGTTTTTTTTTTTCATTATTTGAACTATTTAAGTAGTGTTACTTTTTTGTGCGAAGTGACACAGCTTACAATTTTTTAATTTCATCTGTCATGGTAGAACATACCATAATAATAATAATCTTCGTAAGTTTTCTAATATAATAGGACGAATGAACGAAGTCCAATTAGAGATTGAACTCACCTGTAATCTACATCTATCCAAATTGTATAAGTTTATTCGTCCGAATATATTAAATTCCTCCCCCCAGCCCTACAAACCTGTTTGTTTATGAAATAAAAAATAAAAAAAATATTGTGCAGACATTCTGCTTTCAACTAAGTTGTAGAAAGGCAATAACTAAGACGTATACATCATCATCATCATCAGCCTATATTAGTCCACTGCTGGACATAGGCCTCCCCTAATGAGCGCCATAGCGTAGAAGACGTATACGATGATCTAAAAATCATCACAGACGAATTTCAACAAATAGATTTGGAATTAAATTTTTCAATGTGCGAGCTTTTTATTTAGGACTCTTGTGTAGACAAAAACAAAATAAAATTTCAAGTGTAGCCCTACCAGTGTTCTTGTCTTTTGTCTGCAGCACTAGTTCTTTAGTTGAAATTTTTTTAAATCCTTCTCATTTGGTTCCACCTGGAATGTCATTGAAAATTTCATTTTTAGACGAAGCTCGAACGGCTTGGCATAGAGCTTGCCCCGATGCTGCTCCCCCAAAATCACTATTGTCCCAACGGCAATGGGACGGGCCCTTGTGTAAGTTGACACGTCATTGTTTGTTGCAAACGTGCTCCAGCTCTACGGATCGTGCCCGCCTCCTGACCGTTTATGGGACATTGGTTGCAAGCATTTTCCTCATAGCAATGTCTTCGGTTGGGTGCAAGGTGTTGCGCGCCTCATCAATGCCAGTGTGGTACTGCTGTCAAACAGCTTAGCCATCACGGTTTATCGTGTACTAGGGCCGCCGCCGGTCATACATCTCGCCACGCCAGCCTAAACGACATCATTCAGCGGGCCTTTGTCACCGCTAACGTACCAGCTATTTTCGAACCGAATGGACTGTTGCGTGGGGCGTAAGAGGCACGACGGTATGACACTAGTCTCATGGGAGTTGCGGAGGTCCATTTTGTGGGACGCTATATGCATCAACACACTTGCGCCTTCCAATGTTCCGAGGCCATCCGTGATGGCGGATGTGGCAGCAGATTTAGCCGAGGATCGCAAGAGGCGCAAATATGCAGGTCTTGACAGAGCCTACACATTTGCTCCCCTTGGAGTTGAGACCCTAGATCCGTGGGGTAGCGAGGCAAAGTTTAAAAAAAAAACAATTTGAGCGTCTGTTTGAAGCGACGACGCGTGACCCGAAAGCTGGTGAGCAGGTGGCGCAGCGCATTAACATTGCCATACAGCGGGTAATTGTAGCCAGCATCTTGGGGACGTTAACAACTGGTTTATATATGGATCATTTGAGCTAGCTGTAGTATGCTTTCAACAGTCTGGAGTTAGCTCAATTGTAAATACTAGTTCTAATTTATTTCTATTATTTGATTTTAATTTTCTTTGTCAATAAACATACTTTTTAAATCAATATTTGCATGAGATCTAGGTAACTTCAATCCCAAGGTAAAGTCTCAGTTTTTTATTTTTACTTTTCAGCACTTTCCATGCCCTTAGCAGCTTTATTTAAACAGATCTCACATAAATATTGATTTTCATACTGTGTACTAATATGACAGATAAAAACAATCATAAATAATAATAACATTGTAAGCTATGTCAATGCGTACAAAAAAGTTACAGCACTAAATAAAATAACAATAAAATAAAAATAAAACAAAAATCTTAAAATACTCTTCAAATAGCCGAGAGGCTTTTCAAGATAAAAAAGCCGCCAAGCTATTGCACTTGGTTCTACCTACCCCCATCTACCTTGGCACACGGTCTGCCGAATACCCTGTATATTCGCTTATAGAGAAATACAGGATAATCATATCTTCTTACTATATCTTTTCATAATTAAATTGTCAGAAATGCAATAAATAATAAAACAATGTGTAATTTGATACTAATTGATTCAACACACATATCTATAGGTACATCGCGCTCGCAGAACCGCAAACATACATTTTAATTACGCATGTACGATGTATGTAGTTGAATGTAAGTATTTTATTTGACAGGAGTCAAGCTAGCGTGTCCAGTGATTCGAATAGTGCGGCTGATGGAACACTAGCATCCGTTGTAGAAGCTGCAGCAATAGACCAGGACGAATTTTTTGACGCTCACGAGAGCTTCCATACCATACCCGGTTAGCCTGTGGTCATATAATATTGTCGTTAAATAACACTTCGTTTTGAATTGGTGAAATAATGTAAAGCATAATTATCAGACTGTTCGAGCAACTTAGATTTGGTGATCAACAAACATATTGTAGCAATATTGACGTACAAATCTCGCTCATACCATAAAACGTTCCATGTAGAGTACCTGCCTAATCTTAAGTATATCAAACTTTCATTGTATTATTATTATTGCAGAAAACCAAGTAGTCGACGTGATCCCAACGCCAGCAACGAAGAAAAAGCCAGCTGTTGTGCCATTGGATTCTGAATCTTTAAATTCTAAACAACCTAAATCTAATTTGGATGTCAAATCACAGCCAACTAAGCAGCCTTCGACGGTGAAAAATTCTAAAACACCGTCCAAACAATCGTCTAAAGTATCGACGTCTGATCAGAAAGAACCAAAGTATATTAAAGCATTGCCATTTAAAATGAATTCTGCAGAACAGGATCCTAAGGCACTTTCAACAAATCTGCCCTCTGCACCTCATGATTCAAAGGCTTTGCCTACAAAAACCCCTTCTGGAGCACAAGATTCGCAGGCGCTACCAACAAAATTACCTTCTGAAGCCAAAGATTCTAAAGCACTACCAACAAAAGCACCTTCTGAAGCCAAAGATTCTAAAGCACCACCAACAAAATCACCTTCTGAAGCCAAAGATTCTAAAGCACTACCAACAAAAGCACCTTCTGAAGCCAAAGATTCTAAAGCACCACCAACAAAATCACCTTCTGAAGCCAAAGATTCCAAAGCACTACCGACAAAAGCACCTTCAGCAGCCAAAGATTCTAAAGCACCACCAACCAAATCACCTGAAGATTCTAAAGCACTACCAACAAAATTACCTTCTGAAGCCAAAGATTCTAAAGCACTACCAACAAAATCACCTTCTGAAGCCAAAGATTCTAAAGCACCACCAACAAAATCACCTTCTGAAGCCAAAGATTCCAAAGCACTACCGACAAAAGCACCTTCAGCAGCCAAAGATTCTAAAGCACCAACAACCAAATCACCTGAAGATTCTAAAGCACTACCAACAAAATTACCTTCTGAAGCCAAAGATTCTAAAGCACCACCAACAAAATTACCTTCTGAAGCCAAAGATTCTAAAGCACTACCAACAAAATCACCTTCAGCGGCCAAAGATTCTAAAGCACTACCAACAAAATCACCTTCTGAAGCACAAGAGTCTCAGGTATTGCCAACCAAAGTACATTCGAATGCTAAGAAGGATTCTAAGGATCTTCCAACTAACCTGCCATCCGAAACACATGATATGAAAGATACTTCTAAGCTGCCTGTTATAGCAGAAGATACTAATCCATTGGATACCGAAATAAAAACAGATAATTCTGAAGCTTTACCATCAAAATTGCCTTCCCAAACACCTGAAACTACATCGGATGTTAGATCAATACTCAAAACACCTTCACAAGCACAACATCATAAAGAAAAGAATCCTAAGATTGTAGAAAATGAACAGAGCCAAAATAAAGCTCAGAAAAAGACATCAGCAATAACAGTAAGATATTAATTTATTTATATGAACCGATTTTTCGATCGTCAATAACTCTTTTCTGAAGAAGAATGACTGCAACATTTTCTAAACAAAAAATTAGGCAAGCTTTTAAATCCTCTTAAAAAAATATTCTTCAAATAAAAATGTCTGTCGACTGTTTGAAAATCAGGCCTAAAAGAACCTTGATTTTGGTTTTCATAAGCCGGTGCGGCGACGCGACGGAATGAATGTATTTGAACCTTATGGTTCTTTCAACTCGGTCTTCTTTTGCTCATGTAATTTTCTTCTATATTTTTGTTTGATTTATATTTAAATGTAGTAAACATCTTCACAACAATGAATCGACAGGCTTGATTCCTATAACGATAAACTCTAAAAATAACCTTTATTTACAGAAACCAGTCTCAGATCCGAAATGAATGGCAATAATTTTTGAGTTAATATTTTGATACGATCCTCACGCGGCGAGAAGATATAGGGTCAGATGATGCTGTGTGAAAATTTCCTGGTATTTTTAATTTATTTTTGATTTTTTTGGTATTTTTAACTCGTGACTGACACAGATACCAATTTGTGTGTAGCTCACAAATAAAATTAGTAGGTAACACAATTTTGATTTAATTTTTTTACCACTCTCGTTCAAAAACGGTGTCAGCTGCTCAAAAACAGTGAACAAAGTCAATGTTTGCTCTCATATAGAATCAATGGTTACTTGTATTTATAATTTTTTCAACCAGAGAGCAGAACACTTTTTGTTGATGGGTGTTTGAAAAGTTTTTTGTGGTTTGTTTTTGTAGTTATGTCCCATTCCAATGTCATGATAGTTAAAATACTTGTCGTGTGGGTTTTCTAGTGTCTGTGAATTTTGCTTATTTTATTAATTCAAAGTTTGATAAAAAGGTAGGTAAGTAAATAATAATATATCATTATTCTAATTTTCAGGTCATATAAAGAACAAAATTCAATACCTACTTTAAACTGCAAACTTCACACAAGGTGTAATTTAACAGTATCGACAAAAATGGAGAAGCACTTTTCCAAAATAAAGAAACCGATAAATGCTATTTTGGGTTTTCATTTATTTTAGGCTCAATCTTTAATAGTTTCACTAACGATAGCTTTGCAATGGAACTATACAGAAAGGAAAGGAATAATATTAATATAAATGCACAACTTTTTAAACAAGATCCGTCAAGTGCGAGTGTAACTCGCTCGCCGAGGGTTTCGAACGTTTGTCAATTATACAAATATGTACTAAAAGTACCGTAAAATGGGGCGACTTTCAAAAGACGGGGCGTCATTGATGATTACTGTAATTTTACCTATTTCTACTTATGTTTCCCTAATTTCTGAACGCAACTTTATCAAGTTTTTAGGTTGGCAGTCCTGATATTTCTGCCATCTTTTTCTAACGTAATTGACTATTTTGACGCTGCGGTTGAGCGATAAAAAACTTTTTTGTGTCTCTCTCGGAAATATTTAAAATAAGTGGCTGTGAAAACTTCAATGGTGCAAGAGTGAGTATGATTCTTTGAATGTTATAACATTATATTGTTATATGTTATAACATAGATCGGTTTTTAACTACACAAATTGTCAAATTGTTGAATGACACTCTATCCCTCTCCTGAGACCAAGGAACTTGTAGGTACGATCATGGTACGGCCGTACAACTAGAATGCGCACTTGCGCCAAAAAACGGTCCGAGCGAAATAGCAAGTACACAGGCAATGCATCCCACTCTAACTAGGTAGTTTTGAGAAATTCGTCAGAGACGTCATAATAATGTCGGAGAGAACTTTAAGTTTTCGTGCAGCAAATGCAACTAGTGTGACGACAAAAACTTTCCGACAAAATCGTTCCGATGCGGTCATGTGCTCGATAGATTAGTGCGGGCAGGTCATACTGGCAGACTATAATAGAAAACTTTATTTGCTGTATCTATTATAAATGAGACGCAAAAAAAAGATCTGTCCACAGACAGTACATATTGGATACATCCCATTGTGGAAGCTAGATATTCAGAGGGAGCATTTTATACTGTTTTTAGCATGCTACAAAACGCACCTAGAAAGATTTTTAATTACTTTCGTTTGAGTGAATCCACATTCAATTATTTGCTAATTCATCTCAAAAATCCCACATGCATGGTTTAGATTCTACCAGTTCAATTAATGTAATTAGGTATATCGTATTTAAATGATGACGACGCCATGATGACAACCAAACTAGTAAACAAGCTCAAAATGGCCGCCGCGCATCGGGCTCTACGCACACAGAGACAATTTAGATAAACGTATAGCACACATACAAACATTATCGCTCGACGGCTCACGGGCGTCCGATGGTGCCGCCAGCATATCGGTGTCGGCTCCGATATCCGATTTCGGGCCGCACATATGAAAGACAGTACATATTTCATACATTTTACTTACCCCGATATCATATCGGCGTCCGTTACCGATATCGGATCGGATAATGTGAAAACGCGCTAATGGTTTGCTTTTAAAATTTGAAGCTTTTGCATGAAGGTTAAGGTCGATTTTTGAGTCAACTTTTTCATCGAGTACTCAGTCCAGTTGTACCGTCCCTCGCTGAGACCTAAGAGAAAGTTTAGTATAGTCTAGGAACGTAGGCTGCTTGATCTTATCTAGGCTGAGACAGCTGCGAGTTTTTACTCTATGGTTTTATCATTTTTGTTCCATCTAAAAATATATAAAAGTCGTGGTCGGATGAAATCACCCTCTTATTTGAATTGACAAAGTTGTCAGTTCTTTGTCAATAATTTTCGATGCTGTCAATCAAAGCTCGCGTGCAATGCGTGCAATACTTCGTGCAATCGTGAAGTAAAGTCAATCTCCTTGCATGCGTGTTCCAGAGTGATTTACGCCAATTTTTATAAATTCCAGTGCAAATGAATATATGCATATTTTAGTGATCAGATTTTCTGCTGAAAGGAGTCCCAAATATTTTGGGCTCTCCGATCAGGTAAGTTAACCTTTAATTTTTAAGTAAGTTAGGAGTTAAAAGCAATAGATATTTATCTAACGCATAATTCGTTGCATCCAAAACAATCGTTTCGTATAGCAGTTTAAGATAAGTGGCTCTCTACCCGGTATTTAGGAGATATATCATAATACTGATAATACCCACAATAAGTCCTTCCTCATCCACGTACTTGTCTACCTATTTACGAATTGCTCCAATGTACGAGCTAAATACAGCTTGTTTTGCCTATTTCATGTGTGGTGATCATCGAACTCTTTGGGTTTTTATAATTTTTTGCAGGTTTTTTTTAACCGATATGGAAAAACTCGCAAAATATAAACCAAAAAATAAAAAACCTGCTCCCAAGCCTAAAACTACGAAGAAACGAAAACAAAGTGACGGTATTTAGCATTTTCATGATTTATGAATTATGGATATCTCCACTGCCTACTTAGTACCCACACCCATGGGTGTCTAACACAGTGTGATGTGGCATAAAGTTAAATTCTGGTTAAAATTTTAAAAACATCGTGTGCATTGGCTTCATTACGTGCATTTTTGCAGGACCAACTTGCTCTATGTTTCTTGCTGAAATTACAAAAAAACTGGCAGCCAGACGAAGACAAGGTGAAGAGGAGAATCCAAGAAATATAGTTCGTGAGTAAAACACTATTCATCCCCGCTTAGACACTCACTTCTTAATATTAAAATACTGCAAGACGTAACCGATTTATAAAGATGATTAAAACAGTCTTTTTATTGACAGAAACTATAATTGACAGCCTCACAAATGCACTCCCAGTCATATTCTCACGTAGAACATCAGAACAAAGGGATTCTGGTCCCATTGAAAATGTTCAGAATCTGGCACCAGAATTGCTTCCAAGGGAGATTTTGGAAATACCGTGCCCGGTAGAAGAAGAAAGCTCGACGGAGGTTGTGCAAGAAATATCTACAGCAGCTGAAAAAATTGGCTTCAAAATGCCTAAAATGCCCCTCGTCAGTAGCGAAGTTATAAAAATAGCGGTTGAGAAGAGAAAGAAGGTGATCATGCAAGATGCTTCTACTGATACTACAGACGAACATGACATGGCAAGCGAGCTAGTGAAGCATGTAGGCACACTACGGAGGATATCATTGATAGCAGAGGAGTTCAACCAGAAAACTGGTAAATTTAAACAATAATAATTACAACGTAAACAATTAGCATTACAGTTAGCTGATTCAGGGTTTAAATAGAGTTTTGCAAAAAATCCGAATAGCAACAACAGATAGATAGATAAGGGAGACCGGGGCTAAATGGGATAGTTAAGAGAAAAAAAATCTACTAGGAAAATTAAACCCTTTATTTGAAAAACTATTATCAGATAGCAATATTAATAAATAAACTACATATTTTTAAATATCAGAAGATTTTTTGGTAATTACGAACAACTAAAATTAAGTCAAATGTCCCATTTTGCCCCATGACCGAGGCAAAATGAGATGTGGCATGGGGTAAAACGAGCACATATTTAGGCTGGCTGGCAGCGTTCACAAATGGGCGGTTCATCATCCTTTTAGTCAACTCCACAAGAATTGCTGGCTCTACCTTGACATACGCTACAAATGATCCATCCTTGGTGATCCATCTTTTGATGGCTGAGAATATAAGTTAAGTAGCCACAGTAAATGCCAGGGTAGTTATCTTTTTCTTCTTCATCTTCGGATGAGATAGTTTCAGTCACACTTTTTTTTTGCGCTTCTTTCTTTCAGGTCTCTTGTATACTGCATTCGGCACCGTTTCCTTTTTTAGTCTATTGGTCTTCAGTTTTCTTGTAAGACTGGATATCCCATTATGCCCCGATTGTTTTGCCCCGTAAACATGATTTCACAAACCAATCAAACATTTCTAACCTAAAACAATGGAAGGTTGTAAACAGTATCCAATATCAAAATATAATATTCCTGCTACCGCCTTTGATTGGAAAGACATTAAAAAAACGTGCTTACTTACCTCATACCACATCGATGATTGCACCAAAATATCGTACCAATATAAACAAATTTAGTTTTTGGCGAAAGTTTTCTCAAACATGTATGTATACAAACACTTTCGCGCGCACTGACTGACATGAGCCGTCTAAAGTTCATACGAATAGCGCTGTTGGCGGTTCATTCGCGCGTTAGAGACGCGAACCTCCCGTCTTGTCCTGAACCACGTTTTGCCCCGGTCTCCCCTAGATAGAGAAACATTTATTAAACAACTCAAATATAATAGTCAATAGTGTTGACATACCATACTTGCATTAACTGCACAAAATAACTTGATATTAACCAGATCCGTGTTTCGATGCTAAGTATAATTTCGTTTCAGCTAAGAATTTAAAGGAAATAGTAGACAGCGTTCAAGAAGACCTATTGAAGAAGCTGGAAGAAATCCAAGCAGAACACAGAGCTACAGCTGCCGCAATAGCAGCACAAGCAATGGAAGTGAAACAATTCGAGGAGAAACGCGACGACGATGATGATGACGACAGTAATAGAAATGAATGACAGAAGATTATAAACTTTTTCAAGAGAACATGATATTTCATTATGATTGATGCATCTTGTCAGACAAACAAAATTTCAGTAAAAATATAAAATTGGCAAAGATTAGAAACTAAAATTTTTGTGTTTGTTTTGAGAAGGTTTGGCAAAATTTTTGTAAACTAACCAAGTATTTACAGAGCATGGTAAAAGTTTTATTAAATTTCTAAAAATATTTAGCTTATACCTTCGAGGAGGAATAGAAAGACAACAGGAATCGACGCTGATGGTCCCCTACTAATCTGCTAGCATTCCGTTTCCTAAAGTGGAAAGTGACGCAGGCGACACGAAATAAAAAAATACAGGTTTTTGCAATTTCTGCGTTTTACAAGTAATTTAATTAGCCGATGAGTAATGTGTTGTGGCTATTGTAAGCCATGATAAACCCATGCTATGCAACTTGGAATCAATTGTCGTTTTGAAATCTTCATACTCAGTACAAGCGTTGCTCGACGTAGGTACAACTGATACAACTAACAGATATTAGTGTCCAAGATTTACAGATCGCGTACAGTGACTTTGCTAAGATTAGTGACTCTTCAAATCGTACTCAGAAAGCAGTGTTGAACCGATAGACATGTAATTTACTTTATTGTGTCGTTACCGAGTTCAAAAGGAAAAAAGAAAACCTAGATGTTTTTGTAGCATGAAGAAACTGGTTTACAATGCGTGCAAAACTACTAAACTGTTCGCTATAGTGCTCTTTTGACACCCCAGACACAAGCCTAGTGTTTAGTTTCAGTCTCGCTATAAATCCTTAAGTAAGTAGATATGGTAAATAAATAAATATTACTTGTAAAACGCAAAAATTACTAAAACAAACATTCAAATACCTACGAGTACGTCATATGTCGCGCGTGAACGCAATGTTAATATCTGAACTTACGTTATAAGCCAGCGGTACCTTACAGAAGTAGGTAGTGGGTGGTACAATCTTGTAGTGGCCTAAATCCAGCAGAAACTCTATGAAATTGGGTTTTTATCATATCAATTTTTTATGGATAAGATTCCGTGGATGGTTATGGGGAAAAGGTACAAATTCGTATTAAATTAAAGATGTAATAGATGTCATAGAGAGTGGTAACGGCATGGCGACGAGTTGGCAGCGTTTTAAACATATCACTAATACATTTTATTCTAGAATCGCCACGGTGAATCGTAGTATTTTCTAAAGATTTATCTTATAACTAACTTTCAAATTTTCAGCATAAACTATAAATTGTCTCAGTAACATATGGATTTAAAAAAAAACAATGAAAGTCCTCGAAGAATCGTAGCTGGGCAACAGTCTTCGACTCACAGAGAGATTACTAAATACAAAGATCAGCTATCCAATGGTCGTAAGTTCAAACAGCTTAATTATCTAAAAGATAAACGGATTCTTTCTTTTAATCTATATAAATCTTTGTCCGCAATCATTAGACAACGCACAGACCAAACCGCTGCTGCTGATCGTAGAAACTTATATCACAGCCTACCTATATGCATACAGTCATTCGACGAAGGCATTTTGACGTGGTTTTGACAGGGCAATCGTGCGGGTCGGGGAGGGACGCTCCCGAATTGCATACATCACCGCCTTAGTCATTGAGGAGCGTCCTCGTCCTCCCCCCCGACCCGTCCCTTGGCCCCGCACGATTGCCCTGTTAAAACGCCTTCGTCGAACGACTGTATGCATATAGGTAGGCTGTGTTTATACCTAGATGTACGGATATTTGGAGGGTTTGTTGATCTACCTAAGTGTACTCTCTAGCACTAAAAAAGGAATTTTAATTGTCAGCGTCGTAAGGGTTTCAAAATCAGGGTTATGTCTCCTCGATGCAATATTGGCGCTTCATACTTGCCTTTTATTTAATATATAAGATCCCACAAATATTAAAAATGAGTCGACAAGTGGGCTTACTTACAAGCAAGAAACTGATTAAGATCAAAAAGATCAATTATGAGTCCGAGGGATTGGAGAGCAAAAAATCAACAGTCTATAATCTTAAAATTTTGCAGAAAGCTTGAAGATAAAAAACGAATTCTACGCGGAAGAAAATAAAAATCAAGTTCCTTATTGAATGTTTATAAAGTAACTTAAAATAATTAGATGATGCGGTATGGATTGTCCAGCATTATTTATTTATTTTATTTGTTTACTTATTTGTATTATCTTCTAGTAAAAAAATCTAGCTCTTTCCAACGAAAGAAACTCCACAGTAAGGTCCCGAGAATTACAAAAGAGTCAAACATAGACTGTCTGAAACCGGAACGAATTCTTGACAAACCAGGTAATGTTTTAACCATCACAGTAAACGGGGGTAACCCCAACTTTTCTACAGTAATCTATACTAATATCATAAAGAGGAAAGACTTGATTGTTTGTTTGTATTGAATAGGCTCCGAAACTACTGGACAGATTTGAAAAATTCTTTTACCATTATTTATTTTATTTATTTATTTAATAGAAGCCCACATTATTCCTGATGAACAGGCTACTTTTTACCGCGGGAAAATGCTTCATTCCTACGGAAAAACGGGTAATAGGACAACGGGTAGTAAGAATGTAGCTCGCTTACAATAAAGCTATACAAAATATTGTAAAACGAAATATTTTATCGTGTAGATCAGATATTGGTCATATTTAGTGAATTGTTTCAGTACTTTTTTACATAAGTTTTAGAAAATCTTTACGATGGTGAGGAAGAATCGGGCAATTTACCGCGGAGCCCCTTTAGTGAGTAATCAGGTAGGCTTCGTTCAAGAAGCAAATCGTGTTCTGAGCCAACATAATATTGGTAGTCGCTCAGCTACGTAGCTATGGAAAGAGATGTTCTCGGAATTTCTCTGAATGACATAATTCGTAACAAATTTATACGAGATAGAGAAACTAAGACACACTATGGCAATTTGGTTTCAATTATTATTTTATAATGTGTGTCACGTTATTAACCAAATATTTTTTCAGCTTTCAGTTCCAAACCCAGCCATATACCACGACGTAAAATATTGTATAAGTCTAAAGAAATTGGCTCTAAGGAATGTAAAAAAGAGATTCACACTTCGCAGAAGTTTCACGTGGACCCTATTCCGCCTAGGAATGTGCAACAAGTTCAGTTGTTGATTAATCAAGGTACGACCTTATCCGCGCTTATTTAATACCAACTAACCTCTGTCTGTTACTCGAAATATAGGAGGAAAACAGTATTATTGAATCAGATCGCAGAAGCTCTAAGCAATTACTAGTTTCGACGGCTTCCATTCATCTCCCGCCCGTTTTTGAACTTGAATTTTGTCGCTGCGTGTTACGACTTTTTTGTTACATACACGCAAATTATTTGCGTGTATGTAACAAAAAAGTCGATTATGTTGGTAAGTGCAATTGTGTTGTCGAAATTGTGTTTTTGTATTGCTGTTTCCTTCTTGTTTTTGTTACGTTTTCATTTCTAAATGTCTTTGTTGGTACTAATGTTTGTGGAGGGCAGCTATCCGAAATATTCAAGATAGCAAATTTGCCTGAAAGGAAACATTTCTTTATTTAAAAAATAACTAAAACAAACATTCGCAGAATTTTGCAAAACTACTGTGCCTTATCCGGTATTCGAATCCACTGAAATCTCTAAAAATAACACCCGGTATTTTATGTCACCGATCGGTAGAGTCGATCATAAGAATCAAATCTGTCAGATAAATATTGCAAATTAAGTTAAAGGAACACCATGAAATCTGACAAAAACTGGGACGAGACGAAGCACTTGGGATGGTTTGTTTACATCAGTTAGGCACTCTAATCTGCTGAAGTCGACTGATGAAGTGCAGACAACCAATAATAAACCTATCACAGATATTTTCGGTCTGTAGTTCAATTTTGACAATTTGAATAGACAGCAATCGCCTTGTTTTACATACTTGCCTGCAAGCGGCAGCCTACAGTAGACTACCGACAACCCAACTTCTCAACCAGCCTCAACTCTACCATTAACGTAATATACACATCATTATATACTTTTGATGTAAATTAATAGATGTTTATGAATGCTTTAGATTTGTATCCTGAGGATAAAAAGCAAGGGATATCAATCGCTACTACAAGGCCCCTACCCAGTTTAGATCAGATTTACGTAAGGAATAATGTGCAGAACACAGACAGGCTTAATAGTAAGCATCTCGTACCTTTACTAGTCAACTAACGGATTGCGATAAATTAATATGCCTTTTTTGAGGACGGGAGCCTCCAATAGCAATAAAATGTTTTCATTATTGTGATATATTATTAAACAACAACCCAAATGAAGGCAACATTATAGAACAATATTGTACGCACATGCTTATCAGGAAGGCGAACGATGAGCAAATGTGCACACATTATATCAGAGATAGATAGTGATAGAGAAACATTTATTGACAAACACAACTCCGATACAGCACAGAACAGAAATGTACATAACTTATAAACAATAAAGGAAACCTGCAATACAGTATTACATTAATGACTAATACCCTAAATATCAAAAATCTGGTATTTAGGGTGCATACCCGATTTATAAAGGGTTTAATGCACCAGCAATGTTTTAAAATGACGTCATTAAGATAACCCATAAGAGACGTCGTTGGTCGGACACGAATTGTATAAGTACCCTAAATACCAGAATATAAACCCTATAACAGTTTTTTTATGAAAACAGTGTTTTTTTTAATGTTACTATAATAATAAATCATTATAATAATAATTAAAATATATCATTTATATTAACATTTTAAAGTCTTATACTTTGAACGGACAGTTGTAACAGCAAAACTGTCGTAGCAATAGTTGTTCCGGTTGTTCCGGTAGACCTATCCAACGATATACATTTTATTGCTATTGGAATGTCTTTCGCATTTAGATACCATACTGCATGTAAAGTACATGTATGGCTATGTGGGGTTGTCGAAAAGAAGCTTCCACGGCCACTAAACAATCCCCCCGTCGCCGACCTCTATGTGTGTAAAATGGGCCTGGGTATTCTGCTGGACCGCTTCAGGCCCATCTAGGATTGCCTGAGCTCGGGAGCGTTTAGGTACAACTACCGCCTCAACGTCCTGCAAAAATTGTAATGGCATAAGCCACAGCATGCAATCAAAATATCCAACGCCAAATGTCCATGAATTGATGATAATATAAGACCCCCGCGGGCATACGTTATTGCGCTGGCTCGGACCATGCATATATTTTTGGTTTAAACTAAAATACCACTTAGAAGGCGAGACTAAACTGTCTGTATTGTCCAGAGCATTTAAACTTCCACCACTTTTACATTATTACGACACCTTATCGTGATTAAAACTTTTCATGGGTATATTTTATTCAACTAGTCTTCATTTTATTTTAGTATAGTCTTCATCTTCATCATCTCTAGAATATAATACAGAAATGTAGCAAATCAATAAGTTCAGTTTACTTACCTTCATCATTACTTTCAGATTTTTTCGTAGAAGTGACTAATCCTGCACCGGCAAACTCCCGCGCAACCAATTGCTTCCATAAAACATTCGCAATACCAAGCGTTAACGTATCTGAGCGTAAGATAGTACTGGGTATAATTATTTCTATATTACTTTTGTGGTGCAATGGGCAAAGATCTACCATAGAAGCACAAGGTTGCTAACTCAATTCGGGCCAAG
Organism: Eupithecia subfuscata; assembly: GCA_963564075.1. Lineage (NCBI taxonomy): Eukaryota > Metazoa > Arthropoda > Insecta > Lepidoptera > Geometridae > Eupithecia > Eupithecia subfuscata. Next base: position 9,124,855 of record OY751103.1, on the reverse strand, counting down.
GAGTTGTATGACTTGGTATACAATTATTTGTCCCGGGTCTGGGGTTGTGATTTCTATGCATTATAAAATTTGTTTATAAGAAAAAATTTAACGGGTTAGACAAAATCCACCGCTTACGCTTATCCTAATAGCACACCTTTGGTGAAAAAAGGCCGCCTTAGGGTGGCACTCTAAGGCGTTGCTTACTGGTCAGTCGAGGCGAGATCCGGCGTCGCGATAGCGTCGCTGCGCGGTCGAGGCGTGATCTCTATGAAAAGTCGAGGCACGGGCTTCATACAAATTCGCACCTCCACCTCTACCCCGTCGTTCCTTCGCCTCGACTCCGTTGTGCCGTCACCTCACCGGTGACACGACTCTAGCATATGACCGCACTGCCATTAACTTTTAAAGAAAACGTAGATGCGGTTCGATGCCGCCGCCGCCTCGACTCCTGGTCCAGTGAGCGACATGCACAAGAGCCATGCCACCTTTGACACCTCCTCCATAGTCTAACCTTGATATGAAAAGTGGTCAGGCCTTCATTTGTTTATTCATAATTTTAGAAATAAGAGTTGAAAATAAGAACCCTGCCCTGACTGTTTCGACGGTGGAATTTAATGGCAATAGTTTTCCAAGGCCTACAAAGAGAACAGCGGACATTATAAGTGATTGGTTAACGAATATTGACGACTTGACTATGGACAAAGAATCAGGTAACCGAAGGAGTGGGGTGTAGCATAATACAGCCTGAATCGTTGCCATTTGCAGCTTTTGGTATGCTTTGGCTCATCATCAGTTGTGAGCTAGCATGAAAATCCTGAATGAAGAGCAGCTTGCACAATAATTTGTAAATAAGATTCGTAATCAGACCATGAGTTGTGAAAATCGCTTCAACGACTCCCTGCATAACTTTATCGAGTTGTGATAGTCTAATCTGCATAAATATTTTGAAAAAATGTTTAAAAATGAGGCTGTTTTTCATCGCGTTAGGAGCCATGATCATGTAATTTACGAGATTTCATTCAAACATTTTTACTATTCCTAAAATTTATCATTTGATCAGCATTTCATAAAAAAAATTATAATACAGTTTTAAACATATAATATTTTTTATAGGACATCACTTTGTAACACCTGAAAGCCGCTTGCCGATAGATATGAAATTGAAAAGCTCATTCTTTTCAGCGAAAGAAACAACCAGCATCTCGGTACATCATATAACTGAAAAAAGTTGCAGAAAATCTTTGGATTATGATAATACCCATGGTAAATAAAACAAAACAAAAGGCTATTATTACAAGGTTATAGCAGGTATGAGCGGAGAAACAATACAGGAATACAAGTATGCTTGTATTCCTGTATTGTTGTATGTTCCCCCATTAAAATACATTTCGAACAGACAAGACATGAGTGGTACCTTGGCCGACCTTATCGATTACAAGCAATCTCTTTTCAAGGCCTACAGGACATGAAGGGTAACCTACAGGATATAGGTACATTTGTTTGTAGCCGGCACATTTAAACGCTGAAACAATCTCATTCTATTTGCATGCACACATTTGTAGCTTTTTGGGCTGATGATGATGATGATTTGTCTTTGTTTTTAGCACGTCAGTTGTTCAGTTGAATGTTGCACGTTTCAAAGTAGATATAAAAATTTCGTAATAAAATTTCAAGCCAAGAACCAGCCCATAAAGAACCTGTTTGGGAACCTAGAAGCTGTTTAGGTTTCCGATTCTGCTAGGTATGAAATATTGGCAATTTTTTTAATTTTGTCTGTGTTTATTTATATGAATGAGGCGTTTTCACAAAACAAAACAATCTATATTGAGGTACATATGAACGCGATAGATAGTTCAATAGACCTTTTGCAGAAACTACAGAGACCGTAAAGTATACATCGTAATAAGTGTCCTCTTTTCAGTCTTATCTATTTTATCTTGAAAAGAAAATTTAATAAAAAAAGTCGATTTTATCTGAAAAAAAATAATAAGTAAATATTTTTTTGCAGATTTGGTGACAGATAAGGTGCAAGAAGTAATAAAGAAACAAACAGCCGGCAAAAGGAGCGCGACCGCAAGCCAGAAGAAAAATATTACGTCTTCCGACCGGTCTAAAGAAAGCAAACCGTGTATTGGTATGTATGACAAATTTACACATATTGATTCTATCCACAAAATAGCATTTCCGTCCGATTTCAGAAAACCGCTGACAGTCTCGTGATTTTTTAGATTAATAATAATATATTAATAATATATAATGCAAACAAAGATTGGCGGCGGCCTAAAAATCCTACTAATATTATTAATGAAAGTTTGTGTGAATGTTTGTTACCATGTATCTCCGTAACTACGAAACCGATTTAGATGAAATTTGATTTGTAGATAGTTTAGGTTCTAAAATAACACTTTTAGAACCTAAACTATCTACAGCCAGCGAAATCTTATTTCAAAAATTAACCTCTGAAGAGGTGAAAAGGTTGGTAAAGTTTATATGGAAAATTACTATTTCTTGGTTCTATTAACCCAAAACTCGGTAGAAGTAAACTATAGACTAGGTATATTTTACTATAGTTTATTTCTACCGAGTTTTGAGTTTAAAGTATATTTACTGTATAGTTTATTTCTACATAGTTTTGAGTTAATAGAACCAAGGAATAGTAATTTGCTATAGAAACTTTACCTCCCCTTTTCCTCCCTCAGATTGAATTACGTAATACTTATTTTTACAAATCTACCCCTAGGTGGTAGGCACAAAAAAATATGAAATTTCAGCGCGTGCGAAGTCGCGAGGCTCAGCTAGTTCTAAATCTAAGTGGGAGAACTGAGATCTGCACGGACACCTCGCATAACAGTGTATTGAGCAATATCCTGCTGCATAAACAGGCCCTATTCAGCCCAGCTCCTTAAAGTACCGGAGCAGTACTTCTGGTGACTGACAGCTTCGTTTCAGCTTTACTGTGGGTGTGGATGGGATGGCCGCTAGCTGGGGCGCAGCTAGTAACATAATAATAATAAATAATGCTGGACAATTCACACAGCATTATCTAGCCCCAAGCTAAGCAGAGCTTGTGTTATGGGTACTAGATAACTGATATACATAATACAATATACTACATAGATAGATATTTTTTATTAAAACATCCAGAACATCCTGAACAAATATCTGCAGTTCGTAGAAACATTTGTCCCGAGGCGGGAATCAAACCCGCAACCTCCTGCGTCGCAGGCGGACCTTCGCCCGCTGCGCCACAGAGGTCATATACATATGTATATTTTTTAAATCACAGGTAGACTACCTAAAAGACATAGACAATAATTGCTGATTTCATCGCTAAGTGTTTCACACAGATACCATCATGGTGGATCTAAAGGCTAGGAAACCAACGCCAGGTTCTACTAACATCAAAACTTATAAGTCCAATCCAGGCGGCGATGGCAAGAAGTATGTGCCAGGTAATAATAAAACTTACGTACCTAGGCTAGGAAGCAGCCTGTCCCAGTAAGATACCGAAGGTATATCATAGCCTGTCATTTAATTATATCCAAGATGTCGGATATAAGGTGGATATAAGGCGGTTTTGCTCAGATATTACTCAGAAAGGGGTTGGCGACATCCCCCCGAGCTTTAAATCATGATTTCTCTGAACTTTTGTATGCGAAGGCCTATGTTTTATTAATTTTATTTAACAGTCGGCAGTTAGCTCAATTGTTTCAATTGTAAATACTAGTATAATTTTCTTTGTGAATAAATATCATTTTCTTTAATCGTGATGAAATAATCTACATATTTACAAAATATGTATAAAAGAATAATCTTTTATACATATTTTGAAATTAATTTCTGTTGATAAATCAATATGGGATTAACTATTTTAAATAAATAATAAATAAATAAAAATATTTTATTTCGAATATCAATTGATCTATTTTGAGCATAGTTTTATTGATATGCATATTTTCCAATGAAAACCATGTTGACTGCTATATATGAAAAACATACCTTTCGCTATCTATTTCAAACAAATCCGGTACAAAATAATTCTCACAAATACCCTGAAACGACTACTAAGAAAGACACTTAGAACGAACTTCAGATGCCCGTCTTTGATTACGATCAGAGGGTAGCCAGTCCGACCAAATGTCAAAGTGACTGGTAAAAATAGGGGCCCAATTGAGTATCAACAAAACTAAATTACCTTAGAATTCAAAAAAATATGAGAGAGAACCTTTGAGTACACTTTGCTGTCTGCTAGGAACCACAATGAGGCGATGAACTGACCGGCTCAGATCTGTGAGTCGCCTCACTGAAGCGATCAACTGAGTTCAGCCTTATCACGCGAGCATGCCGCGATGACGCCGCGGGCATGCTGTGTTTTCGCGGTGTGCTCTTTGCGCAATCGCATCGCGATAAATTAAGAATTCGTCCATCATCATATCTAAAGCTAAGATATATTAGCGTAAAGTTTCTAACAAAGTGTAAATGTTTCAGGACACAGCCAATATTTTACCGAGCACCCATCGTCTGCTGCCGAGAACGTACAAGTAACGGTTCCGTCTTACGTAGAGTATCCCTCGGAAATTTTGCAGAGAACCACCAATTTCGAAGGTGATTAAAATATGGCTTTTATGATGTGTTGAATCATCATGAACTTGTATTATATTTCTCACTACTTTCACGTAATTATATTATGCAAGTCAGGTTATTACCAGCTTTTCTAGCTTATTTAGATGCCTTAATGAGTATTAAAAAATGTAGAAAAAATGTGTTTTTGCATTGGTTATTTGACCTCTTACATTCAGATTAGACAGCACAAACTCTTGCCTTGCGTTTTAACCCACGACGCAAAATAATGGGTGGATAAATATTACTGTGAAATAAGCTTAATAAAATCTTCATTTTATCACCAGATATGGCTATGCTAGCAACATTAAACTCTTCAAAAGACACGAGCAGTATTGCGGCAACGGATCCCGAAAATCCGGATGACGACGCTTTCTCCTGTCAGTCGATACGACGTGATGATCTTGACGAACAATACAGTGCGGACCGTTGTTCGCGATGCAGGTTAAAAACCTTGTTCCTACTTTATAATTATTAACTAGCTGACCCGCCGCGATTTCATTCGCGTGGACTTTAGTGTAGTACTTTAGCGAAGTTATTATAAATTGCCTTTGACCCCCTAAGAATAAGAATTTCCAAAAATCCGTTATTAGCGGGTGCCTACGTCCTGAAAGGAACCTCCATGCTAAAATTCAGCTTCGTAGCTCTTGTAGTTTCAGAGATCTCTTGATGAGTCCAGTTTTCTCTTCTCCTATATTATCCTATATTAGGAATCCTCAATAAATAGATTGTAGAAACGATGACCATGTAGTGCCGTGAGGTCACTATTCTGTCAATCTTTCTATCTTTCTATTTCTATGAGCACTGCCCGAACCTATGTTGTGCTGCACCATCATTTAATTAGTCTCGTGCGTCTAAGCAGATTATGTAAAGAAGCAGATTATGTATCATCATTTTTTTCTCTAATTAATTTTTAATATGTATGAGACATGTACGTATCTTTTAAACGTATTAAATTAACACCATTACTTGGCTTCAGCTGTGCGACCCGCAAGGGTTTTTTCTCTTTACGCGTTACTGACAAATGCGAGCATGGAAAGGGCTCGTGAAGAAGGGCAACAAATAGCTCCACGAAACATTAGATATACCTACCAAAATTTAATGTTTTAAGTTTACTGTTTTCAGGGCATTCGAGTCAAAGTACGACGACGCCAGTTCAGTTTTCGGTAAACAAATTTCGTATTTTAAAAACGACCACCTGGGTAGCGAGCTATTACGCACTGTCGACTTGTCGCCAGCGACCGAGTCGCCGGCGACAAGTCGACAGTGCGTAATAGCAATAGCTCTTAACGAAGATAAGTTGCGAGTTCGATTCTCGCTGTGGAGAAGATGTTTGAATTAAGCAAATATTTGTTCCTGATCAGTAGGCCAAGCACATGGATTGTTGTCTAGAGTAGAATAAACAAAAATGACAACATATCGTCATACATTGCGCAAATTATTAAAGTTGAAGGAATAAATTACAATGTTTACGTATTCTAGGACAAATCACCTAATTTTTCTGTATTCTACCCTAGACAACAATCCTTGTGCTTGGCCTACTGGTAGGTATGTATGTATGTTTTCTACGTAGTTATAGAGAAATTATTATCAATATTTTGAGTAAATGTTATTAAAAGTAATTATTAAAATAAAGGCAGTCAAGCGTAAATGGAATTGGGTGGATCATGTAGGTCGCATGGATCCTGTGAGAGAGTGTCCGGCCAACGACCTGATTTTCATGACATGGCATTTTAAAGGCCCTTACTATTTCTACAATATTTCAAATGAGCCAAGGTTGTTCATGTTGCTTTTCCGTGAACAGGTGAAGAGGAATACATCTCGCACCGGTGTTCTCGCAGCCGACATCGGCATCTACATAGAGACTTCAGATGTTACACCGAAAGTGAACAAGAGAAGAGATTCCCGAGCACCAAATATTATTGTTGGCATCATCTACTACCTATAAGTAGAATAAGCTAGTCTGCTGACTGAATATGTTCAGACAGCAGACTAGCTTCCTCTATTGAGCACCGTAGCGTAGTGTCTATGCGGGTTGCAGACCCAAAGCTCACTTAGGTTAGACTTAGCTTGCATAGCCAACATAGTTTTTCCTACATGTGTGCTGACTGAAAACTATGCAATCAAGCTATGTCGTATAAAAACCGCGTCAGCTATACAAGCTAACCTAAACTAAGTTAGCTTAGCCTTGTTTTATATTTATCGAATATTATGTAGGTAGCAGATAGGTACATCTTAACATATCACAGAAAAACTTAAGAATTGTTGATGGTACAAAGCTTGGGAACATTGAGCTAGAACTTACAAAATTGTAGTATGTTATGAACCCGCTATAAAAAAGAAAATGTACTAACCTAAGCCATAACATTGTTATGAAGGACGTAACTTAACATAACTTTCGTTGATCAGCCGTCAATAAGTTTTTCACTTAGTGACGGCCGATCGACGAAGTTCGAGTTCTGAAAAATTTGACGTCTTGATCCTGTTCGTTGGGATTCGTGTCACTTGGATTTATTTCATAAGATGGTCCGTAAATAAAGCAGGGTTTCATATGTACTTATCTTATATACAGGGTGGTTTTTTGACAAGGGCGGTGATGGCCAAGTGCGAAACCACGAGAATTAACGAAAAGTCGTGAAAGGAGTCATGCCCTCGATTTATAAAAATATAATAACTGCATAAGTATTTCGTTCTTTATCTTTTACTTTTGACGGAAATCGACCCGAATGGTTTATCAAAAAAAGACACCCGGTATTATTGAGCCAATGGATTGTTTTCTTATAAATCGAGGGCATGACTCTTTTCACGACTTTTCTCTACTCTCGTGGTTTCGCACTTGGCCATCACCGCCCTTCTCAAAAAACCACCCCTACATAAGACATCAAAATAAATAATTTATATTTGTACAAATAATTAGTACTTATTCGTCTTTCCAGTGCCGAAAACGCTATCAATGCTGAGAAGGCGTATGTCCATGCGTCAATGTCGCCGCGGGTTGAATAGAGTTTGGAAAAAAACGGCCGAGAGGTGGGCAATGTGGTCAGCAAAGTCACCCTACAGGATACGGAAACGTGAGTTCCAACATCATCATCATCATCAGCCCATATTAGTCCACCTGGACATAGGCCTCCCCTAATGAGCGCCATAGCGCCCTATCTTCAGCTTGCCGCATCCAGCATCTGCCTGCAGTCTTTCGCAGATTGTCATCCCACCTGGCCGGAGGGCGTCCTACACTAAGTTTGCCGAGTCGTGGTCTCCACTCAAGAACACCAGAGTTCCAACAGAGAGACTTAAATTCAATGGTTTTTGTTATTATAGTGCGTAAGCCCTCGCACTGGTTAGCACATTCTCGTATTGAGGGAAGGATGCGGGTTCAAGTCCCGTCGAAGTCGTAAATTTTTGGGATATTATTTGATTTCTTAAGGCTGCACAAGTCGTCCGGCCCAACTTATCAGTGGGCGTGGCCTAAGTGTATGCCATCTCACCTGACATAATAGACATGACTGCGCGCTTGATAAAAAGCACATTTATTGGTAAATCAGCCGCGTAAAAAATGGGAATAGACTTTGAAAACTATTGAGAGTATCTTTTAAAAATAAATTTATTTCAGCTTTTGAATAACTAAACTATGTCGGTACGGGCTTTATTTTAGAGTTTTCTTTCTCTGTATGTTATTTATTTTCGCCCAAAGTTGGGCTAAAATCGGACATCAAACAGCGTAGTAGTTACCCTTCCACGTTTGTATGGAAGAACGACTCGTTTAGCCTTAAATTCAATTTATTTGAAGGTGTTTTAAACAAAGTTTGCGAGCTAACTTGATAGTATCTAATTGTTACTCTTGCGCGTCCCACGGCTATTTCACGTGGAGGGAAAGTATGTTAAATATTGTAGATAGAAAATTTTACATAAAGAAGACTTAATTTTAATGTTAAAACAATTGAGAACAATTTAAACTGCGTTCAAAGATTTTTGAATAATTGCCTGTCTGAAATGGAAATCGAACCCGCCATATTGTAAGCCCCGTAACTTTACGATATCAAAATCCGATCAAAAGGCTAAGTTTTTATTTTAAAACAATTGAAAACAATTTAAACTGCATTCAAAGATTTTTGAATAATTGCTTGTCTGAAATGGGAATCGAACCCGCCATATTGTAAACCCCGTAACTTTACGATATCAAAATCCGATCAAAAGGCTCAATCGTAAGGTTTTTTTTCCAGACAACATGGCATCTTAAATAAAAGGAAGACCATGAAATTTTACATTTCTTTTAAACTTTTACGTTTTGCTTTTAATTTAACTAAGCAAATGCTCAAAATGTGTTCCATTCTACAGAATGGAACACATTTTGAGCGTATACAAATTCTCAGTACTGATTGCCGTTTGTACCTTCTGCTCGTGCGTAGTAACCGTTGTGGCAACAAGATTCCATTGTGATCCTTAAAACACTGTCCACCGTGGCTATGCACGGTGAATTAACCGTAGATTTTTACGGCGAAGAAATCGTGTATGAACAATAGCCATAACAGTTGATAACATAGACTAAGATTTTCATTTGCTTTTTTTTTCAGTCCGAGTTAAACACTATTTGCATCGCACAGTAATATGGGAAGATGTTGATGTACAGACCAGTTTGTTTGTCTATAAAGAAGTTGGTACGTAATCTATACATTGGACACTATTCTTACGACATTTTTATTATGCTCATTTGACGGACTGGCTGGATTCATTTACCTGGTCTCTACCAGGTAATTAAACGTATAGTTTGCTCTCGTATCTTTTTAGGGTTCCGTACGTCAAAAGGAAAAAATAACCCCTAAAGGATCACTTTGTTGTCCGTCTGTCTGTCTGTCCGTCTCTCAACCCCCTAAACTCAGGAACGCGTAGAGGTATCGAGTTGAAATGAACATCAAATACTTGAGTATTAATTTAATTGTGACCTTGTTTCTTGCCTTGCTTGAGCAAGGCAAGAAACAAGGTCACAATTAAACGGAACCATTATTTGTTGCGCGAGTTTGACTCGCATTAGACGTTTTATTTTATATAATGTTAGGTTCCTTTATTAAAGAAACAGACTTAAAAAACCTACCAAAGGAAAGTCACCAGATTTCTTCTGTCTTTAAACACCTCCACTATGATTACCAATTCGCCTGCAAATCAATCACTTATGGCCAGGAAAGGTTCTTTTCTGTAATACTTACTTTATATCATAAATAAAACTGGCCAAGTGCAAGTCGACTCACTTAAGGAGGGTTTCATACCATTTTACAAAACTATTACGCAAAGAAAATAATAACTGACGTACGGAAGGACAGACTGACAGCGGAGGATTTGTACTAGGGTCCCGTTGGCACCTTTTGGGTACAGTACCCTAAAAACTAGCTTTAGCCGATGGCTTCGCATTGTTCAAGATAGAAATCCTATCGAATGAATCTGATTTGTTCTCGCAAACTCATATGTGCACGATAAAAGCGCACTCCAGGTTTTCTCCAGTAACGTCATAAGAGCGAGATTCTTAAAAAGGAGCTGGAAGCTCGTATTCAAGAATCTCTGAATGAAATTTTGAATAGCCAACCATCCTTCATAGGAAATGACGATGTTTCTACTCACTCTATTTTAAAATCTAAATAAATCAGTATAGAGCTCGTTTCACGTCGTACCCACTAAAAGCTGAATGTTAATTTATGCTCGATTTACTATGAGCCTGCCGAGTTTGAATGCAGACAGTTCACTTTTTATAGGAAGCTTAATTTACGTAAATTCTAAATTTCCGACGATCTAACTATGAAACTTAGATCAAAGAATAATCCTATCTTCAAAAATTACTAGCACACCGATTATTAAAAGCTAATTGACACTTTCAAAGTAGACTTTTCAACAAAAATTAAAACAAAATAAAAATCGCCTAAACCACTTGGGAGCTATAGCACAAAAAAAACATAATTATTTTAAAAGAGGCTTCTTAGTTGAGTCATAAGTGAATCCATAACTTTCGTGAAGAGGTATTCAAAAATCACCTTTGCGGTTTGACAAAGGAAATAAAAGCTTAGTGAGGAATAAGAAAACTTTAAAATCAAATAATTTTTCATATTTATGTTTGTTCGAAACATACCTTACTTCATCGTTCGAAACATAACCTAGGTACCTACACTAGTTTCTGCTTTCGGCTTTGTACGCGTTGTTTCTATGGAAACGTTTTAAGCTTAAAAAGTAGCCTATGTTTTATTCCAGGCCTAAGACTAAGCCCAAGGTTTGCCTGGGAAAAATCGCTCTCAGCGATAAGACTGAATTTTGTATTATGTGTATTATTTATGTTAATTACTAGTCATCATCATCATCCGCAACCCGCCTTCACCCACTGCTGGGTATAACCCTCCAAACTTTTGTGCCACTCCACACGGTCCTGCGCCAATCTCATCCAGGTTCGCCCTGCGGTGTTAGAGATATCATCTGCCCATCTTGCCACTGGACGTCCAACGTTAATTACTAGTACAATAAATTATTCATCCATACTCTCGAAGACTACCTGTATACAATTTTAGCCAGATCCGTTCTGTAGTTTTGGCGTGAAGACAAGTAGTAGTAACAAACATCCAAACACCTATCGAAACATTCACATTTAAATATTAACGTAATTACAATTATAATAGGTACTAGACCTACTAAAGTGTGTAAGCTGTGTGGTGGCGGCTTAGAATTTGCACCACCCCAACTCTTCCCGCGGGTGTCGTAAGAGGCGACTAAGGGATATCCTTCGGGGGCGGGCAGCAGCGCTCCCTACAGAACAATTCTACCACCGAACTGCGATCCCAACCAGCATGCCTAGCGTGGGGACTATGGGCATTACCCCCATGAGATAAAAGCCAACAAGGCGTTTATCCGGGGGAAATCTGCGTCCAGCAGTGGACCAATACAGGCTGTTGAGCTTGGGCTACTAAAGTGACAAGATAATGTTGGTTGTAAGGGTCATACATCACCAGTGAGGAAGCTGCTCTCTTCTATAACCCAAGCCGACATAGCCTACTTTAAGCCACCACCACACTGCCGCGATTTTGAAGCTGCGTCTTGCGTTTTCTGATTTTTCGGGGGGCGGGCGGTAGCCGGAGACAGTGTATTACGGCGGGAATCTGGAGGACTTAAGCGTCCACCCCACAGCCGCGATTTCGTAGCGCGTCTTGTGTCGCGCGATTTTCGATTTTGTAGCGCGATTCCGCTCCCTTTTTGTAAGCGCGATTTCTAGACGCCGCACGCCAAATGGGAAACGCAGCAGTGCGTAAGATTATGCGTCTTAGTACAAAAAGTACTGCAAAAAAATATCGCAACAAATCGCGCGACACAAGACGTGCTTCAAAATCGAGGCTGTGGTGTGGAGGCTTTTAGCCCTCCGCTCATAAATCGACGGAGTCTTCCCGACACACTAACAGGGATTTGCTTTTAGGCACATGCCCGTCTTCAAGGATGCAGAAATCTGTCGCTGTTGCCACTATCTACTATCAAAAGAAGAAGGCGGGTAAGGAATAATTTAATTAAGCCATTTATTATCATTGAATAAATTATACCTAGATACATTACAAAATTAAATAAAAATTATTAAACATTATTATAAATATAGATATTGAGCATTATTAGAATTAGATATTTTCATTATTCGATGATCTCTGTCCGAGTAAAGGCCTCCTCCAGACTGTGCCATTTTTTCTGTCCGTCGCTAAAGTTTGACACTCTTTTCCAGCTATTTCTAAAATTTCGTCCACCCACCTTTCGAGACGTCGTCCTCTTTTTCTTTTACCGGGTGGTCCTTTCCAAGTGGTTACTATTCTGGACCATTTTTTAGGACAAAGAATGGACAAGTAACTTAGATGTACACCTGTCGAATGATTGATTAAACTGAAAGGATTTTGCCCTTCAGTGGAATAAAGTGGACTAAAATAATAATAATTATTATAATGCTGGACAATTCACACAGCATCATCTAGCCCCAAGCTATGCAGAGCTTGTGTTTTGGGTACTAGATAACTAATATACATAATACAATACATAAAATAGATATATATTTTTTATTAAACGCTAGCTTCTGCCCGCGGCATCGCACGCGTATTTTCGGTATAATAAGTAGTCTATTGTTTATGTTAGGCTATGTTCTAAGTGTATGCCAAATTTCATCTTGATCTGTTCAGTAGTTTTGGAGACCATAAGTAACAAAAATTCAGATTTCACAAACATTCGACTTTATAATATTAGTAGGATAGAGAAAACCCAGAAGACCTGGAACAAATATTTGCAGACCGTACAATCATTTGTTCCAACGCGGGAATCGGACACGCCTCCTGCGTCGCAGGCGAACTTTTACCCGCCGCGCCACATCCGTCAAGTTATAGCGTCTAAGAAATAATTAATTCTAAGCTCATAACTTGATCCGAAAGTTCAAAAAGGATTGCTGATACTTGCACGAATGATTATTCTTAATCTTTTCGAAATTCTTAATGACGACCTCTGTGGCGCAGCGGGCGAAGGTCCGCCTGCGACGCAGGAGGTCGCGGGTTCGATTCCCGCCTCGGGACAAATGTTTGTACGATCTGCAGATAGTTTTCAGGGTGTTCTGGATGTTTCTCTATGTATAATAAAAAATATATATCTATGTAGTGTATTGTATTATGTATATCAGTAATCTAGTACCCATAACACAAGCTCTGCTTAGCTTGGGGCTAGATAATGCTGTGTGAATTGTCCAGCATTATTTATTTTTTTATTTATAATCCTGTGACTTTTAGCTTTAACTCAAATCTAATTTTTTCAGAGTCATTAAATATTAATAATCGATCGAGTGTATCAAAGCCTAACACCATCCCGTCGATGTTCCCGTACCAGTGCCCAGGTAAGCGATACAAACTTTTAATATTCTGATTGTGTCGTATTCTTCTATCTTGCAACGAGACGTTCTCGAACAGATAACGACTTCTTTTACTTTCGGAATTTCATTGAAGTGGGCAAGTTACTTTAGTTTAGTTTAGTTTAAGTTAGTTTTATTAGTTTGTCACTCAGTTGACCATACTTTTTTTTTTCACTACAGTAGGTCAAACTTTTGGAAAAAATTAGCAAATCACATTTTTGTTTGATAAGCATGTTGTAAAAGAAAAACTGTTCTTTCGGAACACAAGTGGCAGTAAGCATTTGCTAGCACAGTTATCCAAAAATACTATAACAAAAACAAATTGAATAAATTCTTTGATTTCTAACCTTGGCATCGAATAGAATGGACAAGGGTAGAAAGAGTTAAATATTTCGAAAATGTCCAATAACTCGAAAACCGTGAGACTTCTATGTGGGCTATAGTTTTTTTTTTCAAAATAGTTCTGATGCTCTCTACCCGTAGGTAAGTATTGACCACACATTACGTTACATCCTGTATAGCCAGTTAGTATTCTCAATATTTAAAATTACAATTAAATAACAGAAACAAACTAGAGCTAGTAATTACTATTAAAACAATTTAGCTAGCTGCAAACTGTTGCAAATAATCTACAGGTAGCTCAACTGATCCATATCTATACCAGCAGCGGGGTAATACAGCCGCTGTATACCTATATATACTAGACAATCGCCTTGCTGTTTCACCCGCGTAGTTCCCGTTCCCGTGGGAATTCCGAGATAAAATATAGCCTATATCACTCCCTGAAAAGTAAGCTTCCTAACGGTGAAAGAGTTTCTCAAATCGATCCTACTTTCGGAGCCTATTCAATACAAACAAACAATCAAATCTTTCCCCTTTATAATAATAGTATAGATATACAGAAAAGTTAAGAAACAAACTAAATGGAAACAGATGGTACGAAGCGTAAGACCAATAACAAAATGGATCTGCCTCAGCACGTGTTGGTTGACTATTAGATGGGAACCAACGCTGGTCTTCCGTCAGAGTCACTTGAGAGCATTACGAACTAACAAACAAATGTTATCGACCGATAATCTTTTAGAAGACTTCCATCACCCGATTATTTGCATAATAATCCGACTATCATAATATGAATTAAGAGTCCCTCAGGCTAGTAACAAATACAATACAAATACAAATATTTATTAAGTAAACTTAAATTAATTTACATAGCATGGGTTTGGAACCCTCTTTTAAGTAAAGAGATACCTGTGTTAGAGGGTTCCGCTCTTCCGTAATATACAGTTATATTGGAAGGTGCGTTTTTGAAAGATTGTAACGAAACGATTCTTCCATTTCTAGGCAGAAGCCTCGACTCCAGACCCAAAGGTCAAGAACGAAACTGTAGAAGTGCGATTCAGCCTACAACTCCAAAATCGATGAGCCCTCCCAGAAGAGAATACAGCTTTCAGAGTCCAAGCCGACAAGGGAAACAATTGGAGCTATTAAGTGCCATCACGCAAACGAGTAGCATCAAATTGAATGGTACTTCTAGCTAGTTTAGGAAATCTATCCTATCCTCTTAGTTACCCACGCATTTACGTTATGTTCCTGTACTTAGTTACCCACGCATTTACGTTATGTTCCTGTACTTATTATGTACTTGCACCTTATAATGCTGTCTCTAGTAAGGCCCGATCGGGTTCACGCGGGAGTGGTGCGGGGCTATATTTCTTCATATCTGCTTTTTTAGCCTGTGCATGTCTTAAAACTGTTAGTGTCATTTAAAAGACCGGAAATCGCTCTTTCGAATGGTGTAAGTATATAAAGTTTACGATCTGAGAAAAAAAACTGCGCGAGATATAATCTGTCGATTTGATTTTGAGTCTTGTGACCAAGTTCTGGCGGACACATGAATTTGGGACATTTTGTGTAGGTACCAGGTTTAGAGTTACATACCATAATATGGTATGTAACTCTAAACAAGTAGAATCCTATATGTATGTATAATATACATACATATGTATGTATAATATACATCATGGTATCTCTAGGATTCTACTTGTGAAAAACGATAT
Source organism: Eupithecia subfuscata (assembly GCA_963564075.1). NCBI lineage: Eukaryota > Metazoa > Arthropoda > Insecta > Lepidoptera > Geometridae > Eupithecia > Eupithecia subfuscata. Next base: position 9,109,303 of record OY751103.1, on the reverse strand, counting down.
TTTGAAAATCGATTATTTTTAATTTTATTTTCGCACTGGTAGGTGCGACCTAACTTATAGGATACATTTTTAAATCATGCTGACATCATAAATGTTTATGTTTTATTTCCAGACGACCACAAGAAAGTATTTGAATCCGATAGCTGTAACTTAATTGAAGTTCCTATGGATGATAAATTAATCGGTGAGAATAACTTTCCTAGTCTCACTAAATACTTGTATATTCTCAAATATTTTATAACAACCTCGCACTAAAAAATGACTTTTTTGTGCTAAGTTGGTTTAAAATATTGATCTGTTCCTTCGCAAACAGACCAACCAATAGAATCTTCTTTTTACAAGGACTCGGTAAACTGTTGACGACCTCTGTGGCGCAGCGGGCGAAGGTCCGCCTGCGGCACCGGAGGTTGCGGGTTCGATTCCCGCCTCGGGACAAATGTTTGTACGATCTAGAGATATTTGTTCTGGGTATTTTCTACGTATAATGCGAAGCGTCCACAAGCAATGAAATTTGCGGAAGTTGACTTGCGCAAACTTTGCATAACTGCGTGCAACTTTGTGTAAACGCTCGCGCAAGTGACCTTCTGCAAAAAATTGCGGAAGTTGCCAGTCGACACTTCGCTTAATAATGTATTAAATATATCAGTTATCGTACCCTTATCACAAACTCTGCTACATTGGAGCTGAATGGTGCTATGTGAATTGTCCAGTATAATTTATTTATTTAAGTTCGGTTTGAACAAGCCTTAACTTTTGGAACCGGGGTTTCACTTAGTTTTCGGTGACATACAGTTTTTCTGTGTAAGTAAATCCTGACTTGAATTCAAGTTTCGAATGCAGTTTATTTACCCGCGATGATTGTGTGTGAATTTTCTATGCGGTTATCTGATACTTTTTAGTACCTCGAAGAATTAATAGAAGAAGAATCCAAAACACTGACGCGAAATGATAATAAAATATTTAAAAAAATGTCTAGATTACTATTATGGTTCTTTACTACATTTTGTTAGCATTTGAAGCTTTATTTTGCGAAAACAAATGAAAAAGCCAATCAAATAGAGTTTTTCGGCCATGCCACATGGAGGGAAAGTATCTTAAATAATATAGATTGAAAATTTTACTGAAAGAAGACTTCATTTTGATTTTAAAAACAATTTAATCTGCATTCAAATATTTTTGAATAATCGAATGTCTGAACCGGGAATCGAACCCACCAAATTGTAAAAAAACAGCCGTCATTTTACGATACCGATCAAAAGGCTCAATCTTATGGATTATTTATTTTCAGAAAGCATAGCGTCTTAAATAAAAGGCAGACCATAAAATTTTACATTCATAATTCAGGAAAATTAATACTTAATATATACTTTTCTTATATTTTGCCGGCATGGCCGTGGGACGCCTTTTTTTTTTTTGTCTCGTCGAGGAAATTCGTTCACAAATAAACTGGTCTGGGGGGGACCAGAATGACGCCTAGTAGATTTAAGCTAGTTCAAGTTATATTTTCAGGAACTGATGATACTTCTACAATGCAAGACAATATGACCTGCACTTCCTTCCGTATGGCAGTAGTTTCTCAGCTTAACGAGGGGATTCTCTTTCAAAATGAGCTGCTTTTCGCTAATAAAAATCCAGGTGAATAAGCTAAATTTATTTTATCATTAGCTTCTATTTAGGGTTTCGCTCACGAGTACCTAACAGTGATTATGTAGCAATTTTTTTAAATTTATATCTGTTTCTTCACACAAAACCAACTGAAGGTAATACGTCAACAACGTTCAAAGTAATTAATGGTTAATTCTAATAAAAAGATTTATATAGGCCTATAACAACGCAAGAAACCAGCATGTTAAGTTTATATTTTCAGGACCGATGTTCCGTGGCGGGCAAAGAACCGCCTGCAGAAGGGTTCGATTCCCGCCTTGGGACAAATGTTTGTACGTTCTGCAAATATTTGTTCCAGGTGTTCTGGGGTATTTTCTATGTATAATAAAAAATATCTATCTCATGTTTTTGAGTCATCTAGTACCCTAAACGCAAGCTCTACTTAGCTTAGGGCTAGATGATGCTGTGTAGATTGTCCAGTCGGATGGTCCAGCATTTTTTAAAATATTATTTAATTCCTCACTTTATAGACAACGTGACGAGCGCGACTAACGTAAACGCAATTCATCGGCTCAAAACGGTCAGTACGGACTCCGTGAAACTTCTTCCAGGCTACAATAAACCAGGTGTTTAAGCTACTAATTTCATTACTTTGTAGTGTAGTGTAATAGTTGTCTTTACGTTATTTTATTTGACTTAATGCATCATTGCAATGAAAGTTCAGGCTGCACAAGTCGTTAGGTTCAACTTATCAGTGGGCGTGGCCTAAATGTATGCCATCTCACCTGACATAACAGATATTACCGAGCGCTTGAAATGCACATAAAGTTATTGGTAAAACGGCCGCGTAAAAAAATGGGAATAGACTTGTAGCACAATGGATATTATATAAAAACAATTGAGAGTATCTTTTCGAAATAAATTTATTTCTGCTTTTGAATAACTAAACTATGTCGGTACGGGCTTTAATTTACAGTTTTCTTTCTCCGTATGTTATTTATTTTCGCCCGAAGTTGGGCTAAAATCGGTGTTGAAATACGAAAGTTTAGAAGCTTGTATTTTTTTTCTATTGATACTATTTTACGGTTTCGGTTGTTTACAGACATAGATAATGACGAGATAAATTGATACTATCCTTAGTTTTGGATGGACAACATCAAACAGCGTAGTAGTTACCCTTCCACGTTTGTATGGAAAGACGAGCGACTCGTTCAGCCTTAAAAGAGTGTGAGACTACACACACAGTTTCACAATCTTACATCTATCTATCTATATATATATAAAAATGAAACCCGTTTTCCTTGGTCACGGCATCACGCGTGAACGGCTGGACCGATTTCGCTAATTCTTTCTTTGTTGTGTTTGTTATTGGCAGGAGAAGGTTCCTCTGAAATAAAAAATTAAGAAAGTTGGAAACATAAATTTCCACGGGGGCAAAGCCACGGGGCGGAGCTAGTACTTTATAAAATACAATCCTACCTATCCCTTTCCAATTAGAAACAGATTCCATACTAACTGTCCACCAAAACAAATTTTTCTTTCTATTTAACGCATCTTTTTTTGTACTTTTCTCAGTTTAGGCTACATTGCATGCATATAATAAAAGAACCTAATAGAATAAAAATGTATACGACAGCATCCTACAATAATTTGGCGTGTTTTAAAAAACGATAAACCGACTTGAAATTCTTCTAGTGGCGACATCTAGTTATAATTCGAGTCTTTAGTTTGATGACATATCGACACCCTATCCAATAAAAAACGAATGATCAAAATCGGACTACTCTGTAAAAAGTTATGCGTGGTCAAACATTACAATCAGTGAGTAAACAATCAATCATCCCCTGTTTTCCTACCCTTAGGATTGGACTTTTTTTTAAATTTAAATGGGACCACCTTCGGGGCATTCCCCCTTCCAATAAAAAAGAATTATCGAAATCGGACTACTCTGTAAAAAGTTATGTGTTGTCATACATAAAAAAAAATATACACGTCGACTTGAGAACCTCCTCCGTTTTTCGTGGGTTGAAAAATATTTATAAAATGTACAGTCGGCTGCGAAAATATGTATACACTCCCAAGTTTTCAATTTGACTAAATAGTAAGTGTATAGTAATTGTGATAATTTATGTACCACATTCTGACGAAGTACGATGACTACTTTGTACGAAAAATGTGTGCATGTCCTTTTATTTGAAAAGTTCCGAGTAAAATAAAAGTTAAACCTTGGAAGTGTATACATTTCTGTGCAGCTGACTGTACCTAAGGAGAGCATGGCGTCCTGCCGTAAAACAGTTTTTATTTTTACTAGTACGGAGGACTGTCATCTCACTAAGGTTCTGGTACTGATGACATACCAAATACATAATACTTAATAGTAGACATATGTAGAATAAGTAGGTAATTCGTTTTATTTTCTTGTTATTCTTTTTTCCCCTTTTTATAGTCTTATACAAAACCTACCTATGTTTACCTTAATATTACATTATAATTGTACCAACCTACTATAGTTATATTTAAGGAAATAAATAAATGTGTATGTTTATTTATCGTATTTATAGAAAAAAAAAATTTTTTTTTTTTGATACTTGAGGAAGTACATTTTGTTTCGGTTATCTAAAGCACTCAATTGAGCATGACCGAACGTACGTGTTTTCTTAAATACAACAAATTACATAATTTTTGAGTACAATTGACTTTTCAGAAACGGACGACATTTTCCATTTGCAAGACAAGTTGAGCAGCAAACTTGAAAACGCGTCTCCTCAGCTTTGTGCGGACTACGAGAATCTTCACAAGCAAATGCTTACAGTTAGCAGTAATCCCCGTAAGTGCCGTTTACTATATTAAGTTCCCAAATAGTTTTTACAAGCAAAATACTGTTCCAGGGAAGAGTCTAGTCTAGTCACTGTATGTAACAAAGCCAATAGATTTTTCAGGAACGGACGACATTTCCTCACTTATTTCGTCACTTATTTGAATGAAAATGCAACTCTTCAGCTCAGTACGGACTATGAGAATCTTCACATGCAAATGCTTACAGTTTGTAATAATACCCATAAGTCTCGATTACCATCAAACACATTTATTATTATTATTTATTTTCAAACAAATAGATTTGTGCCGGAATATTCACAAAACAATAAATTTAAAAAAAAACTTGAGAGGTGTCAAGGGACACCCGGATGGAACGAAGTTCATAAGAGAGAGAGAGAGAGAGACAGACAGAGAAACATGCGCACGCCGCACGGCTTACAATAGCTTACTAAAGCAAAAAGTGTCGTTACAACTTTTCGTATGAATTCTTTCCGTCTAGCCCCCTTTCACAACGCGCGATAAGGAACTTCGTTCCAATAGACATCTAATCATTTATGGACACACGGGAACTACAAATGGTACCGAATGACTCGGTGACGCTGAACCAAAATTATGGAATTCCCATTGTAGTTGTCACAAGGAAACTACTTGTAAAAACTACACTGACCTCTTGTCTACTCGGTTTTCAAACAAAGCGACTTAATTTTTCAGGGACACATTACATTTCCCATTTGCAAGACAGTTTTTTTGCATATGGGAAATGTCATCTAATATAAGCAGCACTAATTGGACGGCTGCATTTCGTGGCAGCTTTAGATTTGCTGCAACAAAATGCTGGAATGACCTTCCACCACCAGTTAAAAATAGTAAATCCATGAGCTTTTAAAAAATGTTTAAAAAATTATCTCATGGATTCCCAAAAATATCATGCTAACATTGTAGGCAGCCGTTCTAGGCCTTGACACAATCCGACACTTCATTAGTTTTAGTAGTTATTTAGTTTTATGTTCAGCACCTCTTATTTAACGAAAATATTATATTATTAAATTTTTATGTTATAAAAGTAGATATGTCCTGTAAGTACCTGTTGTACCCTCTTTTTGTTTGTTTTCATTTGTTTTTTCTTTTTAATTTTCCTATTTTACTTATGTGTGAGTTACGCCGCGACTCACGTTTCATTCTGGCCTCCACGGAAGACCAGCGCTATAGCAGGATACATCCTACCATAGCATCTGCTGAGTGTTGGCCATTTTTGGACCTTTATGTTACTTTTGTATTAACCTTTATCTTTTGTATGTGCTATGAAAGTATTGGTTACAAAATAAACGCATTTTTACTTTACTAATTTCAATGACAACGCGACTCCTCAGCTCAGTGCTGACTTTGGGAACCTTCAAAAGCAAATGCGTACAGTTCACAGTAATTCCCGTAAATGCAATTGCCAGCAAACAATCAAGTTCAGCAGCTGATATCAAGAATGAGTCAATTGTAAAAAAAAATTATGACGCCGGTCGAGTCAGTTGCCCTTGTCCGAATTCACTGCCAGAATACTTTTCACAAAAAAAACCTAAAAGAACACCTGGTACTGTACTGCCTCAGTAAAAAAAGACTATACCTATGTCTGCTTGGTATTCAAATTAAGCCAATTGATATTTTCAGGAACGAATAACGGCTCCTTTGTGAACGACACCGTGGCAAGCACTTCCTTGAATGTCGGCGCTGTGGCGATTGCCAGCACACACAGTTATTATTATTTTTTATTTTCTAACAAATAGATTTGTCTGGATATTTACAAATTAATATATATTACTTCAATCAAATCATGTACGGACACATGGGCACTACAAAAAACACCAAATGCAACAACAGTGACGTTCGACCAAAATCATTAAATTCCTATAAAAGTTGTCACATGAAAACTACTTGTAGAAAAGACATTGACCTCTTGTTTGCTTGGTTTTCAAACAAATCCACGGGATTTTTCAGGAGCAGATGACATTTCCCATTTGCAAGAAAACTTAAGCGGCACTAATTTCAAAGACAACGTGACGCCTCAGCTCAGAGCTGACTCTGGGAATCTTCAAAAGCAAGTGCTTACAGTTCGCAGTGATTCCCGTAAGTGTAATTGCCAGCAGAAAATCAAATTTGATCAAAATAAAACATCAAGAGCGAGTCGAACTCGCGCACCAAGGGTCCCGTTTACTCGTAAGACCTGGTTTCTTGCCAAATACCATGATTCTAGGTCAACGGGAAGTAGGAACCCTGTATATTTTGGCCCAGGGAGAAAATAAAAAAATACCTAAATGTTAATAAACTACAAATGTCCGGTTTTCGGATTTTCCCTTTATTTGTGCTATAAGACCTTGCTTCCTGCCAAATTTTATGATTCTTGCTCAACGGGAAGTACCCTATAGGTTCTGGTCTATGGCGAGAATCAAAAGTATTTTTTAAGAATAAATTACAATTTTACAGTTTTTGGATTTTTCTGTTCATTTAAATAAGTAAATAAATAATGCTGAACAATTCACATAGCATCATCTAGCCCCAAGATAAGTAGAGCTTGTGATATGGGTACTAGATGACTGATAAACTTTATATAATACATTACATAGATAATTTATTATTATACACGACTAGAACACCCCGAACTAATATTTGTAGATCGTACAAACCTTTGTCCAAAGGCGGGAATCGAACCCGCAACTTCCTGCGCCGCAGGCGGACCTTCGCACGCCACGCCACATTGGTCGTCGGTGTGCTATAAGACCTTGTTTCTTACCAAATTTTATGATCTAAGTAAGACCCTATAGGTTTTTTGTGCAGGTAATTTCCTCGAAATTTCAATATTTTCGGACATAGATGGCTGTAACTTTTTTAATAGTTTTATTTAGATCGAGGCTTCAAAAGGTTACGGACTTCAGTATTTGATGATAATTTCAACTCAATACCAGAATAAACAAGAGACCTAAAAAAGAGGGTTAACAGCGGACAGACGGACAACAAAGTGTTTCTATAAGGGTTCTATTTTTCCTTTTGAGGTACGGAACATTAAAAATGAGTCAAATTGTGAAAAAAGGTTATGACGCCTATCGGGTCACATGCCCTTGACCGAATTCACTGCCAGAACCTAATAGATCTGCTGGCAATGTACTGCCTTGGTAAATAAACGGTGTACCTTTGTCTGTTTGGTATTCAACTTAAGCCAATTGATATTTTAAGGAACGGACAACGGCTCCTTTGTGAAAGATACCGTAGCAAGCACCTCCTTGAATGTTGGCGCTGTACCTGAACTCAGTGCAGAGTATGAGAATCTTCAAAATCAGATGCCCACTGTTTGCAATGAGCCGCGTAAGTGTCGATTGCCAGCACACACAGTTATTATTATTTATTTGTAAACAAATAGATTTGTCGGAATATCAACATAATAAAATATATTTATTACTTTACACTACAAATAGTACCGAATGACTCAGTGAAGTTCAACCAAAATTATTAAATTCAATACTTGTCCTAAGAAAACTACTCGTAAAAATTACACTATCTTCTTGCCTGCATGGTTTTCAAACAAATCCACTTGATTTTTCAGGAACAGATGACATTTCTCATTTGCAAGACAACTTAAACAGCACTAATTTCAATGACAACGTGACTCCTCAGCTCAATACTGACTCTGGGAACCTTCAAAAGCAAATGCTTACAGTTTGCAGTAATTCCCGTAAGTGCAATAATTCCCGTAATTGCCTGCCAGCACACAGTCGGGTTCAGCAGTTGATCATAAAAATGAGTCAAATTGTTAAAAAAAATATGACTTCGGTTGAGTCAGTTGCCCTTGACCGAATTCACTGCCAGAATACTTTTCGCAAGAAAAACCTAAAAGAACTCCTGGCACTGTACTGCCTCAGTAAAAAAACACTATACCTAGGCCTATAATGGTATTCAAATAAAGCCAATTCATATTTTCAGGAACGAACAACGTCTCCTTCGTGAAAGATACCGTGGCAAGCACCTCTTTGAATATCGGCGCTGTGGCGATTGCCAGCACACACAGTTAGTATTATTATTTATTTATTTTCAATCGAATAGGTTTGTGTATATATTTGCAAATTGATAAATATAAGTTTAATCAAATCATATGCGGATTCACTGGCACTATAAATAGTACCGAATGACTCGGTGCCCAAAATTATTAAGTTCCTAAAATAGTTGTCACAAAAAAACTACCTGTAAAAAACACTAGGTCCTGGTCTGCTTGGTTTTCAAACAAATTCACTTGATTTTTCAGAAACAGATGACATTTCCCATTTGCAAGAAAACTTGAGCAGCACGAACTTCAATGATAACGTGACTCTTCATCTAAGTCCTGACTCTGGAAACCTTCAAGCTTGCAGGAATTCCCGTAAGTGCAATTGCCAGCACACAATCGAATTCAGCAGATGATCATTAAAACTAATCAAATTGTAAAAAAAACATGTTAAGACGCCGGTAGAGTCAGTCCTTGACCGAATTCACTGCCAGAATACTTTTCGCAAGAAAAACCTAAAAGCAGTCCTGGCACTGACTGCCAGAATAAAAAGACACTGCCTATGTCTGCTTGGTATTTAAATAAACCTAATTGATATTTCCAGGAACGGACAACGGCTCTTTTGTGAAAGATACCGTGGCAAGCACCTCCTTGAATGTTGGTGCTGTACCTGAACTCAGTGCAGAGTATGAGAATCTTCAAAATCAGATGCCTACTGTTTGCAATGATCCGCGTAAGTGTCGATTGCCAGCACCCACAGTTATTTTTACTATTAGTTTTAAAGAAACATATTTGTCGGAATATCGACAAATTAGTAAATTAAATATATCTATTACACTACTAATAGTATCGAATGACGCGGTGACGTTTGACCAAAATTTTCAAATCACCAAAACATTTGTCACATGAAAACTACTTGTAGAAAACACAATGACCTCTTGGTTTTCAAACAAATCCACTTGATTTTTCAGGAACAGATGACGTTTCCCATTTGCAAGACAAGTTAAGCAGCACTAATTTCAATGACAACGCGACTCCTCATCTCAGTGCTGACTGTGGAAACCTTCAAAAGCAAAGGCTTACAGTTTGCAGTAATTCCCGTAAGTGCAATTGCCAGCACACAATCGAATTGATCATAAAAATGAATCAAATTGTAAAAAAATCTTTTTATGTCAGTCGAGTCAGTCCTTGAACGAATTCACTGCCAGAATACTTTTCGCAAGAAAAACCTAAAAGCAGTCCTGGCACTGACTGCCATGATAAAAAGACATTGCAGATGTCTGCTTGGTGTTAAAATTAACCTAATTGGTATTTTCAGGAACCGACAACGGCTCCTTTGTGAAAGATACCGTTGCAAAAACCTCCTTGAATGTCGGTGCTGTACCTGAACTCAGTACAGAATATGAGAATCTTCAAAATCAGATGCCAACAGTTTGCAAAGATTCTCGTAAGTGTCGATTGCCAGCACACACAGTTATTATTATTTAGACAGCTATTTTTTTTCATATTTATTCATTTGCCGATAGACTTGCTCATTCTTCACAAATACAGTACGATACCAACATAGTTTTAAGAAGAACATAACTGTTCCTGTTATAAAACACATTGTATGTCGATTTGGTTTTCAAACTAATTCAATCGATTTTTTCAGGGACGGACAACAACATTTCTCTTGAGAAAGATATCGTAACAACCACTGTTTTAAATGACAACGCGTCTTCTCAGCTTAATGCTGACTACATGAACCTTCAAAAACAAATGCTTACAGTTTGCAATCATCCCCGTAAGTACCGATTGCCAGCACACAATCAAGTTCAGCAGTTTTGGTCTAACGTAAGTTGTCCATAAAAATAAGTCTGATGCCGATCAACTCGGTTACCTTTGTCCAAATTTACTGTGCCAGAATACTTGTCATAAATTTATACTTTTCAGTAAAAACACACTGTAGTTTTGTTTGTTCTTCGAACAAAGTTAATTAATTTTCTCAGGAACGGACAACATTTCTCTTGTGAAAGATACCGTGGCAAGCATCTCTTTGAATGTCAACGTTGTACCTCAGCTCAGTGCGGACTATGAGAATCTTCAAAAGCAAATGTGTACAGTTAGCAATATTCCCCGTAAGTGAAGATTAGCAGCACACAAATTACTTTTCTATTTGAATCATTCTGCAAACAGAAATAAACTAGTTTGTAGTTGTAATTAATTGCAAAGATTTTCTAAGTATCTTTTTGGCTTGCACAAGCACATAAGTACCTAAACTTATACCTAGTCCAGTCAACAAGTTCAAAATGGTTTTAATTCTTGATCAAGCTCCTAAAAATACGAGCGATAGCTCATTCGATTCTGAATGACGTAAAAAAAATTGTATCTCGAGGATTTTTTTGGACACAAATGTTATAATCAATAGTTATTAACAAAATGAGAGATGCTTGATCAAGAATTAACATCATTTTGAACTTGATGACTGGACTATTATGCAAATATTTGATAAACAACGATCATGGTGGTTATTCTTGATATCCATCCAATGCTTGTTCCGAAAGAGTATTAAGTCTGCTTGTTTTTTTATTTTTATCAGGAATGGACAACATTTCCCTTGATAACGATACCATAGCAAGCAACTACATGAATGTCGATGCTGTACCTCAGCTCAGAGTGGACTATGAGAACCTTCACAAGCAAATGCTTACAGTTTGCAATAATCCGAGTAAGTTCATGCTTCAGTACACCTTGCACCTTACACCTTATTATACATGAAACTGAAAAAACATGTTGATGGCGTCAATTCAGATGTCACCATAACTAAACAAAACTAATTTGACAAGACTAAAAGTGCTGTCGTTCTTTTCATAACGATCGAAATAACAGAAATCAAAGAAGATCGAATAAAAATGATGGCATATTTTTCAGTGCTGTCAAATTAGTTGACCGAGCGAGCGAAGTATATCTGTTTCAAGTCTGGCAATTTTTTTTCGTCGGTTTGTACGTGCTCCGCTGCAGATCGTATTTTACAACCGATCTGAACGAAACTTCGTATAAAGGTTAAGAGACTTCATAAAATATTTTAGTTGTCGGTGATTTTTGATTGGATTGGGGTAATTCCTGCAAAAAATAGGCAAAAAGGTGAATATCTACTGAATAGATATTCAGTAGATATTCATAAAAATAAAAAATAAAAACAATATAAAACAGAGATCCGCTTTATTAGATTTTCGATGTTTTTTTTATTTAAACGAAAGTTAGTTAGTGATAAACTATTCTAAAACTGAACGCCGATTGTATGACGTTTAGTGGAGGGAGCGTGCATTTTGGCGTGCATTTTTAGAATGGTTTATCCCTACTTAAAGTTGGGTCTCATGAAAATTTGGTAAAGATATGACGAGGATATTCGGCGTGAGGAGCAGAATAGCTCCTTAAAGTGGGTTTGAGCTCGTGACGTCTGTTTAACCCAAAACGTTTAGTTTTGGCAAAATCTGAATTGACATCAATTCATTAATATTAAATGGCAAGCTTATTTTTTAGAACCGGCGATTAAATTTCCACCAGTTGCTCCAGTCAAGTTACCTACTGATCTGTCCATTTGCACTAATATAGAGACTGTTGCTTCTTGCAAAACATGTGGAACCAGTACAGGTAAGGTTAAATGTATCCTTCTTTGGATCTCGCCACATTTATTTTGACGCGGAATCGGCAAAAAAACTACGCCATAGGTGTAATGCGGTTGGCGGACTGAAAGTTTAACCAACTTAGTTTACCCTACATGCAGTTTTCACTAATGTGTATTGACTACAAACTTAGCTACCCCCGCTCTCTAGCTGTTAAAACTGCCTGCAATCTTCTCGGCATGTTGTTGATTAAGTTATCTATGAAATCTTGTGGTATTCCGTACCACTCTCCTTCGAATGACCTTTTGAGATCTCTGTTTGTTGGTGCTGGATCCCGCTGTAGGAAATATTTTTGTTTGAAATCACTTATTTTTGATGTTCCAAATGACTGCCACAGTCTCTTACACCAGCACAAGCCCGTCTTCTCACTTCCGTTGTTGTTGTTTATCTATTTACTATAAGAAAGTCCCTTCAACTTATTTGGACTCTCATTTAGAGCACTTCAGAATTCGAATTTCCAAAAACCAGTTCCTAGTGGATGTTTACTCCCTAAAAGGAACTCTTATGCTAATTTTCAGCTTCGTAGGTCTTGTAGTTTCAGAGATTTCAAAGAACCATTGACCTGCAATTCCACCACCCTTAGAAAGAGCATTGTCATAAAACAGTTCATAGTGGTTGCCTACGTCCTAAAGGAACCCCTATGCACAATTTCAGCTACGTTACTCAGTAGTTATAAGATTTTGTAATGAGCTATTAATTAACCTTTGACCTGGATTTTGGCCACCCTCGAATGCCCAAAAATCATCAATTCTTACTGAGTGCTTACGTTCTAAAAGGCCTACATGCAATATTTCAGCCTCGTAGCTCTTGTAGTTCCAAATAATTCTTGATTTGTCAACAAAAGACAAAAATCCCCGTAATGTCATAACACAATCATATTTATAACTAGTTTATGCCCGCGGCTTCGCACGGGTTGTTTCTATAAACGTTTAAACGCGATTTCTATCCCGTGGGAACTGATTTATGGGATAAAAAGTTGCCTATGTTTTATTCCAGGATTAGAATTACCTGTATGCATTTCAGCCCGATCCGGTCAGTAGTTTTGGCGTGAAGAGGTAACAAACATCCATCCATCTATACATCCATCTAAACTTTCGCATTTATAATATTAGTGTGATGTGATATGATGAAAGTGATGATTGAAGGTTTAATTCCTCAAAACCTTTGAGATTTCTGTTGATTAGTCTTGTTTTTTTACTGAAGTAAGTTTTATTTTAGTTCAAAATGGTAAATTGAATAAAGTGCTTAATACATAAAATACCTATATTTATTAGCACATAGAAAATTACATTAGTTAAAGTGCTTAATATAAAAAAAGTTTCAGTTCCGATCGGCCTCTTTTTTGTTCCGTTGCTTTAATTATGTCCATGAGTGTATGTCATCACACCCTATAATGCTGTTTTTTCTAGGTGTAAATGTTAATTTTCTATGTTTATTTCTAAGTTTGTGTTTTTTCAGACTCGAAGCAAGTCAACTCAATAAACATTATGACTTCACATGCATTGATGAAATGTTCAAATAAAATTAGCGACATTGGTAATTCCATTTTTTTTTTTTGTTTATTTGATTATAATAAAATACAATAATGTACTTAATATTATCTACATTCTACTTAATAATTTTCGTAATGTCATTGATATTGTTATTATCTTTTTAGAGACGCAAGTGACTCCGAAAGTATCCTTGATTATGATTTCTACAGAGAATATGGTCTCGCCAAGTTTTCTCAAAAATAATTCTTCAAGTAAGGTGCTATATTTCTTTACTAGTTTCTGCCCGCGGCTTCGGCACGTAATCTCTATCGAGACGTTCACAGGTAATTTCCATGGTCCAAGAAAACAAGACCTGGCACTCTGAGAGTAACACATTCTACATCACTGTCCAGTTGCCACTTTATTGCAACAAACCATAGAAGTTGGGAAACAATGTGATAGTGGAAAATTAATTAAATAAGTACAAAAAAAAATTATATTCGTTAGATCAATTAATAGTGTTAGTTAAGTACGAGTTAATGTGATAAGTAATTGGTAAATACTTACGTTTTACCAGACCACTTACGTTTTATCAGATTCGTACTCAGGGAGGATTTTACGCTACTGATCAGAAAAAAAGCTGCCTCATAGAATTTCCGCCATGTTGTCGTGTTTCGTCTTCTCTGTGAAACTTGTTTGAAATATACATAGCTGTCTTGTTTATGTACAAGTGCTTCGTGATAACCAAACTTTTGCTGTCGCGGAACAGTAAACTCTCGTTTATTTGATTTCATAATCATTGTGTAATAAAATGGTCGGTTGCCTAAAACTTGCACGACCGTGATAAGACCTGCCGTACTGTATGGATCTGTATTTTAGGCAACGAAAGGAAAGGATGAACGAACCGTGCATGCAGCGGAAATGCGAATGTAGAGGTAGATAGATGTACGAAGTGACAACGATGGATAAGAAACGAACACATCAGAGGAAGTTTAAAGTGGCGCCAGTGATGGAAAGATGAGGAGTATCTAACAGGTTAGCGTGGTACGGGCATGTTATGCGGAGGGAAGAATGTCATGTGACGAGAATAGTATTAGGTTTTAATGTGGAGGCATATAAGGGGAGAGGAAGACCGAAGAAAAGATAGGTAGATTGTGTGAAAGAAGACATGTGTAAGAAAGGTGTTAGTACAGAGATGACGGCTGATAGAGGAGACAGGTAGAAAAATACATGTTGTGCTGACCCCACCTAGCGTGGGATAAGAAACGGAAGATGATGATGATGATTGCGTAACTGGGCCTGGCATTCTGGAAGCGACACTTGCTTACGTCAATGTCCACCTGCCACATATTGCAACAGAACTGGAAGTTGGGAAAATAATAGTCCATTAAAAAATACATACAAAATGTCAATCATCAATTTTATTTGTTAGATCAGTAAAAATAGTTTTAGTTAAACACGAGTTGATGTGATAAATAATTAATTAGTACATAACCACATAGATTTATTAGATTCGTACAGGTAATATTAGGAGCTCGAGGAATTACGACTTAACGCTACTGGTAACACCAGAACACAGATTCGTCTTCTGATTCGCCGATGGCGTCGATGACGTAGGCTTGTGTCACCCACGTGACCGTGATGTCTCGGAATGCCATACCAGGCGAAGTATATTATTATACCATTGTTATTTCTATCGATGTTTATATCCCATGCGAAAAGATGAATCGGATAAAAAGTACCCTATTTGTTATTCTAGGTTTAGACCTACATCAATTAAATAATGTTTAACCTAATATTTTTTTAAATTTGGTGTGAAATGTAACGAGCGCTCGAGCGTCTACCCATCCAAATTTTTGCATTTATAATACTAGTGTGAGTGAACAAGGATTTCCTTGCTGAGACGACTAACTGATGTTATTTTGGTTTTATTTTCCAGAAGTGGACACGGCTACCGATATGCCAGATAAAGTCATAAATAACAAGAATATTGGTAATCTGATAACTCCAAGCATTTCTACCTTAAGTTTCTGGGGGCCTAATTTAATTCTCCAACACGAAATTGCGTGTTTCGCTTTCGCCAATTGGTGTATTCTACACCAAATCAGAGTACTAATTTGACAGTTCCGTGTGATTAGAAAACCTTGCTTCTTGCCAAATTTTATGATTCTTGGTCAACGGGACATTTTTTCAAGCCCTATAAAATAAAGAATAGCTATGCCAATATATTTTCAATGTCACTTTATTAGGTAAGTAAGGTAAGACGCAAAACGCCAGATATGTAAAGAGAGACCAAAGCCCTCCTACACGTACACCTTCAACTCTGCGGGGCAACTCTACTGTCATACGTGTAGAAGGGTATTCAAGACCAAGTTCGGTCTGGCGAGCCATTTAAGGGCTCATGATAGGAATCGTAATCGCTAGGGTCGCCGTCATCGAAATCGATGAGGAGGCCTATATATATATATATATTAGGCAAGTACCTATAGATATATCTACGAAATTAATATGTTTCAAGGTTAATACAAACTAACATAGCTAAGCTATGGAAGTTTTTCCAAAAATGCGAATCGTATGAAACCACCACGCGCGGAGATGGCTTCGAACATAGGTTGCTTGCTTTTAATGGGAGGACTCCGATCCCCAACCCTCCGTTTTTGTTGTTACCTTGAATGCCAAAAGCTGCAGGCATTTGGTTGCTGAAGTAGTGGCTTTTCTGGATCCTGAATTCAGTCTTCTATTGTTCAGTTCTATTGCCCCCTCAATAGAACAAAACAATAGAAGATGGAATTCAGCATCCAGAATAGCCACTGCTCCACTGCTACTCCGCGTAAACTTCGAGTTTGTTTGGCAACAACCTTTTGTGTTTACAGCATTTCTTTGCTAACGTACTGGCATATACCTATACTGGCATACAGCTGTTCGGATCCTATCTCATGTCTTCAAATATTGTTTACTTTTCCGGATCATTTTGTATAGTGTGTAAAAAAAATCAAAATATAAATATTCGTTATAATTTAGCCAATACGGATGTTACCACCAAACCCATGAAAACGTGAATGCAAAAATTACTCACAAAGAGCGAAATTCACGGAATTCACGCATACAAATACGAACGCTTCGAAAGCTTCGTGCTTAGTTTTGTAGATATGGCTGCTCGATGAATGCTCTCTCCAATCGTTTAAGTTTTGGTCCCTTGCGAGAAACAAAAAAATATTTTTTTGGAGAATAATACGGTTTTCGGAATGTTTTCTTTACTTGTGCTATAACACCTTGTTTCTTGCCAAATTGTATGATTAACGGTCATGCGTCCCTTGTGTAAAAACAGGCGTATTTTGGAGAATTAAAATAGGCCCCCTGGACGGTATCTAGAATAGTTACATTATTATTTTATTTTTAAAACCAAAAACTTACCAACTGCAAGTTGTAATGTCCACGACAATCTCTCACATAGAGTTAAAAAAACCGGTAAGGAAACGGCGTCGGTCAGCCTACAATAAATAGGTTAAAATATAGCTCAAAAGGCTTGCTACCTACCGTACCTAACTACTAGGTATAGCAAGTAGTAAGTACTTCTACCAATAAATACCAAGTAGTATTTTAGTAGCAGGTACAATATATTTTTAAAAGACTTAATTTTATCCACATTAAATAATTATGTTATTTTCCATAACGTTACTTAACAGAAATCTGTTCATATCTTTATTTCAGCCATGCAGTCGCTAAAGTCGCAAATGAGAAGCGGTTATTGTCTTACGTCGCTATTCCAAATTGATAATCCATTGAAGGATGCTGATAAATTATCGGAAGGTGAGCTACTTCTATGAACTATCTTATGTCCGCGGATTTATCTACATGGTAAAAGACGTATGCTCAAGTTGGTTCAATATATGTACATAATGTAAAGTCAACGCCCAAACTAACTGAACAGAGACCGAGACCCAACGGAAGGATAAATGTAAAATTTAGTTACCCTATCCATCTTTATTTTTAAATTATGCATTATCACTTTGTTTGAACGACATTTGAAGTCACAATCCCACCTCAGTTACTTCTTATTTCATTCCCCATAAAATAGTGAAGTGAATTGAAGAAGATCCTCTTTGGCGATTTTTGGAGTTGACTTTATTACTTACCTATCTTAAAAACAAACCACAAACACGCCACGAAATTCTAAATGATTGTCTGAAATTTTTGAAAACCGTGCAAAGATTGAGATGTTTTCATGTTCTGATCAGTTTAAATTATTGTCACATAAAGTTTCAGATAAGGGTATTTTTGTCTTAGAAAACGTACTCTTGGTCGATTCAACTGATGAATAGTTGGTTTGGTTTAAGATTTAACTTTTGGGGTTGCTCTAGATTTTTATTAGGAATCCAAGGACTCACATGCGACTCGCAGGAAACCGGAAGGAATAGCGAGATATGAGGGGGCTTATAAGAGGCCTATTTTAACAGGAGGGTCATTATAGTCAAGAAGCTGGACTCTCGCCATAATTTAAGCTTCTGTTCATTTATGGTGAGAGTTCCAACTCAACATCTCTCGACCTACTTGAGTGAAGAGTTTTGGCCGAAGGGTGTCAAATTCCGACGGTTGACTGGCCGCCTACAAGGGGACACCGCCGTGCACCGTCGTCAGCTGACACCCTGATTGCGTCATACACGTCGACGCCGCAAATTTAGAACGTGTGCAATTTTATTTAAAATAAGTTTTATATTTTTATGTATGTTAGATTTAAGGTAAGTATATATTCATATGGACCGTAGAATAAGTTAATAAGATCTGTACTTGTTCTAATGTTGTCTGAAATAAATGTATTATTATTATTATTATTATAGTATGACCCAGACAGGGAGACAAAGCATCCGCTTTCGCGTTGTGAATAAAACACAAAGCTCAAATTTCAATTAACGGCTTTTTAGTAAATGGACGGCAGAAGGGACAAATAAAGAATTGTATGTTCTTATTCATGCGGGCTTTAATGGTTGATACGAATTATCAGTTTTAAACAGAAAAGTATTTAAATTATTTGTGAAGGCTTTAAGAAATACAACAGATGTGACATTGTTGTTTTATTTGATTCAGAAACGTGCACAAACGATGAGGTTACAGTCGACTCATCGCCCAGCCGATTATTGACCTATTTTAATACGGGTAAGGTTTATTTGATATTTTAATCAAGTCCTGGCTCTTTTTTACTGAGGATGGCATAGCATAATTTAGTTTTTAAAACGAAATAATTCGTTTTTAAAGTAAATACACTTTATTGTGCAGTGTGTTTAGAGTGTTGTACAACGAAACAAAAAAACAAATACCTAATGTGTTGTCTAATGTATCTGTGTATTAAAATACCAACTTTTTTAAGGTATGTTGATAAACACACTAATGGAAACCGCCATACTGAACAGTCGGGTAAACACTTCGGTCAGCACAGGTAAAACATATTTTTTTCTTAAATTCTTCCACTGAACTGCGATCCCCGACCCGCATGCCCAGAGTGGGGATTATGGACATTACCCCCATGAGATAAAAGCCAACAAAGCGCTTATCCGGGGGAGGCCTACGTCCAGCAGTGGACCAATACAGGCTGTTGAGGAAGTACCTACATTTGGTTGTTGCCAAGACGTACATAGGTACGTCTCTGAGGAAACCATCAGATATCACCTATGTAGATAGCTACATAGGTGATTGCTGATGGTTTCCTCACTAGGCTATTAATATTTATTTGAAGGTAAACTTTACCTACCAACTTCGATGTCCTGAAATAGACTATTTTATTATGTTTTCAGATACTGAATTGGATAGAGCGATCGGAAATAAAACGTCTGGTATATCCACAAGTACCAAGAGCCTGTTTATTAAAAGAGAAAACGGTATGTTCACAGATGTCATCTACACATGGCCAGACGGAAATTAGCTTTTTTGTTACTAACTCGCAATTTTATTGTCAGATAACTTGATGTCACTATTTGTTTTGTAGACACTATCTTCTTACCACGGCCTCGTACCCATGGGGTATAACATAAAACTGTCTCGTGGATTACGTTCCCGAGTATTTACACAAATTTTCTGAAGTTCCACTGAACTGTGTAATCCTTTAATAGTTTCACTGAACTGCATAATTAACATTTTAATCAAAACATATTTCATAACATGATGGGTATACTCTATTTAGCTCATCTTGGGCGCGTTTCCGGCTGAGTTGAATCAATTAAGCTACGAGTACGTCTACATTGTTTGTAAAGTCGCTCAGATAAAGATTGGAATTGCTTCTTTATTTCTACTTCTTATTATTGACGACCGATGTGGCGCGGCGGGCGAAGGTCCGTCTGAGACGCAGGAGGTTGCGAGTTCGATTTCTGCCTTGGGACAAATGTTTGTGCGATCTGCAAATATTTGTTCCAGGTGTTTTGGGTATTTGCAATGTTTCATAAAAAAAATATCTATACGTGTAATGTATATTAGTCATCTAGTACCCATAACATTTGCGAATGTAATTATTTGCGAATATAATTTTTGCTAATGTAATATTTAGAGAACAAAGGAATACAAAGCTCTGCTTAGCTTGGGGCTAGATGATGCTGTGTGAATTGTCCAGCATTATTGTTATTATACCGTCACTAGAACATATTTTGATCAAATACGATCAAAGCGGGAAAGCGTAAGAACGCCAATCCCAATATTTATCTACGCGACGTATATTAAAGTCTCCATCTGCAGATATTTATGATATTTAATGTGTATTTTGTCATTATTTAGTCGTAATTTTGTTTGTTAATTAAAATAGCTTATTTCAGTAATGAAATGCCCTTCACGAGTATCTGTTGATACGAACACGAATTTAAGAGATAGATCAATATCGTCCCAATCAAGAAATGGGCATATAATGAAAAAGGATAGCTCGGCTGGCAGTAGAAAAATGGATAACTTTACGCAGTACAGCAGTATTGGAAGTAAAGGTAACAGTGTATTAAAACTACGGCTACAGATACATTACAGGATGGTAGGTAGGCGGCTAGGTTGACTGGTTGCTGTGCGGGTTGCTTCATTACTCATACTCATTTATTCGCCATACACACTTGAAAATGTTAAAACATACTTATGGGTTACAATATGTGGTGCTAAGTTATAAGTCTGAGCCATAAAACAGACAAGACAGAAAATAAACAAGGACTAAGGAACATAGGTACATAAAAATAGGTAAATTGAAAATAAGATCAGCAGTAAGGTAATGTTAGCTAGGCGCGTGGGTTAGCGGTCGATATCAGAAAACAAATATCGCCTGAATATAGATCTAGGCTGTGCTTTGCCAGTCTTAAAGTAAAAACTAACCTGAACCAGTATGATATTATAGGCAAGAATTGGCACAACACGAGGAATAAAACCCAATTGACAGCAAATATCAAAACTTAAATTATCTGAAAAAATTCCCAATGTCAATGGAATTATAAACTATAAAACAAGAACTATAAAATAAGCTCCTATTACATATACGATCTATTGACTCGGCTTTGTCTGGAACGTAAAAAAAAATATTAGAGAAAACAGTAGTATACACTGTTTTCTCTAATATTTTTTTTATGTTATAAAACAGTACTTACTTGAAAAATAACTGCAACCATTTTGATGTCATAAATGTTAAATCTAGTACCTAAAGACTTTAGTGCCTTATAAGTAAAATAGTGGTGCCGATTCTGTTGTTTTAGAATTAGATAAAATTAGCTAAAATTAGGATTTAGGAATGTCAAATAGACGAAAGCTATTCTATGTTTAAAAAATTAGACTGTCAGGTTTAAAATTAGGTTGACAGATCTAAAACAACTCAACTTATTTAAATAGTTAAAATCCTATTCGTTGCATTGCATTTTAGCTATGATTAGAAATGTCGACCTAATTTTAGCAGGCATCTAATTTGGTCGTGATTAAAATTAATACTAGTGAAAAACGGGCAAATTCTTTTGAAAAGAGTGAAATATGGATTTTTAGGATGTGTACAGAGAATACCATAATTTTAAGTCAACCTAACTTAGAAAATTTAAAAATCGTAAAATTTAAATTAGGAATCCTAAAACAACAGAATCGACATCAGTGTCCCTTTACAGCACACACATCATGTATAATTTGACAAGTCAAAGAACGTTGTATTTATCACAATAAATCATTATTATTGTATCATCTTTGCCAGTAAATGACTTTATTCTATTATTCTTTATGCTAGGCGAGACGCTTACAGTTTTGCCAAGCTCCAGTGCGACCGTTGCCTTCAAGTTACCTACACATGCATACTCCAATATTAAATCAATTGTATTTATTAAAAGTAGCTAAGTTCTATCGAGTCGTTTGGTTTGAGACAAAGTCAATCATGATCCAAATCAAAACAAATTGTGATTGTGAGTGAAAATTGACTAAAAAAATATTGGTCTCAACTTCTGTTTTTATTAATGTCAGAATATAAATTCTTGCCAGGGGTTGCGATCCGAAAATAAGTCGACACCTGTTCACGATAAGCCCTTGACTCTATTATTGTTAAATACAGCATACGTCTTGAGGTGTTGTGAATTTTTTGACGTCAATGTAATATGGAATAGTTTTAAGAGATTTAAGACAGCAAATTAAAAACAAGCGTTTTATAATAATATTACAACATCACAAATATAAAAGCAAACGCTCTGTGGCCAAGTGAAATAAGGACCAGCGAAAAGCTGCTGACCGATGCTAGAGAAAGGTTCCACGGCACTGATAGGTGTTGGCTTTTATCTAGCTGTGGCCAAAGCCAGAATAGGCTGATGATGATGGTGGCAAGTATGCATCTAAGTTATTAATGAACTTACAGGAAGCTTATTGCACAATTTTGAGAGAATAAACTGCAGCCATCCAGTGGCGATCCGCGCCTTGAGGGTCAACGAATCGGAAGTGCAGACAGACAAAAGTAAGCAAACGTATATTTCATTATCATCGATACTGTAGGTATTATTTTAAATACGACGGAAATTCGAGGGAAGGATGCGGATTCAAGTTCCGTCGAAGTCGAAAATATTTGAGATATTATTTGATTATAATAACAAAAACCTTAAAACCGAAAAGCTTCATCAACACCGGTACCAATTATACCTGTATTATAGCGGTATTAACGGTATTTTCTTTTCGATAGATTCAAGTATCGATACTTTTGAAGTATCGACACTTTCCCAGTAAGTACCAGTAAATAAGTTTTCTCTCGCTTGCGCAAATTTGGATTGTTTATACCGATATTTTACGTACATAAAATTAGCAATTATACCGATACTTATTGAAAATACCGATATTTTAGTATCGATACTGATGAAATTACCGATACCGTACTAAGTCGGTTCTAAAAAAAATGGTGTAACTTAAATCGATAGCAAAGATGTACCGGTACCAATTCAAGGATAGTCGAACCGGTACATTGTAACTGCGTAGCACCTCGTAGCATCTTGTAGCACTTCGTATCATCTCGTAGCACTTCGTAGCACTTCGTAGCATCTCGTAGCACTACATAGCAGCTCGAAGGACCTCGTAGTACTCATTTTAGTAGTGCATTGTAACTGCGTAGCACCTCTGTCACCGACAATTTATTCTGAACTAGCTTCTGCCCGCGGCTTCGCACGCGTTGTTTCTATGGAAAAGTTTTGAGGCTACTTCTATCCCATGTGAACTGATTTATGGGATAAAAAGTCGCCTATGTTTGATTCCAGGGTTAGACTTACCTGTATGCAAAATTTCAGCCTGATCCGTTTAGTTTAGTAGTTTATCAGTAGTTTTGGCGTGAAGAGGTAACAAACATCTATCCATCCAAACTTTCGCATTTATAAAATTAGTGTGATATACAGAACTGATCAAGTTGTTTCAGTAAATATTGTCTATTTATCAGAGGTCGCTAGATACCCATACTTTCATAGTCAAACTTTATAAAACATCTTTTAGCATACATGGAAAAAGGTCGTGTGGTTTACGACCGTGAGAGGCCCTTTATTCACCAAAAACTCTTAACAATTGCGCCAAATGGCACGGAAACATCGAGATTGTGCGAAAAACATGACCGCATACACATTATATATAAGATATTTTACCTCGCCTAAAATGTTTTAGGGAATATGTGAACTCGGAGTAGCTACACTTGACTTCCGTTTTATTTTTAGGAAATTTTTAATATTTTTCTTTATATTATATCCTTTGTTGATTTGAATTGTTTTCAGATTGGACTTCAGCGTCTTTAGTTCGTCGCGAGTTCAAATGTGCATCTGCTAGTACATCGCAATGTGTTTTATATAATGAGGCAGAGCAAGGTAAGTCGATTTAGATGGCATGTTCCTTATTGAACTTTGACTTAGGTTTAGTTTGTATTTATATTTATATTATTTGAATTATATTATTTGTATTTATATTTAGACTTAGTTTCAGACGCATATCCTACCAGTTTCTTGTAAATAGCTACCACATAATTAGGCTTATTTTTATTTGAAGCGTATTCGTGAAACGGGACGGATTAGATAAAAATATCGAACGTTAGTTCAGAGTTTTGCTTCTGAACGTAGTTATATCGTGCAGTTAGTATTATATCTGTCCTATTTTTGTGTTACTTGAAATAAACAGTTTTATTTTATTTATTCGTTGTATTTTCTAGGGCCAACCAACGATATGCTGTCCTCGATAATGTCTAAACAGGGAAAAATAAGCTCGATTATGAATTCCGGTCTGCAAATGGACAACGCAAGTTACTTAGACGCTGTGAAGTGGATTAAAGCTGGATTACATAAAGGTACGATAAATAAGTCCCTGCCCACAGTACCACTTTCTACGACAAATCTTTCACTGTACAAGCTACCGGTCTATGGAATTCTCCCCCTGGACATTAGACGTTCCTAATCACTTCTTTTCTTTAAAAAACTGCTTCATCAGCATTGTCTATCCTTGCAAAGTTAGACAACTTAATTTTTATGTTTATGTAGTATTATATTTTTTGTACGTTAGGCATATGTAGATATTGTAGTATCTAGTGTAAGTATAGTTTTCTTTTTTTTCGAGTGCCATCGTCTATTTTGTTCTTACATGTCCAGTCCATCCCAAGGTTGCCTGTAAGAGATCGCTCACAGTGATAAGGCCGCCTTTGTACTTCGTCTACTCTTAGCATTTATTTCTGTACTAGCTTCTGCCCGCGGCTTCGCACGCGTATTTTCGGTATAATAAGTATTATCCTACGACCTATTATCTAAGGTTAGTAAGCTATGTTCCAAATGAATGCCAAATTTCATCTAGAAGGATGCCCAATTTCATCTAAAAGAATTTTTGCGTCTTTGAGATGCAAAAATTCACATTTCACAAACTTTCGGCTTTATAATATTAGAAGGAAATATTAGTAGGATTCTAAGCTTTTTTGTCATTATAGTGCGTAACCCCACACTAAGGGTAATTTCTAAGAAATCAAATAATATCGCAAAAATTTTTCGACTTCGACGGGACTTGAACCCGCAGAAGACCGTAGGAAGTCGCAGAGATTTTCGACTCCCACGTCACTTGACTTCGTGGTGTAGTTGGTTATCACATCCCCGTACTGAGGGGAGGACGCGGGTTCAAGTCCCGTCGAAGTCGAAAATTTTTGCGATATTATTTGATTTATTAGTAGGATTGTTATCTGTCTTTGTGTGGTACAATAAAGTATTATCCATAGATCTATCTATCAAAGTTTATAATGCTGGCCAATCCAACGACATCATCTAGCCCCTAAGTAAGTAGAGCTTGTGTCATCATATCATCATCATCATCATCATCATCTGCCTATATTAGTCCACTGCTGGACATAGACCTCCCCTAATGAGCGCCATAGCGCCCTGTCTTCAGCTTGCCACATCCAGCATCTGCCTGCAGTCTTTCGCAGATCGTCATCCCACCTGGCCGGAGGGCGTCCTACACTACGGTTGCCGAGTCGTCTCCACTCAAGAACACGTTTACCCCAGCGGTCGTCGGTTCATCGCGAGATATGGCCGGCTCACTGCCACTTCAGCTTGCTAATTCTTTGAGCTATGTCAATAACTTTGGTTCTCTGTCGGATGTATTCGTCATCATCATGTGGTTATCATCGTATCAGCTCGTCCACTGTGCATCCCCAAAACGAGGGAGCTTTTGCCATAATCATATCGGTCATAACGGATTGATGATCGTAGTGGAGGTGTTGAGTAATACACAGAAGGAATTTGCCGCCCTTCCTCTGGTAGTCTCTTTGTTGTCTAACGACATCCATGGCCTGATCTGAAGGGACTGATTATTATGCCGTGGCTGCAGAGGCCACACTGGTTATGTAGGTAGCTCTGTTGTCGGTACGACCATCTAATTCATTTGTGATAAAAAGGCGATAATCAATTACATGCCGTAGAATAATGGATGGTCGAATTTATTCTTTGTAGTTTTGTTTGTAATACGACATCCGATTTTAATTCTCTGTCATCAGAAGATAAAATAGAGAAGAAATCGGTTTGATCTGCACCTTTGTGTTCCAACCTTTATGCTCCAACCTTGATGTTCTACTTAAGTGAGGCAGTTTTAAGATCTGTAACTTTTATACCATAGTCTGCAATAAATGAATTATTAATATAGGTTTTTAATTTATGGATTTCCTGTTTCAGTAAACGTATCTCAGCAAGATGTTAATAACGGTACATATCAAGATAAAACTATGCGCTTTGGATACGATACTGCGTCAGGCAAAGCCAGTGTTTCAAAATCTGTTAAATCAGAGTTTGATGTTAAACATATTCTTGAGAAGAATAGTATTTCAAAATTAGTAATACCAGAATGTTCTCTTGACAAGAAGACTATTACAATAGCTGCCGGATCAGAGCATGTTGTTAAATATTATCCAAAGATGTGCTGCGCAACAAATTCTGTAGCAAAGTTCGGCGTTGAATTACCCTGTGCCTGCATTTCAATAGCGACTGGATCGGACTCGATTCTTAATGACCAAGATTTAGTGAACAATGGTACTTATTTATCAAATGGTATAAGTATTTTTTTATATTATTTTGAACTAGTTTCTGCACGCGTTGTTTCTATGGAAACGTTATAGGTTATTTCTGTCCCAGTGGAACTGATTTGTGGAGGCCTACGTTTTATTCCAAGTCGAGACCTATCCTATCTAAGCAAAATTTTAGCCCAATCCGTTTGGTAGTTTTGGAAAGAAGAAGTAACAAATAACCATCCGTCTAAACTTACGCATTTATAATATTAGTGTGATGTGATAAAGAGCAAACGTGGCAATATATAAGAGATGATTTTTCCTCCATAGAGGATCGAACAAAGGGAGTTCCGATCTGCAGCGTATGATAAATCGCAGAACGAACCTTCGTTCTGCGATTTATCTTGGTTGAGATGTGAATGCATGTAAAAAATCTAACCAATATGCACTAAACATATATATTCCGGATATCTGACAAATGTGAAGTAAAATAAAGTAAAGTGAATCGTTATTTCAGATACTACAGTTGCATCAGCATTGCCAAAGACGTTTGAAAATGGAGTTGATCTGGTACCTGAAAGAGATATTACTAACTCGCCGAAAAACATTGACTTTTTTGCTACCGGTACGTTTTTTGTCGATTATCTTACATTTTAATACCAGTTGAAGGAATTCACAATTAAAATGTTTTGATTGTAGATAAAATTGATCAGGACGTGAAAGGAAATACCGTCCAGTCTAGTCTTCTAGGTACTGAATCAGGTAATAAGAACATGTATAGATATATTTTTATAATGATAAAAGAGAATTATATCTACTCCTCATTTTTGCCCTAGTGTCGACAGATGTGAACTCACCTGACTCAAAGTTCAGTATTATGCTCAAAATGAATAATAGCCGCAAAAAAAAATGCTGTATAACGATTAACTTTTCTAAATCGAAAAAACGACACTAAAGTGGGTAATGGTCTCAGCTCTCTACACTCAACTTATTATACATTATTAAATTTCAGTCATGTATTTCAATGTGACAACTTACGTTAAATAGTATTTTTATTCAAAACATTTTTTTCAGAATCACTTTACGCGATACCAGAAAATAAATCCACTTCCGTATATTCATCTCGCTACATCCTACCCGTACCAAAACCATGCACTTGTACAAATATCAGGCAACATAATGGATGTGCCGAAGGTCAGTTTTTTTAACCCCTAACGCAAAGAGAGAGGGGTGTTATAAGTTTAACGTGTTTGTCTGTGTATCTGCTTATCTGTCTGTGATATCGTAGCTCCCAAACGGAAGAACCGATTTTCGTTTAGTTTTTTTTGTGTCATAGATAATTTTATCCCGAGTGTTCTTAACCATGTTTCACGTGGGGATTATGGGCATTACCCCCCCATGTGATGAAAGCCAATTAGGCGCTTCTCAGGGGGAGGCCTGTGTCCAGTACTGGACCACTACAGGCGGTTGAGGTTGATGTAGGTTCGATGGTATTCACTTATAATCATCTGGATTTTTTACTTTTCAGAGTGTGTCTTTGTTTATGAAGAGCCTAGATGTGTCGTACACGGGCATAAATACAACGTCGATGTATCGTCTCAGTTCAGTGATTCACGCTCTAAGCCGTTTATTGTTGCTGCATTAGTACCAACTGGTAAGCTACCAGTTATTTAACTCCATAAAAAAATATTTCAGAGGAATTACTATTTGTCCTAAAATGCTAAAAAACAGTGTACACATTCGAAAAAAAAAACATTCTTGTAAAATACATTAAATTAATTAATAACACGATTGCGGTTATAATTTTTTTTAATTTTTTCTATCTACTGCAGATTCTTCAGTTATTCCACGAAGTAACAATCAATTTGTTCGTAGTTCCGGAAATTTGACCCAATGCTGTTCGAAAGGTACCAAAAGTCCTTATACCTACTATAACTTTGTCGCTATTTTTTTTAATGTTCTATCTACCTACAGCAGATTCTCCAGTTAATCCACGAAGAAGCAATCAATTTGTTCGTAGTTCTGGAACTTTGACCCAAAGCTGTTCGAAAGGTACCAAGACATGTTTATATGTATCTCTAAACTCAAATTAATGTTTTATGATCAGAAATAAAATACAATAATTTTTAAATCTTGCATACGGTGCTCGCGGTTTCATCCACGCGGACTTTCAGATAAAAAGACACGTTGATTTTATCAAATACTTTCTTGTTATATTTTTTAAATGACATTGTGAGATTTAAGTCACCAACAACTTTAAAACACCAAAACCTATCAATTTTCCTTTCAATTTTATTTTCAGAATTATGTGATAAAGTGCCTCATAAACGCATCGTTGGAAAATTCACAACTTATTATAAAACAAAAACTTGCACTCAGCAAACTTCGACAAGCTTAGACCAAGTTATAGCACCGAAAGGCAAGATAAATTTTATAATTATTCATCCAATATCTTAGCTGCCATAATGTGCCGCCACAGTGTATAAACAATTATGTTAAGATAGGATAATTATTGTGCATTAGAATCTTATGATTGTACCTAAGGCGTGTCGTACCAAAGTCACTCGTGGAAGAATCGAGGCGGCGGCGTAGAAACCCGGTTGCAAAAGAGGCGTTGTCTTCTACGTTTCATTTGCATTTTCTTTGCAAATAAATGGCAGTTTGAATGAAGGTGTCATTCAAATTCAATTTATTTGTTTACAAAGACCATAACATTACAGATACATCCAAAAAGATCTTGGGAAACTTAGAATGCTAAAACTTCAAAACACAAAACATTATTTATAACTGGCTTCTGCCCGCGGTTTCGCACGCGTTGTTTCTATGGAAACGTTTTGAGGTTATTTATATCCCATGGGAACTGATTTATGAGATAAAAAGTTGCCTATGTTTGATTCCAAGGTTAGACTTACCTGTATACAAAATTTGAGCCTGATCCGTTCATTAGTTTTGGCGTGAAGAGGTAACAAACATCCATCCATCCATCTATCCAAACTTTCGCATTTATTATATTAGTGTGATAGTGTGATGTTTTCACGTGGTCAAATCAAGAGGACATTGTCAAAAGTAATAAAAGTTGATAGAAACAAGACACTCATACGCTCTCACAAAACTGCAGGCACACTCTTTCTATTATGTCCCAGCATACACATTCATATACACTCATGGACAACATCAGAGGAACGTAACAAAAATGAGACAGATCGGAACAGAAACAATTTTTTTTTAATTTATTTATTTTACCATTTAGAACGAAAATAAAACTCACTTCAGTAAAAATACTAGACTAATCAACAGAAATCTCAAAATTTTTGAAGAATTACACCTTCAATCATCACATTGAAAATATGATTGTGTTATGATAGTGTTATGATATGACATTTCGGGGATTTTTTGTCGAGTGTTTGGGCACATTTAGTATGAATTGGTGTTTGTTACCCCCATTTGACTGTTAAAACTGCCTACAATCTTCTCGGCATGCTTTTGATTGAGATATCAATGAAATCTTATGGTATTCGGTTCCTTTATTTCCTTTATCCATTTTTGGTTTATTTTCAGAATTATGTGCTAAATCACCTCAAACACGCGCTGTTGGAATAACCACATCTTATTATAAAACAAATGCATGCACTCAGCAAACTACGAAATGCATAGAACAAGTTAGAACGCCGAGTGGTAAGATTATTTCCTTATTTATCACAGCTATCATTTTGTCCAATAATCAAAAATGATACCAACCAATTGCAATAGAATTATTATCTTATCTTGTGGGACAGTAACGATAGCTCCATTATACCTGCTGAGCGACATAAGCTATGTTTTATCCTGATCTTATAAACTAATGGTTTTACTATAACGTCGAGGCGGCGTAAGGCGTGGGCGGTTTTGGCCACCGCCCACGGCCTCGCGGTGCAAAGGGCCTCGCGCCTCGCAGCCGACAATAAATTCAACAAGATCCGTCAAGTACAAGTGTAACTTACGCGCCGAGAGGGTTTCGAAAGTTTGTCAACTACACTTGCGAGCTTTAAAATGGAATCGCTTTCATCGCGAGTTGATCAAAACAATTTTTTTACAATTTATGTACAATGAACTATAGATTGTGGTATATCATTTGAAAGGTAAGTTTGTTGCCTTTCAATTGATATCAAGAAGATTTAAAATTAATGAAATTGGCTACCTAAATTTTGGAAATTATTGCAATAGGTCGAAGTTGCATCTATCGGCTTCTATCGGCGCCGGAGCTGGATGAGCTGGATTTCTCCCTCGTATCCGCTGTTTTAGCTCGTCCCACATATGCCAGATTGGGTTCAAGTCAGGAATAAGGGCTGGCCAGTCTAGTGTGGGAATGCCGACATGGAAGACGTCTGTCGGTACTGTCTAGTCACTGCTGCGGTGTGGCAGCGGACATTATCGTGCATTAAATCAAAATTTATCGTCGCCAATAAATCCTGCGTAAGGGAAAACATAACTTAACTCATAGTTCACTGCAAAGAAATTGTAAAAATTAGTCTTGAACAACCCTTGAAGCGATTCCAGTTTAAAGCTCGCAAGTGTATACAAATATCTACTAAAGGTAGAGACTTCGCTATTTAATGAATACCTAAAAATAGTAGGTACCAGCCTACATTTCAGATGGATCTCTCTGCATACTTCGTTTGGTGATAGAGTGATAGGGTGATGATGAGTAAAATTTCGACTTTTTCCAAAATTTTTCAAAAAGTATGATATTTAGAGAAATTTCAAAAACTGTTTTGAAACGTACAAACCGATAACGTACAACCTCCCCCTATCTCCGAAGATTGCAAAGCGATCCATCTGAATTGTGTGTAGCGTTTGAAGATGTGGATTTATATTTTACAGAAAAAATATAGAGAAGGTTTGTAAAACGAACACTTTTTGAAAAATTGACAAAAAAGGGGGAAGAATTTTCAGAAGGGGGGGCTACCCCACCGAGTGGGGTATCAAATTAAAGGTATTGGTTTGGTTGGCCTCTATCAAGAAACCTGTCTTTTAGTAAGAACACGAACGAAGCATACTTTTATCCTGAGAAATTGCGTGCGAAACCGCAACCAAAATATAGTTAAAATATAATTTATAAAATTTTACATTTATTTGAATCTGATTTTTATGTGGCTTTTTGTTTGTTGTCCCCGGTTTTAAACTACAAATATGCACTACAATTATCCGGATTATCCAGATTTGTGGATGTTGAAATCTGTATTATCCGGATAATAAAATTATCCGGATTTTACAATCCATTCAATAAGTTGACGACTTATTGGAAATAACGTAAACATAATGAATAGAAAAATACTGAAAAAAATAAGTATTACGTTAATTATGAAACATATTATGTAGTTAGTTAACTTGAAAAAATTGATGACAAAGTAAGCGTCGAAGCTTGCTTCTACTGGTGTTGAGTAGGTTTACCTCACTGTCTCCATTTCCGAAAGAATTAAGTGAGCAAGAAGCTATAAATAAATGCATTCTGCCTATAACTGGTCTTAACTATATGAACGTAAAGGATGTTCGGTTCTCAGTGCAAACATGCATGTGCGTAGTCCTCTCTGCTCAAGGAGCTCCGAGCAATCAACAGTGCCGTTTGCTATGTTAATTAATTAAGTCAAATCAGCTTTTTCTCTGCGTTTGTGAAAGGGAAGAAAATGAATTTTGCGGTATCTAGTTTTGCCAGATGGCAAATGAATAGGATCCATTCAAAAGAGGTTTCTCTGATACCTACTGAAGGTATCAGAGAAACCTCTTTTGAATGGATCCTATTCGCGCGGAGTACACATCGTACCTTGGATTCCACACCTGGGAGGTGACTACGTCCATACGCAAAATAAAGAGTTTTAAAAGTAAATTACATACGCAAAACCGTAGGCTACACCTGGCCCAGATTAGCACAAGATCGAGGTGAATGGCATAAACATAGAGAGGCCTATGCCCAGCAGTGGGTCGACAAGAGCTGATATGATGATGATGAAAAGTAAATTACGACGACATTCTAAAAAGAAAGCCCGACAAACGAGATGCTTTTTAACTATATTATACTGTCAAAAGTTATACCTAAATATTTAGTAAAATCAACTCTAGTAAGTGAAATATTATGAAATTTGCAGCCAAATAATATTTTAGTTAGTACTTACGTTGCATTTAGAGACATTTAAGTCTAATTTGTTTACAGTGCAATAATTTTGTAATCTAATTAAATCGGCTTATAAGAAGTGAGCATTATTAATATCCTTGATTTTACGAAATATTTTCAGGCAAATAAAAGTATGGCTGGACTATTACTGTATGTTAGTAGGTTTGTCACTTTCACACAAGAAAGAAATCGCTAATTTTATTAATTTTCTGATGTCTACGAGTACTAATAAAGCTAGCAAATAAGTAATATTAAGTTCTTTATAAAATTGTAAAGCTATTTTTTAACGCCTCTGTAATAGTTTTGTTCAACATTCCTTTGCATAACGTCATAAAACAAAAATCGAAAATGACACTGGCTTGAAGACCTACATCGCCCTAGGGTAGGTAATATAAAATGGATTATTGTATCATAGCCTTTATTTTCAGAGCTGTCTGCTAAAGATCTCCATGAACGCGCTGTTGGATCACCTATAGTAACACAAACTTATTTCGAAACAAAGACATGCACTCAACAAACTACGAAAAGCTTAGAACAAGTTACGTCACCGAAAAGTAAGATTTATTTAATAACTATTTTATGCCCGCGGCTTCGCACACGTTTCTATGGAAACGTTTAAAGGTTATTTCTATCCCACGGAACTGATTTATGGGATATAAAGCCTATGCCTAGCCTATGTTTGATTCCAGGATTAGAATTACCTGTATGCAGAATTTCAGCCCAATCCATTCAGTAGTTTTGGCGTGAAGAGGTAACAAACATCCATCCATCCAAACTTTCGCATTTATAATGTATTAGTGTGATAGTGTGACTAGATGACCTTTTACTTTTTACCCCGTGAACCTACAATAATTTTTCCCTTTTTTTCTTTTAAGCACCGCTGTATGTAGAGTAATGTAGAGCTAACAAAACAAAAAAATATTAAACCGGTCAAGCCGTTTTTAAGTTTTGGCGAGACAAATGAATAGCAATTGATTTTTATACAGGGTTACTGATTAAGTCGACCTAGATCCTTGAGGGGGTTGTAGTTACAATCATTACCTGCAGACTCGTTTGACTGTGAAACATCATAACCCCTTTCGTCGCATCAAACTTAACCGCTTTCGAGTTATTGGACTGTAAAGTTTCATAAAAAATAATTGCTTATATTTTTTCCATTTTGCAACTTTTTTGCAATTTGTGTACTTACCTAGATTCTTATTTTATTTTTGTGTCGTAGATAAGTTGCTTTAGTATTTTCAACACCAAAATGGCAGGTAAATAAACAAACTGGGTCGTATTCGACGATTAATAGTTGAAAAAGGAAAAAAAATTGTACAATGTACTTTTTTTAGAGGAAAAAATCAATGACAGTTATATTAAAGATGTACATACCTACGTCAAAATATCAACGTTTCTTTAGTTTTCCAACAAGGTATAACAGTACCAATTGTCAGAATTTATTGGAAAAACTTAGATGGAATGCTCACAGCTTTTTAGTATTAAATCTCTTTTTTAATTGCTCCAGAAGTAGCACTGAAACCAAATTTGTTCTAGGTTCATAGACAATGTATCCCAAAATGTCAAATGGGTTCTCTTTTGATACAGATGATTGAGGGTGAGGGGTTTCTGGGGGCGCATTGTGAATCTATGGGGGGCCGACGGATACCTTGATCGATGACTACGACCCAGTTTGTTTTTTCACCCGCAATTTTGGCGTTAAAAATAATAAGCCAAGTTATGTACTACATAAAATCGTTAAAAAAGTAAAACTTGATGCACAGCACAAGTTACACAAAAAATAGTAAAATTGGCAATATTTTTTTAACTTGAAGTCCTTGAAAAACAGAAAGTTTTCTGAGAAAACAAATGGGTTTTTTTTTTCTTATAAGAACAGTTGGTTGATTCCATTCTGTCCATTCTGCCTTTATTCACAAAGAAAATTACACTAGTATTTACAATTGAAACACCTGTGCTAACTGCAGACTGTTGCAAACAATCTACAGGTAGCTCGCCTGATCCATATCAATACCAGTCGGAAGCGTCCCCAAGACGCTGGCTGCATTGCCACGCTGTATGGCAATGCTGATGCGCTGCACCAGATACTCAACAGGTCTCGGGTCACGTGTCGCTTCGACCAGACGCTTCTGTAAAATGTCATGTAATTTTGTTTCAGTGTACGAAGTGCTATATACCACTAAATTACTTTCAAAAAAGAAAGTCAGCGACGACGTGCAAGAGGCAGACAGTGAAAAAAGTATTCAAATCATTGAGTATAGGGGGGTCGATGCTGGTAAGACCCCAACTAACATTTAGGTGATAAGAATAGGCGTTAAATAAGCTACTTAAGAGAAAATTTAAAACCTATGGTTCTATGAAAGGGCTAGCAAATTGCGATATATAGCGTTATAACTGTCTTATAATTCTGATTTGGGCCCATGATTTTATAGCTATAAGTGATTAATTAGTTGTAAAGAAGTGATAAATGACTGGTAATAAAGAGTTACATTAGTGCTATTGAAGTAATGTTTACCACTTTATGTGTAATATAAGCCATACACAGGTTACAACTGCAACTTAAAGTAATAAATTAGTAATAATATCCACTTTAATAACTTGTTTAGCAATAGATGAGTGCTCCCACAATACTATTTATACCTTGAAGATATATTGCAAGTATTAATTAGTAATATACATCGCCCAAACTCTGATTATTTAATTTTTTATCGTACTTTGCGTTTATGATAGACTGTCAAAAGCGTTAAAATGTTAAGCAGTGCGCCTATTCATATCTGACAGTGAAGTTTGAAAGTGAAAAGGTAAGTCAATTACAATTTAGGATAACGGTGTTATAAATTATAAATTCTCGTTGCGGTGGTAAGTTTACTGTGATAATATATACTAGTTTTCATCTCAATTTTGAAGCGCCTCTTAAATAAGCTACATCTGATATTATTAAGTAAGAGGAATTACTGCCACGGCTATTTTTTTTGTTTCAGTTATGGTTGTAAATATCAATTCTTGATACGTCTATGTGTACTTTAATTGCAAATAGTCAATAATGTAAATAATAAGTTGTTAAATTATGTTTAGAACTATTAATATATTTTCAAAATTTTAAAGGTTATGTTTATGTAATGGCGTTAAATTTTGAATCACCTAAAGTGCCCAATAACTCTGTTATTCGTAACGTAGTGTTAAAAAAACGAGAGCTAGCTCTTCTATGCTACTTGCAGTAGTACAATGTGGTAGTAAAAGTATCAAGATAACAAATTTATAAGTTCAGGTTGCTAAGGTCTTATCTGGGAACTCTAACCCGAATATCTTTAGGGTTCTGTTGTTGTTCGCGTAAAACCATTATGTGAGTCCATCCATATTACGTGCGGCTGAACGATTTCACAAGCAGTAGAAGCCTCAGTGGTCGCCAGCACTACAAGTGGTTCTAAATACCTACGTTAATCTTATGTATTTCCACCTTGTTATTATATATTTTTTATTTCAGTAACTTTTCCCAAGACTTGCCGATACGAGTATCAAACTGCCTACCTTCTCGTATTGGACAACGCACTCAGTTTCAACACGTTACTCGCGGCGCCCCCCGCGCCCCTCCGTCGTCTATGCGTTTGCTCGCATTGAAAATTATCTATAAATATTTTCTAATTATTTTATTTCAATAAAGCTAATACCTACCAAAAGATGATTCGAATAAAACGATTTTTTTAAGGAAGTGAGTTTTATTTTCACACTGTATGTATAAGAGGAAAAAAGAACATAAATCCGTTATAACTAATACAATAAGATTATATCTTTCGCCGATAAAACACTAGTTTCACTAGCTTTATAAATATTCAAAAATGACGACCTGATTGGCCTGTCAAATACGATGTCAGATCTGATCTGTCAGATACGTTGTCAGAACTACTGAGAGGAAACAAAAAATTATATTCGCCGTCGTTGACATCAGTTATTTGTTGTACGGAACCCCTTTGTAAGTTTGTACACAAATATTCCTAAAAACTTCTGTATTACCTAGGGTTAGCCGGGTAATCCTGTTATATAACCTGCAATGATTTAAAGGTGGTTCCTGATGCTTGCAGCGCCTAGCTCTATAAGACTTATAGTTAACACTTCTAAGACTCTAATAGCTTTCCTGTTAGCTCTCAGGGCTCCATTAAACTCGTTAGGCATTGCAAGGTATATAACTAACTCTATTTAAGAACTTCAGCCGTTTGTAAGTCTCAGCACACTCCCTATAATTGCTTTTAGTGTTTTACGTTTCCTAAAGATTTAAGAGTTAGTTATAATAGTTTTGACTAACTCCAAGCTAGCTCCTAAAGTTATATATTTTTTCTTTATTTCTATTATGCCTCTTGAAACTTTAATTATTTATTTTTAACGCCGCAGTAGAGTCTAAAGCTATTGTCGGAACTCTTATATGTCGTTTATAATACTGTCAGTGCCAAAAAAAGGTGCCCCTTAGCGCCAAAATGTTTGTTGGGACATTATTGCTATACCTACAGGGTGGCACAAAAAGTATGTACTAAGCCGAAAGGAGGTAATTCTGGACCATCGAGGGGGTCAACGTTTGTTTTACGATTTTTTGAATTTCAAACATTTTTACTAGTTTTGATAAAAATAGAAACCTTATCTCTTCATAATATGTGTTTTTTATGTGTACTCTTACATTATTATAATTTTTTTGATATTTCAAAGGCTTTCTATGATTTTTTGTAATAATTTCATGACAAAACACTGGTTTTGCTGAAAAAACAAGCAAAAAAACATTACACTTTTATATTTTAAAAACACTGTTGTATTATATAACATTTCATATTTTGTAATGTTAAATAATACAACAGTGCGTACAAGGAAATGAATACGCACAAGAAAAAACTTAATTCGTTATTCACTCGGGGATCAGAATTACCCCCTTTTGGATTAGTACACCCTTCCCATGGGACCCTGTATATTACATAAATATTAATCTTTAATTTTTTCCCGGTTGCACTAGTCTTGTAGGTATTTTCATTATTTTTAGGGTTCGTACCTCAAAAGGAAAAGGGAACCCTTATAGGATCACTTTGTTGTCCGTCTGTTTGTCTGTCTGTCCGTCCGTCTATCAACCCTCTTTTCTCAGAATCGCGTGGAGGTATCGAGTTGAAATTAACATTAAATACTCAAGTCGGTAACCTCTTCAAGCCTCGATATAAATAAGACTTCTAGGTCAACGTCATCAAAAGTTACAGCCGTTTATGATTCTCGCTGTGGACCGAAACCTATAGGGTACTTCTCGTTGACGTAGAATCATAAAATTTGGGAAGAAGCAAGGTCTTCTATCAGAAATAAAGGGAAAAATCCGAAAACCGTAAATTTGTAGTGAATTAACAAAAAAATAAAGGAAAATTTTTGACCCTCGCTATGGTCCAAAATATACAGGGCACCTACTCCCCATTGACCTGGAATCATGATATTTGGCAAGAACTTACAAGGTCTTACAATTATAAGGAACCCTTAGTGCGCGAGTCATACTCACACTTGACGTTTTATTTATAAGTACGGGTACCTTGCATAAGTAGGTAAGTACGTATTTCTAATGTTTTTTCTAACATCTTTTAAGCAGTTGCCTTCGTATAAATCTATTCATTCATTCATGTGAAGGATTCTTTCTAGGCTTTGACAGTGTTAGTTTCAGCAGGGAGGAAAATTCACTAATTGGCAATATGAACATCGAAAAGCTGACACCAGATTCATCATCAAGAGAAATCAATCATTAGAGCCGTTATTGGTTAACGTGACAGAAAATGACGTATCGTTGAACTACGCTGATTAATTAGTGGAATAGTTTCTCAATTTACGCACTAAGGCTGACGCACACAACTCGAAAAAATCATCATCACCCTGTGGGTTTTTTTTTCGTATCGGCCGGTGAAGCGATGCCGCTCCATTTAAATACTTTACAATTATATACCTACTTTAAAATCGTATAATTATTAAATTAATACTTTAAAATAGATTTGAGTATCTATGTGCGACACCGCTTTTAAAGTAAATGCGTTACGCTATTGTGCTACAAATTCTCAAAACGATTGATTAGGCGTTTTTTAGTCGCCCCGGCACCCGGCCCCACGACTGAAAGCAAAAAAGAAATATATTTATGGCATGTTTTTCGTCTTACCGGGGCGTCGCGGTCGTCGGCAACGGCACGCTTAACTTAACTACTTAAGTAAATTTTTGCTTCCACTGCACCCGCCGGGCCGGTACCGTACGAGTGTAAAAATTTCATTAGCTAAAAGTTCTATCAGTTGGTACTACCGGTCAGTATGTATATTTATGTTGAGTCAGTGTTTTAGTCATAAAGAATATCTTTTTCAGGAACCGTCGCAATTGGTTTACCTGAAAGGCGATCAGTTGTAGCAGCAGCAGCACCAGACGTGCTCTGTACTTCCATTAACACTTCACAGTGCAAGCCTAAGCGCTCCATCGATCATAATGACCAGTTTACACAAAAAGGTAAAACCGTGACTTTTGCAGATACGCAGCAGCGATACATTTACGTTATAAAATATAACGTAAATGTATCGCTATAAGTACCACTACTGTTGGTAGGCAGTGCTGCCTCGTTCGTACCGCGTTTTAAACCACACATAATGAGGCCGCACATACCACATAATGAGGTCGCACATTTCATGTAATGAGGCCGCACATATCACATAATGAGGCCTCACATATTCGTTGACAGCTGTAGGCCTAGCACATGGATTGTTGTCTAGGGTAGAATAGAGAAAAATTACGTCACATCGTCATAGAATGCGTAATAACGACCATTCTGGGATGAAATGTAGTAAAAGCCAAAACACGATTGTTCAGGAGCAAAATAACATTTTGATAAAATGAAAAAAATCTGGATATTTTTTGTTTTAAGAGATACTTATAGTGATGCAATAGAGACAGCAGATTATCTTAAATTATGTCCTAATGTATTATTTTACCATAAATTTATAGGTAGTAGCTATTTTTAGTTTAGGAGATTGTGGCTTTTACCACAAAAAAACCTATAGGGTACTTCCTGTAGACCTAGAACCATGAAATTTGGTGAACAACAAGGTCTTATAGCACAAGTAATGGGAAAAACCCGAAAAACAAAAATTTGTAATTTATTCACTAAAAAAAATGCTTTTGATGCTCACCATGGACCAAAACCTATAGAGTACTTCCCGTAGACCTAGAATTATGAAATTTGGCGAGAAGCAAGGCCTTATGGCACAAATAACGATAAAAATCTGAAACCGAAAATTTGTAGTTTATTAACCAAAAAAACACAAGTTTTGATTCTCTCCCTCGACCAAAATATACAGGGTAGGTACCTACCTACTTCATGTTGACCTAGAATCATAATATTTGGCAAGAAACAAGGTCTTACAATTAAACGGAACCCTTAGTGCGCGAGTCAGACTCGCACTCGACGTTTTATTTTATATTTCTAAGGGAACCAAATGCACACAAAACCTATAGGGTACTTTCCGTAGACTAGAATCATAAAAATTTGGTAAAAGCAAGATCTTATAGCACCAGATAAGGAAAACATTCTTTTAATTTTTTATATGATGTATGATACCTACCTTCTTCCCGTTGACCTAGAATCGTGATATTTGGCAAGAAACAAGGTCTTACCCTTATAAATGGAACCCTTGGTTTGTGAGTCCGACTCGCACTTGACGTTTTATTTTTTTCAGGGGCGGAAGTAATTTGCTTACTCGGAAAACACTCGGCTGCAATAGAAGCTTCTCCGGACATGCAATGTGTTTCCGTAAACACCTCGCAGCACACGAAAAGAGGTAAGGACTAAAATTTCTTAATGAGAGTAGGCCGCCATTGAACGAAAAACAAAAGACGATAGTGCCAGCTTCCAGTAAGTTACCTATACTTTGATTTTTTTTATGGAACTGTCAGAAAGGTAATAAATGCGTGGAATTAAGGACGTAATTACAAATTTCAATGGTTTTTAGGTACCATTTAATGAACCAGGAATCGCTACTGTTTAGATATCAGGGTATAAAATGAAAGGTAATATATTAATCTTTACAGGGTGCGAAAATAAAATAGGTGTCCCATACAATATTTTTATTTAAATACGTTTTTACCAACGCAAGAATCGCTGAAAATGTCGAAAAATGGGGTCTGGATAGGTACATAAATAGCCAATTCTGCTGCATATTTCAACGTGAAAGTAGTAAAAAAATGTGGCTTATATAGTCCCCTGTACGTCTTGGGTATTATTTTGTACCCAAATCAAATACTTTTTTATTTATGAGAAAGAATAGATAGCCGAAAATCCACCATGATTTTTCCATACATTTTTCTATGAAAAGGTTTCAGAACGCGCTGCACATAGACTCTATTTCATTTTATTTGTCAGTCGCGCGTCAGACGCGCTCATGGAAGCACGGGTATGTCGAATTTATAAATAACTTGCTATGCTATTGCAATTTTTTGTAGGTACCTACATCGATCTTACCAAAGCTTCAAGTATCAAGATTTGTTAGTTAATGTATAAAAACAAGCGTAAAGCGGCTTCAATGTGTGCGTGGAGTTTTTGTGTTAGTGTGCAGGCTCAGATTTGTAATTACGTCCTGAATGTATTAAAAAAATTAATAGGTTTATTTATTAAACGATCTTTTTTTCTTTTTTGGTAGTACGACTGACTAATTGTCAGCCGAACTACCGTGCTACTTGCGTTGTTTCTATGGAACCGTTCAAAGGTGATTTCTATCCCACGGGAACTGATTTATGGGATAAAAAGTAGCCTATGTTTGATTCCAGGATTACAATTACCTGTATGCAAAATTTCAGCCCGATCCGTTCAGTAGTTTTTACGTGAAAGAGTAAAAAACATCCATCCATCCATCCATCCATCCATACTTACAAACTTTATTTCGCGTTTATATTATTAGTAGGATTATCATATTATAACGTATACCTAATCTAGATAAATAACTAGAGGTACCTACATTTGTAGCCGTTGAAGAAATAAAATTAAACGAAGTCAAGCCGCCAACAGAGTCTAGTATAATTATAAGCAGATACTCTTTCCTCAGTAAAAAAAGCCTTTTTTTCAGAAACGGAAACAGTATGCTTATTCGAAAAACACTCGGCTGCAACAGAAGCATCTCCGGACATGCAATGTGTTTCCCTAAACACCTCACAGAATACGAAAAGAGGTAATACCAAAGCTTGAAACACTTTTCTGTCGTGACGCGTCAGAATGATATCTGTTTCATACATTTAGTTCATGGTATACCTAATGATAATAGATCATGGTATATGTAGAGATAAACCATTCTAAAAATGCACGCCAAAATGCACGTCCCCTTCACGTAACGTCATACAATCGGTGGCGTCTTTTTTAGAATGGTTTTTCTCTACCTAGGTACCTACCTTTCAATGAAAGTTCGCGCGATCATCTTTTGTTTTTCGGATACTGTACCCTTAGTCCGAGTTTATACAAAAAACATTCGATAAAAGTAATAATAAATAAATAATAAATAAATAATGCTGGACAATCCACACAGCAACATCTAGCCCCAAGCTAAGCAGACCTTGTGTTATGGGTACTAAATGACTGATATTCATAATCTAATACATTACATAAATAGATATTTTTTATTATATATAGACTCATTGATAATGATCGAGAACCATTGATGTCTTACACAAAAATCGGTATTCAAATTTGTGCGAAGTTGAGCTGCTTCTTTATTTTGGGAAGTTGAAAGTAGTATTAGTAGTACTTATTCTTTCTATTTGAAATTTCGGTCCTTGGAATTATTTATAAGCATATAAAAATGTATTTAAAGTCGGTTACAAAGATTATTCAAGTAGTTTTTTCATGAAAAAGTATTGAAATTTTAAAAAAGAGGGCAAGTTTTTTTCGTTTCGTGCGTCTTAAAACTCTCTCTACCTCAGCACTACTACTACAGTCAGTCTACTTTAGATCCACTCGCTACGCTCGTGACTATTCTAGACAGCTTCGCTAGATCGGGATTGAATATCGGCACGATCGGCTCAACAAATAATCGTTTTGCCCACTTGTTTCAGAAATGCAAGCAGCATTATTCGAAAAACACTCGGCTGCAACAGAAGCGTGTCCAGACATGCAATGTGTTTCTGTAAATACCTCACAGCTCATAAATACGAGACACTCCGTCATATCCGAACAGATCACGAAAGGTAAGGACTAAATGACACAGCACAGGACTGCTGCCACACAGCTTAAAATTTAGGCTTACTTAACTAAATTAAGAAAATTACTTAAATTCTTTAGATAGGTACATTTTACAATCAAAATCAAAATCAAAAACTCTTTTTTTCCATAAATACAATAAATGTACACTTAGAAAAGGTCAAATTATAAAACTAAACACTGACACGGAAATAAAGTGATATATTTTGATTTCTGTCGCTTCGGTATCTAGACTAAAGTAAAGAAGCGACAAAGAAACCTTTAGCCTGTTAGTTGTTATTTTTCGAGTTGGAGCAAAACCCGTCCCAAGCTTTTTTGTCCTCTAGATAATCTGATATTTTATAGTAAGCCTTTTTGCACAGCAAGGGTTTAACAATTTGTTTGAATTTATTTACCTACTGATAATTTTTGCAACTCACTAGGAGTTTTGTTGACAATGACAATGACAAAATGGCTTACCTAAAGCTTCAGGCGCGAGCTGTTATCTTATGCCGTCAATATAAAATGCATCTAAATATTACGAGTTAAAGCCCATATTTTTATGCGCATTTCTGTGCTGTGTAGGTAGCGGTTCAGATCTGAGACAACCAAGATTGAAACGCACTATTTAGTACTTATGGTTAGTATGGTACCTAGTAGGTAGTATGTGTCGTGTTGTGTCGCTCTTGTAATGTGTTTCTAACCATACTACTCTTAAATGATGACAATATCACGGACCGACACAATAGTGTTATACCTTATAATAATAATTTGTTCTGAATGTGAAAATATCGAAACATGAACGCTATCACCATCTCTTCTATGTAGGTACCTAAGTAATGCAATCTGCTCGGCTCAAAACTGGAAAAGCCCTGGCCCGGACGGATTGCATAACTTTTGACTAAAATGGTTTTGGTGCTCGCACTCGGTTCTAGCCACACAATTCCAAAAAGCAATTGAGATCGGGTCACTCCCACATTTTATGACGACGGGTGTAACTTTCCTGCTCCAATAAGTCTGATAGTACTGCGGAACCGAAGAATTATAGACCCATAACGTGCTTACCCACCATCTACAAGCTGCTTACATCCATTCTGACCACAAAAATTAACACGCATATTGTTACAAACAACAATATTAATAAATAAATGTACCTATAACTATAAAATAAATAATGCTGGAGGACACACACAACATCATCTAGCCCAAAGCTAAGCAGAGCTTGTGTTATGGGTACTAATTATGACTGATATACATAATACAATACATTACGTAGATAGATATATATTTTTGTGTTTCTACCTTATCGTCCACTGCGACTCGATTTCACATACTGAATCTTTAAAATAAATAATGCTGGACGACACACACACAACATCATCTAGCCCAAAGCTAAGCAGAGCTTGTGTTATGGGTATTATATGACTGATAAACATAATACAATACATTACATAGATAGATATATATTTTTGTGTTTCTACCTTATCGTCCACTGCGACTCGATTTCACATAGGTACTGAATGTTTGCTAAGAGAAACTGAATCAATTGCTGTTTTGGGATCTATCAAAATGATGTTGATTTTAGTAAAAAATCTCAATATCATTAGACTTCAAAACGACAATTACGTAAATGAGTTGCCTTTGCAGAAGAAGCTAATATGTATTATACCACCAAAGCTAATAATGTATTGTACCACCAAAGCTAATATGTATTGTACCACCGAAGCTAAATATGTATTGTACCACCATAGCTAATATGTATTGTACCACCGAAGCTAATATGTATTGTATGACCGCAGAAACCGCTATCAAGTTAACAACATGCACTCAATACAGT
The DNA here is from genome assembly GCA_963564075.1 of Eupithecia subfuscata. Lineage (NCBI taxonomy): Eukaryota > Metazoa > Arthropoda > Insecta > Lepidoptera > Geometridae > Eupithecia > Eupithecia subfuscata. The sequence goes on along the minus strand of OY751103.1, from coordinate 9,064,570 downwards.
TTCACGAAGACCGTATCTAAGGAAAAGAAGAGTGAAGAAAAGAACAACGTCCAACTCAGCAGATTGGAAGAGGTGCCTCCGGAAGTTAAAAATCTCGGTACTTACTTATTATGTTAACGCTGTAGAATATATACATACACTAGCTTCTGCCCGCGGCTTCGCACGCGTTGTTTCTATGGAAACGTTTTGAGGTTATTTCTATCCCATGGTACCTGATTTATGGGATAAAAAGTCGCCTATGTATGATTCCAGGGTTAGACTTACCTGTATGCAAAATTTCAGCCTGATCCGGTTAGTAGTTTTTGCGTGAAGAGGTAACAAACATTCATCCATCTATCCATCCAAACTTTCGCATTTATAATATTAGTGTGATATAGCTGTGTGGTGCCGGCTCAGAATTAACACCATCGCAATTCTTCCTGCGGGTGTCGTAAGAGGCGACCTGGGATATCTACCGGGAGCGGGCAGCAGCGCCCCCGGCAGAACCTACCTATTAACACGCGCACTCTAATTCGAATACGAATGGATCCAGTGCGTAAACACATGTACAGTGGCGTTCATAGACCGATTACCCCCTGACGGGTTCCAAGTCCTGCAATACAGTCAGTCAGTCTTGTTGTTAAAAAAAGAATTATCAAAATCGGACTACTCTGTAAAAAGTTACGCGCGGTCCTACATAAAAATCCACGAAAAACCTCCTCCGTTTTTGTCGGTTAAAAATGAAGAACAGTTTGCTATTTTCATTTTACCGAAAGATACAAAATTTAAAATATTTCTCTATCAATAGAAATTAACTTCAAACTTAACATGGGGGTTATCGATCGATGAACATCACTGTACTCTTACCTATATTTTTTTCAGAGTGTTTGTCAAATGACCATGAAAAAGATGAGTTTTTATCGTCTTGTCGCTACTTCAGCTCACTGCTGTCGAAGCAGCTCCGCAGAGTCAAAGAACAATGTAAGGATTATATTCATTTAACAGTAGCTTCTGGTAGCGGTTTGGCACGCGCATTACTTAGACACCATAGATCACATTCACACAGTGAGGGAGATTATACAGAAGTCCTAAGAATATAATTAGCCCTTGCGTCTGGCTTTTGTGGACTATGAGAAGGCATTTGAATCCGTCGAAATCTGGGCTGGTCTAGAATCTTTACATGCGATGCCAAGTAGACTATCGTTATATCGAGGTGCTGAAATGTCTATACGAGGCCGCCACCTGTGCCGCCATGAGTGTCTAAGTACAGGGCCAGCAGTCTAAGCCCATCCCATTGCGTAGAGGTGTAAGGCAGGGGGATGTCATATTCCGACACTTTTCACGGGTGCATTGGAAGATATGTTTAAGATGCTGGACTGGAAAGGTAGGGTTATTAACATAAACGGCAACTACATCTCACACCTACGATTCTCTGAAGACAATCTAAATGGCGGAGTCGCTGGAGGAGCTAAATCAGATGCGGGACGGCCTAGCTTCAGCCTCCCGACGTATCGGTCTTGGCATCAATTTGGATAAATCCAAAGTCAAGATCAATGGCTTGATTGATCCTAGACTGATCAATCAAGCCATTGATTGAGACTTTCAATCAGTACGACGAAAGTTTTCAATCAGTGCGTACTATCCGTCATAACATGACCTACGGAGCTGAGACGTGGACACTCACGGTAGGGTTGGTCCACCAGTTCAAAGTCGCTCAGCAAGCCGTCTACGGAAAATCGTCGACTAAAACAATTCGTCAATTCGTGGAATGGTTTTAGACGAATTTTCCGCAAAGCCAGCAAGCTATATAAAATTCTACACATGAAGCCTTGGTCCCTTGATCACTACGCAGCATGCTGCGTACTGCGTACTGTCCCTTACTGCTGATGCAGACTTCGACGGGTCGAAAGATCACTCTAGACGGGTTTCATACGATTGTCTCCGGCACCGCATAGTGCACCGCAGCGTACTGCGTAGTGATCAATAACTCAGATTTACACGTCTTTAGTCGTCGTTTTAGTGTCGTTTTTAGCACGTCTCAAGCCGTTTGAGTATTCAGGCGTAACTAAGCTAGCTGTAGCACGGGGATAGTTGTCTAGGGTAGGATAGAGAAGAATGACATCGCATGGTCATACATAGCGTAAATTATTGAAGTTGAAGGAATGAGCTTCAAACACATTACGCATTCGACGACGATGTGACGTAATTTTTCTCATCTATCCTAGAGAACAATCCCCGTGCTAGGGATAGTGATCCTATTGGTTGCGTGAGTCCTTTCCAACAGATTTACCACTTCTTTGTATGTAATAAAATCTTAAAGTTGCAAACACACCCTTACCAAAGACGTCTCTACATTTCAGTAGCCCGGCATATCTACAACAGCTGCCACCAACCGTCAAGTCAAATCATTCACCCCGATGTTTGCGTCATGAAACCTTCGGCTCGCCTGGACCTGGCCTGCCAAACAAGCCGGTCTCGCCCTGGATCTAAATTGATCAAGGCAATAAGCCCACAAACGAAACCGAACCAACCAACGATGAGTTTGTCTAACATCGGCCAAGAGGAAAAAACAGATCTGAAGTCTGTATACCTCATGCTCACCGCCATTGAAGGTAGAATGAGAAGATTAAAAACGAACCTCGAGTATTAGTTCATAATTCATTATCAGTTGCAAGTATTGTCTATTTTGTCCTGTGAAATTAAAAGAAGTGGTAAATAATAACTGTACCGTTTTATTTGATTAGGATATAGAAATAAGATACAAAATGCAAAAGTACAATACTGCATTTTGAGTTATTGGCACGATTACATAACGACTTAGAATAAACAAGCGAGTAGACTATTCAATAAACAAGATAATAAAAATATGTACAAAAACAATGACTTAACTATTTACAATTATATAAATAATAAAATTTGCCACATACGCTTAAAAATAACATGAAATTCTTGGAATGCAATAATTTGAGACCAACACCTATAATTTTTTTAACTTTAAATTACTCCACCGCTAATACAAAACATATTAGTTGGTGACATTAAGCTACCACGATTAGAGCTGGATACATTTCATGATTGAATTACTGTATTTTATTATTTGCGAGTGATTTAATAGGGGTTCATACTATCTATAGTAGGGCATTTCTACAGGTATCATTAGATGTAGGTTGTTGGAGACCTAGAAGCCCTTTGTCAGAAAGTTAGAATTACGGAGAAAACATCAAAAGCTAAATAGAAGATCCTTATCGCGGGTCGCAGCCCGAAAGCGAAGCTAACTTAGTTTTAGCTTAGTTCGCATAGCAGACGCAGTTTTTCATACAGCCGACTCGTATTATAAATGCGAAAGTTTGTGAGAATGTTTGTTACCACGTATCTCCGTTATGCTACGGTCACATTACAAGGCGAAGATTCGTCTATGCGCTGTCGTGATAAAACTTCGTGTACGTTCTACGACAAAGTGTTTGGCCGCATTGGAAAAAAACGAACGCATTGGAACGGCATTTGTTGTCGCGATGTTGATTCGCGTTAAGGGTCCGGCGGAGGATGAATTTCCCATACAAACGTAGTACCAAAATGATTTGTAATTTGAGCATATTTTCACCATGGTGTGCTATTATTTGTATTAGAATAGTATTTATTTATGTTCCTGCCACAAGCTTTTTTCAAAATACTTATCTAGAAAAATACTAAGAAAACATTCATTCTTTGATGTAAAAATGCTTAAATGGTTTAATTTCATTTCAGAAAGGTATTTTGAAATAAATTGTGTCAGGAACCTAGATAAATACTATTTTAATACAAATAATATCACACCATGGTGAAAATATGCTCAAATTACAAATCATTTTGGTACTACGTTTGTATGGGAAATTCATCCTCCGCCGGACCCTTAAGACGAACTTCTTGGCCAGACTTGTCGCGACAGCGTAAATCTTCGCGTTATCGCGATAGTGTGGCCGTAGCATAACTATTTAAACGATTAAAAACTCTTTATTTCCAAAAAAAATACAAACAAAATTTCAACTAGTATTTACAATTGAAACAATTAAGCTAACTGCAGGCTGTTGCAAACAATCTACAGGTAGCTCAACTGATCCATATCGATACCAACCGATATAATACCAATACAATCTTAACCGATTTAGATAAACTACACACCAGGCAAATTTTCACCACATTAACCTCCGAGGGGTTATAAAGGGTGGTAAAGATTCAATGTAAAATTATTATTACTTCGTTCGATTCACACAAAACTCGGTGTAAATAAACCATAAAGTAAATAATGACGTGTTTTTTATTTTTACAAAATTACCCCTTATGCAATAAAATTCGGAGATCCGGAGAAGCCGCGGGGCGCAGCTAGTGTGTGCATACTATGCTATAATGGTATGAAAAACTGCAGCTTTGCGAGCTAAGCTGAACTGAGTTAGCTTTTAGTATACAAACTGGGCCCGAATTCTCTAACCAATCACTTTACTATAACAATGGGATATCGTCGCAGAATCGTGTAATAAATAAATAATAAAAATAAATAATGCTGGACAATCCAAACACCATCATCAGCCCCAAGCTAAGCAGAGCTTGTGTTATGGGTTGGTACTAGATGAAGATGACTGATCTACATAATATAATACATTACATAGATAGGTATTTTTTATTATACATAGAAACGACCAGAACACCCGGAACAAATATTTGTAGATCGTACAAACATTTGTCCCAAGGCGGGAATCGAACCCGCAACCTCCTGCGTCGCAGGCGGACTTTCGCCCGCCGCGCCACATCGGTCGTCAAAGTGAAAGAAGTGCTATGTATTGTAAGCAAGTACATAAAGCGGTACAACAAAAACCAACGTAAACACTGGTCTAACAAACGTTATGTCAATGTCGAAAACGGTTAGTTATTTTCATGTAATTAAAAGGAACCAAGCCGCGGGATTAGCACTGGTATGGGGTGCCTCTACTTTTTACTTTGTTTTTAATTAAAAAAATTATAGTTAATTATTTAAAACTAGCTTCTGCCCGCGGCTTCGCACGCGTTGTTTCTATGGAAACGTTAAAAGGTTATTTATATCCCATGGGAACTGATTTATGGGATAAAAAGTCGCCTACGTTTGATTCCAGGGTTAGACTTACCAGTATGCAAAATTTCAGCCTGATCCGTTCAGTAGTTTTGGCGTGAAGAGGTAACATACATCCATCTATCTATCTATCCATCCATCCATCCAAACTTTCGCATTTATAATATTAGTGTGATGTGATTTGCCACTTTGTAACAAGTAAACCAATTGTATGTGTGTTTTATGTGACAAATAAATTAATTACTTACTTACTTACCAAAGAAACTAGTGCGTGAGGTGCTGTTAGCATGGAGAGTTTGATATGGTATGGATTCAAACTTTACACTTTTAACACGCGTCTTTCCATCTGTAGTTTCTTCCAGCAAAGGGAAAATGCCAAAAGTTGTCATTTTCAGACGATACCATTGTAATAGTAAAGCGATTAATTTAGCGGAATTAGGGCCCTGCATAATTATTATTCTTACCTATTTTGTCAGTAAAGTTGCAATTTCTACAGATAACAATGTCCAAAACTTGTTAAAAATAAATTACATCACCACAAATTCGTCCTTCCGTGAATATCCCTGTTTCAAACTGTACGCACCATTGTCGCAGCAACAATCAGACCCTGACACCATCGAAATAAGTGCTATTTTGGCACTGACTTATACACAGCCGTTCTTCACTCCTAGGATTCTATGTACCTGCAAAAAAAGAAAACCTATTTAAGAGGGCGCGTTAAAGCCTGTATTATTTTATTTGTGCGGATAGGATTTTGTGATCATAGGAGCAGGACAGAGCATACTTTTCTGGAAAGGCGTAATATCAAGAAAAAAATTCTTGCTAGAAAAACCCCGGGAAAGATTCGAACCAGGAATAATGGGATTCGAACCCAGGACCTCGTAATCAGCGGTTAAACAAGCTGACCGCTAGACCAACGAGGCAGTCGCACCAACGCTCTTAAATAATAATAGTTAGAGCGCGGCCGCGGCGTTCATACGCCGCGGCTCATACAGCGTTCATACAGCTCACGTGCTGTGTTTGAAACGTTCTTCATAGAACCTTTCAAACACAGCACGTGAGCTGAAGCTAGTTTAATGTACTCACACTAGACGCAAGCCAGCGAGCGCGGCATAAATACGTGGACAAGCGAGTCCCAGCCGCAGTCGGCGATCTGATGCGGCCGTAAGGAGTTCCAATCCAAGCCGTAGGTGAACTCGGAGTGATGCCGAATCGTTTCCAGCGGGTCACAGCCACGTTTTAGGTCCCATATTCTGAAATAAAATACAAAATTAAAAATTTTAATAACCCGCCGAGGTTTATTGGCTGAGAACAGATTCTCATGAAACATGGCTAAGAACACTCGGGTTAAAATTATCTATGACACAAAAAAACTAAACGAAAATCGGTTCATCCGTTTGGGCGTTACGATACCACAGACAGATACACTGACAGACACGTCAAACTTATAACACCCCTCTTTTTGCGTCGGGGCGCGGGGGTTAAAAATAATACAATTCTTATAACAACGACCTCAGTGGCGCAGTGGGTGAAAATTCGACGCACAAGGTTGAGGGTACGCCCCGCCGCGCCGCGGGACAAATGTTTGTACAATCTGCAGAGATATTTGTGCCGGGTGTTCCGTGTTTTCTATGCAAGCACTAGTTATCTAGTACTCAGAACAAAAGCACCGCTTAGTTTGGCTTTGTGGTTAGGAGATGCTGCAATAATCTATACTAATATTATAAAGAGGAACGATTTGATTGTTTGTTTGTTTGTTTATTTGTATTGAATAGGCTCCGAAACTACTGGATAGATTTGAAAAATTCTTTCACCATTAGGAAGCTTACTATTCAGGGAGTGACATAGGCTATATTTTATCACGGAATTCCCACGGGAACGGGAACTACGCGGGTGAAACTGCGAGGCGATCGTCTAGTTATTATATATTATGATACAGACAGACTGGACAGAGGCGAATGGCATGAACGGAAACATTTCTAAGCCCAGTACTGGGCCAAAAGTGACGTTAATTTCGATGATTCAACTTTTTAACTTGTCGTTTTTCTTCAATTATAATTATCTTACGAATGGTCGAAGTATAAGTGCTTATTTGACTAATTTTACCTGGTAGTAAAATCGTAAGATACAGCCGCAATCACTGAAGGTGCATGTGGCGAGAATTGCACTCTTCTGACTGCACACTCGCAACCTAAAAATTAAAGAATAAATTATTTCTGAGATAAGCAAAGAACTAAATGCATGCCCAATGGTTTATGTAAATATACACACACATGCTATTGTGTGGCCCGTTTAATTCCGAAGTTGGCTGGCGCACCATCGCGCGTTTAGATTGTATATTTCAAATTCTTTCTGATGAATTGGCTATTATAGCATTTTAAATGGTGAAGAACACGCCATCTATTGCGATTATAAGGAAATAAAACAGCGCCATCTTGTTTGTGATCACAGAACTGCTTATGACGTGATATTGACACTTAGTTATACGTTGCTAGACTAGATGGCGCTGTATGCAAGCAAAGGTCGGGAAATAAAGGGATAACGAACAATGAAGTAGTAGATGATTCAGAGGGCTGCAGTTGCCTTGCCGTCGGCAACGTGCAGTCCGTGTATATGAGCCCTAAGCTGGTTAGTGACGCTCGAACAAAAAATGGGGTTTTTACTATTTTCTAGGTTCTACAAGTAATTTAGATAGCAGATAAAAAGTTTTGCGCACATGGTAAGCTATTTGCTATGAACATACGCTACAACAATCTACGAATTTATTTTCGTAGATTGTTGTAGTCGAATTTGTCTTTGAGGAGTTTGTTGTTGTGGAGTCTATTTCCATTGAGAAATTTTTTACTAATATCAACAATAATGTTGATATATTATAAATTGATATATAATAAAAACTTTCGTAGCTAGACGAATTCATAATGAATGTAAGCGGGTTAGCTACGAACCTAGTTTGTGTTGGAAGAACAACATTATATCGATAGACTCCAAAACTACAGTAGATTCAAACTCAATGAGAAAATAGATTCAATCAATTTTTTTTAGCAAAGACTCATAACAAATGGCTTTGAATGTGTTCAAAACTTATCTGCTATTCTAATTTCTTGTAGATCCTAGAAAATAGTAAAAACACGATTTTTCCGTTCGAGCGTCACAAACCACCATAAGGGGACGTATAGCGGATTTAACGTACCTTTGAGTGTAAACATAGGCGATGTAAGTCTTCTCAGATCCCATCCTTTGACTAGGCCGTCCGAGCCGGCTGTGGCTATCGCATGCGTTTCAGTCCTACTCCAATCACAGGATAATACCTAGAACAAACACCTAATTTTAAATACTTTCTATAAATAAGGGTTTTATTTTAGAAAATAGTAAGCATTTCGACTAGACTAACAGAATAAGATAAGAGAAAGAAATTTACAAAGAACTTGTAGGTACGACAGTACAACTAGAATGCGCACTTGCGCCAAAAAACGGTCCGAGCGAAATAGCAAGTACACAGGCAATGCATCCGACTCTAATTAGGTAATTTTGAGTAATTCGTCAGATAAGTATGTCATATATCAGAGAGAACGTCAATAAGTTTTCGTGCAGCAAATGTGTGACAAGGACACCATATGCAAACCTTTCTGTCTGGACCGTGATGATTTGCTTTTCAAATTTGAAGCTTTTGCAGGTTAAGGTCAGTTTTAAAGTCGACTGTTTCATCGAGTACTCAGTTCAGTTGTACATAAGTACTTACCACGTCCCTGAGAAATTTAAAAGGCGTCGACCGTGCATAGACGATAGAGCACTACCATGCTACAGCGCCTATTGGATTCTAAGGTTTTACCTGAGAACTCAATAGAGTTTTTGGAAAACGCTTATTCAACATTTTAACCGATTACCAACGATTTTGTACCATTATGTTGAAACTAACCTCAGCATCATGCGCCTTCACAACAGCCGCAGGTCTGCCCGATTCAGTACACGTCCACAACTTGAGGTGTCCGTCGCCCGACACAGACGCAAACGTCGCCGGGGAATGTGGGGAGAATGCTGCTGTGTACACCAGTTGAGAATGACCTGCGAATGTGCTGAGGCAGGTTTCGGAGTCGGGGTCCCACTAGAATGGACATTTAATTCGTTAATGACAAACTTTAAAGGAAGACCAGCGCTGGCTAGGTCTGTGCTGAGAAAGGGTGTTTTGTAAGAACTTTATCCTTTTCTTATTTTAACTAGTATCTTTCTACCATAGGTACTAGGTATGTTACAATTACAGAAAATTACAAAAAACACTTACAGAATTCGAGGTAAAAGAGGTTTATTTACATGGTGTGTTTAAAAAGTACTTAGTATATAAATCACAATTATGGAACTTCTACCTTATGTTAACTTTATTCCACATAAAAGTCAAAAATATAACATTGATTATTTTAAAACTAATACCTACACTTTATTTTATATTGATGATTATATTGATTTAAGGCCTTTTTGTAACAACTTTGTCTTTTTAAGTGATTGTTTTTCTTTTTGTTACTACATGTTGTTGTAACAAATAAATATATTTCTTTCCTTCTTTAAAAGAATTGGTCTACCATAATTGTTTTCTTGAATTTTTGTGTAATAAAAATTAATAACACAAAACGGAAAATTAATAACACGATACGGCAAAGGCAAACTTACTTAACCCTAATAACTTTATTCACAAAGAAAATTACAATCAACTAATAGAAATAAATTACAACAGTAACTAGTATTTACAATGGAAACAATCGATCTAACTAACCCTAATAAGAGTTCCAGCCAATCTTATTATTTAGAAGCTATCTGGGGGCAGAAGTGGATATTGAAATTTGAAATAAGTGTGACGACGAGGAGTTTGTTTGTCATGCTCATGCTCTCACCAGTTTAACAGTAGTATCCCAGCTAGCACTAAGCAGGTGCGACCGAGGCCAGTCCACAGAGCAGACCTCACTAGTGTGAGCCCGGAGCACCCTCAGCGGGGCAGAGCACCCCACTCGCCACACGATAACGGCTCCGTCGCCGGCGCCGCAAGCCGCTGTGTTGTCTGATGTGCCTGACCATGTCTGTAAAAATAAAAAAATTCTAACGGTGATGTGAATTTTCACTTTTATCTCAATTAAATTTGGCAACCCTCTAGCAAATTCTCTTGTCGAATATCTGAAAAAATCTGCTTGATAAAAAGCAATGATCTGATCTGAACAATGTAGAGTTATAAACAACAGCAGCTTAATTCACAACTTGCTAGTCATTAACTTATTACGGATGAAGAAAGAACAAACCAAAAAGCTATTCTGCTGAATAAATCTGTCTATACTATAGGGGTCAAACCTAAAACCACCAGCGTGTATGTCAGCTATTTGCCTACTGGGCCTCAGTAGCTCCGTAGCTACAATATAATCAATCAATACCAATTGAGTCAATCAGTCCAAGTACAAGGGATAATGACTTAAGCTGGTGCTAATACTAAAGGCATTAAGCCTATAAAATGGATGGACATGTCAATTTGTCCAGAGCTGGCTGAGGTGTAAATACTGTTTTCTTTCATAATAAAACAGTTTCAAAAACACATTTTTATGTGAGTAAAGTAAAATCCATGGAGCAATGGTTACTTACCACCTTCCCACTTTGAAATTGTCTTCTGATTCACTTCAATTTATGAATTGAAACTGTTACATGGGACTCTTCGTGACCAAGCTACAACATACCTAAGGAAAAACTATGCCTCAAGGGTTTTCACAGAATGTGAGGAAGAGTGACAAAGTAATGCAGTAAAGCTAGGTGACTAAGTCAATTGTCTACAAATAAACCATGGTACGGCATAATCCTATTAGCTGCTGATGCAAATGGGTATTGATGTAGATTATATGTAAGGTTTCTTACTAAATATACCAGATTTATCATAAGTGACCATTGTTTTTATTCTTTGTTTCAAAATCAATACCCTCTTTGTTTCAAAACCAATACCCAACCATACATAAATGATATTTAGCATAAAAGTTTATGAATCGGCCAGATCTCAATGGAAAAGCATAGCATAGAAAATCTAAGTTATATAAACCATAAAAGTAATATTTGCCTTGATAAAGCAACTTATTAGATGGGAACTTAGTTTATGAAATTCAATGACCCAAATAATGGAAATCTATGTGAATCCATAGAAGACCAACCAAACATTCAGTCAAGGATGAAATAACTGGGTTAACAGGTATTTAGCTTGCTGAAAACTATGCAAATTGATGACCAAACAGATTATATTTAAAGTTATCAGGCTTCTTGAGACATAGCACAGAAAGTAGTAAGTACTTACACATAGACAGAATTTATTGTGAAGCATTCCCAAGCACCTGCCAAATCATTCTAATTGGATTCTAATTGGCTCTAACTTTAACTTTGTTTCTTCAAAAATCATGAATAAAAAGATGTAGCAGAATGCATAAAATATGTACATAAGTATACACCAACTACATAAATTTGGGTTCAAGAGGCAAGCGGTAATTTTTGCTTACATTAAATAATAATAATAATACGTATATTATATCAGATAACACAGATCCATGATTTGAATTACTAAAGAAGATGCTGTGTGATCCAGCATTTTCATTATTTATGTCACAAGAAGTGAGTTTCCAACTCACCACATCAAACAGTCCATCGTTCCACTCTAGTTTCTGTACTTCAAGCAGAGTGCTTCCATCAGGGGTCAGCTCCAAGAAGAAAAGCGTGCCGCCTCCAGCAAGACCGTAGTACTGGCTGGTAGCAACGGCCAACGCGTCTGGCCGAGTACGGGAGAACCTCACGCTGTAGCCGTGCCGCCCTTGAGTTAGGAACGTCGGCATGCTGAGGGTGTAGCTGAAAAAACATCAACTCTTCGGTGAATTCAGGCAGACTCGGCAGCCATATAAATTCACAGCGAGATGAAATAATTTGAAGACTTACAGTGACTTTGTGGTGTATTACATTTTTTTATATGTATAATTTGAGAAAAGCAAAGAATCCTTGGGATTTATTGATTTGATTCGTATTTTTACGAAATGTTTTGAAAAACTCTGAAAAGTTATCGAAAAATTACATCAAACTACCATAATGTCAAAAACGTCAAAGTCACTTCGCTACCATCAAAGGAAACGTCACAGCTTCAATGAGCGCGTATTTTGATTTCGAATGTACTTGGCCGAAATAGTGTTGCGCCAATCAATCGATAAACATACGATGGTATAATGCGTCATACTAATCTCATTAGTACACCTACCTACTAAATCCTATTATGCTGTTATCGCTCTCTGCAGGAAACCTCACATGTTGTTCATATAAAAGCATCGTTTCCTGAAGACGATCATTTCTGGTGAACACCTCAAGACAAACACTGCTCTCATACCTGCGATATTCCTTACCTTTATACCTACCTAACTAATAGTCTTCAACTAAAACCTATCTCCCAGCCCTAAGCAAACATTAAAAATGGTTGTTGCTGTGAAAGTGTTCAAAAAAACTACCCCAAATGGAAAAGTCACCGTTTACCTTGGCAAGCGGGACTTCATTGATCATATGGATTACTGCGACCCTATCGATGGTGTCGTTGTGGTGGATACGGAATACCTGAAAGGAAGAAAAGTTTACAGTCAGGTACATAATTATAACAAGCGCAGTGGAGGAAAAAGTAGATAACAGTGCAAGTTATAACGAGTGATGAAAAGTTAATTTCAAAGTGTTTAATAAAAGTGATTTTGTTTTACTCAGTTGGTGACCACCTACCGCTATGGTCGTGAGGAAGATGAAGTGATGGGAGTGAAGTTCTCCAAGGAGATGGTAATTGGACAGGAGCAAGTGGTGCCTATGATCAACGCGAAGATGGAATTGACCCCAGTTCAGGAAAAATTGCTGAAAAAACTTGGACCCAACGCCTATCCTTTCACCTTCAACTTCCCAGACATGGCGCCTAGCTCGGTAAATAAAACAAATTTCTTGAACAAATATTTTTTTACTTTGTTCAGATTAACTCCAGTTTCAAAGTAAGTATTTTTTGCAACCATGATGTACCAAAAATCTTAAGTAATTCAACATTGACCCGGCTAGGGCACACGCCGATGATACCCTGATGATGCTTTGTAATGATAATCATTTATCGTAGGTTACACTGCAACCGTCTGAAGAAGATCAAGGCAAACCAATGGGCGTCGAATACTGCGTAAGAACTTACGTAGCTGAACAAGAAGAACAAAAAAGTCACAAGCGTAGCTCAGTGACTCTTGCTATCAAGAAGGTATGCATATTCTCAAAACACTACCAGTTACAGAAAATAGATTTTTTGCATGTAAGTATATGTATATCTATCTAGGTACCACTTATACTACATTTGTGTTGTTGAATTTTTTTAGTTGCAACATGCCCCAACTTCCCGTGGACGTCGCCTGCCTAGCTCTCTTGTGAGCAAAGGATTCACTTTCAGCAATGGAAAGATCAATCTTGAAGTTACTCTGGATCGTGAAATATACTATCACGGAGAGAAGATCGCTGCTAATGTGATTGTGTCGAACAACTCCAGGAAGTCGGTGCGAAACATTCGATGCATGGTCGTGCAACACGTCGAGATCACCATGATTAACTCTCAATTCAGCCGTCATGTTGCATCTTTGGAAAGCCGTGAAGGCTGCCCAGTCACGCCTGGAGCAAGTCTCTCGAAATCCTTCTACTTAGTGCCCCTGGCACGTAGCAACAAGGACATTCGAGGTTCGTATCTAAGAGCTTTAATTTTGATGTATCTACCTAACTATGCCTATCGATAACGATGTTCCTTGGTTTTAGGTGTGGCCTTGGATGGGCATTTAAAAGAAGATGACGTAAACTTGGCGAGCTCTACTTTGGTAGCTGATGGAAAGTGCCCAGCTGATGCCATTGGTATTGTGGTCTCCTATTCCGTCCGAGTGAAGTTGAACTGTGGAACTCTTGGAGGAGAGCTAGTTACTGATGTGCCGTTCAAATTGCTTCATCCAGCTGAAGGTAAGATTTACAAACGATTTTTATCAAATTGAATGGAAAAGCCTCTTCTCAGACTTCTCTAGTGTACGTAAGTTATTAATTAAAAAATTATTGCAATTTCAGGAACTATTGAGCGTCAACGTTTCAATGCAATGAAAAAAATGCAGTCTATTGAAAGACACCGCTACGAAAACTCACTGTACACGAATGAGGAAGAAGATAACATTGTGTTTGAGGACTTTGCTCGTCTCCGTATGAATGAGCCAGAATAAAAAAGAATATCAAAATACATAACTAAACAAAAAAATTGCAAAATCAAATAAGGCTAAAAAAATTAAACCAAAGAAGCAAGTTACCAACAACACTCGCTCCATTTAAAAAGATAATCACGTTTCATAATATAATTATCTTGATAATGCATTAAAATATCCATTGTTACTGAATTATTGAAAATTGTATCATAATGTAGTACCTGTAAGTACCTATGTAAAATAATCAATTAAGTTTCCGGGATACCTTTTAATAACTGGCACTAAACGTTTCTAATACCAATTTCACTAAAATAAAATATCTTGCATAATCATTTTAATGCCTTATGTAGTACATAAAACATTAATAATATTAATATGTACGTACCTTTCCTTATCCTCGAGAAACTAAATTGTTGTTATTTAAAGAAAATTAAATAAATATTTATCACCAGTTTGTCGTGTTTTATACCAATCTACATTAAATAAATAGTACTTTATAAATTTTATACGAGAAGTGCTCAATAGAAGAACCTGTTTGTTACTGAATCAGAATAAGCAAGTGACTGAAGCTATGTCTTTGTATTTGCATGTCTATTGTTATCGATAAAAGGGTCGCTGTCCCCGCCCTATTTGAGGACTGCCTGCTTGGCCGCGATCGCCAATCACATGCTCGTTTGATTCGTCTGTCAGTGTCTAGTAAAGGTTCCCGCCTCTATTTGAAAAATCTAGAGCTTTTTCTGTTCACCACTTTTACTGAAAAAAAAAACAATAAAGAAGTAAGATCTGAGCACATTTATCCAACAGCGCTACCGCACAGAACAAAAATGTGCAATTAAAGTTGAAACTTGTGAGCCATTTTGGTATAGGTACCTAGGTACCAGCGTTGCCAGATCTACTGATTTAGCAGTAGATCTACCTGCTTTTTGAACCGTCTACTGATCTACTGATTTATTTCTTAAATTTCGTGAAATCTACCTGATTTTTCCCGAGCGCTAATGGCTCTGTGTCTATTATGTAAGCTGTCACTTGTCAGTGTCACTTCACAAGCCAATGAAATTTTCACCAATCCGGTTCGTCACAATACTGACAAAATATGAATGAAATTGAAGAGTTTGTTTTGTTCGTTCGTTTCTTCCACTTCCTGTAAACATCTGTTGTGTGTTCCGTGTTCCTATCTTTTTCGAATTGATTGGTCGGTCCGTTCGTTCTTCGATAAATTTTTCCATTGTTGCCAGATCTACTGATTTAGCAGTAGATTTTGTAAATGGATTATTACACTTCCTACGAGTAGATTGATCTGCTTGATTTTTGAAGAGCCTCTGATCTATTATGTAAAATTCGAGAAATCAACCAGCTTTTCCTGAGAGAAATTCAAGGCCAAGGCATAAGGCCTTGTAACAACAAAAGAAATTAAAAATTCAATTTCACTTGGTGTTCATACGATTCTCGAGTCAGCTTGGTTTGTGGCGAGATTTGTTCATTTCCAAGGGCACTGATCAGGTTTTATCAGGTAAATTCAAATTTAAAAAAAATAGACACCTAGCATCCCTCTTTCTGAGATGAACATACCTAGTTTGTTTTTCTTGAAAGGAACAACGGAACACCATTGTACACTACCTAGTTACCTACCCCAGAAAATATGATCAGTGCCTTTGGAAATGAACAAATCTCGGCGAATTCCAAGCTGATGAGATGAGTTGCTTTGATCAATGTAAAAAGTTTATTACAAACCTACTTAAAACACATAATTTTTTGAAATTCGAAAGCCATGAATATTTTACTTTGCAACTTAGGTACTTTGATGAATGCCATCATTGAAAAGTGAAACACACACACTGGACAAACATACAAAAAAATGAATCAAAATCGGTTCATCCGATAGGGAACTATAATTGTAGTTTCCTAGCGGATAAACCGATTTTACAAAAAACCTTACAGATACCTACCACGCATTTTTCGTGTCAAAAGCTAGAAATTTGTAGTTTTTTCAAAATCTACTGATTTTTTCTTCAAGCTACTGATTTTTTACGTGACTTTCTACTTATTTTGTCAAATTCGATCTGGCAACACTGCTAGGTACCTATATTTGAATTTCAAATATACCTAGGCACTCAATTTCAATTTATATATAATTTACAGATTCAAAATGGCTCACAAGCTTCAAGTCTAGTAGGTATAAGTATTCCTACATCTGTGGCTTCAAGCGAGCTGCCGATCAGCTACACATATAGTGCCGTCAATAAGTATAGAATTCATCATAATGTTACGAGCCATTTTTGAATGCACATTTTTATATTGTGAGGTAGGTAGAGGTGCGACTCTCTATTGTGCGATCTGCGACAAGCTTTATTATTTATAACAGCAACTAACTTAAAAAAATATTTTGTGTTTTTGCCCCGGCCGGCCCGGTCGGATCACCAGATCAGATCAGCTAAGAACAAAATGAACTATCAGTGAACCTACAAAAGTCATAGGTTTAACTAGTTTTTAAGTAGGTACTTACTTATATCTATTTTGATTGCCTGTCTTTCTTGACCTTATAGATGATATTAAGAAGGATGAAAACCGCGGACCATCAACATAGAAAACTTATAAAGTTCCTGCTAGGTACCCAGTTCCTAGCTACACAAGTAGGTAGGTGTATCTCTTTTACGAAGTTCTGCCTTGCGTTCTCACCAAATGAATGAAAATCACACTATATGTGGTACCTACACATTTATAGGCCTCCTCCCATCCTCCTCGATTTCGATGACGGGCGACCCTAGAGATTACGGATTCCTCTTTTTAAGCATTGGAGCCTTGGAGGCAAATCGCATCGAGTCGCAAAACACCAGATAGGTACGAAAAGAGAGACCTAGACCACTGAGAGATGCCTACACTTATGATATGACGCATGAGTGGACGGCGTACTGGAACTAGATTCAGATTCAGATTCAGATTCTTTATTCATAACTGTCATTACATGTCACAAAATTCATACAATAATAAAGTAATAAACTTCAATTAATAATTCACATAAAACAAAGTAAATAAGTAAGTAAGTAAATTTAAATTACATTGCACATAATACATTTGAAATTATTTAAATAAAAGTTCACATAATAAATTAAGTTTAGGTACATCTTATATAGTACAATCATACTCACTAAAGAAATCGTCAATCCTATAGAAGGCTTGCTCGATAAGCCAGTTCTTTAGCTTGTTCTTAAAGGCTTGAGCTGATCGGGCTGCGGTAATAATTTTTGGAAGACGGTTGTAGACAGCTGGCCCCATCACGTGAACCAGTTTCTTTGATTTCGTGAGCCGCCGCTGCACCACCTGCAGTCTTTGAGCGTGTCTGGTCGGGTACCTATGGGCGCCACCTAGGTAGTTTTTACTAGCGTGGATGTACTTACCTATCAGGAAGTTTTTATTTTTAATCCTCTAACTAAACTATAGTGCTTAACGATAGTCATTAATGCCATGGTACAAAAATTAACAAGGTATGCTACTCTGAGAAACAGCGGTCACGTGGGTTTTCCCAAGCGTACTTCATATCCGCTGCGGTGGTTCTTTTTTTTGGGAGATCTGAGATCTAGATCTAGGTTTTAGGTTTTCCATGAACTTCTTCAAACTTAGTTTTCATAATTTGAGCAACGCTACTGAGCTCTGCACATGGATAAATCAATTTTTCCCTTGAAATGAAAATTATCGCATGAACATTTTTCAGCCACAGATTCTCTTTTCGGAAATTTATAGAACCCTATTTTACCGCCCTTCATTTACAGTTCCGGACGCGAGTGATTCACCGGCGGCGTCAATAAAAGTTTGATAGTCACCGGCAAATGAACGTAACCTCCCATTTTTGTGGCAATTGGACAGTGACTTAGGCTTGGGAAGTCTCGGATAAGCATACCTACCTTGTTTATTTGTACCATGAATCATTAATGCTACTACCTATATTTACCTTATCTGCGCGGGCCAACTCTCCTGTTAAATGTTTCGTAGGGCAATCAAGATCTATTTCGATCTAGCGAGCCTACCTACATACTTTTAGCTGGCTTCCTTCTTCCTTCCTTAATCGCTATCTTTGATTCCATTATCTTTAGCTTCTCACAGTCCGTAAACTGGCCTAACCCGTTCTGGACAATAGACCAGGAAGACACTGTCCTTGTCCTTTTAATTGCAATAGGGGTTCGTCCTTAAACCAGTTTGACCACATCCTTCTATGGGAAAGGACAGTGAGAATGACCCTTTATTTGCATGCTGAATTTGCATGTACGAAATATGAGACACACGGTTAGCCAGGTTCGCTGCGTGGAGAAATTGTTGGCATGTAGGTACCCAGATCGTAGTCGATTATGGCATTTAAAAATAATGGTACTTACCTACATAAGTAAACTTTCTTATCTGTAGGACTATACGCTGGTGTTAAGCAGATAGGTAGTGCAAGCCTGCAAGGGGGTTAATACCTTGCGTAGGTATACTCAAGCCATGCATAGCAATGCAATAAATAAATAAGAATAGGTAGGTACTTATCTAAAATACAATAGTGCGAGATTCTCTTTTTTCTTGAAATTTAGCGGGGATTTTGAAAAATTAAAGTCATCGTTGAGTATGTAGTTACGTACGTCTATGCAATAGCAATAGTGCTAAAATTGAAAAAGTGTGCAAAAACTGTCAAAAAACCAACAACAAGGAAGTTATTTTTAGATAAATGTCTAAGGGGCCATGCACGGAATTAAACTTCCATTTCCGTGGGGCCATGCTTACAAACATTGGATCCCTGAGTTTGACCGGAGTAATCTCGCTGTCTAATAGGTACCTACCTACGATTTATATGGGACTGCCCATATAAATCCCTACATAACTAGACCTATTCAACTACATACAGCAAAACCAGACCAAAGATACCAAACATTGTAACATGCCTTGAAGTTAAAAATGGTAGAGTCTGCTCTACCTAAAATCCCAAATCAGTTTTTATTTTTATAACATGCCTTGATTCTATGGCCATCTGTATCTTGGCGTTGATCTCATCAACCCTTCAGGTCCGTGTGTAGCCAGAAGATATTCAAAACGCAACCCCTCAGACAAGTGTAAGACAGGATAGAGTACTTACAAAAGACATCGCAACAATAAAATGGACAAAGGGTGAGTATTTTTTCACTTTTGCGACACCACTTTTGGATTCCATGGCACTGGACAATGGTTCCCACGACGAACTGGTCAAACTGGTTTCCTTGAAGGGTGGACACCTTTGACCGTGATTTGTTTGTGAAGAAAGCATGTAGATACGTGAGGACCGTTAGTTGGCAAGGATTAATGCACCTACCTAACTGTGTGGGAACGCTGGTATGATTGAAGCAGATAGGATAACGGTTTCCGGTTGTAATTTAGTGCTTGGAGGAACTGGTTTTGTGGTTTATCGCGATTACAATGCCGGGATTAGGAAGGAAGGTACCTAGGTACCAATGTTATGTTACAATTATTATAATAATGGTACCTACCTCTTGGAATAGATTTTAGGTAGGTACATACCCACTTACCTACTTCCTAGGGAGCTGTAAGGATAAAAAAATTATCTTCTTCATGCTCGAGGCATCTTAACAGAGCTGTTTTGCTTATAATGATAATGTGGTGTGGTTTTTCTACCTATTAATTATTTCTATCTATGTAGTGTATTATAATATTTATGTATATCAGTCATCTAGTGTTACAACAAGCTCTGCTTAGCTTGGGGCTAGATGATGCTGTGTGGATTGTCCAGCATTATTTATTATTTATTAATTTATTTTCTCTGAGACCATGCCTACTCAGTTGTCGACCAAAACGGGCTAAAGATGATAATGTTTAGCCCTTTTATGAATTTTAGAATCTCAGTTCTTTCCAACCTATTGTGTGACCTTCATCACTTCACCTTCAATAAAAAGGTGACGAAATATAAAATTTTACACAAACAGCATCACAGTCCGATGCATACCAACAAAACGGGACATCACAAAATACGAGATCCTCAGAGCACCATTCTTTTCTTGCCTTGGCTTTTTTCATCTCGGACGTGGGCCCTTTCTTGTGGCGCGTGCGCATTTTGCATAACTGTGGGTCCACTGAGGAGATGAATAGGCTCCCCTAATGAATGGTCCATGGGTTCCGTGGTCCATGCGCAAAAAACGCAACCTGTTTTGTTTGGATAAACGGTTTATTGAGGGTTGGAACTGTTGGATTACTGGGTGCTTCTGTAGAAATTAAACTCATTAAAATCTGCATTATGGGGCTCTACCTATATTTAAATTTGCTGTAGTACATTTGTTGTTTCTTTTTCAGACTTAGTAAGCATACCTGTCTTCCTGTCTTCTTTATCTTAATCTTCACTTTGAACTTCTATTTCACAAGTCTAAGACAAAGAATTGGAAAGTTTATTACATAAGCATCATTAACAGTAGATTATTCTCTTTGTCTATCTGATCAATTTGAAATCTCAAATTACACTTCAATAGATCGTCAATTCGTCAAAAAATTCAAAGTCTGCTTTATGGGTATTTCTCACTTGGCTTCAGTCAGACCCACATCAAAAAGCAACGGTAAAATCAAAACTGTTATTGTACAATATTATCTCTACAGTCAACTGGCAGAACCCAAGATATTGTCAGTTGCCTGCAAACCTGTTTAGCCGTGGGAACTGCTGACCCCTGATTTGCATGGAAGACATAATATAAGTATAGATTCTTGTCCGTTTCAATGGAGCGAAAGGGGTTGGTTTTTTGCTACGAAATTTCTGGACAAAGAATAAACTCAGAATGGTAGTTTATTGTCAATAATAATAAAAGTATTTTCTAACTTGGTATTTTGAAACTCTACTTTTGCAAAGGAAATAATAATTATAATGTTAATCTCAGTACCTACAATTAGCACTAATTGCTAATTGAATAAGTACCTACCTATTTTAATTAATTTTAGCAGCGAAGCTAAGATAGATTTTAACACTAGGTATGTAACATACACTAACTTTCCAACTTTCCCTATTCATAGATTTACTACCAGTTACGCAGATAGATAACTTGTTTATGCTATCTATGATATAGCACAACTTACATTTTATGTTTTTTAACAGATTAGGTAGGTAAGTAAACGATATAAGTTAAACCCAACGTTTTAGGAAAGTAAACAATTTTATTACGATAATAAATTAATATAACTAATTATCCTACATTCTATTTGTTAATACGAATGGGCTGTAAAACATAAGCCTGCCCAGTGGCTCTGTCTACAACATGACCCGTGGAAGGTTCCAGAAATAACCTAGGAACTGAGGCCGCTGCAGTAGCTTCATCCTCCTCAGGTTTGAATTGCTCTTGATGCTGCCTCACCCCTGCACCATTCTCATAAGAAACATATTGAGACGCCTTAGGTGGAGGCCCTTGATCCTGATTATCTTGGTTGTTCTGATCATTACTGTCGTCCCTGTGATTTACTACCAAAACGACCTGATGTTTCTCCTTTTCTTCTTGGTGTTTGTGTGGATGACGCTTCTGTTTTTGCTTTACCCCAACTGCCGTAGGGTTTATTTTTTCTTGCTGGATATCAACGTGACGAGTTGCGGCGGCTTCCAGTAGCTCTCTGTTGCTTTTAGAATAAGGTTGACTGTCGTAGTTTTCAGCTTTTCTCTCTACTTTCACTTTTGGGTACGCTCTTTTATTCCTGTTGGTGTCTTCGTAGCTGGCCTTCTCTGCGTCGTATTCTTCGCCGTACGTGGGAGAGTTGTCACTGGGTTCGTCGTAGGGGTCATTAGGTTCGTGGTACGAACCATCATCATTATCATAGTTATCCCCGTGGTCGTTGGAAGGGCCGTGATGGTTCAGATCCCAGTAATGTTCGCCATAGCCTCCTTTTTTGTCACCCCATCGGACCTGTCACATATTTTTGTTAGTTACATTTTTAATTACACACTAATCTTAGACCAGTCATGGATATTAGTTTGGTTACATGAAATTAGTTTGATAAAGAGAAAATTAAGAACAGTTATTAAATACTTGCAAGAGCATGAAGATTAGATAAGATAAGTTTTAGTTAAGGGCATAGAAAAATTTACTTGTTTCATTCAAACACTCTTGGTGTGAACCGGTTGCGGCATCAACACATACATTGACACATCAGTTTCAATGTAACAATGTAGGTAACGGACGGATTTCTAAAAACTTTCAGAGACTGTGTGAATGAAAACTCCAAACTGTTAGATCCAGAAGCACAAGAAGCATACTTTAGCGGAGAACAGCCCTTCTCCAGGCCTTGACCGCTCATGTCTCTCCGTGAAGTGGCGTTCGCTGCCCAGCCGGTGTCCTTGATCGAAGTCCTCGGACGTAGGCAAGTGTCTATACCTTCAGCCAAGCCAAGCGAAGCGGAAAAGAGAAAGAAACACAGACAGTTACGCTGGGCACATTGCCAACACACGAAGGATTGCACATAAAATGAGCAGCAAAGAAAATTTCAATGCGCACTAATGAAGTTGCAGGAAGTTTTTGATGAAGATTACTTTGGAGATGTCGGTAAAAGATTCATATCTTGAATCGGTTAACGGACTTCAGCCTTTTTGAGATTAAAAATTTGCCCTACACTCGGTTCTAGAAGCCTAGATATTTTTTATTAACAAAGAACTAACAAAAGAACCGGTGTCGAAAATACTTTACGACACTGTTATCGCCGGAGCATTTTGTAGAAGTTCGAAACAAATTTTGGTTGTAACAGCTTTCATTGGAGGCCAAGATCCAATTCAAGTGACTGCGCCACGCCAGTATGTAAGTTACAGTTTTCATTCATAATTTAACTTGAAAAACTTGAATTTCTATCTTTTTCGCTGCGCGCGTGCGTTTAGGTTTTGTTCTTGTTTGGTTGCCTTAGTGTTACTTTGTTCTTTTCTGTTATTCTTATCAGTTTTTGTAGTTTTCAATAAGTATTATCACATAGATATATCTTGGATTCTAGAACATGGCTGGGGAAGAGGGGCATGGGCATATTATTGACCTCAAAAAGGTTGAAACCTATAGAAGTTTGATCGTAGATTTATTTTCGTGTGATGAGAATGTGACGCTAGGTTTCAAAGATAGAGCAAGGTAAATTATTCAAGAAGGTAGGTACTTTTCCCATGTCTCTGTGGTTCTTAAAGTCTTTCTTCTCGTATCGTTGCTCCCACGTGTTAGGGTCTTCGCACACGTGGCCGAACTCTATCTTGTACGGGCTCAACTGTACTGAGAAAAAATCCCTATAAAATCAATTAATTGTTTGTGGTGATCATTATCGTTAATTATTATTTATTATTTCTCTTTTTGAGGTTTTGGTGGGAAATTCGCATGTCATACAGGGTGGAATTAAAAACAAATCGTAGAGTAAAAGTAGATCCCCTCGGGGTCTAGGATCAGCCCATGTTACGTGGCTCCCTGTATAAATCTATATTTCGGTACCTCATTATAAGGTAGGTATCTACTCCAAGACCTAGCTAGATATAAGTGAGTAGGTCTTTGGCCTCATTTTACTTCATTATGATTATTATACTGAGTAATAAATTGTAATGGGCTGTTATTGATGCTATAACTTAAATTGAAAAATATAATTTAATACTTAATTGAAAATAAAATGACCATGAAATGTTATTTCAAAACCTGACACAGGAGAATTACTAGATAATTCAAGGGCAGTTTCCTACAATCATAATGATTAAGGGCGGGACTTGACAAAATATCAGGTACTTACTGAAAGAACTTTGCCTGTGCTTCAATGGTTGATGGGTTATTGGGTGGCGCGCGCGCAGCCACACATGGAGTTGGACTCCAGTAGGACCCAGCGTAAAGCGCTATGATATACCAAAGCCATTCCTGAAAACGGAGGAAAACATTTTCTTAACTTATGCTTAGACATGGCACAGGACTGGTACAGCAGATTATAGAGGAGGCTTAATCAAACAGCGTGCTCACATAGATATCAACATATTATATTTTAATAGACGAGCAGAATGTGGCTGATGTGTTAAAATTAGTCATTGTGTCACTTTTTTAGCTTAGATGCAGAGTTGTAGGCTATACTTAAACTAATATTTGTCACTCAGTAAGAAAGGCAAAAAAAAAACACACGACGGTTAGTAAAAGAGAAAAACACTAACGGAACTTTTACAGCACACGTCACTTTTGGAAATAATATGTAGTAGGTAAATTGTACATATAGGTACTTTGGCAACCCTGTTGCCAAGCTAGAGATTGGAATTACCACAAACCATAACAAATTCATTATGAATGTGAGCGTACAGACCTCAGTTTATGTTGGAAGAACACCAACGTTTCACTCCATAACGATAGACATCTAGAACCACACTCACCCCTATAATGTTCTCCCAACATAAACTACTATACCTTATAGGTTCGTAGAACCCACACCCATTCAAAATGAATTCGTCAAACTACGTTAGATGCCATAGTAAAAACAATAACAAAGTCGTACCGCGGTTACACGTTGAGACATCGCGACGGTTGACCACAGATTTGTATCTATCGCTACTGTTATTTGATTTATAGACACCTCTGTAACAGTTCGGTGGAGCCAGCTGTCGACAACTTTGGCCATGATTCGTCAACTTGAGGGACAGTGGTGCCATCAAATAACTGCTCTAACATCATTAATAAAAATCTACGCTCAATATTTACTCACGTAGAGTTCCTTTGTATATGCATATAGAGTTTTAAAATATACTTTCTGACTATTATAAAAACCTATCGCATTTATTTTAAGGATATTTATGAGTCTGGATAAACCGTCGATATCAATATCCTCGCCACGGACATGAAATTCCATACGCACTTACACAATCACAGTTATGTTACTTATTTCCGCACCAAAAGGTTGACCATTTCTTCTCTTATCACCTTACAGAGACTACTTTTTTAATCTTTAAAACCATTGGTAGTAACACGCCTATAATACATACTATTTCTGTGCACCTCTTGCCAAATGTTTGCCGCGAGGTGAACAGATATTGTGACCGGGATTTATTATACAGGGTGTTTGGTGGATGGTCCGACAAAAAAAATTACAGTTAGCTGGGGTCATTTGCAACACTTTTTCCATATAAGCTTTTTGCCTAAGACTTAACACTTTTTTATAATGTTTTTTTTTAGGAAATTCCCAAAACTGTGCCTTTTTGACATAATAACTTTTGATTTGTGTTGTTTCTTTAGTCTAAATTTCATTATTTTCAATCTGTAATGTATTCCTGGTCTAGAAGTGATGATACAAACCGCAAAGAACAACAAACGAAAAACAAACATGTCAAGTCGAGAGCTATCAATTTAGCATCATTATTAATAAAGCTTTGTTTTTTTATCTAGTTGATTTCCTTTAGGCGCCTTAGTATTCTTTTTCGAATGGCAGCAAGCCTTGCTCAGTAAAGTGCATATAATCATCATCATGATCAGAGAGACCATACATGGCCACTCTGAGCAAAGTCAGATAAGCCAAAAAGAAATGAAGCGAAGATTTCCAATACAAAAACACTTCAAAACTTAATTCTGTAGCCATTAACCGTGTAACTGCTTACATAATGAACGTAGGTAATTGTTTTAGCTCAGTTTTAGGCTTGAGGCACACTGGCTGTTATTAGTAAAACGTAAAGTTGGCTTTACTAGAATGTCTTAAACGTAGTGAAATAAAATTCCAAGAGTCGGCCCTGATGAGCACCAAACCTTCCAGTTATCGAAAAACAATCGCCATACGCCATGCGGATTATTTTGTTTAGTAGTATTTAGTCAATGATAAAAATCTGCTGAGCAAGACAACTTTAAAGGCGTTAGACGATAATCAGTTGTTTTCAGTATCGGAATATTTCAAATTTTCAGTTATTTATTGTTGTTGACTGTGGTAGGTACCACCAGCGAAATAAGTATGGGTCTAACTTTTTTATTTATAATGGGAACTGTGAGAAGTGGAACGCCTTACCACAGTTGCGTGAGATTTGGGTGATTGGCAGTATGTGCTACTAATTTTACATTGTTTTAAAGATAAGCATCGTAGATCCATTGACGACACATTGTTCGTTGTAGGAGCGGTGCCTCAATGATTTTTTGTGATATTTTTAATTATCAAACTAGTAATATATATAGATAGCTGAAACGCTTCTCTTAGCTCCGGCTACTAGTTATAGATAGATAGAAAATACTATAGTATACCACACAAAGACAGGAAACAGTACCTACAAACAAAAAAGCTTAGAATACAGGTATAAAGGGCAGCCTTATCGCTGTGAGCGATCTCTTCCAGGCAACCTTGGAATGGACTGGACATGAAAATAACAAAATAAACGGTGGCACTGAATAAATCTATTTAGATCACAAGTAGAGAATTCTAATTCCGTGATTTAGATACCTACTTAAAGAAACCAAATAGTTACACTACATACTATAAGTAATACCTACATAACCAACATTTTAGTAAACTAACATAAACATAAAATGAGGTTGTCTAACTTTTACAAGGATAAATAATGCTGATGAAGCAGTTTTTTAAAGGTGATTTTGCACGTCTGATGTTCCGTTATTTATTCTGTACGAAACAATCCCTTGCAAATTCGAAACTAAGATTTAATCTCGGTATGCCTCAAGCTTTTTTCAAGTATTGTCTTTCCGGAAATGCGTTTGGTTGCATAAACTAAACTAAAATTGTAATGAATTGCATAAGGAGTTTGTAAAGGCATTTAGATTAAAGAACAATGGCAACTTTCCCTTATGGTTTGTCCCAAAAATTTGAGGAAAGATAAGAAATATACCATTCGATTCATCTCAAAATTTTAAGGAACTCTGCATTTTTAGTTTTTCCGAGTTTATTCCAGAAAAAATTAAATATTTTTTTGAAAATTGGCAGAATAATTTCCTATCCTTGGTTCATCTCTTCATTGCAAATGGCGGCGGGGTGACAAAAAAGGTTTCAATTCTAGAGGTTAGTTTCAGGTTAGGGGCAGGATTAAAACCAACCTCCTTTTTTCAGTTGGTAGGTAGAATAGAGTAGGTTTATCGGCCATGGACGAAAATAGCTAGGTCTTAGGCCCTGCTACATTTTTGGATAGAGATTTCCTAACTTTTTATGTAGGTAGTACCCTTAGCCTATACCTACCTAGCCCAGCCTAACCTAAACCAGCTCAGGTGTATTGCCGCGGCTTTACAATGTGTTCCAAGAACGTGTCGCCTACCTGTTCAAATAAAATTGATAGGTACCTAATGAGCGCCATATCGCCCAGTCTTCAGCTTGCCGCATCCAGCATCTCCCTACCAATTGCGTCCTACACTACGTTTCCCGAGTCGCAGTCTCCACTAAAAGACAAGAACACGTTTGCTTTTCGATTCTTAACTTACCCATGGCACAACCATTATTTGTATTATAGGTAGGTACGTGGAGTATCGTACGTACCGTACCTTCCTGAAGTGAAGACATATAATTAACCGCTATCTCAATAAAAGTCATAGGTCTACCTACCTATAGTCGCCAAAATTACTTACCTAGGTATAGCGGTGAACAGATGAAGATTCCAATCCAAAGCACAGAGCAGCTTCTGTTGTCTTGCAATAAGTGTAGTTTAGCGATTGCTCTTGACGGTTTTGGAGTCTTCAACTTAACGAGTTACGAGCACCTACCTACCTAGGTAGTACCTAATCAAAAATGTTTTTAGGTAGGTACCTATCTACCAAAATAGATAATTTTGTAATAATTCCTAATATCCCAGAAGGATCGAGTGGTTGGCCTTACTACCTACGTTACGTACCATTCTAGCTTTACCAATAGGTAATACTATCTATAAACTAGCCAAACTCGATGTGGAATGTTTATAAGCAAACCATTAAGAACACACACACACAACGCTTACACAAAAAACTAAAACTCACTTGCTTTGCTTGGCGTCGAGTTTCAGATAGGTACCTACGTATAATAAATTGCATTGATTGTTTGCAACAGTCTGCAGTTAGCCAAATCGTGGCCAAATTGTTTCAATAAGTAATACTAGTTCTAATTTCACTCTGTTGCTGCGTCTTTTTATACGCAATTTACATCCTTACTTACGTCTGCCGATTTGAGATCCTTCCTTCAATAAATATTGCTTATAATTTATTAATTTTAAATACTTTATTTATAAAGAAAATAAGTGCAATCAAATACCTACCTACCTAATAATTTATATTACCTATATAAAAAGACGCGGCAACAGAGTGAATTTTAGGTTAAGTATGGGCGGTTTGTTTACCAACATTCTAAATCGAGTTTGGCTAGTGTATATGCATAAGATAAGAAAACATACCAACTAGGTAACTGGTCAGTGGAATCGTATAATTTTATTAATATGCGCAGGCAAACTCATAGATGAAATATTTTTTATCTTGGTGCTAAATTATACATTTTCAAGAATGCTTAGGTAAGTACAGTATATCAATTCTTGGGGTTAGTTTCTTTCAATTCTTAGTAAGTTTTTCCATTATCTGTGAGGTAGCGCTACCGAGTAAGTATTGTTATTCGGTTTCCTCTCTATCGTCATTTAGATAGGTACCTAAATACCTGAAAAATAAACACATCGATACTATAATATTATAAAGAGGAAAGATTTGATTGTTTGTTTGTTTGTATTGAATAGGCTCCGAAACTACTGGACCGATTTGAAAAATTCTTTCATTGCTATGAAGTTTACTTTTCAGGGAGTGACATAGGTTATATTTTATCCCGGAATTCCCACAGGAACGGGAACTACGCGGGTGAAACCGCGAGGCGATCGTCTAGTTATTTATAAAAGGAAAGGAATGTTCAATGTTTGTAAGACTTATTACTAAAATGTATGGGAGAATTTTAGTAACGATAGCTAGGTAGGTACAATACAAACACTGCACATAGGTATGTAGGTACCATAGAAATCTAAATTGTTATTTAGATTTCTATGGTAGGTACTTACGGAGTATTAGGTAAGTACTACTAACTTTTACTAGGTATGCATAATTTTATGTAGACTAGGCACATACCGACAATCTTACGAAGTAGGTAGGTAGGTGAACAATGAAAATAAAATAAACTCTCGATGTTCGATGTACAATAACTTACAATGGCGAAGGGTAGGTACTTATGTAGTTCTTTAGCACCCAAGAAAGAAAATATATTCTTTGAAACAAGTTTCTTTGCTACTACAACTTTTTGTGAAATCACTCTCACAAACACTTGGGCACAGATATTATAATACTATATTGGGTAAGGATAGAAGGTTCACCTGTAGTATTATTTTGCTAAGTTTATTTTGAAAATCATTTTGTCAACAAACACATAACAAAAGCGCGCGGATTGGACCACAGAATAATAATGACAGGCAGAGTTGAGTTGGTAGTGCTGTCAATGTCAAAAACAAAATGGCGGATTCTACTAGTTTTTATCACCCTAGCTTCGCCCAAATTGCTATTCATCGACATTTTCAAAAATTAATTTAATTTTTCCTGCAATAATTATGGAAAAACTAAATATACAGTTTTATTCAGAATTTCCGGAGCTATCGATTGATACCCGTGGGATCTTTCCTCATGATAGCTCATAATTCTTGCCATTGTTCTTTATGTCTTCGTGGTTCGCAGTACCTAATTTTAAATCGGAATTTAGACACGACTGATATAGGGTTCATTATCATTACGTAGGCAAGGTACACATTTGGTGGTCATGGTCAATGGTCATATTGAAGGTGTTATTATTGTCTTCAAATATTTTTCTCAATCTTCCTAGATTTGCGGAGTGCGTATTTCTTCCAAAAATATTTTTGACGTGACAACGTCTTATAATTCGATAGAGCCGGCTGCACGCACGAAAAAACATGACGTCATGCGGCGTTACCTCGTCATGCGGCGTTACCTCGCTCTGAGGCGTTCCATGTAAGGCTTGAAGTGCAAGCGAGAGCGCTCGACATCCGTCTCTCTCCTACTTGAGTGAGCGATGCGTCTGCGTTGTCACGTTCAACTATCGTCAGTAAACCGACTTTACAGACAACCAATTTTTTTTGATCCTCAACGTCGAGCAGTCGAGCACCGAATCCCAAATTATGCCATCTTTGCTTGTATACCAGGGTCTGTCCAAAATCCTTTTTTAGAAAATACCATTTGATTTTTCAATACCAATTTCTATCAGATCCAGGGCATAGGTATTATCTTCATTATTAAAAAAGTAATGATTAAATGTTTACAATCAAAAAGAAACAAATTGTAGGTAAAGTAAAGTAAAAGTGAGTAAGTAAAGTAAAAATGCGTTTATTTTGTAACCAATACATACATAGCACATACAAAAGATAAAGGTTAATACAAAAGTAACAACATATAGGTCACAAAAATGGCCAACACTCAGCAGATGCTATGGCAGGATGTATCCTGCCATAGCGCTGGTCTTCCGTGGAGGCCAGAATGAAACGCATGAGTCGCGGCGTAACCCACACATAA
This sequence comes from Eupithecia subfuscata, assembly GCA_963564075.1. NCBI lineage: Eukaryota > Metazoa > Arthropoda > Insecta > Lepidoptera > Geometridae > Eupithecia > Eupithecia subfuscata. Next base: position 9,033,821 of record OY751103.1, on the reverse strand, counting down.
AATGGGAAAATTTACACAAATGAAAAATTTGCACAAATGAAAAAAAATTGGAACTAGTGTTTAAAATTGAAACAACTGAGCTAACTGCAGAGTGTTGCAACCAATCTACAGGTAGCTCAACTGACCCATATCAATACCAGTCGGAACGGAAGTGTCATCTGGTAGGTATCATTGGATACCTATTTGAATTTGGACAATCGGAACCACGGACCCTGGTGCCAACGCCGCCGAGCCGTGAAATCGTAGAAAGTTATAAATTCGTTTTCTTTCTTTATAAAAGACAGATCGATACCTTTGCAGCCATTGTCGCCACGATTGACTCATAAACTAGACTATTTACAGTTACGATATGGAAAAGCGTGTTCTGGTAAGCGATAAACATTAATTAGTTAAATAGTAATAGGCCTTTGCTGTAAAGATGATTTAATAATAATTAGTATAAGATAAACAAAGAACAAATCTATAAAAAATTATAACTAAGAACTATGGAATAAACATAACTTTTATATTTAAGGTAGAGTTGCAAGTAACCCAAAGTGTTTTATAGTATACGAGCTGACCCGCCGCGATTTCATTCGCGTGGACTTTAGTAGTATAAATTATAGTACTATCCGAGTAATATAACCTGAGTACCACGTGTTTGAAGCCGCAGATATAAGTTTAGGTAGGATAGGAACATAATAACCCAAGAATGTGAATTTTTAAAAAAACTGTTCATAGTAGGTCCTAAACCAAATTTTCATGCAAAAATTCAGCCTCGTAGCTTTTCTAGATAAGTCTTTTCTAGATTTTCTTGATAAGTCAATGAGTGGCCTAACTTTAAATCCAGAAACATAAATGATAAATCCCAGGAAAAATCAGAAACATAAATGATAAATCCAAAATTGGTCATTTTTTGATCAATCAAACGTTACAGATATTATAACTAAAAACCCCATGATCCTGATATTTACCAACGCCTATGCCTTTTTCTACCAACCGTAGATATCTCTTTTACGCTAACTTATAAGCAACCTACCTTATTTTGTAAATTATGTGTTACTAGGTAGATTAAAGATGGTGTAATATTCTTAATTTCAATCTAATTTATGTATTTAAACCACTCTAAGTTTAGCCACATAGATGTAACACTTCTTTACTGGTTTAAATAGTTTCCACAGGAAGGCCCGCGTTCACCAACAGATGGTTAAATTTAAACAGTTGTTTTTGACACAAGTTTTCACACATTAAACGTCAACGTTAACCGACGAAGTCGCCTAATCTATACTAATATTATAAAGAGGAAAGGTTTGATTTTTTGTTTGTTTGTTTGTTTGTATGAATTGAATAGGCTCCGAAACTACTGGACCGATTTGAAAAATTCTTTCACCGTTAGGAAGCTTACTTTTCAGGGAGTGACATAGGCTATATTTTATCCCGGAATTCCCACGGGAACGGGAACTACGCGGGTGAAACCGCGAGGCGATCGTCTAGTTATAAATAAAATAAATAATGCTGGACAATTCACACAGCATTATGTAGCCCCAAGCTAAGCAGAGCTTGTGTTATGGGTACTAGATAACTGATATACACTACATAGATAAATATTTTTGACGTGACAACGTTTTATAATTCGATAGAGAGCCGGCCGCACGCACGAAATAACATGACGTCATGCGCCGTTACCTCATGCGGCGTTACCTCACTCTGAGACGTTGTCACGTTCAACTATCGTCAGTAAACCGACTTTACAGACAACAAATTTTTTTTATAGATAGAATATATCCAGAACAAATTTTTGTACGATCTACGATTGGTTCAGGGTTATAAGAATAAGATATTTTTTATTCTACATACAAAACATCCAGAACGCGCTGAACAAATGTCTGCAGATCGTACAAACAATTGTCCCAAGGTGGGAATCAAGTCGCAGGCAGACTTTCGCCCGCTGCGCCACAGAGGTCGTCATTTATCTAATTATCTAATGGTGAACACAGATGTTATTAGATTCGATTTGACATCATTTGCCAACCCGTTGCTTATGTCAAAACGTGCAACATTCAAACCGTCAGTTGATTTTATCTATCAAACCAAACTATTTAACCCCCGACGCAAAAAGAGAGGGGTGTTATAATAAGTTTGACAGTGTTTGTCTGTGTATCTGTCTGTGGTATCGTAGCTCGCAAACGGATGAATCGATTTTCGTTTAGTTTTTTTTGTGTCATAGACAATTTTTTGTTTAGCCGTGTTTCATGAAAATCTGTTCAGCCAATAAACGTCGTCGAGTTTTAAAAAATTTTAATTTTGTCTTGTTTAATGTAAGTGACGAGGAATAGGTTAGCGGGGTATGGGCTATATATTTGATGAGAATGGTAAAAAATGCCGGTTTATGAAGATTGGCAAATGATTATGCTAACCCTTTGAAATAAGATGTAAAACGGTGTGGCAGTTTTAGTAGGTACGGATTTATCTTTCGCTATTTTTGGCATTCTATGAGAAAAGATGATAATTTATCGCTCGAGGCCTAAGTCCAGCAGTAGACGTTTATGGGTTGTTCTGCTGCTGATGATGACGATGATTTATCTTTGGTTCAATTCAGCATAGTCAAAACAATAAGTTATTACCGAGAGCTGGTGAGTATTTTTCAATTCAATTCAATTTACTTTTTATTTTTCGGTTGTTCACCATAAATGTTAGTGCAACTACCTATTTGGCACAGCGCATCAGCATTGCCATACAGCGCGTGGCAATGCAGCCCGCGCTGCAGCGTCTTGGGGACGCTTACGACTGGTATTGATAAGGATCATTTGAGCTTCCTGTAGACTGTTTGCAACAGTCTGCAGTTAGCTCAATTGTTTCAATTGTAAATACAAGTATAATTTTCTTTGTGAATAAAGGTTATTTTATTAGTTATTATAAAGTTTGATATATTAGTCAGGCAATCATTATTTTTATTGAACCATAATTGTTTTTTATGATAGGTATTTTGAAAGTAAGTTCGTAAAAAGGCTCACGTTTTGCAAAGGTTGACATTACTTACAACATATCCACATACTTTCTAAAATTACTGCAATACTTATCTAATAATTGATTAAACTTTACCTATATGCAATACACCAGAAAGACACCTACGTAGCTATTTACTTTAATTGCAGAAACATAAACATAAAAATATGGTATAGATAGATACTACTTATATCTAACAAATGTTCAGACAGACTTAATAAAAACCTAATACAACTTCTGTTTAGTAAATTTTAGTTTCTCAAAAAGAACAATGTTCACTTATAAGAGTGGGTACCTATCACATCACAAATCACACTAATATTATAAATACGAAAGTTTCGATGGATGTATAGATGGATGGATGTTTGTTACCTCTTCAGCAAAAACTACTGAATGGATCGGGCTGAAATTTTGCATACAGGTAATTCTAATCCTGAAATCAAATATAAGCTACTTTTTATTCCATAAATCAGTTCCCATGGAACAACGCGTGCGAAGCCGTGGGCATAAACTAGTATACAATAATCTTAAACTTATTATTTTCTTACTTATTAATACTAAGTTACCATTAATATGTAGTTTGCGTATTGTGGTAGCTTAAGTTTTTACGGCGATGACAGGAACCGTTAACAGATCTTGTCATAAATATATCGTCGTAGCCTTAGTTTCTCTTAGTCTTTAAACAGGGCGTCCCACGACCATGCCACATTTAATTTTAAAATAAATACGATTTAAACTGCATTTAAAGATTTTTGAATAATCGCCTGTGTGAACTGGGAATCGAACCCGCTAAATTGTTAAAAATGCAGTAAAATTTTCTATCTACGAAAATTTTCTATCTAAGATACTTTCTCTCCATGTGGCATAGCCGTGGGACGCCCTGTATACATACCTCAACCTCAACCTCAACAACCTGTATTGGTCCACAGCTAGACGCAGGCCTCCCCCTGATAAGCGCCTTGTTGGTTTTTATCTGATGAGGGTAATGCCCATAATCCCCACGCTGGGCATGCGGGTTGGGGATCATAGTTCAGTGGTAGAATTGTTCAGCAGGGGGCGCTGCTGCCCTCTACCTATCCCCTAGTCGCCTCTTACGACACCCGCGGGAAGAGTTGGGGTGGTGCAAATTCTAAGCCGGCACAACACAGCTGTATACATAGGATTTTCCCAATCATTATGAGCGCCAATAAGAGAGAAAAAGGGAAAAATCCAATAATGGTATTATATTATTCAAAAGTCTCCTATTGTGAAATTATTTCTTCTTTACAGCTGTTGCTTCTATGTGTAGTCGGGACGATATCGGCGTGGTCCTTGCCCTACCACGTGCCTCGGGGACGGGCTCCAGTCAGGGTCTATAGATACGCCCCTGCTCCACCACCACCGCAGTTCCATCGGTTACCAGGTACTCTTACTTAATTAAATGAAACTACCCTATATTTTAAAACTCTATATTTTGACTCATCGAAATTCAAAATGCTTTAAAATCGAATTATTTTTTTATTAAAAATCTAAACAGTATGCCATGGAAAGAGTGTACATATACTAAGCCGAAAGGTTATCAACTTTTGAATAACGATTTTTTGAATTTCGATTTTTTTTTGCAACGGATCAAGTTTATTTTTCTTCCTATTCGTGTTACTTTCATACGCACTCTTGCATAATTTTGACATTGCAAAATATTTTACGAATGTTTTTGCTTATTCTTCAGCAAAACCAGTGTTTTGTCATGAAATTATTTATTACAAAGAAATGATGTAAATCCTTTGATATTTCAAAATAATAATAATTGTAATGGAAGAATACACGTAAAAAAACACGAATATAAAGATAAAACGTAAAAAAAAAACAAAAAAAAAATTATAATTCGTTGAACAAACGTTGACCCCTCTCCCGCTCTCGATAATTAAAAATTTAATTAATATTTAATTCATTCATAATTAATTAAAAATCCAATTGATCTATTTCCCTAAGACATTACAGGACTCTTGGTCACTTAAAAAATCAATCTAGCCCCAAATTAAGGAAATGTTTTGTTTTGTTTTATCTCCAGCATAGTATGTGTATTATCATCATTATTACCAAAAGTTACAGTCTATCGTCAATTTATAAGAATCTCATTTACAATACCTTTCCTTGACCTACTAAGAATCAACAAGCCTACTTTCCACCATCACGACATTCAATAACCTACTATTTCACGACAGCCGAAGAACCAGAGCCAAAATACCAGCGACCAAAACGTGGTCACGACTACGATGATGACCACAAAGAAACCAGCGGGGTCACAGGTCCTGTTCATACCTTCGTGAAGACGGATAAGAATGCGAATTACAAGTGGGGGGTCAGACACCATGTGGGGGACAAATACGCCTCGTAGTAGACAGGCTCTTGAGTACGCTTATGTAATTTATTTAGTGATTATTATAGATCTTATTGTTGTTTTGCTTGTGTATTAAAGCGCTTACATTATGACTTACAAAGAGTTTTATTTATTTATTAGAAGAGGAGTGTGGATGCGAAGTGTTTAGTGGGAGAATTAGGCCGTAAAATTAACGAAGTGACAGGAGACTCCCGCGCCGGGTCGTTCTTGGTGCAACGGATTGCCATCGCTGTTCAGGGAGATGCTGCAAGCATTATGGGCACCTTTGCACCGCGAATGATCAGAGGCGGGTTATTTAATGACTGATTTTTAAATTGTATATTCAATACATAAGAATTCAACACATGTAGAACATTATGACGATTAAATTAAACCGTTTCTTATTAATTTAAAAAATACATGTATTTATTTATGAGAATAATAGTTTATTTCTGTAAGTCATCCTTTCTCTGAACGGTGTTTTCCTAGATCGTTCTGAATTTCGGTAGTGATTTACTAAAATTGGAAAATCTATTTGCGATAGGTACTTTCAAAGGCTCTTGTTGAAATTTTGCGATACGTTCAAAGGCTGAAAGAAATACATAAGACTTACAAATATAATCAAATAACGGAAATAAATTAGTAGGTTATATAAAAATAGAAAACTAATCTATTGACCCACAAGTTTAAGTTTTAAATCTTGTTGTTTATTATCCGCTGTGGAAATTTCAACATTTGGGTTGAGGGTCGTAGTTTTGACCCCATTTAAAATGTATTGTTTGATCTTAGGTCCAAATTAGTGTAGGTACTAAGTTAGCATATAACCTCTGTGTTTAACTTCTAAATACACCTAACATGCTTACCTACATGGTGATGTCAACTGGCATGAATATACGTGTATTCTCTAAGAAAATATTACCTACTTATAAGAAAGTCAATACCATCTAGGAATCAAATTCCGAAAACTCGTAACATGTTTCAATTGCAAGTGATAACTAATAGACGTGTTACTGAAATAAAACAGGGCATCACATTAACATGGGCTATAATCCTTTCTACAACTTATTAGAACATTTTATGAATATCAACATAACTTTTCTACAACGGCGTCCATGACAAAGTGTTGCACCCTTATCACAAATATTTTACAATCTAACAATAAAATTATTTCCAACTCTAAACCTACTTTTTAGGCAAGCTATTATTCGGCCATTCGACGTAACACGCGCCTCGCGTGGCTCTAAGATTAGGTTAAATTTAAACAATATTTTAGTCAAAATTACATCGGAATTAAGTTGGCAGTTACAAATTTATTAAGTAATAATAATACATTTATACTTTCTATTTTCATCATAAGAATAAGATTTATTTACTGATTCAACTGTATTACCTAGTTGCAGTTCGTTTTATGAAGTAGGTACATATAAATTACTCAACAGTTTGTCTTTTCGGACGTACAATAATTATTGTTAGAATTATTAAAATAAACAGAATTGTTCTTCATTTTCGAACAATTAAAATTAATAGGTCAAACTAAACGAATAAGTCATACACTGGTTATTCTCACAACGTTTGTTCCATACATACAAAGCTTAAATGCGTAGTATCAGTTGACTACATTTAGTGGTAATCCAGATAGTTTGAACTGCCTGGCTTGTCAGAATTATACAATTATTGGCAGATCACAGTGCACTTAATGTTATGTATGAATATCGTTAATACCTACTTGTCTACCACAACACAAAACAAACAAAATTTAATTATAATGTTGCTGGTATCAATAAGCGTTTCACTATCACCTCATTATATTAACTCTTACTTAACATTGTCATATCGCTTTCATTTCATTTTAGTATCACTATTATGTTATTATTTAAGTATTAATTATCATGATTCACAAAGATATTACAAGTAGTGATTCTAGGGGAAAATGAAAATTTAAGGTACATCATAACATAACATTATTAAACATAGTTGATAACTACATTATTTTTCAAGTATACAATAATTTGTAATAAGCATCCAAGTTATAACAAAGACTGTTTTGTCTCGGCCATACTGCTCAATAATATAAGCGACCTCGCGTTCGATATCAAAATATTTGTATGTCAGTAAATATCGCAAGTAAACTGCTTGATATTACGTAACAAGTTTTAAAATTATAAGATTCAGACACATTTTTTCATAAGCACAATATGCAGATGACTAATATTTAATTTGCAATTAATAGTCTTATTAACTATACAACTTACACCGTTGCAATCCAACGGATCACTTTATCTGTCGCGTCCAACAGAAACTATTTATCACTGTCGCGTCCAACAGATCTTTTAAATATAATTAACACCTTACATTTAAAGTATAAGTAACAAATTACACCGTTGCAATCCAACGGATCACTCTATCTGTTGCGTCCAACAGAACCTATAAATAAATCACTGTCGCGTCCAACAGATCTTTTAAATATAACTAACACCTTACATTTGGACGTAGTTATGCAAAAAGGAACCAACCCACAACTCGGTCAAAATGGAGTTAAGTGCACAGGGAGGTTCCTAAGCATGTATTCTATATGCTCAAAAAAGATCCTGGCCATCTAGCGGCTCTTAGCAAAGATATGAGTATGTCACAAGGGAACTAACCCACATTTCGACATTTCATATTTTACAATCTAGAACCATGCTGCGTGATTTACTATATTGAGCTGATTTAATATGTTAAATGGAACCATAGCATTATGATACCCATAAAACTTTGATATTTTAGTTCTTACAAACTAGAACCAAACCACAAGGACAAAAAGATTACCTGCAATGTAATTGCTAACAAGAACCGAGTGGCTTGGTTCTGATATGCATTAATAAAATTCTACAAATTCACAGGTGCTAAGTGGTTTGGTTCCAGTTTGCATTATGAAATATAAAATAAAATTAAGGGACTATGTTTCTTGGTACCAGTTTGCATAATAAAACACCCAAAGTCTACGGAGTCATGTGGGTTAGTTCTCGATTGCAAAGCAAAATTCCGAAACTCGACCAGTAGCCTGTGGGATGGTTTTAGTTTGCATAATGGAAATTTGGATTTTTTATGGCACCATGTTCTATGGTTCCAAGAGTTTTGGTGGGAGTACTGCCAGAATACACATATTTACGAAAATATTATTTTTATTCCGTCTTGCCACATTATTTATTTAAAAAGATAGTTAATAGGAAAAAAACAGTCGATGGAGCCAAGGTGAAATGGTTCGATACGAAGGAAATAATGTTGAAAAAAGAAAATATCGACGCCAATAAGCGGAATCGTAGTAACCAACACCCTAGTCAATTTTTTTTATTGCATAATCGGAATCAGAAAAAAATCCCGCGTCGAATGGTCCGACTTCCGTGGCTCTACGACCAATAGAAAATTTCGTACAGCGTTGAAATTCACCCTATTTTTTTGAGGGACCACCTAAGCATTTGCTGTAAATAGCATAAAAAAATGTTCTTTTCGAACATTTTGCATATACAACAATTCACCTTTTGCAAAGTATATAATCGCGCTGTTGAAACTTTGAGCAATGCGGTACAGCGTTTCTGCTTATAAGAAAATTGAAACGCACCACGCTTACTACAATTATAATATAATAAATTGTTATTTTTATTTGTCGTGGCTTACTACAGTTCTCACAAACACCGAGATTAGACAGTTATCAGTTACGCTAATTTAAAAAGTCTAAATTCGTAGGATTTTCGTATTTATGCCCTTTATAGTACAGTTGTCGAATATTGATCATGGGGATTTACCGCTATTAATACTTGCGCTCGCGCCTGTGTGGCTTGCGGCTTACGTCCCGCTCCGTCACTACGCGACCGTCAAGAGAGTGTGTTGTGTTTGCTGTAAGTGAATTTTTACACGTGAGAGGAGATGTTTTAAACGTAAGTTCAAAATTCACCCTAAATTTAAAATTAAATAAATCATAAAAAATGTTTATAAGTTTTTTTAGAAGTAAGCATTGCTTTGTTTATTAAATTTTATTTTATTTTTGTCTTAATTAAAATAAGGGTTACCAGCTACTTATGTTTTGTATAATTTTGGTATGTATAATTAATTTTAAAGTGCCAATAAATACGGTCATTCTATTTTTTTTCTGGGTAATAGACCATCGTTTGACCGCAATCTCACCTGATGAAAAGCGAGGATGTCGCCGACGGTGTATCACGAAGGTCGAATAGATACCTATTCACAGAAGCAGGAAGCTAGTTCCATTCCTTAGCGGTGCGGATAATGAAGGTGGAGGCAAACCGCTTAGTGCAAGTGGAGGGTAGGGTATATGAACCAGGTAGGGATGGTATTGCGCTGTGCGTCTGCTTTTTCTGGAGTGGAAGGGGGATGGTGGGATCCGGTCACGTAGTTCCTGTGAGCATTCTCCGAAATGTAGGATCTATAAAGGATCGAGAGTCTTGAACACCGAGACTTTGGACATTAGTCTTTGCAAGGTGCTGCTCGTCAATGAATCTGAAGGTTCTTTGTTCTATCAAGTCCAAGGCTGCAAGCTGGTACATGGCCGAGCAATACTCTAAACCAGATCGAACCTGTGCTTGATAAAGAGATGGAAACTGTCCCGGCGTGAAGTATCGCTTAACCTTATTTAGGATTCCTAGCTTCATGGCTGCTGTTTTAGCCTTCGACTCGATGAAGGTACCCAAGTTCAAAGTTGGGGTGAGAGTGACACCAAGGAGCTCCAGTTGATTCTTTATAGGTACCGGTACATTCCAGAAAATGGGAGCCTGTACCAACAGACTCTCTTTTTCAGAGAAGAGCCATGCTTGCGTTTTCGAGGCATTGAAATTAACCTGAACTGACTGGCTTTGCCCCAATCCGAAACTGCCTTAAGGGTCAAGTTCAAGCGCTGCACCATGTCTTCTCTTTGCGCCTGTATTTCATTCCGAATGGCCTTGGCGTTGGAAAGATACCTCTCCACTACGGGGCTGTCGTCTGCGTTCTCAATGATACCGGATACCAGCAGGTCGTTAATGTGCAGCAGGAACAACGTGGCAGAGAGTACTGTCCTCTGAGGTACCCCGGCGTTGATAGCCAATTGATCAGACGAGCAGCCGTCAACGACTACCCGAGGTCGCTGTCTTCGAGTTATGTCAGGAGCTTACCATTCAGGACACGCTCCATGCATTTACATAACAGGGAGGTGACTGATGAGTTGGGGCTATAGTTCGTAGGGCAGCTCGACTACTTTTCTTGGGCACTGGCACATTAGCAAGCTTCCATGACTTGGGGACTTTACCAGATATCAAGGACAGGCGAAATAGTCGCGTAAAAATGGGAGACAACTCAGGAGCGCAGGATTTCAGCACCACAGCCGATATTCCTTCCGGAACACTAGCCTTGTTCACATCGAGACCACGCAACGTTTTGAGCACTTATTTTTGATGTAAGTGGATTTCGATCATCGAGGAAGGCTAGGTGGAGAAAAGTTTGTGGGCTCAAGACGTGAAGCCTCTGCAAATTGAGTCACAAATAAATTTGCTTTCTCATCCGCAGCGCAGTGTGGGCCAGCGATCCGTCTGGGTTCAGCAATGGAGAAAGTGAAGGACGGCTAAAGTTAGCTTCGACGGATTAAGCTAACGACCAGAAGGCTTTACTGCCTGTTGGGAATGAGACAAACCTAGCTCCCAGTTGGCCAATCCGGTCCAGTGATGTTCCGGCTACGGCAATTGCCGTATTATACGGTTTTCGGGCGGGTAAATCGTCAAGAATACGGCATACGGCAGACATTTCAAAGCCGTATAATATTTATATGAAATTATACGGCCGGTATAGGAAGCGCTGACAAAACTGAATTTATTCGTGTAACGGAACGCACTAGCGGCTGGCTTCTTTCTGGCTAAGGGTTTCCCGCTGTAGACATAAAATAACCTGGTAAAATGAGACGGCACGTATGGACCTTACTAGTGTTTGCATACCTAGCGACTTTTTAATTTAGTCACTGTATTGTTCTAGTGTGTGTAATGTAAGTTTTGTTTCTAGTTACAACACTTACGTCGGCCCATTGATTTGTAGACTTTGAACACAAATTCCCTCAATTATTGCTTCAGTTTTCAGTTATATTAGTTTAAGGTTAACGTTTTGAACTGAATTGTTACAATGAGTGATAGTAATCCTGACGAAAACGTTCAATCAACACCAAAAAAAAGATCAAAACTAAGCACACCAAACAGAAGTTTATGAAACAGTGGGAGAGAGACGATTAAATTTGATACCTACTGTATATTTTATTTTTTAATACTATACGAGTATGTTTTATTTGTAAGCATTTATTATAAAAATTTGAATATACGGCCCGTTTTTTTAATTTTCCCCTAAATACGGCAATTTTGAGGTTGAGATACGGCAATACCAAAATTCTCTTGGAACAACACTGATCCGGTCAAAGCGAGCCTTCCTTAGCGTCTTCTTAAAGGACTTGGCGGCTTTGTTGTAGGCTGTCTTCCTTTGTGATTTGTTTGAGGCTTTACTGTTCCGGGCGTCGACCCACGCAAGATAAGCCCTGTGTTTCAGCGCAGCAGCACTGGCACACGAGGAGTTAAACCACGGAGTAGTCCTGTCGGAGGGTGAAGCATCAGTGTATGGAATAAAGTAGTCCATTCGGATAAAAAGCGAAGAAATGTCGTATCTCATCCCAGTCTGCTGACTTATATCGCCATACTCGTCTGCTACTCTTAGGAGCAGGATCAGGATTCCATATTTACATGGTTTTAATTTTATTATCCTCTCTAACTTTTAGCAATAAAGCCGTTTCAGTGCACCTAGTTACAAAAAATATTGCATTTAAGTCAAAATTAAGGTAATTGAAATTATTCTGATATGTAGTTACAGCAATTCCACTTTATAAGAAAACACTTGATTTGCAGTCGCCCATACATTTTTGCATTGCATTTACAGCGTTTCTGCGTTCCAAAAAAAAAGTACGATAGTGTAACCCACATAAACATAGTTAAAAAGTAACTTATAGTAGAATTTGGGTAGTTGTCTTGAGAAAAGATGCAAAAATACATTTCTCATAAAAAAAATTGTGCGATTAATATCAAAGGAGATATAATTTTTTTTTTGAATTCTCTAAAGTTTTTCTCTGGTGAACACTTTCCATATTGTTGGTTACTACGTTTCCGCTTTTTCACGTTGAATGTTTTCAATTTTTATGAGAGAAGACCTTAAGCGAGTATTCTGAAGTGAATATTAAAAAAAACATAAGATGTGGTCCTGTATCTTTGACAATAAGTGCAATGAGCCCGCTTTGGCCCAAAGGTAAAGACATACCAGAAGCCAAACTAAAAGATTTGAAAAGTCTTTTAAATCTTGTGCCCGAAGATGCCCAGTATTTTTACAAAAATCTAACTGGAAACGCAAATATTGAAGACGATATCGAAGGCTTCTCCGGAGAAATGGACTTTATTTTAGAAGAAGATGATAACATTGATTAAAAAGTTTATTATTGGAGCGTTAAAGTGCTTCCAGATTAATAACAAGACGTTTTATAACACGTCCACACGATTAAACTTGTTGTTTAACATTGTTACTTAAAAAAAGCACAGTATTAAAACTGTGCGATATAACAATGTCACAATACAACCGGCGTTATAATAATATAGTAAATAACAATGTTATATAACGCCGGTCAGTATCCGTAAAGATATTAAAATAAGCCTAAACTATTTAACTTAACTATATTTTAACGTAAAAATAAGAAAACATGTTTAGCATGTACCTGATTGAGAAGATTGTTTGTGCCACTTTACTTAGTTGTGTTCAGTATTTAGTTTGTTTAGTAGTTAAGCATTTTTTTTAATAAAACATGAATAAACCTAATAATTTGCTTTCATTTTTACACAATGCAACTAGAAGAACTTTTTGTAACAGGGAACCAACCCACAAAAACTGCATTTTGCATTGGAACCAACTGCAATTTAATATAAAAACAACTACTTGTGCCAAAAAAATTCTTAAGTTTTTAGGCTCTGTATAAAGCCCTCATTACCCTACACAAGACTGTAAAACAATAAAGCTAATAAAAGCTACCTAGACATTTCTACACAACTTTATTCTTTAAACTCAATTATCTCGAAAGTAACATTTTGAGGGTTGGTTCCTTTTTGCATAACTACGTCCATTTAAAGTATAAGTAACAAATTACACCGTTGCAATCCAACGGATCACTCTCTCTCTGTTGCGTCCAACAGAAACTATTGATCACTGTCGCGTCCAACAGATCCTTTCGGTCACTATTATGTTGTACAAAAAAAAATTACAATACAATATCTCATTTATCTATGTACTCATCGGTACTCACTTTAGGAGATAATATATATTTATATCTCTCGCTCTCTCTTTCTCTCTCTGTTGCGTCCAACAGAAACTATAGATCACTGTAATGTTGCGTCCAACAGATAATTTTGGTCGCTATTATGTTGTTATATATTATAATTACAAAAAAAATCTATCATTTATCTGTGTACTCATTTGTACTCACGTTAGGAAATAATTAAATTATCTCTATTCGCTTAATTATTTATTCTTCTTCTTTTTAATCGCTTTAATTGTTCACTGTGTATTTGTTTTATTTATATCACTATTATTTGCTCTTTAATTTTTCACATTGTTCACTTTTCACTTTTTTTTTATGAAATGTATTTGGGATTTAATGTCCTCTTCACTTTGAATTCTTACTTAACACTTTCATGGCCCACGGCGCAGATGTCCTGTGGCTCAGTGGTGCGACGGCACGCCCCTGCGGGTCGCACCACCAAGGCTGGGCAGTGAATGCGTTAATCACTATAATTTTTGGCTTTTCTTGATCACCCTTATAATACTTAAAATTAATATTATTATCTCTTAAAATTATTATGCTTATTCTCTAAACATTCATTTTTCGTATCAGATGCACACAATAGAATCTTACTGTGTACATATTTTTTTCACTTTCAATATTCACATTAATTAAAATAAGAATCATATTATGATGTTCTATTCTAATAACATTCACGTTCAATATTCACATAATGAAACAACTGTACCGAAATATTGGAAAACTTAAATCAACAAATTATCAAGTTATTTATGTAATAATCGATAAGAGTAACATTTTCTAATACTATCAATTCACAATTAATATTCTCTTTTTCTTTAAAATACATTTTTGTTATTTATTATTCATTTTTATCGAGAGCTGGCGAATATCTGATACAGCGCATCAGCATTGTCATACAGCGTGACAATGCAGCCAGCGTCTTGGGGACGCTTCCGACTGGTGTTAATATGGATCAGTTGAGCTACCTGTAGACTGTTTGTCAACAGTCAGCAGTTAGCTCAATTGTTTCAATTGTAAATACTTGTATAACTTTCTTTGTAAATAAAGATGTTTTTCTAATAATTTCATTTTAAACGGTAGGTACCTATACACAAAACAATCTCGAGGAATTAGTTTACATAATTGTTTTTGTTTTCTTCTGCCATTGTACATCATGTGTACCTACTAAATTTACTTGATATCAATTTATGGCTCTCATAACTCAAATATAATTTCTCACTTTAGTAACTCACTTTAAATAAAAATAATTAAATATACGTGCTTCATTTAAAATAAAAGTTTTCCTTTCATTTTACTACATTTCTTTTTTTTTAACTTTTTTTTCGCAAGATTATTCTATATTATTATTTTTCATTAATCTCTTAATTGATAACACTTTTATTGTAATTTAGGTATGTAATTTTTGGGTAGTGAGACAGAAAGTATGTTTCTACAACAATAATTATTGTTGTTATATAAATTATTCATCACCACGTCTTTTGTACCATAATAATAAATTAGTCAATTTTAAATTTCAAGTCTTTATTCTGCTAAAAACAAACACATTCTTTTCAGTAATACCCTTGAACCACTTTTGAGTTTTATTTTCTCGTTTACTGATGAATTGATGGTACTTTAATGATGGATGACTCATCGATCTCAAAAAACATCTCTATTGTCATTTATTATTTATTGTCTCTTTTTGCTGTATTTAAACTGAAATAAATTACACAGTCATGTCAACATTACTATCTCTTCCTTTATTTGTTATCTTTTATAGTTGATATCGCCAATACATTTCATCTTTAAGCTTTGTATGAGTCTCATATGAAGTTGATCTAAACGTAATATTTTAAAGAAGTGTTCGTTTTTATTCATCTATATGTACCTAAATATTATCAAAATAAAATAGACTAAATCAATATTTTCGTATGCATGTTTTATCAAAATGTATGTATACTATTTGCTCTATTCATTGCGTTTTTTTAATTCTCTTATTTTTGTGTAAATAATACCTACCTTTTTTTTTAAAGTTTCAATCGTGCCTTTGTTTATTGTGGATAGATAACTCAAAATTTATCGATACCATTTTATTACCCTTAAGAATTCGATTTGTTATATTATGCTTATTTAGGTCCAAGTAAAGTTTGTTTGCTTCACACCAATAGTCTGAGTTATTTTACTAAGGCTCTTTTTTATTGCATCTTTTCGGAATCTTGTTCTAGATAAACTATAGTTAATTGAATCCATTTTCCTAGTAATTTCGTGCACCTATACACAACAACAAGTGGTATACGTAAGTAACAGTAAAACTTTGTTATTTAATTTCAAATTATTATTTCGCATGAGTTATGTCACTCTTAAGTCAAATAAATTAACTAGTAAGTGATTTATTTTTCTTTCATAAATTATCAATATTATCATTTATTTATTTTAATTCACATTTTATTTTTATATTACACTCTGAAATACGTTATCATATTTCTCAAATACTCCTCTATTAAGCTGAAGACAGGGCGCTATGGCGCTCATTAGGGGAGGCCTATGTCCAGCAGTGGACTAATATAGGCTGATGATGATGATGACTCCTCTATTATCATTCGTCATTTGAACAATAACAAGCACTAACGCACAATAACGAAAATAACACCGTATTTGAAATGTGTTTATCTATATATATATAAAAATGAAACCCGTTTTCCTAGGTCACGGCATCACGCGTGAACGGCTGGACCGATTTCGCTAATTCTTTCGTTGTTGTGTTTGTTATTGTCAGGAGAAGGTTCTTATGAAAAAAAAAAATTAAAAAAGTTGGAATTGAAAATTTCCACGGGGGCGAAGCCGCGGGGCGCAGCTAGTTTTTATATATTTATTCAACTATAATATGCAATGTTGCAACTGAGTATAGGTACTCATTAACTCTCAGGAGCTACCTACTTATCTTATTCACAAAATTATCACAAGTGTCTGTGAAACTATGGGTAAGTAGTTAAGGGTTAAATATCAGTAATGTCTGTAAGACGGTGGGTATACATTTAAGGGTTAACCGCAAAAAAAACCATTATCCAGTCATTATTTTTCATGAAGCCGATGAAATGCCATTCAAGTGTCTATCTATCTATATCCCATACCTACCAATAGCAGTGTCACTATTTTCTATTTTAATTACAATTTAATTAAGTTAATTATTTATTCTTGTCTCCCAACCCGTCAAGTAATGAACATCTAATACAATATCTTAAACTGATAGTTGACAAATTGTATTTCTGATAGGTATGAAAATAATGCATCATTTTGAATTAATGAAATTATTAAATTTAGATTATTATCATCGTTCAACCAAGTTATTATAATAGAGTTATTTCATTCTCTACTTGTAGGTATATTTTAAAGTCAAAGTTAAGCTAGTAGTAACTAACTTACTTTTATAACTGATGTTACTATTTTCAAATACCACTTGGAAGTTATTTTTGTGAGCAAGAGAAGAGATATCTTGGTCACCTGACATTCTATGTAAGATTATTATGATCATTTGTACTACACTTACATAGTGCTTAATATTATTTTCTTATTATTTGTGCCTGAATGAGGGTTGTAAATTCTATTTATAATCATTAGAGCAAATATTTAATAATGTATTTCTTAGCGTCATGCATTTGGAACCTAAATCAGTCGACAGGCTAGGCTAATCATGTTGTTTTATGTAAACCGGACAATGCACATCAAGCTGCTTTATTTCATTTTATTGTAGGTAACGCTCAAGACATTGAATAAGTACTTATTGATTATGTTATAGCAATTTATTTTATCATAGCCTAGTCCACAAATGACAATGCACTCTTAGCAGCTATACTCTACCTAGGTAAAGTAACTGCACACTACACTGTGATCCCCATTTAATATTTATTTAGAATTAACTATAACAGACAATGCCATTTTACAGCAGCACCATGAATATATAATTAAGTATTATTATTTTGTTTACATGACTCTAGCGATGCCCATTTACAGCTGATCCATTTATCAATTTATCTATTTTTGTATGTACCAATATTCCTAAGTTCCTTGGTTATTTTCTGTCTTGTCTGTTTTATGGCCTTGAATTATAACATAGGCACCACATATTGTAACGCTGTATATTCAAATTGACATTTCCAAGTGTGCCTTGTGCTCCTACGGCGAGTAAATGAGTATGAGTACGCTCCCTCATCATAACAATTGGTATCCTTAGGTACTTCCCTACTTTCTGACAATACCGTGTGATTATCATTGAAATAAATAATAAGTCAGACTTGCATACAGAATCCATTCTTCAATTCACTTCAACCAAATGTTTATCCAGAATGTAATGCATAACAAGTAACAAATTCTCACAACGGGAGGAATTTTCAATATTCATCATTTTTGTTTTTACACATTGTAAATTTTTAGGAGATTTTGTAGATTTGAGGATTTTTACCAGATGAATAAGTACCATCACAATTCAGAATGTTAGAGCACAATTTCTAGCACAAATTGTGAACAAGTCAATCAAATAATTCCATGAAATTAACCGAACTAACTTTGAATAATCAATTTCTGTGTTTTTGTGTTTAAGATTTATGTGTTTAATTATCCCATTCATCTCTATTAATTTAATGGGGCATAGTAAAGGCCTTTGTAAAAACCTAATCAAATATTATCACTTGTAGCAAAATTGCTCGATGAACATGGGAGTAAACTTGTAATACATTTTGTTGGTCACTTTGATTACTGATTTATAATGGGTTTCATTGAAAGCTTGTATTTTACTGGTTCAGATAAATTTACAATATGAGTTTTGGCTATCTTTCTCAAGAAAAGAATGGAAAAAGTAACTTTATCATATTGGAGGTTACAGGTTTTGTTTCATTTTAGTAATGTTATGGATGAATATCACTCTTTGAACTCATAATGAAAGTCATCGTTATTTACCATTGAATTCAAATCGTTTTCAATCAATAAAAGTACAATCTAATATTTCGCTTGCCAAAGTTTGGCCAGGATATTAATTGCAACTTGTAGGCTTGTAGATATGTAAAATCAATGATTCAAATCAAAGAGAATAAAACCACTCCGATTCAATTAAGCGTTTGTTTTTGTCATAAGCCGATTTATGTAGGAAATCATTGTATAGGTCATCGAAACTTGAGTTTTTTCAGAATAAGTTTGACTGACCTCGGTTGGTAGATGTCACATTACCGTGTAGGCGTGTCTATCCCTCTTCGGACTGATAACTAATAGACGTGTTACTGAAATAAAACAGGGCATCACATTAACATGGGCTATAATCCTTTCTACAACTTATTAGAACATTTTATGAATATCAACATAACTTTTCTACAACGGCGTCCATGACAAAGTGTTGCACCCTTATCACAAATATTTTACAATCTAACAATAAAATTATTTCCAACTCTAAACCTACTTTTTAGGCAAGCTATTACAAGGGTAAATGCCTATCCAAATCTAAGCCACGGCGCTGAGCCAAAACAGTGGCACAATCCCAGGGAAACTCTGACCTACAGCATCCTGTCCCTTACCGCTTATAGTGCTCAAAAGAGGGGTTTGGGTGGAAAAGTTAAACGAAGTAAGTTTGACTCGGGAACTTTGTTTGGACTAGTAGGAGACAAACATACTAACAGTCCCCACCCCTGGGAGGCACAAAGAAGGACCAGTTTTTTAGTTTTTTGCTTATACTCGTATCTTGTATTTGATGCGACCTTTCCATCCACAACCCTTCGCTGACTAAACTTTCATTAAAACGCTCATTATGCGTTACGTACACTTAAGTACTAGGTAATGTTGGGTGCGGTGATCTGAACCTAACCACGCCCGCTTGCGAAAGATGCATGTGTTATGGAATTCCAGAGAACTTGTCGACATTAAAAGTATTTTGTAGCATAGCTGTTACAAGCTGGTAAAGATGTCAGACATCGCAAAGCGAAGACGCTTTTATCAGCGATTGACAAAAAACGTTGGAACCAAGTGTGAATTTAGTAATTTAAGACTTCCAAGATTCGGCTAAAAGACTTTTAAATGACTGAATTCACTCTTGGTTTCAGCATTTTTGGCCGGTTTCATTGCAACCGAACGTGTGATTTGATGCTGCTTTTGCTGGTAACCTACACAAAAGGTTTTTTATAGTCAATAGACCTAGTTGGGTAGGTACATCTATGGGTAATACCCAAATTCTCGCTTGTACTGAGGCCTGAGAAAAGCCTTCTGAACCTTCTCCAGTTACAGTGTGTACGTACTTTCATGCGGGTTCCGGAGGGAACTGCTTGGCTCTAGCTTGCTCCGCACTAGAGCCGCAGCAGAAGCCGCACAACACTGTCACTGCGAAAGTTTCGGGCCTTTCTCAGAACAAACCAAAATCTTTGAAAGGACTGCTTGGCGACCGTAGTGATGTGGTCGTGAAATGTGAGTTTTCAGTCAAAGTAACTCCTAAATCCTTGACTACCGTTACTCTAGCCAGAGATCATGTTGCCATGAATTGAATAATCAAGGCATAACGTTTTTCTTTCGACCAAAAGTCACCACGGAGCATTTGGAAGGGTTAAACCCCATCTTGTTGAAAAACGTTATGCAAGACACCACTAACACACCGCCTTAACATGTATCACGAAGGTATTTATAATAGGAATTTTTAAGTTTTTATTCAAGCCTGGGTTTTGATATTTCTAACAAGAGAATCTACTCTAGGTACCTACTGCATAAAACCTAAGCAATGTTGGCAGGTCGAGCCAATAACCAAGGTTTCGCTTGCAATATCTATGCGAATAGTCCAATATTAGGTCACACAAGCACCGCCTACCGGCCCACATACGCTGGTGAAAGGACCGGTTATCAATTTGCAAACAAAAACTCGATCGTGTGAACATTGACAACTTGATAAGTGACCGAGTAAATGGTGTACTTAATTTTGGGTAGAAACGCCGACAAAATATTATTTTTTTGATGTGGGTTCAAACGCATTTTGTGGTATGAAACGGCAAAAATGAGTTTGTGGTGAGAACCTGTGTTGCGAAATAGCGCTGCACCTGCTTGTAGGTTTAAAAAAATCAGTCATTTCAACGGATATATCAAAAATAATGCTGGACAATCCACACAGCATCAGCTGGCCCCAAGCTAAGCAGAGCATTGTTATGGGTACTAGATGGCTGATAAACTTAATAAGTGCAATACATTAAATAAATAATAAATAAATAATGCTAGACAATTCACGCAGCATTATCTAGCCCCAAGCTAAGCAAAGCTTGTGTTATGGGTACTAGATAACTACTATAGGTACACTAAGGCCCGAGTTCACCAACAGATGGTTAAATTACAAACAGTTGTTTTAACGTTTTTGACACAAGTTTTCATACATTAAACGTCAACGTTAACTGACGAAGCAGCCTAATTGTCCGATTATCTATTGGCGAACACAGACCTCAATAGATAGATATTTTTTATTATACATGGAAACCATCCAGTACACCCTGCACAAATATTATGTATATGCATATATTACTACTACCAACTACGTACTAACATTTGTCCCGAGGCGTCGCAGGCGGACCTTCGCCTTCGCCCGCTGCGCCACAGAGATCGTCATTACATAGATAGATATGTTTTATTATACATAGAAAATACCCAGAACATCCGGACGGAACAAACATTTGGAGATCGTACAAGCAATTATTGTCCCAAGGTGGAAATCGACCCCGCAATCTCCTACATCACAGGGGACCTTAGTCCCTCGCGCCACATCGGTCTTCAAAATCACATTATCATCATCGTCACATCGCTTGTAATCTTAGTATGAATATAATGTTCTTCACACTAATACTAAAAATACAAAAACTTGGATGGATGGATGTTTGTTATCTGCTGAAATTTTGCACATAGGTAGTTCTAGGCAACGAACAAAACATATGCTACTTTTTATCCCTTAATATCCCAAAATAAATGAGTTTAAAGTATATTTCTATCCCATGCATCCCATAAACCTTTAAACGTTTCCATAGAAACAACGCATGCGAAGCCGCGGGCATAAACTAGTTATCCATAAAATATAGACAAATCTTTAGGTTATTAGATGCATTGGTTTTGTTGTCTGCAAACGTAGCTAACAGCGAAATAAACCTAAACGGAATTCTTTTGCGATTAACTATATTAATCGCAAAAGAATTCCGTTTAGGTTTATTTCGCTGTTAGCTACGTTTGCACAAGCTCGAGGAGCGCGTTGAAGTCTTTTGCATGGGAAATCGAGTTTGTGTGGTTTTCTTCGAGTTTTGTCATTTTTGAAACTGAGACAACTATCTACATGTTGCTATGACTGCATTAAGTTTGTAGGATAAAAGCACATATTCGTTAAATAATTTTTGTAATACTAAGTGGGTGCTAAGCGAGATCTTTCGTGATAAAAATGAGCGAATTCGAGAGGAGCGTTGAATTTTATATTTTATCGAAAACGATTTTCTGTCTACTTCATGAAGTCCGTTTACTTCATGAAATAACTGTCGCTTAAGCAAAAGTGTTCCGAAAGATGTCAGGAATAAACTGATTATCTACCGAAAATTTAAAAAAAACAATAATTTAAAAATGCTAATAAATGGTATCCACATTTTAAACAGAAAACAGAAAAGGCTAAGTTACTATTAAAGTTTAGTAAAGAAAAATTGCTAAAATATTATTATTTTAACTCTATGCATGGTTGTACGCTAGGTTGATGGTGCCTGGTTGTAGAATTGGCTATGTTGTGTTTCATTTTATCACTAATGTCTTTTACAGCGAACATGATTTTTCTGTATATTGTTAATCCATTTAGTAAAAGTAGGTAATAAATAATTTTAGCCGCTCCACTGAGTGATGCGGCAATTAAATTATTTAGGTTAGATTTAGATATAAAATAGTTTTAAGGTAGTTAGTTTGTTAAAATACAGAACTGACATGGTCACTAATGGCCCAAAGTTGACTAGATAAGTAAGAAAAAAAACTTAGCTGTGAACACATATGTTTATGGTACCGGTACAATGTAGATTATAACTGTTTTTTTTTTTTGTATGTTTATTTCAGCCGTCATTGTAATGTGTTTTGAGTGTTAATAAATAAACTACTATTTCTGCAACACATGCACTCATATTTAAACAATTTTTTCCTACTTAGATCTCCGACTGTTATACGTAATCAGTTTAATACAAACATAACCTATTAGCGTCTTCTACAGAAATTGCTTATGCAGAATTCTAAACTGATAAGAATGTAAGTACTCACGTAATGCCTGATGTTCTAATAAGATTAGCAGCTATAAATAGGTGGATATAGATTAATCTATTGATACAAAAGGTACTTACTTTGGTTGTTTAAATAATTAATACAATAAATATAATGGCATAATATGGATTGTTTAAGTCCTATCCTACTAATATTATAAATGCGAAAGTTTGTGAAATGTGAAAGTTTTGTTACCTAGGATCTCCAAAACTACTACACAGATCAAGGTGAAATTTGGCATACACTTAGAACGTACTCTAACTTAAACAACAGGCTACTTATTATACCGAAAATACGCTTGCGAAGCCGCGGCACGCCGCGGGCAGAAGCTTATATTCCAGACCACATGTACAATGGTTGTTGCTCTCGTCGTCGCCAAGCAAGTGAGTTTTAGTATTTTGTGACGTGGTTTGTTTGAAAACATTTCTGTGTGTAGGACTGGTGTGTAGGAACTTTTGAAATGAAAACGGTTACTGTCCATAACATTAATGGGATATTTACCGTGATTTATTTTAATTTGAGCTTTCAGCTTGATAGAGTTCATATTTTGTGTGAGATGACAGCTATTGTAACCGGTGAAATTTGACCTAAGCTCAGATTCACCTCACCTCACCTCAACCGCCTATATTGGTCCACTGTTGGACGCCGGCCTTCCCCTGATAAGCGCCTAATTGGCTTTTATCTCAAGGGGGTAATGCCTATAATCCCCACGCTGGGCATGCGGGTTGGGGATCGCAGTTCGATAGAATTGTGCTGCAGAGGGCGCTGCTGACTGCTCCCGGTGGAAATCCCTTAGTCGCCTCTTACGACACCCGCGGGAAGAGTTGGGGTGGTGCAAATTCGAAGCTGACACCACACGGCGGCACACTCAATCAAGCTCAACTTGATTGAGTTAAAAAATTTTATACCTATTGTGTGACATGACAGCTCTTGAACTGGGTTTAGCCTTTGACCAACTTTATGTTTGTGTAATAACTTAGTAAATAAGTTGTAGTGAAATGCGCTGATCTCGTTTAAAAGCGCTAAACTGAGTCAATTTTATATTGAACGCGTTCAATTGCAACGGTGAAATGGAACCTAAATGACCAAATTAAAATAGTAAGTAGCAACCATTGATCATCCA
Source organism: Eupithecia subfuscata (assembly GCA_963564075.1). Classification (NCBI taxonomy): domain Eukaryota; kingdom Metazoa; phylum Arthropoda; class Insecta; order Lepidoptera; family Geometridae; genus Eupithecia; species Eupithecia subfuscata. The sequence continues at coordinate 9,009,734 of OY751103.1, read as the reverse complement.
GAAAATTGATAAAAATCTTTAGTAACACTGACAGGCCAAGGTATCACAAACGAGTTTATAACAATACAAGATGCAAAAGTGAATGCGATGGTATTTAACGCGGGGTGCATTGGCATTAGACTTCTAAGGCCAAAGCCATTAGATTTGGCACGAATAATACATTCAATTCGTTCAGTAGGCTTATTAGGCGAATCAACGAAAATCTTTGTTTACCAGTCTGTCTAAAAAACATTTATATAGGTGGTATTGTCTACCGCTCGTGTCGTAAGAGGCGACTGAGATATATCCACCGGGGGGCGGGCAGCAACACCTCCTGCAGAACAATTGTACCACCGAACTGTGATCTCCAACCCGCTTTCCAAACGTGGGTATTACGGGTAATACCCCCCATGAGATAGAAAGCCAGTAAGACGCTTATCAGGCCTTTTGTTTTTATTCGGCGAGGAAATTCATTAACGAATGAACTTGTCTGGGGGGGGCCAGAATTATGTGGGACTCGACGCCCTGAGAAGGACGTAATAACCTCTCCGGTCATCCGGTGTCCCTCTCTCGCCATTTTCGCCGAACCACGGGAACATTTAAAACACTTCCTTCTATACATGACCAGCAAGCCCACCAATCCACACACTCGCCGACCCCATTCTTCCGTCACCTTTCCTCCCCCCGATTAGGACACAGATAGGACAGATACAGTTGGAACCGCGAATGTCCACCTCTGTGCCCAGATGGGCATAATTGTCGCCCCATACTACTACCAGCTGTGGGTCTCACATTTACTCATTAACACTCACAATCAGGGAAGGCCTGCGTCCAGCAGTGGACCAATATAGGTTGTCTACAGCGTACTCTCTTCATCAGCACACAATAAACTTTATAAAATAAAATCCTTATTGTTTAGATTTTTAACAATGGCAATGGAAGATCCATTGCCATTTGTAAAGTAAAAAACCCACACAATCTAAGTAAGGTACTTACCTAAAATTTCTATCTATGTGTGTATTTGTTTAATTCATTAGGTAACCTCCAGATACCTACTTCCCACGAAAGGCCAAGGCATCGCTACTGTAAGATAGTTTACTATAATTACCTTCAGTATTCTTAAATCTTGGGTCCAAGTTCCCAACATTGCTCTCGCGAGCAGCTTTAGACTTTCCCTGTCTTAGAAAACCTGCTTTGAATACCTAGGATTTTCCTAACCTATAGGAAATGTTTTTAGTGTTGGGAAGCTTTATTTAGCACGTAGAAAATTTACAATTACTGAATAAAACAATTACAACTAGTATTACACTTACATTTATTACTTAAACATCTAAAGCTTTTACATTGATTCATGATAACTTAACTAGCACCATCAACGGTCATGCTACATAGACAGACGTTAACAGTAAGCAAGAAATGTCTACTGAGCTTAATTTTCCGTTAGTTATATGAAGTTAATTAGGTGTAAGTACGTATTATTGTTTTCTTTATTCACTTACTTTATATAGCTATTTCAAATGTAACAAACCGATTTAGAGCGACGAATCGAAAAGACTTTTTCTCACCATCCGGCGAGGGTGATGAGGATGACTCGATCTTGGCATGCAAATAATATAATGCGGATTGTATTTCGGACAATACTTTTTGTACTCTTGTAGATACTATTTAACATCATTGCTAGTTTTCTTAAATCTCTCATTTACTATATTTTTCTGCTATGTATGTACTAAGTTGATTGTAACCTTGTAGGTTATCTGTTTTCTTCGCTTGTCCACACGTTCCTGATCTACACAACCTTGTATTTCGGCTCTACCTCCCTAATAATTACGTTCGCAACAGAAGCCACAGACTTTTCTCTGTGCCCTTCAGTAGAACTGTCGCTCGTGCCAACTCTCCTCTGCCTCGCACCCTCGCCAGGCTCAACAGACTTCTAGGCCAGAACCCAGACTGCGATATCTTCGCAGACGAATGGAAGAATTTAATGTTGGTATGCCTGTGGTTTTGCGAGAGTGATGACTGAAAGGATGCCTGTTTGTTTTTGAAATAATTTTTTAAATTTGTAATAATCATGTTCACATTATGTTATTTATTATTTCAATTAATTTATTTATTTGCCTTATTGTTTCTATTATTATTCTATATGGATTTATTTTTTTAAATGTTTTACAAGTTTTATAATAATTTTAATTTAGACTAGATAAATGATGCTTTTTCACTCTATGTAACTAGTGTAATTGGTTTTTGAAAATCGTGTTAGTTACTAAGCAAATAAACAATAAACAATAAACACTTTTTATGTATTTACTATTTTTCTTAGTCGTGAAAACCTATTAATAGCCTTCTGTTTCTATTTTCTTAATTTTTAACTTTTTGTATGTGCTGCTGGTTTTCCTTAAATAAGTAAATAAATATTTTGTTAGGTTCACACTTACATTAAACTTTTCATTTGATTTGTGAGAATTATGATTTTTCATACAAAAGACATCAATGCGCACGCACTCTTTCATGTCTTCTAAAATTTCAGATCTTCTGTAGGTACTCGTAGTTTTACTGATAAGAAATTTAGATTTCATTTCCTGATTATGCAAAAACTCTTCTCCTCAGTTCATTGTCGTCAAAATCTCCAGGTTACGATACGTAATGAGGTCAAGTTACAATACCGTTCCAGTATTATCAGTCTGCCTGAAAACAATAGATTTTCAGCTTATGTACTCACCCATCACATGATCTACAAAACCGACAACTGAAACTGTAACTTGAACCTAAATAAAACTATTTTAAATTCAATTTAGCTTGCTTTAAGAACTCCCGCCCTCACATAGAAGGGGGTGCCTGTATATAAAGTGAGAGTGGCGCACACGCATGGCAATACGTTATTCTCTACGCGAGTGTTGTGCTTGTTTATTTGTTTCTTTTTAATTATTAGTGAGTGGAATATGTTGAGGTTTTGTGTCACGTTGGCGGTGCTGGGGTGCGCTTTCGCAGCACCCAGGGCGCAGCACCAATATCAACCTCAGCAGGTATGTGACATCACAATAGGAGCCACTGCATCAAATTTCAATAAAAATAGCTTTGCAAGTCGATTGGGCTTAATGCTGCAACATAGCAAAATCATGCCAGCTATTAACAGATAAGAGATTGAAGTACATAATAATATGTACTTAAAAAAACGAAAATTATTATTGACAATAGAGAATATTTTTTCATTTTCGCATAATACTCTTTTCATTCAGCCTTACTAGGCTAGGTATAATAACAAGAACAAAGTTAAAAATTTAAAAAACCTCCCCGACAGATATTCTTGAAACATGGCTAAAAGACTCGGGATAAAATTATCTACGACACAAAAACAAAACTAAACGAAAATCGTTTCATCCGTTTGGGAGCTACATTACCACAGACAGATACACAGATACACAGACAGACACGTTCAACTTATAACACCCCTCTCTTTTTGCGTCGGGGGTTAAAAATGTCCTGCGCAGATGAGTGGTCTCCGTTGAGACAGGCCACCGTAGCCGAAATTCAAAATTTTATAATATACAATAAAAAAAGATAGAAAGACATCATCATCATCACTGGGGCTGGTACTGATGGCCTGTTTTAATTTTCCAGAGTACGCAATCGATTGTTATGTTTAGATTTTTTATGCAAATTGGTACCTTTATCGATATATTAGTTAAATTATTACACCAATTGGCTGAAACGAAACACGAAATTTCGTGTTGAAGAATTTGAGTAAAACCCCTCGGTCCTCTGGTAAACGCAAAGATCCCAGTAGCCTACATTATCTTTGGATACATACATTATTTTATTTAGTGACGTTATTATATAGTAATTATATAGTAATTATGAACCTTGCTTGAAAATGATGTGAAAGGTATACTGAAGAGTGTTTCTGCTGAGTGCTATTACCTGGCCAAATGACAATATAATGAAGTAATGAACGTGTAATTTTATTGACTTCCATGTAGAAGAAAATTGCGTGACTGCTTTACGTGTTTGTGTGCTACTTTGTGATAAACCAGCAAACATGTATAATCTCTCGGCTTTCATAAAAGTCGTCGTAATAACCAACAATTTGTTCGGATTGTAAACTCGTAATGAGTACTTACCTGAATAAAGGCAAATTGGCAGAATTTCATAACGGGTGTAATATACCGTTGACTCTATTTATAACTTCTCGTACAAATCTCGCCGCCTTTAATTCTGCAGGCAGAAATCTTGGATCTAGTATAGCAACGGCCAATGCTAGTCTTTATGGCAGAAGTGTACAGTACAATGTCCTTTCGGGTTATGTAAACTAAGAATGCTCTTTTGAAACGTAGTTAGTTTACTTATTATAGTTATTCGGTGGCTCTGCCGTGAAGACTTTGCACACGACCTCGTACCGTGAAATAGAACATTGATTTTCACAACGTATGTTCGAGTTTCGAACCCGTGTCAAATCGGCCGAGACATAACCAGCTGTAACAGTTTCGTAACTAAACGAGATTGAGCTGATTGTCGGTTGGTTATGTAAGGTAATTGGAGCTCGGTCAAGCAGTTGTTAATTGTACACCAAAGCCGGGATATTAGAGGTTGATTACCGGAACGCCCACATTGTCTTAAAGTAGAGTATTAGAGGTTGATTACCGGAACGCCCGCATTGTCTTAAAGTAGAGCTTTTATTGAAATAGTTACTAAGAAGACGCTTACCTCAAAAGCGCTTACCAAAAAAATAGCAAGCTGAAGTGGCAGTGGGCCGGCCATATCTCGCAAAGAACCGGGGATAGACGTGTTCTTGAGTGGAGACTGCGATTCGGCAAACGTAGTGTAAGACGCCATGACGATCTGCCAAAGACTGCAGGCATATGCTGGATGCCCGCAAGCTGAAGAAAGGGTGCTTTTACGCTCATTAGGGGAGGCATATGTTTAGCAGTGGACTAATATAGGCTGATGATGATAATGAGACGCTTACTTACCCACAACGGACAAGAGAATTTTAAACTATACCTTCTTTACGAGTACTGTACTGTATGTAAAGTAATAGTTTTCTAGGCCAAACGTATAATCATATATACGCTGGTTTTATGGAGTAATTCCAGTAGACGGTAGTACCTACACACCTATACCTAGTACCTATGTAAGTCCTAAGAATTTATCGCGATCTTGGTTAGATAATATATAGTATAAATTAGATAAGTACCTACATATAATAAGCATCTGTTGTAGATAGTACCAAAAAGTAGTAAGCCAAATTTTCCCGTAAGTAGGTACCAATATTATTTTCTGTCAGACATACCAATAAGCTTATTGCGTCATCCAGAGGGAGAGAGCGTTTTAGTGGGTATTACGTGGCAAAAATAAAATTGTAGAGTCACAATTTTATTTTTGCCTATTTCTAAGTCTGAATGCTTTTTCTATCATCTTTTGGGACACTACTACAGACCGTTATTGACAGGTTAATTGTTACAGGTCTGTCGTAATTCCGAAACAAGATCGTTATGTAAGGTTATTGGACTCAGTCAACCAGTGTTTTTCTTAATTACAGACCAATTACGATTTAATTGCACAAGTTTACAACGACCCTTGGTTGACCCCGTTGTTGGAAGTAGGCTTCTTTCGTTAGTAGATTATTTTTAGAAAAGTCCAAGTCGTGATTGGATTTCGTGATAGAGTACGCTTTGAATCCAGTTTGTTAATCGTGATAAGATTGCTTTGTTTGAGGGGAAATTGAGATCTAGGTCGATAGATAAATAGACACGGAAAATCTAAACAGATATTTACCCAGAAGACTGTTTAAAAAAGTGAGAGACCTTAAAATTAATACAAACTATTACAATAAGCATTAAAATAGTGTAACCTTCTTCCTTATAAAACTGACATTACATAACAATTATTCTGTTATCGTCTTTTGTTTACTTCTGTTCGCATAACCGAAAAAACAAACAAAACACTGCTAAGCATTTGTTTAAGAGGTTTAGGTTTAGATATACCAACGTAAATTACTGAGAGATGACGTGATTTATATTTTGTTTTTGTAGATAGAAATATTATTAACCTAGGAACTATTATAAGAAGTCTATATAGTGCGAACGACGCAATGTTATTGAAATTTTACTGTTCAACTTCAGGCCGAAGGCGTACCTCCGCACTTACTGAGACAATACCTGGCCGACCAGAGCTCACCAGCTCAGACCCAGGTGATTCCCAGAATAACACACGTGGCTGGTGCATCGCCCTCTCCTGCTAGATTTGTAAGAATAACCGACTGCTTTACTAAATATACCTACGCTCAAAAAAAAAATCAAAAACTCTTTGTTTCCATAAGTAGTATAATAAATTTACACTTAAAAAAGGTCACTTAATAAAACTAAACACTGACACGGAAATAAAGCGATATTTTTGATTTCTGTCGCTTCGATATGTAGACTAATTCTACCTCTATGCGAAAGCTTTACCAGTGATTTTTCGTATCAACTAAGCGCCTTTTAATTTAACAAAAGCAATCATAAAAGCTTATAAAGGATTGAACTAAGAAACTTTTTAAGAATGTTTAACGGCCTACTAACAAGACTGGCATTTCCAATACACTTTAATGAAAATCCCTCAATCTAGAAAATTACACCAAAATAACACTGAATAACGATTGGACCCTTTAGTAAACAGCCAGCGTCTTGGTGACGCTTCCGACTGGTATTGATATGGATCAGTTAAGCTACCCGTAGATTGTTTGCAACAGTCTGCAGTAAGCTCGGTGGATTCAATTGTAAATACTAGTGTAATTAGGCTTCTGCTCTTCAGCAAATGTTATAATTATTATGGTAACATTTTCATCCCCCACACACTAGCCCCGTGTCCTTCACCATTAAGATTAACACTTCATGGCCCACGACGTATTTACATGTGGATTTAGTACCTACTGCTTGTACCGGCGCGGGGTGCGCTCCTACAGGTCGCACCGCAGAGGCTGGGCAGAGTTATTTAAACGGTATACTGAGGACAATAGAAGAGCTTTTCACAGAAAACCTTTAGATCCCACGTTGTTAAATACTCACACTATCCTGGCGCCTCTACCCTGGAGTGGGTTTTGATTTCCGACAGCTTGTTATTTTTCTATTCCTAATTAGACATAACGTAACTACAGGCTTACACCGCTGCTCAAGAAGATGACGGTCAATACCGGCCGCAGCCCCAATACCAACAGCAACCGCAGTACCAGCCGCAACCGCAGCCGCAGCAACAACAGTACCGTCCCCAACCGCAATACCAAGCCAAACCTCAGAAGCAGACTGAAGATTATGACGTAAGTTCTAAAGGTACCTAACCTTCCTCTCTTCATCAGCACACGTTTCACTGCTGAACATGGCTTCCTCAATGTGGGTGGTTTTGCCTAACCTTCCTTTCACTAAATAGCATATTGTACCCATACTGTTAGTTTTATAGGGAAAAATCGGATGGTTTGTATAATGGAGTAATTTGAAAATAGACACTCACCAAAATCAATATTAGAGTTACTAGAGTAACTTGTAAAATTTACATGAATATTCATCCAGAAACTTCTGAAAGTACAATTTCAATATTGATAGCAGCTATGAAATTTAGCAGTAAGAGGAAAACACATATGAAAAACTGTTAAAAATTTCGTTTATTGGATTCCTACAACCCGAGAAAGCAAAAAACTTAGTAGGTAAATTCTGTCCAAGTTAGGTACTAACGCTATGCAATATGAACATTATTTACACTATTTTTGTGAAGAACATTTCCCATCTTCGATAACGGATGATTTCGATCCACATGACTGCACGTAAGCAGATCAGATTGGCCGTGGGCCGGTCGCAGACCCGACGACTTTCACTAGAGAACTGGTCGCTCATATTGTAGGTATAGCTTAGTTTGTACAGGTTATTATGTCCACTTTCTAGGGTAACGTAATAGGAAATATGGCTTGTGAAGGGATTTTATGAGATGGAAATAAGTTTATAGGCTAGAGATATGACTTACTTAATTTGCATACTTACAAACATATCTGTCTGCATGCAAAACAGGTGTATAAATCATCTCTCTTTATCTAATCTGTGTGAATTTGACAAAGTGAACTTTGCCTATTTTAGTAAAATTTAGATAATGAATCAAATTAAAATATCGATTGTTTTAATTCATATAAAAATAGTATATTATGGTTCAAAGCTTAATATATGCGCAGAAGAATAAAGACACACTTTTAGCATTATTATTAGACACTTTTAAGCTAAAAGGTTTGTTGATTGGGTTCAATAAGTCCAGTGATAATAATTATTACCAACACAACACCAAAATAAACAAGTACCTAAGTAATTTATTACCCAATTGGAAAATTGCATTTCAACACCCGTCGTCGTCGTCATAAAGCCAACAAGATCGATGACACCGCACCTTTCTAATTGTCGCGTCTTCTTCCAGCCCAACCCTTCCTACCAGTTCGGTTTCGACGTGAACGATGACCAGTACACAAACTACCAGAACCGGAAGGAAGAGAGAGACGGTGACGTCATCAAGGGTTCCTACTCCGTTGTGGACAGCGATGGCTTCATCAGGACTGTAACCTACACTGCCGATCCTAAGGAAGGATTCAAGGCTGAGGTAAGAACTCAAGAACCTGTAGTGGTTGATTGCGAACGCACACTTTTAAAGGTTGTGCAGTAGTTAGTTACTGCCTCAACAGCGTGCAGAGTCAGAGAGTACCTACAAATAAACTGAAAAGACTCCTACAAAGTTAACCCGGGGCTACCGGGTCGGCCGCTTGCAAGATGGGTTGACGATATCCTCAAAATTGGAGAACGCTCTTGGATGGGAGAAGAATAAGGACAAATGAGGTTGAAGCAAAAGGAAGTATAATTCCCAGCAGTGGGTTATCCCAGGCTTTATCAGCCTGGGATGATGGGAAACTAAAAGCTCAAAATAAGAAATAATGCTGGACAATCCACACAGCATCATCTAGCCTCAAACTAAAAATATTCCTACTCTAATTTACGCTGACATTTTCAAAGTCATTAACGTTGCTGATTGTGCACCTATGTATATGACTAACACAAAATTTCCACAGGTCTCAAGACAGCCTACAGACATCGTCGTAAAGATCCCCACGCCGAAGCCCCAGACGCAACAACAGCCTCAGCAGTACAAGCCTCAACCCCAGCTTCAACAGTACCAGCCTCAGCCTCAACAGTACCAGGCTCAGCCTCAACAGTATCAGCCGCAGCCGAGGCCACAATCACAACAATCACCTCAACAATTTTACCGTTATGACCAATAAGTTATTCAGTAGTCATTCTTGCTATTTTGTATTTAGTCTTTAACTTCTTTTCTTGTGTACTTTCTGGTCTTGAGGCAAAAATCCTGGTTCGCACTTTGGAAAATTTTTGAGTAGCTGAAGTTCTGCTACTTACCGCTGCTTTTGTAATGGCTATCTATATATCTACCAGCCAATTTTTGCTACGTGCGAACTAGCCTTAAGTTTCCGGTGACTGTTTCTCTGTCACTATTGGTGGCTATTATAAACTTCCTAAAGAACAACGAGACGAGTGAAATCTAACCTTAAATGGGTCTCTACATCTCTTGCAATTCACTTTCCTTTTTATTAACTTTCGATTTTACTCTTTTGCCTTCTATTTTAATAGTAGGAGTTCTCCAAATTCTCCTAGTGTTTTCTAATTAGAATAGTCTACTGAATATCTCTAACTTAAAACTCCCACAAAGTGCCTTGTTTGTTGTTACTATATGATTAAGAAAGTAGATTTAAGGAATAAGGAATCCTGATTAGTTTTTGAAATATTTTTACATTTTACTGGTCTAGAAACTAACTATATTAAATTAAAATGATTCTTGTAAAGAACATAAATTTTAAATTAACTTTAGTAGTATAGTAGGTATAATAGCTGAAACTTTCAGAATTATAAACGCTTCAAGTTTTAGTTCTTACCTTGTTACCTACGTAGGACAGACACTTCGAACATTATTAAAAATAAAGAATATTAAAATGTATCTTAGATTTTTATTAATTCCCAATTTACATCTCTCCTATCCTCCTTCGAATTTACGTTCAGCACTTTAGTTTAACGACTTATTTATTAAAATAAATTAAAAGTATATTATTTTTTTATTTCATATATAATTCGACCTTTTACATTCGTTGTTCGTAATAAATTAAATTAAGTCTTACCGTGATATTATTGTAAGTAGTCACAAAAATACAGTATCTTTAGAAAACAAAGATTAAAAATATAAATATTTAAAGGTTTTAACAAAAAATATATTAAATTCAGTCTATTATACAAAAATATAACCGAAAAATAGCCGACAAATTTCTACATAACAAGTTTCACAAATTTTCCGGCAATTTTACAGTAACTTAAAACCCTATAACCAATAGCCACTAACAAAAAATACATTTATTATATAAAATTGTATTAGTTTTACCTACTTAAAATTAAAATAAATGCATTCATTAAATACTTTCGAGGCATAGTTTCACCGTTAAATTGCGGACAGACCACAAAATTATGTACTTATTCTATTATCTTAAGATAATTGTCTTTGTTGGCGAAGGAGTTTTTTGTGAAATGAAAACAGCAAATCACTATTTCATTGTGCCTACAATCTAGTTAGGTATGCGATACAGAAAAAGTGGGTATAATACCTTATGACAGACACTAATACCTAAGTCACCAGTAAGACGGTGTTCTTCAAAAATTTTTGAGACGATAAGCTTCGCAAGAAAACATTTTACATTTTAATTGACGTTTTTGACAGATTCTGTCAAAAACGTCAATTAAAATGTTAGTAATTACTCGATTATCTTTTTCAAGAACACATGCCTGAATCTGCCTAAAACGTTTTACTAAGTCTGCCTACCTGGGCCTTGATTCCACTAAATTAACCGCTTCACCATAACAATGGTATCGTCAGAATGACACATTTTGGAATTATACCTTTGATGGAAGAAACTACAGATGTAGGGGCGAGTGTTAAAAGAGTCAAGGTTGAATCCAATCTATCAATCTCTCCGTGCAAAACAAATCGCACGCACTGTCTAGTCCAGAGTGTATTTCATTGGACGATTCGACGATACCATCGTCATAGTAAAATTTGTTAGCAAAATTTGGCCCCATATCAGTGTACTATGGCATAGGGTCAGGCCTACACACGCACCCCGACTCCACCAGGACATAGTCCTGGCCGGTTAGGGTCACTGGCCCTAGAGGCAATACCAGGAACAAGTACGGTACGTACGTTTGTGTACAGGTGCCTCTTACTAGGGAACATTCGCTGGATCTGAAACAATGAATATTACGTACTTTAAAAAATCTATAAAACTTGGGGGGAAAATTTTCAAATATTGACATTTGAAAGCCCTTTGAATGGCCTTCGTAATTTGCAATTGTATGGATATGGCCATTGAAAACTCTTGGGTGTGCTGTCAGGCCGTTGCAGTTGACAGTTATTTTGGACAGTGACGTAAGTAAGTGTCACTCCCGGAATTTAGAAGGCTTTGCTTCTTTGGATCATGTGCGCCTCAATCTTGACCCGTCTATAAGTAGGTATAGAAAAACCGAATTTTACTTAGATCCATGTTCAGGGGTGTAAAATTATGTTGGTAGGTAAGATCAATGAGGGAGTAGGTACCATTAGAGTTCTATTCATCTTAACTTAATCAACAGCTTGCTACATATCTCGCTTTTGCCGTTCAAACGATATTATCAGCTTAACTCGCCGATGACGCAAGTTAACTCTACATAATGAAGTGTAAATAAAAGAGGGCTGGCTGGCAGGGGCTGAATGCGGCAAGCTGAAGACAGAGCGCTATGGCGATCCAGAGGGGGGGCCTTTGTTCAGCAGTAGACTAGCATAGGCTGTCTAATGATGATGAATAATTGAAATAACTCTACTACGGTCGCCATTAAAATTTAAGGCACATTTGGCAAAAGATTTGAAGGTTCCGCTGATATGATATCATGTGATGTGTGTGGTGTGGTGTTGTACAGATACATCTAACTCAGCTGAAGGAAGTCCACAGCTGGACATCAAGCTCAAGCTCAACAGCCTGTATTGGCTTCTATCTCACGGGGGTAATGCCTATGATCCCCACGCTGGGGAGCGGGTTGGGGATCGCAGTTCGGTGGTAAATTGTTCTGCAGGGGGCGCTGCTGCCCGCCCCCGGTGGATATCCCTTAGTCGCCTCTACCGACACCCGCGGGAAGAATTGGGGTGGTGCAAATTCTTAGCACACACAGCTGAGCATAGGCGTCCCCCAATGTCAATGTTTGGATGGTTTGCCAAAATCCCCACGCTTTGCAAGCGGGTTGGCACTCGCAGTTTGGTGGATCTATTGTATTTGTAAGGACTACAGATATTTATCACCTGATATTTTATCCCACGATACTGCGTAGGTATCACTCGATAAAATATCACGTGAAACTCAGAATTGGCCTCCTGGAGGCCAATCAAATTCTGCGTATCGCATGGTAAATATCACAAATGTAGCGAGTCCCGCCAAAAATTGTATTCTCTAAACATTTTGAAGAAAAGCCCTCGATAAATATCGAATTGCAGATTTCGAGGATACGCTTGTTTGTTACGAAGCAATCACTCGATATTTTGACAGCTATTGCAATATTTATCGATCTATTGTGTCCTTTCTCTGGCATTATCCCTTAGTCGACTCTCAGGACATCAGAGTACACACAGTACAGATACTCACTCGCAAACTTCAAAAACAACTTGCTGCAAGAGATCAGGGAACTTCTGCACAATAGTCACGGGCTGTCCGGAAGTGAGGGAGACGCCGTACATCGGTGCTGTGGTGTTGTACCGGGTGCGACAGAGACGGCCGCCTCCGCAGGTGCTTGTCGTTGCTGCTGGAGTGAGGGATGGCATAGAGTGGGCACGTGCTGGAAAAGAGCAAGCTAGTGTAACAAAAAAATCACAAATTTCTTACACAAGAAACTATCGATTTTACTATTCATCATCATCATCAACATCAGCCTATATTAGTACACTGCTGGACTTAGGCCTCCCCTAATGAGCGCCATAGCGCCCTGTTTTCAGCTTGCCGCTTCCAGCATTTATAGTAAAATTTAATCTTACTGCTAACGATTTTACTATTCATAGAAAAAATTTCAATTCGTTGAATAATCATTAACAATATTAGAAGGGCAGCGCCGTTTTTCGTCAAAAATACTTGACGACCTCTGTGACCTCTGAGGTTTGCGGGTTCGATTCCCGCCAAATGTGTGTAGGTACAATCTGCAGATATTTGTTGCGGGTGTTCTGGATTCTACGTGATATTCAGTTATCTAGTACCCTTAACAAAAAGCTCTGCTTAGCTTGGGGCTAGATAATGCTGTGTGAATCTGTGCAGCATTGTTTATTATTTATTTATGTATACCATGAATGCTCGAAATCTTCATGAAGTCACCATTAAAACGAAAAAAAAATGAATTGAAGTAGGTAGGTATGCCATAAATAACACGGTGACACGGGCATGGAAAAAGGGGTTTTGCTATATTTTTGCATGAATCATCATAAAGCCTACAGCCGTAATATGCAGTGTTATGCATGCTTATGATTCATATAAATAGGTGCTTACATAATAGAGTCAATCATAAAGTCCTCAAATTTGTAAAGTAAGGGTGAACTCCGGAACTACTGGGTCAATTTTAAAAATTCCTTTTGTAATAACACAGCCTGCATATGCATAAAGTCGTTCGATGAAGGCGTTTTGACAGGGCAAACGTGCGAGGGCCTAGGGACCGGTCGAGAGGGACGCTCCCGAAATACTAGGGCGGTAATGTATGTAGTTTGGGAGTGTTAGAAGCATTTCCCCGGAGTGACGAGAGCTATGTGATATGCAGGTGAGCCCAGCTGCAAGGCAAAGTTACCTACTCACAAAAGCCTTTTTTTGAGTCACCGACTAAAATTTCTAAAACATTTAATTAAAAAAATACTTTTGTGATTACCAGTTCTGTTGCCACTCTGTGTAGGTTCAGCGATGCCTTGGGAGTAGACTGGATGCGAGTCCAGTAATGCTTTCCGCATAACCGCTGGGTCTATGCGCGCGAGGCGGCCTTGCCTGGAGCCTCCACTCCACGGACCGGTGCTGAGGGCTCGGCTCACTAGGTGCCTGGAAGAATAATGTTTTTACTTCAGTACTATACAACCTAAAAAGATTTTTTAAAAATATCTGATTGTCTGGTCGAAGCGACGACGCGTGACCCAAGAGCTGGTGAGTACCTGGCGCAGCGCATTAGCATCAGTATACAGCGGGGCAATGCAGTCAGCGTCTTGGAGACACTTCCGACTGGTATTGATATGGATCAGTTGAGCTACCTGTAGATTGTTTGCCACAGTCTGCAGTTAGCACAATTGTTTGAATTGTACAATACAATACAATACAATACAAATACACTTTATTGCACACCAAGAAAATACAAAAATAAAAATATAGGAAAAGAGAGATACAGAGTTGTACAATGGGCGGCCTTATCGCTAAGAGCGATCTCTTCCAGACAACCTTGGGATGGACACGAAACAGTTGTGCTTGTAAAGACGGTGGCGTATTACTTAAATATACAATACATACATAATTATAATACATAATATAAAATATACTAATATTAATATACTATAATAATAATACGAAGTTTTATAAAAATATAATAAAAAAGAGATGCAAAATAAAAGACTAACAATTTATAACTGAAGAGAGATAGTGTTTATAGACCATATTCTTAAATACAGGGAGAGACTTTGCGTGTCTTATAGTAGTAGGTAGAGCATTCCACAGCTTTGTGGGACGCACGGAGAAGGAAGAGCTGTGGGTGTGACAGGAGCGGGTTTTCAGTGAGAGGGTTTCGGTGGAACGAAGTGAACGGGAATGAGTTTGATGGACGTACTCAAATCGTTCCTTAAGGTAACGCGGAGTATTAGGGATGAAAAGAATGGAGTATAAGAGCGAGAGAAAGTGTGCGTTGTAAATACAATACTACTTTTATTTTGTTTATATTATTTGATTGTAATTTTCTTTGATAATTAAGGCATTTAAGTCACTAAAATAGACATAGGTACAAATATGTTTTGAGATAAAAGTCCAGGGCTGACCCAGAATGGCTGACCAAGGTGGCTGGTTGCCCTGAAGGTCAAGGAAAGGCACATCGCAAAATCCCGGTCGGCCATTCTGGCGTTCTTTTGGAGATCAAACAGTAGACGTATTTTGGCTGAAATGACGATGATGAAATTGAGGAATTGCCGATATTGAGAGCTTTGCGTTTAGTAGTACCTAGTTAAATACATAAAAGCCTTATTGTAGGAAATATAATGTAGGGTTACAGTATACCTAATAGGTACAGAAGTTCCTAAGAAAACATTACCGTATCCACTTGGCGGTGTTATCCCTTACAGAGATTTCTACCGGCCATAATTCAAGGGACCCTATATCTAAGGCTATATAACTATGACTTGGCGGTGTTATCCCTTGCAGAGATTTCTACCGGCCATAATTCAAGGGACCCTATATCTAAGGCTATATAACTATGAGGAAGCTAGTTAAGACTACTAAGGAGCCTCTATTCTGGTTAATCCACCTAATGGTGCGGCCCGGTCGTAAAAAGATAATGAGGACGCCAACAGGAACGCTGCGCATATGAAATTAAGACAACCGTCGGAAATGATGGCTAGAGAAAGCTCAGAATAGACGAGACTGGAAAAACTTAGAGCAGGCCTTGAAAGGGATCTAACTAATTTAATTAGTGTCGAAGTCATTTATTAGTCAAATTAAGTAATTTATTGTAAAAATTAGTTACGTACGGAAATAAAAGGCTTTAATATTATTATGGTTGATCTTCTACCTACAGGGTGTCCCACCAAGTAAGAGCAATGTGGGCCAAGTAGAAACTGCTCGGCGACCAATAAATACATAATAAAGGTCGCGCAAATCTTTAAGTATTCTGTGAACATAGCCGCGAATGCGAAACTGCGTATGGTTCAGAGTTCAGAGGGCCTACTCGGAAAAGGAAAATAAATAATAATGCTGGACAATTCACATTTCACACAGCATCGAAGTTTTGTTTTCGTTGACGGGCAAAACCAA
This sequence comes from Eupithecia subfuscata, assembly GCA_963564075.1. NCBI lineage: Eukaryota > Metazoa > Arthropoda > Insecta > Lepidoptera > Geometridae > Eupithecia > Eupithecia subfuscata. Next base: position 8,993,647 of record OY751103.1, on the reverse strand, counting down.
ATCTTATGTCGTCGCTAGCGTTTGCACGAAAACGAATCAGAAAATTCGATTTCGCTTTTAAGAGCATGGGCCCAGTAGAGTGCGTACTTACCTAATCTAATCAATCATTTCTGTCCTACCTTTACCTCTATATCGCCTTTAAATCGCGCGTCGGCAGCCTCTCCTTTATCTTCTACAGTAGGTAGGTAGGTAGGTACCTAGGTATTCATTCAAAACAAGTCGTAGAATTCTAACAACCACATCAATGGTTATTCTGTGCCAATGGGAAGATTCCCACAAGATGCAATATACCTAACAATAACAACGTTATTATACCTACCTTCCTACGCTGCAGTGCAGGTCATGTAATAACGGGACTTATGTAGGTAGGTACCTACCTATGTACTAAGGTATTGAATTGACGTGGTTGCGCGGGAATCCAGACAGACCGACGACGGTGCTAAGTATTACAAACCCTAGCTTGAATAGTCCTTTCCTAATCAACCACCACCGTATCTACTGTGACCGTATTCATTGTGATGATAGATTTGGTTTTTTAATACATACATAGAATACCCATCTTGTATCAGGCACGCATCAAAATTTACTCCACAGACACAGTTATCATAGACTCACGATTTTAGTTTGTTTCTAATTTCAGGCAGTCTTTTTCTATTGTTTTTACGAGGGGTTTTAATTTCTTGGTTTTTTATCAACCTACCTACATAAATCTCCCGCTTTTTAACAGCCCATGTGTTACTTAAGTTACTACGGTATTAAAGTAACTCATGGGTGGGGTGTTAAAAAGCGGGAAAAGTTTTATTTCTTTCCGGCACACGGTAGTACATAATACATCTAATCTGTGGTAATACTACCGTGTACCGGAAGGAAATAAATCTTTTGTGTTGCCATTGACAATATTGACATAAAATTAGAAATTTTTATTTTACCGTCACATTTTCACATCCGGATCTAATCCTAGTGATTGAATAAACTTTTCGGAATATTTTCGGTTTTTGGATTATTATTATTGTTTACCCGGAATTCGAAAACAGCAAAGTTTAAGTACTTTATTAGGGCTCATTTACTCTAATACCTCCATACATCTTATAAGTACATAATTTACAATTTAAATATATTATACATAAATCTTCTTTCTACTAACTTCTGGCCAAGCTGCTATACACGCATTTTTTTTTAATTTACTAGATATTCCTAACTAACTAGTCCAAGAAACTTACCTAGGATACGTAGTTCCATCTGGCCCAGGACAATTAAATCCTCGTAATGCATCTCCCCATGCAAATTTCAATCGATGACCACAGTCAGCTACTACGCAGCATTTAATTATTGCCTGAAAGAGTAAAAAAAAAATTAGGAAGCCTAATTTAATTGTTCGAAGACCTCAATGGCAATGCGGGCAATGGTCCGCCTGCGACACGCAGGAGACTGGGTTCTATTGCCGCCATTGGAGAAAATATAAAAAGATGCATACTAATTAAAACAACCTTCCTAAAAAGATTCAAGAAAATGAAAACTTAAATTCATTAAAAACTCCCTAAAACTTTATATTAGAAACGTGTTCCTACACGCACCAAGTTTTTTTTGTATAAGTAGCAGAATTGAAGTTCCTTGCTATTTTTATTTCTTATACCTATTATGATTTTGTAGGTAGGTATATAAAACTGTTTGAGCAGTTTTTTTAGATTATTAGATAGATTTGTATACGTACTTATACTTCTATTTTTGAAAAAAAAAATCTTAGAAGGCTTTGACAAATAATGTAGTGCACCTACAGAGTTCATTTCATATTGATCTAATTTGTAAGATCTATTTAACAACATGTAGGTACGTACGTACGCTATAAATCATTGAAACTTGACCAATGGTTGTTTAGCCTGGCGGCATTTGTTTCGTGTACCTACATACCTACACCTATGGCAGGTAGGTACAATGCATTACTTATTTAAATCAGTCATCTGATACCTAGCCTACCCATTTACTCATTTTTAGTGCCAGGTGATGAGTAATGTTTTAAAATGTTCAGTATCTATCTTTAATGATTCCAAAAAAATTACACCTGACGTTGATGTGATTTGGTAAAATTTCCTTTATTTTTATTGTTAAAATTATTGGGAAAGTTTTATAAAATACCTGTCGGGTATCATACAGAAATTATCGTGAAACGTGCGTGAGTGGCTGTCAAAGCGGTATGTGTGCCGTGGCCGAATGACACGGATCCCGAACTTAACTAGGACTGTTCCGGGCCATATTTGAAGACTGTCCTTTTTGACAAACTCAACATAATTATTGGTACCTATACATATATTTTGAATTTGAATTTTAAAAAGCTGGGTATTGTTGAGCGGACCATAATTTCAAATTTGTAAAAAGTTATACAGTTAACCTAAACCTTTATAAAGTAGGTACCTACTTAATTTTATTAGAATTATTTATTTTAAAAGAAACAGCTTTAGAGATGGTACTCGATATGTAACAGAAGGAGGAAATGAAAGGGCAACCTAAGGTACCTACACGCAAGGTGATGGCAGTGAATTGAGAAGTCCTAAGAAGAAAGTGCCAGTGTCGAATTTCTAGGTCACGTGTGAATAACATGTCATTGAACTTTGCTTGAGTTGAATACAGTGTCAGGTGCTTATTGTTAGTTTCGCTATTCAAAGATGATGTCTTTCGATAAGAATTTTTTTAAAATATATTACCCCGGATGATTTCATTGCCATCACAAGATCAGATCACCTGCATCTATTTCTAAATTTTTATCGGACTTATCTAAGAAATATTAATCAGAATTAACCTAGATCAAAATCAAATCATCCGTCCGTTTGGAGGATGAATGAATTGACAAACACACACACACACAAACAACATTAACATTCCTAAATACTTCTATGTATCTACTCCGTTCCATCTGGCGAAGGTAAAAAAATATAACCACCAATCGTTAGGCTCTACGAAAGCACCCATTTAATCATCTACCATTGTAATTAAATAAAGTACCTCACACTGGTAGGTAATAATTAAATAAATAAATAATGCTGGACAATTCACACAGCATTATCTAGCCCCAAGGTAAGCAAAGCTTGTGCTATGGGTACTAGATAACTGATATACATAATAATATACGAGTACATAGATAGATATTTTTTATTATACATAGAAAGCGACCAGAACACCCTGAACAAATATCTGCAGATCGTACAAATATTTGTCCCGATTTGTTGGTAATAAATTGCAACTATTGTAAGTTACCTATTTCTACTGAATTGAAATATGGCAATAATTATATAAATTGAAATTAGCCCATTAAGTCGTTGCCTACCTATTAAACTAAACTAAATTAAACAAATAAATACTTCGCAAATGTTTGCATTATGGATTGCGGTGGTATGATTTTCCATACTACAGTTTTGCCAATAGCAGTAGGGCCAGTACGAGGATTGTTGTCTAGTGTAGGATAAAGAAAAATACGTCAACTTTGTCATTATTGTTTATTCTACTACCCTAGAGAACAATCCCCTTGCTTGGGCTACTGGACAATAACCATTCGTTATTCATAAATCGCAGCCACTGCTTTCATTTAGGTACGCAATAATACTTACATACCTACGTGCAGTCCCCTGTGGTCGATTACTTTATTTATGTGTCTTTATTATAACACCCAGTAGACAGTGTCGATAATAATTAATTTAATGCAAAAGTGAAATTGGAATAAAGAAAAAGCAGCGAAAGTGTATAGCGGTCTCTATCACTTATTGTATGGACAGCACGTTCTGGAGCGACGTATTTGATTAAATTTCCTGGTCATAAAATGTCTAGTGCAGTATTATATTCTTGACCTAGCTTACCACTTTACGTATACCACAAAAGAAAGTTTAGACAAGATTGAATTGCATCTTTCCAACATACCTACTCAAAGCGATCACTAGTTTAAGATAGATTTGTGAGACTTTAAGTACCTATGTAGGTACTTACTGAAATTTTCCTGAACGCAAAAACTTTCTTATTAACCACAATTTAGATCTTCTATGAATGAGATTTTTTTGCTGAATAAATAAATAATATTGGACATTATTTTCGGCCCCAAAGTTATTTTATGCGTAGGTACCAGATGATTAATATCCATAAATAATACCTACACTCTGAGCAGATACAAACGCCTGCAGAGTAGACCATACGAACGTTTGTCCCACAGCGGGACTTGAACCCACAATCTTCTACATCCCGGGCAGTTCTTTGCCCGGTGAGCCACAGAGGTCGTCAATTAAGTTACCTTACTTAAGCAACTGCGAGCTGTTCTTTGGATGGGAAATAATTCTAAGCCAGTCTGTGGTAGTCATGTAAATTCAATTGCGAAAAATATATAATTTAGGAACCTACATACTGTTACTTAGTACCTAGGTATGTACTAAACTACCAATACTATTTTGCTGCTTGTGTGCATACGAAATTTTCATACCATACAAGGACATCATCATTTTGGTTAATTTGGGCCAGCGATGTCGGTCAGCAACCTTCAACTAATGACACGTTAATGTTCTTTGGATAGCGAATGGGTGCCGCGCCGGTGCCACCGCCCGGGCCGTGGGTAACAGTAAACTAAGATAAACCTCACTGTTCTATGCTTTTTACCTATCTCCTGAGCGGTTTGTTCGCTCCAAATGCATATCCAATGAGTCAGTCAACCATGCGGTCGATGTAGTTTACTTTAAAAGCTCACATAAACCCTGATACATTGATTTCATATCCATGTTAATAGGTTCGTGTAGGTATGTTAACAATTATCATTTTATCATATGAGTTAGTGGTCCCAATAGGTAATTTATTTGCCTACCTTATATTCAAAAGCTTATTTTTAAAACAAAGATCCACCGACGAGAAGGAATTAGGACCTACCTATCTTCAGTATAAAATTGTAAAAACATGTAAATAAAAGAAAGCTTTAAACAAATTGTGTAGCCACAAGCCGCTAGCTGCTTATCATGAACATGAAAGTGGCAAAGTCGGTCATTCATGAATCACGATTAAGTTAAGTTATTAGTGAGTTTTGCATGACTTTATCGTATAAAAAGCTATTCTTCACTATTCTTAGTTCTTAATTATAAAAGTATTAAAAAACACAAATAACTTACGACTGTAAAGTTTGTTAGGAATTAATAATTTTACTTAAGTATCTTATTTCATTTTTATTTTCGTACGTGGAACACCTAAACAATGTAAGTATTTAGCTCAAAGCTCTATTTTTTAGATAATATTATTCATGCATATAATAATAATTTAATTTGTTAAATACTTACCTACTAAAATTCTATTATTTTTACGACAAATTCATGGGAAGTTTGAGTTATAGTAGTATTTTTAATATAATATATAAAAATTAATTTTTTTATTTTTTTTATTTCACACAACACAAAAGGCTTTGTCGCTGAGCGACCACAAAATTAATTAAAAACAAAATGTTATTCACTTACCGAAATGAAAAAGAACATGTATAAGCTTTTACACATTTTAATTTTTTAAATTATACTACGTGTAAAAATCCAGACTATACACGCGTATTTTTTTGAATGTGAAGTTGTGAAGATAACACATTCGCGGCAATAATGGTAGGGTCGCGGTGCAGCGTGCGGTCGACGCACTGCCCGCTTGCTCAAACAACAAGTGGCGTATTCTAACGGGAGTTAAGTCGTGAGTCTGTCTTCACCTCAAACGGTAACGATGCCATGGCGCCAGTAATTTCAAATTCATTTTTTGCTTACAGCGCCATCTCTGTTGATGGTCGAAAAGTCAATCGATAGCAATTTGTGCGGAAATTACCGGTTTATCGATAACCCCTCTTTTACTTTTGATGTGACATGCATGATGTGATGGATGACATCTCTAGTCCTGCCTGCCCGACCGAGAAAAGAAAAACAGATAAAAAAAATATTTTGCCCGCCGCCAGTGTGACCATTTGTGGCAGATTTCTGCCATTTTGGCAGATTTGGCTATGGAATTTTCAGTTTGGCATATTACGTTGACGAAATAGAAATGTGGCAGATTTTGACAGATTTGGGAACAAAAACTTTGTGACCTGCTGCCCTGTTTATACAGTCAATTTATATAAGTAATTCTATTTGTAATTCGGCCTCCCGCGATACAGGTTCTGAACCTAGTGCGGGGACCACCAGTAAACTGTATAAGCTTTTTGTAAAGGTAAATAAATGAATTGTGTATATTGTATTTATATTTGTACCTTCTTATATATTTTGGAGATTATACGTACTTATACAAAAAAATTAAATTTTATAGTACGTAAGAGCAAAAAATTACGTATATTAAATTTTGTTGGAAATAATTTTACCGACACCTGGCAACTCCTAGTCCGAGGTAGTCCTTAAGGGGAATTCCCTTATAATGTTTGTTGATATTTGTACGCCATGTAATCATCAACTGTAAATTATCTACGTTAAGGGTCCGGCGGAGAATTAATTTCCCATACAAACGTAGTACCAAAATTATTTGTAATTTAAGAACATTTTCACCATGGTTTGCTATTATTTGTATTTGAATAGTATTTATTTAGGTTCCTGCCACAAGCTTTTTTCAAAATACCTTTCTGAAATGAAATTAAACCGAATCGCATTTTTACATCAAAGAACGAATATTTTCATAGTATTTTTCTAGATAAGTAGTAAGTTCTAGTAAGTTCTGCCATTATAACCACAAAAGAAGGCATATAGGAAATGACCAAACAGATGGACTTGGAATCAAAATACGACGAAAAGAACGAAGAATTTGAAGTGAATGTGGACATTCAAAGTAGGTACCTACTACTTTGAATGTCCACATTCACTTGAGACCAAAAAATTGAATGAAGTTATAAGCAAATACTGAATGAAGTTATAAGCAAATACATACTTACTGTTTAATTTAAATTTTATGTATTTGTGTTTTAATGTTGTTTAATAAGTCACCTGAGTATATTAATAAGTATTGTTTTCCAATCAAAGAATCACTTAAAAAGTATGTGGCATATTTTATGGCATTTTTCTTGGAGTGTTGGGCAGATTTTGGCAGATTTTCAGTAAGCGTATGGCAGGTTCTGTATTTTCTCAATGGTCACACTGCCCGCCGCGCCGTCCGTAAACAGACAGACGAGACGTGCTTCATTCATCTGCCGTAAAAATAAAATACGTAACGAGAAACAAGCACATATCTAATGCGTTCATGGCTTTATTTCCTGTAAATAATGAGAATAACCAATGACAAAAAATAAATTGGGAAAAGAGGATGCTCTTGATTATAGTGGTATGCTTACGATCGCAAGTACGGTGTTTGCAACGAACATGGAAAATCAATTTGTGGACGATTTTATTCTAAAAGAAAATTTTAACGAATTGTCTCTGTGAGTACATCATACCTTCATACCTTCAATAAAAAATAATTTAATTACATATTTAAACGGCATTTTTGATAACCTATCCTCAACTTTTACCTACAACTGTCTTGCAAGTGATGATCAGCTGTTTGTCAATAATATATCTGTCTCGTTCGCACTTCAGCGTATGTTTATAGTTGGTCTTCTTCGCGAGGTACCTATCGTTTTTGGGCATTCTATTTTGGTACATTACCATCACGATGTGATGCGAAGATCCTAATTTTGTATTCTCCTAAGAGTACACTACTGAAACACGTCTCAAAGGTTTGTAATTGAGCCTGAAATGTGTGGAATTGTGCTTTGAAATCTGATTTTACCACCTGTTGCTATTTATCCAGTTTGTCAGCAGTGGGTGGGTGACTATATGTATAGCTGATACAGTCACCCACCCACTGCATCCCATTTGTTGAAACTCTACTCCTTTAACCTGTGGCTATAAACAGTTACCTGTGAAAAATAAGATTTTGAGTAGGTATTGTATTTCATCTTGTGTAGGTACTTGGTTAAATATTAATTCCAAGGGCTGTTTTTGCACTGAAATAAGGTTCGGTGTAGCTGTTTTTGCACTGAAACCATGTTCGGTGTAGTCGATAGCTGTATGTAATCAAATGCAACTAAAATGAATGATGCTTAACTTTTGCCTGTAGATTGTAGTGTTTTTTTTTGTAAAAAGTAGCTTAACAATCAGTTAGACTGTATGGAGGTTTGCATAGGTACACAAATTCTATAAGATTATGCTGGATATTTCACACTTTATCTCCCAGCTCCCAAATTAAATAGAACTTTTATTGTGGTTACTAAAAACTCTTTATTTCCATAAATACAATAAATGTACACCTAGAAAAGGTCAAAATATAAAACAAAACACTGACACGGAAATAAAGTGATATTATTTTTTTAGACTAAAGTAAAGAAGCGACGAAGAAACCTTTAGCCTGTTAGTTGTTATTTTTCGAGTTGGAGCAAAACCCGTCCCAAGCTTTTTTGTCCTCTAGATAATCTGATATTTTATAGTAAGCCTTTTTGCACAGCAAGGTTTTGACAATTTGTTTGAATTTATTTACTGATAATTTTTGCAACTCACTAGGAGTTTTGTTGTAGAAGCGTATACATTGCCCTTTAAAAGATACATGTATTTTGTGTAGCCTAGTTGTGGGCACAGCGAGTTTATGTTTATTTCTGGTATTAAAATTATGTTTATCGCTATTTTTAGGGAACCGATTTATATTTTTATGAGTGTACAATAAGTTTTCATAGATATATTGACATGGTACTGTCATTAAGTTTATTTCTTTGAATTTATCACATAGAGATTCTCTAAGACCCATGTTATAGATAGCCCGAACAGCCCTCTTCTGCAGCACAAATACGGTGTTAATATCTGCAGCGTTCCCCCACAGCAGTATACCATAAGACATAATACTATGGAAGTAGCTGAAATAAACAAGTCTAGATGTATCCACGTCTGTAAGATGACGGATTTTTTTGACTGCATACGCTGCAGAACTGAGTCTCTTCGATAGCTTATCTATGTGTGGGCCCCATTGAAGTTTATTATCTAAGGTGATTCCTAAGAATACGGTTGCAATGTACTTTCTACTATTTCTAAAGTTTCTCGTTTAACGTTTACATCAGCCTTCACTTGTTTAACATTAGGATTACATTACACATTACACAGAACATTTATTTAACACCCAAACCGGAAATGGTGACTGCCGTGTAAAACAGATTTATTGTGCCTTTCAATATAGTCCTATTTTGCAGTAACAATGACCCTGAAATGCCTACATCCAGTATCGACATCACAAATGCCATGGAAAACTCGAGAAAAACAGACGACAACGGAGCGAGATACAAATGTGAATTTGAAGGATGCGAGCGAACATACAGCACAGTCGGAAACTTGAGAACACACATGAAGACACACAAAGGTAAGTGGGGTGTGGGTCCCGAACTCATAACTAGTTGCATAAATTAAACTACTTAAGTGATGTAGCAAACATTTATCTACCCAGGAATTTGCTTACTTATAAGACAAAGTGCCTTATATTGTTCCATCCAAATTCATACTTTGCAGGACCTGAATATTAGGTATGTCTTGTCTATGTCCCCACTTCCACATAGGTACTGTTATTGTGCTGGGGAACTGCCAAATTACCTGTAACTAATAGACAGGCAATAAATAGAACAGCTCCGATAATTTGTTTTAAAAACTTAACAATAACATAGTCTAGGAACAAATACAGCAAGGGCTTATTTTTGTCTAAGAATTATCTCTTGCGGCTACTTGCAGCTATGTTTAGTGAAATATTCTGGAAATACAGCCAGCCTAGCAGTAAAATACCATACAGTCGGCATCAAAAGTACATTTAAAAAAATAAATCCTTGAAGTAACTCACCTTTTATTGTATACTGACATAGCTTAAACAGATCAAATCCCAGACTATAAAAATCTCAACCTCAACCTCAACAGCCTGTGTTGGTCCACTGCTGGACGCAGGCCTCCCCCTGATAAGCTCCTATTGGCTTTTATCTCATGGGGGGTAATGCCCATAATCCCCACGCTGGGTTGGGGATCGCAGTTCGGTGGTAGAATGTTCTGCAGGGTGCGCTGCTGCTCGTCCCCGGTGGATATCCCTTAGTCGCCTCTTACGACACCCGCGGGAAGAGTTGGGGTGGTGAAAATTCTAAGCTGGCACCACAGAGCTATATATAAATCTATTATTTATTTATTCCATAAAATAGAAGAGCAGTCAGCTGATGATGTGTCTATGTATAACAAACAGTTTATGGTCAATTCAGTAGCTTTTTCTGATAACTTGCAGGTGAATACAGATTTAAATGTCCAATGCAACCATGTGAAAAGGCCTTTCTCACATCATACAGTCTGAAAATTCACGTACGAGCGCACACAAAGGCGAAACCTTTCGCCTGCAACATTGGGGGGTGTAAAAAAGCATTTAACACATTGTACAGGTCAGTACTTTATCATGCTTTTCCTATCTCTGTTATTGCAAACTGTCTATGTAGATTGGCTTAGATGATCACCCTAGACAGCAATTTGTCTAGGATAAAATAGACAAAAATAACATCTATAAGCTTCCTAGCCGAGAGCATTCGTCTGCGGCGAATGGGACCGCGGTCCCAATCGACGGAAGCCTTTGTATAAGTCATGTGTTATGTGACATTCAGATTTGAGCATTAGGGATCTGGATGTATCCAGTGAGGGTAGGAGAAACATCCGCTTCGACTAACAATAATTGTGTTGTACAACTTTACTGTGCTTAAAATTTAATCTTGTTGGATTCACGGAAATCTAATTCCGTGGTTGGATTGTTACATTACAGGCGAATGCTCGTCAGTCTCAGAGGCACTGCCTCTGTGACTGGCCTCTGTGATGCTCAAAAACTAATCTTGCTATGTTACTAACAGGCGAATTCTCTCGGTGGTGGAGCGTCTTTAACTTTATGCATTAAAAATTAGAATTTGTATAAATTGCATTGTATACCTACCTATGAATGACTGTTAGGTAAAATCAATGGGCTAGATTGACGATTCACTTGGGCTCACAGACACGTGGGGGACTCTTTCAGGGGCACCATCCAATCCATGGATCCACTAACAATTTTTCTAGAGATGGGTTTTCACAGGCACTGGATTATTATCGATTCTCAGATTAGTGTGTAAGTGTGCCTACACTTTATGGGTTTGAATTGAATGACCGAAATTCACATTGCGACTTGATCGCAGGCGCGCGAGCGAAGCCGGAGGCAGACGGCAATGTACACTCAGATCTCTCCTCCAATTCAGGTTGCTACTCATAGTGTACGAAAATTTAATAAATATCGGCCACTCATCATCGGTTACAAATTATAATAATTAAACCCGGGTCAGCGCAGTATTGATAAACCGTAGGCGAGTCGACCATTATACATCATGACTTTAGTAGATACTGTTTAACTTACTTAATTTTTATGATCAATCTAATGTTTTTTAAGATATTGGATGTTTGAACTATGTATGAATATATTATTTATAATTAATTTTAGATTGATCGTTCGTTAGTGCGATTAATTTTAGTATTATAAAAATTAAGTAAGTTAAACAGTATCTACTAAAGTCGGCCAATATGGATTATGAACATATTTGAATCGACCGTAGTTATTTCAGAAATAGTTGGAATGGGTTAGTTATTATAATATGGAACTTCATCATCATACCTAATCGGAAAATTCAACAATTTAGTTTGAACATACCATCATATTCCTTCACGGAACCGTGTACTTTTCTCTTTTCAAACCGTTCGAGCTTTCAAAGCTTTTGTGTCTACAAAAGCTTCTCTAAGCTGTCCAATGTGTCCATGTCAGGAGGGCAGTACTTTACCCTAATTTATTATCTCCTTTTCTCTCTCTCAATGTAAATTGCTTTTACTACCGCTTTGGGCGTTTTGACCCTATTTAGCTGCCTATCTTTTGCTTGAAGAGATACTACAGTCTGCACAGAACACTAAAAAAAATTCACTGCTATTATTCTTTGGCTTATTATTATTACACATAGTTGGGTACAGAAAACATTATTCAACTAAAAAAAAATCATCTGAAAAGAATTCTCCTTGCCCAAAAATTCTCCACTATAACTCAAATCATTTGAAAACAAAAACACGTGACTCAGAAAGTATTCTGTAATATACAGCTTGGGTTCATGCCAAAATCATAAATTATGAGCTATGCACAATTTGCGACCCTGTTGCTGTGAACATAATAATTACATTTGATTAGGTTCATCTTTCAAGATAATTTTGCATGCTTCCTAGTGTCCGGCCTGTACCTATAGATTACCTAGTTTTCTCCCACAGGTCACTTAATGGTTTCTAGGATATCTTTCGAACACCGATAAAGCTGCTTTTCCAGCATAATGCGAGCTATGGAAATTCGATTAATGTTTTTGATACATGCTTACCTAGAGAGAGATTAGAACAGGGATAAGTAGGTACCTACATTACTATTTTTAACTGACTTTGAAAAAAGGAGGATGTACGTATATTTCGCCGATTTCTCCCTCAATTATTGTGGATTGATTCTGAAGTTTCTTTCGCTTTTGTATAGAGTATGATACCGATATGGTCCAGTGGTTTTTTTTCCGAGGGATTACTTAAAAAACAGAAAACTTAAAAAACAGTGTAAAATTAAGTAATTCGAAATCGGTTGTTAGTTTTTCAAAACAATCAAATTAACTATTATTGCCGAAAAAGTATTTAAACCGCGGTTTGAATTCTAGACTATTTTACTCCACCTTTGGTCTTTACCCGATATCTCCTCTGTAATGTGGTGGCTGTTATCTATATATAAATTTAATTTGCATAAATTTCTGTTTAATGTTTTTATCTGACCTGTTACTTATAATGATACGAATAAATACAATACCTAAACTAGTCTGTGGCTGACCCGCGACGCGAATGAAAAATATCAAAATAAAATTCCATGCTTCAAAACAAGACGCGTCAATATTTTATCTAAACAAAGTGATGATCTCATATCGTGTTTTACAGTAGATACCTACACAGCCTAAGTTATCGACATAGCTCAAAGAATTAGCAAGCTGAAGGGGCAGTGGGGCGGCCAACGGCCATATCTCGCGGGAAACCGACAACCGCTGGGGTAAACGTATTCTTAAGTGGAGACCGCGACTCGGCAAACGTACTGTAGGACGATCTGCGGAAGACTGCAGGCAGATGCTGGATGCGGCAAGCTGAAGCCAGGGTGGTATGGCGCTCATTAGGAGAGGCCTATGTCCAGATTGTCCAGCTGTGGTCTAATATAGGCTGATGATGTGACACAGCACACTAACTAGATCAAAAGTTATATACCCCACAAACTACATTATTTTTAAATTTATATTTATCGAAGATTATTTATAACTTACATCATTTTTACACTTCCGTATTTTTTACACGTGACTTTTTGTTTGGAAAAATTCTGAGTAGGTACATATCTTCTTTATTTACATTTGCTATAGATTAGATAATTGTGTAAGATTGGGGGTCATTATCACCTTATCATGTTTTCTACCAATATTCGTTATACATGTATATTCGTACCTATACTATAAATAATATGCTGTGATTTTGACAGACAGAGAAACCCAAAAGTTAAGACGAGGGACGAGCGAAAAAATCAATTAAATAGGTACAATACAATACCACAACCTCAACAGCCTCTATTGGTCCACTGCTGGACGCAGGCCTCCCTCAGATAGGCGCCATATTGGCTTTTATCTCATGCGGGTAATGCCCACAATCCCCACGCTGGGCATGCGGGTTGGGCATCGGCCATAGAATACAATAATTTTGCCCTAAATTGCCTATTGATATATGTATTTATTCGCGGATTTATAGCATACTAACTGTTACCCGCAACTTCGTTAGCGTGGAAAGTACCTTGCTAAAGGACACATCAGTGAATGGAAAAAACATTTACAAAGAAAAAGCGAATACATCTGTGACCTCTTACACACGGAGCATTTACATTATCCATATACCTTGAGCAATTAATTAAATAATTTTGTTTCTCTGTTGGAGAAATACATTCTGTTTAATTTTAATTTTCAAAGCAGATGTGACAACCATGACAACATCACAAATTCAATAACAATTTTGACAAAAATGGACAACATTGCATACACGGACTTTTTATCTGTTTTGGTTTCTCGTTGAACGTGATGTGTAAATTATCATACCATTCTTTAAATTCTAAATTGGGGGGCGAAGCCCTAAAGTAGCCTATTGTTTAAGTTAGGCTACATTCTGAATGTACGCCAAATTTCAGTTTGATCTGTTCAGTAGTTTTGGAGATCTTAGGTAAAAAAAAAATCACATTTCACAAACTTTCGGCTTGATAATATGAGTGCGTTGGTTCTTACACTGTAAACTTCTATCTTCTTTAATAAATAAATAAAATAAATTAGCTAGACAATTAGTGCACAATAACTGTATTGTACTTAATTGTTTTTTTTTTCGTTTGTATAAAATTGTATTTTATAAACTATTGATTTAAATAGATGATGTACTTAATCAATCATAATGATTAGTTATTTCGAGTGTTTATCACGTATCTCGTGCTTATTTATATGTATCAATATTATGACTGAACTACCTACTGATATTTTTTTTTGTACTTAACTAAAAACATAAAATATTTCTAAACCTATTCACATAGTTTGACTTAATAAAATGATTTTGATGAGCGCGGCGGGCCGCGCTCGTGCATTTTGTAAGCTCCAGCTAAACGGAATTCTTTGAAAACACTCACTAAGATAATATCACTTTTATCTTCCTTATCAGTGGCGCTCGCATTACACAACAATAGATGATGCACATTCGATTATTATAAACGGACTGGCAAAACGGATAATTGAATTAAACGTTGCCATTAATTAGTGTTGCCATTGAAGAATAGAATGTAATTAAAATCACTTGGATAGATGACAAATCTATTTTTGACTTTTGACGAACCTATGTCGTATTTCGTCGTAGTCGGAAACTGTCGCCTCAACAAGCACATGTTGAAATTAGGGCTAAGCGACACGCAGTCCTGCAGGTTCTGTGAGGAGGCGGAAGAAACGCCTCTCCATCTTCTAGGAGAGTGCGGAGCACTGATGCAAAAACGTAGCATCCATCTGGGCAAGCACCTGCTTAGTCCAGACGAGCTAAAAGACTCCACCCCGATGAAAATCCTACAGTTCCTAGCAGCTGCAAGGGTTAGCGGCGAACTGTGAACGCCGCTGCTTCGAGGCTGAACACACAAAGTGGCGATCACAATAGGCCTATAATGGCCGCAGTGATACGAAAGCAACCAAAAGCAAATAAATAAAAAATGTCGTATTTGACCTATGTTGCACTCTGGCGGCGCTTGCGCCTACTGCTGCAGGAATACCTGGCCTTAAGGCCCGTACTATAATATAATAATAGTATTAATACATTTATTTCAGACAACATTAGAACAAGTATAGATCTTATTAACTTATTCTACGGTCCATATGAATATATACCTTAAATCTAACATACATAAAACCATAAAAAACCACCACCATAAAAAAGCTGGCTCAGTCATCGATATATGGCTTGAGTTTATTTTAATATTTTATGGTAAAAGCGTTACCCAAGCATAAATCTATGACTGAGCATAGTTCCATAATATGGGCCTTACTCAGTCATTATGGCGTGAAAAAGTTATAGACAGACAGACAGACACAGAATTACTATCCCATATTTTCTTCAACCTCAACCTCAACAGCCTGTATTGGTCCACTACTGGACGCAGGCCAGGCCTCCCCATGAGAAGCGCCTTATTGAATTTTATCTCATGGGGGTAATGCCCATAATCCCCACACTGGGCATGTGGGTTGGGGATCGCAGTTCGGTGGTAGAATTGTTCTGCAGGGGCGCTGCTGCCCGCCCCGGTGGATATCCCTTAGTCGACTCTTACGACACCCGCGGGAAGAGTTGGGTTTATTCATTACTAGCTGCGCCCCGCGGCTTCGCCCCCGTGGAAATTTATGTTTCCAACTTTCTTAATTTTTTCTTTCATAAAACCTTCTCCTGACAATAACAAACACAACAAAGAAAGAATTAGCGAAATCGGTCCAGGCGTTGTTGAGTTATGCGCTTACCAACACATTTTGCGATTCATTTTTATATTATAGATTATCCCATTTACAATACATTATTATTAAGGGTGTATGGGAGAGGTACAAAAAGTTATTACACCTTTGTTTACATAAAATGTCTAGGATTTTAAAACCGAGAATAATATAAATATGGTATAAAGTATTTAATGATTATTGTAATGATTTATGTGTTTCAGGTTAAGAGCTCATCAGAGATTGCACAGCGGCGATACGTTCAACTGCAAAGCGGACGGCTGCTCTAAATTTTTCACCACACTTAGTGATCTGAAGAAACATATCCGTACACATACTCAAGAACGACCCTACAAGTAGGTACCTATCTGTATAAAAAAAAATTAATTCCCTTGGTCACGGCATCACGCGTGAACGGCGGGACTAATTTCACACATTCTTTTTGTTGTATTTGTTATCATCAGAAAAAATAAGAAAGTTGGAAACATAAATTTCCACACGGGCGAAGCAGCGCGGCGCAGCTAGTTCATTAAAAAAGTCACTGTGTTGCACAGCACCGGAAAGGTTGTCGCAGATCAAGACCGCATAGTACAAAAATGTGCAGTCAAATATGCCTTAACGCCTTAGGTAACTCGTTACATTTTTAGATGCATTTAATATTGACGGCAACAGAATCTGATGACTTGGTCGCGGGCCGCGCTTGTGGGAAGCCATTTTGTAACTGTAAATTGTATCTAAAGATAGTTGATGAGTTTAAGGCTATATTTGTGCTGTGTGGGATCAATGTGCGCAGAGCTTAAAGCTAGACTTGATTTTGGGCTAAAATATGCATGCGCTTTCTATCAGGTGGGCGGGGGATCGCATGCCTATATGCCATCTTGATGATATAAAAAAAAATATAGAATAGAATAGAATATACATTTATTTAGCACACAAAACACCGAGGGAAAGTAAAAACAAAACAGAAAAAGTAATACTAAACACAACAATAGAGACTGTATAAAACAAACAAATAAACATCATAAAATAAAAAAGATCTATACCTACGTGTAGAGTCTGCCTGATGAAAGCAGGCGCGGTCGCAGCCCATGACTTTGGGGGGGGTCACACTTGGTGCGGGCCGTAGCACCAAATGTAGGCGGTTGCCCACTGAAAATCACTAAACTTTACTTAACGCGGAGCGAGCCGCGGAAAATTTATACTCAACTCCCAACAATAGTAGGTATAAGTTATAGCGAGCGAAGCGAGCCTCGAAATTTTTGAGATGTTTTCTGAAGTTTGGGCAAAAGTAAGCAAGAGTAGGTCCACTTGCTTACTCTCGCCCGCATCATTTATTTTGTTGTTGATAGGTATCTATTAAAAAATAAATGATAGCGAGCGTAGCAAGCCCCGAAAATCTAAGAGACTTGCGGTAGTAGAGCTATGAATATAAATAGGGGCGAGCGGAGCAAGGGCATCAACAAATAATTGGAAATACAAAAAGACCTGGAAAAAATGTAACGGCGAGCGGAGCGAGCCGCCGAAATTTTTGTTAGTTTTTCGGGTAACTACCCGTGCAAAATGATGACAAGTGTCAAGCACTGGACCAAATACAGAGAAGGACAAAATACTATCGGCGAGTGGAGCGAGCCGCAAAATGCAGTGTTTTGCATATTGGCCGCAAACATGACATCCCTTCCCCCAACTCCCAACCCAACAATAGGAAGTATAAGTAATGGCGAGCGAAACGAGCCTCAAAAATGTTGGAGATTTTTTCTGATGTTTGGGGAAAAGTAAGCCAAAGCCTATGAAAAAATAAAATGAGCGAAACTTGCCCCGAAAATTTTAAAAAGTTTGCGGTGGTAGATATAAAGCTATGAATATAAATCAGGGCGAGCGGAGCAAAGTAGATTAACAAAAAATTACAAATACAAAAAAGAAGAAGCCGAAATTTTTGTTCCCTTTTTCGGGTTGTCACAAACTGGTTCAGAAAATAAATAATAGCGAGTGGAGCGAGCTCTGAATGAGCCGCAGCCTTTTTTGAAATTGCCGAGGTAGCGTCCATGCAATACAAGGAAGCTAAATTATGAGCTTCTGCCCGCGGCTTCTCACGCGTTCTTGCTATGGAAACGTTCAAAAGTAATTTTTATCCCATGGGAACTGATTTATGGGATAAATAGTAGCCTATGTTTGATTCCAGGCTTAGAGCTACACCGATGCAAAATTTTAGCTCAATCTGTTCAGTAGTTTTGGTGTGAAGACGTAACAAACATCCATTCATCCATCTATCCATACAAACTTTCGCATTTATAATATTAGTGTGAAGAACAATTTTAAAGTTTCACGAATAACAACCAAATATGCGGACAACAGACTAGACACCATATATAATCAACGGCGAGCGAAGCGAGCCGCGAAATTTTTTATGATCTGGCTGTACGTGTGAGTTGTTTGGTATTATATATTTTGCAGTTGCAAACTCGCCTGAAACGGAGAAGGAGTCCTGAACTGGAGCAAGCCAGAAGCTTATCAAAACAGCAGAATGTTATCAGAGGCAAGCAGAGCGTGCTGCAATAATTTAGTGGTTTCGTTAGATTTTTGGAGTGTTTGGAAAACTGAACTCAAACGAGGGATGAGCCCATGACAAGAGGCAGACAGTGTAAAGTTGCCGGCAAGTTGAGCGAGCTGCGACAATTTTTGGTTTTTGTTAGATTTGTGCAACTTTTTAGAAAATTTGGCAAAGTGTCCTAAAGCGGGCCGGGTTTTGAGCTTTGGATCATAGTCAGAAGGAACAAATGTTATCAGCGACCAGACCTTTTTGTACTGGTTGGCAAAGTGACCTCGCAGATTATTTGTTATATTTTGTGCTTTTTATTGTGGTGGTTGGATTGATACAAACTGACAATAGCGGACCAGCCAGACCAATAAAATTGGGAACGTTGCCTCTGTGCTAATCAAAACACAGAGCACAAATAACAGTAATATCGGCGAGCGGAGCGAGCCGCGTTTTTTTTATTACTGCTGTTGGTAACCATAATCAATGTAACGGAAGTAAACAGGACAATATAATCATAAAGTTGTGGGTTGCAATTTTTTAAGTACCTAAACTAAGATTTTGGGGGGGGTCATGACCCCCGTGACCCCCCCCCCTGGGACCGCGCCTGGATGAAAGAAATTGGTCTTTCCCTAGTGCGTGGCTAAACAGGTCCAGCCTCAGCTTAATGTCGCTACCGCTATATGTTAACGAGATGGTGGAAGGAAGGCTATACTGCTCTCTGTCAAGAGCAGAATAGGAAAAACGGAACTCGTAACTGTATGAATTTAAGTATTTGACTGTCATTTTATTGAAAATTTTCTTAAGAGGGTTACAGCCATTTGTGCGAATTGGATTTCGCGTTCATGGAAGCGGGACAGAGCGTTTTTAGAAACCTTTTTAGAAAAGCGTTAGCGCAAAAATTAAATTATTGTTTATTCAAGAAAACTACACCACTAAAAAAGAAACTGCCATAGAGGAACTAAATACCTACCAGTAGTTTGCGTTTTTTTTTCTCAATCCTGTTTTCACAAAGGATTAAATGTAAAGTTAAATGTAATTAGATTTTTTTACTTCGGGGATGCCGTGAGTACTGAGATCTAGGCCTAGTTTAGCAAACCGAACCTATTAGTTTCGCCTCTTTAAAATGTAAATCTTGAATTAGCTGTAACTTAGAACTTAAATAGGTTTGAACTGTCTAAATTTAAGATCTTAAAAATGGCTGGGTCAACTGTATAATAAAGGACTGTATTTTTTGTTTTTATTAAAAACTTATCTATTTTCATAATCTCTTTATAGCATTGGTAGTTTTAGAGAAATTACTTTAATCTCTCTACTCTTTTAAGGCCTGATCAGGCCATTTTCCGCGCCTGCGCCTGCGAATGGGAGGAATTTCGCCTACTGATTCTCAGGTATCAGGCAGGGGGTTTTAGCAAAAAGGAGTCAGAATATCCCACCGGGTCGTCACGAACGTCGAATGGCTATGTAGATTTTGTTAAATGAATATAAATAAAAAACATTACAGATGCAGAACGGAAGGTTGCGGCAAGTCATTCACAGCGTCCCACCACCTAAAAGCGCACGGTCGTACGCACTCCGGCTCACGACCGCACGCTTGCGCGGCACCCGGCTGCGGACGGCTCTTCTCAACGCCCACCAGTCTCAGGGCGCATGCTAGGAAACACCAGGTAATTACTCTATTTCATTATCATCATCAGCCTATACTACCCCACTGGACATGGACCTCCCCCAAACAAGGGGAGTTTGCTGTAATCACCACGTTGGCAGGCGGATTGGTGATAAATAAATAATGCTGGACAATCCACACAGCATCATCTAGCCCCAAGCTAAGCAGAGCTTGTGTACTAGATGACTGATATACATAATAATTATATATAGTAATACGTTACATAGATAGATATTTTTTATTATACATAGAAACGACCAGAACACCCGGAAGATATATTTGTAGATCGTACAAACATTTGTCGCAAGGCGGGAATCGAACCCGCAACCTCCCGCGCCGAAGGTGGACCTTAGCCCTCCGCGCCACCGAGGTCGTCAGTGGAGGTGATGGTGTTAGAAATTCACAGAAAGATGGTGCTGCTCTTCCTCTGGTAGGTTCCCGTAGTCGGCTCTTACGATATACCACGGTAATATTATCCAACAGTATTTGAACTCGGCCGTATCTTTGAAATAAATGCCTACAGCCGCGCGGTAGGTAAACATGCGATAGGGCTGCCCGCCTCCACCATTTTAATTACATTTGCCTACTTTGTGTTTCCATTTAGTTTTGTGATTGTAAATATAGGATATTGTTGATATTGTTTTTATATAAACAAATAAAATACTTTGTGAATTGAATGGGAAGTGTTCAATAAAAATGCGTGTTGTTTTTCGATTGGTAGATTTAATTAAAAAACCTGTTTATGTTTGAATAACAAATCGGTCTTATAAATTTGCGACCGAAAAACATTTGCGCCTCGACTGAGACGTACCTACAAAATGCTTTATTATTAAATTTTAGGAGATTTTTTTGGAGAAAAAGGAATATCTTTTACTTGGTTATAGATACCTGCAGCTACTTTATTAAATATGTACCTGAACTTATTTTTAGAGAAAAAATAGCGCGGTTATTGTTAAAAAAACATCACATCATCTGTTCGTCACTGCGGCACAGCCGCGACTGTCTGCATGCTGAGCGCATGCCGAGATCGAGGCGCGTAGGTATAGCTCGCGTTTCGCCCGTTTGTATGAAGTCGGATTACTTATAGGATAATATTACCTTGGATATACTCTGATTGAGTTGCTAGGGTCGGTTCTTATGCCGTGACCGCCACGGTCTAGGTAATGTTCCTACTACTGTATAATGAGGATCCGTAACGTTTTTAGTTGAGAATGCAGATTTATAGAACTAAGAAATCCATAACACATAGGTCAAAAATTATTGTTCTACGACAAAAATTTACGAAGTTATGACCAAATTACTAGCGAGGTTCACTGAGTGACCGCCGCGGGCGCCTGTGACGTCACTGGGTCCCTCGCCGCCGTTTAAAGTATGTAATGTTAAGGGACCGATTAGAATAATTTAAAAAAATATGTATATCATTCTAATGTCATAAAGAATAACGTGGATACTAGTTCTATTGAAATTGCTATACTTAATGTTACGGATCCTCATTGCAGAAAATAGCTAGTAGGTTTAGAATGTTGCTATGGCTCACAGTCGTACGCACTCCGGGTCGCGACCGCACGCTTGAGCAGCGCCCTAATGCGGACGGCTCTTCGCCACGACACTCGCACTAGTGTAGAGATAAACCAGTCTTAAAATCCACGCCCCTTGTACTATAAAAACGTTTCATCCCTTTCATTCGTCAAACTACGATATAGTTTGACGAATGAAAGGGATGAAACGTTGGCGTTCTTCCAACACAAATAAGATTCGTAGTTAACCCGCTTACATCCTTAATGAATGCACGCCCCCTCCTCAAAACGCTATAGGTACGTACACTCGGATTTTTAGAATGGTTTATCTCTACCTACTGTATTTATTTATCATCATCAGCGTATAGATACTAGTCCACTGCTGGGCATAGGCCTTCCCTAATGAGCGCCATAGCCACCGGCTTGCCGAATCCAGCATGTGCCTGTAGGTGCTGGATTCCTTATGCCTTACCTTAACTAGCCTTAACTTTAGCCTTAACTAAAGGTCTTCATGCACTCTTGACTTCAAACCACGAGGTTGTATATAAGTGCTATACCTACTTCTACATTTTTTTAGGATTGAAGGCAATAAAAAAATCAATGCGATCTCTTTATTCCCTAGTTATACTGTGTAATTTCCTGACGTGTTCGAGCGTCCTGTAAGGTCTAAATAAAACATAGCACTTTGATATACCTACTTATGATATTTTTTGCAGATCGAAGCTGAACCATCGACTGTGGACATAGTAGAAGAAACGCCCTCCGACAAAGCAGCGAACAATGACATCATGAACTGGGACGTACTCCTAGAGTCCTTCGGGAAAATTACCACGGAGTGCAACTCTTCCGAGGGCAGCCTTGAGAACCTCGCCGCTGATGCCGTCGACATTACCGAACTACTCTTCGACAACACATCTACTTCCAAATCAGAACCGAACTCCCTTCCCGTAGATTACGACCTCGCCAGCCTAACTCTCTCGCCCTTCGCAATCGACAAATCAGAGAAAAAAGACGACGAATCATGGGTCGACATCAACAATCTCCAACCGACCGTTGCATTACCTGAAATTGCCCCCAAAATGGATATAGCACCGAGCAGCAGCAATAAAAAAGCAATGCAGCTGGCTTTAGCTAACGAGATAGAGGTGCAGGCTCCGTGGGTCGACGTCAGCGCGCTCGCCGCCTCCATATCCGAAACGCCTGTCAGCATAAAGGAGAAATCACCGGAAAGCATTTTCACTCTCGCCACATTCGTGCCCACTCACATGCAAAGCTATATCGACTTGAGCACCGAGCCCGCCCCCATGGCGAACGTCATCACCCACACAACTTTCGATCTCGACACGCCAGAAATAATCGATGTGCCCGGTCAGGTCTTTAACGACAGCGAAATCGTGCCTAACATAGAGCATAGCAAAATATTCAACGACAGTGGAATCGTCGCGGACCTAGACGATCCGATCAAACTGTACAAAGAACATGAGGTGGCAGGCTTAGAGCACAAAATAGACTCCGATTTAGAGATGTTCCTGGCATCGGATGACAGGTCATTGAATACGCCACCGCCATGTAAAGTTCATCAAAAAATCGAAATAAACCCTGAAAATTCTGTGCTATTCAACACAGATTTAGATTTAGAAGATACCTTGTTATTTGATAACGAGCCTCCGTCGGATATGTACGTCGTGAAGACAGAAAACATATTTGGCAAGGAGATCGCTAAGAGGAACGCCTTGCAACAACTGACCGCTGACGCCGGTATATGCGGCTGCATGGAATGTAAATGCGATCCCAGCAACGGAGAATGTCAAAACGGGGAGTGTAATCACGCGAAAACTGTTGAGAAACCGAAAAGCTGTTCGGAAGATAAATGCTCATGTGTAGACTGCAAGTGCGACCACAACACTATGAAGTGCGCGGTCGGGTGCGGTCGTGCGACCGATACTAAAAATAACACGTTCTTGCACTATCACAAACGGCACAACAACTCCAATTTGGAAGATTTGGGCATTTACACTTTGCATGAATGCGAAGACACATCCTCTTCTACCTCAGATGCTGTTGTAGAGAGCTTGAAATGTGAATGTAACCGTACAGAATCCAAGTGCGGAGGAAATGGAAAGTGTGGTAGCAAACATAATAACGATTCTTGTGCAGCCACATCAACATCAAGGTGTTGTGTGACAATATGCTTCAAGAAATTAGATGCATTCAAACAGTTTCTGAATGATAATGAAATAGTTCATGCTATCAAAGCAAGCACTGTAAATCTAACCACTAGCTAATAAATAGGTGGCTTTATGAATCCTGCATTTAATTTTGTACAAAGTGTTTGGTTTTATGTCTTGCTTGTAGTCTTGTGATAATATTTAGTCTTCTCAAGGAAATAGAAACGTCGGTTAGAACTCCACTCTTATTGTTTGTTATTGTGTTGGTCAGCATTTGTGACAAAAGATAAATTAAAAAAATCAAAATGGTTTTTAAAATATCTTTGATAGAATAATATTGAATTAATATGATAATAATGATGTAATATTGTTTTTTCTACATTTTTTATAAATTGGGCATATTGGTGCTAAATTAAATTCTATAAGTGCCTTTACCATAATGTGGTAGTTAATATTTTAAATGTGATCAATATCTAAAGTGCCTTGGGGTTACCTTTTGTGCCATAAATAAGTCTAGAGATTATATTTGTACACAAATCAGATTTTACATAATGTTGGTGCTATATTAGTATTTAGATATAAGTACAGTGCCTTTGTGTACTTAAAACTACTTAAATTGAGCTAAAATGTTGATTTATGTTATTGATGAGATTTTAATAGTTTATCGACTTACTGTTGTCAAGCAATAATTAGTGCTGTAATGTTTCTAGTCCATAATAACTAATTAAATGCTTGTTATTAATAAATTGTCGTACTTATAAATAAAGCTTTATTTCTTAATTCCATTTAAATAAATTCAATTGGTTTTCAACAACAAAAATACAAATAAAGTGAGATCATTTTTATTATATCCCTTATCATAATTATAACTTTTACACAACAAGCACACAGAAAAAAAATCACTAAGACAAGCACAAAATAAAATATGAAATATAAAAAATTGGTAAATTAATTTAATGTCAATCTCAGATTTATGCAAGGAATGCAATCTAAAACTTAAAACATACTAGTCTTAGTATGCCTCAAGAAAACTTATAACAGAATGCTTTTGCTAACAAAGAAGTCCAATGGAGTTCTTGTTCTCTTTTATGTTAGATCTATCTGCGCTTTTTCTTATCATGACGTCGGGCTCTGGACATTGTAGCTCTGTGTCCAGGGGAAGACTGCTCGGAACTGCATTCATCGCTGTCCGTAAAATTCTGAAATAAAATATTATCATGAACTAACAAGCTTGATTATTGATGATTCCTTAAATTTTTGTCTTTATTTTGATGGTTGTCTGATTATTTCAACTATAGTTGGTGCCAAATAACGTGGCAATAGAGGACATTCACCTACTTTCATTACGTTAACGTACAATCCATTAAGTGTAGCTAATTCTGTTGCTTACCATACAACCCTATCGAAAACGTGCAGCCTATACTCAGTCCAAATTCTGCTAAACAATTGCTTTACTATGACAATGATACTGTAGCAAACCATTCTGGTTTCAATCTTGACACTTTTGGCACCTATCTGTCTAATAATAAATAAATAATACTCGACACTTCACACAGCATTATCTAGCCCCAAGCTAAGCAGAGCTTGTGTTATGGGTACTAGATAACTGACATTCATAATACAATACACTACCTACATAGATAGATATTTTTTATTATACATAGAAAAACATACAGAACACCCTGAACAAATATCTGCTGATTATACAAACATTTGTACCGAGTCAGGAAACCGCAACCTCCTGCATTTCAGGCAGACCTTCGCCCGCTGCGCCACACCATTAAAGGTACAATGCCAAAATATGTCATTTAGAGACAATACCATTGATAAGGTAAAGGGATTCATTTACTGGAATTACGGGCCTGGTCCACAGATGGCCGCACATGTCTGATGATTTAGAGCAGCAAAATCAGAATCAAATTTAAATGCCCATGGCAAATGAGCTTTTACAACAGAAGCACATAAAAAATAAGGTATAGTATTTAACTATCGTATCTACAAGGTAAGTATATTTGAAATACACCACACTCGCCAGCTACTGATAGCTCAGAATCGAGATGCCTGAAGAGCTCTTGTGTTGGAGACCAAGATCCACTTCGAGTCGCTGGGCGACTGGAGTATGTTTTTGAAATAGACAATGCTCAGGTACTACCTTTTCATTTGTAAAGGGTTCGCATTGTTCACTGAGCGTAACACACGCTAGCAGGCAAACTAGCTGGAAGGCCGCACCAATATACAATCCGTAACGAATTACTGTGCTCATCAAGTCTTCAGCGAAAATATCTCCAGGGATCATTGTGAACAGCTTGAGTCGTCTGCCGTTTTATGAATTATCCTGACTTGACTGGAATGTTATTTTAATAATCAAAGATCTTATGCATTTTTCTGAACCAACACAGAACGAAACGAACACAAAGAGAGAGAATTATTTTGTAGCGTTCGTTAGGACAGACAGTGTTGCCGGCCGTCAAAATGAAAAAGCTCCGATCCGAACGCCAAAATGGTCCGAAATGAGACAAAAATATCCGTTTTAGGGAAATAACGGGAATATTAAGTCTTCCTTATGAATTGTACTTAAATTGCTTCATCTTGATGAACTTCAGTACATTTCTTGTTATTATAGTGCGTAACCCCACACTAAGGGTAGTTTCTAAGAAATCAAATAACATCGCAAAAATTTTCGACTTCGACGGGACTTGAACCTATAATAACAAAAAACCTTAGAATTAAGCTACGTGACACCTCTCGTCAAACGAACTAAATGTAACTTTAGTCTTTGAACAGGATTGGATAAACTTCAATGTTTCCCCTGTAGGTGGAGCTAACGGCGCGAGAAGACCGTAGGATGTCGCAGAGATTTTCGACTCCCGCGTCACTTGACTTCGTGGTGTAGTTGGTTATCACATCCCCGTACTGAGGGGAGGACGCGGGTTCAAGTCCCGTCGAAGTCGAAAATTTTTGCGATGTTATTTGATTTTTTTTCAGTACATTTCGACTATTTTTTACAATACATTTTTAAAAATTGATAGGTAACTGAAAATAGAATGACAAGGTGTAAAAGACAGGTTGAAAGACTGAGATAAAAATGTCCCACACTCAAATACATTCATGTAGAGCAGACGAAGCGCTCAACTCAGTCACCAAGCGAATGAAGGAATACGTCCAATCCAGAAACTCAAGTCTGTTGACTTAAAACACTAGGAACCTATCTATTTACCTATCTAAGTTTTCGGTAATCTGTCTTATTCCCAACGTCACGAAATTACACTTAAGTCTCGTCAGTTCCTTGATAGTAGGTACCTACTCGTTTAAATTCAAACATCAAACATCCGAAAAGTTGAATATATGTACTAAAACTCACTAATTCCACCATTATTCCATTCACTGCGAAAGAAAAGTAAAAAAAAAAAAAGGTAGCACTCCGGGAGTGCCGGCAGAAGTGAAAAAGTGCTCAGCGCCGCTAAAGAAGTTTTCACTTCAATTCGCGCAAGCGCCCTGTGCCGCCTAAACAGAGCAGCACACTCAGGCACGGTAGAAAGAGTGGGAGATACTAGTTCCTCTCCCTTCCCCTCGATCTTACGCTTTTTCGATCAGCATCACGTGACCCTGACGCGAGTTTGAAAGTTTGAAAGTTTTACCCATACAAAAAAAGTGCTCAGCGCCGCTAAAGAAGTTTTCACTTCAAAAACAGATGAGAGAGAAGCAAAAATGTAACCATAGACGTACCTAGAGAAAATTTTCTACTTTAGTGAATGTGTCCTACCTACTGGAAATGCCTATTGAGCCGTACTACCTGGCCTTTTTCGTAAAGATGATTTTTTTTCAAACGTGATCCGAAAAGATCCGCAAAGAGTCATGGTCCGCAAAAGATCCGCAGAGGCAGAAAAAAGTCCAAAACGGACCAAAAAGGTCCGCACCGGCAAATGTACGTTAGGAGAATGTAAAACGAACACACACAGCAGTACTAACCCGTACTGCCAACGGTGCCGGGACTGACATGGCCATTTTTCACGGCGTCAGTCAGTAGCATAATGTCGCGAATTTCAGGTTCTGTACCCTAAATATCGCTATAAAAAGCGTAACGAACAGACAGAGTTCTTTGTCTGTTCGTTATTGTTCTATGTCCTGCTTGACAGGAAAGGGCACTCTTAACAGTTAAAAACATTCCTCTATCTTTTCAATGCTGGTATTTTTAGGGTTCCGTAAACTTGTGATAATTTGAAAAGAATACCTAACTCTCAGGCACGAAATAATAAAATCATTCATTCAGAGCAAGGATATAAGATTATAATTACATAAATAGAGATAATATTTTATATAGATTGTCTTAAACAATGCAATGATGACACTAACGAAGCTTTACTGGTAGTGTCAACGCCCAATATAAATTGAATTGCAGACATATAGTTGAGTTTTGAATAAATAAACTTATCATAACAAACTGCTTGGATAGATTCTATATTAATAATAAAAACTAGCAGGACGATAGAAGATACCTACCTTTAATTTAAATTTTTACCTATCATAAATTAAACAAAATATACAAAAATATTTCATATCTTTTTCTTTCAAGAACAAACTCTTAGGTACCACGATGGTATAATGAAATAACATACGGTGAGTATTACAGACTGTGCACACAATAAATAAGACAGTATAGTGATGTCCCGGTTTAATAGGAATCGAAAGATCCGGAGAGTTAGAGAAAGATCCAAAACAGACAAAAAAAAGTCTGCACCGACAACACAGGAACCCAGCACAACAAAACCCAATTTAGTAGGAATCGAAAGATCCGGAGAGGCACATAGGAAGATCCAAAACAGACCAAAAATACCAGCACCGGCAACACTGAAACCCAGCACAACAAAACTTTAAATGACATTGACAACAACAATAAACATGACAATGTCAGATAATATCTGGTTGACAGTTGCCATCAACAAAGAGTACATTCCGAACTTGGATTGCACTGATAGCGATCACAAATATTTTGCGTTTCGAATTACATATTACGATAATGATAGTTGAGTGCTATTCATTACATTAAATCGGAAATTCGGAACACTCACGCTGCACACTCACAATGTAGGTAGGTACCTACCTATATATTTATATAGAAATAAAATCTAAGGTAGGTAATATAAATTTACATAGAAAATGGTTTACGAGTCTCGCGAAACTGGTAAGTAGGTACTTTTCCGCTAGTTTTATTACAGAACGCATAGTGAACCGCGAATCCGCTTAAAGCATTCACTGCCCAGCCTCGGCGGCGTGCAACCCGCGCCGCGCTGTCCCACTACTGTGCCAAAGGTGGCCAAAGGAAGATATAATGCGTCTTGGGCCATGAAAGTGTTAATCAGGTTTCCGACTCTTCGATTTCGATCGAATGGATAGCCCTGCAGATCTGAGACGCTCTGCTTTGTAAAGGGCATGTTAAGTTAAAGGAAAGGGCCTACACTGTGTCCAACAGGTCGCAACCTTCTATACAGGGTGCCACGAAACATGTTTAAGCCGAAAGGGGGTTCATTCTAAAATAATAAAAAGGTTCGAAATTCATAAAACCGTAAAGTACTCATAGCAAAAGTTGATCCCCTCGGAGTCGAGAATCCCCACCCCCTTTCGTCTTAGTTTAATATTATACCTACCTACACATGTCATGTTACGTGGCACCATGTTTACTCGGCACACTAGGACACGGATTCTCACAAAATTCTAATATTTTTGCGATTTATATTATACTAGACGATCGCCTCGCGGTTTCACCCGCGTAGTTCCCGTTCCCGTGGGAATTCCGGGATAAAATACAGCCTATGTCACCCTGAAAAGTAAGCTGCCTAACGGTGAAAGAATTTTTTTAATCGGTCAGTAGTGTCGGAGCCTATTCAATACAAACAAACGATCAAATCTTTCCTCTTTATAATATTATAATAGTATAGGTAGATAAGACGTTCTACGAGGAACAAAACGAGTGTAAAAGTGGTTTCCTAAAAATGGTAGAGCATATTCTGTGAACCCATGTTACAACGAAGTTCGGCATCTCAGGGCCGGAGCCTTCGTTCGTTCTTCGATAAATGTTCTCTGCCTTCGGCGTCAGCGGGCTGTACCTATCTCGATCTTAAGAACCCTTGAGTTTTCTTTTCTGATTGCATCAACCGTACCTATGTATATCAGGAACATGGTAGCACAGACCCGTATTATTTCTTGTTCCGTGCTCGTAGGTAGGTAAGCATAAGCACCTACCTACCTCCCTATATACCAAATGCCTATCACTGAAGTTAAAAAGGCATGAAATTAAAAGTTAAGCAGGTAGATATCAACGTATAAAAGTATCTACCTACGGGAAAACAGAAGTTGTTGGAAAATTGAAATATTTTCAGTGAAATCACGCAGATCTCAAACTGTTCTCATGAATCTTATTTTACTGTGTCAGTATACAATATTTTATTTTGTGATGTAGGTATATTAAACATATGGAAGTTATCTTTGGGAGTATCCCATATCGCGGTGTAAGAACCAAATGAACGGATTTGCATTTTATTATTTTAAATGAGAGATAAAACTGTGCATATTTCGCTTATTATAACTTATTATTGGAACTAACGAAAATTTGACTTATGAAAAATGTGTAGAGGAAGTGCAGCATATTTGAAATACTGCAGGTAACTTGGAATACTTAGATATCTAAATTAATATAATCGTCATCCTGTGTTCTTTTGCTCTGAACATAATGTCATAGGACACACGAAGCTAATGAGTTCTAAAAATAGGACGTCATCTTGATATTCCTGTTGCCAGCCAAACGGGAACGGGACGTAAACTTTGAAAACTTTTTCGGTAATAATTGTGTTCTGTATGTGCCCTGTAGAAATTGTCCCTTCCATGATAATTTTACCGCGCAAAAATATGTCTAATGGATCTCCAATTGGTTTTATAGGAAAAGTACTTACATCCATTGGGATGGATCCAAACTCACTTATGTACACTCCGGAATACAACAGGTATTCCAAATTACCAAGTCAACTCATACTTTTATTTTGATCAAAATTTTGAATAGTTTTTAGTTTTGGTTTTATTTGATTTTTTGTATTATTAAAGAATTATAACTTTAGCACAATTTGAAGCATTTTTATTGGGCTGACCCGTTTCCTTTTGTACTTATTTTGAAAAAACAAATTGGTATTCCAAATACGCTGAATTTCCTCTACAGAAATTCTCACTATAAGAGAATGTACTAAAAAAATTTTGCAATTAAATAGAAATATTTATATTCATTCAAAAATTGGTTGACATTGGTAGATGGCTCTTACATTTATGTTTACCAAGATTCTTACGAATTCTTACGATTTTTTTTAAATGTTAGGTATACACCTTACTAATTATATTTTAAATTCATTTCTTTTCTAATTAGAAGGTTGTGGCCGGAGTGGGCTTATGAAACTTTAAACTAAACCTACTCCAAATATTTGTACATTCTAGCAGTCTGCATATTAGCCCTAACACAGTCTGTCTCATCGAAAAAATCGAAGAAAAAACATAAATCCAGCCATGACCGCCAGAAAACCTCCAAGGTGAACGAGAGCCTCGTAGATATAACGCGCGCAGACCGTTCGATGAAAACAGAACAATTGGACCTGAACGGAAGGTTGAGGAAGACTTTTGCTATGGTATGTAAAAACCTGTGAATTAATAAGAATCTAGGTGAGGTGACAAACTCTAGTTCTGGAGGTTTTTTGACATCGCATCACATCACATCATCAGCCTGTATTGTCCAGTGCTGGGCATGAACCTTCCCTCAACGACAGCACGAATAACAGACCTGTGACACCCTCATAAGTAATTCATTGGAGTGAGCCAAGCGAGCGAAGATTTTAGTGGCAGCTTGGGTTATTTAGCTGTATGGTGAAATTGTGACTTCCAGTCCAGTTTAAAGGTCGGTCGATCAACGGGATCGACCGACCTTAAATTAACGGAGAAATCGACGAACATAGGTATAAACGTTTGTCTTTATTATACAACCGAATATAGAACCTCCGCCTTTTCGAAGTCGGTTAAAAATAGCGATTCTGTGGGTCAAAGAAGATCACAAAGCAAAACAACGTTTATTATATATCCTAAAGCTGAGCTCCTAAAGTGAGGCAGCATGTTTTAAGTACCTAAGTGGCGCTAGTTTCACTCACCACCACAGAGTTACGTTACCTATATATCACTTCTAGGTCGGTACCTAGCCCTGAAAACAATACCATAGAAAGATAATTATTTTCCAGGAAGTGTTACTTTCTGAGGGAACGTCTAATTCTAGGAGTTGTTCACCCTTGGCCGCTATAATGCCGCTCGCAAAACTGGTCCTTGGCGCAACAGGGAAGGCTGAGACGGAACTGCTTAATGTTATGGGATCCCAAACAAAATCTCAGGTTTTAGAATATTTACGTCTTACTTATACTTTGGTGAACGTTCGAAGAGAAACTAAGAATACTCAGTCCATGGATGTTGAATAGGCTAGAAGATTTGATCAGTGACTCAGCAATTATGTATACCTACCGATGAGCTTATTAAAAAGCAAGAGCTAAAATTAATTTATAATTGCTGTCAATAATCTACTAATACTACTCTGTCAAGAAAGTACCGGGAAAAGATCAATAATGCACAAAATGTTTGATATTCATCCAAATTTATTTTATCACCTTCAAAGTATGCTCCTTCAGAAACGATACGCTTACGCCAACGTATAATCCAATCATCAAAACATTTTTTAAACGCTGTTTCCGGAATTGAGTTCAGTTCTCGCCGCGAATTCTCCTTTATGTCTTCTACCGATTGAAAACGGATGCCACGAAATGGTAATTTGAGTTTAGGAAAAAGAAAGCAGTCGGCTGGAGCCATATCTGGTGCACATGGTGGTTGCTCGATGGTATTTGTTGAGTGTTTGGTCAAAAATTCGGTCACAATGATGGCCTTGTGCGAAGGCGCATTATCGTGGTGCAAAATCCAAGAATTTTCTTTCCACAAATCTGGCCTTTTTCGTCAAATTTGTCTTAAATAATATTCTTTATTTACCGTTTGACCTTCCGACCTTCCGGAAAACAGTTGTGCCAATCTAACAACAAAAAAAAATTGAATTTGGAACCATTTATAAACAAATCATCCATTCCCGATAGGTACTTTTTTGACTGAATGTATGTACGTTTCTTGACTTTTATCTAAGTATATCTGTTCAGCTGTTCTGACATCAAAAGATATCAGCCAAAATAAGCCAGAGTTAGTTGCGTTTTTACAACTTAACTAGCCAGTCCATGTGTAGAACTACAAATATGCAAAATCAGCCTGATCTGTTCAGTAGTTTTGTCGTGAAGAGGTAACAAAAATACATCCTTTCATCCATCTACTCAGGGTGGGTGGATCGGAATGGGATTAGTTTAGATAATAGCATAACTTAAGAACCCATGTCAGGACTACCATACAATAACTATACGAAATTAATTTACTTTTAATTATTATTCAGCTAATAACTGAAGTGCGTGGCATAATAAAGACTCTGAAGGTCGCAAGTGGAATAAACTTAAATTTAGCTAGCAAAATATTTGTCACTCAAAATGGGATGCTGAACAAGAAGTTCGTCCAAGAAACAAAGAAGACTTTCCAATCGTCAGTAGAGCAACTAAACTTTGATGATAAAGATAAAGCGGAGTTTGTCATCAACGAATATGTAAGAATTATTGTGATCATTAACGTCACATCTACTAATCTCGTAGTGTAACTAAAAACGACGTAGACTAGCTACGAATGGCGTAGCAGAGCTACGAACTGCGTTGAGTAACTAAGAACGGCAAAGACCAGATACAAATGGCGTAGCACAGCTACGAATTTCAGAGAGTAACTAAGAACGGCGTAGACCAGCTACGAATGGCGTAGCACAGTCAAAAATTGCGTAGAGTAACTTAGAACGGCGAAGACCAGCTACGTAAGTAGTTGTTTATAAGTAGTTTTGTACATTTTCAGATTAAAAATGAAACTGGTGGTTTAACATCAAATCCATATGAGATTCAAGTAAGCCCCGATCAAAAGATAGTGATCCTAAACATCGTAACGTTTGTGGTAAGTTAAGTTTAATTATTTGTTCAATCTACTGGTAGCTCAACCAATAAACTCCTTCATAGCATTAGAAGCCACAACCTGGAAACCGAATCTTGTTACATATTTATTTACTTTCTCACTCAACTCTCGCCAAGAGTGTTAGCCAGCAGAATTGACGTTTTACGTGTGCAGTGCATATAAATATCAACTTCTTGTCTTATGGCTCTGCATCTGGTTT
This sequence comes from Eupithecia subfuscata, assembly GCA_963564075.1. NCBI lineage: Eukaryota > Metazoa > Arthropoda > Insecta > Lepidoptera > Geometridae > Eupithecia > Eupithecia subfuscata. The sequence goes on along the minus strand of OY751103.1, from coordinate 8,959,400 downwards.
GACAAATTTCTGTCCAGAGCTCTTTTTTTCTTTTTCTTTTATGTTATTTTTGTTTGTTTGTTTTGTTATTCCTTTCTTATTTATAAATTTTTTACATTTACGTTTCTTTCTATGTACTTATCTTATTTCCATATCTCCATAGAGGTTTTACTCATTTATTATAATTTAATTTATCCTTTTTTCTTCCTCTCTTTTTTCGTATCTTGCTTGTAACCTGTGTACCTACTCTTTGTATTCTGTTTCTTTGTATTGCTGCCACACTAGGACCTGTCTGAAAACCAGCGCCACTACGAGGCAGGGACCTTTTTGGCCTATGTACCTAACACAATCACTAATTTGTATCTGTTTTTCTTTTATTTTGTTGTTTCCTTTCTATAAAATCCTGTATGTTCATTGTATGTATATATAATTGTACCTAATGTGTTGTGTTATGCATAGTCCAAATAAATGTATTTTCTTTCTTTCTTCAATTTTATTTTAATATCAGCATTGCCATACAGCGGGGCAATGCAGCCAGCGTATTGGGGACGCTTCCGACTGGTATGATATGGATCAGTTGATCTAACTGTATATTGTTTGCAACAGTCTGTAGCTAGCTCAATTGTTTCAATTGTAAAAACTAGTTCTAATATATTTCTTTTATTTGATTGTAATTTTCTTTGTCAATAAAGTCATTTATATATCTGTTCTTATTTGTTTTTATTCATTTATTGTAATTTTCTTTGTTAATAAACTTATTTGAAGTTCGTTTTAATTTTTCTTTTTCTTTAGGGAAACTGGAAGAAAAAATTCAGTACGGTAGAAGCGGGAGAATTTCACACCCCAAACGGCGTTATTACGGTTCCAATGATGTCTCGGCTTTCTTCTTACAACTATTACAAAAGTGATGTTCTTCAAGCTGAGGTAAGTACCTGAAATATACCACTCCGAAACCGTGGTCCCACTGCGATGTCGAAAAAGTTTTGTCCCACCAGTGGGACATCGCAGTGGGACCACGGTTCCGTCACTAAATATACGTAATATATAAGCTAATCATCTATAACGTATAATTTTCTATCAAAAACATCATTACAAACAATTTTAAGCGTGCGTTTATACAATAGCTCAAGGACTATGTCCTTAAAAAAACCGGCAACTTCATATTTATTGACGTTTTTGCCAGATATATTCATAAATTTACGCCAATCGTCTTTATTATAAGTATGTAAAATAAGTAGTTCACCTTCCTTTATGTTGTAATTTCACTTTTTTGGAACTCTTTCGGCGTTCGGGCGTTGTCATCTGCGACGACTGCGACACAGTTCTAAAAACTTCTGCAAATGGCATAGTTTCCATTTACCCATTATTTTTGTTCCATAATAAACGATTTATTTATTATTTATTTAATGTTAACCGACGAAGCTTCTAATTGTCCGATTATCGTTTGGTGAACACCAGTAGACGGTTTTCCCGCCTCCAGGGTAGAAGATTAACTTTAACTTGCGTTTTATTATTACAGCTGATAGAAGTACCGTATGAAACGAACAAAGCCTCCCTTCTTATAGTCCTTCCCTACTCAGAGACAGGATTAGGCGTTTTGCTCAAAGAGCTTAAATTGGCACCGGATCTATTAAACACAGCCATTTCAAGAATGCGGCGTACAGCAATAATATTGACGATGCCTAAATTCAAGCTATACGATAAACTGGATCTTAAGCCTATTTACAAATTGGTAAGCTTTATTTTGCTTTGTATTTACCTTCCTAAAAGTTAATATTGCTCACAGCCATATAACGAAACTAGCTTTTTTCGATGGAAATGTTCAAAGGTAATTTCTATCCCATAGGAACTGATTTAGGTATGGGATAAAAAGTAGCCCATGTTTGATTCCAGGCTTAGAGCTACATGGATAAATAATAGATTCAGGCGTTAGTACTTTGCGGAAATCCATTGTATAATATTAGGATAAAACAATATTTAGTACCTAACGATTCCGCGCAAAACCTTATCTGATAAAGATACAGCAAAACACTGTTTTGTTAGATCTTATCAGAGAAGGTTTTGCGGTTTTGTGTTTTATCCTAATAGCTACACGGATGCAAAATATCAGCTCAATCTGTTCAGTAGTTTTGGCGTGAAGACGTAACAAACATCCATCCATCTATCCATCCATCCATCCAAACTTTAGCATTTATAATATTAGTGTGATGTGATAAGCATTATTAGGCAGGGTGCTACGTAACACGTACACGTAACACGAATAAGCCGAAAGGGTAAATGTAAATAACGATTTTTTGAATTTAGTTTTTGACGTGACAACGTCTTATAATTCGATAGAGCCGGCTGCACGCACGAAAAAACATGACGTCATGCGGCGTTACCTCGCTCTGAGGCGTTCCATGTAAGGCTTGAAGAGCGCTCGACATCCGTCTCTCTCCTACTTGAGTGAGCGATGCATCTGCGTGGACAGCTGCTATACTATAGTACATTTACATGTTTTGATCGAGTATCAAATGCTACCATTCCATCAGTATTTTCTTAAGACGTTGTCACGTTCAACTATCGTCAGTAAACCGACTTTACAGACAACCAATTTTTTTTTCTTCCTATTCGTGTTATTTTACAGGCTCTCTTGCATTATTTAACTAGCTAGCACTAGCTGTGCCCCGCGGCTTCACCCGCGTGGGAAACATTCAAATTTCCGAAATTTATTACACACCACCTCCTAGGGGTATACGTTTGTAAAATAAAAAATACGTGATTTACATTATAGTTTACTAGCTTATTCCCGCGGCTTTGCACGCGTTGTTTCTATGGAAACATTTTGAGGTTATTTCTATCGCATGGGAACTGATATAAGGGATAAAAAGTCGCCTATGTTTGATTACAGAGGGTTGTTATGTTTGTTACCTCTTCACGCCATAACAACTCAACGGATCAGGCTGAAATTTTGCATACAGGTAAGTCTAACTCTGGAATGAAACATAGGCGACTTTTTATCCCATAAATCAGTTCCCATGGGATAAAAATAACATTAAAACGTTTCCATAGAAACAACGCGTGCGAAGCTGGCAGAAGCTAGTTTATAATACTATTAGTATGACGACCTCTGTGGCGCAGCGGGCGAAGGTCCGCCTGCGACGCAGGAGGTTGCGGGTTCGATTCTCGCCTCGGGACAAATGTTTGTACGATCTGCAGACATTTGTCAAGGGCGTTCTGGATGTTTTCTATGTATAATAAAAAATATCTATCTATGTAGTGTATTGTATTAAGTATATCAGTTATCTAGTACCCATAACACAAGCTCTGCTTAGCTTGGGGCTAGATAATGCTGTGTGAATTGTCGCGCATTATTTATTTATTTATTTATTAGTAAGGTAAGATAGGATATAAGGAAAGCCAATAAGGCACTTACCAGGGGGAGGCCTGTGTCCAGCAGTGGACCAATACAGGCTGTTGAGGAAAAGGAGGAGGATGGGATATTGATGAGGAAAACCACTTCCGAATATCAGAAACCGATGAATGAAATGTGTGTTGCTTGTAAGGGAAGTCTACTTGTAAAATTTAGTAGTATATTGCAAACGGTTGCTAAGATACAGAGCATTTTCGTTAAAACTATTCGTATAAACTTAGTTTTACAAAATACTAATTTAACAAATTTTCTTAACTTGTACCATAGGTTAAAATGTATTGGTAGAGACGTCATCGCCATGTTAATTATTGAGTCCTACCCTCAACTGATTTGTACTTTATCTTACTTTATCACTAATATAATACTGTATTGTTTTGCTATGTTTATAAAAGTGTAACGCCTTCAAAACTTATTACCTACTTATTTTAAAACGTGGAAGAGCGAAAACACCTAACACAAGTATTTCTATAATGCTTAAAAGGTGTTTTCATCTATGAATAAGGCTATGTATCTTTTATTATTGAATAAAAACATTACATTACAAAACAAAAACATTACATTAGTTATAGGCTTATAGGAAAACACCGTCATTATTTCAGAGAACGATGAATCAAATGTGTGATCGTTATCAAAGGGGAATCTACATGTAACATTTTGTAATACTTCTTTTTTCCCGCGTAGTTCCCGTTCCCGTCGGAATTCCGGGATAAAATATAATAGAAAAAATATAATAGAAAAAAATAAAATATAATAGCGTGAAAGAATTTTTCAAATCGGTAGTTCCGGAGCCTATACAATACAAACAAACAAACAAACAATCAAATCTTTCCTCTTTATAATATTAGTAGATACCTATATTGATTATAAAATAATAACAGAACTTTTTTAAAAAAAAAACAGTGTTTTGTCATGAAATAATTAAAAAAAAAATTGTGTTAAAATGTTATTGTTTTGGAACTGCAAAGGATTTAGGTTTGCAGTTTCATAAAAATAATAATAACGTAAGAATACAAGTAAAATAATACACATAATGAAGAAAGAATTACATATTTTTTCAAAAAAGTATAATAATGTTCTGTACCTACACAAAAAATCATACAGCAAAAGTTGATCCCCTCGGGGTCCAGAATAACCCCCTATCGGCTTAGTAGGTGATGTGATGGATGACACATTTGATGATGGTTCGATTCCCGCCTTGGGACAAATGTTTGTATGATTTGCAAACATTTGTTCTGGGTATTTTCTATGTATAGTAAAAGTATCTATGGACTGTGTTGTAATAAGTATATCAGTCATCTAGTACCTACCCATAACACGTATAGTATTTGTATCATGTATAAGTAGGTATTTGCTTATTTTCTAAGTAGTAAATACCTGTATTATCAGGCACACAGATATTACCCCATGTACGATCAAGCGATCCTATCCATTCAAGGTGGTCTGAGAGAGATCGCTCTTGAGCGATAAGAGCGCCAATTATAGCTTATTCCATATTTATTCTTGTATTATTGTTTTGGATTTGTTTGTAATAAAGTATCTATCTATCTACAAGCTCTGTTTAGCTTAGGGTCAGCATTATTGTCCAGCATTATTTATTTATTTGGTCTGAGAACCACCTTCTCTGCTTTCTTTATTTTCGGTTTATTTTGTTAATATTTATAATGATGTTTTTCGGAAAAAGTACAAATCTTTCTTACTTCAATGGAGGATCTAAAAGATGACACCTAGAAGAAACCCCATAGCAATTTAGAGTCACAAAAAATAACACATTTTTCACCATAGTTTGACTTTCGATATTGTTCCTTGATCACCTTATATTTAATAAACTATCTTTATACGCAAAGAAAATTAGAATCAAATAATATAAATAAATTAGAACTGATATTTACAATTGAAACAATTGAGCTAACTGCAGACTGTTGCAAACAATCTACCTTATATTTTAATTATTTGATACAACCGAGTGTGCTATGTATGTATTGATTTGAATTGAAGTTTGTAAGCGACGACAGTTTCCATCAGCGTTTTATCTTATTAAGTAATATGTTAAACAACAAATTTCCAATAATCGATTTTGCTGTTTGTAATACCTATCATAAACTTATTTTTAATGCCTCTGTAAAAGTTTTATATTGTATAGTGTAGGCAGAGAAGCGAAGTTGCTCTTTTTGGCCACGATGGTGAGCAGAGGTGGTGGCGCTGATTTCGGTCGGGGCACCGAAATGTTGTAAACATATAATTTTTCATGTGTGAAAACACATGAAAAATTATAAGTTTACACTTTGACAATAAATATATTATATCCTGTTCTATTTTCTTAGGTGGGTATGAATAAGGTGTTCAATAAAAAAACCGGCTTAGTGAAAATCCTCGACGGTGAAGAGCTATCCATCAGCACAGCTTGGCAACTTATTTACATTGATGTCAGCGAGGGGATAGACGACACTGACGCACAAAGTGGGTATTATGTCCCCCTCCTCATGCAGATTGGACCGAAAGCTCAGCTAACGTAGTTTAGGCTTAGCTTACAGTTTTTCATATATGTATGCTGACTGCAAGGCAAACTAAGCTATGTTGTATGGAAAACTGCGTAGGCTATGCAAGCTAAGCTAAACTAAGTTAGCTTAGCTATCGGTCTGCAATCCGCATCATCGGCCCGTATCCGACCCTGAACGGCTCCCCCAAAAACAAGAGGGGCTTTGTCAAAATCATCATGTTTGGTAGGCGGAATTGTCGAAACTGCGCAGAGGTGCTAGAAATACACAGGAGTGAGCAGCTTTCCTTCCTCTTGTAAGTTCCCTTAGACGGCTTTTACTTACGATATTTGGTTGAGTTATAGGCGTCGATTCTTACGCCGCAAGGCCGCAAGTAACACGGCAACAAAATATACAACCTACACCACCACCTCGAGGGTGGTGGTGTAGGTTGTATACTTGATAACATTCGGTTGAATTGAGTCGGAGTGAGACTGTTTTAATTAGATTTCCCGGCACTGATTTTTTTTATACTTAAGTAAGGGTTGCGTGCGTTTTCGTTTGACGAACCATAACGTAACTAACACAAATTAGGTATTATTTCTTACGAATAATATTGGAAAGAAAGAACATTTTTTCTTTCACCTGTATGTTGCCTGAATACCTACTAAAAGTAGAAGTATGGTTCAATGGTTCATTTATTGGTAAAATATAGCATTACACATAAAAGTAGTTGCACTTACTCAGTGTGACTCCGTTTTACTTACCTACGTCATTTTGTCTCAGGGGTGAACTCACGATTTCACAAGGACCCCTGGGGGATACTACATCTCCCGGGGATCCTGGTGGCCTTACCCAAAAATGCGGGCGAATTGATAGCCTCTTCCTTTTTTAAAGTCGGCGAAAAATATCACAAAGCCCCGCGCTTACTGAAGGATGTCTAGTTTTTATTTACACTTAGGTTTTTTATTAGCTCCTTATAAATATTTACTATGCAGATTTTAAGATTTTAGATTATAGATTTATTACCTACTTAATTGGCATATTAATAAATGAGCAAAAAATGTTACTTCACCCGGAACAAATATCCGCAAATATCAGCTTTTAAATTACCCACTTATAATATCAATGACTACCTTCGGACGCTTTTTCGGCAAAAAGTAGCCAATTATGTTATTCCAGGTTAAAGCTACATCTATGCATAAATCCAACCTCTCTCTGTGTCTGTCTCGGTAGTTCTAGCGTACATTGAAGTATTATCGACAACCGGGGGTAATCGTGTTCTGGACCACGACTCGGCAAACGTAGTGTAGGACACTTTCCGTCCAGGTGGGATGACGACATGCGAAAGACTGCAGGCAGATGCTGGATGCGGCAAGCTGCGACAGGGCGCTATGGCCCTCTTTACGGGAGGCCTATGTCCAGCAGTGGACTAACATGGGCCGATGATGATGATGATGAATGAAGTTTTAAAGTTAGGCCTGTATTAAGGTTTAATACCTTAATACCTGCCTAACTTTAAAACTTCATAATTCATTTCAGTTTGTTATCACTCATTGGATAACAAACATCTAAACATAATGTAACACATCCATCCAAACTTTCACATTTATTTGTGTGACGTGATGTTATTTTAAAGGTGCGGAAAAGGATCCAGTTTTCTCGGTCAAACGAAAAACACCGTTCACCGCAAACCGTCAGTTCTTGTTCTATGTGATATGTGGAGGTGAACAGATTGTGACGGGAATTTTCTCTGGAAACCAAAAAACTGGAAGATAGCTTACTCTAACACAGGTATGTCTTAACTCATGGCATAAGAAAATAACAGCTCCAGACACTGTTGCAGGAGTAAGCCCTCACGACTACATCACTACATGATAGCTAAATGCATAAATCAAAGTCATACTCATACTCATAAATTTATTCGCCGTAGGAGCACAAGGCACACTTGGTTAAGTCAATAGTCACTGGTTGTTGTGAGATAAAAATATGATCGAACAAGGACACAACAACAACACCAGCCTGGAAAAGTCCACCGCTGGACCTAGGCCCCGAATAGAGCAACTGCGATCCCCAACCCGCATGCCTAGCGTGAGGACTATGGGCATTACCCCCATGTGATAAAAGCCAATAAGGCGTTTATCAGGGGGAAGCCTGCGTCCAGCAGTGGACCAATACAGGCTGTTGAGGTTGAGGTTGAGGGGGTAGTACCCTAATCCACTAGGCATGCAGGTTGGGGATCGCAGGGACAGGTTTTTTCTCACTGTCTCACACCAACGCTGTCTGTCCAGGCCAAGGGATTTAGCTGAGCAGGTAAAGGCTGCTTATACCTCAATCATACGGGATAAGGGAAGAGGTGAGAGGGAAAAATGGGACAGAAAGGCGGGGACGTGTTTGAGGATACCACTGCCACGAGGATAAGAGGAATTTGGCATCAGCAACTAGAGCAGTTCAGGGTCATGCACAATGAGATATTTACTAACTATATACTAATTACTTCCAATAGTAGACAAAATATTAAGTAACGGGAAAATGTTTATTTCTTATTCCTACTATAATATATTATTCCTACTTATATTATAAAGCCGAAAGTTTGTGAAATCTAAATTTTTGTTACCTAGGATCTCCAAAACCACTGAACAGATCATGATAAAATTTGGCGTACATTTAGAATAGGCTACTTATTATACCGAAAATACTCGTGTGAAGCCGCGGGCAGAAGCTAGTAATATTATAAACGCGAAAGTTTGTGAAATGTGAGATTTTTGTTGCCTAGGATCTCCAAAACTGCTGAACAGATCAAAATTAAATTTGGCATACACCTAGAACGTAGCCTAGCTTAAACAATAGGCTATTTATTATACTGAAAATACGCGTGCGAAGCCGCGGGCAGAAGCTAATTTGATAATAATTAATATTATTTGACTTGTTTAAGTGATGGTAAGGTAAAGGATGATTCGGTGTCGAATTTTTTGCCGAATTTCAGGGAGATCTCTCAACGTTTTTTGTTATTATAGTGCGTAAGCCTCGCACTCTGGATAATTTCTAATTTCTAAGATATCAAATAATATCGCAAAAATTTTCGACTTCGACGGGACTTGAACCCTCGTCATCCCCTCAGTACGGGAATGTGATAACCAACTACACCACGAAGTCAAGTGGCGTGGGAGTTGAAAATCTTTGCGACTTTCTACGGACTCAAGCGCCGCCGTTAGCTCCACCTACAGGGGAAACATTGAAGTTTATTCAATCCTGTTCAAAGACTAAAGTTACGTTTAGTTCGTTTGACGAGAGGTGTGGCGTTGCTCTAAATATAACGTTTTTTGTTATTATAGTGCGTAAGCCACTCTGGATAATTTTTAATTTCTAAGAAATCAAATAATATCGCAAAAATCGCAAATCGCAAATAATATCGTACTGAGGGGAGGACGCGGGTTCAAGTCCCGTCGAAGTCGAAAATTTTTGCGATATTATTTGATTTCTTAGAAATTAGAGATCTCTCAAGTTTTTTTAATCCATACTTTTCAGAGTATAATCATATTTTGTTGTTATTTGTACCTGGTATCTGTCCGATAGCCGCCCGAATTCACTACGAAGTGACTACGAGGTGAATAAGAAGTGTTGTAGAACTCAGAACTCAAAAAAACATCCTTACAAAATAAGCAAAACTAGTCAAATACTATTAATTATATTTACACTTTGAACGAGTTCAAAACAAGGATACATCTATAGCCTACACTGATTTACCGCTGTACGCAGGCCTCCCCCTGATAAGCACCTTTTTGGCTTTTTGATAAAAGCCAATAAGGTGCAATGGAAGTTCATATAAGAGTTACCTAGTGGCCATATTCCCCACGCGGTTTGGGAATCGTGGTTCGCGGGGAGAAATGTTATCCAGTAGGCGCTGCTGCCCGCCACCCGGTGGATATCCCTAAGTCGCATCTAATGACATCCCCGAGGGAAGAGTGGGGGCGGTGAAAATGCTAAGTTGACACCACACTTCAGAACCTAAACCTCAAACTCAACAGCCTGTAGTGGCCCACTACTGGACGAAGGCCTCCCCCTGATAAGCGCCTTATTGGCTTTTATCACATGGGGGGTAGTGCCCATTATACCCACGCTGGGCGTGCGGGTTGGGGATCGCAGTTCGGTGGTAGAATTGTTCTGCAGGGGCGCTGCTGCCCGCCCCCGGTGGATATCCCCTAGTCGCCTCTTACGACACCCGCGGGAAGAGTTGGGGTGGTGCAAATTCTAAGCCGGCACCACACAGCCACACTTCAGAACAAGGCAAGTGAGGTATCGTGAGAGCGCTCAGCGTGCCCGCGGGAGTAGAATCACGAACACCTGCACTTTATAATTAAACTTGATTTCTTTGTGCATGGGTGTAGGATTTGGAGTTCATTTTTATTTTCAGAAAAATACAAGATCTACATAGCTGAAATGGCGGTATTCATCACAGAACACTTATATATTCATTAATTTGTTTTTCTAGCAAGATCAATTTGTATAATAAAGCCAACCTCAAAAAATATAGAGTTTTCCAGTTTTTGCGTTTTGTTTTTTATCCCTCTGTATACAACACTAATTAACTTAGTAACCGGATTCCCGGACATTAAACAAGGCATTTTATCATTTAATGATATTACCTACCACTTTAACTGTCTCTTTTTATAAGAAGTGAAGAGACAAATTGTAAAATGAGTTTCCTTGGAACTCAGAGGCGTGAAAGTGCAAAACAAAAAATACATTTGCAGTAACAAGCATCAGACAATCATCAATAATTTGTGTGCTACGAGCTTCTGCCCGCGGTTTCGCATGAGTTTTTCAAAACAGAAAACCTTTGGTCTAGACCTGAATTTCTACTAGTGAAAAATTTAATCCAAGTTCTCTTACTTTTCTAAACTTTCACCTTTCTAATATTAGTAGGATAGGATTCTGATCGCCCTTGGCAGTGGGCGGACCACATTAGCCGAATGCTTCCCGACAGGATGGCTCGGTTCAAAACGCCTTGGATCCCGGAAAAACCGCGGTAGACGTCGACCACAAAATCATTAGCGGGACGACCTCAATGCCTTCCTATAAATGATAGTTAGGAACGCACCGAGTGGAAAAATCTGGACGGCTCAGCAATGGAACCAAATAGGTTGCTAAAATAAGATTATTATTACTATGCAGATGTTAAATTTGGGAGCAAATACCCAGGCAGAACCAAGCTATTTATTGGTAATATCAAATACATAATATGAAGTTGTTCGGAAGATTCTTTTTTCTATGGGCCGCCGCCGCCGCCGGTTCGTTTATGTCTTTTGTGTGGAGAAAGTGCTACCACACAATAAACTTAATCATAGCTTCGTTGTATGAAGGAAGATACATGTGTTTTCATTGTTTAACTAGTGCCTTGATGAGCACTTGAGCAGACAGAGACACTGTGGCAACGAGGAACTACTCGTTTCTGTAGTAGTCCAGTCACTTTAGCGATCAACCTCGGAATGAGAGATAATTAGCTGAATTTTTGTGCAAGGTATAAACAAAAATTGAGATTATTATCTCATTCTCTCATTATGTCGTTCTAAAAGTTGTCTTAAAAGTCTCATAAAATGACTTTTGAGACAACTCGTGTCTGCTTCGTTAGTTCGTTTTCATTCATTCTTTTCATTTCAAGCCTTTTATTCCGAAAAAATATTTACATTTTGTTACTTAATACTATTGTTTTGTTACGACATCGAAATTTCGTCTTTTTGCCCTCTTTCGGCAAAGGCCTCCTCCAACCCCTTCCACTTGACTCTATCTCGCCAACCTTATCCAGGTTTTTCCTGCTATGTCTTTTAACTCGTCTTCCCACCTTTTAAACTGTCTTCCTCTTTTCCGTTTATTATACTTTGGAAACCAGTCCATCAGCGTTCTGCTCCATTCGTTTATTTCTGTTGCAGTATGTCCAGTCCAACTCCATTTCAGTTTATTTACTTTAAGTGTGACGTCTTCTCTTTTAGTTCGTAAGTTATTCAAGGTCAAAGGTAAGAAAACAGTTTTTCACGATTATCTCAGGTTCTATAGATCCAATCGTGTTTACCTCTATCATAAAAATTGTGGAGCATTTCATTTCATTTCAAAATCGTTGAAAGTCAAGCTATCGAAAAATGCACCGATTTAGCGTAGACCTTTTTCTATAAATGGAATACGATGCTGGGCCTTCTCTTCTTTTATTTATTCATCTCGCCTCAGCTGACTGATCTCATCCTGCCTGTCTGGGCAACCATAGATGTTTTCAATAAAATTAAATAATTTGTTATTTGTAGAGTTATATAAACTATCGTAGTTTGACGAAAAACTTGATTTTTGGGCTTACGCCGCTTTGCTCTGTCCCGCTCCTGTGAACGCGAAATCCTATGCCTATCCTCTTCACACAATAACGAGGTAGTATAGGCCCTTAAGTATTAAAGTAGTAGTTTTGTAATCTACTAATCGATTTGGTACATAAAATTCCAGGAATTACCATATAATCATGACTAAGCTAAGTACTTAAGTACATACCCAACCTACCGATAAGCATACAAGAGCATTATAAGATGAACTTTGAACCTCATGCTCACGCAAAAGGTGTGCAAATAGTAAGTACTTGCCATCTCAATATCGAATACGGCCATTATAGTGTGAATTCCTCTAACAACCGGATCTTTGATAGGTAGATGTGCCTTGAAATAATAAAATGGTACAAAGTCCACAAGTTCACCCACAGAAACCTTCGAGGCTATCCGAATTGCAAAATCGAAATGAGAATGGAAATGGAACTTGACGATCATCTATTATTTTTGTGTATGCCTTGCCTTGCTCTTTTATGTTTTTTGTGTAATATGTAGCCATAATTGAGGGAACGAAGCGTTAACTTAATTTTTAGCCCTGTTTTTCGCATTTTATTTATTTATTTATTTTATTTTAGAATTTTAGGAAAACTTACAGCTAGAAAATTACAAAATATGAAATATTAGTACAAATATATGAAAATTACATGTACTTAAACTGAGGGCTATTTATGAAGTTTCCATTGTTAGCAAAATTCATTTAAGTTATACATTATTTCAGTGGTAATGGACGACTAATTAAAGATCTTATTTAACTTATTTGAAACACAAAAAGAAACTAAAGACAAAAGACACATTGACACACTTAAAAAAAATATTGTATGTTTTGTTAGTGGTTCAATTAATTAAGTAATTAATTAAATAAAGTTGGTAGTTTTTTGCTTTTGAACCCGCATCAAATACCCAGAAAAGTTACTCAACATCTTCTGGGATAGATGTGGTTTTGCATTTTCCAGTTCTTTGCCGTAGGAATAATAGGATTTTATCCATGAGTCATGGAATCATAGAGTTTTGATTGAAATGATCTATTGGTGCGGTGTTTTTATAACTGTTTATTCTTCAGGTTTAAATTATCTTTTTGAATGCCTACCAGGAAAGAAATAATTTCGAAACATTGGTAATTGCTGTAGAATAAGTTATTTGTAAAACTTTCCCCAAAGTTGTTCATCTTCGCACCTTTTTATCTCTCTTAATTTGTTTACAAGAAGTTGTTTTGTAAATGAGGTGCTTCTCACATTATTTTTAAAGTGGTGCATAGCGTGCACTCCACGTGTACCTACATAATACTCACAACTACTTAAGTTTCTACGTATTATGCAAATAGCCATGTAGTCACTTTGTTGTCCACAAGCTAACATCATAAAAATATGTTAGGAACTGTTTCTGAAGTGTTATGTTTGTGCCAGGAGACAGGTGTCTTTAATATATGTAAATGTATGTAGACGCAGAAAAAAATGATAACTGATACTTTAGTGATTTAAAAACCTTTCAATAAAACGCGGCAAGAGGCGCGGGAAAATTGATTTATTTATGCTGGACACTGGATTGAATGAGTCATAAGGTTTTTAAGTAGCTTTAATATTTTAAGGCACAGATTCTTTACTACTTAACAAAAAAAACAAAAAATTAGAATTAGTATTTACAATTGAGCCAACTGCAAACAGTCTACAGGTAGGTCAACTGATCCATATCAATACCAGACGGAAGCGTCCCCAAGACGCTGGCTGCATTGCCAGCAGTATGTCAATGCTGATGCGCTACCCTAGATATCGGGTCATGCGTCGCTTCGACCAGAAGATTTTTTTTAGAACCCGCGATATCTACGGGGAGGGGAGCAAATGCGTAGGCTCTGTCGGGACCTGCATATTTGCGCCTCTTGAGATCCTCGGACAAATCTGCCGCCGCACCCGGGCGGGTCCTCGGAATCCTCACGGATGTCCTCGGAAGATGGGAAAGATGGGAAGGCGCAATTGTGTCGACGTATGTAGCGTCCTACACAATGGGCCTCTCCAACTCCCATGGGACTAGTGTCATACTGTCGGGCCTCTTACCATCGTCACGCAACAGACAATTCGGTTCGAGTATAGCTGGTACGTTAACGGTGACAAAGGCCTACCAGTTACCAGATGATCTCGTTAAGGCTGGCAGGGCGAGAAATCCCGATATGCCCATGTAATGTAATGCATATTATAGAACCAGTTTTTTGGTTTTCACGTCACAAAACCAGTACCTAAGCAGATTCTTGTAGGTATCTCCCAAAAATCATGTCGATCGAGTTTGGAGAAGGTCGTCGTCCTTAACGCTGCTGCTGGTGAATGTATACCTGGTCGATCCGGTCCTGACCAGGATTCATTAAAGATTCATTATTTATTAGGGTATGTAATGGTTACCACCGCAACGAAACCAAAGCCTTCGCTGCGCTGTTACGCTTCGAAAATCCTAAAAATTGTAATGGGGGGTAGGGTGTCATGTGTCAATGGATTTTATCAATGTAATGCCTATACAGTTGTTAATCAGTTTTCCCTATGCTGCTGTCGCGTGAACACCCTTTCTTCCAGCTCCACAGGAATTCGACAATAAGCGCGTTCGACGCTATAAGGCTACGGCATGGAATACAGCACTCGACGTTACGGGAATCAACTAATGCGGAGTCGGATTGCAAGGAACAATTCGTTTCACGGACAGTCACCCCTGATTGTAATATTCGGATAATGCTCAATAAAAGTTAAGAACAGCTGTTTCAGGATGCACATGTTGGTATATTTCTCTATTAATCGAGAGGCAAATGACAAATTCAGTGTTGCCTACTAGGTTCCTACCAAAGGGACGTACAATTTTTTTTCGGAAAAAAATCTTTTCACGTGGTACCTATTCATTATGTAGGTAACATTAACCCTCATGATTTATTCATCTAAACTCACGTGTAAGTACCTACTACCACCTGGCTTTAAACTAATTGGATAAATAGTCATCGTGGTCCTATAAGAACAAGTTTAATCTAATCATGATTATAGTGCTCGTTCTGAATTCTTATTCCGGTTCTAAAATTATTCCAGGACAGGTTTACAAAAATGCTTGAGATTTCTCCGCAATCACTATTATTATAATTTTAACTATTAGCCCCCTGAAATCTGATCCGAATCCCCCTCAAGGGCAAAATCTCCTTGTTCCTTTAGTACTTTCCGGTACCTATAGCCAATATCATCATCATCATCACCCGCAGGTAGATTGTTTGTCCCTAGGTGGTCGGGGGCGGAGGTGGCTATGTAATATGATTCTGGACAATCCACACAGCATTATCTAGCCCCAAGCTAAGCAGAGCTTGTGTTATGGGTACCTACTGGATAACTGATATACTTAATATGATTATGATATGATGTTCGTTACATTTTAACGCCAAAACTACTGAACGGATCAGGCTGAAATTTTGCACATAGGTAATTTTAATGCTTCATTTTATGCTTCTTATCCCATAAATCAGTTTCAATGCGATAGAAATCACCTTTAAACATTTCCATAGAAACAACGCGTGCAGCAGAACAATTCTACCACCGAACTGCGATCCCCAACCCGCATGCCCAGCGTGGGAATTATGGGCACTACCTCCCATAAGACAAAAGTCAATAAGGCGCTTATCAGGGGGGGGCTGCGTCCAGCAGTGGACCAATACAAGCAGTTGAAGTGAGGTTGAGGTGGTTATTCTGTGTCTGTGGTCTGAGAGCTCTCGTTCATTAGGCGTATGTATTTGTAAAGCGCGTTTTAATATCATCTAGTCCATCCGATACAGCAGTAGGTACACATCCAGACCCGCGTTTCAATACCTAGAACCACGTTTTTGGATGGTTCTTAAAAAGCGCGTTAATAAAGCTCGCGGTTTGAAACACTTAATGTGTACTATCTCTGAGTGGAATGAACTTCCTGCGTCTGTTTTCCCGCTAGAGTACAATCTTGGAGTTTGAAGACTCCTTTTTCCTATTTCCTTTGAAGAGTCCAAGATTGTACTCTCTGGTAAATAAGTTCCTTCTGGGAAAGCGTGCTGCATCTTAGGCCACATCTTCACTTACTTTAAGTGAGTTGGTGGCCAAACGCTTAACCATTATAAATGAAAAGAAAAAGTCAGAACCACGTGAAAACGCGTGTTTAAATGTTGATTGAAGCGATGTAAATCGATTGGTTTGCGTGCCCGTAAAATATCTGTAACGCGCGTTGCGCCAATTAATAATTGAACTTTACAATAATTGTAAAGTTCAACTATTAATTGGCGTTATCAATTATTGATAACGCAACGGCCAGGGCATGCATAGCTACCAAGAATCAAGTAAAAGAGCGAGAGCGACTACACATTAGCCGTTTTGAAGCGCGCGTTTTAAAAACCTTCGTTATACATAGTCGTACATATTAAAAATGCGCTTCTCTGTATTCAAGCGCGCATTTAATTATAATAGTTGTAAGAAAAAACTTAAGGATACACTGCAATGTATGTCATATGATGACAGAAAATTGACGGTTTCAAAGTAGGCCAAAAATTTGTAAAAACACCTTTATATAAATTGTACTAGTTTAGTGTAGGTAGTTTAAGTAATTATTTTAAAGTATGCACCATCGCCTTGTATAATTAAATTAGTAAGTTATATTATGTACCTATTTGATTATTTAATTTATTTGTTGTTAGCACTGTTTTTGCCTGAAAAACAGGTTTTTACCTAGTTCAGGCACACGCATTATTTAATACCATAGAATTTAAGATGAAACTCTTCGTTATCTTTCTAATCCTAAGTTATTTTGAATAATTTTTTTTTATTTTTTTTATTTTTTTATTTGAACCTACGAATAACGAACCAGGGCTGCGATCACGGTGTGGTAAGTGTAGTTACCTATTGGCATTGCGGCTCAAGCGTTAGCAGTTGAAAAGTAAGGGTGCGCGTTCACAAGCAGGCATCGGACAAGTGCGTCCTCTGATCAGCCATCCGAATTCGAGTCCCTAAACGAAAAATATGATTGCTTATGAAGCTTCGATATGTAGACTAAAGTAAGCGAAGAAACCTTTAGCCTGTTATTTGTTATTTTTCGAGTTGGAGCAAAACCCGTCCCAAGCTTTTTTATCCTCTAGATAATCTGATATTTTATAATAAGCCTTTTTGCACAGCAAGGTTTTGACAATTTGTTTGAATTTATTTATTGATATTTTTTGCAACTCACTTGGAGTTTTGTTTTAGAAGCGTATACATTGCCCTTTAAAAGATGCATTTATCTTGTGTAGCCTAGTTGCTTTCGAGAATCCTCGCCGGAATTGCCGATAGTCCGCTCCGTGCATCCGGATCTTGTATGTCAAACCATTGATGCGGATTGTCCGATGCCGGCCTGTGAACGCGCATAGGTACTACACCGTGATCGCGACCCAAATGGTTTTTATAACCCGCGTTTCAAAAGGCCTAATGTGTACTCGCTCTCACCATATTGTAAGTACTTTGTAAATGAATGTAGGAATGAATACTTTATTAGGTAATTAAGTCACTAAATAATCGCCAGTATGAAAGAACTCTTAGGTTTTCTGTGCTACACCTGTCTGTAAGGTATCTACTTCCACAGGAAGTAGATTTCGAATTGTTCACCTATGTAATATATAAATAAATTATGTGTTAGTAACAATTAAGGTTTGTTTTAAATCCAACTATAACAGCAGCGGTACCTACTACAAAAACCAACTTAAACACTGGTCTAACAAGCGTTTAGCTAAACAGTGTCTAAACAGTTGTACATGGGTTTAACAAGAGTTTAACTCTCGTTTAAACTATGTCTAAGCCGTGCCTAACTGTAAACCGTTGTAAAAAGCAGTTTTGTGGTAACGCTTTTGTTAAACACGCGCTGAACAGAAGTCCAACTTTTTTGTAGTACCGCTGTTAATGTTTAATGTGATGGCCACCCTGTGATCCTAATTAATTAATTTATTTTGCATCGACAGGTATAGGTGTTATAAAGTTATAATATCACGTTATTTTGTAGGCCGACTTGTTTATTTGATCGATTTAATTTCACATAAGAAGTTTCGCTTGACGGTTTTCAATGAAGATCTGTCAAGAATATACTTTATGCAAAACCTTCAATATTCAATAAAATGCGGTCTATAAGTAGGTAGGTATTCGCATAATATTGCATTAATGATACATTTTAAGCAACCTTTATCTCAACTACGCATTCCGCATTGCTTGCGTAGCGGAAAACTTAATTTTTAGGGTTTCGTACCTCAAAAGGAAAAATTGAACCCTTAAAGGATCACTTTGTTGTTCGTCTGTCTGTCTGTCTGTCCGTCTGTCAACCCCCTTTTCTTAGGAACGCGTGGATGTATCGAGTTGAAAGTAACGAGCCGCAATATAATATAAAACCACAATATAAATAAAACCTACAAGTCAACGCACTCAAGTTACAGCCATTTATGTTCTAATATTTTGAGATTTCAAAGGGAACACATGCACACAAAACCTATAGGGTACTTTCCGTTGACCTAGAATTATGATAATTTGGCAAGACACAAGGTCTTAAGGAACCCCTAGTGCGCGAGTCCGACTCGCACTTGACGTTTTATTTTAACAGCAAAAAAAAACAAACACAATAAAACCCAAAAGTACCTACGTAGGTACCTTCAACAAAAGCTATTCAATAATCGGGTCATATTACTGGATATTATATACAGCTAAGCGCTCATCATGTAACTGCAAGAATGCTAAAACAAAACACAAAAAAATGAGAGAAGAATGAATGCTGCTGCTACTGAATTACTGAAGAAAATGGGCATACACAAAAACTTTTTTGATGCCAATCTGTTATACATCAAAAACTTCTTTTGGACCAACTGAGGTCGGAGTAGAAAGTCTGAAAACGCCAAAAAATATCACATGTATTTTGTAGGAAATCATCGCTGCTTCGAAAACCTTTTGAACCGAAATTAAATAATCCACTCTGTATTGTACAAAATATATTTATTTTGTACAATATAGAGTACAATACACAGAACCTTGAGACATATCGAGGGCTTGTGGTGGTCCCAATGATATAATGTAGGGTACTAGGATCTTTGGGTGGCCCCCGAAAATTCAATTCAATTATTTTATTAGCAGACAACAATATTCCATACAGTCCATAGATAAAATAAACGATAAACGAGGAGTACAAAATTAAGGACACTCACGGTAGGGCTGGTCCACCAGTTTGCTCGGGAGTTTCTTTGAAGGATAGAATTCGTAACGAATACATCCGACAGAGAACCAAAGTTATCGACATAGCTCAAAGAATTAGCAAGCTGAAGTGGCAGTGGGCCGGCCATATCTCGCGAAGAACCGACAACCGCTGGGGTAAACGTGTTCTTGAGTGGAGACCGCGACTCGGCAAACGTAGTGTAGGACGCCCTCCGGCCAGGTGGTATGACGATCTGCGAAAGACTGCAGGCAGATGCTGGATGCGGCAAGCTGAAGACAGGGCGCTATGGCGCTCATTAGGGGAGGCCTATGTCCAGCAGTGGACTAATATAGGCTGATGATGATGATAATGACAAAATTAAGAGTGGCTAAATCTAAATTATAACTAGTCCTAGCCTAATAGATTATTTGGTATTTATCGCGTGCCGAGTGGCTTAGAATTTGCACCACCCCAACTCTTCCCGCGGTTGTCGTAAGAGGCGACTAAGGGATATCCACCGGGGTGCGGGCAGCAGCGCCTCCTGCAAAACAATTCCACCGGCGAACTGCGATTCCCATGCCCAGGGTGGGGGTTATGGGCACTATGCCCATGAGATAAAAGCCAATGCTTATCAGGGGGAGGGCTGCGTCCAGCAGTGGATAAATATAGGCTGTTGAGGTTGAGGTGAGGTATCGCGTACCTTTTGTTTTAACCCCCGACGCAAAGAGAGAGGGGTGTTATAAGTTTGACGTGTCTGTCTGTGTATCTGTGTATCTGTCTGTGGTATCGTAGCTCCCAAACGGATGAACCGATTTTCGTTTAGTTTTTTTCTGTGTCATAGATAATTATTATCCCGAGTGTTCTTAATTATGTTTATGAAAATCTGTTCAGCCAAAAAACGTCGGCGGGTTTTTATAATGTTTAGTTTTGTCCTGTAATTACCCCTAGTCTCACCTAGTGGTGAAAAATGGGACAATCATACTTTTCTGATATTATTATGAGAATGCTGTTGCTACTCTCTCAGGTCATACTCTGTCAGGTCTCAGGTCTTATTATTTAGGTCTTACGATTCCAAATGAATTGTACGTACAGCTTTTCATTATGATACGTTTTTGTGATAGGTATACAAGTCGAATAATAACTGAAATAAAATGCAAACGATCGCAATCCATCGATGCCACATTTCTTTTATAAACTGAAATTTAACACTAGATACTTAGATAATAATAATAATTCATTTATTTAAGGCAAGATCATCATCATCATCCGCCTGTGGTGGCCGACCGCTGGAAATTTATAAATAGAAACTAAATTACGTAGACGTAATTTAGTTTTCATTTAGATATAAAAGTATGTTTTATCTCCAAACTATAATTTCAGTACAGTACAATCATACCTAAAGTAAACTGCGAAAAGGTAGATAGATAGATAGATTATTTCTTTTTTGCACCATCAATAAATAAAACAATTAAAAATAACCAATAAAAGTATCTATATAATTGGTTTTTTTAGGGCAGAGGCCTTTATTCACAAATAAAATTACACTAGTATTTACAATTGAAACAATTGAGCTAACTGCAGACCGTTGCAAACAATCTACAGGTAGCTCAACTGATCCATATCAATACCAGTCGGAAGCGTCTCCAAGACGCTGGCTGCATTGCCACGCTGTATGGCAATGCTGATGCACTGTGCCAGCTCTCGGGTCACGCGTCATAAAAACTCTAAGAGCCCACGGAACAAGGGTCTCGACTCCAAGAGGAGCAAATGTGTAGGCTCTGTCGAGACCAGTATATTTGCGCCTCTGGAGATCTTCGGCCAAATCTGCCGCCGCACCCGCCCTCACGGATGTCCTTGGAAGATAGGAAGGCGCAAGTGTGTCGACGCAATGTAGTGTCCCACACAATGGGCCTCTCCAACTCCCATGGGACTGGTGTCATACCGTCGGGCCTCTTACCATCGTCACGCAACAGACCATTCGGTTGGAGAATAGCTGGTAGGTACGTATATTAGTACGTAATAGCTGTAGGTACTTGGTTAACAATAAAGTTCTTATTGTGTTTTTTTAATATAATATTGGCTGCGTACTTGCCGTTCTCAACTAAGTAAAACATAATAGTTTTAAATTAAATATTATTCTTGACCCCGTAAACCAACAAACCGAAACCAAAAAATTCTAATTAGTACTCTGATTTTATAATTTACATGTAAATACGTGCTATATAGAACAGTTGATGTGGTACCAGGTGCGGTTTAAAATAAAATAAAACACAGTAGCAGCCAGTTGTCAGGAAGTAGGCAGTGTTGATCCGTTGGTCCTGCGCCTGATCCCTCCCCGGTTGTGTCGGTCTGCTATCCCATCGGATTATGAGAGTGAAGGTTTAAAGAGTGCTCCTGTGTTTGAAGGTGCATAAAAAGTAAAACAATTGCTGGTTAAACAAAAATGATTTAAAAAAATTGTCTTTCACAACTTGATGCCCTCTGGGTCCAGCCAGAATCACCGCCTTTAGGCTACACATGTTATGTGGTACCGTGTATTGTATATCCCGAAGATTTTTACTTCAAAACTCTTCTGAGTAGTAAATCACATCATCACATCACACTAATATTATAAATGCAAAAGTTTGGATGGATGGATGGATAAATGGATGTTTGTTACCTCTTCACGCCAAAACTACTGACGGCTGAAATTTTGCATACAGGTAAGTCTAACCCTACCTAAACATAGGCAACTTTTTATCCCATAAATCAGTTCCCATGGGATAGAAATAACCTCAAAACGATTTCATAGAAACAACGCGTGCGAAGCCGCGGGCAGAAGCTAGTCTATGAATAAAAACCTTTTCTTCTTGTTTATTTGCGTATCTTGGCCAATAAAAGCTTGAACACAAAGAAGTTTCAATTTCTAATCTACATTATGGTGTATTATATAACATACTTCGCCAGGTATGGCATTCCGAGACATCACGGTCACGTGGGTGACACAAGCCTACGTCATCGACGCCATTGCCGAATGAGAAGACGAGTTTACTGGTGTTACCAGTAGCTTTAAATTGTCACTTTAAATCGTAACGTATAATAAAATCTACCCGGATCTGGATATTTTCATTCTTTCAAAATCGGGCTCAAAAGACAAATAAGAAAACGTAACTTTGAACCATATAATTAATTATGATCACACATATACATACGCACACACACATACAAACACACCGATGGCTCCTGTTGCCCGGACTCTTAAAATAACGGTGTTCTCAGGGGCTCCACATATACACAAACACACACACACACATATACACATACACACGCGCGCACAAATATCTATTCCATCAGTAAATATATATAAATTATAGTTAAAGTTATTACTTACTTTAGATTGAACATCTAAGATAATTTACATTGTTCAAAATTTCTGACTTACCTTGCTGTTCCATTTTTTTATTTAATATCGGTGTAATCCTTTTTGGCCTTAGTGTTATGTATATTTTAAGTATTTATATATAAATTGTAACGCTGTGGTTTACCTTAATAAATATTTAAAAAAAACTCCCCGAGCGCCTTTTATTACTTGTACGAATCTGATAAATCTATGTGATTGTATGTGGTTTTGTACAAACCAATTTTTATTACATTAAATCGTGTTTAACTCAAACTGTTTTGACTGATCTTCCAAACAAATTGACGATTAAATTTATTTATGTATTTTTTGAATTTTTGAATTTTTTTTCGGAGATTGCAGGACGAATTGAACAAATTCCGGGCCAACTGGACGGAGCTGGCCAGTGATCGTGATGTCTGGAGAGAGTGGGGGAGGCCTTTGCCCAGCAGTGGGATAAATTCGGTTAATAATAATAATAATAAATGTATTTTTTAATTTAAGTATTTGTTTCCCACCTCCATGTTTTGTTGTAATGATTGGCAACTAGACAATGACGTACGCAAGTGCAGCGCGAAGTAGGTACGCACTCCCGGAATGCCAGACCTTGTTTTTTTGGATCATGCTCTACATGATCTCTATCTACTCTTTGGTTATTTGTCACTCTCTCCACTTATTTGTATTTTTTGTTTACCTAAATAAGTTCTTTACGTCGAAAAAAATAACAAATTTTGTGACCGGCAACTAACTTGTGACTGTGAAAATCCTATGCTTTTCTATGCTTCTAAGTTGCTCAATGCTCAAATGTTCCGTAAAATTAACACGCGCCCGTTTTTTGCAACGAACAAAAATACCGATGCCTTGTGATTATCGAATAATTTTTCTGAGCTGGTGGTACTGCCTACCTTATCAAAGATCCAAATCTTGATACAAATCTTTCGCAACACTTGCTTAAGCTCTTACAAACAAGAAGAACTGGAAGATAGATCACGAAGATCTCGATCGGACAGAATTTTCTGTGAAAACTGTCGTAGAGCCCTTATCGGCGTGACGTCAAAGCCTTCAGAGATATATACCGGCGTAAGCAGCGCGCGCGGTCATTACAAGTGATCGGGTAACCGAAGTCGCCTTTGCGCTTGCGCCTCGCGTCACGAACTACGATCCCTGCGCGTTTCGGACTTCGCAAATTGAACTTTCCAGTTGTGCGTTCAGTGATTCTAGTGCCGGGATAATAAGCAAGGTAAGTCACCTGCGAAATCAAGCATTAACTTAGGTGCTTATTAATCTTAGCTTAGAAATCGCTACATTTACAACAACACAACAACAAAAGTAACTACGGCAAATTTGAATGGTGGAAGATTGTGACCTATTTTAAATTACGGAATGAATCAAATTATATTAGTAAAGCACGAATATTCTTCACTAAAAGGAGTAACTCGAACAGAATGCTGGTTACGTAGGCTACCTTGAATTGCTTGCAACGCTTATTCGTTGACCGAAATTGAAATCAGCATTCCTGTTACCCAAAAACTCGATAAAAGTTTTGTCCAATGCAAAAATAGGGCACCCCGCGTTGAGATTCCACTTCTAGCATCGGCTCTAGACAGTATACTGCAGAGCTTCTTATCTGTAGCTGGGGAGAGCATTTTTTTAAAATTAAGATGCTCTTCCCATGTTTCGATTGTTTCACAAAATCCACGATATTTTTTGTAAACAAAGACATACATGAAAACTTAACAAAAATTAATAACAACAACAGAAAACAACATTGTTACAGCAAGGTAACCAGAAAAAGGTGCGAATTAGATTTCGAAATCGAACGAGAAACGAATAAAATGATAAATGAAAGCTATCAAAACCACAAATCGTTTCGATATTCTGCTCTTTTGTCCCAAGATACCAGTGTCATAAAATATATTCCACCAATATTTATTTGATTTTGTTACTCCTTTTTTACAAAAATAATATCGGATTCGTACGGAGAACGGAGCAGAAGGTCGTGCCAGCATCTAATAAATTGGAGACAGGCCGCTTGAACTTTACCCTGTCTTTTTGTGTAAGAAATGCAAAATTTTAATATAACTCACAATTGGTGACAATAAACCTAGGTAATTGTTTGATTAAGAAATTTATACACGGAGGATGACTCGACACAAGTTAAAATAATAAAGAATTGCGCAAATTATCATTACCTCAGCAGTGCTTATACTAATAGGGAGTTTAACCTTACCACTCAATAAATTTCAACACCAATTTATATATTTGCGGAGAATTCTCTTACGGCCTTTTGGCGACCTAGGAGCCAACTATCACAAATAATTTTGACACTCTATGACTCTTCACTGAGCTATAACTTCTCTGATAAATCGAACTAGGTAGTTAGGTACATAATAATTAGGTATTGTAAACAATAAGATACACACACACGCATAACTGATGGTATAGTAGGTACTTAGTACAAGACAAAGGATGTGTGGCGATGATATAAACACATGAATGAAATGATGTGCTAGCAGAAACTGGACGAGGACAAATTTGCATTTTGGCAAACGTGGTTTGTGTCCCCGAATTTCCCCGATAATATTCCTGAATATTTTCATTGTTTTTTTAAGATTTACGAGACAAATAGTAGGTAATTCGATGGGAATACAACTTTTATGAGACCATTTTGGGATCGTTCTCAATACAAAAGCGAAAAATTCATAAAAATTGGATCAAGAGTCACACTAATGGCCTTCCAAGTCAAAGAATTGATGGAGATATCGAGTAGGTAACATACGACCTACGTACAAGAAGAAACGTCCCTTCAGCCGAAAGAACCTCCTCTTGATCTTGATTTCTGAAATCGTTACGGTACAATAGTTTCGAAAATTACGCTTTGCAAATAAAATTCTTGGTAAGAGGTTTAAAAAAATCGTTGCTGTTCAAAATCAGTGAGTGGTTTCAAGGATCAGTCTCAGTTCAAATAAGTTAAGGTTTCGTAACTTGTTAATGAATAAAATAACAAGCTTGATATGTGCGTATAAAGATAGTTTAAACTTTAAAGTATGTCAAGTTTACTCATTTCGCTTGAAACAAGTTTAAGGCGCCGCCGCCATTGACATCTTGTTTTGATGTTAAGGCGAATAGTAGGGGTGATAGTGGAGCCACTACATATTTAATTTTATAATTACGTTATACAAAGGAATTATCAAAAAATCGGACCGCGCGTAGACGATATCTATCATAAGCTTTTTTAAAATGTATCTTTAATAGTTTTGTACAGTATTATTTAGGCAGATACAGAGTTTAGTTCCTATTGGTGGCCACCAAGCTCTCCAAACAAGGTTTTTGATTGAATAACACAAAACAAAACTATTACAGATACATTAAATAAAAGCTTGTGATAGGTATCGTCTACCAGCGCAGCGGTCCGATTTTTTGATAATTCCTTTGTATAACTTAATGATTAAATTAAATATGTAGTGGCGCCACTATCACCCCTACTATTCGCCTTAAGTAGCCCAGTTGGTATAATCGTGTTTTGGTAAAATTCCAGAAATCTGCCGAAATTATCTAGAAATTCTATAAATGAAGGGTTTCTGTCTGTATAACAGAGAGAGACTGGATAAGACTTTATGTTATCTGAATCTATAAACTAATTTAATTAAAAAAGCTTGGTATTGCTTGGTATTATATTGCTCCAAGTAGAAAAACAACAATTAACATGCTAAACTTTTTTGGTCACTTCTTATTTTTTATTTTTATTTTGGTCACTTTGTTATTAAGCTTTAACTTAATAACGAAGTGACCAAAAAAAATCACTATTTCAATGTTTCTTTTAAATGGCAACGATTTAAATTGGGTTCGATTCCCGCCTCGGAACAAATGTTTGTACGATATGCAGATATTTGTTCAGGGTGTTCCGGAATGTTTCTATGTATAATAAAAAATATCTTTTGTAGTGTATTGTATTAAGTATATCAGTTATCTAGTACACATAACACAAGCTCTGCTTAGCTTGGGGCTAGATAACGCAGTGTGAATTGTCTAGCAGTATTTATTTATTTAATACTTAAATATCAAGAATTTGACTTTTTACAAGTGTAGGTAGGAAGGTACTTTTATAATAGCCAAGGAAATTAATAATTTTTTATATTCATCAGCTTTGCCATACAGTGCAGCGTCTTGGGGACGCTTCCGACTGGTATTGATATGGATCAGATGAGCTACCTGTAGATTGTTTGTAACAGTCTGCAGTTAGCTCAATTGTTTCAATTGTAAATACTAGTTGTAATTATTTCTATTCTAATTTTCTTTTTGAATTAAGGATTTTTGATATTAGAAATAAATTTATTCTGTTCCATTCCCAGTCTATTAATGTATATCTATTAATGTATAACAGATTATGTCTAATTGACATTCCTTATCATTTATTGGCCACCTACCACACAAATTAACAATTTTTAATAAACATTATTAAACGCTACTATCCCAACACTGGACCGGCGCCTTCCCTTCAAAATAAAATAAGTATATATTTAATGTTAAATATTAGTATTTTATAAAAAAAATATGTCTTAATAGCCTTTTATGCAAGACGCCAATCGATTAGATAGGTACAGCTAAGATTACGTACTTATTAGCAATCAAGTAAGGTAAGGTGTGAAAAAAAAAGCAAAGCATTTTGGATAAAAAGGTCAATTAACTAACCTTCAAAGATTTCAACAAAGCCCAAACCCACGTGGGAACAGAAGCTAGTTCTATGGTCTTTAAAATAGAGAGGCTCGTTGCTAAGATTTAACGTGATACCGTTTCATTCTAAACTGTCTCTCACCATATTGTTATTTCTAAATTACAAACTCTACTAAGTAAAGAACTGTTACAGTTTAAAAAATTGCGTGAATCGACATTGCACAAATGTGCAATAACTTTTGAAAATGAGAAAAATGGCTCAGGAGGTGCCATGGCATTACGCAAAATTTTAATAGAAAAATATAGTTAAAAACTAAAACCCGACAGCGTAGGTTAATGATTTAAACAAGCTATCACTCCTTATCATTTTCTTTTTATACATATTTAGTTAGAGGTTATTGTTTCAAGTTACTAAAAACTCTTAAGGGGGTAACCTACCTCGTTATTGTGTGAAGAGGATAGGCATAGGATTTCGCGTTCACAGGACAGAGCAAATCGGCGTAAGCCCAAAAATCAAGTTTTTAGTAGTTATTTGCTCCCCACAAACATTAGAATAGTTAATTGAAAAAAAGACAACATATAAAATAAGGTTTTTTGTTATTATAGTGCGTAACCCCACACTAAGGGTAATTTCTAAGAAATCAAATAACATCGCAAAAATTTTCGACTTCGACGGGACTTGAACCCGCGTCCTCCCCTCAGTGCGGGGATGTGATAACCAACTACACCACGAAGTCAAGTGACGCGGGAGTCGAAAATCTCTGCGACATCCTACGGTCTTCTCGCGCCGTTAGCTCCACCTACAGGGGAAACATTGAAGTTTATCCAATCCTGTTCAAAGACTAAAGTTACATTTAGTTCGTTTGACGAGAGGTGTCACGTAGCTTAATTCTAAGGTTTTTTGTTATTATAGTGCGTAACCCCACACTAAGGGTAATTTCTAAGAAATCAAATAACATCGCAAAAATTTTCGACTTCGACGGGACTTGAACCCGCGTCCTCCCCTCAGTACGGGGATGTGATAACCAACTACACCACGAAGTCAAGTGACGCGGGAGTCGAAAATCTCTGCGACATCCTACGGTCTTCTCGCGCCGTTAGCTCCACCTACAGGGGAAACATTGAAGTTTATCCAATCCTGTTCAAAGACTAAAGTTACATTTAGTTCGTTTGACGAGAGGTGTCACGTAGCTTAATTCTAAGGTTTTTTGTTATTATAGTGCGTAACCCCACACTAAGGGTAATTTCTAAGAAATCAAATAACATCGCAAAAATTTTCGACTTCGACGGGACTTGAACCCGCGTCCTCCCCTCAGTAAAAAATTTTTGCGATGTTATTTGATTTCTTAGAAATTACCCTTAGTGTGGGGTTACGCACTATAATAACAAAAAACCTTAGAATTAAGCTACGTGACACCTCTCGTCAAACGAACTAAATGTAACTTTAGTCTTTGAACAGGATTGGATAAACTTCAATGTTTCCCCTGTAGGTGGAGCTAACGGCGCGAGAAGACCGTAGGATGTCGCAGAGATTTTCGACTCCCGCGTCACTTGACTTCGTGGTGTAGTTGGTTATCACATCCCCGTACTGAGGGGAGGACGCGGGTTCAAGTCCCGTCGAAGTCGAAAATTTTTGCGATGTTATTTGATTTCTTAGAACATATAAAATGTTCTTTATACTTAGTTCAATTACTATGCTTAATCTCAAGATCGTATCATCTGTATTTATTGAGAAATTAGGGTTTTAGTAAAAAATTAGAGGTAACTTTGCGATTTTTTTCTATCGAGAAAATTTTATGGAATCGTGTTTTCGAAACATATGATCGATAGAATAAGTCCTGACCTTTACCATATATAAATTTCAAAGTTAAATATTCAGTAGTTTGGAAGATATGGAGGTCCGACGGAGTTGAAAATAAGCAATTTGAGGGTAGGTACCCCCTTAAACACTCGTAACAGTAAAACGTCTTGAACACTGGTTTGGTGTGTAACTATACGAAACGTGGTTGGTAAAAATTTGGTTTTCTTCCACTGTTGAGGTACCTGTCAGTCTACATTTCAGTTTACAATATATTGCCTAGGTATCAACAATAAGACTAGACCCCAATAAAACCAGTCAATTTTAACTTTAACGATTAAATTGCTACAAACCCATTATCCTACCTGTGGATTTAATTGTATCCAAATTTTTATTGCTCTATAGATCATCAATACTTTTTTAAGAACGTTTTATTTTGAATACCTGGGTCTTGTTTACCACCAAAACATAAATATGAAAACAGGACCAAGTTCAGTTGATGCCTCTGCCGATCAAAAAGAGGTCCTTGCCAATGATTCCTTTACTCTTACTATTTTTTTTAATTTCTGGATAAGCTTGCACATCGTCTAGTAGAAACATCCTATAGCAAAAGGATGCCTACAAACATGGTTTAGAGATTAGTATCAAAAATATGGAACTCTTAATTAATCTGGATTTAACTAGCTGTAAGATTCATTCTAGTTTTATTTAATTGCATGATGCATAAAAAGGTTACTACTATTACTAAGGCTACACGGTTATACTCGAGGTGATGGCCACCAGATTGAAAGTAACGAAAGAACACAAAAGCAAAAAAAAAAATTATATTGGCACATATTTAATTTACACTAAAACGGAGCTAGTCACAGAGTGCATCGAAAGTACCGTGATATTTAGAACGAATGATGGTATCCTTATTTTTATGAACAAGATACTTTTTGTAATTTATAGCTTAGAATCTCGTCGTAAAATTATATTTATCACTGTGGCCTCTGAACGTGGCATTACAAGACACCTAGCTGGCTAACATGAACCTTCTACACAAAATTAGTTCTGAGGGAGTTTTCGTGATATTTTAGTGCAATAGCAATGAATAATCTGCAGGTCTATTCAGAAACTCCGTTATCGAGTCTTCGTCACGAAATATGACACAGATTCGCCCGAAATTCAAATATTTTAGCGGGTTTTAAGCGTTTTTTCTGCGTTATATCCTACTAATATTATAAATGCGAAAGTTTATGAAACGTGAAATTATTGTAACCTAGGATCTCTAAAAACTACTGAACAGATCAAGATGAAATTTGGCATAGACTTAGAATATAGCCCGACTTAAACAATTTTATTACACTGAAAATACGCGTGCGAAGCAGCGGGCAGAAGCTAGTAAGGTATATAAATAGCGGGAGTAGTTTCTCGTTAATCGTAAAACATTTTCTATGAACCTATGTTTTAACAAATTTAGAGTTTTGAGATTTATTACTAAAAAAACTCAAAACATTACCAGAAGCTTTTATCATACTTTATTGTGACACTTACTTCTGCCCGCGGCTTCGCACGCGTTGTTTCTATGGAAACGTTTTGAGTGTATTTCTATCCCATTGGAACTGATTTATGGAATAAAAAGTAGCCTATGTTTGATTCCAGGGTTAGACTTACCTGTATGCAAAATTTCATCCTGATCCGTTCAGTAGTTTTGGCGTGAAGAGGTAACAAACATCCATCTATCCATCCATCCACCTATCCATCCATCCATCTATTCATCCAAACTTTCGCATTTATAATATTAGTGTGAAGTGATGGGTTCATAAATCTACTTTTCTAGTAGTTTTGTTCCTCACATACCGCAGGAAATATTAAAAACCGTTAAAATATTTGAATATCGTGCGAGTCTGTGTCAGATTCCGTATAGAAGACTGCAATGGGAAACTCGGGAGAGTTTATGAATAACCCTGCAGACCTTAACTTTTCCCTGGACGAACGAAAAATTTTCTTTATCATGATAACCAAGTCAAAAATGAAAGTATTTTTATTTTATTTTCTCAGTTCTTTTGTGTAGATGTTTGGTAGAAAACTCTAGATAGCAAAATGTCGATTTCTAACATACTAAGTCAATGTGTTTATGACGCGATGTAGCGAATCGAATCTATGAGTTGCGAGAGAGTTTGACATCACTTCTTCTCGTGAATTTCTTCGTTAC
Source organism: Eupithecia subfuscata (assembly GCA_963564075.1). Lineage (NCBI taxonomy): Eukaryota > Metazoa > Arthropoda > Insecta > Lepidoptera > Geometridae > Eupithecia > Eupithecia subfuscata. The sequence continues at coordinate 8,927,958 of OY751103.1, read as the reverse complement.
GGTCCTTTAGCCCTTAGAAAACGAAAGTTCATGGTCATCATTGGTTTTGCTACGTTCTCTTTGCGTTTTAAAACGATGCTAAGTATTTTTTTTGTATAGTAGGTAAGCTACCTTAAAATGACATGATAAAAATTAATTAAATGTCGACTTACTTTGTTAGCTAGCTACTTAATAAGATTTTTGCAAGTTTTTCTCATTATAAATGTAAAGATAATAGGAATAAAATAAATTGAAACAAAGAAGGAAATTGTTTACGTTCAGATAATTGAGGTTATCTGCAAGGTTTGTTAGTCTAAATAAAGATAATCGACAGTTTTAGAAAATTGTATTGACAATTACTTGATTTGTTCACCTTGTACAACTAATATAACGTGTATCATACGCAGCGGCTCATTTGTTTACATTTTTTACCAACGTTATTTAGTTAGACAATTATTGCTATCACATACGTTCTTATTCTAATCAAGTTTTCTACCAAATTTCGTATGTTAGTGTTAAGTGATCGGTATCATTCTTGTGTTAATACTTATGGTCAAAGTCCATTAAAGGTCGGTAGATAATATTGGTCAGCATTGATTTTGAGCAAAGAAAACGTTTGGCACAAGGTTATACTGGCATTTCGTTACCCATTTCATTTCGGAACTTCCGAAATGAATATTTCTTCTGAATCGGAAACATAATAAAACCGTAAAAGGACAACGGATGCAAAGTCATGTAAATTTTCAAGTTCCTTTCTAAGTGGGTGGAAAAATTCCTACTTCCGTGTTGCAGATTTTATAACAAGTTTATATTATCATTTTGACAGGTTTGTCCTCTGTTTGGAGTAATAAAACAATGTTTGATCGTCGTATAGCGTCGCAACATTGAACTTGGTTCGGAGTGACGACGTCGTCGGCCGGATGACGATGTCGCAAGTCGCCGGCAGTCTCGCAACTTCAAATTATCGCTGTGGCAATACCACCGCCTCATCTTTTCATCTTAATTTGTATCAAAGTTGGTATTTTAATATTTTAACTTTATTTCAGCCTTGGACTTGTGAAACTTATTTACTTATTATGTAAATGATTTTCTTACAGTTATTAAATATAAAATCTGCGTACAATAAATGTTATTAAATTTGCACAAATTTATTTTTACTTTCATGTATACAAACTCCACACTAGATAGTGCCGTTTTGAAAATTTTCGTCTGAAACTCTATAATTTCATTAAGTGTGGGTATTTTGATGGATTAATTTGATCCGTGATAAAAACTTTAGTTTATTTTACAAATAATCCTTTGCGAATTGCATATCAATCACATTGATCAGGTAAGTAAAGAAGTCAGGCTAGACTAACTGTTATCTGTTTACGCTTTTTACCAACAAATGCAGTTAGAAATATGTTGATTACGTACGTACCTACCTACTTACCTAGAGTATCTACTTACTATACCGATTCGACGTCATCCGTCAGTTTACATAGTACTAGACGATCGCCTCGCGGTTTCACCCGCGTAGTTCCCGTCCCCGTGGAAATTCCGGGATAAAATATAGACTATGTCACTCCCTGAAAAGTAAGCTTCCTAACGGTGAAAGAATTTTTGAAATCAGTCCAGTAGTTTCGGAGCCTATTCAATACAAACAAACAAACAAACAATCAAATCTTTCCTCTTTATAATATTAGTAAGTATAGATATAGACTAGAAGATCACCTCGCGGTTTCACCCGCGTAATTCCCGTTCCCGTGAGAATTCCGGGATTCAATATAGCCTATGTCACTCCCTGAAAAGTAAGCTTCCTAGCGGTGAAAGAATTTTTCAAATCGGTCCAATAGTTTCGGAGCCTATTCAATACAAACAAACAATCAAATCTTTCCTCTTTATAATATTAGTATAGATGTAGATAATACTCACATTATTTTATAATTATGGTTTAGTTTACCAACCGAATTGGCAAGATAAATGCTGCGAAAAAACTTATCGGATCCTATAAGATGTTTTTATTCATACTTTTAACAATTATTAAACTGACTAGCTTCTGCCCGCGGCTTCGCACGCGTTGTTTCTATGGAAACGCTTAAAGTTGGTCTATATCCCATGGGAACTGATTTATGGGATAAAAAGTAGCCTATGTTTTATTCCTTGTCTAGAATTATCTGTATGCAAAATTTCAGCCCGATCCGTTCAGTAGTTTTCGCGTGAAGAAGTAACAAACATTCATCCATCTATACATCCATCCAAACTTTCGCATTTATAATATTATGTGATTAGTTAATGCCCGCGGCTTCGCACGCGTTGTTTCTATAAACGATTAAAGGTGATTTCTATCTCATGGGAACCGATTTATGTAATAAAAAGTAGCCTGTTTGATTGCAGGATTATAATTATCTGTATGCAAAATTTCAGACCGATCTGTTTAGTAGCTTTGGCGTGAAGAGGTAACAAACATCCATCCATCTATACATCCATCCAAACTTGCGCATTTATAATATTAGTGTGATGATACAAGTAACGTCAATTAAATAATAAAGCGAGGTATGTCGGGAAGTACCTATTATCCAAAACCAGTTCACGACAAAAACGGCAATTCTTGTGTGTTTTTCATATAAGCTTACCTACTCTATAATGGTCAATAAATTGCTATGAACACTATCTATTTATTAATCTTTTATAATGAATAATCTGACATATTTTTTATCCGTAATCAGCCAAATCGAACAAGACAAAATTAAAAACTTTAAACACCCGCCGACCTTTATTGGCTGATCAGATTTTCATGAAACATGGCTAAAGAACACTCGGCATAAAATTATCTATGACACTAAAAAAACGAAACGAAAATCGGTTCATCCGTTTGGGAGCTACGATACCAAAGACAGATACACAAATACACAGACAGACACGTCAAACTTAAAACATCCCTCTCTTTTTGCGTCGGAGGTTAAAAACGTTGGTGTTCAACCAAAATACAAACAAGGTTCATAGGTAACCCGCTCACATTCATAGTCATATCGAAGTTATTCTGAGTAGGATTAGAGTTATGTAGGTACTTGAAGAAAATTATGATAAGAAACTGGAGGTTTTTTATTCTAAATTTCCGATATATTCTTAGGCTGCGTTTTCATCAATTTTTACTATGGTGAAACAACTGTTTTTTTTTTTAAGTAATGTTTGATAGATAGATAGATAAAAGATTTATTTGACACTGCAGCACATAATATAAAACGATTACAATAATTAAGGCACATCTTAACATAGCACAGAGAATATTAAATTTTTGATGGTACAAAACTTGAGAATAGTAAATAATAGTAAATAATTTAAGAAGTAGGTACATTTTTTAGAAATTGTGTGTGTGCTGCAGCCTGTCAAAAAGGCAATAGCTCAGCGAAAAGCTTTGCTCGAAGAGCAAAACACTGATTTTCAGTATTACCCTTAGAGGCGACCAGAAGAACGAAACACTAATAAAACATAATGTGTGATTGCATGCATTATTTATTATGTATTTAAGTCATGTTGGATCTTGACTGATGCAGTGTTTAAGTACATGATAATAAATAAGGGTTTGGTGTTTTTGAGGCGGTATAATTTGTCGTAGGTATACTGTACTTTGGCTGAAATTAGGAACCATTAAATAAGTAGAAGTAGCAGCCCCAGTGTTTCCTATCTCTGGCAAACGAAGCGTTTCGGAATACCCTCGTTTTGTTTCTGTAACAGTAAAAGCTTGAGATGTAATTTGAAAGTGAATTTAGTGTTGAGATTACGTAAGGGTGGAGGTATATTGTTCCAACACTTCGTTGCCAGATATCGAAAACTACCTTTAAACGCTGCTGTTTTATGGCTATGATACAGGAGTGCTGATTTAATTGACCGCAGGCCTCGAGTCGTATTTGTGAATTTTAGCTTAGAGTGCAAGTATTCAGGTTTATTGAATTTGACAATATCAAAAACCAACGCCCCAAGGTGCAACTCTCTACGCGATTCCTTATTGAGCATAGACATTTTGTTCAAATAAGGAGTAATGTGACACCGAGGCGGGATAGTGAAACAAAAACGGCAACATGCGTTTTGCACACGCTGTATAACTTGCTGAGTCCGCGCCAGCAATCGTGGACCATACACTACGTCACCATAATTTAACCTAGATAGAATCAATGCTTCGCAGAGAGCTACGCGAGAAGCCTCTGAGAGCTGATTGCGGATGTTATAGAGCACTTTTAGACGATAAAAACAATTTTTCACTAAACTAAGTACGTGATTCTCGAACCTAAGCTGGCTATCGAAGATAACGCCCAAGTTCCGCGCCTCATCCACTCGCTCTACCGAGACTCCTTGGATCTTTACATCTGGGCTACAACGTATTTGTTTGCCCGCTCCGTTAAGTGAAATTTCGTTAAATATGACTATATCCGCCCCCGCTTCCGCTCATGCCTACCAAAAAAGTAAAGTGGTCCTCCTTCAGTTATCGTAATCGGTATCTGCATGCTTCGTTTTTGCAGATTTGGTTAGGTTCACATAATTATAGAAGTAGGTATCACAATTTAGAATCTTAATTGTAAACAAATTTATAAACAATGTCTGGTAGCTAAGTTTTAATTAATTTTTATTATGTTCATTTTTTGGATAATTACGTAGCCTACGCAGTTAACAAGCCTATTAATTAGCCTATAAAATAAGTAGATCTGTAGACGGAAATCTAGAAAAATAGCGTGATGACGAATCCAAAGGTCAAATTCATGGAAAGTACGACGAGTCATCCAATGGCGTGGAAAATATTGGTCCATCTGTTTAATCATTAATCAAACCACAATATCAAATGGTAAGGTCAGTCTTAAGGCAATCCTTTACTTATATCATAAAAGCGAAACTTTGTGCCGTTTGCGAAAGTGTTTGGTTTACCCAAAGCATACGGCAAAACTACTGCATGAATCAGACTGAAATTTTACGCACATAAAGATCTGAACCTGGAATAACATATAGACTACTAGCTGCCGCCCGCGGCTTCGCATGCGTTGTTTCTATGTAAACGTTAAAAGGTGATTTCTATACCATGGGAACTGATTTATGGGACAAAAAGTAGCCTATGTTTGATTCCAGGATTATAATTATTTGTATACAAAATTTCAGCCCGATCCGTTCAGTAGTTTTGGCGTGAAGAGGTAACAAACATCCATCCATCCATCCATCCAAACTTTCGCATTTATAATATTAGTGTGACTTTTATTCCAAAAACGCGTGCGAAGCCGCGGGTAGAAGCTAGTTATAATATAAATGCACCTTGATTTGATCGCTCGATGGAAAATCGAATAGTCAAAGACGGGACTGAGTAACCTTATAAATCTGTGGTATTATCGTTCTGGTTCTTTGTAAACAAGGCAAGGCTCTACGTCACTGGTACCGACTTGACTACTGCTTTGTGCGGATAGAAAATCATGGAAATACCATGTTTTTAACTATGATTTTTTTTTAATTCCTTTGAGTCATTGGCGTGACTATGTCAGCCCCGTATTTCCCAACAAACAAACTACTTATAACTAAACTATATCTAAAACTAACCAATATATTTTACTGCCGCATCACTCAGTGATGCGGTTTAAATAATTTATTTTGCACCAGTATCGAATAAGTTTACATCGTACAAATAATTTATTTTGCACCAGTATCCAATAAGTTAACATTGTACAAATCACGAAGTTCTGATTTTATGGACTCTTTCGTCTTCTAGGACGCCACAGCTGTCACAATTGGACGAGCTTGTGATTTTAATTAAATATATAAATGTATGGGCACTAACCCGACCCAAATCAGCGCTACCACCTACTTTGTCTTATGTTAGCGAAGGAATATTCAAAAATCGATTTTGCAGTTTGTGATACCTAACATAACCTTATTTCTAATGCCTCCCTAAAAGTTTTATTTTGTATAGTGTAGGCAGAGATGCGAAGTTCCTCTTGTTGCAAAAAGAGCAGCTTTTACAGCATTTAAAATAAGCATAACATAGTATCACAAACAGCAAAATCAATTTTTGAAAATTGCTTCGTTTAACATAATAATGAGATAAAAATAGGTGGTGGCGCTGATTTGGGTCGGGTTAGCGCCTTATGGGAGAAGTGCCCGGAGCATAATCTAAGAACCATTAAAATATGTTTATTTTTTTAGTTTACAATTACGAAACTATTTTAATAAAGTAGAGGGACGCCGTTATTGATCCCTATCTAGTTATTACCTACTATGTAGATTCTTCCGGTGCCTTCGCTCGTAATTTCGTTGACTAAAAGTACCTTACATTAGAGTAGATAGGTAAGTATACTGTGCCCTTCCCCATGGTGCAATCAATGTAACAGACAAAGATAGTGTCTATTGCATTTTTAAAATAGTTTACTTACTATCCAATGATCCTATCCATCCACGGTTGTCTGGTAGAGATCGCTCTTGAGCGATGAGACCGCCACTTGTCACTTAGTTTTTAAACTGTATTGTTGTATTGTTTCTATCTATAAGTGTGCAATAAAGAATGTTCTATCTATCTATCTATCTATCTAAAATCAAAATAATTGGTTGCCAGTTATTGAGAAGTTGCTACAGAAAATAAGCTACTTATCTGTAAAAAGTAATCGCAAACAAAACATTTGTTAGTCGGTACAATTAAATTTGAGAGTAACTTGAGTATAGGTATCTAGTAGACGAAGTTTTTAACGCTACTGTATATGTTATACAAAATAACATAAAATAACAATGGGTCTTAAAAGCAATTTTTTAATACATCCAGAACAAGATAATATAAGTAGGTATACTTAATATTCTAAACATGCTGCTTAATAATTATAATAGGTCGACACAAATTGTGTTTTTGTGTCATAAAGCTTGCACAATAACCTAGTGTTGATGTTATGCTGTCCATTTCGCACATTAAATTCTGCTCTTGTTATTCTTAATTTTGCAACAAATGCCTTCATAAAACAGGAAAATGCTCTTAACCGTTTTTATTTATTTACCAGGTATCCTTTGTGTTGTTATATTATTTTAAAGGTACAAACAACATTAAGAATAAAGTTATGTCCAATTTTTACGTACGTACATATATCTATATTTTATACTATATGACCTAACGGCCAAGCAAAACCGGTAATTCTTTAGGCAGGTTTTATTTGACCTAAACTCATTTATAAAAGATAGATAGGAAGGTATAATTTTTCCTTATCACGTTCTGTGCCACACGCTTCGATTTAAAAAACGAGGTATAATTTATTTATCTATGCTATGCTAACGACCAGCGTAACCAAAACTAGACAAATAGGTCCCAAGATTCGCAATTACCAGTCATAATTATAGAGATATGAACTTTTAGGAATTCATTTAGATTATTTATGTATCTAACAACAACTTAAAATATGCCGTATTGGAAACAAAATAATATAAAAACCCATTTAACAATTGTACCTTATAGTTTTCATTTATTTGATTTTTAGCCACTACTGTCCCACTGCTGGGCAAAGGCCTCCCTTTCCCCTTTCCACACCTCGCGATCTAACGCTGCAATAGTTTTCATTAAAAGCAATCAATTATTTCCCTGCAAAATAAACTCTATCCACTCAAAATCAATTATAGCGAACGAAAAATTTAGAGCAGGTCCCGTAACCCGTACCCTTATCAACGAAATCGAAGTTTCTGATTCGTTGAAGTTATCTATAGCCATCGTTAACAGTTAGCAAAGGTAATACAAGTGCGACATACCCATGATGAGTCGTCTCGGTCTTATTGTTTAGGTATCCCCGCAGCTATGTCATTATGTCCGACTTGTGTGGCATTATCACGTACTAAGCTTAAAGTATAGGCGCGGCAAGCTACGCTTGTAGAGTTTTTTAGCAACCACCGTGTATACTAATTTGTAAACAAGCCAGGCAGATAGATTTGCATGATAATTTGGATTTTATTGGTCGGTATTGTATTGCATTGTTTGTTGCGGACACAAGAAGCGTATGTCGCTATCAATATGCAAAATAAGTATTTAAGAATTGGATACCGTTTACCTATCAGACATCATTCTTAGATTTTCATCTTCTTCTTTTAGTGTAAATATTATCACCACCGCCGTCATTACTTTCTGTGGTCCGCCTATTCCGCTATGGTTCTTTGACTCAGCCAATAAATCTCAATAGGTGATTCATAAAAATAATATGTAGGTACTACATATTGCCATTTCAGCCGTTCGTGTCGGTTTACCGTATTTTTCCGTGTAAACACGAGAAACAAGTTTAAATGACATCGTAGATTTTGGTTAATTGTTGAATGATTTGATAAACAGCGGTCGCAGCATAGAAAAATATTGTTTATTAATCATAATGACCGAAGTAATTGCCTCTGTATGTTTCCACGTAGATGATTCTAGAGCTGGTTTTACGTCATAGTCAGCCTACAGTCAGGTACCTACGTACTTAGGTACCTAGTAGTAGAACTGCTCGTAGTTTGCACTAACATTAGACAACACGGGCGAAGGTATCTGCTACGTCAGATACCAGTTCAAAGACCTCTTTCATTATTCAAAACTTGCAAATTCTGGAACCAGTTTTTTCTGGTTAACTTTTTATGAGACCCAGATTTGATGACGGTTTTCCGTGGTACAACTGATATCTACGTATAAAATTAATTATACCAATTTGAGGTGAACTCACAATGGTCAACTTGAGATAGACCTATTTTAAATGGTTCCGTATTTTATAACATATTTATGCGCTAGATTTGCATTTATGTTAAAAACGTAGAAGAATGAAAATAACGAAAAATTAAACAAAGAATGAAAATGGAAAGGCGGAAGACGGGGAAAGTGTTTTAATTTAATGAAATTTTCGTTTGTTAAATACTTTGGAACTGCATTTTTTTTTTCTATTTTAAGTAAACAAAATGTCCGTGCCATGAACGATATCTGTCCGATACGGTTGTGTTTAGAAAAATGTTGATTGTTTCGCTGTGCCTGCCTACCCTACCCATGAAACGGCTTCCATATGGGCACAATCGTCGGTAGGTAGAGTATCCAAAGCACGTATTACACGTATATGTAATTAACCTTGAATAATCAGCTAGCAGGAATCTCTCGTATTATTATACACCGACGTTTGCTCCCACAATAGGTACCTACATCAATGCTGAATTTTAACCAACGGAGTTCTGACAAGTGCAACTTTTTTTAGTTATGTAAATGAATAATACGGACAAAAATGGCTTGTTTCTTAATTAATTATCTATTTATCTGCTGCAGGCTAGATATATTTTAAAATTGCACATATTATAATAACTTCATTTATATTATTATTAATTATTACTATTAGCCAGGAAGTTGGAATCTTAGTATGTTCAGAAGGATATTTAATTTCCTAGAAAAAAAACAAGTTTGGTAACAACTAAGGCATTGCATAAATACATACGCAAAATAAGTAATTTTAGAACTTCATTATTAATCATTTCCTAATCTGTTTATTTTTGCAGCCAAAACAAGGACGCTAAAAAATTCAGCCTTCCTATTCAAATTGTTAATAATACTCTCAAATGTCAAAGATTCTTTTCTTTTACTTACAGTTTGATATTATCAGAATTTGCATTTACCAATTTACTAGGTAGGATGAGTTTCTTTCAATTGTAAACACCTTTGGGTCTCCGATTGCCCAGACTCTTTTAAGACGGTGCCTCAGGAGACCCAAACATAAAAACACAACACCAGCACACATACACAACTCCAACACACCCTCGCGTCTCGCACACACACAGACACACACTCAAACGAAAGCGCGCGCGTGCCCGCGCGATTGAAGAAATTTGTGCATATATACTTTAAATAAGTACCTATAAAATATAATTTTAACTTTCAAATTCAATACTACGAGTATCACATAATCTACTCCACTTATGTAGGTAATTTGTTTTTGAAGAGCGAGATTTCCTAACACAGGTATTTTCTTTACATAAAAGGGAATCTCAAACACTGTTACACTATTATTAGGTACAATAATATAAAGAACGAATTATTTTTGTTTTGTTTTTTTAAGTTTAGCCCACAGCCCGTCGCATGATTTGATTGACATGACTTCGGGTTGACGGCAAGCTAAGTTAGTTTTAAGCTTAGCTCGCATAGCTTGCAGTTTTTAATACATGTTATGCAGACTGGCAAACTATGCCAAATAGCTATGTGTCAACTAAGCAGGCTAAGCTACATTAGCTTAGCTTTCGTTCTCCTACCAGCATAATTTTAAATCGAGACTAGAGAAAATTACAATTAAGAATAGAAACAAATTAGAACCAAGTATGTAGTATTAACGAGCCAACTGCAAACTAGAGTAGGTATAATTCCTGTACCTCTGACGTGGGCAAATCAGCCATAAAGGGCACGATCTAGTTGCGACAATCAGGTAAAATGTGAAATAACCGGATTATCGTCTATAAATAATTATAATACTTAGTGACCGCCGTACGGGCAACCTTGATTCTGGGCTGCCCGCGCTGCACGGTGTTATGAAAGTTATATCAGAGAAAGGTCACTGTCGACTTATATTTGTATTCCACTTGTGAATGTGAATGACGTAGGTAAAACCTTGTCGGTATTTGCACCTAGACGTCATGCCGTGTGAGTTTACCGAAACATTATTCGTTATTGGAAAGGGAAATGTATTCTGAACAGAACTTTATATAGGTGCGAGTATTAGTAGCTCTTTAATGCTGAATTACCCGGTTTTAGGGAGAAGGATTTTCTGGAAGAAAGTCACGTAGGTAGATAGCATTTTAACATTTTAATACATTGTAAGTATTCAGAGAGTAGGTACCTATTTAATTCAATTTATAAAGGTCTAAAATTAAAAAGTTTTATCGGCGCCAAAAAGATGACGAGATTGACACACCAAAAATCCATTATGTGAATGTGGGTATAGCTACGAACCTATTTGTGTTGGTCGACCACCAACGTTTCATCCCTTACAACACAAAACAAGGCTCGAAGTTAGTTTGCTCACATTCATAATGAATTCATCGAACTACGATAGTTTTTATAGTAAAACACCAAAACACCAAAAACTGTATTCAAAATGTAATTCTAGACAGCCTTGTTTCCTTTTTTAGATGGTATTGCTAAAGATGATTGAGGGCTATTCGTGCTTAATAAAACGGTTGGGTGGCCTTCTGGGTGATATTCTATCTCACGCTCCGAACAGCGAAATACAATGATCCCACGCCGTATATATTTTTTAGAGATATATTTTTGCATTATCAAGAAGTAAGTAGGTACATGATTATAGTAATAAGCATAGTTTATTCCCTGAAGAACCAATTCGAGAGTTTTGGCATCTAATAAATAAATATTGCTGTACAATTCACACATCATTATCTAGCCCCAAGCTAAGCAGAGCTTGTGTTACGGGTACTAGATAAGTGATATACTTAATACAACACACTACATAGATATATATCTAATATCTACTATATATCTAATCTAATAGATCTCAGCTTCTATCAATGCTAGGCCACGAACATAACTTTTCACATGATATAGGTTAAAGATTGTATTTTTAACAATGTCAACAAAATATTGTATAACGTGATATTTTGAGAGTGATATGAAATAATAAGGCGACTTATCTGTTTAGGGGGGTTATCTCACGCATGTTTATTTAAATAACCGAAGCTAGACGAACGACTGCCAGCGATAAACCATACGTGGAAGTACCTAAATAAAATACGTACATAATTACTGGTGCTTCATACAGCATTAAGCACCGAACTAACGCTGAGCTTGTGCCATTGGGTGCCATGACTAATTTACTTCACAAAAGCATAATTTTAACTTTTTGGTAATATCAGACTTCGCTTTGTACCAATTTACTAGGTAGGATGTGTTTCTTTCAATCGTTAACACCTTTGGGTCTCCGGTTGCTCAGACTCTTATGAGACGGTGCCTCAGGAGACCCAAACATAAACCACAACACTAGCACACATACACAACTCAAACACACACATATACAGACACACACACAGACACACACTCAAACAAACGCGCAACTACGCGCGTTACTTGCGATGAGCGGGAAAATGCTATGTGGTAGGTATCTGGAATTCTTTATTACATCAATCCGCATCAAAACGTCTAAAACGATGAATACTCTGAAATGTTCGAACAGACACTTCAGGTGTGTGTAAAGCTACATTTTAGCATTCAGTGCCGCATTTTGCAAAAATCATAAATTACACCACAGAGAAAAAATTAAGTCCGGTTTTTACATTTATTAATTAATTACTTGTTTGTAAATCTTTAGTTATAATGTAGTCCACGTGAACAGCTAAGTTGGGCGGGCTGGCGAGTTCATCGCATACATGGCTAGCTCTTATGAATTTGCATTGCGGTCCGCCCTGACATTTCGTGCACTTGACTTGGTGAGAGGTGGCTACAGTGTCCAAAACTTCTCATTCTGCTGTATGCGTACACGTGAAATGTTACTTTTGTGATTTTTTTATTCAAAAATATAATTGTATCTGTGTAGTTTAGATAATTTTTGGGTAAGAATGGTTAAAATTCTTTGGAAGTGGCTATAGTAAATATCAAACGTATGAACAGACTTTTCAAAATTTCTAGGAAATCAAATAATATCGCAATTATTTATTTATTTATTATTTACATTTTCGACGTCGACGGGAATTTTTGCGATATTATTTGATTTCTTAGAAATTAGAAATTAGCCAGAGTGGCTTACGCACTATAATAACAAAAACCTTAGACTTTTCATAACTTTTGCCCATGTTATAGTTTGCTTAAATTTCATATTTTTGCTTATTTCTATTAAAAAAATAATAAACACTGTACCATAAATAAAATTTATACTACTTACGATTAAAATCACATCACACTAATATTATAAATGCGAAAGTTTGATGGATGTTTGTTACCTCTTCACGCCAAAACTACTGACCGGATCGGGCTGAAATTTTGCATACAGGTAATTCTAATCCTGGAATAAAACATAGGCAACTTTTTATCCTATAAATCAGTTCCCATGGGATAGAAATCACCTTTAAACGTTTATAGAAACAACGCGTGCGAAGCCGCGGGCATAAACTAGTTTTACAATACATCGAAATCACAACTCCTTTAGTATTTAGTAGTTAGTGTTTAGTATTATATAAAATATCATATTTTTAACCTTCTCGTCCTACCATGACCTTTAAACAAGAAATCACCTTTAAACGATAAGAAATCACCTTTAAACGTTAACGGAAATCACCTTTAAACGTTTATAGAAACAACGCGTGCGAAGCCGCGGGCATAAACTAGTCTTACAATACATCGAAATCACAACTCCTTTAGTATTTAGTAGTTAGTGTTTAGTATTATATAAAATATCATATTTCTAACCTTTCTCGTCCTACCATGACCTTTAAACAAGAAATCACCTTTAAACGATAAGAAATCACCTTTAAACGTTAACGGAAATCACCTTTAAACGTTTATAGAAACAACGCGTGCGAAGCCGCGGGCATAAACTAGTTTTACAATACATCGAAATCACAACTCCTTTAGTATTTAGTAGTTAGTGTTTAGTATTATATAAAATATCATATTTCTAACCTTTCTCGTCCTACCATGACCTTTAATCTCTGCAACAGGATTAAACTTCACTGGTCATTGTGTAGCAAAAGACATAAAAGACTAAAATGTTTAAATGTTTATAAAAAAAAAACTCTTTTAAAAAAATCAACAAAAGTGTATCAAATCGTCCTTTGTAGGGAACATACTTTTGTTTTCTTTCGGTTTCTTTTATTTTTAAGGTTTTTATGTACCTACTTATTTAGATTTCGGTCGATATATTGGATTCATGTAATTTTTTACTTCAAAAACTATACTCATGTTAAGTGTTTTAACCATCGTCCATGTCAGAGCAATACGTCGAAGATTACAAAATCAAAATCAAATCAATCTGGATATCATATTTTATCAAACCTTGTTCCACCAATCAAGCTTTGGTTGTTAATTCCTATTTTTATCTACTTTCTTTTTAATTATGTACTTTTTTATTATGACTTACCTGTGTATTGCGTGCTGCAATAGCAAATAAATGCTTTATCTATATATCTAATAGACATTTTTGTTTGTTACAGTGAAAATGGAGGTGTTAAATTCGGTGGCGGCTGGCTACCACGACTTAATGGACAATAAGAGCGATCAGAGGGTAAAGGGATGGTTCCTAATGTCATCCCCGTTGCCTACGCTCGTTATATGTCTCACATACGTCTTCTCTGTCAAAGTAAGATTTTTTCTATCATATAAATTAATTTGTACTATATATATCTACTTCATCATTAAACTCTTCCAGCTTCACTACAAAAAAGGAAGACGTCTGTTGAGCGCGTGTTTAACAAAAACGTTACCACAAAACTGCGTTTTACGACGATTTACAGTTAGACACGGGTTAGACATAGTTTAAACGAGAGTTAAACTCTTGTTAAACCGATGTCTAACTGTTTAGACACGGTCTAGCTAAACGTTGTTTGACCAGTGTTTACGTTGGTTTGCAGTACCACTGTATATCTTTATTAGTACAGTTTAATGTACAGAAGACCTAAATTCCTCGCTAGCTGCTCCTGCGGCTTCGCCCGCGTGTAAATCGTACACATTTTAGAAATTTATTTCACACTTTAACACAATTTTACTGCACAGCTATTTATATTACAATTTAAATTATAATATAAATTTACTTGGATAACATTTATCAAGCCTTGCTCCACCAATCAAGCTTAGGTTGTTATTTCCTTTTTTTCCCGCTTGTGTCATTTTGATTTTCTATGGATTAGGTTTTCATAAAAATTCTGTTTGGGCTATTTTTGTAGGGTTATTTGATCTTTTATATCATATTTGGCCTTTGTCACCTGTTGAGTATTTTTGGCAATATTGCTGAACTGTTTCTCATATGCTTTATACATTATAAATAATGACTGTGTAGTTCCAAAGTGCGACTTTTGCAAAATAATCGAGCAACCGTGTCTATATGTAGCAGTTTATAAAAAAAAACCAGTCATATAGGTAGTCATAAAACGCAATATACGTTTTTTACTAGTTAAATGGACCTGCATAAGTTCATCTTGTACTTTATTTTATTAATTTTTGTTTATGTACCACACCTAACTGGTTGGAACTTTACCTGTTTATAAAAAAACACAAAACATTGTTTATCAACCTCGTGGGCAAACACGTTATAATAGGTAATAGATTCCTGACGTAAGTTTTAGATTATGTATCATTATCATTAGGTTGTTTCCTATAGTCGATACCCTTTATTGAGCAAATCTAGTTATTGTGAATGACTGACGCTGGAGCACTACTGCTTGCTTGTTTATTTACTTATTCACTAGATTACTTTGTCTGAGGCTCTTTCTGTATATATTGAAAGCAATAAATACATATGTATATGAATGTTCTATGTAGCGGTAGCGTTTAATTAAGTTTTTTCCACAATGAACTTGAATATTGTAAGACGGCAAGTTTCAATTACGTAACAGTTTAGTCTGTCGATAAATATTGAATAATTATTACTTACTAGGTACTATGCATTTGAGAAGCTCAATAATAATAAATTTACCAAGGTTTTTGTTATTATAGTGCGTAACCCACTATAATAACAAAAACCTTGGTAAATTCATTATTATTGAGCTTCTCAAATGCAACTAAGGGTAATTTCTAAGAAATCAAATAATATCGCAAGCCCGTCGAAGTCGAAAAATTTTTGCGATATTATTTGATTTCTTAGAATGAATTTACCTTCTAAAAAATAAAAAAACTTAGCTAATCGTCACTGCTGTGCTATCTATCAACACTAATGGTACAATTTAGCTGGTTGTTCATCTTTAGAGGACGTTTCCCTGTAACTACTAGTCCGATATTGAACATTCTTACACTAACAGAAAGCTATATTGTACTTAACTTGACACATGCTATGTTCTATCAAGGTGCCGCGTGAGCGGAGCCGCGTGCTGAAGCTATAGTATTATTATAAAGACGGGGCGTTTTGATACTGCTTGAGAGTTGTTTAATGTTCTTCCGCAGTTGATATTCTTACTAAGACAAAGTCGCATTTAATCAACTTATCTCATTTAAATAAAGCGGAAGTCTACTGGTCAGACAAGCAAATAGGATATACGTGTACAAGACGGCCTCTCTGATAATCTGTCGAGCTGACAGAGATGTTTTTCATTGAGCTTCTGGCTTCAGGATAGAAATAACTAGAGGTAGTGTATTTTTACTTCTACTATATGTAGCATATTGTGGAAACTTTTCCCTCAGGATATACTTATGTACTTAATTTTCATGTATTTACTTATGTTCCCTATTTCCCTAGCTCTGCTAGGCGTGGGGCTAGATGAAGTTGTGTGAATGATCCAGCATTTTTTTTTTTTGCCTAGCTGTAATTTTTCTAGTTTCCAAAAAGATCGAAATACAAATAAGATAAAATCATTTATAGAGTTACAGGACTCTGGGAAACATCTTCAAAATAGTCAAAAATGTCTGATTGGAATTGAAAATATCATCTCTATATCTATATATAACCTGCAGTTTAATCTACTTATTGCAAACCAGAAAAACCGGAGATACCTTCCTACTAGATTCTTTGTTTCTGAGATCTGGTTTATTATGTTTTTTGTTTTGTAAACAATGAAGGTACTCATGCTCTAAGTAGATTGTTTACAAAACTGGCTGTCGCCGTTTAACCTTTATTGTACCCGGATTAAAAAATACTTAGATCAGCAGTTTTTTGCAGTTTACCAGCAAAAAAACGCAATTTTACAGTAACTGTTATGGCCATTGCCATGGCCATCAAAATTACAACTTATTTCCAAACGATGTAAAAAAACTGAAGAGAATAGAATAGTTCATTCACCAAAACATTATGACTTTATAAATTGACCTTTGTTTTTTTTTCCTGTCGACAAATATCTTAATTTGAAGTTCTGACCTACAATTTATTAATGTTTGCGTTTTTAAATTTAATTATTTTAATGAAATTTTAATTTGAACGATTTAAATGTTTATATTTTCTATAACTAGTTAGGTATCTATATATCCTATTAATATTATAGAATATAAATCCTACTAATATTAAAAATCCGAAAGTTTGTGAAATGTGAAATTTTTGTTACCTAGAATCTCCATAACTACTGAACAGACCAATATGAATTTTGGCATACATTTAGAACATAGCCTAACTTAGTTAATGGGCTACTTTATTATCCAGAAAATATGCGTGCGAAGCTGGGGGCAGAAGCTAGTATAATATATATCCTAAAATATTCACGTGCCTGTACTCGATATAGACATATCTCGCCCGCTCACTCTACTGTCTTTTTAACCCCCGACGCAAAATGAGAGGGGCGTTATAAGTTCGATCTGTGTATCTGTCTGTAGTACGTAGCTCCCAAACGGATGAATCGATTTTCGTTTAGTTTTTTTATGTCATTGATAATTTTATCCCGAGTGTGGCTAAGAAGCCATGTAAGAAATCAAATAATATCGCAAAAATTTTCGACTTCGACGGGACTTGAACCCGCGTCCTCCCCTTCAAGTCCCGTCTAAGTCGAAAATTTTTGCGATATTATTTGATTTCTTAGAAATTACCCTTAGTGTGGGGTTACGCACTATAATAACAAAAAACCTAAGAAGCCATGTTTCATGAAAATCTGTCGCCCGACAATTTTAAAACCGTTTTTAAAATTATACTTTTGTTCTTGTTCCTCCAGTGTATTTATGCACCGTGTCTTGTGTGAATAAATATTACTGAATGAATGAAAGTTCTTTACCTACCTACCATGTTATGCAAACAACCCTTTGCCATATAAAGTAATTAAAACTTTTTTTTTCATCAGGTATTGGGCCCAAAGCTTATGGAGAACAGAAAACCATTCGAGCTAAAGCAAGTTTTAATTTGGTACAATCTTTTCCAAGTTATATTCAGCTGCTGGCTTTTTAGCGAGGTGAGTCTTATAAATTAATCTATTATATAAAATTAATCACTATTTCCCTTGGTCACGGCATGACGCGTGAACGGCTGGAACGATTTCGGTTTGTGCGCAACGCTCGCCGAACGCAACGCCGAGCCCCCAATGTGTAGTCTCAAATAAAAAATAAAATAAATAAAATAAAATAAAATGTCTATAATGAACAAACTATATTAAATAATAGATTCAGGCATTACTTTGCGAAAATCCATTATACAAAATTACAAAAGTAACAATTCTGCGCAAAATTGCGCGGAATATTTTGGGTACTTGCCATCCAGGTAACGTTACTTTGTTTCACCCTATAAAGCCTCTATCTAGTGTATTATAATAATGCTGGTGCATTTTCATAATGCAAGTGCACTCAGTTTTAAGTTTAAGACTGCACGCACTTGCATTATTAAAATATACTCATGAATTTAATTCAGATGACAAATTCTGAGATAAATCGGTGAGTTTAAGGCCATCCACACAACGTCCTTGCTTTTATTAAATCGACATGCTTATTTTCACATTGTGATCACAAAAGTTTTCCTTTTCTCACTTGCCTCCAAACTGCGGCGAATACCTTGATCGATGTTTTCAAACTCGAAACTGTTTTTAAACTAAGCGTTTTTGAAAAAAAAAAAACAGACAAATTGAGAGATTTCCTTTTTTTAATTCAGGTGAAAATGACAGTTTAAAACATTAAATTGTATTTGATATACCAAAATAATATACTTCTCTGCTAAAGTTGTTTGAATAATTTAAATGATCAATTTTATAAATATATACATATTTTAAATTATATAAATAAATATGTTTTTTTATTTGCAGAGTATACACAGTGGCTGGTTCACAACGCACAGCTTCAGGTGTCAACCCGTCGATTACTCAAATTCCCCTGAAGCGTTACGGGTAAGAGCTACGATTAGATTACGATATTTTATTATATCCAAGGTCACGACTGAACTTTGTAATATACGGAGAGAGAGAGAGAGAGAGAGAGAGAGAGTTTCATCGATAGTTCACCCCTTGAATACCAACGTAATTACATTTGGTTTTGTTTTTGTTAACTATCAAGGGAGTTCTCTGTTTAAGTGAATATGTAATGAACTATAATATGTTTAAGTAACGTGTAGAGAATGATTATAATGATGACGCTTAGATGGTTATTTGACAAATATGGCCTAAGCGGGACAGGATGACATTTTCAATCCAATTCTTTATGTACACGACTTACATCTGTTATTAAATTTCTGACACAGAACAAATACTTTTTACATTACCTTCATTATGATTAGCCATAGCTTAAAATAACTTGAATGCAAAAACTATTTTTAAATCCATTTATTTTATGTGGTCATAAAATCAAATTAAGAATTAATTTATTGCAATTTAAAAATATGTAGTTCTACTAAGTATTCGAATATTTAAATATTTGCATATTTAATTTAGGCATTGTCTAGTTTTTTCTAATAAAGATGCAAGGATTATTAATTGATATTAAAATACAATAATTCAATCTTTAACTAGTAATAGTTTAATTTAGAAAAATAGTTAAGATTCCGTGCAAAAAAATGTAGAGACACGAAATTGTGATTCTACGCGGGCGACGTCACGGACACATCAGCTGGTATTTGATAATCCAGTAGGTATTTTGTACGTCCTCTAAAAAAATCGTTAACACACAGCTCCTAAGTTTTTATGCAGTAACTTGAGCGTAGGCAGTTGTTTAAACTGGTTTTGCAAGATAACTTCTCGTAGCATTGACCCTTAAGCTACTACTATATCCCTTAATAACAATAAAGCCCTGACTTCACTTGCAAAATACCAACTCTGATAAAACAAAGCTTACCTATACTTGCGTTCAATCGGAACACCCTACATCCTAAAAAAAAGGTTTTTTTGGGTCGAAAATGATTTACATTCAGAATACCTTCATAAGAATTATAAATATGGACATGGATATTAACGCCATTGAATGGTGTCGTAGATAATGTTGGCATCAGAAGATACAAAAGATTTTATTTTATTGTACGGTACCCACTGAAAGCTAAATCTCAAAACTACAAGTACCTATAAACTAAATTACTCTTGTAGACACTACTACAAGAGTAAAATAAACAAAATGAAATAGTGACCTCATCTCTCAGGTTTATAGCGCATAACATTAATAACTACTCCCCTTTAGGTATACTACATATTATATTATTATGTTTGGAAAAATTTGAGAACCTAATTATTACTTTGCATTTAAACTTGTTTTGTTCATAATTCGACTGGCTTGTGTTTTGATTGGTCTTCCTTTTCGTTCACGTTTCTACTTCGTTATCTCACTACTAGTGAACAAAAAGATAGAAGAAAAAAATAAAAAAGCCAGTTCAATTATCAACAATTCAACTCAGCAGTCTTAGGTTTTCCTTCCTACTGATTCTGATTTTCGGCCTAACTATCACGTTGTTCATAATTCTGCTATCGCTTTAGTTAGTTATATCGATTTAGTTAGTTTAGTTTACCTTTTTCGTATTTCGATCTGCTTGAATAAAGTCTTGGAAATACTCTCTTGCTGGTAAATACATACCTACTCATATGTGCTTCTTCTGTTATTTAAAATCAATGACCACATAAGTATTTATTAGAGAACTATTTTAAATAATGACGTTGATACACTATTTGCTTTCTTAAACCAACGAAGCGACTTAAAGAAGAAAATTATAAGTGTCTGTTTAGCTATCAAGTTTACGGTTTGCTATACCATTGTTTACAAAGCTCTATACATATACCTACCCATAAAAGGTACTATTTATATCAAAGTATAGCATTCGCAGGTAAATAAACACATATACCTTTAGTTATATTATGTACTTAGGTTAAGTACGGGTGCTATAAGTGTTTTGGTTTTTTTTTAAGTCGACGACTGGTTTGCCTTTTGTAACCATTACTGTAGACATTATTTTAATAAGTCGCTCAAATAGTTGCTCCCTTGGTCACGGCACCTTCTTGTTTGCTTCAGATAATTTTTGTGGCGAAATTTACCCTACTTTGAACTCAATTTGATTGTAGATAAAGTTAATTATGACAACAGTTGTATTTATTGGCAGAAGCCATACAACTAGTTGTATGGACTGACATTCCGCAAAAATGACGTAAATAAACTTGTAGGCCTTACAAAAAAATGCTCAGCTTACAAAAAATATAAAACCGGAACCGGAGTTAGATTTTTTTTTCAATATTTATGTTTAAAAAGGACCCTAAATCCATATTGGTAAAAAAATAGCGTGAACCGGACAGGCTTGGAAAATTTAGAGAGGATCCTATGGGTTTTTCATGTTTAATTAATTTTTTTACATAAATAAAATCTCTGTCCGTTCTAATTTTAAATAACTTGTCTCATATTCGTTTAGTTTCAGAATTTTTTTAAATTTTACAACACAAATAAATGTGACTTTTTATTATGTTTTTACAGAACAATTATCATTAATTAGTTTTTAATACCAAATGCGTAAAATAATGCTGTTTTCATTGGGTAATGACGGCGATGACGCAATAAACGATGATTATTGACAAAAACTGAGCAATTCACGTGACAATGAAGTCCATCTTTCCTATCTATAAACGATTTGTAATTAATTACCTACCTTCTACATTCCTCTGATAAAGATTATTCATTAAAGCCGCAAAGGTCATTCCTATTGTTTTACTCAATTAGGAAGGTCAGAGATTCTATGGCTGCAAGTCGTTATTGTAAATACTAAGCGAAACCGCACACCTGCACTACATTTTCCTCGCCACATACCACGTATAGTGGTCCACTGCACAGCCACAGAGGACGACAGACGGGAATCGGGACTGAAGTCTCTCATGTCTCATACCAGATATGAGAGACTTCAAAACGAAGCTGTAAGTCGCCAAAAGTCCTGCTCCGATATTTTAAAGAGCTGGGCTGGTTAGGGCCTGATTAGGCTGGGGGACAATGCACAATACACTCCTATGTCAGATGTCATTGCAGATCCCAGTTCGCCCATTCAGAATTAGAATTAGAATTATACCGCGCCACATGTAGTGACCTAACAAATTAACAAACTGCCGCCCCCTCAAATGTGTTCGTAATGCGCATGCTTGCGCGAGATATACTGGGGTGATAAATGTGGCGCTACAATTGTCGTAATAGTGAGGATGAGTGATGACGAACATACACTTGTACGTCTGGTGTGCGGCCTCACTTATAAAAAGTAAAACTTGTTTTATAAATAAATACAGCCACAACAACACTCATATCACATACGAAAAAAACAATGCACACAAGATACGAGTTTTGATATTTGTTATTGATCCATATCGTGATCATATGTTTTTGTGATTATTGAGGAAGGTCGTAAAATTGCGTGTTTTTGCAAGTTAACAATATTATGGTAATTGCGACGAGTTACCATTTTCCCGTACAAGTATTAAATGTACTTAGATACCTTCCTATCATTTGCAACGAAGGGTAGCATAATTGCAGGTTTCTACACAATGTTAGCTAAAGACAAGAGACAAGGTTGATTGGCTTGTAGTGCATTCGCATTAACTCATGTAATAATACACTTATATTTTTTACACGTGATTAGAACACCTAATAATATTATTACCTCATAACTCTAAGGCTGTTAAAAATTATTTTCGACTACAAAAACGGCCGAAACGGCTGAAACGTCGGGAAAGAAAAGCCTGGACGACGGAATAAACGTAGCAGGGTTGCCACGTCTATTCCAAAAAAATAACCATTAATTATTCGTCCACATTTTGGGGTTCTTCTAGCATCCTTAAATCCTTATCCATCCAGGCTTAAAATTTGGTGTACATTATGAAGAAAATAATTGCAAATTCTAAAATCATGATTTTAGGGTTTCACAGTCATGAAAAGAACTCTAAAACTTCTTCCTCAAAAGAAAAATCAAATTAGTTATCCAAACTACTACAATTAATTAATTTGTCAACTTCATTGTTGAAGGTAAAAAATGGCTAACTTGGCTCTTCTCAGGATCTCAAAACTTTAAGATTTGACATGGTTTTACATTAACTATAACAACATCACTAAAATAAGTATGGATTCAATAAAGCAACTATGTATTGAATTGAAGCTTGTTGAAGTTTGCAAGTAGAATACTTTACACTACACTATACACAGACCGGCGCGCAGCGGTCCTTTGGGGTGACATTTCGTGTGTTGTAGGAAGCTGAGAGAGTTTTATCGACTTTTCGGCAGCCGGCGACTAAAGATTCTAAGGCTAGGCGCAAACGGACCACCGACCGGCGGCGGCCAATTGCTCCAGCAGTGTCCGCGACTCGCCATTTGACGCCGCTGCGCGCCACGCAAGACGCCAACTCTCGCCACTGTCGCGTCGCTCCGCCCCCCGCTCACCATCACTCTGTTAACCGCTAGGCGTCGTCGTACGCGAGGCGTACGCCCACGCATAATATGTGTACGCTCGCTTCGGAACACCGTTGGCTGTCGCGCGCTTCCGCGACTGCTACAGTTGTGGCGGTAGCGCGGGACATCCACCAGTGGCGGTGGCCGGTGGTCCGTTTGCGCTAAGCCTAAAGTCGCCAGCCCGCCGACAAGGCCCTAATTCTGTGCTCTGTAATTTAGAATAACATATTGTGTAGCATAAAAAGTCTTTACTCAAACTCAACTCTTTACTCAAACTCAGTCTTTACTCAACTCAAAGTCTTTACTCTAGCTATAGACTTTTTATGCTAGACAATACGGTACTGTAAACCTTAGAGCATTCAGAACGCTCTAAGCTGTAAACCATAAAGTATAGTTATCTCCATGTATTGAAGCCCTACCGCGGAAGTGCAAAGTTGTTTACCTAATAAAAGTAATGCTGATACGACATAATAAAACATTTTTTTTTGCCAAACAGGTATTTTTGCCTTTAAAGTTTTTTGCACGCTGGGCTTTACTTCCCAACTTATTAGAATACTCACCTATGTAAGAAATAATTATTGGACTTAATGATTTCCTCTTGTTATTGGACGAACTTGTTACGTTTCGTACGGTTAAGGTCATGTTTGCTCGTAGTTTGGCGAATCCTTATTTACATCGACAACAATGTTATAAAGAGGTAGAGATAAACCATTCTAAAAATGCACGCCCCTTTAACTATAAAAACTATCGTAGTTTGACTAATTCATTACGGATGTAAGGGATGAAACGTTGGTGTTCTTCCAACACAAATACGTTCGTAGTTAACCCGCTTACATCCGTAATGAATGCACGCCCCCTCCACAAAACGTCATAGGTACCTACACTCGGCGTGCATTTTTAGAATGGTTTATCTCTACAATTTGTTACTTTATGAGTTTGTTTGTGCGTTGAGGGTAATCTCTGGAACTATTCACGGGTCCGATTCGAAAATTATTTTATGTTAGCGAGCTACGTTATTCATTATTCCTGAGTATCAAAGGTTTTACACCTGAACAAAAATCAAAATCAAAATCAAAAACTCTTTATTTCCATAAATACAATAAATGTACACTTAGAAAAGGTCAAATTATAAAACTAAACACTGACACGGAAATAAAGTGATGCAAAGCCACTAGCAAAGGCTAAAACTAACTTAAATAAATTAACGGAATTTCCGGAATTTTACTCTCAAAAATGCCCTTTTATTTAAACGTGAAACATTGATAAATATTCGAATTTCTCAATAAAATTTATTTGAAGGTTCCGAGTAGACCCTGATTACATTGACCTCTACCTGATTACATTAAAATCTCATTTGCAATTCTTTATCCTTCAATAAATAATTTTATGACGCCAAAGATTCGGATATCTGTATCATCGACATCATGCTAAAACACGTGACAAAACGCAAATCCGGTGTAAAAATTAGAATAACCACACTCTTGTTTGAGAATGTTAATAGTTATAATAACTTATGTGTTTTATACCCACACCTGTTCTAAATTGGTTTGACTATGGATACGGAAATATCCAACATCACTAATCTCGTTGATAAGCCGGTGAAAGTAGGTACTTATTAGTTAAGTATTACTAGTTAGGACACAGTAGATAAATTGTGGTTAGGATATTTAGTTTCTGCCGCGTTCTATGGAATCGTTTTAAGGGGGTACCTACCCTCAAATTGCTTATTTTCAACTCCGTCGGACCTCCATATCTTCCAAACTACTGAATATTTAACTTTGAAATTTATATATGGTAAAGTTCAGGACTTATTCTAACGATCATATGTTTCGAAAACACGATTCCATAAAATTTTCTCGATAGAAAAAAATCGCAAAGTTACCTCTAATTTTTTACTAAAACCCTAATTTCTCAATAAATACAGATGATACGATCTTGAGATTAAGCATAGTAATTGAGCTAAGTATAAAGAACATTTTATATGTTGCCTTTTTTTCAATTAACTATTCTAATGTTTGTGGGGAGCAAATAACTACTAAAAACTTGATTTTTGGGCTTACGCCGCTTTGCTCTGTCCCGCTCCTGTGAACGCGAAATCCTATGCCTATCCTCTTCACACAATAACGAGGTAGGGTACCGCCTTAAGAGTAAATCTATTCCATAAGAACTGACTTATGGGTTAAAAGTAGTCAGTGTTATTCCAGGCCTGGTCCTGCATTTATAGAAACTGTCAGCCCGATCTTTTCGTAGTTTTGGCGTGAAGAACATTCATTAATCTATGCACGCATCCAAACTTTCGCATTTATAATATTAGTGTGATAGTGTGATGTGATGATATCCACCCCACCCATGAAAAAGGCCTATCATCACATCACTTCTATCCCCCTTAAACATTTTTATTTTTTATTTTATTTTTCTTTAATAGGTTTACCAATGGTTTCGTACATAGAGTTCTTCTCTCTTCTTACCTCTCTCTTCTTCGTATACACAGTCTTTCTTCGTTCGTTCGTTTTTATCTTTAAATCTTATAAAATACCAACATACAAGAAAAAGTTGAGTTACAGAATAAGGACATTATAACTATAAATTATTGATATGCGCACAAGCCGCATAAAGGTAATATGGTAGGTAGTAGTCCAAATTGATATAAATCTAACGATTGAGCTATTGTGCTTGGCAATAAAATTAAGTCCTTAGGTCCCTAGGTAGGTGGTACTTACATTTTACCTTTATGCATTCGATTGACGAGAAACATAGAAAACATATAGCAGAAACACTCAGTACCAGCTAAGTACCTAATAGTAAAGGAAATTAAATTATAAGAGATCAAAATAACGAACATGAAGTCATAGTGTTGCTTGCTGACTGATTGTCGTGCTACAACACAGAAAACATTACATTGTGGGCTAGGCTTTTAATTAGCTGCGGGGAACATTAAAATAGGATTTTGGGAAACCCGTCAAGGATCGCGGGGACGTCCCTGTCGTTTTTACTAGTTTAAGAATGTATTTTTGCAGGCTCTTTTGCGGTTTTATTTAAAGTTTCTTTTCAGTTTTTATCAAAGTTTTTTGTTTTTTACAGACTGTTAGCGGATGCTGGTGGTACTACTTCTCAAAGTTCACAGAGTTCTTTGATACGGTGAGTACTTACCTACAATTTTATCTTAAAATTATGTAGCTAGTATAAATTTACGTTTCATTTGTGGTGTGTTTTATCTATTTATAAAAAATCTAAGCCCGACAATTTTAAAATTTTTAACCATTATAAATAACATTAGAACGGCTCTGCTCATTTTCATTAGGTACATAGCTAAGAATGTTTCAGAAATATGAGCTTACTTACAAAAAACTAAATCAAAATTGATTTATGTTTTGGGGATATTAATAAGGATTTTAGAGAGACATGGGTCCAGCTGGCTCAGAACCGAGATGCGTGGAGGGACCAAGGGGCAGCCTTTGCCCAGCAGTGGAACGCAAACAGGCTAACTATAATAATAATAATAATAATAATAATGGGAACATTGGTTTGCACAAACACGCAAACAACCTCTCACCCTAAACGTAATTTCCTCCTCGTTCCGTTGAGGGTAAAAAATAATAATATAACATTTATACAGTAAAATAGCATCATAGTACCTAGTTCAAGCAATTATTGTCTGGTTCTCACATAACAAGTTTGGTTTACAATGTAAGAAACAACCAGCATTATTTATTTTTAAAATTCATTCGCGTAATGTATATTAATTACATAATGGTATATCTGTCTGGCTTTGTACATACTGTTTTCCGATAGATTTTTGAATTGGTCCAGATTCTACGGAAGATACTGTTCAGTATGTACCTACTTTCAAAGTTTAGGGCTCATTAGAGTGAGTAGGTAGATAGGTACCTACATCGTTATGTATTGTACTGTATATCAGTATTTAGTACCCATAACACAAGCTCTGCTTAGCTCGGGGCTAGATGATGCTGTGTGGGCTGTCCAGCATTATTATTTATAATGCTACGGCCACACTATGGCGATAACGCGAAGATTTGCGCTGACGCGACAAGTCTGGCCAAGAAGTTCGTCCCATCGCGAATCATCATCGCGACATCAAATGCCATTCGCGACGCTGTCGGTAAGCCATGAGCACAACCGCCTCTTCCATTTTTTCCGTAAAATGAATTATCGCGACGTTCTAGTCTAGATTATCGCGACGTTGCGAAGTTTTTTCCAATGTCGCCAAACTCTTTGTCGTAGATCTAACTCGAAGTTTTATCACGACAACGCGAAGACGAATCTTCACCTTGTAATGTGGCCGTAGCGTTAGTTTAAGTAATAAATGAATAATACATATTATCATTAGGTTAGTATTTTGGTTTAGTAGTACGTAGGTGCTATGCTAACATTATATTTGTGCACAAGGTTCGAGTCCAGGATTGAAAGAATTTCATACATCCATGCTAATATTATAAATTCAAAAGTAACTCTGTCTGTCTGTCTGTTTACTTTTCACACCTAAACGGATGAACAGATCTCAATGAAATTTGGCAAGGAGATGGATGATATCCCGGAGAAGGACCAGCAAAGCCGCGGGCTAAAGCTAGTTGGTTATATAGTTTTGTATCGTCTAATTAGTGAGATTGGTTAGGTATAGACCAGATTCAGCAGCAATTTATATCAGGTTTTATTTCGAATCTAGTTAGATATTCATCACTCAAATATTTCGCAAATTACTCAAGACATCAATAACTTTATAGCCATCATAAAATAAGTACTTTGATGTTATATTCGTGCTTGTCAAGATATTATAAATCATTAATGATACCTGCCTGTTAGATCGACCCCATCATTATAAATTAAAGCTATTATCGAACGTGGGATATAACTAAACGAAACTTCAAAAGACCATGGTTAATAAAAAATAAAACAAAAACCATTTTCTTCTATCCAGGTTTCTTGTTTCTCAAACATTCATGCTTTTTGTGAGGTGTAGGATTCATAGAGGTTAGTAGTTACACGAGTAATGTAAATATTCTTGTTTTTGTAGAGCACAGCTTTACAGGAAAAAAATATAGTTTTTTTTTTTGCGCTTAGCTAGTTTTTGTATATCTACTTTGGTTCACTCACCGGCCTCGTGATATTCACCTTCGAATTAATGACGATATCCTTCCGAAAATTTAAAAAAAAAGTATTTGCAATCGCGTTTTTTGTTCGTTAACTAACGAAACCTCTAGGGTTGTCTATTTTTCTGCCCGTCTCTCCTTGTACAGCTTTCGTCTCTAGAACTAATGAGGTATTGTAGTCCAATAAAGCTTAGAACAGTCAATTATAAATATACTAGCTTCTGCCCGCGGCTTCGCACGCGTATTTTCG
Organism: Eupithecia subfuscata; assembly: GCA_963564075.1. Taxonomy (NCBI): domain Eukaryota; kingdom Metazoa; phylum Arthropoda; class Insecta; order Lepidoptera; family Geometridae; genus Eupithecia; species Eupithecia subfuscata. Next base: position 8,899,208 of record OY751103.1, on the reverse strand, counting down.
GTATAATAAGTAGCCTATTATCTGAGTTAAGCTATGTTCTAAATGTACGCCGAATTTCATCATGACCTTTTCAGTAGTTTTTGAGATCTTAGGTAACAAAAATTCACATTTCACAAACTTTCGACTTTAGAATATTAGTAGAATTGTAAGAAAATGCATATTGTGTAGGTATGCCTACAGTGCTTTCTTGCAAACGATTTAAAAAACGGTAACAAAAAAAAATGCCGGACATAGACACTTCGCTCAGTATCATTAAGCCTAGCTTGTTTTATGGGAAATACTGTCATAATGATTGCCAAATAAACCCACTCTGGTTGGTGATATGAAAGAACTAAGTTGCACTGTCAGTTTTTTCTCTGAACTATTTTTATTTCGAGTCCTAAAATTGCCTGTTTTAAAAAATCCGGTACTAAAGAAATTTTCACTTTACCGGTCTCGTTTCAGACACGAAGAACTAGAATCAAAGGTCATAAATAGGTATCAATAATGCTACTTATTTTATTAACAAAGATGAACGTTAAGCCTTTTAAGTAAGTACCTAATTACCTATCAAGTGGTTTGCCTTGGAGGTGCTCGCAATGCATTAGGTGCGAAGTACAAGTACCGTTAGTAGGTACATATTACACATTACCATAAATAAATGTACATCCAGCACCTTACTATGTAATACAGAATAAACGGCCCTTATAAACAGTTTAGCTTATACTCAGTGTAAAGCCATGTGATATTGTTTATTTCGCATAGATAGGCAATATTTCCGCATCGATTCAACGTACAGATAAATTTTATAAGCCTGCGCGATTGTCTTTTTTTTTCATACAATTATCCAAGCCAAACTCAGACATCAATAGACTACTTGACTCATATCAAATTTGGCGCATTAAATAAATATTTTCTGTAGTATTTCACTAAACCAGTATTTATAGATTTCTGATATTAAAAGTGTAAGATGACTACATATTTTCAATGAAAAAAATGTTTTTTTAATTTTTATTTTCTAGTCTGAAAACGCTGTCGGCCATGTTGTGACGTCATAAGCCTCTAAGCAAATTTCATGTCGGATCTTATACGAGTGAAACTCGCTATGTAGTCTGTCTATATTTTTTACAATGGTGAACGTTTGCTAATGTCGATTGATTGTTTTCTAGTCGCAACTAGTATTATGGCTGTGGTTTTCTACCCGTATGACGTCACAGCACAGATAAATATGGCTGACAACGTTTTCGCTTGTTAACGAAAAGTAGACTTTTAAAATGAAGTTTTGCGGTTTTCTAGGTCCTATCAAAATTGGTAATAATTTTTTGCCTCTAATAGGACAATAATTAATAACTTAAGACCTACTTTAAACAAGAGTCACCTAGAATATTGGCGAATATATAGAGTAACATATAAAACATACAGACGATTTGAGAACCGCCTCCTTTTGTTTTCCGTCGCTAAAAAAACAGAGGAAAGCTCGGTAGGTTACTGTGTACACCAAACAAACAACAAGATGTTTGCTGTTCGACATACATCATTGAAGTCACGCGTTTTAGAACGCTCTCGAGTTATAAGTGTTTGATAAACGAGTTTAAGTATTTACCAGTTTGCACACGTAAAACTGCTAATCATAAACTATGGCATATAATGTTTTGTTAGTAAAACAATCGATTTGGAAAAACATATTGATTTAAAACTGTTTATTGTTCTAACGCACAAATATAAATGTAACTCTGATTTTAGGCACGTGTCAATTTCACGTCGCGATTTTTCGACACATTTTAATAAAGATCTATCAAAAACAGAGCTTAAATCTGAGTTAAGTATTGATTATTGGGGGGGTTAACCACTAAAACCAATAAGTAAATGTTTTTAGCAATATGTAAAATATTATATCAGCAACTGACATAATGACATTCAGGGAAGGTTTAATGACATTAGGAAGAATCACAATTTTATTATTTACACAGAATTTTGATGGGATGATGGATTTTATATTTAAACTTAAACACAAAAAGGGCAGAGGCCCTTTTCTGTTATACAAATGGTTTCACTATGACAAGGGTATTAATTATCGCAGAATCTCCATAACACCTTTTGGTAACCGATTTTAGAAGAAAGACAAACTGGACACATGGATGAACGCACGTCAAAAGTGTCGAAGTTGAAACCATTCTATTAATTTTCCGTGCCAATAGCACCGCACGTACTATCTGGATTTATTAAAATTCTACGTGGCGATTCTGCGACGATACCCGTACCATTGTCTTTGTAGTGAATCGATCGGTTTGTAGAATTGTTTATCAGGGTGCTACTATAATGTTATTCTGATAAAAACTTGTTAGTTTAGAACATGGGACTGCTGTCCAATAAAAAAATTCAAGAAAAGTACACGTATATTACGATAAACGTGTACTTTTCTTGAATTTTTTTATTGAATCTGAAAAATCGCGTCAAGAAAAGTTGTTGGGTAGGAAGAATCTTAACTCTCAAATTCCACCTGCAAAACCCCAGTTAAGTACTTTTTAGGGTTCCATACACAAAGGGTGAAAACTACTAACTTTTGCTAAGCCTCCGCTGTCTGTCTGTCAGCGGGCTGTAGGTATCTCATGAACGGTAAAGGTAGACAGTTGAAATTTTCACAAAATATGTATTTCTCTTTTCGCTATAACAACAATTAACAAAAGATAAATATAAAATTAAAGGGGGCTCCAAAAAACGAGTTCTTTTGGTTATTTTTGCTCTACGTTTGTCAAGCTGTATCTTGTCCTGAACCGTAAATTTTTGACAGAGTGCATTACTAGTGCTACTCAGATAAAATTAAAATTTATAATTAAGGAGAGCCAACGTCCATACTCAGTTGAACAACGAAAACTTTTTTGCGATCCATAAAAAAATTCTGTTTTAAGGGTTTTTTTTGTTTCTTTCGTGAAGGTGTAAAAAGTATTGTGCGGAACCTTTCGAGTGCGAGTCGACTCGCACTAGGCCGGTCTATTGTGGATTCTTATCCAACATCAGAGGTCCATTACTAATAAGCGTTCCAACACCAACATTCTAAAATTATAGAGGTAGGTACATAATTTATTCCAATTCATAAGATAAGTGGTTCAGATAATAAGATGTATATCGTTGTGCAAATAACAGTAAAACGTGTTATGAACTTTTTAATACCAGTTTGCGAAATAATCCCGATAAAATAACGGTCAAGCCAGACCCGGTTTGCCCTAAGGCGGATTGGAAAGGAGATGCGAAAATTTTAATATAACCAATAGAATCTCGATATCCTTTATTCACAAAGAAAGTTATAGTAGTATTTACAATTGAAACAATTGAGCTAACTGCAGTCTGTTGCAAACAGTCTACAGGTAGCTCAACTGATCCATATCAATACCAGTCCGAAGCGTCCCCAAGACGCTGTATGGCAATGCTGATGCGCTGTGCCAGATACTCACCAGCTCTCGGGTCACGCGTCGCTTCGACCAGACACGCTCAGATAATTCTTTAAAAATCCGAAGAGCCCCGGTACCCCACGGACCTAGGATCTCGACTCCAAGCGGAGCAAATGTGGAGGCTCTGTCGAGACCTGCATATTTGCGCCTCTTGAGATCTTCGGCCAAATCTGCCGCCGCACCCGCCCTCACCGATGTCCTCGGAAGAAGGGAAGGCGCAAGTGTGTCGACGCATGTAGCGTCCCACACAATCGGCCTTCCCAACTCCCATGGGACTAGTGTCATACCGTCGTCGGGCCTCTTACCATCGTCACGCAACAGACCATTCGGTTCACGAATAGCTGGTACGTTAGCGGTGACAAAGGCCCGCCGGATGATGTCGTTAAGGCTAGCGTGGCGAGATATTATTTATTTCGATATTTTGTATTCAAATAGTCAAAAAGTCAAATCATTTGGTGGTCATCATCATCATTTATAGGTGTCGGCAGACCGCCACATGGTAGCCACTTGGCTGCTCTTTCAACCCTTAAAAGCCTCTCGGCTGTATCTCAGAATTAACTCGTAAAAAAAATCTTGTTTATTGGACTATTCACAAAGAAAATTATACTAGTATTTACAATTGAAACAATTGAGCTAACTGCAGACTGTTGCAATCAGTCTGCAGTTACCGTCTGCGGCGGCGGCGGCAGCGGCGCGCCCATGCGGCTCGCACTGCCAAGGCTGGGCAGTGAATGCGTTAAACCATGAATAAATAAGTTTACGATTTTTAAGTTTATGAAACTATCCGTAATCTTTCCGGTCATAACGTGCTTTAATTATTCATAGGCAATAAAATATTATTTTAATTTCAGATCTTCTTCGTAATGCGCAAGAAGAATGACCATGTGTCGAAGCTCCACGTCATCCATCACGGAATCATGCCCATGTCAGTGTGGTTCGGAGTCAAATTCACGCCAGGTCAGCATAATAATATGTTAATTATGTATATGTTGTAGATGCTTTAACACTTTCATTGCCTATCATAGTGAATGTGTTGAAAGGGTTCTGTACAACCTCCTTACTTATCTTGCAATGCGCCTATTATCTGTGCGGATCACCAACGTCTATTGTTTGACGTTAGACCAATTCTACGAGAGGACAGAGAACGAACTGGAAGGATCAGCTAAGTGGAATTCTGGTTCAATCATCGTAGCTGAAAGTACTAGAAAGTCATAGAAACCAAGTAGAAACGGTCTCGCGATTCGTGTATTCAGAGGCTCTAGCCTTGTGTCTGTGTTTCAGAGCTCTATTTTCAACTGACATTACCCAAGTATGCTCACAAGTGAGACAGATAAAGTACCTACTCCGGTAGATAAAGGATATCAAAGCCTTTAAAATACAGACTCCAATGTTGAAAATACCTGATATGATGGGTCTCATAATGTACCAATGAGTAATGGATGAAACAAAGTAATAAAATAGGCAAGTAGCAACAAAAATGGTTTATCCTACTAATATTATAAAGCCGACAGTTTGTGAAATGTGAATTTTTGTTACCTGGGATCTCCAAAACTACTGAACAGATCAAGATGAAATTTGACGTACGTTTAGAGCAAAGTCTAACTTAGGAAATAGGCTACCTATTCTACCAATAATGTCAAATTAAAACAATAAGTATGGAATTGCGTACCACCAGTTTCCGTATTAATTAACAATTATTATAATAAATATGTAAAATTACCTCATCACTATTTAATTAACTTCAGCATCGAAAATTAATTAAAAGGTTTAGCATCGCATGGCAAGGCCGAAATAAAACATGAGAAACGAAAATAAAACATGAGAGGTTCTAAAGAGGTTCCCAAATATTATGTACGAAATTTGAAAAAAATACGCGTACTACTAATATATAAACATAACAGTTCCATATGTATACAATGTACAAATACACAATGTAAAGTGGTATTTGAATAGAAATTGGTAGGTATAACCATGGTAATGACGTAAATTATCTCACCTCCTACACGCGCAGTAGAAAAGGAAACATCATCTTGGAAATCCCTCGAAATGACCTTACTGCTTGATAACCAATAATCAGTTTGTACTATTAAAGGTGGCTTACACCGGTCAAGTTAAGTGGCAAGTTGCAAGTAGCTAGGCCAGTGAAGTAGCAAGCAAGGCAGCTAACCAAGTTTACTCAAATTAGAACCACGCTATTGTGGTGTGTTGTAAATCCTGTGAAATAACCTTATTGCTTGATAACCAATTATCAGTTTGTAGTTTGTACCACTGACACTGGTCAAGTTTAGTGGCGAGGTGCTAGTAGCTAGGTTAGTGAAGTAGCAAGCAAGGCATCTAACCAAGTTGACTCAAATTAGAACCACGCTATTGTGGTGTGGAATAACCTGTGAAATAACCATATTGTTTGATATCCAATAATCAGTTTGTACTTTGTACCACTTACACTGGTCAAGTTTAGTGGCAAGTTGCTAGTAGCTAGGCCAGTGAAGTAGCAAGGGCAACTGTTTGATTTGACTAAAATACAGTAATGTGTTTTTGACCATACTAACCAATCCGCCTGCCAAATGTGGTGGTTATGGCAAATGCCCTTGTTTGGGGAAGCCACGGTCACCGGACGTAATGTATAGGTATGTGCTGATGATGTTTAGGAGGAATCATTCTAAATGTAAAAAACCGATATGCTATGCGCCACAACACGCCACACCACAATAGTGTGGTTCTATCTTCACTTGCACTTCATTCTTTCTGTCTATAGTCTCTACTCGCTGTTGATAATTTTTTGAAGCTCTAAGAGCTGACACAATGGTCGAGTGCGAGTGGCACTGGATGTGTCAGCTCTTACGTTTGTAATAATGATAATGCACTTAAAACATTTATCTATAAAATTACCCACATATGGTTATTTTTGTTCTGTACTTATTTATATTTGCCATTATCTCGGGGAAATACTTCTAGTCGACATCTTATGATAGGTTCATAAGATGTCGACAGGCAATTGGAATTCATTATAGGTTATCCTTTGTAATAATATGTAAAATAATAATATATCATGTTATGATAAACCAGGAAAAAGACGGAAATGTATTGACATAATATATTTTATCAAGAAATTTGCAATACCACAGATTTTTCTTACCTATCTTATGCACCAAAATAGATCATAGAAAAGGTCGTATAAGGAAGGATTGTTTAGGTACCAAGGTACCTAGACTGCGTCTTTTCTATTAGATATTCAACATATTTGAACTGTTTGATTATCTCACGGAAAAACTTCACTTTTCCCGGATCAAAAAATCCATTTTTTAATCAAGGATACAAGCTATCTTGGTACCAAATTTTATCCAAATCCGTTCAGACGTCTGAGCGTCAAAGAGACACACAGACATTCATACAAACTTTGACTTTTATAAAATTCGTCTTATAACACACTTTTTACTTGAATCATTGATCATTGGCCTTTAAGCATAAATATCATCTGTACCAATCAGGGTTCTTGTTTCCCAAGGTTTCTATTACTCAAGAGTTTGACTTCTATCTACCTACTGGGTGTATTATCAGGGGTCAAAGCGCTATGTCTGATTGTCTGTCATTTATCTGAGGTTAAAAGAGCGCTTTAAAATCATATTCTGCGATATTTTCATGATTATGAACAAAAATTCAGTCGGTTCCTGCTATTGAATTTCCGTTTAACAAACCGTTAAAAAAAATATTTTACCTGTTAGGTCTGCTTACTTTCATATTATTTAATGGGTATTTTGGTTTATTACTTATTGGGTATTTTCGATGGATAATAAAAATATATCTATCCACTAGCTTCTGCCCGCGGCTTCGCGCGCGTATTTTCGGTATAATAAGTAGCCTATTCTCTAAGTTAGGCTTTGTTCTACACGTATGCCATTCAATTTCATGATGATCTGTTCAGTAGTTTTGGAGATCCTAGGTAACAAAAATTCAGATTTCACAAACTTTCGGCTTTTTAAAGCACTTGACGATCGCCTCGCTGTTTCACCCGCGTAGTTCCCGTTCCCGTGGGAATTCCGGGATAAAATATAGCCTATGTCACTCCCTGAAAAGTAAGCTTCCTAACGGTGAAATAATTTTTCTAATCGGTCCAGTAGTTTCGGAGCCTATTCAATATAAACAATCAAATCTTTCCTCTTTATAATATTTGTATATCAGTCATCTAGTACCCATAACACAAGCTCTGCTTAGCTTGGGGCTAGATGATGCTGCGTGATGGATTAGATTAGATTATATCTTTATTGCACCATCAATACACAAAACAATAAATAAGAACTTAACACTAACTATATATAATGTGGCACAATCAGCGGCCTTATCGCTAGCATCGATCTCTTCTAGGCAAAATGAATTGTCCAGCGTTATTTATTTACTAGAGCTGGATAAACTTGTGGCCATGGCATAAGATTCAACCCCTGTAGCTGGCTCTAACTCATCCCGTGGAGGTCGTAAAAGGCGACTAACGGAATCTATCAGATCAAGGGCAGCAGCTTCTTTCTGTTTCTGTTCAACTCCCACTGCAATCACCAATCCGCGTGCCTAATTTGATGATTATGGTAAAGACCTCCTCGTTCGGAGGAGGCATGCTCACCTATTGGCATAGCCTAATATATGCGTACAGTCGTTCGACGAAGGCATTTTGACAAGGCAATCGTGCGGGGATCAAGAGACGGGACGGGGGAGGGACGCTCCCGAGTTGCATACATCGCCTTGGTAACTCGGAGCGTCATCCCCCTGAGCCTTTCCTAGGCCCCCGCATGATTGCCCTGTCAAAACGCCTTCGTCAAACGACTGTATGCATATAGGTAGGCTGTGCTATTGGTGTAGGAGTGCAGTTCATGCATGTGTGTGTGTGATAATTTTATGTTTTTCACAAAATCTAAAACCAATTACCTACGAAGCTATTTAAGTTTTGTGGGACACATTATAATTTCGGTCTTTTTATGGGATCAAAAGCAAAAGAATCATCTAAATCGCACTACTGGAGAACGAAAAATATACATACAGCCGAATATAGACCTCCTCCTTTTTTCTAAGTCTGTTAAAAGTTAAAAAAAAAACAAATAATATCTATAAAAAAATCGACTTGAACCCGCAACCGTACAGGAATTTGCCAACCGAGATACATTTAGGATATTATTTGTTTCCTTAGAAATTACCCCGAGTGTACGCGCAAGCTGAAATACAGAGCTACAGCTACAACAAAGCTGAAATAGGTTAGTGTTACTATAGTAGTAACACTAACATAATTCAGCTTTGTTTCTCAAATCTTTGTTTAATCATAATTTTCGCCCTACAGGCGGTCACTCGACATTCTTCGGCATGCTGAACACCTTCGTCCACATCATCATGTACTCGTACTACCTGCTCGCTGCCTTCGGACCCAAGGTGCAGAAGTACCTCTGGTGGAAGAGATACCTGACTGCGCTGCAAATGGTGAGCACATCCTACTATAGGACCTACATCTTACTATAGACTAGTGCAAGACCGGGTAGTGTCAAAATAGAGCCGCATTTCCCTACTGGTGGATCGACAACATCGCACGCGGTACCCGGGATGGGTCGGCGTTAGAATGGACCCGAGTTACTCGTACCTTCTAGAAAAAGAGCGGCAGTATTCCATCTGTTTTTTTTACACGTTAACTGCGATTTCCAATCCGTCTGCCAAGCGTGGTGGTTGAGACACGTTCAGCAGTGGACAAATGGATGCTGGGAGGGCTGATGATCATGATAATTAATTTGATAAAACAAAATAATACAGCAAATTCCCTAAATTACCTGACATCTTCGTTGAATCACCTTACTCAAAATGATAGATTCACAAGAAACTTAGTAACTTAGAAACGATGTGAATAATGCAATCTCAAAAGTAGTACATTGGTTTAGTGTCAATAATCTTTTGCTTAACGAAACCAAAACAAAATGTATAAAATTTACTCTACCTAATGTAAAACAAGTTAAGGCTGATGTAAACGTAAAAGGAGAAACATTAGAAATTGTAAACAGTACAGTATTCTTAGGAATAACCTTAGATAGTAAACTTCAATGGGGCCCACACATAGATAAGCTAGCAAAGAGACTTAGCTCTGCAGCGTATGCAGTCAAAAAAATCCGTCATCTTACAGACGTTGATACTTCTAGACTAGTCTATTTCAGCTACTTCCATAGTGTTATGTCTTATGGCATTCTGCTGTGGGGGAACGCTGCAGATATTAACACCGTATTTGTGCTGCAGAAGAGAGCTGTTCGTGCAATCTATAATATGGGTCCCAGAGAATCCCTGCGTGATAAATTCAAAGAAATAAACATAATGACAGTACCATGTCAATACATTTATGAAAACTTGTTGTACACTCATAGAAATATCAATCAATTCCCTAAAAATAGCGACATACATAATATAAATACTAGAAATAAGAATAAACTCGCTGTGCCCACAACTAGGCTACACAAGATAAATGCATCTTTTAAAGGGCAATGTATACGCTTCTATAACAAAACTCCAAGTGAGTTGCAAAAAATATCAATAAATAAATTCAAACAAATTGTCAAAACCTTGCTGTGCAAAAAGGCTTACTATAAAATATCAGATTATCTAGAGGATAAAAAAGCTTGGGACGGGTTTTGCTCCAACTCGAAAAATAACAACTAACAGGCTAAAGGTTTCTTCGTCGCTTCTTTACTTTAGTCTACATACCGAAGCGACAGAAATCAAAAAATATCACTTTATTTCCGTGTCAGTGTTTAGTTTTATATTTTGACCTTTTCTAAGTGTACATTTATTGTATTTATGGAAATAAAGAGTTTTTGATTTTGATTTTGATTTTTGAGTTTTAAGCATATTTGTACATTTACCTTAACTATTGCCCCTCTACAGCAAGATTGTATTTATTGTACTTTGGACGAGTCATAGCCTCATCATTTAATTTAAGCAACAATAATTTGTTATTTGTGTGATGAATCTGAATCTGAATCAGATTTTGACTTCACACTTCACACGAAATCGCTCCTATATATTTTTTACTCGCTGCCTAAGTTTTAAATAAACACAAATAAACGTCTAGAGTTTTGCATACATAGCAGGTTGCTCTAAAATTTGTAGCAGGCTTAGAGACCTTCTAAAAAGTACTGAAATTGTGTTAAGGCTAGCTCTTTATCTCTATCACATGAGTTGATATTTCCTTGACTATTCCCAGGAATAAAATACAAATATTTCTTACATTAATAAAATGTTACATTAAGCTTCGATCCGTGCTCGGAACCTCCTTTTGAGTATAACAAACCTGTATAAGGAGGCAACGCTCGGGAATACAACATACTTAATAGGTATTACCAGTTTAGCCAGGTGTGCTTGTGTGCTGGTTTATTGACCACATTTTATGTTTTCAGGTACAATTTGTGTTGGTGTTCTTCCACGCGTTCCAACTTCTCTTCACGGACTGCGACTACCCTCGCGCCTTCGTCTGGTGGATCGGCATGCACGCTGTTCTCTTCTACTACCTATTCTCTGACTTCTACAAGCAGGCTTACAAGAAGAACAAGGTATAACACACTGTTAGATACAGTAGAAGCCGGCTTTTATTTTTATTTATTTATTTATTTGTCTGAAGCTTCTCTCTGTTATTGTAATTTACAATTTGCTTAAACAGACAGTCTATAATTCTACTGTCTATAAAATTTACAATTTGTGTAAACAGACTATTCTAAACAGAATAGTCTGTTTACACAAATTGTAAATTTTGTTACTAGTACAAAGATTGATAGCTTTAATTTTCCTCAATTTACTTTTCTTTAACAATCATCAAGACTTCGAACTTTACTTTCTCATACCGATTGTAGGCAATGAAGAATTACAGTTACTAAAACTAATTGATTGTACCTATTATATAGGTACCTACCTAAATGTCGAAAGCGAGACTTCACTTTATTTTCATCGTCGATCATTTTCATAGTCGTCTGTTAAAGCTATTTTGTCAACTCCACCAAAGTACGCGTATGATGTTTAGTACAAAAATCATGTGCATTATTTTTCGCCATTTGACAACGTAACCCTAACCTTCAATTACCTGTTGCAGATGCTGTCGAAGACCAAAGCGAAGGTGGAAGACGATGCCTCTGAAAACAAAACCGAGTCCCTCAAGCTGCCTCTCCTGAACGGTTTCAGTAATGGATCAGCTCTGAACGGCGTACGGCAAAGGGTGGCTGGTGCGGTCGCCACTCAGTGAAGTGTATCTATTGACGGACTGTGAATAACACTGTGCTCATCACAACGAAACAAAATATCTATGACACCTAGTGACTTGCACTCACTCGAATCAAAACAAACGGAAAGTTCAATCTCATAATTTTCACAAAAACCACGCGTTTCAGTCTGAAAAACAGCTCAACGGTGCCATGTGTTCCGAAATAGCAATTTGAGCGTCTATTTTAAAACGATATCGATAAATCTTTGAATCGAGTTGATATTTGATCACAAACGTTACGACATCATTTTAATTGATAAGTTGACAGTCCTGTCGTTTTGAGGTTCGCTACAAAAAAACTGTAGCTTTGCGGAGTAGGCGCCCCGGGTCAGTCATCGATATTTTGTGCCACAAGAATGTTATGCCAGCTCTCACCGTTGACACCAGAAACACTTGATAACTTTCGCCCTAGAAAATTAGCAGATAAAATACGCAATGTTTTTACTGTAGGTATATCGTGTGGCTCTTTTTATCGAAGCAGTTTATATCAATTCAGTACATTTATATTATTCTGGTATATTATGTTGTCAATAGGTGAGATCAGGCATGAGGCTCATTCATGCCAGATCGAGCGATTTTCGCATTTGGCGAGGATTTTGCTCAATTATTGTTAATTTTATACCGTAATTTAGTTTTACCATAGTGATATTAGATGTAATTTATTTCTCACCCATATTTATTTGGGTGGTTGTCATAATAAGGTTTGGATTCCCATTGTGGAACTAGGAATATCTGCTGCTAACTTCTGCTGGTAATTGATATACAAATATTTTATAAATTCAGTGAATAAAATCACAACCAACTACAATTCTCATAAAGATTCTTATTATTATCCAAAAATGTTGTTGATATGTGTAACGTTTTAAATCTAAAACCGAATGAAAAATTTACCAACTAGTTTTAATATTTTTCTATTACCCTAAAGAGTCGAATTCCTGCGTAAAACAACCAAGCAAACCGCAAGAGAAATGCTATTTCTGCTTACATCAGGTTTTGAAAGCATTGCTAATGACACGATGCTCACGAACCTACCTCTTCTAAGCTACTAAGATAATCTAGAAATAAAAATATATCTTTAAGCAGATACAACCTTAGAATTTATCATCTCATGAGGCACTTGGCATTTCTAAAAATGCCTTTATGGAACATTGCCTCATGAACTTGCAAACTCTACCATTGTAAATATTAAAAGTAATGGGTAGATAAATTAAATTTATATATTTAAAATTTCGAATAAGCTGATATTATACTCTGATTGTTCAACATCCAAATATTTTGTTATTTTGTGATATTATATCGGGAGATAATAAAATATGAAAATTATTTGTAAGCACGTGTTTATTTTTTAAACCTGTATAAACCTCACCAACCTGTATATCCTTATACCTCAAAATTTACCGTTTATGCTCTTATCTCATAGAGGCTAGGTTATTTTATTAGTATTACGAGACATTCATGCAATCCTATTTATCCTACAAATATTAAAAAGGCAAGAGGTTTGTCAGTGAAGATAAGAACATTTGAAGACTTTAAAGACGAAAACATTAAAGAGGTTTGATTCCCGCCTTGGGACAAATGTTTGTACGACTTACAAATATTTGTTCCGGGTGTTCTGGTCGTTTCTATGTATAATAAAAAATATCTATCTGTGTAATGTATTATATTATGTATATCAGTCAACTAGTACCCATAACACAAGCTCTGCTTAGCTTGAGGCTAGATGATGCTGTGTGGATTGTCCAGCATTTTTATTATTATTATTTTATTACGTAGGATCTCGAAATCTACTAAACAGATGAGGATCAAATTTGGTGTAGTACTTCAAGCAGTAGCAAGTAATAGCACAACAAAAATTATAGGCTACTTTTTACTCAGGCATGGTGCGTGAGAAACCGTAGGCAGAAACTAGTTTTAAAATATGGAACTATGAATAATATACAGAGTGTAACAAAAAGTAAGGCTCAAACTTTCAGAAGTAGTTCAGATTAGGTCACAGAGTCCCTAAAAATTAAAGATAGACAGAGATACTGGGACAGTATACGTTAAAAATTGTAATAACTACCCAGAAAAGCTATATATCGCTTGATTTTTATATCAATGAAAAAGATTACCGTCTTACTTCTCTCTTTTTGAATATACCAAAGATAATGAAATTTAATTGAATGAACTGATTACCACGACTCGGCAAACGTAGTGTAGGACGCCCTCCGGCCAGGTGGGATGACGATCTGCGAAAGACTGCAGGCAGATGCTGGATGCGGCAAGCTGAAGACAGGGCGCTATGGCGCTCATTAGGGGAGGCCTATGTCCAGCAGTGGACTAATATAGGCTGATGATGATGAACTGATTACCATCGTGATAACATCACAATGATCTTGATTGTCCTTGCATTTATTGCGTCTAGTTGGACTCCACACGCGTGTGCAGCGGCCTATTGTCTATTCTCAGTCTTTGGGAAATGATACACGTTGCACGAGGAATGATTTTAAGTAAACTTTATTTACAAAGCAATATTTTACAAACTATCATAACTTACTACAAATTGTACCAAAAGGTACGCACACTTTTTATCTAAACATCCAATCATGGCAAGGATTGTTGGAAATATTCCTGCGAGATTCCGCTTGTTTAGTTTAAAGCCTGTGTATCTAATCTTCATCGTCACATTTGAACCTAATAAATAAAATCTATCTTGACCAATAATGTAAGTAAAAAATTAAACCATTCATAATATCACAAAATAATTTAGGGTAACTACGGACAGGCCTCTTTAGAACAAGGATGCGATTGATAAATATGAATATAGGAATTTTATTTACATTTGTGAATATTCCTGCATCAATTTAATTTATTGTTTAGAATTGCACTCGGCGTCCCTGTCTAAAGAGGCGACTAATTTAATGGCAGTGATAAAATGATTTAACCTAATTAAAATTATGTTCTTTTCTTAGTTCTCCCGAACTCTTCTATTTGGTCGTATTCGGAGAAACCAGGGTCAGAGTCGTAGTACGCATAGTCGTAGCTGTTGTCTTCCTTTTTGTTGGCTGGTTTGGAGAAAGGGGGCTGGTTTGTTGGTCGGGGGGCTGGGTTAGGGGGGAATGTGGGGGCATGTGAGGGCCGGGGCTGCGGCCGAGGGGGTCTCGTCTCTGTGACCTTTGGAGGCGTAGTGGTGGGTCTGCTCACGGGGCCGTTATTTATTGGAACGAAGTCTGGTGCGCCACCGGTGAAGTCTGTAGGCCGGAACGTGGTCGTGTACGTTTGGAAGACATCGAACGTGCGCTGAGTTTGCGGGGCAACCGTTGTGGTGTAAGTGGGTTCAGGAGCACGAGTGTTTTGGGCTGTGGATGTAGGAGCGGGACGGAAGGGGCGAGGAGCTGCTGTTTGAGATACAAATTTAGTGGGAGCTTTCGTCTTGGCAAAGGATTTCGGCTTCTGGTCTTCGGGCAGCCTGTTGCCGCTAGCGGCTATGTTGAGGGAGTGAGCACCGGACAGCAGTTCCCGATCGCCATACAACTCCGGCCTGTACTGGCCGTCGTCTTCGCCCTGCGGAGGTCGGTACTTGCCGTCGTCTTCGCTGCTCGGTTCGGCAAAGTTAGACTGAGAGTGGAAACCGTTGTTGGTGTCATACGCTACCGTATTCAAATTCTGTGGGGGATCAGGTCTGTAAGTTGTGTAGAAGGTGGTCGTTGTGGGGTTGGTCGTAGGATTGTAGTTTTGTTTAGAGTACGAGACGAAGTTGTTCTTGTCCTGTTCGTAAGAAACGCTGTTGAAGTTCTTGTATGGTGTGTTGGTGGTGGTGCGTGCAGGGGTATTGTAATCGATTGTAGTAGTAGGGGTTTTGCTGGCACCATTGAAATTATTATTGTTATTTTTGAAGTTATTGTTGTTGAAATTGTTATTGTTGAAGTTGTTTTGGTTGTTCAAATTGTTATTGTTGAAGTTATTATTGTTGTTCAAATTATTATTGTTACTGAAGCCATTCTTATTATTCGGTCTAAGACGAGCAAAATCTTCTTGCGGCCCATCGGTAACAGTAAAGCTATTTTTCACTTTGTACTTGTCTTGCTTGGTGCTAAGTCCAGGGGTTGACTGCGCATCATAGTTATACAACTCTATCAGGCTATCTTTCTTGTTGTTGTTATATTGTGCTGGTGAAGTAGCGTGGGAGGAAGGTAGAGGAGTTGGGTTGGCTGGGTAGTATCTGTTAGGCTTAGGAGTCACTCTGCTCACTTCAACGTACTCGTCCTTGTACTCTTTGTACTGAGGAGGGACATAAGGAGTTGTGGTAGGTGTCTGTCTGTTCTGCGATTGAGTAGGTTTGCGATTATAGTTTTGGGTTTGTGGTTCCTGGAACGTTTGAGATTGCTCTTGGAACTGGGGAGTGTTTTGTGCGAAAGTAGACTGTGGTGCAGGGGAGGTGGGGTAAACAGGGCGTTTCCTGACGAGCTTGCGTTTGGAGGTTTCGTATTGTTGATAGGTTGGTTGGGGTGGGAAAGTTGTGGGTTGTTGAGTGGTTGTGGTGGAGGGTGCTCGAGGAGAGGTTGCTCTGCGAAAAGACTGACGGCCGGCTATGCGGGTGGTCTGGGTCTGTTGGGACTCGTCTCGGCCGCGGTCTCTCTGACCGCTGAAGAAGTCGGATGAGTGAGCGGCGCGAAGGTCATTGCCCTGGGTGTTGGCGTCGTTGTTCTGTTGGAGGCGGCGGTCGCCGGTCTCTGCACGTTGGAGACCGAACTCTGATTCTTCTTCACGATTTCCGATTGACGCCTTCTTGGTGTCAAAACCTAGACATAAAACAGTATTAAATATTTGATCATTTATTGAGTCATTGCTGGAAGTTCCGTGCTGATGCGCTGGCGCTGCTCCTCAAGAAGATCTTAAAAAGGCAGTTTCAAGGGCATTTTTGTTTAACTTCTTAAATATCAACAATAGTTGGAATTAGTAGTAATACAAAAACCTACATTTCGCAATAACGAAGCGTCAGTCAGTAAATAATAACTCAAGCTGGGGTTGCATTTAATCTCATCTAATAGATTACAGCTTTGTTTAACCTTTAGGATGTTGTAATTGAACTTATGAATAAAATCAAAATGATTGCTTACTATTAAGCTCCAACCATTATTTTTTATTGGCTTAGAGCGAACAGTAAACTACCTGTTGGTTTGCCAATAGTTATTGCCTAGTTTCATTAAGGACGAAGTTATTCGTTTAAAAGTATTGTAGCGTTCCTTACTCTCAATGGAAATTATCACTGGATACAAATTGTTGTTATTTAGTTTAGTTACGAATTATATTTTGTGCAGTATACAAGGCGATATGATGATAAAGCTTAAAGCTGAATTAACACTTAGCTCAATCGATTGATCTCACCCGCAAAAAGTGAAATTTGAAACGTGTGCTTAGTAAATATTTTGCGTGTAGGTTCACTATGGTAGGCCATTCTCATTTCACTATCATCCTTAACCGTGCTACGAGTATAAAAAAACTTTTCACGAACACGGACGACTTAACAAAATCGTTTGTCAATAGGTTTTTCCGATTTTGTAAAAATACCATGCCGTGACTACTACTACTACTTCGACTACTGGTCTATCTTTTGTAATCGAATAAGGTGCATAGATTCATTCAGGCATTTAGTTAAAGGATGGCCCACCTAGCGCACAGTGTTAGTTATAAGCGCTCACCAGATCCGATCTTGTAGAGATCGAACTGACCGTCGTAAATGTCCGCGGGGCAGGCCAGGGGGTCGTCGTCTCCCCAGTCCGTGCACGTCTGAGCCTCTTGGTGGAACAAGGTACCAGGGGGGCAGAAGAACCTGGAAGGTATGAGTGGTTTGTTACTCCTTACTCGTAAACTGATGAAATCCTTCCACTGCGTGGTGCTGGCAGAGTATTCGCACCACCCCATCTCTTCCCGCGGGTGTCGTAAGAGGCGACTAAGGGGCATCCAACAGAGGACGGGCAGCTATACAACCACACCCGTATGCCCAGCTAGGGGATGACACTACACTCTTATGATAGGGCCCAATAAGGCGCTTATCAAGGGAGGCCTTTGTCCAGCAGGGGACTGGTAAAAGCTGTTAATGTGATAAATGTGATGTGATAAAGTCTTTCCGAGTGCTGTGCTGTTCTTAACAGGGTTCCTACTTTAGTTAAATTTAAACTAGAATAATTTTGAATGGTTCAGATTAAGACGTAGACGTAAGAAGCAGGCGCAGATTTGTCTGCGATAGAAACGAAAATCTTGTATCATAAGGGTTAATATACCGGAGAGCTCTACTGCTATAATGTCTTGACAATGGCTTGCGAAACTTTTCATCGATGTTCTAGGCCAGGAGTAACATCCTAGGCTACGTACTTTCATCAATTTGTGTAGAATCTACAAACAAATTGAGTATAATACATGGCATATAGACCTGAAATCTCGGATTCCTCCACCAGCAACTCTAACACACACGTGGAAAGCCTTGCAGCCAGACTTGGCGTCGGCGTAGTATGCACCCAGGATCCGCCCTTTGCAGTTGAATCTAGCTGCTCCCCCTGAAACAAACATCATAATAGTAAGCCTACAAGTCCTTCGCTATCTAACCAGCATTAAATTATGGAGACTCCAGGTGTCCTACGCAAGAAAGTGACCACTGGCCGGACACAATACATAATATTCGACCTGACATACAGATTTCTACATTTTGGCCTGTAACATAACATCAAATCAGAATCCCTACCCTTTGTTCATAACCAGATAAGTAATAATGGTTAGATTGTACCACTACCTACAAATATGAACCAAAAATATCCCGTTACAAGTGATTTAGGCGTACATACAACAAAAGCCAGTTATGTGAGTATTTATGTCTTCTATCTTAATATCATCGAGAAACTTTTAACTTCCGTAATTCCGTACTGCACTCTACCGGAAAGGACCTTATCTTTGAACATTAGGTAGGTAAGATACCTATCCACTGTTTATCTGTAGGTATTTTTATGATTTGCATAAAAACTATTTATAATTAGGCAGGTAGGTAGGCATATTTGGGTAAAATTAAATATTTTTACTTGAAGTAAAAAACCTTGGAATTAATTAACGGAAGGAAAAAGGAAATCTTTTATTATAATGAAGGAAGCTCTATCATTGTTGGTAAGGTACATAGGTACCTACAGAAAATCGTTTTACATAACATGTTCTTAGGTCACTTTACTTGCATAATACAAGCAGTGTTCATGGGAGTAGACTGTAAGGTCATGATTTCGTACCGAGAGACATGTGGGCTACACCACAACACGGTATAGGTAAATGATTGTGAAATCTGAAGATGTTTGGATTTCTTAATCTAATCTAAAGGGTTTGGCCTTACTGTCATGGAGTTTGATTTATTTTATTAAAGTGCAAGCCTACCGAATAGATTATAATTATGAGTTATTTCGTTAGTTTACAGAAAAGGGTTTCGTCAATCGTTTGGTCAGTCTTTAGAATTTTACTCTCACAAAAAGTCTTCGTTGTTCTCACCCATTAAAGGAGGTATAATTTTGAATTTCCGTTATTTTTAAAGCTACCACGATGTAACTCAAGATGCGACGCGAGATAATTCGAGAAACACCACGTTATGTCGTGCAAATGTAAATGAGCATTCGCGATTTCATCACAAATGTTCCTATGTACAGTCAGTTTTACAGACTAATGATTCGTAGGTCTACAGCTCTACGTCCCACAATATATTCCACTCAGAAGGTGCAATAGATTTTGGGACACACGTCGAATACTAGTGCTACCCTTGTAGAGATTTTGCTCCCTCTACAGCTCTACTTCCCATTGCACAATATATTGCACTCAGAAGGTGCAATAGATTTTGGGACATACGTCGAATACTAGGTACCTACGCAAAATATTATAAATCGAGCAAGTTGGTCCTCTCACTGTAATGCCCAATCACATCATATCACACTTTATTAAATGCGATAGTTTGGATGGTTGGATGGGTGTTTGTTGCTTCTTCACGCCAAAACAACTGAACCGATCGATCTGAAATTTTGCATAGATCAATCTATTTGGTGGGAAAGGGGGTTGAGGAGGGCGGGGGGCGTGGGGCGAGGGGGGTCACAGCAGACCTCAAGGTCTATACCTGGAATAAAATATAGGATCCTTTTTACCCATAATTCAGTTTCCATAGATAGGGAGGGATAGACCTTTAAACTTTTCCATAGAACCAACGCATGCGAAACCGCGGGCAGAAACTAGTACGTCTTATAAAGGTAAGTACCCTCTTCTGCTCGCAGACTTTGAATTTCTATCTTATTTGTAGAATCATACGTAATGATGTCATAGGATTTTTGAGGCCGACTGTACCTTACCATCCGGGTGAACGTCAAATGGCACTGCAGATGGTAGGTACAGGTACACTGAATTGCAATCAGCCAAATGGTAAATTCAATTCGTTTACAATCTAAGCATACGCAGGCAAAGATACCTATTTAGTACAAGGACAGTACGCAGAGCCACTATTACGGAATTCAAATGAGAAAATCTGCAAACTATTTAGCTTTATGATGTTTTGATGAAGTAACTGGTTAAGTAAATATCTGGTAGAAAAAGGATTTATAATTTCATAGCACACGTAGCGCGTTGGTGTCTTTTCTATGGACATATTGGTAAACACCGATGCGAATTATTTGGTCACTTTTGTGAACAGAAAAAACTTTTTATTGTTGATTAACTAGCGTTTACCCGTGGCTTTGCTCACGTGGTATTGGATATAAAATAAATTATAGCTCTCAAGGTAAATTAGTTAATTTTTAGTAAAATATTTTCTTAAATCAAGCTTCTTTAAAAATTACTTATTTGCAAATGGCTTACTTACATCTGCCGGCGGCTTCGCAAGCGATTTTCAGGAATAAAGAGCAGCTTAAAAATTAATAAAGGTCTGAACTACATCCACGTTTAATATCAGCCCGATCCATAGTTAAATTTACCGAACTATGATACCAAAATCAAACTTAGTGCCTAAAAAACTAAATTGTTTGCAACAGTCTGCAGTAAGCTCAATTGTTTCAATTGTAAATACTAGTATAACTTTCTTTGTGAATAAACGTTAAAAACTTAGTGCCGGTTTTCATTTGTAGATTGCTCAAATTAATCGGAAGTACCGAAACCGTAAATATATTAAAATAGTAGAGATATCTCTAATTAAAATTTAAATTAAAAGCCTTCTGTAATAGTTTCCTCGCCTTACGTAAGCGGTGGATCCTAACGAAAGCCTTATAATGTGCAATCTAGGAGGCATCACATCTAAGTTCTCAGGCATGTGTCGGCAGGGCAGAGAGCAGTGGGTGATAGCATCGGTTGCGCAAGCGCCGGGCGCAGCGCCGGCTTGTGTCACTCTACCTGTTCAATTTCAATAGAATCCTTCGATAGATTAGTCGATCGTGTTATTTTAGCATTATGGTTTAACCAATAAATGATTGAGTAATGAGTATTGAATACCCCGAATACTCAAACGCAAATCATAATCGCAAAACTTTAGTCTACATACCGAAGCGACAGAAATCAAAAAAATGTCACTTTATTTCCGTGTCAGTGTTTAGTTTATAATTTGACCTTTTCTAAGTGTACATTTATTGTATTTATGGAAATAAAGAGATTTTGATTTTAACTAAGCACGGCTCATGTAGCGATTATTTGACAGTTTTTAATGAAAAATCATAATACTTTCTGTCTGCGTGTATATCTGTCCGTTAATTTTAGGTAGATTTTACCTAATGTCCGTTACATTGGATAAAATGCAGTTATAATTAGTATCGTGCAAATTTTTCAATTTATAATTTGGTAGCCAGCTTTGTAGTCGGAGAAATCTTTAACAATGCATGACAGGAAGCCCATTAAACACACTAAATTGAATTTGGGTCTTCAGAAGTGGAAGTTTGCTACTAGAGCTCTTGTATCATCTATGCTAAGGTTCCATAAGGTGCGGTACATCGGTACATCTTCAGCGAAAGGTCATCTACTCTGCACCGTGCCTTAAGTAGGTATACCGCCTTATGTAACCATACTAATGCAAGCTCCACTTGTCTTAGGCTTTACATATTTTTGCATTATTTAGAAAAGTTGTGATTTATAACGTGATAGGGGAGTTACGTTGTGGGAAAAGTGACTTCCTTTAGATGAAATAATTAAGCCAATCTGCATATCATTAGCTGGTTTTGAGTATTTCGTTCTAAACTAGTACACACAGTTTGTTTTTATACGACTGCTCAAAAAAGGAGTGTAATGTTTTTGGTGTTCATATAATTATGTTTATTTGTGATTATATTCATTCTAATCATTGTTTGCTTAAGGGGTTTGAATGTAAGGGAAATCGTTAGAATCTTAATTACATCACGAACGACACTGGCTATTCATTTTTAAAGTATCTATGGCAGTCTTGTTTCTTTATTTTTGTAACACAATCTTGTAAAATAAATATGGCGCTGAAACAGGTTGGCCAAGTCACGGCGAACCTTGACCTTACGCTGTCAAATCTGTCATCACAAACTTCGTTTATGGTCTTCGGATACCTTGATCGTCGTTTATGGAGCTATAGTATATTAAATTGAGTTGCCCAACTATCTTGAACTATCAACATCGAAAGAAGTTGGTCCCTTAAAGTTGGACCATATGCCTACACCCTTAGCTTATCTACACCACTTTACGACACCGGAAACTGTTGATTTGCATCGTGTGCAACCTGCCTGCTCAGCTAATGCACTGTGACATAACAATCATGATTGACTATTGACGATCAATCTTCTGCGTGAATCAATGTGCAATATTATAATTTTGTTAATAGACTTTGAATCGCTAAGCAGTGTTTTGTTTTTCTTCGGTTGACGTAAGTAAGTAAAATAAAACATTGCTTTCGTAGCAATTGATTATACTTCTTCTTTTTTGACGTTGATTTATTCCATTTTAGAATTCTTGTGATCTAACAAAGCCTGTTTATCAGTTATTAATGTATATTATGTATATTATTTGTCAGTTATTAATATTGCTTGCACTCACAACTTCATCATAATCTACAAAATACGATTGCGGACTTAAGATTTAGCCAAGATAAAAAATTGATGATCTGTACAATAATCGGCGTAGGTATGTCAGCACTATTGTTAAAATATTTTTTATACGATTTCGTGAATAGCATCATTTGTAAAACTTTTCGAAATACAATAACTTTCCCTTTTCGACCGTAAGAACGTGTAGGAAGTTGATACTTCTCACGCCCTGACTAAAGCAAGATTTGAAATTAACCAACAAGTGTGTTTGAACTATTGTTGAATTCACAACACCGATTCGGTATCTATTCATGAGAACTTTTGTCATTTGAGGTATTTCTTAAGATCAGTTGCATTAAACGCGGTATATTTAGACAATGTGCGATTTTAGATTACTGTAATGTCATTGAAGTGAGTCTAATTAAAATGTTTATGTTCTCACACAAGTCAATTCGTTACTATTCATTACGATTTATTTATTTCGTTTCAGTATGATGTATCATGATGAGAGGCAGGTTTTCGTGGTTGCTGCATTTAAAAATGCAGTATTTTGACATTTCAGGTATTATGTCATTCTTTCTTAACACTTTCATGGCCCAAGACGCAGACGAGCCTCTCGACCATCGTGTGGCGGAGGCTGGGCAGTGAATGCGTTAAACGCGGAATAGTTAGGCAATGTGCGATTTTAGATTACTATAATGTCATTGAGGGAGTCTACTTAAAATGTGTTCTCACACAAGTCGAGTCGTTACTACTACTACTACTACTGATAACGATTTACTTATTTATTAGCTTCTTGGAAGAAGCTAATAAATAAATAAATAAATCGTTATAAAGTTATTATAGGCGCTGGAGCGCCTTCGCACGTTTTCCGGGATAAAAAGTAATATATGTGTTTTTCCAGGTTCAGGGCCGCGTACTCTTAAAAACGAAGTTTCTGATTCGGTCGATCTTATGCAAGCGACATAAGATTTGGTTTTGCACGACAACGAAAACGAAACTTCGGTTTTCCTTTTCCGAGTGGGTCTTTATAATTGCAGAATTTGAACCTGGTCCATTCAGTAATTTTAGCGTTGTCTTCAGCCAAATTTTTTTACGTTGACGGCACAAACTTACCCCTTTAAAATATTAGTAGGATAGGACTTTCAGTAGGATGTAGAAGAAAAATTGGCACAATAGAGAGGTCTTAAGCCACTGAGACTCACGGGCTGAGTTTATCACACTAATACTATAAATGCGAAAGTTTGGACGAATGCGGATGGATGTTTGTTACCTCTTCACGCCAAAACTACTGAATCGGGCTGAAATTTTTCATACAGGTAATTCTAATCCTAACTCCAAACATAAGCTACTTTTTATCCCATAAATCAGTTCCCATGTGATAGAAACCACCTTTAAACGTTTCCATAAAAAACGCGTGCGAAGCCGCGGGCATAAACTAGTATATACATATATATAGATTGATAAGATGTCTCATGATGTTGCTTTGTTGAGGTTTCATCTAATATTGTATTTAAAAATGTGGATCTGTTTAAATTTAAGTGACCTCCAAAAGACTAATTTGCGCAAGTTTCGTCTCAATTTAACCCCAACGAAATTGAACCAGCTATTAATTAGGGGGGTCAAGTTTACAATCTCCTACACTTGTTTTGACTTCGGGGTAATGATAGTGATAGGCACGAGTGTACATCCGAGGTTACAGATCCGCTCTCCGGCCATCGCGGCCTACTTGAGCGGCGAGCGGACCGTGGGAAGATCGCTTATGCAAATCTGGGGATCGATTATCGTGTGCGACGCGTGCGCTTATGAAAGTGCAATGTTTCGCCAATAGATAGGTTTGAAAAAGTCGATAAGAGGGAAGCCAGATTCGTTTGACATTAAAATGCACCCTGTCGAATTTAAGATGGAGGGCGCTTTGGGGGAATTTGGACGATTTTTAGCAAGCGTTCGTGTGCTTGTGATGCAAGATGGTATTGTGTGAATTTTCCACCATTATTTCTTTGTGTGTATGCAATATTTGTTTGAGAAGGCATTTGTTAGGATTTAGATCTTTTTAATAAATGAACGGTCTTACATGTTTCACTCTTTTGTAAAATCCGTCAACGTTATAAATCGCAAACAGAGTCAGCGTTCCAGATGTTAATCAATGTTCATCTAGCTTTGTCATTCATCCTACATCAGTAAATCATTTCTAAGATCATCGACATTTCTGATCATGATCTTAATTGTTGAGACTCTCCTCTCCTGAATATTTTTGATTGGTGTGCATTATCATCGTTCATTAGATACATTAAAACCATCGTCGAAATGCAGTAGCAGTTACATCAATAAGTAACGATATGTGATTAACACACAAACAGTTTCATTGAGGTGCACGCGCGTAGCAGTTACACAATCAACCATTTCCTCAAGAAAACGTAAATAAGTACGTGTAGAACTTCTTAAATATGCACGACACAAAAAAATATTGAGAAGTAAAGCTTGTTAATTCAAGTATATTGACTGAACATCTCCGTGCATTTTTAAGACATGATTTTAATCTTCTTTTATCGACACAAAAAAGCTGATAAAACTCGACGTCAGCGAATACTAGTAAAAAATGAAACATAGATGAATCAATCACAAAATATAGAACCAGGTAGGCTAAGTCCTTTAAAGGTCACCGAAGTTGATCATCACCCAGATCGACACAATATTTGCGAGGACCGGCACAATCTCCTTCATCACTTATTCACTTTCCACGTCACATAACTGGGTGCAGACTTACCCAGGATGGGGAGCAATGTGAGTATAATCCACAGAGGGGACATGTTGTCGCGAGTAACGCCGCGGTTGGACTGGCGTAGAGCGAGGGAGCGCGAGCGCCGCCCGCCCCGACACGAAGTGGGGATCTGAAAGCTTGCCGCCCGCCTAAGAAAACACCAACAAACAACTAACAACCTTACCACACTGAAACAAAGACTAGTTTTACTTATTTAAATATAGCGTTTGTTAAGGCATGTAATGAATTTTAACCTTCGTTTTTACAGCAGTTAATTAGTTGATGTTCGATTATTGTTATTTGATGATTCATGGTTATGTTATTTTATTTAATGTCCATGTTTTTTTAAATTGTGAGAATGACTTTCAATGAAATAACTACAGCTTTATGAAACTTACCCAAAAATACTCAAACGTTACACAGATTCAAACACGTCTCAAGTCTCGATATTTTGACAGTAGTCAATGAAAATGCGTCAAAAAATCACGAGTTTAGACGTACTTTAATCTGAGATGCGTTTGAGTATTCGGGCGTAAGTCCAGCGGATTTCTGGTCAAGGGTATGTAATTATTGTAATTAGCCGTTTTTGATGTTCTAGAAGTTACGTACCTATTTAATTAATTACAAGACTTAGTTGCGATCTAGCCAAGACCGATACCTATGATTGGTACAGATGGAAGTAACTTACAGCATGCGAAGGATAGGTAAGTGCTGATAAGAATGGATATGGATGGATAGGATATATAAATTATAATAGTCAAAAAATTACTTTGAAAGTCGCACAATGGGCCAGAATGTAAAGATCCGAGGCAAAATAGAAATGCCTAAAATTAAGACCTAAAAGCCGGCTTGGTAATGTGAAGTGAAATTGCCATGGTGTAATATTCTATGGCTCAGAAGCGCATATTTGCAATATTGATAGGTGTACCTCTGCCATCAGTCACGAGTTCGTGGGAGTTGTACCCACATGCTCATTACGGCGGTATTTGAGAGGATCCGTCTTGTGGCAGTCTTTGTTGATGAGTCATATCTTAAACTACTCTATAGGAAACAATACACAAATCAATTTATCCTACTTAAGGATAGCCATAAATCTGCGCTTGATTCAGCCGTAGGTCCTTACTTTATTAAGAGGCGTCAGACCTTGACGATAGAGGTTTGATAACGAGTCTTGCTAGTGTAGTTGATGCTTATCGTTTCCGCCACCACCCACATCTTTGGTGGTAAATCAGGCTTATGAAAACTACATCCAAGAACTTTTTCAGCTACATATCTCTACACCGAATAGCTCTAAGTACTTTTCCTCCAATCTTGGAACATACGAACGATGATACAAAGTATGTACTACACAAAATTCTGGTGATGATCAAACGTATTAATGCTTGGCCGCTTACTTGCGTAGGCTAACTGGACCTATTATAATAAATAATATAATAATAATTCCAAAAGACATCTTCATTCGTGCAAATGTCCCATTACTCTTCTTCAATTAAATTATTGGTTTGAGAATCGTGAAACGTTCTATGAAGCATCTTGCTCAAACTTACCACGTTCTAGCTTTCGCTCCCCTACCACGAACAGTGTGACATCGCTACAGCAAAAACAAGCGCATATTGCATATTATTTTATAACCTTATGAAGTAATTTCCATCGACTTCTCGCAACCAAGCTAATCAGGGGAACTACTATGGGCATTTGGGTCAATAGGCGACATGACTTGGACATTACCTAAGTTCAAGTCTTTTCTAATAAACCACTTATCTCATCTGACTCTAGGTATTAATTACTAAGTAGTTATTTACTACTAGTAATAGGGATGCATTTAATTGCACTTCAAAACCTAGCTTATGCTCTAATTTCGGCATCATAATTAAAACTATAATTAAAATACTATTTACTTAAACAATCACAAATTCAATGTATAATCTACTAATTTATGTAAAGTTTTAATTTAATTCACCAATGTTTAGTAAGATATGGAAATGAAAAGCTTATCATTATTATTATTATTACCTGCTGAGTAGCAATTTGAAAAAAAGACAGATTATTTTTGTTGTGGTATTGACCTCCTAGCCGAATTTCAACCACGGCGACCAATCTCATCGGAGACTAGCGAGATACGCAGGACATAATATGTCCACTACTATAGTGCACAAGTGTGTGCGTCTTAGGCCATGAATGTATTAGTTTAGTTAAGTTATATCTCATTCACTGCCATAACGCTTGTTACATGTCATAAAAGTATAAATCATAAAAATAGTTATAAGTAAGTATCAATCAGCCTATTAATTAAAATTCAATGAATTGAGTTACTCGTATAAAAATATAATACTTCATTAACAAAGAAAATTACAATCAAATAGCAACTAATTAGAACTCGTTTCTACAGTTGAACACTTGAGCTAAATGCAAACTGTTGCGAACAATCTAAAGGTAGCTCAACTGATACATAAAAATACCAGTCGGAAGCGTCCACAAGACGCTGGCTGCATTGCCCAGCTGTATGGCAATGCTGATGCGTTGCGCCAGATAACCACCTTCTCGGGTCACGCGTCGCTAAAAATAAAGTAACACAAAATTCATTAAAAAATTACTATAAATAATAAGGTACTTGCATAAGTATAAATGTTATACCGTAAAATTATTTTCATTAGAGAATTCGTCAACTCTATCGAAAGCTTGCTCGATAAGCCAGGTAAAGGGTTTTGACACTAACATTGGGCCATTATAAGAATAAGAATAAGAAATATTTATTGTTTAAACTGTGTACATTATGGACTACTTGTAATTGTTGGAGATTATGTTATTATGTTGGAGATTCGTAGTAGGGAAACAATTTGATGTTTTTCACGCGCTGGCGTTATTTGAGCCATCTGAGATTTACATGCGCACGACCTCAGCGGCTGACGGCGTGTCGTTCGTTAGCCGGCGCACGATTCATTGAAATGTACAGTTTCAAAAGTTTTAATTGTGCTTGAGTAAATGTAGAGATTAATTTCAGTTTTTATTGCGTCATCCAAAACAGCCCTGCCATGATACGAATCACATCACATCACACTATTATAAATGCGAATGTTTGGATGGATGGATGTATGGATGGATGTTTTCTATGTATAATAAAAAATATCTATCTATTTAGTGTTTAGTATTAAGTATATCAGTTATCTAGTACCCATAACACAAGCTCTGCTTACCTTGGGGCTAGATAATGCTGTGTGAATTGTCCAGCATTATTTTTATTTTTTTATACATCCATCCATCCTCCTGGAATCAAACATAGGCGATTTTTTATCCCATAAATCAGTTCCCATGGGATAGAAATAATCTCAAAACGTATCCATAGAAACAACGCATGCGAAGCCTCGGGCAGAAGCTAGTATATTATATTTAAAATTAAGCTAAAAGAATATGTACACTCATTACAGATATAGTTTCCATTTTTCTTTTCATTAGGTAGCAAGGAATTTTTTTTGTTATCTACTATAGATCTCAGAAGTTCCACACATTTAATTTAATAAGTATAAATATGTTTATCTCATTGTAAATGAACTGTATAGTTTGTATGAGAAATAAAGTTCTTTAAACCTATATTATAAATCACGCTAATTATAAATTTAAAAGTTTTGGTATTTTTTAACGCTTCACGTTATACTACGTAATGGACCGGGCTGAAATATTGCATAGGTGTGGTTTTTTCTAGAGCTGGATTAACATATAGGATAATCTCCTCGAAAATCGCGTGCGATGCCGCGGGCAGAAGCTTGTCAGATATAAATCAGATCCAATTAATTAGACAAGATGAAATTACACCGGCATAGGAAATTACCATTTGATTCGTACAATCAAGGATGTGAAGCAATTATTACTGAGGAAATGTTTACAACCATGCGGTTCAGGCTAGTAATTAAAGGAACGTTTGAATTATAGTATTTTTGAAAAGATCAGAGCGTTAAATCCGGTCTGCCTACATTTGACCGCAGATCAGATCTCGAGGTTCAGTATTTTCTGAGCTTCATTTGTAACTTCCTATTGTACGTCCGTAGTGTGACGGTGACGCATCATCATTATTGTTAAGCTGCTTGTACATTTGGCAAGAGAAGATGTTGTTTATTTTTAAATGTTCGGGCGCTATAAGACCTTTTTATACCTAAATAGTTCTTCTCATAAACAGAAGCAACTAGCGTAAGTAAAATTTTTATAGTAGGAGGTAGTTAAAACTACGAACTAATTCAATTTTTTTACCTTAAGTGCAACGATAAAATTGCGAAATTTTGTGTAGGTACAATAAATAATTATACACAAGCCCTGGGGGCTTGTCAAAAGACAGGTCTTTTGAAAAAAATTGATATTTTGACACCACCTGTGTTGGGTTGGTTGGGGCTGGGTTAAGAATAGATGATCATTTGTGGGCAATAAGTCCATCATTTGTATTTTGTGCAATGGAGTTTTTGAATAAATCAATCAATTATGTTGTAAAAAAACCTGTTATCAGCACTTCCGTTCGTCAAACGTCATTGCTTTGTGCATCATCCCCCAGTAGTAAGTTAGTTAGTAAGCTGGCTTTGGCCTACAGCCTACCAAAGCCAGCTCAGCTGACGACCGATGTTTAAATGAAATCCGCCTGCGACGCAGGAGGTTGCGGGTTCGAATCCTGCCTTGGGACAAATGTTCGTAAAATCTGCAAATATTTGTTCCGGGTGTTCTGGATATTTTCTACGTATAATAAAAAATATCTATCTATGTTCTGTATTGTATTATGTACATAATATGTACTTATTACAATAATAATAATAAATAATAATACTAATAAACAATACATAAACAGATATTTTTTATTAAATCAGTCATCTAGTACCCATAAAACAATCACTGCTTAGCTTGGGGCTAGATGATGCTGTGTGGATTGTCCAGCATTATTTTTTTATTAAGCTCACAAATATCAGAATACAATTCAACAAACATCGAAGACCAGTCTACAGGTGCTTTTATGTTATGAACTCTATGTCATTGTAGTAAGCGGAATAAGCAGCTCACACTTGTCAAGTTGTTGTGCAACACCCTCGCAGTATTGTGTCTCGTGGTCAAGTCAGTCGTGCATGAAAGATGTGTTTGAGGTATAGAGACAATAGTTGTTTGAACACACTTAGCAATATTTGAATGAATGCCAGACGATTGATGAAAGATCTAGACATATTGTGTGAAGCACACATAATGGGTTTTCAGCTGGAACCAAAGGACTAAAATTTATAAATTAAATGAAATGAATACCATCAGGGTCGCTCTGTACGAAATTGCGAAAAATGTTCTTACCTGACGGCTATAGTAGTGAGAGCTAACTTAAAAAAAAAATTGGTTGTCTGTAAAGTCGGTTTACTGACGATAGTTGAACGTGACAACGTCTTAAGAAAATACTGATGGAATGGTAGCATTTGATACTCGATCAAAACATGTAAATGTACTATAGTATAGCAGCTGTCCACGCAGACGCATCGCTCACTCAAGTAGGAGAGAGACGGATGTCGAGCGCTCTCGCTTGCACTTCAAGCCTTACATGGAACGCCTCAGAGCGAGGTAACGCCGCATGACGTCATGTTTTTTAATGCGTGCAGCCGGCTCTATCGAATTATAAGACGTTGTCACGTCAAAAAAATTTTATGTTCGTTTGGAATTTATTTATAGTATTTATTATATAGTATTTAGATACGTAATTTATTTTTGGAGCGCAGAACTGGGACAATATAGTTCCCAGTTGTGTTGTACGGAGCTACTGGGACATTTCACGAAAGGAATCATATCAATTTCTGATTAAGTAGGTATAGTGTAGTATTCAAGCACTCATGCCAGTCAGCAATTATAAAAAAAACTTACAAGAATCTTTATCTTTATCTTGTTTGCCATACAGCGGGGCAATGCAGTCAGCGTCTTGGGGACGCTTCCGGCTGGTATTGATATAAATAATAAATAATGCTGGACAAATCACACAGCATTATCTAGCCCCAAGGTAAGCAGAGCTTGTGTTATGGGTACTAGATAACTGATGTACATAATAATATACGAGTACATAGATAGAATTTTTTTTTATTATACATAGAAAAAGACCAGAACACCTTGAACAAATATCTGCAGATCGTACAAATATTTGTCCCGAGGCGGGAATCGAACCCGATATGATATGGATCAGTTGAGCTACCTGTAGACTGTTTGCAACAGTCTGCAGTTAGCTCAATTGTTTCAATTGTAAATACTAGTTGTAATTTATTTCTATAACCCCTCAGGTGGCACGCCCTGCGCCCCGCTAACCCCGTTGAGTGGCAGGTACTTCCGCAAAAATCGCGGAAAATCCGCGGAAATGCATCACAATGCATTATTTCGCTTATTTCTTGATTATTATCTACTAACACCTCGTAACATCTATATATATTTGGATTCTCCATGAAATTTCCTACAAAACAGCGTGGAAACATTCTGATGTTGTATAACGTAATTAATGAGGTTGATTAAAATTAAATTATAATTGCGGAAAAATTGATTGTAATTTTTTTTGTGAATAAAGAAGAATCTTGTAAATAAAGAAAATTGTTATTAAATAATAGAAACAAATTAGAACTAGTAATCTATATATATAAAAATAATGAAACCCGTTTTCCTTGGTCACGGCATCACGCGTGAACGGCTACACCGATTTCGCTAATTCTTTCTTTGTTGTGTTTGTTATTGTCAGGAGAAGGTTCTTATGAAAGAAAAAATTAAAAAAGTGGGAAACATAAATTTCCACGGGGGCGAAGCCGCGGGGCGCAGCTAGTTTACAATAAAATTGAAACAATTGAGCTAACTGTAGAGTGTTGCAAACAACCTTAAAAGTGACACACCAACTAGAGAAATCGACTGTAAAACTCACATGTCCGATGTTCATAAGACGTTCTGTCAACCTTTGAGTTATTACATGCGAAAAGTAAGATTACAAATAACAGTAAAGATTGCTGAACGGGTTTGACGGGCATTTAGGAATCTCGTGCTATAGAGAGACGTGAGA
The DNA here is from genome assembly GCA_963564075.1 of Eupithecia subfuscata. Classification (NCBI taxonomy): domain Eukaryota; kingdom Metazoa; phylum Arthropoda; class Insecta; order Lepidoptera; family Geometridae; genus Eupithecia; species Eupithecia subfuscata. The sequence goes on along the minus strand of OY751103.1, from coordinate 8,866,705 downwards.
TGTCTTAGGTACTAGGTAAGTATATAAATTACTCTGGGTAATGTCGCAAACAGAGGATCTGACCCGCATTACGTGCTCATGATGCCGTGGAGGTGTTTGAACAAACTATAGAGCAATGTAAAACTTTGCAGGTGATTTCTGGCCGTAGAGCTTTTATCAAATGCCAACCAAACTTTCGTTATTATTTAGGTTATTAATTAATAGTGAATAGCAAAAAAGGTTTATTCTTTATATGTGAAACATACACAACTGTGTCAGTCTCATAGTTTAAAATAAACACATCAATAAAACTTGTACTTAATATCCCTCAAGGGCCTCAAGAGGCCGCAGGTACGAGCCCTCCCGTCTAAATACAAGTGTAAAGTAAACTTAATTAGAGCGAGGAGTCCCCTTCACTTTGAAAGGTTATGTTTAAGTACATAATTTCTACTTAATTTTAGAATATTTTAACTGTTCAATAGTTTTAAATACCTACTTGTTAACCTTTTTCATGAATAAATATTTATTATTAAAAGGTATTACGAAAGGTTATGTATAAGTACTTAATTTCTACTTAATTTTAGAATATTTTAACTGTTCAATAGTTTTAAATACCTACTTGTTAACCTTTTTCATAAATAAATATTTATTATTAAAAGGTATTACTGTAGTTAACAATAATTATTATCTGTAGTTATCAATAATTTTCTTTTTAAAAAAAGAGAGTTCTAAATAAGTATTTAAGTACCTCCATACCGTTGAAGTTTAACTAAAATTGTTTTTATTAAAAAAAAGGTAGCACTCCGGGAGTGCCGGCAGAAGTGAAAAAGTGCTCAGCGCCGCTAAAGAAGTTTTCACTTCAATTCGCGCAAGCGCCCTGTGCCGCCTAAACAGAGCAGCACACTCAGGCACGGTAGAAAGAGTGGGAGATACTAGTTCCTCTCCCTTCCCCTCGATCTTACGCTTTTTCGATCAGCATCACGTGACCCTGACGCGAGTTTGAAAGTTTTTACCCATACAAAAAAAGTGCTCAGCGCCGCTAAAGAAGTTTTCACTTCAAAAATACTCAGACTCAAGTGATTTTCAGGTGCAATTATCATCATGCGAAACAATTCAATACGAAACAATGCTGTATCGCATTGAAGCATGATTGATGAGAAAGCTTTTATATGACCATTTTAAATAAGCCCGGACTCATATTTTATTCTTACTCTGCAAAAGACGTAGCTATACGTAGAACCAAACGAGAAATATGCTTGCACCAGATGCAACTAAGTACTTTCATCTCACCGACAGCATCATCTATCTTGTTTTTGTTGGTAACGTTGCTTATGGACGTTAGAAAAGAAGGTAAAATTATTTTGAATCATCTTATTCATTATTTAGTGGCCGTGAGTTTCAATAACATAAATAGAGAAAACGACGTGGTTTGCTCTGGACGAGCTTGAGCATACATAATTACAAATCTGTTTTACAAGGATTACCTACAGTGATTCAACATTGCTTGACCTATTAGATAAATAAACTTGTTTAATAGGCTGTATCTAAACTAATAAACCATGTCATGAAATACTTGTATAGGTAAGGATTAGTCAACTATTTACCCTTTAAAAACCTTGAATGAAACGACGATTCCCCGCCTGACCTTGAAAGGAGGATGTGTTTTTGACATAAGACTTCATAAAAGATGGATCTTAACAGATCCACAACCCATAATTATAGCTTTAAAATTTACCTAGCAATCATTTAATAAATCAATAATATGAAACTTAACACATTCTATCAGAAACCGATCGTAAACTTTAAAATAAGACAATCAGCGAGTTGAAAGGTTAAAAGGGAACGCACGCGCTCGCTCACCTAGTCTTTTTTTACCGTGGGAATCTAGCTCTAGCGTAATTCGTTTGGCAATAAACAGCTTAGAAGAATACTGAGGTTAAAGACTATTTATCAATATTGCATTTTGTTGTTTTTACACAGGTTTCTGTAAAAATATTTTGCATTTGACAACCTCTGCGCATGAGACGCCGAAGGGAATATTCGCGTTGCGGAATAATTTGTTAAACATGTTCTGTGTCTGTTTGATTTCTATGTGAAGGTATGGAAGTATGTGGGTAAGTGTCTATTCACAAAACTGACATCAGTTTTTCTTAGTGATGCAAGGCATTAGTTTCAATAAATAAAATAAATAAATATATAATGATGGACAATTCACACAGCATTATCTAGCCCCAAGCTAAGCAGAGCTTGTGTTATGGGTACTAGATAACTGATAGACATCATACAATACACTACATAGATAGATATTTTTTTATTATAGAAAACATCCAGAACACCCTGAACAAATATCTGCAGATCGTACAAACATTTGTCCCGAGGCGTGAATAGAATTATGGTAATTCGAATTATTGAACGATTCATTAACGATTCATGCAATATAAAGAAACACTTCTAATTATTGCATAAGTGCGTTATATCATACGTATTAAAGAATAAAAATAATATGAAGAAAAAGTCGACATTTCATTTCAACAACTTCGACACTCGAGAACTAATTGTACAAAAGTTAACTCTTTGGTGTCCGAGATGACCCCCTTGCAGCTTCGTTAACCAATCACGAGACACCGTGTAAATTAAGTAAACAACGTATCAATGAGTCAATCCTGCAATGGGGTCAATAATGGAAGCATTTACAGAACCCCAAGGTTTAAATAAATTTCCTAACTACTGTCGAAACAGTGCTGTTTCATGCATCTATTCAAATGTCGTAGATTAACAAACTGCATACCAACGCCTTCTAGAAGACAACACATTTATCTTAAGATGTCTTCCATCTTGCATTGTTGAGCCTTGACATCTTCGGAGGGCCCTGTTGATATGATGTTCAATTCAATCAATTACAACACATTAATTTCTTGAGCACTGTCTTGAGTAAGTTTAAAATTGATAGAGTGCTTGGAACTTTATTTTTGACTACCTTGAATTACCTACTCCACTGTCTCTTACAGATATATACCATCTATCCTACTATCCTATCCAACTAATATTATAAATACAAAAAGTTCGTGAAATCTAAATTTTTGTAACCTAGGATCTCCAAAACTACTAAACAGATCAAGATGAATTTTGGCGTACGTTTAGAGCAAAGCCTAGCTTAGATAATAAGCTACTTATTATACCAAAAATACGCGTGCAAAACCGCGGACAGAAGCTAGTACCCAGTAACTAAGTTATTAGTCTATGCTTTATTCCGTGAAAACATGTTGAACCGTGTAAACACAAAAATTTTAAGGTTCTACGCAATTATATTAAAGCACTAGCTAGTGGTCAGCCAAAAGCGCAGTAAAGCAAATCTAAATGTGTGGTTTGCGGTTTGGTATAGCGCCCCCGTTTCGTAATAAACTAAGGTATAATTTGTTCATAATATACCGAGGTAGGTGCATGAACATTTTTGGCTGACGAAAAAAGCGTTCGATCAAATTTTTTATTTGAATAATTCTCCTACTTATTGTTCGAGCGTAACTATAGGTTAAGCTCGGAAACAACATCAATATAGGTATTTAGATGACTGATAAAGCGCAATGTTTTTACAATGATAATCATAAACAGGTACTCCATGTATCCATGGCAAGGGCAACTATAAATAAATAAATAAATAATGCTGGACAATTCACACAGCATTATCTAGCCCCAAGGTAAGCAGAGCTTGTGTTATGGGTACTAGATAACTGATATACATAATAATATACGAGTACATAGATAGATATTTTTTATTATACATAGAAAACGACCAGAACACCCTGAACAAATATCTGCAGATCGTACAAATATTTGTCCCGAGGCGGGAATCGAACCCGCAACCTCCTGCGTCGCAGGCGGACCTTCGCCCACCGCGCCACAGAGGTCGTCATCCAGGAGATTACAACTCCAGGAGATTACATTAAAATTTGTGTTGTATTGTATCTGTAAAAAATCGCAATTTGCTAGGTTATAAAATGTAATAACCGAGCGTGTTACAAACTCAAAACAGCCATAAACCTGCCATGGTACTCCATGATTGCATTGCATCACAGTCTGGGGTCATCTAATGTTCCATCCGTGGCCAATTACCGGCCGCCACTTGACCGAGGCCACGCGATAACCAAATGAGACAAAGGAGCCCGACTGATGCTATCGGTTTTGGCGCAGTTGGGAATTGGGGTGCCCTTGGCGACACATGACATTATTGTCCACTGAGGCGGGACCTGATGCATCCTTTGATACATATACGTCATGATTTTTATAATTTTAACTTGACGATCGCCTCGCGGTTTCGCCCGCGTAGTTCACGTTCCCGTGGGAATTCCGGGATAAAATATAGCCTATGTCACTCCCTGAAAAGTAAGCTTCCTAACGGTGAAAGAATTTTTCAAATCGGTCCAGTAGTTTCGGAGCCTATTCAATACAAACAAACAATCAAATCTTTCCTCTTTATAATATTACTAGCTTCTGCCCGCGTCTTCGCACGCGTTGTTTCTATAAACGTTTAAAGGTTATTTCTATCCCATGGGAACTGATTTATGGGATAAAAATCAAAAATAGTCTATGTTTGATTCCAGGATTAGAATTACCTGTATGCAAAATTTCAACCCGATCCGTTCAGTAGTTTTGGCGTGAAGAGGTAACAAACATCCATCCATCTATACATCCATCCAAACTTTCGCATTAATAATATTAGTGTGAAGTGTGATAATTTTAATTAGGATTTTAAAAAAATTTAGAAAATACTTTCTATACTTCATAGGATCCAATCAAAGACACGTCCTAGGATCCAATAGGATATTTTATTTTCAGGTACCTATATTATCATATTCAGGTATATATGAAAATGTACGAAGTATTTTCTATAGTTTTTGAGGTTGGTTTTATATTACATGCTTCTATGATAAGTACGCAATTAGTTTAATAAACGTAACCCATAAGACAAACAGATACAAGTTGATTTGAACGATTTTAAAACGTTTAAATAACTATTAAACAGAGGTTTGGTTCACGAACAAAAGAATGATTTTGCCTAATTGATAATATTTTAACTTCGTTGCATCTCGCTGCTCAGTCTTAATACAAGGACTTTGTAAAGCATCCAATGTTTTGTTTGTCATTGCCGAAGTTCCAAAATTATGTTATTTTATTTTGACGTCTTGCGGGATTACTAGAAGCTGTTGTGTAGGTACTTTTACAGTACAGTACGAACTGCCTTTGCACCTTTGCCATTACGCCAGCTAGAAGTTAGTTGCATCATGTCACATTCCATGTCAAGAAAATTAAAGCATGTAATGTTCACGTTACTTCACACTAAAGAAGCGAAAGTTTGATTTTTTGGGTGGATGTTAGTTACCTCTTCACGCCATAATGACTGAATCGATCGGGCTCAAATTTTATAATATATAATTAATTGCAGCGACGCGTGACCCGAGAGCTGGTGAGTATCTGGCGCAGCGCATCAGCATTGGCATACAGCGGGGCAATGCAGCCAGCGTCTTGGGGACGCTTCTGACTGGTATTGATATGGAACAGTTGAGCTACCTGTAGATTGTTTTTGGAACAGTCTGCAGTTCGCTCAATTGTTTCCGTTGTAAATACTGGTTCTAATTTATTTCTATTATTTGATTGTAATTTTCTTTGTGAATAAAGATTATTAATTGCATAGATGTAGCTCTAAGTCTGGAATCAAACATGGGCTACTTTTATCCAATAAAACATTTCCCATGGAATAAAAATAACCTTAAAGCATTTCCATAGAAACAACGCGTGCGAAGCCGCGGACAGAAACTAGTAATCCATAATGTGATTTGTGATCGAAAAAATCGTCCTATAAAACAGAGTACATGTGACATTATTTCCTAACATGATCTAATGATTGGCACTGTAACAGCTTTAGGGCTGATTGTGCCAATTAAAAAAGGCCAGCATTTAACTTAAAGTTTAACGACAATTTCTTAAACGGTTACTTAATACCTAAGTTAAGTAAAATGGTCTTTAGGCAAGTGAAGGTAAAAACAGTGAGAGTTAAATTCAATGCTAGGGATTCTGTTGATACTGAACTGAACAAGCGTAAAATTGTCTCTATTTTTGATAGTAAAAAAGGGACGGCAAAATTTTTACCCTTATACAATGTGTCTGGTCACCGGTGTCGGAGACTTTGGGGGGGTGAAATAAGGTAAATTTAATCGAGAAATCACAATCCCTATTTTATTTTCTATTTTATTCTCCATGATAAAATGGCAGCCATTTTGTTTTCTATTGCCTCGAAGCACGGGTGTACTGATTAAGATATAGCTACCCATGTAGAGGTCTTAGGAAGACGATAGAGGACTCATTTGATAGCCAATAATGAAACAATAAAGCAATGTTAACATTGTTGCAATTTCTATTTTATAATAGAAGAAAAGAGAATTTATAAAACAAAAAATAGTTTTTTTTTAACATTTTTTTTTTAATTATTAGCTTTTTCATAAAATCGAAACAGTCAAGCTACATGTTTTTTGTTACTGAACGATAGTACAGAATGTGTGCTTCAAAATAAGTCTTGCATCTTAGCCCTAAGTAGCTTGTATAGTTTAGGTTATGTGCCAAGCCAACATATTCAAAAGAGATATACCATAACCATTTCCAAAGGCATTTTCACAAGTAAAGCCACGAGCAAACGCTAGGAAATCCACATACCTACCTTCGAGTATCATCATTGCACTCGATGACCTCGTGCTGACCTTTCGCTGGAGGATGCTCACATTCCAAGTCGAATCAAAATGTACAAACCACTATTGTTCGGTTCAAATCGTAAATAATTAAATTGTAGGTTACGCCCAAGTAGCTATTTAACAAACCTACTGCTGTTTCGTCATTGGTTTTGAATCTGATAGCTTTAGCCTAAGGTGTTATTGAAACAAGTTGGTAGGCTAGGAAGGAAATGGGTAGGTGTCTGTCAGCATAATATCTTACAGTGACCGATTAGCAGAACATCATACGAGTACAATGACCGATCGTCGTGAAACACTTGGTGACGGTACCTAGAGTCGCCTTCTAATAATACTGGTATAATTAGAAGACCAAATTTAAAATTTTAAACCCACCGACTTTTATTGGCTGAACAGATTTTCATGAAACATGGCTAAGAACACTCGGGATAAAATTATCTATGACACAAAAAAAACTAAACGAGAATCGGTTCATCCGTTTGGGAGCTACGATACCACAGACAGATACACAGACAGACACGTTAAACTTATAACACCCCTCTCTTTTTGCGTCGGGGGATAAAAAAATGTTTATTATGAAAAAAAGTCTAGAAAGAGATAGGTTGACAAATCGGGAAATAAACTGACTCAGGTTTATAGACCATCTTTTGTTCATAGGTTTTAGAGTAGATCGAATGGAATTTCGTAGACTCATCATTAATAATGTTTGCTAATGAGATATTGGGACCTCTTCGGCCAGATGAGATGACGACCTGCGAAAGACTGCAGACAGCTGCTGGATGCGGCAAGCTAAAAACTGGGTGCTATGCTATGGCGCTCATCAGAGGTGGCCTATGTACAGCAGTGGACTGGTATAGGTCTAATGATGAAGAATGAGCTTTTTGAAACTGTTGTCTTTGGAAAACTTACAATAAATAACAAGATAATAAAAAGATTGCGCACTTGATCTCCAAACAATCATAATTTTACTAATTGTCTAGCCATTGGCATTGATCTAATAACGTGCGTTACTGGCCACGTTAATACAGACATTATCGACAATTGCTTATTATTAGCAATCTGTAAAAGTTTATCACGTATGCAACTGTTCTCACGCCGTGATGTTTCGTGTAATTACTGGGCCGTCATTAATCACGGAGCTCACAGTAATATCCGCTGGGTTTGTCACAGTGAAGGGGCAGCAGTTACGATTCTATTAAAATAATAATGCGGACGAGAAAAGTAGATATTTCTTGTTTTCTAAAGTTATGAGCGTGTTTTTATCGATCATTGCAAAAGCCTCGTAGCGTAGCATTTAGCTACGCTAACGAGAAATAAAACCATATGAACACTTTTTTTTAACTGTGAGAACAAAAAGCTTCTCTAATATTTCTGTAAAAGATACTTACATAATTTCCCGACGTCGATGTCCAAATGAAATTCGGCTAGGAATCCGAATTTCGTCTACGACAGCCGGTGGCGGTCAACGGAGACTAGCCATGTGCGCAGGACATTATTATAGTGCACAAGTGTGTGCACAAACACAGGCGCACTCTGTATTTGAATCTCATAATTCGATGGGACGGCAAACCGACACAACCGGAGAAGAGTTGATGATGATAAGACTATGTAAACAAACCAGCTGTTTTTATTATCAGCTGTACCCACATGGGGTCTTTGGAGAGGATCATGCATCAAGGTCCTCGCGATGCCTCTCGCTGCATTGTCCGACTGTCAAAAGATGCTCAGTATTAGATTAGCTGGTCACGGACATAGAAATTAGGGTAATGCGTGTTCAATCAAGGTCTGAAGAGGTAAGTTATCCAGGCAGAGAAATTAACTTTGCTTGTGTAACTAGAAGGTTTTGACATTCTTAAACGCAATTGTAATAGTAAATCTAGGTACCTATCTGTTATTTAAAATGTATTGAAATGATCATATTTAACTTACTAATCTATTAATCAGATTTTTTTCGGAATACCTAGACAGAAAATCGCCTACCAAAACTGTTCACAAAACGTACCATAGAAAAGACTTCAACGCGCTCCTTACCGTTGCGCTTGCGCATTTTGGTTTCGGTTGTATTCGTCAGAAGGATACAGAATATTGGCCCAAATTATCTATTTTTATATAAGGAGATGAAATTGGTAAGTTTGTTTAATACAAAATGTTTGTTACATTATGAGTTATCCTGAACTATCGGTCCGATACAATATTATTTCAGTAGACAGCTACACTATGCTAACTTTCTTATAGTCAGATATTGGGCTGTGTAAGCTATGTTGTGACCGAAACCGTCGACAGAAACTAGTCTTAAAGAATGTTTAGATAACTCCATGTTAGCCCTAAGATAAAATCTATACAAGCGTAAGTTCTCATACAGGCTAGATAAGCACACTTATCCTGTTGTTAGTTTTTCCCCGGAGATAAAGCGCATTGTGTTGCATTCAATGGCTAGATAATGAAATTAAGCAGTTTTTATTGTGAACAATGGCAGACAGTTGATTACACCATAATTAGTAATCAGCGGGCATTATTGATTAGGACCACTTCTTGCTTTTGTACACCTATGCAAGACTAATTGAATGTGAATAAATTAAATCGAGCTAGGTGTAGTACCTACATTATATGTATCTGTTCAGCCCGCAAGCACCCAATACTGACTGATATTATAAATTAAATCTGATAGTGAATAATTTTAGTAACTGTACGTGTAAGGGTGATCGATTATCATCTTTCATAGATCATCGTCGTTTTGTCATAAAAATCATTCTAGGTATCTAAAATAAACAGTTTTTCACCAATTTTGGTTCACCTCGATCATTACGATTATTTTGGTAGGACTTCGCGATATAGGCTTGGCCTAGTGTGAGATCCATAGGAAAAATCATAGTCTCCAAGCCCTCGGCAATAACTTTTTTCTATCAGTTTTATTAGGCCATTGTTCACAATATGGTCATATAATGTTAACTCTACCTACCTACCAATCTATTAAGAACATCTTTATTCACAAAGAAAATTATACTAGTATTTACAATTGAAACAATTGAGCTAACTGCTGACTGTTGCAAGCAGTCTATCTATTAAGTACCTAATATGCTGTAAAATTATTGTTTTTGCTAAAAATAAAATAAATTATTTTGTTTATTGTATGTAATATTACTAGCTCAGGTGCCTGCAATTATTATTCGCGTGGAGTTTAGAAATGCCACAAATAATGTTTGTTTCATGTAGGCTCCAGGAGCGGACACGACTCCAGGAGCCGTTTGACTCCGGATCTACACACCTCTAGTTTCATGCAAACTATCATCACCAAAATCTCTCATAGATGTATGTACGTACGTATAAAATAAAATTCAGATCTGCTCTAGTAAATGCGAAGAAGATTAACAAACAGGCATAATTTGTACAAATCAATTCAAATGACGTTTAACTGCTGACCTTCAAAGTTAAATGATGTAGATGTACTAACCGTCCTTATTTGGTAATCTGTAATAACATAGGAAATATACAAGCACTACTTAGGAAGTCATAACGCACACCCATAACGTTTCGGTCTGCTTACATACTTTGTAATACAAAGTATTGCATTGAGACATATCAGGAGATTAAGTCAGTGCCATCATTTAGAGGAATTTCATGATTTTATTGATGTAATTTTAGTATTACGTATCATTTAGTACCCATAACACAAGATCTGCTAACTTTGGCGCTGATAATGAGTGTAATTGTCCAGTTTTATTATTTTATCGTAGGTTTTACCTAACACAGTGTCCCAATTTTAGAAAATCAAAGAAAATGGGGTGTTTGGAGGAACTCGAAACTAATTTACGCAATATGTTTTGGGCTAGACAGTGCTGGGCAACGGTCAGTAGGTAAGTACTTGTAGTACCTACAATAGTTTATTTTTATTATAGTTTTATTTATTTCTTAGTTCGTTACATAATTTGTTGCAGGTAAAACAGTATTCTGAGATTCTAATAAATTGTACTGCCCCAGCCGGGTCCATGTTTGTTTAATAGCTTTTTGAACAACATGGTTACAATAATGATTAGGATATGATTTTAAGTCCCCTATAATTAAAATGATAATTTAATTGTTTTGTCCTTCTATCACACAATAATACAGTCTCGTGTACCCTTTGTATAAGGAGTAATTTCCATACGTGCATAATACGTATATGTTATGCAGTTAATTACTGCCTATTATATAATTTCGTTACGCGCGAAGAAGCTTACGTTTGTTCATTCAATTCGCATTCATTTTTAATTCCTTCCGTTCAAACTTCCTATGATTTACTGATTCATTTATGATTATACTTGCTTATTTTGATTAGAAAGAAGTGCCCAAAGAACAGACGTATGTTGACATATCCATTTAGCAAAATGCGGAAGCCGTAATATTTTTTGACGTGACAACGTCTTATAATTCGATAGAGCCGGCTGCACGCACGAAAAAACATGACGTCATGCGGCGTTACCCCGTCATGCAGCGTTACCTCGCTCTGAGGCGTTCCATGTAAGGCTTGAAGTGCAAGCGAGAGCGCTCGACATCCGTCTCTCTCCTACATGAGTGAGCGATGCGTCTGCGTTGTCACGTTCAACTATTGTCAGTAAACCGACTTTACAGACAACCAATTTTTTTGATGATGCCAAGTGTAATTGTTTACTATATATATATGTAGGTGGTATGACGATGGTGTCCAAGCCGATTTCAAGTCAGTGTACATTAAGGTGCTGATTTTCTACCCTTTGAAAGAACAGTTGCACTCTATGATGGATGGTGCCTAAGGTTTGTTACTACGTTGATAGACCAAGAATATTTAGAATCATACATTTATTATTACTGGTACGATCGCATTTTAGGCAAGTCAAAATGCCACCGACGTAGTTGTTGTGGATAATCAGGTTAATTATAAACAACTGTAGATGCCAATCGGTTACATTTTTCTTCCATTTCCTCTAGCCGTCCTGTTTCCCAGTAGGGTATGTAACTTGTGTGAATAAGATATGTGACCGTGAACGGATATGTTGGTTGTTCTTCACGGTTTGTGCTTCACGACCGACTTGCTTACTGTGCCTCTGTCAGGACAAAGCTAACGTAGCAATACCAATACATATAAACGTTGCAATAAAGGTAGCCTTCCCTTGTTCTTGTTCAGGCCTGTTGGATCTTATATTTATATCCTAGGAAAGCAGAATTATCAGAATCAGTATTTATTTAATTTTTTTATTGTCTAGAACGATTAATCTTAACCAATTACTCTAGTTAATTTTTTTTTGGGATATTGGTTGATTTTTAGAAATTACACTAGTTAGGTAGGTACTTAAGATAAAAAATATAGATATATTCTTAGCAACTCACTTCACTCATTTCAATGAGTTTTACGTTAAATTTATGATGAGTATGATAATGATTTCCTAACTGCAGAACAACAATAAAATGTCATCATCACTTCGGTCGGGCCATCCCTTCACGCCACCTTCTTTCGATCTTTCGTACCTTTCGTTGGTATTCGTATCATGAAAATGAAAAAAAATCTTCAAATTTCAATTTTTCACATAGGTTGCATTACACGATAGTTTGTAAGCACATGGGTGAAATGGTGAATTAAGTTTACCATGTAGTGCACTTAATTCACCTAGGTATCACCTGAGTGAATAAACTCTACAAAAAGTGTACTTAGTGCACCCGGGTGAATTACCCCAGGTGAATTAAGTATACCGCCCCGTATCGTACATACGAAAGTGTTTCGGTAGTTGTGTGTGATAGGGACTCAGTCGAATTCTGTTTGCCGATCCAACCATAACCTCTGTAGCAACCTGTTGAGGAACCTTTGATGATCTATTGTTATTCTTTCATTATTGACGAAACTACATATCGTGGATTTTGTTTGTTTTTACTTTGCGCAATAAAGACGGTGGCTTAATAATTTTAATACCTTTTGGTACTGAGATCTCTTCCACCAAGTCTATGAATTTGACTAAGATGATTTGGTTTACAGACCTTAGATGAAATTCGTAGCGTGGCTTAATATTTTTAATACCTTTTGGTACTGAGATCTCTTCCACCAAGTCTATGAATTTGACTAAGATGATTTGGTTTACAGACCTTAGATGAAATTCGTAAATATGTTATGTATTTACATTTTATTTATCCTATCATAACACTTATGATGACAACATACATACATAATACACATAGAATAGAATAGAATAGAATTATTCATTCAGGTAAAAAACAACTTTACAATTCGGTTAGATAGAAGTGCCTTAAAGCCTATGTTAGGTTTAACGATTTAACATTCACAACTATGTGATGTTTTTGTTTATGTCCGTACAGCCACAAGTAAGACAAGAGCAATATCGTAAATAACGGACAATAAACAATTATAGTAAGACCATTTACCCTACATTGCAAAATTAGATAGATCTTTATAATAATGGCCGCAAAATTATGACAGAGTTTTCTCATAGCATTGTTTTAAACGTGTGTGCTACACTTGTGCAAAAACACATTAACAGTTGAGCAATTTATGGCTCCGATGGACTCACATATTTTATATAATGTCACATACAGGTTTATACACAGGTTGGCTAGTTTCAATCAATCGTGATCTACCGTGTTATGTAAGATATTATAAAATATTATATCACTCATAATATCGTAACGATTTATTAGTTCCCTGTGAGCAAAGCAATTAATTTTAGAATGTCAAATAGTAAGAGTATTTATAATTATTGATAGGTAGGTACTATCGAAATTATAAAACTTAATACGAGTTACCAGTACCAGCCCGCTCTACCAATAAAGGTAGAACTCTACATAAAGGTATTAGGGAACAACTTGGGGATTCCCCTCTTGCTCTAGATAACCTTAACGATTTTTATGCGTTATTATTATAGTTACTTTTGTTACTTTAGTTATTAGTTAGTTTATTATTAGTTACTTTTATCTTTAGTGAGTAGTTTCATAGCTAACAAACTTATTAAAATGACATTTATTCACAAAGAAAATTATACTAGTATTTACAATTGAAACAATTGAGCTAACTGCCGACTGTTGCAAACAGTCTACAGATAGCTCAACTGATCCATATCAACACCAGTCGGAAGCGTCCCCAAGACGCTGGCTGCATTTCCACGCTGTATGGCAATGCTGATACGCTGTGCCAGATATTCACCAGCTCTCGGGTCAAGCGTCGCTTCGACCAGACGCTCAGAAAGTTTTTTGAAAACCCGAAGAGCCTCGGTACCCCACGGACCTAGGGTCTCGACTCCAAGGGGAGCAAATGTGTAGGCTCTGTCGAGACCTGCATATTTGCGCCTCTTGAGATCTTCGGCCAAATCTGCCGCCGCACCCGCCCTCACGGATGTCCTCGGAAGATGGGAAGGCGCAAGTGTGTCGACGCATGTAGCGTCCCACACAATGGGCCTCCCCAACTCCCATGGGACTAGTGTCATACCGTCGGGCCTCTTACCATCGTCACGCAACAGACCATTCGGTTCGAGAATAGCTGGTACGTTAACGGTGACAAAGGCCCGCCGGATGATGTCGTTAAGGCTAGCGTGGCGAGATATCCGACCAGCGGCCCTAGTGCACGATAATCCGTGACAAACTTATTGACCACTGAAGTTTCATAAAGAAACAGTGTTTAAACAGAAACCTAGGAAGTGGAATGGCCATTAGGTCCAAGATTAAGGTCTTAACGATATTTCTGTATCAAGATGAGTCTAGACACGATCGTGAGAACACTAGATCTCGTTACATACCACGGATCTCATAAGCCCAAGCGCAATAAAGTTCAGAAAATACCTATCATGAACCAGAAAGCCAATTCCACTGATATTAATTGACGCATTCACTGCCCAGCCTCAGTGCGACCTGCAGGGGCGCGCCGCCGTCACACGAGGGTCGAGAGGCTCGTCTCAGTCTTGGGCCATGAAAGAGTTGGGCTGCTCAAAGATAAATAGATTTTACAGAAGAAGCTCTACAACTTCTCCGTTGGCCAAGAACGGGAATCGTTCTCTATGGTAGAATAGACGAAAATGACATCGCATCGTTATACCACGTTATACCTCCGTCTGCCTCGTTGATCTAGCGGTCAGCTTGTTCAACCGCTGCTGATTATGGGTTCGAATCCCCGATCGGGCCAATACTTGTCATTGGGGTTTTTCTAGCAAGGAAAATTCACAGTCCGGAGTCAGGTAGTTGGCGGTGTTACACCCCCGTGCCTCGGAAAGCAGTTAAGCCGTTGGTCCTGCGCCTGACCTCTCCCCGGTCGTGTCGATCTGTCGTCACATCGGATTATAAGAGTGAGGGAAAAGAGAGTGCTCCTGTGATTGTGCACACACTTGTGCGCTATAATATGTCCTGCACATCTAGCTGGTCTCCGATGAGACTGGCCACCGTAGTCGAAATTCGGCTAGGAGGACATGATTAAAATTTACTTAGTTGAAGTTGAAGGAATTAATTTCAAATCATGTACGCATTTTATGGCAAAGTGACGTACTTTTTTTTCTATTCTACTCTAGACAACAAGCCCTTGTGCCAAGTGCTTGCCCTAGCTGGCAGTTTATTGCCTTAGCCCCGAGTCCGGTTGACGATAGAATCGAAACGTGATTGTGACGTTTCATTTTGTATCGGATAGCGGAGTTCCCTGCCTGCACGTTAATGGCATTGTACCAAATCCTATAAGAAAAGGAGACAGCACGATCACATTTCGATATATCGTCAATCGGACTCAGGGCTCTGGTTCCCGTCGATTAAAGTATAATATAAGGTTTTTGTTATTATAGTGCGTAAGCCTCGCACTCTGGCTAATTTCTAATTTCTAAGAAATCAAATAATATTGCAAAAATTTTCGACTTCGACGATGTTATCACATTCCCGTACTGAGGGGAGGACGCGGGTTCAAGTCCCGTCTAAGTCGAAAATGTTTGCGATATGATTTAAAGTATGATATGTCGAAGGTATAATACTCTAATTAGGTGTTTATTTAAAACTTGGTACATCTGATAGATACCATCATTTATGAAAATCGGAGCACGAACGTCAAACATAATTAGGGTCAAAACATATAGAACAGCAAGCAAGCGGTTTTGGTTGACTTAAATATTCTCTGCCTATAAGAGTACCTGTTGAAAAGAAAAGTAAACATAGCTTAATAACTTTCAATAACTTCTGTGCAATAGAGAGAGTATTATGTATTCCAGGAGAGGTCAAACTTTTGTGATTTTGAAAATCATTTCAGTTTCAGACATAAAAAATTAGTGTTTAAAATTCTGATAAAAAGATATCTTGCCTTGTCAAAGGCGCATTCAATTACAAGTAAGGTTTCCACCCGTACTTTATACCCGGGCTAACGTAGGTACTCTATACTTTAAAAGGACACAATAAATCCGCACACACAATAAATCCGCGAAAATACTTTAATTGGCTTTTCAGTTTATTTTTTAATGTTCTTAATTTGTAAATAATGTTCTTTTTTTTTCTTTTAATGTTTTTAATGAACTTTACTCGATAGTAAAAAACCCCAAAGTTACCCCTTTTTCTTATGTATTTTCAATATTATGAACTACTGATATGTAACAATTTTTTTGTACTTACTTAATATAGACATTAAATATTTCTAAACAAATTTGCAGTGTTTGACTTGCCAGTTTTCCCCCTTAAGGGGGATTTGTCAAGGGGGAAAACTGGAATAACCCGATAAAATTATGTCTATAAATACCTACAAAATGTACGAGCGCGGCGGCTTGACAGACGCGATCAATCGCTCGCAGGTATACCCTACACTCATTCCACGATCTTATTTTCTTTTTGTTAGTTCGACTTACAACCAAATAGTCATGTGATCATGTCCTAATGCTTTACCGATTAAATTTTTTGATAATCGATTTTGTTCATCAAGAAGTTGTATTCGATTTTGGGATTTTTTCTCAACATTTTGTATTTATTAGGTACTTTACAGACATGACAAGGCATATAAATTATTTCATTTTTAGAATCCTAATATTCAATACAATAGCATATTATTATTGTTGTTTTCATTGCTAGTTGCTTCTTCATGCTACAAGCAAGGGAAATATTTGCATTACACCCGTTATTCCGGGATAGATAGTAAAACAGCCTGAGTTACTGTGATTAACAATAATTTTCTATAATATTTCATGGAAAAATCATGCAGAATAACCTTCGTTACATGCTTTGTCGGCTCGACAAAAATATAAACTATGGTAAGTCTCAATATTTTTCGAGTCGACAGATTAACATCTATATTCATTGTCATCACATGTCACATCACACATCATTGCATGTGCCAAAAAGAAAATAAGATCGTGGAGAGAGTATGTAGGCTACAAATGGCGTCAAGTTTTTTTTTCGTTTGTAGGTATAAGACTATGTGATTTAATTTTTCCATGAATTTAATAAATGAATTCTATTCCAATATTTTGCGAGCGTGCTAAAGCTGGCATCACCAGCACTAAGCACATCAATATCACATCTTTCCTATAAATTATAGAGATTTTCGTAATTGAATTTGAATTTGAATTAATATTTTTTCCAACACTATTTTAAACCTTTTCTTCATATTGTGATAATGGTCAAGTTTTGTTATTGGTTTCATTACTTTTATTAAATTAGTTTTATTTTAAAGAGAAATATTTAAAACGGTGAGGAGAGAATTAGCCATTTTTACGCGAAACAGCATTTAGTACTTCTGAATCAATAACAAACGCCGACAAGCAACGTTATTCAAAAATAAGCTTTTATAGCTCAACAGTGAACATGTTATATTAAAATAACTCTTAAAATTTAGAGGATTACCTTGGCAACCACTATCCGAACCCGAAACGCTTCGTTAGCGCGATCTAGCGCTCGGTCACTTTTAGTAGCGACATCTAGTTATAATTTTACACTAAAACGCAGACGTAACTATTTACCTGAATGCGTAAGGAGGAGGGATATATTTTACTTTTCAGGGCTCGAGTGGACTAGACAATCGATTAGTGATATCCTAATGCTTTACCTATATATAACAAATATTATATTCTATTCCAATATTTTGCGAGCGTGCTAAAGCTGGCATCACTATGTAGCTACACCCATCTTAAAATGTTGAATGAACACTTCGATGTTACGAAGGCAAGGTCAAAAGATTCTCAGCATTTTTTATGAATGTACCTAGTTAAGTTTGGTCTACAAATTGGATTGGCATTTATTCGTAGCCTCCAGGAAGAGCAGCATCCTTATTGTTATGATTGTGACCTCATTATTTACTTGATGGTAGGTAATTAACAGAAGGATATTGTTTCGGGCAACTATCGAAATTCCATAGATTGTTTTTCAACAGGATTAGCTTAGAGCAAGTTCTATTTTTGGCTGACCAGAGATAAAGCTTTTACAATTTTTTGCGCATTTTTTTTTTTACCTTCTATTATATGTTTAGGAGAAAGAAGCAAGTGAAATACATATCTGCCTTATACCCGGACACTAATAAAATTCTAATCTATGAAATCGCTTCATTCATATCACACTCATACCAATTATAAATGCGAAAGATTGGATGTTTATATGTATGGATGGATGGATGTTTGTTACAACTTCACGCCAAAACGACGGGACCGATGGGGCTGAAATTTTGCATAGATATAGCTTTAAGACTAGAATCAAACATTCTTTTTATCTGACAAAACACTTCCCATGGGCTAGAAATAACCTTTAAACGTCTCCATAGAAACAACGAGTGCGAAGCCGCGGGCAGTAACTAGTTTCTAATACGGATGAGAATCTGTCAAAAACCTGTCGCATGTTTCATTGGTTCTGGTGGAAGAAGTCAGTTACATGAACTCAAACTACCAACTATCGCAACCAGAGGTATTGTGTTGGTTTCATGCATGTGTGTCTACACATGCATGAAACCAACACAATACCTCCAGATACACGGTGTGCCCCTGCACCAATCTTAGCCGATCAGATGTTAATTGTGGGAAAGCAGAAGAATAGGCCCGGAACGAAAGCAAGATCGCTGTCTGGCTCCCGTCGCCGGCGGCGGCGCAATCGCATCGATTACAATAAGGCTTGGTAGGCCAGCAGAGGCCGAACCTTTGTGATTTAAAATCATCTGACACTCAGAAAATAGAGTTTAAAATTATAAAATAAACTTACCTAACCTTAATTACTTAAGGATCTAGTCTAATCAAAGTCGCTTTCAGTTAGAAGATCTATAACTTCACTCGTTAGAAAAAAATCTCAAAGTTACTCCTTTTTCTACTGTTTTTTCAATATTATGAGGAGCGAACTACTGATTTTTTACTTTTTTTTCGTAGTCAACTAAAAACACTAAATATTTCTAAACAAATTCGCACAGTTTGACTTGATAAAATGATTTTCTTAATCACTATGTTTAAATATCTACAAAAAACACGACCGCGGCAGGAATACCTGGCCTTAACTGTACGTAGATAGATTTATTGCCGTGTGGTGCCGGTTTAGAATTTGCACCACCCCAACTCTTCCCGCGGGTGTCGTAAGAGACGACTAAGGGATATCCACTGTTGCCTACAAAGCATCGTCCCCTGCAGAATAATCCTACCACTGAACTGCGATCCCCAACCCGCATGCCCAGCGTGGGGATTATGGGCTTTTCCCCCCTATGAGAATTAAAACAGGCCTTCAGGCCTCCCATCCCCCCTGTTAAGGTTGAATCCATTTTAATAATTTCAGAAATACTTTAAAACGGTTCTAGAATCCCATTTTATGTCACCAAAGACATTTGGGATTGAAAACATAATATCAAAAACTGATGACAGCAAGGTTTATACATTTCGAATCAGTTTTTGTAAATTTTCGAAATAGGTACATAGAAAGCGTCGAAAAATTTACCATTACCTCCTACTCTCCGAAGTTGCAGAGCGATCCATCTGAAATGTATGTACCTACCTACTATATTTAGATAATAATATATGCATTAAATAACAAAGTCTCTAACTGGTGCTTTGGACACTCGAGCAGAATGGATCCAGGTCAAACAACAAGAGGAACATGATTTTTTTGTGTAATATCGCTGGGGTAAACGTGTTCTTGAATGGAGACCACGACTAGGCAAACGTAGTGTAGGACGTCCTCCGGCCAGGTGGAATGACGACCTGCCGAAGACTGCAGGCAGATGCTGGAAGCGGCAAGCTGAAGACAGGGCGCTATGGCGCTCATTAGGGGAGGTCTATTATGTCCGTGTCCGTGTCTATACCCATGGACTAGCATAGGCTGATGATGATGTTGATGATAGCCTTTAAGGGTCCGGCGGAGGATGAATTTCCCATACAAACGTAGTACCAAAATGATATGTAATTTGAGAATATTTTCACCATGGTTTGTTATTATTTGATTAGAATAGTATTTATTTATGTTCCTGCCACAAGCTTTTTTCAAAATACTTACCTAGAAAAATACTAAGAAAACATTCATTCGTTGATGTAAAAATGCTA
The DNA here is from genome assembly GCA_963564075.1 of Eupithecia subfuscata. Classification (NCBI taxonomy): domain Eukaryota; kingdom Metazoa; phylum Arthropoda; class Insecta; order Lepidoptera; family Geometridae; genus Eupithecia; species Eupithecia subfuscata. The sequence goes on along the minus strand of OY751103.1, from coordinate 8,846,520 downwards.
TTCGGTTTAATTTCATTTCAGAAAGATATTTTGAAAAAAAATTGTGTCAGGAACCTAGATAAATACTATTTTAATACAAATAATAGCAGACCATAGTGAAAATATGCTCAAATTACAAATCATTTGGTACTACGTTTGTATGGGATATTCATCCTCCGCCGGACCCTTAAGAACTTATTCTTCCAGGTTTTGTAATTATAAGTGTATCTGTCGTTGGTGCTTTAAATAATAAATTAATATACATTGATAGCACGATTAAACCTAGTGATTTTATGGCTTAGGTACATTTAACATTAGGTATACAAAGAAAACCCCCGGATTACCCGGAATGCAGATCGTACAAACATTTGTTAGGGGGCGGGAATCGAACCCCTCCTGCGTCGCAAGCTAACTTCACCCGCTGCGCCACAAAGGTCAAGAATTAGCCAGATTTTTGATAAAATCCTAGTTTAGTTTGAGAAACCTCAAACCTAGGAATCAAAGCTTACCTTACCTACTTAATTCGACGACCTCGGTGGCGCGGCGGGCGAAGGTCCGCCTGCGACGCAGGAGGTTGCGGGTTCGATTCCCGCCTTGGGACAAATGTTTGTAAGATCTACAAATATTTGTTTCGGGTGATCTGGTCGTTTCTATGTTTAATAAAAAATATCTATCTATGTAATGTATTATATTATGTATATCAGTCATCTAGTACCCATAACACAAGCTCTGCTTAGCTTGGGGCTAGATGATGTTGTGTGGTTGTCCAGCATTATTTATTTATTTATTTATATTTATCTTTCCAATAAACTGTAGAGATTTCCGTAATAACTATAGGAAACAATCATCGATCAAGTATGCGGCCTCCCCCGCCGGCCGGAAATTTTTGATCGATGGAAACAATACATTAATAATAAATCCAAAAAGATACTAATTTTTAAATGGAGCAGATTTAATATTTTGTCAAATACTATTTACTATTCTAAACCTATTCACCGTATTTATTTTGATAATGGTCAAATTGTGTTATTTGTTTCCTTACTACAGAATTTGCCATTTTTATGCGAAGCGGCATTTAGTACTTCTGAATCAATAACAAACGCCGACAAGCAACGTTATTCAAAAATAATCAGCTATTATAGCTCAGCAGGTTAAGTTAAAACTCTTAGTATTTAGAGGATTATCGTGGCAACCACTACTCGAACCCGAAACGCTTCGTTAGCGCGATCTAGCGCTCGGTCACTTTTAGTAGCGACATCTAGTTATAATTTACTACACTAAAACGCAGACGTAACTTTTTACCCGCCTGCGCAAGGAGGAGGGATATATTTTACTTTTTAGGGCTCGAGTGGACTAGACAATCGATTAGTGATGTCCTAATGCTTTACCGATTCGGTTATTTATGACAATCATTTATTTATTTATGTGGAAGTTGTACCAATAAAAACCATGATTATGAGGGCATCGAAAAAATGCCCGTAGACTCATAATTATAAATTGACACATGCACAACACACATATTTTCGTAATTTGCATTCGTAATTGCATTAGGTATGAATATTGAGACACGGTTATTTTGTCAAAGGTCTCAAATAGTATTTATCCTTCCAAGTAAACTCCTAATGAACATCTGAAAAAGGTCACCACAACCTCGACTAAAATGAAGGATGAGCCGATAAGTTTATAGGCAATAAATTTTCTAGGAATTACTGAAGTATAAGCAATTATTTTTAACTTAGGCGTAGACTCTAAACAACCAGTAATTAGGTACTTACTTAATGTTTTTAAATCACGAAATTATAGTGTACAAATAAAGGTGCTGTAAGTCGCTAAAAGCTTCATAGACAATTGTTTTGGGCCCAACAAGCCATTGACGCACGCGACGCGAGAACATCATTGTTATAGACGAAACTCCCGCGCATTTATCATGGCACATAAGATACCACTTACTAATATGAAAGACGTATAAAAGATTAGACATAGGAAAGAGGAAAGTGGCTTCAAAGATGCAATTTCCGTTCTAGAAATGCAATAGACCAAAGCGTGGTCGCCATATTGGGAGTGGTCGACTAGGAAGACAAAGTTTTCCGCTTGCTTTTTTGGATATTCTGGACTCGGCTAAACACACACACAGTGCATTATTTTACCGAAGTGTCATCGATGTTGGTCTTTACAAGTGCCGCATCAACACCCGACACCAATCTTCTTGCAACACGAGCATGTCTTGTCGATTATTTAACCAGAGACAATGTGGAGTCGCGGGTTCGCTGCTTCTCACGGATGCCGAAGGTCGCGGATAACTCTTGTCTTACAACACGCTTTAAATTATTTGATTTCATAACTTTGCCGCCCCGAGGCAGTTTAACTCCTAACGAGTGTGAAGATTTCACGTTTTGAGAAAATGTTGAACTTCATCCGTTTATGCAAAATTGTTACCTCTTATGGAATCTAAATTTGCTTCAATGCGCGGCCAACATCTGAATACTTACATTAAAGATTCGACAAAGCAGTACCTAGTCTACGTTCTGAGATATCGCTTTATCGTTTTTTGTGTATTTAATTTCCTATATTTTCCCTACCACCCAATATTTTATGCCTGCACCTACACTTTTTAATGGTTTCCGAAAGCTGTGGGTTGCCTAAACAGACGTTGCAGTATGAGAAAAACAATTACGTTCCGTTTCCCCAGTTGGTGCGGATTGCGTACGGTTGACCCGTGCGTTACGCTCCGCTGCCGCGCCTCTGCTGCCCTCAATGCATTCAACACAATCGCACCCATCTCTCTATGGAATGTTTACTGCTGTGATTCATTGTTTTAGGTGCCATATTACGTCATGGTTTTGCATCGGATTCCGCTTTGGGTTTCTGGGTTGTGAAAAACGATGACTATAGGATAGGCATCATTTAAAAGTGTTGTATATTTTTATCGGTTTCAATTAACAAAAGATGATAATTTTATCTGAGTTTGCGGGCATATTGGAACCACCCTTGTTATGTTACTTAAACCTGAAACCGAAAGAACCACATAAGGAAGTAGGTTTCTCGGTATATTTTTACAGGCTATAAAACTCAAGAATGTAAACATTATGCAGTTTTGATAGAATATGGCTTGTTTAATTACTAGGAAATTAGGAATTCTGTGTTGGCTAATTTATTATATGGTTACCGAACTAGGGAGTTAAGCTTAGAATTTGCAAACGCAAATTATGGGTATCGTAGGTTTCTACATATCGCTACTGACTCGTCAATCATAAGGCAGTCGGCACTCTTAACATCATTAATATATATTGAAATCGATACACAACTAGCGTAATGTAATGAGTGTATAATTGACTCAAATTACTTGTTTTACCACCTCTATAAGTAAGTAAAGGTCAAACGTATTTAATGGATGCTCCAGTTTCTCGTGAATGTGACTTTTACCTTGAACTTCATCTAAGTAGGACGTGTTGGACCTGTCAGCATTTTTATCTGAAACGAAAATTGCTTTACATCGTTTTATACAAGGTGGCACATTGTACATAGGTACCGAAAAGGGGTTTCCGGATTAAATCCCGTTCTTCTCCTGGGTCAACTTTCGTTAACCATTTTTATATTGATTTTCATAAAATATATTCTTGGAAAAATAAATAAAACAGACGAATTGAGAACAAACCTTCTCCTTTTTCGTAAAAATATAAATAACGAGACACAAGGCCCTGATGCTTTTACGATATCAACAAAGCTTTTAAAGTTTTTTATCCTGTTCATGGTATTCCCAGTTCCAATTCGTCATTAATCAAATCGGTGTAACATTTACGAGCTAGAACTATTATTACGATAGACATTCAAATGCATTTCATTTAGCGACAAGCACGGGAACCAGGGCTGGTTAGATAACGGTGAGCTTTCACCCACGGTCTATCACGACTCGTTCCTTCCGCAAGCGCATCGCGACCCGCGCTTGACCTCCCCTGACAACCTGCGAACTTTGCTTACGGCTGCATTTAAATGAATTAGCTTTGATAGAGGATTAGATGGATGGGTTTAAGGCGAATAGTAGGGGTGGATAGTGGCGCCACTACATATTTAATTTTATAATTACGTTATACAAAGGAATTATCAAGAAATCGGACCGCGCGTAGACGATATCTATCATAAGCTTTTTTAAATGTATCTGTAATAGTTTTGTTTTGTGTTATTCAATCAAAAACCTTGTTTGGAGAGCTTGGTGGCCACCAATAGGAACTAAACTCTTGAAACAAGTATCTGCCTAAATAACAGTATAACACTATTAAAGATACATTTTAAAAAAAGCTTATGATAGATATCGTCTACGCGCGGTCCGATTTTTTGATAATTCCTTTGTATAACGTAATTATAAAATTAAATATGTAGTGGCGCCACTATCCACCCTACTATTCGCATTAAATGAATTAGCTTTGATAGAGGATTAGATGGATGGGTTTAATCTCTATAATGTACAAACATTACTATTATCTTCCGCATCTAATGTTGGACACGAGCCTTTTCTAAAACTAGACCTTGATAGTCACGGTTGACAGTCTCACTTTATTGGTAATCTAAGAGAGGGTTTTAATTTTCGGCAAACTATTTTCGACCCCAGTGTGCTATGCTAACACACGTTATCACATTAACGAGATTAGGGTAGGTAATCAAAGATTTCCATGCACCAAATAAACGCACTGTGAGAGCACGTTTAAATTTTTGTAGGGCGTGTCTTTTTGAAACTATTTACCCGACTGCGCACGAAGGAGGGTTATATTTTACTTTTCGGGGCCCGAGTGACATGATCATCAATTAGTGATGTCCTAATACTTTACCGATTCGATTACTTATACATATATGGCAATCTATTTTATTTGCGTATCTTTCGAAAAGCAAAAAATCCTACTAATATTATAAAGGCGAACATTTGTGCCGTTGTAAAATGTTTGGCCAGAGACAACGCAAAAATTCCTGAATGGATTGGGCTGGCTTAGCACACATACTAAAGATCTGCACCGGGAATAATATTAGCCTAACTATTAAAAAAAAACGCGTGCGAAGCCGCGGGCAAAAGCTAGAGTAAAATAACGAGCACAAATAAATCCCAAATTCAGATGAAATTACGAAAAAAATATCTAAACTAACGTGCCTTTCGTTTCTCCTCATCCATAACGACCTGTAGAGACCGGCAGAGATGTGCGGGTCAAAAGGTCCCGCAAATTTAAGACTGCACTGCAAAATGTCAAATACCAACTGAATTTCTAATAGCCGTAATGCGTTCGTGTCGTAACATTGCATGTTATGATCTGCAAATTGAGGGCAAGATTTTTATTGATGCAACTGAAGCGGCATGATCATGATAGTTCAGTCAACTAAATGCCGTTGTCGTGGCGAACGACGATCGAGCGAACCATTCACTGGAATACCTAGCTGCGTGTGCCCTACGTATACCAATAAAAAACCTATACTCATGGTACTAATAAACAAGGTATGCTACTCCGAGAAAGAGCGGTCACGTGGGTTTTCCCAAGCGTACGTCATATCCGCTACGGTGGTTCTCAAACTTTTTAGTTTTGGGAGATTCGAGATCTAGATCTAGGTTTTAGGTTTTCCATGAAATTCTTCAAACTTAGTTTCTATAATTTGAGCAACGCTAAAATGAGCTCAACACATGGATAAATCAATTTTTCCCTAGAAATGAAATTTATTTAATAGCAGGAACATTTTTCAGCCACAGATTCTTTTTTCGGGAATTTAATGAACCTTGTTTTACCGCCCTTCACACTTACAGTTACGGATAGTGTAACCGCCCATTTTATTTTAAAGATTTATCCGATTAAAAACGCGAATGATTCACCGGCGGCGTCAATAAAAGTTTGTTAGTCACCGGCAAATGAACGTAACCTCCCATTTTTGTGGCAATTGGACAGTGACGTAGGCTTGGGAAGATCTCGGAGTAGCATACATTGTTTATTTGTACCATGCCTATACTTAAAGATACATTTTTAAAAGCTCGAGCGATTGTATTTTGTTTTTGAATACAGTTATCCACGCTGAGGTCACAAAACCAGGTCTTCAGGATGCGAATAAAAGAGATCGTTTTTAAAAAAATATCTATACCTATTAAGCTAACACTTTATTAACCGACGAAAAACGGAGGAGGTTCTCAATCTCAAGTCGACGCGTATTTTTTATGTATGACCAAGCATAACTTCTTACAGAGTAGTCCGATTTTAATAATATTTTTTGACGTGACAACGTCTTATAATTCGATAGAGCCGGCTGCACGCACGAAAAAACATGACGTCATGCGGCGTTACCTCGTCATGCGGCGTTACCTCGCTCTGAGGCGTTCCATGTAAGGCTTGAAGTGCAAGCGAGAGCGCTCGACATCCGTCTCTCTCCTACTTGAGTGAGCGATGCGTCTGCGTTGTCACGTTCAACTATCGTCAGTAAACCGACTTTACAGACAACCAATTTTTTTATTGGAAAGGGTAAACCCCGAAGTATGTCCCATATAAATTTTAACTAGATGAATTTGAAGTCTGTTTATAGTTTTTTAAAACACGCCAAATTATATGGCTCTATTCTATGTAGATAATTGAAACATGGCGAAGATAATTGACACATGGCAATGGGAAGCAAAAATACCTCTACATTTTTGCTACTCATAATAAATTAGTGCCGATGCCTCGGAAGGATAATTCGAAGGCCGACACACATCTTTGTATAGCTGACACCTGTTGACGACAGTGGTGTGTGAATAGCTCATTTGCTTCGATCATTAAATGTTATAAAGCAATTATGCAAGCAGTGAATCATTTCAATCGATCACGTTTCACAGACGCTATACGTGTGATCATCAATTAATGGCACCGTAATACCAAAGGATTCATTCATAATCAAAAATAATGCAATATCTTCTAACGCAACGGTAGAGTCGGTAGATATCAGAGAAATGTGTGTTGTCTCGATTTCCATTGATAAAAAGAGATAAGAGTTACCACGGTAGCCGCGTTGTGTTTTTCTTGGATGGCATGCACGAGAAGCACGCTATTTCCTTCCTTGATTACACGGCAAATATAACTACAGGGTGATCCAATACACCTACATGACATAACATGAATTTATGGACCATGTGGTAGGACTTCTTATTCGTGGCCTATGCATTCATAGTAAAGAGATTGATAGTAAAGATTAGGTAGGTACCTATCGAAACATCAGATTTGTAATTTATGACAGTTTCATATTTTAAACACGAAAGTTTCTAATCTCCGGAACGTCATAATTGTTCGATTCTAATAAGTATATCAATAAATTGACACATTTATAATAAATTAATAAATATAAGGCAATGCCAACAATACACTTATTAAAACGTTTTTTAATAAAACATTTTTTTATGAGAACGTTTTATAATTATTATAAAGTTTCTTAGTATAGAATGTGGGTTTCTAACAGGCATGCACAACATTTAGGGGCTAAAGGTGCATAAATAACAGCTAAATGACATCAATCATAAAAAGTAAAATGTGGACGAAGTCTATGGCAGAAGCTAGGTTATGTAGTTATAAGAAGCCGCCCTCTCCTTCTTTTTAGAAACACACTGTACGGATTACAATGAAATTGATTGTACCTTCGATGCGTGCAACAAATGAACTTGTTTTGTCTGCATGGAGCGCCAAATTACTGAGTCGGTAATAGATAGTAGTAAATTACCTAATTGCCCCGACTGGCAAATATGGATTGCTTTGTGTTATACTTAATTGCATTTGCATCCAACGATAAAATATTTATGTCTTCATCAGATAATGCAAGTCCACTAGACGTAGGCCTCCCCTTACGCACGCCAAAGCACCCTGATACCAGTTTGTCACATCCAGCATTTGCCAGCAATCTTTCGCAGGTCGTCATAACAACTGGCTACGGTTTCTATTAAGTTCCCTCGTAATAGGATGCATAATGATGCAATAGGTAAAGCAAACTTCTAAAATTCTCTGATGTCGTTTTCTTTTTCGATAGTATTTTGTTTTATAACTTCGGTAGGTATTTAATTATGCAAATTCTTGTTAAAAGTATGGGAAGGTTAAGCAAAACTGTTGGCAATTAAAACCCATGTAGGTAACAAACCAATAAGTTTCTATAATAATAGCTTACTGTACGTTCGATCAAGTTAGGTAGGTACAATCAGCTTCTTTTTTATAAATTAAGTTTGTGAAATCATTTTGGTTCGTTTTGAGGTTTATTCCGTGTCTTACTTCCGAATTTCCGATATCTTAATAGGAGGAGAGAAAAAAGGTCGGTAATCATTTCATTAATACACAGATGCCGACTACAGGAGAGCTACCACTTCGATAAAATTTAATGAAATCCAATAAAATTCGAAATATTTATGCACCAGACAATTTTTTCAGGACGGTACTCTACAAAATTTTTTAAGTGGCCAGTAAGCAAAAGAAAGCTTCATATTTCTAGGCATGTGAAGGTTCTAGTTTCCAATCGGAAGTTAAAGTAAAGAGATTATTCACTTCAACTTTATGAGCAACTTAGAGAACATGCGCTACTTATTTTTGCTTCTACTGTACTTACTGACAAAAAGCAATCCCGTCGTTTTGCTACCACGGCATTTTACTTTAACGACGACTTGAATACTAGGGCATTTCACGTTCTTGGCGTTTTGTCGACATCGTCTTTTTGCTACATGGGTATTCTGATAGGTACCCAAAAGAAGGAAGTCCAGACGGAGACGGCGGGATGTGCCTGTGACCTTTTTTTGAGGGAAAAAAAGTCCCTTCTATTCTTTCAGACTTCGGCAAGTAGGGCTCATTCCAAGATAAAAAGGTCACAGGCACATACCGCCGTCTCCGCCTGGACTTCCTTTTTTTTAGAGTACCTAACTAATTCCACGTGGAGTGTCCCCGAAACTCACCAACCTACTAACAATAGTAACTCTACAAAATGCAAATTGACAAATTAGATACAATTGATTATTCGATGCCGACTGTACATTATCAAAACAATATCCGCAATTCTCACGCATGGCCATAAACAGTTTTGTAACGGTCAGAAGTCAAATACCAATAAAATCTGATATGATATGTAGATTTAACTTTTGGATTGCATAACTCCAATTAAGAAGGTAGGTATATAGCAACGCTAGATTTAATTTTCTGTTTTAAGTGTTGATTGGTATGATTACCACTTCTGAAGCCAATCACATCTAATTACAGATATTATAATACTTAGTTGGTAGTAATCAAATTATTAAGTAACATAGGTGCGTAGGTAAGAAAATAAGTTTGATGAACAGAAATAAGGAGCTATCAATTTTTATTAATATCTGCAAAAAGATAAACAGTCCCGCAGTACAACGAACGAATGAACGGATTAATTATTTAGGAAAACAGATTATTATAAATACTTAATTTAAAATAATCTGTTTTCCTGTGATGTGAACCAATTAATTAATTTTCTTTTTTTGTAATTTTCAGTGCCTATACTATCTTGTTGTTCAAGTACTTAAAATTATGTTTAAAAATCTTAAACTTAATTTTAAGTTCTCTTCCATTTGAGACTTTCGTAAATAAATATTGTCAAGAATTATAGCTTTATGTCGTCTACAAAATATTATCGATTTTAGTATTTTTGGTTGGGACTTGTTGACATAATTTTCAGCTAGCTCTAAACTCGACTATAAAACACATGCGATTGTATATTATTTCTTGTGATTGTCCGACCACCCAAGAAGTTCTTGAAACAGCTTTCAAATACCTAATTGCTTTGTGAAAGTTATCTTCTACAACAAACATAAATCACCAAACCACATTAAAATTTAGAAATGCATTCTTTCATGTATTTTCATCAATTGACGAGATTTCGGAATTCCTTTTGCAAAATAAGATAATGCAAGTACATCGAATATTTAATAATCATAAATTGGTTCCGCTTTGGGCAACTATTGATTAATGCCATAACCATTTCATGTTTAATTGGCGACGTCTGAAACAATGGGTAGGTATGGTTTGTTACGATATGATAGGGTACAGTGGCTGGCAGAAGCCGCTTACGACAAAGTTTTTGGCACATATTTTCTCGTTTATAAGTACAGTGAAATGGTCATAAATATAACGTGATTTACGCTTTTTAACAGCTCAAATTTGAGTATTTTATCTCCTGTTTCTAGTAGTTCATTTATATGACATGCTTTTTATTTGACTGCAGTTTTCCCCGGAATCTCAATAGCTACTAGATTTATTATTGAAACTAAAACTATCAATTCTTATTACTCAGTGGGCCAGTGCTTGAAAAAGCGCTCCTATCGTCAGGAAAAATTATTGTTCCAAGGATCAGGGGTATCAGAGCGGTTACGCACTGCATCCGGACGAATCTACGGATATGGATAAATACGGATAAAAAAACTCGGATTGAATTCGGATATTGCTTTTCGCACTGCATCTGATCTCTGATCGAAATCCAAGCAATTCAGGCATCGATCACGGTACGGATTTGTCTGAATCGGAGATTCACAGATGACGGAAACCGGTTGTAATGCGTAAGCTACCATACAAAACAGTTCTATGACTACTTCGGAACGTACTTTCAAGGATACGGAACGGATGCAGTGCGTTACCGCTCTCAAGGGATTGCAAACAAAGAATTGATTGACTTCTCCTTCGAGCGACGCGGCAAGCACCTAGAGATAGAGACGGTTACGTAGAGGACTGCCTTTTTAACCAAGAGTTCTTTCAATTAACGCTATGATATTATTCATCTTTCAGTTTTGAAATCTTCAATGTAATTCGCATTAATGTGGCCGATCATGGTTTATGTATTGTTTGTTTTGTATGCTTATTTATTTTTTCTGTGTTTGTTTCTTTTACTTTTCTATTTCCATTTATGTATCATGTCTAAAATGTATTTTAGTTTATCACCTGTGTCATTGACTCGCAAATGTTTTGTTATCTTTTATAAAATTTTACTAAATAGGTAATATGTTATGTAGTTGGACACCAAACATTATTGTAAAGAGTGTGTCCATAGCCAGTGACGCGCTCTACGCTAAGGTGCCACGGAAGACCAGCGCTGCAGCTGCTCCCCGAGGTCCTGCAGCACACGCTGAGTGACAACCTTTTGGTCTCACGTAGTTTTTTTTTCTTTTTAATTCTTTTTTATCGATGTGTGTATTTTCTTGTGAACCAATAAAAATTATCTTATTTTATCTTATATTTTACTAGCTGTACCCGCGACTTTGTTCGCGATTGCCATACCTGCCGACTAATTGAGTTCACATTTAACCACAGTTTCTCTTATTTATGATACGCCGTGCAAATAAACTTCGATGCGCAGAATGGGGCCTGCTACACTTTTAACAGGTATAAGTATCGATTTCTAAGTACCTAGTTAAATTGTGTATAAATCTACGGGGGATAGCATGTTGTCATCTTCAATCCCATTCCTTATCTACACGACTTTTAGCTACGACTCGGCCAGCGTCAGTGTTAAGAAGTATCATACTCGTTTCACTTCTTACTCGTAGTTCCGGTCAGCTGGGGCCCTATTCTGCTAAACTGACAGTGATATCGCCACAGAATGACATGTTTTGGTATTCTACCTTAGATGAAAGAAATTATGATGATGCAGATGGAGAGACGCCAGTCAAAGTGTCAAGTTTGAAACTATTAATTTATCTCACACGCACTACCAGGAGTTTTATCAATCTTAGGATTCTACGTGATGATTCTGCAATGATTCCACTGTCCTTATCTTTTTCCTGAATTTTTGTATGCGAAGCCTAATCTTCCTATGAACCTGATGAAATAACCTATATAATAACCTAACTTTTGAGTACACTCAAATTTGCTGTCTGGTTAAAACCCCAATGAGGCGACCAACTGTTTGGCTCAGATCGGTGGATCGCCTCACTGAGGCGACCAACGGAGGACACATGTGCCGCCATCTTGGACACAACCGATGACAGGTTAATGAATTACAACTAAGTACACATTTTGACTATTATCATGCCAAGTGTCATTTGAATTCATTCAATAGCATATTTTTACTTTCATCCACGCTCCCAAGGGAACCGTACTGATTCCGGGATAAATAGTTTTGTTCATTTGAATTCATCCTGTACTTTCGACGTACTTTGTAAAATGTATGACATTTCCTTCCTTGTAGTGTGAACTGCCAAGTCTCATTCCAATCATTCAGCAGTTTCGGCGTGAGGCGTGGTGAAGGAATTTTAGTTTCATTCCCTCTCCCAGGGGAACCTTAATGAATTCCGGGATACAATGTATCTTTCCTCGTAGGAGGAACTCAAAACGTGCCACGTGAATGAGTTGGAATATAACCGCCAGGTTTCATTCCAACTCATTCATCAGTTTGAGTTCTATTCGAATTCATTCGGTAGTTCCGTCGTGATGCGCGGTTGAAGAATTTTACTTTTATCCTCTCTCCCAGGAAAACCTTACTGAATTCCTGGATAAAATCTATCTTTTCTCGTAGTATGAACTCTAATCGTGCCGACTTCCATTCAAATTCATTCAGTAGTTCCGTCGTGATGAGCGGTTAAATAATTTTATTTCCATCCTCTCTCCCAGAGGAACCTACTGAATTCTGGGATAAAAGGTATCCCATGTCCTTCTTTGTACTATGAACTCAAAACGTGCCAAGTTTCTTTCTGGATATAATGTAAGTTTCCTCGTAGTATGAACTCTAATCGTGCCGACTTCCATTCCAATTCATTCAGTAGTTCCGTCGTTATGAGCGGTTAAAGAATTTTATTTTCATCCTCTCTCCCAGTGGAACCTTACTGATTTCCGGGATAAAAGGTATCCCATGTCCATGAACTCATACGTGCCAAGTTTCATTCCAACTCATTCAGAAGTTAAAGAATTTTACTTTCATCCTTTCTCCCAGGGGAACTTTACTGAATTCGGGAATAAAATGTATCCCATGTCCTGTCTTGTAGTATGAACTCAAACCATGCCAGGTTTCATTAAAACTTATTCAGCAGTTTCGGTGTGGTGCGCGTCGTAAGAATTTTACTTTCATCCCCTCTCCCAGGGGAATCTTACTGAATTCCGGGATAAAAAATATCCTATGTCCTTCCTCAAAGTATGACTTAAAATCATGCCGAGTTTCAATTCAATACGTTCAGTAGTTTCGGCGTGATGCGCGTTTAAGAAACAGACAGACAGACAGACAGACAGACAGACATGAACGAAAAAAATTACAGTTTTGGCATCAGTATCGATAATAGAATGCTCTCCAAAAAAAATTTTCAAAATATCTTCAATGTACAGAATTGGACCTGTTACAGTTTTATTATAAGTATATAGATTTGAGCAGAAGCCACTTCTGCCAGCCTCTGTACCGATGATACGGTAACTTATCTATCCCGCGATCAATCGGCACAATAGAATTGCTCGAACTTTCACCATTGAACATCAGAGATCATTTGTCTAGAATTTGATTTGACCCCATCAAACATGTCAGGGATCGGTGCCGTACTTGTTAGGTACCAGTTACGAAATGACAGCTTTGATTGTAAATCTGACATGGTTGGATGGTGAAAAGAATAAAGCGGAATTATCACCTGCCCGTATATATAACTAGCTTCTGCCCGCGGCTTCGCACGCGTTGTTTCTATAGAAAAGTTTTGAGGTCATTTCTATCCTATTCTATTTTTGAGGTTATGTCAAGTCACACTTGAATGGTATCGAACGGAATAAATAGTATCCTATGTCCGTCTCCTGGCTCTAAGCTACCTCCTCACCAATTTTCAGCCATATCGGTAAAGCCGTTCTTGAGTTATAAATAAATAGTGTAACTAACACGACTTTCTTTTATATATTATATAGATGAACCTAGCCCTATGAGTGCTATGATATGGTCTTAAACTCTAATTTTGTCGATTACATCTATGAATTATAATGTTCATAATACAATATTTTATTATGAGATCTCTATTAATATAATGAATAGATGAAAATAATTCATAGATGAAATCGTCTTCATATCTGACTAGAGTGGAGAGGGTATTGAAATGATTTTTTTAATAAGTAGTAAGTATTTTGTAAGAGATAATTTTCGCCGAAAGTTATTTACCACGTTGCCCGATTTCAATGATTCGTCGGTACTTTTGCTGGAATAGGGGTAAGTATTCCTTTTGTCGCAAAAGTACGAGCCATTACCAACTCAGCGGACGTGTTATGTAAATTAAGCCAAGGGTTCCATAAGCAAATGATAAAGTAGTTATGTTACTTGTAGAAGTTGTAGAGTAAAATAATAAAAAGAAAGTAAAGATAAGCAAATAACGTCGGTCGGTAGTACTTTTTCTCATGGTGTCCCAATATAAAGGTACGACGGCCTACTACGGAAATTGTTGTCTAGGGTAAAATAGAGAAAAATTACGTCACATCGTCATCGAATGCGTAATATTTTTGAAACTCATTCCTTCAACTTCAACAATTTACGCAATGTATGATAATGCAATGTCATTCTTCTCTATCCTACCCTAGACGACTATCCCCGTGCTAGGCCTACAGGTACATGTAGGTACTACATGATAATCGCGGAGCAAAAGTCAAAAAGCCGACAAAAGATGTCAGCGGAAAACCTCTTCAGTTACGCCACTCTTTGGTCGATTTCGGGTAACAAATAACAACAACCATGTCAAACTTTATGGCTGTAACGTAACACGTAAGGAAGAAAGACACATCTCCAATCTAAAATTCGTTATTAATTCCCCATTGTTTTCGACGCCTAAGAACAAGCTAGATTTTTATCAGGACTAGTCAGTCATTTATGGCACGGTGTGGAGATTCCGTATTGTACCACGCTGGCATTTGTGTGACCTCTTCAGTCTGGGAATTTAATACCATTTGGCAGATGACACAATCCGGCGCGTCCCAGTTAAGGGTTTGAATAAGATACGCTGTTTAACAAGCATTTTGTATGTATATTATGTACATAAACAGCGCTTACTGTTTATAACTGGTTACGAAATTGTTTAGTCAAGGACTTAGGTAGGCTTGCTGGCTTTGAAGGAGCTATCTAGCTATATCGATAACAACTTATTACGAAGAGAATGCTCAAAATCCTTTCACAGCGGATTCACGAATATTTTGCTAAGTATTTTAAGTATACTCGGTTTTAGAATCCAAGATATTTTATGTAATCACAGAGATAATTATGTCAACTTAATTTAAACTGATCACGATAACAGAAAAGAACTTGGTAACATAAAGGTAATCAGTAAAAATAAAAACTTCAACAATGTACTTATAACTGCACACACGCAGCGAAAAAGGCGCAAATTCGAGTTCCAAGATCGATGAGTGACGAATGAAATGATGAATGAAATCTGTCAAAAGCAAAAATTGTTTCAAACTATTACCTACCTACGATTAACTATTCAACTAATGGTTGAAAATATATAGATAGGTAGAATCGTAGATTTTTTTTTTTAATATCTACGATTCTAGAACAGTGTATGGGGAGATCCTTGGTCGCCACGCACGCATGCAACTCATGATAAAGAAATGCTTCAATAGGCATACATGGATTACATTTGAAAGCGATGTTTATTTTTTCAACACCTACTGGTCACTATGCGTCAGATTCCTATCTAAAATTAAATAGAACCTTTTTTCACAAATACATGGACTAGGTACCAGTCAAGTCACACGAGGTCACCCATTAAATGAATATTTCTCATCGTAAAGGTAAACGCATCAAAAGACCTTGAACTTTGAGTTTTAGCTTACAATGAGAAAAACAGTAATGAGCAACCCTTCACTTCTGTACGATGTCACTAGGCATTGCAAAAAACTCTAATATCTAAACACTTAGTTATATGTGCCCTTTGATTTATCATTGACCGAGCGAACGCAAAGCGTAAGCGAAGCGTCTCTGCTTCAAGTCTGGCAAAATTAGCGTTTCAGTCAGTAGGTAGGTATGTCCGTACTCCTCTACAGGTCGTATTTTACAACCGATCGGTACGAAACTTCGTGTACAGATTTTACAATTTTATAGATATTTTTGTCATCGGCGTTTTTTGATTAAAGGCCTTTTTCTTTTTCCTCCAAAAACAGGCAAAAAGGGGGCTTTAGAATATCTCCGCTTTAAGACAAGAGTCACCGATAATTACATTTAATACCTACTTATGACAAGTTTAGCACCACTATTATAGGTAGGCCTACATAATATGTACATATATTAAACTGGTGCTTATTCTGATAAGTGATAATGACTGTTGCTCCGTGATATTTCACACTGGCATGGCGATTTGCACCTAGGTAAATTCATTGTTGAAAAAAGGTACTTACCTAGTGCTCGCGAGGTCTACTGTTCGTAGAGCTACTAGTTAGGTCCATTGACGACCTCTGTGGCCGCGCCGTGGGCGAAGGTAGCGACGTGGGCTCCGAGAAATGTTTGTACGATCTGAAGATATTTGTTCCGGGTGTTCTGAATGTTTTCTATGTAGGTACCTATAATAAAAATATCTATCAATGTAGTGTGTTGTACTAAGTATATCAATTATCTAGTACCCATAACACAAGCTCTCCTTAGCTTGGGGCTAGATGATGCTGTGTGGATTGTCCAGCATTATTTATCGTTTTATCAAGATGTCGTAAGAGTCGATTATGAGAACCTACCAGAGGAAGGTAAGCATCTTTCTTCTGTGTATTTTCAACACCTGTCCACCTACCAAGTGTGGTGATAATGGTAACCCAAACCCCCCTCTTTTTCCCCTTTTTTGGGAGAGACACGTTCAGCCGAGGAGGTTTGGGTGCTGAGTAAGAAGAGGTACCTATAGTGACACTCACGCCTAATAAGAAGGCTAGCACTGACAGGCATTTGCACAGCCGTAAAACATTTATGCAACTACGGAGAACAGGTATTGCAATGTCCTAAACAACTTGATATGTATGTTAGGTACTTCGTCAGTCCTCGGAACTGATAATTACATACGAAATATTATTTACTGCTAAGAAACTTAAACAACTTAAACTTAAAATTTACTTGCGTAATATTGTTTAGGTCGACGACATCTGCGGCGCAGCGGGCGCGTCCGCCTGCGACGCAGGAGGTTGCGGGTACGATTCCCGCCTCGTATTACAAAGTGTTCGATCTGCAGATATTTTCGGTTTAGTTCGATTTTCAGTGTGTTCTGGGTGTTTTCTATGTACAATAAAAATATTTCTATCTATGTAGTTTAATCCATTAAGTATATCAGTTATCTAGTACCCATAATACAAGCTCTGCTTAGCTCTGGGCTAGATGAGATGATGCCGTGTGGATAGTCCAGCATTATTTGTTTATTTTGACGACCTCTGTGGCGCAGCGGGCGAAGGTCCGCCTGCAACGCAGGAGGTTGCGGTTTCGATTCCCGCCTCGGGACAAATGTTTGTACGATCTGCAGATATTTGTTCAGGGGTTCTGGATGTTTTTCTATGTATAATAAAAAAATATCTATCTATGTAGTGTATTGTATTATGTATATCAGTTATCTAGTACCCATAACACAAGCTCTGCTTAGCTTGGGGCTAGATAATGCTGTGTGAATTGTCCAGCATTATTTATTTAGTTTCTGCAGCTTTGGTTAATACCAAGTTAGTAAATTCGTATCTCATGTAGAATGTATAATTTAACCAAGTGGTTATATCTTACATGACATGGATTTAGCAACAACTGGTTTTAACGTCTCAATATCAAGATGGGCTCCATTCCCATACCTATAAATAGTTGGGTAAGAGATAACAAGCTACTGAGTTAGATATTTATACAGGCTGTTTTCAACTTGCATATTATTTCGTGCATCATTAAAATGACTGGGTGTATCTACGAGGCTTCCGTCGATTGGGACCGCTAGGTATGCGGACCGCGGTCCCATTCGCCGGTTTTATTTAATTTTAATACTTTTCTTCCGGCGAATGGGACCGCAAACCACGTGACGTAAATAGTACCTACAGTCGTCATCAGATACAGATCCGAAAGAAATACGACAATGTTTAAGTAGTACCTAGTTCATTCATAATAATTCCTGTCTGCTTAGCTTGGGGATAGATGATGTTGTGTGGATTGTCCAGCATTATTATTATCTATGATAATATTATATCTATACTAATATGCGCCCTACGCCCGCGTGGGATTTTAATATTATCACTTAGGGGTATGAAAAATAGATGTTGGCCGATTCTCAGACCTACTCAATATGCTCACAAAATTTCATGAGAATCGGTCAAGCCGTTTCGGAGGAGTACGGGAACGAACATTGTGACACGAGAATTGTATATATAAGATATAAGATAAAGAGGAATGATTTGATTGTTTGTTTTTTTGTATTGAATAGGCTCCGAAACTACTGGACCGATTTGAATTTTTTTTTTTACCATTAGAAGCACACATTATTCCTGATGAACATAGGCTACTTTTTACCACGGGAAAATGCTTCATTCTTACGGGAAAACGGGTAGGTAATAGGACAACGGGTAGCAAGAATGCAGATAGTTATTTATAAAAGGGTATGAAAGATAAATGCATTTTCGCATTCCACACCGATACACTACGGTCATTTCGAACAGAGGGGTACCTATCGTTTGATTTTAAAAGACCCACGATACCACCAGGGGTATCGCCAGGGGTATCGTGGGTGCGCAGTGAAATAGAACTACTATGAGCGGTGATGGTGACACTTACGGAACAGTATGGTTGCTTTCACTTATACAAGGGTTTTGACCATTTTCATGTTGGAAGAGTCCAACATTGCACGCGCCTTGATGGCATATCTGGGTACATATTTTCTATACCAGTCCACTGTGTCTTATTTCTGCAAATAAAAGCGGGAATGAGATTATCAGTCAGTTAGAACAGATATTACAAATTTATGTAGATACTTACTAGTTCTTCCGGAAAATGCCTAACCATCTAACCTATATTTAATTAGCGTGGTGTTCTTTGTCAATTTTAAGATCTTCATACGCTACAATTCAAAATAACTATGATAATCTTTATGAATCAACTTGTCTCTTAGCCCAGTGATCTGAATAATGCTGTAACTGATATAGAGGAAAGCGAAGGTGTGCCCATTGTGGCGGAGTGCACTTCCGCGCATTGTAGCCGCAAATGGGACACGAAACGGTCACCTGACTGTAGGTACATTATAGTTGCATCATTTGCGTGCTAGGTACAGTCGGCTGCAAAAATATGTATACACTCCCAAGTTTTCAATTTGACTAAATAGTAAGTGTATAGTAATTGTGATAATTTATGTACCGCATTCTGACGAAGTACGATGACTACTTTGTACGAAAAACGTGTGCATGTCCTTTTATTTGAAAAGTTCCGAGTAAAATAAAAGTTAAACCTTGGAAGTGTATACATGTCTGTGCAGCTGACTGTACCTACTAGCTTAGTACAAGTTCAGTATTGATGTCTATCCTATCCTTCGGATGTCTCCCTATTATAGTGAAACTTACTTATTTGTTCGGTTGCCTGAAAGAAATCGCTTTAAGCGATAAGGCCGCCAATTCCATTGCTGTTCCCTTTATGTTTAATTACGTAAAATCTGTTTTATAAGGTGATGAATAAAATAATTATCTATCTACTTATAATACTCATTGTGAATGCAAGCGGGTTAACTACGAGCCTAGTTTCTGCTAGCTAGACGCGGAACAGCCGTGTGGTGCCGGCTTAGAATTAGCACCACCCCAACTCTTCCCGCGGGTGTCGTAAGAGGCGACTAAGGGATATCCACCGGGGCGGGCAGCAGCGCCCCCTGCAGAACAATTCTACCACCAAACTGCGATCCCCAACCCGCATGCCCAGCGTGGGGATAACGGGCATTAACCCCTAAGAGATAACTGTTAATAAGGCGCTTATCAGGGGGAGGCCTGCGTTCAGCAGTGGACCAATATAGGCTGTTGAGGTGAGGTGAGACGCGGAACGAGCGCGACTCGAACAGGACTAACCCTAAACAATGAAACGTTGGTGTTCTTCCAAAACAAACTAGGTTCGTAGTTAACCCGCTTATTTCCGCTTATAATGAGTCGTCAAAAACTAAAGTTTTTTTTATAGTAAAATACATTTAGGGACCTAATTGAACTAATCACTAGTATTTGTGACATGCAATAATAGTCAGTAATCCTATATTCCCGAGACGTAGGAAAACAACATTTTTCCCCGACTTTTCAGCAGAAAAACGATTTGAGATAATGTAAAAGAAAACTCAGTTCACGCATTACCTTTGACTTTATTTACAATATATTAATATTCTCTGTTTTTTTATTTTATTTTAATGTTATTTTTGTTTCAGTTCAGGCACTAGAGTACAATCCTTATTTTGGTGTATACATGCATTAGACCCCACTTCAAAATTATAAATACTATCGAATTTGAATACTAAATACTTTTAAACGCCTTTGGCGAGGAGATCACTACATATTAATCTCAGCATATGGCTAAGGACGACTTGCACCTTGTATTTACGAAAATAAGTCTTGATTTTTCTAGGTATACTTCTTAGATGCAAGTCGGGCTAAACTAAACGTAATTAAACTATCTTAAACACCGATATATTAACATCCATTACTGTAGTTATTGCACAATGTAAACAAGCGACGGTAAGAAGCTATGTGCTAATGAACTGGAACCGTTTATCCATAACACAAAAATTGAAGGTCGAGACGCAAAACGTTCTTCCATGAGAAAAATTCCCAGTGCGAATTTGATATTCATAACCTTTTATTTTATGTTTTAGGATTTTCCAGTAGATGTACAGAATTTAAAACAACCATGACCCTAATGATCAGAACAAGAGAAGAAGATTATATAAACGTAAACTTGTGGATAATATGCATATAGCAATAAATTTGCTTGAAACTTAAGCTATTAAGTACAATCCCAAATATCTATTTAGATATTTCGGATGCAAAGTATGTAGTATTAGAAAATAGACAATGGCAAAAGTTTGGTTAAATCGTAAATTATTATAGCAGCACAATGCATTACAAATTTCTTTTTAATGTCTATTATATTCATAGATCTTAACTAAATTTAATTAGAAGTGAGGTCTCGAGTTTCCTTCAATTTAATCAATTTTGTATCCATGCCATTTTACTTAAATTTACTTTTTAAATAGACTTGAAGGTTAAATTTCAACAGTAAAGAACAACAATACTTGGCAAGTGCATATCTAATTACTAATAAGTACTAATTGAACAAATTAGTGTATGTAAAACGACAAAACAATGACATGCACCACCTATGTACCTATAATAGTAAAATATACAATAAGTTTCACACATCCATGATATAAAATAACTGTAGAGATACTCAATAAATAATGAGGTGCAAGGAATTAACCGATTTTCAATGACGATCCCTCATATTAAATTGCGCGCGAGGTATTTTCTTCTGAGCGTAGAAATAGATTTGGTATTGAGGGCAGTAAAATTTTTTTGTGGTTTGTAATTTTTTCTGCGTTCTGGTAGAAAAATAACGGAGAAGTAATTTACCGGAACATAATCTTCTCTATGAACTCATGATAAAACCCATGATATAACTAACTTCGATTCAATGTACTTTAGGAACTTGAGTTTTTGAATAATAAAAGTCAATTAAGACCTGGCGTCTTCACTAACGTGTTCGTGATGATGGGCAGAACCCGCAGTTCACGTAGTGTCAGTGAATAACCAATAACCCTGTATACTCAAAAGCTCCACATTCATGGTTGTGATTTAATGTTTGGAACAACATAGTTTCAGAGAAAATGTTTGACGATTTATGACAAATAACTTTTCCCTTAGTTTTATTCAGAAGAATCGCAAAAATTATTAAAACCGCAATAAAAATTTAATCTCCCGCGCAATCTAAATGGAACGCCCCACTTCTAGTAGACAATATTAATCGGAACTTTATGTATATTGTTTGTATTAACAAAATATAATATTGGAAAGCTAGAGACTATTGAGGTTTTTACCCTGCAGTGGGATGATGCTAATAATATAATTCTATGGATTTATAAGTATAATATAGTATACAGGGTGCCACAGAAAGGGTGTATTAGGCCGAAGGGGGTGATTCTGGACGCATATGGGACTTGTGAATAACAATAATATATTTTGATTTATTTTTTAGCAAAAACTTAAAGTTTTTTTCTTCCTATTCGTGTTATTTTACACGCAATGTTGCATTATTTAAAATACAAAATATTTCACAAATGTTTTTTTGCTTGTTGTTCAGCAAAACTAGTTTTGTCATTAAATTATTACATATTTAAAAAAAAGCGTCTATTTAGTTTCAAAGGAAGTAAAAAACATCAAAATTTATAAAATCGTAGAATAAACGTTGACCCCCTCGATGTTCAGAATCACCCCCTTTCGGCTTAGAATACCCTTTCCGTGGCACCCTGTGTATGATGATTTTCGTGTAACATTAATGGCTCTCTCACACTATTGACACGCCACACGACCCGACGAAAGGCGATGCGTGTGGAGTTGAATCTAAGCGCGAAATTTCTAACAACCGACGCGACGAAACGTCGGGCGTTTACAATGTGGTTCTGGTCTTAGAAAATTAATACGATTATATTCAACTCAACACGTATCGCTTTTTGTATCAATAGTGTGTTTCCGGCTTAAATGTTGTAGCTTTACTATGCTATCATACAATAGTTTGTTCCAACACTACCAGGGCATTTAAGTACAAACATACCAATTTAAAAAGCAATACTAATACAAATAATACAACTTTAGAAAACTATTAAGTTTTCTAGCATTTACCGCGTTCTTTTCTTTTTGATTAAAAATGTTTTTTTCGGAGGTCATTTGAAATACATATATGTAGGTACTTACTTTTATTTAAAAACTTTAAAACCGTGAACTCCAAATAAAACGTAATAAAACTTGAAACGAACGTACAGACTTTCGCGTTTAACCATCATTATTAACCAGACAAAAATATAGATAACATTTATAAATTCTACACATTAAAATGGGAATAAATGATTGTTCTGCGATTAACATTAATATAATTAACAATTATTTAGCTATGAAACTGTTTATTTGTTTGGTCATTATTTTAGTTTGAAAGCGATGGCAACAGACAATAAAATATATATTATAGTTCATGATTTGTATATTTTTCTACGATAAAAAACAATTTAAGAATATATATATAAAATTATAACCGACATCGTTTAAAAACTGTTTCTTTACGATATAGCATTTAGCAAAATGTAACAATGACGGAATAGCGGTATCCAATATTCTTTAAAGTTAGCTCTTTTAAGTAGTGATTATTGGTGGGGTGGAAAAGGGGTGTTAGAACCTGGCAATGGTGATCTGGTATAACTCTTTAGTTTGATTTTGCTTTGTTAGTCGTTAAAACAGATCATTGCACAGGATTCAACAATGGTATTGTTTGGTTCTTGCGTTATTCGAATAATAACGCTTTATGAAGCTGTACTAGATTAGTTATCAGAAACTAAACGTTGCCTTATACGATTGTTTTGTATTTTAAGGAGAAGTTATACGGATTTTTATAATGCGTCAATTTGGTATCATTTAATTTTAATATGAATAAATAGTCTTAATATTTCTTAGTAGCCGAATTTTATTTTCGGCGGCCAGTGAACGGAGACTAGACGGTGCGCAGGAGTATAATAATATAGATAGTGGTGATATAACTAATAATAATGTAATTATTAAACCTCCCAATAAGTATACCGCCAAACAACTTCTCCAGTGACAGGCAGCGAGAGCGAAAATTTGCGCAGGTACACCATTTAATGAAAATTTCACTGACAATGCAGCAGGCGATAGAGATAGGTACAACTTCGTATAGCTCGTGTCTCGCTCTTTCATTATTGGAAACAAAAACTCATAGTGAATAATCGACGCGACTGTCCAGAAGGTAACCGCCCACCAATTTGGCCTAAGAATTGCGTTCTGGGCATCTTTGTCACGTGTTTTGTCCGAGGATAAGAAGTCTAACGATTACTATCCCGCGAATTCAGACTATAAATCACAAAGAGTTACCACTGTGACAAACTTGTCGACGGAAGAACTCCACATAAATTAAAATAAATATGACCGAAACTGTTGCCTTTTTGCACAATGTTTTCAATATCATTCCAGTAAAATACCTTCAAAATTATGTATATTAACCTTCACGTTTAGTTTCCGATGACTAGTTAACGACTTGCGACAATGTCGACATTGGACATTCGTCGATGAAAATTCTATGACAGTCTACTATACGCTCATCCTCACATTTTTATCACGATAGTCCACCCTACGTAACTTTGAGGTATAAACATGTAAAAGCAATTGAAAAATAGTCAGTGCGAACTGATTTTTGACCCTATCACTAAGGTATCAGGGTAAGGTTTTGAATGTGAGTTTAAGTGTATAATATTCCGCTTGTAGATTTCAGTTTTTGGATCACGTGAGACGACACGATGGAAGTCGGCCGCAAGAAGAGTGCCATCGTCGTTTTCGTTGCGTTGACTCGGCATCAGAAAGTTCTGCTGTTGACATTGTTCGGGAGCCACCGTCGCCTAGTTCTGTAAAATAAACATTTGGTTAAATACACGTGTCATCAAGGATTGATAAGGACTCTTTATACTGGTAATGCGGACTGCTGTCAGCAAAACGTTTTTTGATTCTAGCCCCAACGCAATAAATTCATTTAATCGTGATGGTGTGCGGGTTAACTACGAACCTCGTTTGTGTTGGAAGAACAGAACACCAACGTTTCATACCTTCACGCCCTTGTGAAGGTATGAAACGTTGGTGTTGTGCAACTCAAGATATAGGGATATCTTCAGGTGAGTCGCGGACGAGTTTTTAATAGTAAAAAGTTTATTTTAGTTCAAGTTCTTGTCCTCCGAGACTAGACAAGTAAGAGATGGCTGGCACTGAATTTAAAAACTGACCTGTAACCCAAAACGTTATTAATAAATTAACTGAAACTGTGCGAAACTGGCTGAAACGACCCCATCAATGGGGTGGTTGAGCATAAAAATTCCCAATCACCCCATTGACTTTTAATAACATAAATACCTAATAAATCTCACTATTCATAGGCTTCACTAATCATATAATTGAGTGTTATAAGGAACAGTCAAATCAAGTTCTGGTTTATTGTCAATAATTTTTTTTGTAAAATAATCACTACGCTAATATGTAAGATCAAATGATAACCTTAAAAAATCAGTGAGTAATCACAGCATCTTACAATAATTCTCTTTATAAAAACAAAGGCCTCTAACGTACCAGAGCCTCATAAAAACAAAATTTAAGGGAATTCTTATTCCCAACCACATCATTGATGGGGAGGTTAATGGGATCTTTGGGAATATATCAAAACACACGTTAAAAATATCTACGACCAAATAAATAAATAATGCTGGGCATAAAACAGCATCATCTAGCCCCAATGTAGACCTTTTGTTATGGGTCCAAAGAACTGATAAACTACATAATATACATACATTGTACTAAGAATAATTGACCTCCCGTTTAGTTTGTATCGACAGTTAGTAGTCTAAACTACAGCAGGTATGCCGTTATCTACCCTTGAGGGAATAATACCCCGATTCTGAATTAACCAGTCTAATATCGCTGAAGCTTATTCATTAAAAAGCGCAGATCTTGTTTATGGGTACCATTATTTTGTACATAAGTAACTTAATATTATACATAAGTACAACAAAGCACCCAGACCCGAACCAAAGATCCGCTGATCACACAAAAATTTGTCCCGCGGCGAGAATCAAACCCATTGCATTAATTCTACGGGAGCAAAACGGTTATGGGGATCACGCCATGCAACGAACCTAACTCAACGAGCACATTCGCGGCTTGATCTAGGCCGCATCTCGAATTTCTGTAAAGGTTACCATGGAAAATACAACCTTAATCATGTAGCAATTTTATTTTGATGCTTTTGGGCGACAAATACTAAATTTAATTGAACATTAAATTTATTATTTATGTTTATATTCAGTTTGAACTGATTTTTAACCCTATCTATGAAGTTTTAGGGTATGGTTTTAAACGTAAGTATCTTAGTATAATATACAAGATTTATCTACGTAAGCTCTCAATCAACAATTTTCGTGAATTTAAGTTCATATAGGTTAATGGTCGAAGACTTTAGGCACACTGAAAGGGAATCGAAGTAAATTTTGAAGATTTTGTTAGAATATTGAATCAAGGCATTTCTACGAAATTCTCGGGAATCCGAGCGACTTTTTATTTTAATAGAAATGTGTACCTTATGATAAGGGGTCAAAATATTCAAATACTAAAGTTTTTTAAACTTAAGTGATCAGAACACAATATTATAAGTTTATTTACCTATTCTTCTTTTCCCGACGTTTCAACAGGTTTACACTCAGTCGGGAAAAATAGGTAAATAAACGCGATAGATACCCGTGACCATAGACTTAAAATGTATTTGAATATTATCTTTAATTCGCCTTCAATATGCTTGGACCCTAAGATTAATTCAATTTTGACATATAAACGTAAGTGACATTTATACGTAAGTGACATATAAACGTAGAACCATTTATATTGACCATATCCACGTACATTCTAGAAACTATGCGCACGGTATGGGTAGTTCATGGCAGAGATTATTAACATGTTTTATGATAGGACCATAAATCACTATGGCGATGTATGCTTGAATGATTTGTTATTGTAAACAGTTTCTTTATAGACGGTTGGAAAAGTTAAATGGAAATAGGTAAACCTGCAAAAGCTGTGTGGTGCCGGCTTAGAATTTGCACCACCGCAACTCTTCCCGTAGGTGTCGTAAGAGGCGACTAAGGGATATCCTCCGGGGGCGGACAGTAGCGCCCCCTGCTGAACAATTCTACCACTGAACTGCGATCCCCAACCCGTATGCCCAGCGTGGGGATTATGGGCCATACCCCCATGAGATAAAAGCCAGTAAGGCGCTTATCAGGGGGCCTGCGTCCAGCTTTGGACCAATACAGGCTGGTGAGGTTGAGCTTGACAATGAAAATCACTGAAGAGGAGAAAAACCACATCAATCAAGCATTCATGCCACGCATCAGTTGAATATCTACAAATTATCTTTACTCCGATGGGTATCGTTTTTCCAGTGGCGTAGCTATCGATCGTAGGGCCAGGTGGTGCAGTGAACCAGGAACCCGGAGCTCAGAGGGCCCTCTAACCTAAGCTTTGAAAAGAGAGGAGCAGCCAGCTTCCGAAGCTAGAAAGCTTAGAAAGTCTAGAGCATGCTCACAGCTTTTTTTTTAAATAATATTAAATGAACATCAACTTTGGATTCCAAAAGAATTGCTTAGCATGAATGAAACGACTTTACTTACAAAATGTGATCAGTTTCAGATGAAATATTACGATATAATAGGACCCAATTTTTCGCTCCAATTTCTTAATGTTGAATCTGGTCCTTCTCCTCTTTATTTTGATTGATAAATTCCTCAGCGCGAATTCCGCCGTGTCTGAACTATGAGATAAAGGTTACAAACGACAAGAGAACTAGTTTGCGAAATACCAGAACGGAAAAGCTTTCGAGAACGTGTCAATACCGCGTACTGGTCAAAGAGTTACTATTGAGAAACTATTGGATTACGTACTACCAAAAATAGTCTCTCCTAGTATCCGGAACGCTGCAAGGAGCTTTAATACTTTAAATATGGAAGTAATAGTATAATTACGAACCTTATTTATGTTGGAAAAACACGAGTGACGTCTTCAGGGTGAGTGCGGTTCTAGACGGGCGCGTTCCGCATCCCCCTCGTTAAAGGATGAAACGTTGGTGTTCTTCCAACACAAATAAGGTTCGTAGTTAACCCGCTTACATCCGTAACGAATTCGTCAAACTACGATAGCTTTTATAGTAATAGTTTAAGTATGGAAGGAAACGAAAACCTTCATAGTTTTCGTAAATTATGCATAACTTATACTAAGACTGCAGATAGAGACTACGATAACAATATTATACTGACCGTGCCTTAAATCCCGTTCCGTAAAGTACTCTTGTGCGGACGCATAATGCCTTTCCACCAGGTACGGTATGACAGTAGAGTTGTGTTGTTCGTCCGACCGCCTCGACCGGAGACTGACTAGCTTTTCACCAGACTCTAGACACGGCTTAGATTGCACCCATCTGTGGAATGATTAAAAAATATGATACTGGTCACATTCACACACCATCCTCGACCTCGCCCGCCCATATTGGTCCACTGCTGGACGCAGGCCTCCCCCTGATAAGTGTATTTTATCTCATGGAGGATAAAGCCTATAATTGTTAACGTTGGGCATGCGGGTTGGGGATCGCAGTTCGGTGGTAGAATTGTTCTGCAGGGGGCGCTGCTGCCCGCCCCCGGTGGATATCCCTTACGGCGAGTAAGGGATATCTACGTCTTACGACAGCCGCGGGAAGAGTTGGGGTGATGCAAATTCTAAGCCGGCACCACACAGCCAACACACACCATCATCTGGCATCAAATAGTGCAGACATTTTTATGGATACTAGGTGGCTGTTGTAAGTAATCAAATCACACGAATATTATAAGGGCGAAAGTCTGTATTTTGTGTATGTTTGTAATTTGATGCTTAAACGGGTGAACGCATTTGAATGAAACTTAGTACCAAGATAGCTTACATCGGATTAAAGCATAGGCTTCTTTTGATCGAGAAAAGAGCAGTGTCCCCGCGTGTAAGCTTGCTTATAAATGTGTAGACCTACAGTTGGCAATATTTTGGCATTGGACTAGCAGAATAGATTGCTAAAGCGGGCAACTCCACCTTGTCATACCGAATGGATTTATCAGGGTAGTGTTTTTATGTTGAATATTGTATTGAGCCTCAGAAATAATTATAAACCTATCTAAAAGTGATCTATCTTTTATTTCAGAAGTTCAAATAAAGCGAGGATAAGCTTTCACGTGGGATGATCAAATAATTCAAATATGTTTGTTATTAAATAACGCGGCGGGGCGCAGCTAGTTTTTTGATAAACATAAATTCTTAAATATTTGCATTTTGCATGTAATCTCGACTCACAGGTTCATTAAACATCTAAAAAGAGGCGGTTTTGTTTTACTCATTCGAGATGAACGTACGAGTAATTATTTTGTTTTTAATCGCCTTGTGTTGTCTGTTTACAGCCGCTCGTCGCAACTCATTGACCTACTTGTAATACGTCGACCTCTATCTATAATCTGTGTAATGCCACTAGCTTATCTGTTTAGGTGGTCAAAATAACCTTTCAAACTGCACGTTTACCGCCAAAATTGGATACTTTAGTCACATAGAACCTCTCCCGTGAGGCGGAAAGTCAGGTGCTATGGCCAATCCAAATAACTTCAAATTAGAATTTGCATGCCTAATTTTAAGGTAGAACATAATTGAAACTAAACTGAACATAATTGAATTTAATATATTTTAGATCAACAACCTACATTATGTTGAAGCAAATAAATTTATCTTTATCTTTATTAGTATCTTCTTCACGTATCTACGCTAGCTTAAAAAAATAAAGTGAAGAGAATCAATCAAGACACACACGAGAGCTTTTTGTAAACCTATGGATATAAACGTTAGGTATTGAATCTGAATTTCGATATTGAAAAAAAAATATCTACCAGTCAACTGATCTAATTTACTAATGAGAGCTGGTCAGTATCTGGCGCAGCGCATCAGCATTGCCATGCAGCGGAGCAATGCAGCCAGCTGCAGCGTCTTGGGGACGTTTTCGACTGGTATTGATATGGATCAGTTGACCTGTAGATTATTTGCAACAGTCTGCAGTTAGCTCAATTGTTTCAATTGTAAATACTAGTTCTAATTTATTTATGTTATTTGATTGTAATTTTCTTTGTGAATAATAATTTACTAAATAATGATTTTTTAAAACTGAAAGTTTGATATTTTAGAGGTTTCACGAACACAACTTGTAATTAAATGTTACACATAGGATTTAGCCTCTTATAACTGTTTAGTTTTGCAAGTAAATGTTCACTGACTATTTTTATCGCAGCGATGTACCCTAGATTGGTGGCACTGTAGCTGTGACGGATGGGTTGAGCTTGTTTACAAAGCAATTTCATATGATATCGCTGATTTCACACATTCCTCTCAAGGTTGCGAGTTCATATTTATGTCGTTAATGTGATTATGGAGTAGGTAGGTTAGGTAGGTACCGAACTGATAAAATAGAAGTGAAATTCACTCCCTCATGGAATACGCAGGACTCGACTATGGAAATGGAAGCACAGTGGCGACCTTTGTGGCGTAGCCGCTGAAGGTCCGCCTGCGACGTATGAGGTTGCGGGATCGATTCCCGCCTAGGGACAAATGTTTGTACAATATACAGATATTTTTTCAGAGTGCTCTAGATGTTTTCTATTTATAATAAAATAAAATCGATCTATGTAGTGTATTGTACTAAGTATAACAGTTATCTAGTACCCATAACATAAGATCTGCTTAGCTTGGGGCTAGATAATACTGTGTGAATTGTCGAGTATTATTTATTTATTTAGTTTGTTTACTTATATCTGTTGTTTGAAATAATAATATCTACCGATGAACCCTTGCCAAGTAAATAAATAAATAATGCTGGACAATTCACACAGCATTATCTAGCCCCAAGCTAAGCAGAGCTTGCAAGTAGTTAATATAAGAAACTGGCCTAACTAAGAAGCTAGGATAATAATAGCAAGGAGGACTATTTTCACAATAAGATTTGTTAAAACACCTGTAAACATAAGTTTCTTTAAGCCTACCTTTCGAAGTGACTTTACTATCAAGACCGAGTAGACACGCAGACATCGATATAATGTTAATACTTGTTAATAGAATTACGCTGCTCATATAATGCTGCGTGTTTTGCTAATGGATTACCTACTTAATTCTATTAGCTATTCTGTACCGGCACCCACAGTTGCTAAAAGGATACCTAATATTGACAAAGCCGCTGGTAAGATGAAAAAATGGTCAGCACAAGAGCTCGGTGCAAATTACATATGAGCTGAACGGACCAAATCAAAACTGATATTGGATGAGTATAAGTGGCGCAGTGCATCAGCTTTGCCGTACA
This sequence comes from Eupithecia subfuscata, assembly GCA_963564075.1. Classification (NCBI taxonomy): domain Eukaryota; kingdom Metazoa; phylum Arthropoda; class Insecta; order Lepidoptera; family Geometridae; genus Eupithecia; species Eupithecia subfuscata. The sequence continues at coordinate 8,815,440 of OY751103.1, read as the reverse complement.
GCGGGGCAATGCAGTCAGCGTCTTGGGGACGCTTCCGACTGGTATTGATATGGATCAGTTGAGCTACCTTCAAATTGTTTGTAGTAACTGCAGATTGCAGTTAACGCAACTATTTCAATTGTAAATACTAGTTTATTTTTTTTGTTTTCTTCAATTGTAATCGATATTATGTATTTAAAAAACTGGATTGAACGCTAGATTTCATCGTGTGACTTTTGCGCTGCTGACCATTTAATGGTAAAAATTAAAATGAGGAGGGAAAGACAAGAGGAACAGCGACGTGAGTGCGAGGCGTGCCAAAACTGTGATGTGACGACCAACTCAAGAGTGTGGCGACTAAGAACCGCTCCCAAGTATCAATTTATCCATAATTATGGTATTTACTGATTATTTGAATTTTTATTTAAATCAAACTACGACATCAGGCATGGTAAATATTATAACGGTCGCCCATAAAAATTAGTCCATAGTAATTACTCACGAGTGCCTCCGTATCTTTTGCACTGTGGAGTGGAGGCCCCACGTGGAGGCCTCCACGTGGGGTCCTGCTGTTGTCATACTAAATAAATATATCTGTCTCTGTCTCCTTGTCTGTCTAGGCGGTTTTCAGTCTCGGACGCGAAGAAAAGCCTTGGGCCAAGTATGGCCTCGGTCTCATCTCTGTGCCGTCACCTTTGAGTTAGTGTTGTGCATTACTTACGAGTGCCTCCGTATCTCGTGCACAGTGGGCCTCAGAGCGGGATCTCGCTGTAGCATGTGTGACAGAAGGGCCCCGAGCGTCGGCCCCAGCGCAAGCGGCGGCGGCGCGGGCTCGCCCCGCCCTATTGCTTCTAACAGTCGGTACACGTTGTCTCCTTCGAACGGGTACCGGCCCGTCGTCATGTTGTATCTGTGGAGATTTTTTTTACATTTAGGTAGGCATAATTTCACATTACAGCACGTTTCAGATAGATAGTTATTAGTTATATAGATAACTAGCTGCGCCCCGCGGCTTCGCACGCGTTGTTTCTATGGAAACGTTTAAAGGTGATTTCTATCCCACGGGAACTGATTTATGGGATAAAGTAGCCTATGTTTGATTCCAGGATTACAATTACTTGTATGCAAAATTTCAGCAATAATCTGTAATCCGTTCAGTAGTTGTAATCTATACATCCATCCAAACTTTAGCATTTATAATATTAGTGTGATTCTTTATTCAAAAACCTTATAACTAAAACAGTTTGTTTGTAACCAAGTTTGATCCTATAGAAGGTAAAATATGGGGCGACCTTATCGCATAAAGCATTTTGACGCTTTAAGCGCATCGCGCATCGGCTATTCGTGGCGTTGTTTGGGAGGCCTATGTTCAGCAGTGGACGTATACGGGCTGATGATGACAGTACGTTTTATAGAACATTCTATCAAAACTTTCAGACAAAGAACTGAAGAAGCGGGCGCACGGATATCGCACACACGTTTCCTGTTTTATAAAAAACTTGACGATCGCGGTTTCACCCGCGTAGTTCCCGTTCCCGTGGGAATTCCGGGATAAAATATAGCCTGTGTCACTCCCTGAAAAGTAAGCTTTCTAGTGGTGAAAGAATTTTTCAAATCGGTCCAGTAGTTTCGGAGCCTATTCAATACGAACAAACAATCAAATCTTTCCTCTTTATAATATTTTATAGATAGCTTCTGCAATCATACGCGATAAAAGTTCTCTCTGATTCTTGAATAAAGAAGTACCTATACTGTAATTCTAATTATTGTAGCACGAATCTACGCAAAACTTCGGCACCTCATGGATGGCGAGAATGTGTAACAAACATCCAAACTTTAGCTTTTATTGAATTAATGTAGCAATGGATGGAATATGATTGATTACCCCCGAATACTCAAACGCAACGCCACCAGCGTTGCCATTTGGCAACTTTGGTTGCCATTTTGGCAACATTTGACCCTTCGTGGCAACCAAATGGCAACCAAGCTCAAATGGCAACTTTTTGGCAACTTTTCGACTTATCGCGCGATCATCAATAAGAAAATATCGAATATCTTTCGCAGATAAACTGAACGCATCGAATTAAACAAAATCAAAATTTTGAACGCATTTTTATTCCGAAAAATGAAAACAATACATAATTATTAATTAGTAGACAAACAAATTGTACCCGTATTTCCACAATAAAAGGTCTATTTTGGTGATTTATAAAAGTAATTTTATGTAAACTCTAAAATAAAAATGGATGTGTGTGTCTGTCTGTGTGCAGTGTGCACTGTGTGCAGTGCAAAGGAAGTTTTTTCGTGATTTTTAATGTTACGGCCACACTATCGCGATAACGCGAAGTTTTGCGCTGTCGCGACCAGTCTGGCCAAGAAGTTCGTCCTGTCGCGAAGCATCATCGCGACAACAAATGCCCTTCGCGACGCTGTCGGTAAACTGCCGGACATCAAAGGGTTTTGTCGCGACAAAAGCTCGTGCGGTTGGCTACACTTCGCGCGCGCTTTGTTGACAGCGAGATGCCGCCGAGCGGTGTGCACGTAGGTATTGTTGTTGATTCGTTTTATTATTATTATTAACCTATGGAGTGGACAAATGATCAAATTTTGTAATTTATCAAAAACTAGCGGCCTGTCCCGGCTTCGCACGGGTGGATATTAATTTTTAAAAAAATTGGGATAAACGTAGGTTTCTAATATTTCTGTAGCAGGACATTTTATACTTTTATCCAACTGCCCCGTTGGTATAGTGGTCGCGTGTTCAACCGCTGATAATGTGGTCCCGGGTTCAAATCCCGGGTCGGCCCAAGATTTGTGTTATTGGGTATTTTCTAGCAAGAAATATTCACTGTAGCAGCCCGGAGTAAGGAAATTGGCGGTGTTAGATGGCTTAACGTGCTCTCCGAGGCACGGGGGCGTGCCTCAGAAAGCACATTAAGACGTTGGTCCTGCGTTTGACCTCTCCCTGGTCGTGCCCGCCCCCGGTGGATATCCCTTAGTCGCCTCTTACGACACCCGCGGGAAGAGTTGGGGTTGTGCAAATTCTAAGCCGGCACCACACAGCAGCGCACACACTTGTGCACTATAATATGTCCTGCGCATCTGACTAGTCTCCGATGAGATTGGCTGCCGTGGTCGAAATTCGGCTAGGAGGACATTAATTATTATTATTTTTACCTACCTCCCTCGCTGCGTTGCCCGGGTGCGGCGTCATTTATTTTTCTAATAGTATTTTGTTTAGATTGACATTTTTAAATTTTTAATATCTTTTGAATGGAATGTCCGATTTTAATAATTCAAAAAGTAATCTACAGGTATTGAAACAGTCTTAATTATGAAATGATTTATTTGGATAAGGATTAATACAGAGGTATGGCTAACATGGTCAGACTTCGGTCAGAATTTCTATCAACTTTTAAAAAGTAAAAAAATAGTTCTAGTATATTCTATAGTATAATCGGTCCAGTAGTTTTTGAGTTTATTCGTAACAAACATACAAAAATACATAAATATTAATATACAAATCTTTCCTCTTTATAATATTAGTATAGATAGTATAGATATAGATAGTATAGATTACAAAACTGAGCCTGTTTTGTGGAATCCTAAAGAACCTAATAAAAAAAAAACATGAATTATGACGCCATGAGCGCAACCGCCGCATCCATTTTTTCCGTAAAATGAATTATCGTGACATTTTAGATTATCGCGACGTTGCGAAGTTTTTTTCCAATGTGGCCAAATATTTCGTCGTAGAACGAACACGAAGTTTTGTCGCGACAACGCGAAGACGAATCTTCGCCTTGTAATGTGGCCATAGTATAATACTTTTCTTTTTAAATCTACTGGAAAGTTCTCTTTTTATTGTTTTAATCGAAGAAACTACATAAAGATCTATTTGATAAATCTATTTTACTGATTGAATCATCATTCATTCATTATTCCTTATCAGATGTTCATTAACATAGGCAAAGCTTATTATTGCTGCTTATTTTTCAGGTAATATTTTTAGATTATATTTTTCATTGAGTTGGAATCATCGATCAAAAATTTCCGGCCGGCCCCCCTTAGATTCACAATGCGCGCCCTGAAAACGTCAGTATCAAAAGATATCCCATTTGGCAATTTGGGATACCTTTTCAACTAGTGTCATTTTAGCTCTCGGACCGAAAGCATGGTCAAGTGCTCGTATAAAAAATGCAATAATCGACCGACCAAGCAACAGAAAAAGGATGGAATTTCTTATTTTCAGTAAGTTTTTATGTAATTTTTACCTGTGTATTGTGATATGAGCCAATTGAGCCTTATATACTTGAGAAATCAGCATTAAATATTGTTGTTGGGTTTGCCTATGTAAAAATATTTATTTTGTTCTAAGTTGATGAATGGAGCGGCTATTGTTTCAATTTTTTTTTATTTATTTGTGGTAAGTTGTAAGTGATAATTTTTTTTTCATGAAAAGACATTTAAAATAACTGGTTGAGGTTTATAAAATAACTAGCTGACCCGCCCTCAATTTTATTTGCGTGGACTCTATAATAAAAGAAAGACTACCAAAAGCATTAGATTTAATCAACTTAGTATTTAATTTTTATCCTTATAAAAATAAACAGTGTAGGTATAAATTATTTTTAGGTACCTTCCTTCCTACTTACAAAATAAAATAAAATAAATTCGACTCCACTAATCTCTTGTTCCGCATGCAAAAAACTTGACAGGCTCTGCGCAAACTGTCTGCGTCAAAACAAAACGTGGACACTTTTGAGTGTCATTCTTGTAAGGTTCTAGGTATCTACGGGGGAGGCCGCATACTTGATCGATGGTTGGAATTCACCAATCCAATGTGTGTGTGTGACTCGAAAAACTTCGAAAAACCTAGGTGTGTTATTTTTCAGTTTTTTAACGCAGTTTTTTTTACTGATTTTTTCTAATGGCAACCTTTGGTTTCAAATGGCAACATTTGAGCCTACAAATGGCATCCTGGGCTGGGTAGGCTCTGGCAACACTGAACGCCACTCACATTTCATTCTAGCACGTCTGAAGTCGCGTCTTTATGACAGCTTTCAATGAAAATCTGTCAAGAAAACGTCACTTGAGACTTGAGATTAAGGTGGTTAGGTCACGCACGAAAAAAAATTGGGTTGTTATTATTTTCTATGTTCTAGAAAACAGTTACGAAAAAGTCATTTAGATAGTAGCTGCTCTATGTCCAGCAGTAGTATATAATATAGGCTGATGATGATGATTCGGACGTGAGGTAGGTAAGTATCAAATGTAGAGTTCAAAAAGATTAAACCCAGCTCTTAGCTTAACGCCTTTTTATCGCTATTCTTGTCGCGTGTACCTATAATTGAAAATCATAGATGGGAAAGTAATATCAGTTATCTTTTCTAATCAAATTTTAATTTACTGCGTCAAAACATTATCAGCTATCATGATGAACTACGATAATGAAATAGACATGTCACAGCAATTGGATGTAAATTTTATGTAACACAATTACCATTGAAATTCAATTAAATTTAATATAGGTCAATTTCACCACCTGATTGTTACCAGGACATTCTAAATTTCTGACTCATGAATCTGCTCAAGAATGAGTCAGTGGTACACTAACCTACCTAAAGGTATACCTACCAGTATTATTCCATAAAGTTATTTATACACTGCAACAACGTTGCGTGAGAATAACAACTTTATCCTGTCTGTTTTCTTTAGGTAGCTGGCATTTTATGGATGATTATATTGTGTATGCAAAGTGTGAAGCTAATTTTAGCTGGTGTTTACATTGTAGGTAAATAATAAAATAATGGATTGACGATAAATAAAACGTGTTACCGACACCTACACCGCCTATTCATCATCATTATCATAATCAACATCAGCCTATGCTTGGCTGCTGCTAGAAATAGGGCTCTCTAAATGAACGCCATAGCGCCCTGTCTTCAGCTTCCAGCATTTCCCAGCAGTCTTATGCAGCTCGTCATCCCCCTGGGCATAAGGCATTCGACAATATGTTTAACCCGAAGCTATCATTATTATTATAACACTATAGCACAGACTATAGCAACTTTTTTAATACTCACAATGTGACGCCACTGCTCCAAATATCCACTTTTATTCCAGAAAATGTCTCGGCACCATTGGCTATTTCGGGCGGTTGGAAGGCTGGGGAACCTTGCCCAGTGTAGCATGTGTCTTCTGGACAAAACATGTCAAGAGCCTGGAAAAATACAGAATAAGATATACTTGAGCTCAATATTATTTGTTTTTAATATAGGTCAGCTTAACATGGCTGTCTTGGTTGTACTTTTTGTGGCTCCAAAAGTTCACTGGGGAAAAGGTTTGCAACAATAATCTTAAAAAGGCTTGTGCCAGATATTTGCCATTATTTGAAGTATCAACCCACAGTCAAGTATCATACTAATATTTTAATGTTTGTTACCACTTCACATCAAAACTATGGAATGGATGAAGCGGAAATTTTGCCTAGATTTAGACCAGGAACAACATATAGGCTTTTTATCCTGGAAAAACACATGTGTAGTAGCAGTAGCTAGTCCTTCATGACCATGAAAGTACCCAACATTATAAGCCCCCTTTCTTACATCTATTTATTACCACACAGCTACCTTACCTCAGCAACACCGAAGTCTGTGATCTTCAACGTCTGATCTAATGTAAGCAACAAGTTCCCTGGCTTTATATCCTTGTGGACAACACCCTGACCGTGCAAGTACTCCAAGCCGTCCAGCAGCTGGATAAAGTAGTCATGGGCTTGTCTTTGGGGGAACTTCTTGCCATTACTTGATTCTAACATGTCCTGTAACAAAGTGGAATATACTCTTATTAAAAGACAGTAATGAGTTGAAATCACACTCAACTCAGCCTGTGGATGTTGTAAGAGCTAACTAAGTGAACCATCCAGAGGACAGGAGCTTCCTTTTGAGTATTTTTAGCGCCTCTTACTTGATCACCAGAGATCGGAGTAGGTAGAACGATTTGGGACCAATGACCTCAAATGCTAAGTTAGTATGGATATGCCTCCAGAACTCCGGTATTTTATAATTATCAAGCCATTTTTTCCGTAATTTCATAGTCGTGGCGGCGTAAATTGAGAAACGTATCAATATCATCATCCGCAGCCTAACTTCACCCACTGCTGGGTATAGGCCTCCGCATGTGTCAATGATAGATAAATCATTTAATTGCTTCTACTACTACTTAATACTACAACAAAAAACGACAACATGCATTTCAATGTCCACAGTCTTGTGCTTGTCTCATCCACGTCCCTTTCGCGATGGATGTCGGCCCGACGCGCCGCTGTATGAGCGACTGGTATCAATTTAACCATGTATTTTTTTCTTTAACATCCTAGGGGTGGCATAGGTGATCGGCACTCAGTAGTTAAAAACCTGTGCTATTGATAGACTTGAAGTAAAATCCTAACAAAGTAAAAAGAAATAAATAAACAGGATCAGATAAGTAATACCCCTATAGCCTATAATAATAATAATAATATGTACCTATAACTTGGCAAACAGGGTCTATTGTCATCTTATCTTAAGCTCTGTACGCAGTGGTTGCGACCAATTAGAACAAATTATCCTAGATGACTCATTAACTGTTTGTCAGAAATAACAATGCGCTCAAACCACAGGTGGTTCCATTGCTTACTTCGGTTCGTAGAGTGCGTTTCTTTCTTTGCTGTGTTGTGAAAAACGTGACTTAACCTGACTTGTGTACTATCTTCTGGAATCTTCCTAAAACGCTGAATTTGGCTTGAATCTACGGACTTCGATTTGTTTCTCTTGGATTGGATCTTTACCCTGGCTTGTGTACTGGCTTCTGGAATCTTCTTAAATCGACGAATTTGGCTTGGATCTACGGACATCGATTTGTTTCTCTTGGATTTTGAAGTTATATTTTAAATCAAAGGTAAGTTTTAGTATAATATTTCCTACTAGTGTAGGTTTTATTTAGGCCAATTCAAAATACAGCATATTGTTATTTGAACGTTTTAAATCTCGTGTGTCGCATACGCTGCTATTCATAAGATGAGTTTTTAAATTCTGAGATCTTAAATAGAAGAATCACAGTGAATTTCGCAAAATTTTTCGAAATTTTAAAAAATCTAAGCAACTAAGAAAATATAAGGCCAAATCTATTTGAGAAGGAATGAAGTACGTACTTAGTATAATATTTTATTCACGAATGTCAGTTCTGTAACAATTTATCATTGTTTTAGGTGATACGAGGTTGCATCTTATAAAAAGAGCTCAATCATGGCAAACGCTGAAACAGTAGAAAAGTGGATATCCGATTATCCAGAGCTACTATACGATCACGCTAGTGGAATTATTTATTGTGCAAAGTGTGAGAGTCACTTGAAAGCTACATCCAAAGGCAATATAAAAAGACATATTGAAGGCGCAGTACATCAAAGAAGTTTGAAACGGCCGCAAGAGGACTTTTATTTCTATCTTATTAAGTTTTTGATTATGTGCAACATTAAAAATAATTACTTTTAATCTTGGGGCTAGATGTTGTTGTGGTGACTGTCCAGCATTATTTATTATTTATTGTAATTGTAACAAATAAACAGTTTGAATGTTTACCTGTTTTTTAATCCATTTTTCCTATACTTTAAAGGTAGACCATAAAAAGGTTGTATATTGTAGACAAAGTATCCAATAGACAAAATAATGAGAATTAGGTAAATTTTCAAACATTGGCATTTTTGTGCACAAAGCCTTTTAATAATTAATATTATACAAAACTATAGCGAACTGTCAACTTTATTTAGCAAAGTAGTCCTGAACATTTTCTCATGTTAGTTTCGCGATTAAATGCTTAGAAAACGTCACAAATTTGCACACAACTGACAAAGCTTCAAATCAATTGGATGAATTTTATGGAATGGCATACGGCGGAAACAAAACAAAATACAAAAAATCATTAGTCGACAGTTTAATAAAATCAATTAACCTATAAACGTTTGACAATCGCTTCCGATAAGTTTCAAATGTAATAGTTACTAAATTACTACTTTAGTTATAATATTTAACTGAATCCGGTAAAAATCGGAACCTTTCGGAAAAAAAGCCATATCCATGCTATAAAACCATGATGCAAGTACGTAAAATCGTTCTACCTACTCCGATCTCTGTTGATCACCAATATGCCTGCCAATCGTAGTGATTATGGCAAAAGTTCCTTTGTTTTTGGTAGGTATGTTCAGCCATAGATGTATTAGGGCTGATAGGCAATAACAATAATAAAACTATAAAAGAAAATACATAATTCTGATGTCTTGTGGAGAGAGGAAACTAGTTGACTGCTGAGGTCTTTTTCAGGGTGTTATTGGTGTAGGCTTTTTCCACTTTGTGTGCTTAGAAGGTAATTGAATCGGCATTTTAGTTCCACATGTCTGAATGGAGATAGGTTAAATAGGATGTTGGGAACAGCCAGCCAATACTAAAGCTTCAATAGATACACTAACTTGAACAGACATCCAGTACAATATTTGGCAAGGCCTTCTCTGAACAAGCCTAAAGAGATCAATAGATTACAGAAGAATAGACACTAAAATGGAATCATTATTTGAATATTGTCATCTCGACCTTCAGTAAGTAAACAATAACTAATCTCTGCAAAGTATCTACCTTAGCTATTGAAACAAAGTTGACTTTATGTTTATGTTCTTGTCCTGATAGAAATAGTTTGACATTGATCCAGGCGCGGTCGCAGCCCAAGACTTTGGGGGGGGTCACACTTGGTGCGGGCCGTAGCACCAAATGTACTTGTAGGCAGTTGCAGACCCCACCGAAAACGACTAAACTTTATCGGCGAGCGGAGCGAGCCGCGGAAAATTTATACTCAACTCCCAACAATAGTAGGTATAAGTTATAGCGAGCGAAGCGAGCCTCGAAATTTTTGAGATGTTTTCTGAAGTTTAGGCAAAAGTAAGCAAGAGTAGGTCCACTTGCTTACTCTCGCCCGCATCTTTTATTTTGTTGTTGATGATCTATAAAAAATAAATGATAGCGAGCGTAGCAAGCTCCGAAAATTTTAGAGACTGCGGTAGTAGATATAAATTCTAAATAGGGGCGAGCGGAGCAACATCATCAACAAAAATTGGAAATACAAAAAACACATGGAAAAAATGTAACGGCGAGCGGAGCGAGCTACCCGAGCAAAATGATGTTAAACAAGTGTCAAGCACTGGACCAAATACAGAGAAGGACAAAATACTATCGGCGAGCGGAGCGAGCCGCAAAATGCAGTGTTTTGCATATTGGCCGCAAACAGGACATCCCTTCCCCCAACTCCCAACCCAACAATAGGAAGTATAAGTAATGGCGAGCGAAACGAGCCTCAAAAATGTTGGAGATTTTTTCTGATGTTTGGGGAAAAGTAAGCCAGAGCCCATGACAAAATAAAGTGAGCGAAACCTGCCCCGAAAATTTTAAATACTTTGCGGTGGTAGATATAAAGCTATGAATATAAATCGGGGCGAGCGGAGTAAAGGAGATTAACAAAAATTTAGAAATACAAAAAATACACCGAAACAGATGTAGCGGCGAGCGGAGCGAGCCGCCGAAATTTTTGTTCCCTTTTTCGAGTTGTCACAAACTGGTTCAGAAAATAAATAACAGCGAGTGAAGCTAGCTCTCAATGAGCCGCAGCCTTTTTTGAAATTGGTGAGGTATGCGTCCATGCAAGACAAGGAAGCTAAATTATGAGCTATTAGCTTCTGCCCGCGACTTCGCACGCGTTCTTTCTATGGAAACGTTCAAAGGTAATTTATATCGCATGGGAACTGATTTATGGGATAAAAAGTAGCTTTATGTTTGATTCCAGGCTCAGAGCTACATTGATGCAAAATTTCAGCTTAATCTGTTCAGTAGCTTTGGTGTGAAGACGTAACAAACATCCATCCATCCATCCATCTATCCATCCAAACTTTTGCGTTTATAATATTAGTGTGATTGTGAAGAACAATTTAAAAGTTTGTCGAATAACAACCAAATATGCGGACAACAGACGAGACACCATATAGAATAAACGGCGAGCGAAGCGAGCCGCGAAAATTTTTATGATCTGGCTGTGCGTGTGAATTGTTTGGTATTAGATATTTTGCAGTTGCAAACTCGCCGAAACGGAGAAGGAGTCCTGGACTAGAGCAAGCCAGAAGCTTATCAAAACAGCAGAAAGTTATCAGAGGCAAGCAGAGCATGCTGCGATAATTTAGTGGTTTCGTTAGATTTTTGGAGTGTTTGGAAAACTGACCTCAAACGAGGGATGAGCCCATGACCAGAGGCAGACAGTTTAAAGTTGCCGGCTAAGTTAAGCGAGCTGCGATAATTTTTGATTTTTGTTAGATTTTGGGCAACTTTTTAGAAAATTTGGCAAAGTGACCTAAAGCGGGGCGGGTTTTGAGCTTTGGATCACAGTCAGAAGGAACAAATGTTATCAGCAACCAGACCAAAACGCGAAAATTTTGTTGTCTACTATTTTTTGTACTGGTTGACAAAGTGACCTCGCAGATTATTTGTTATATTTTGTGCTTTTTACTGTGGTGGTTGGATTGGTACAAACTGACAATAGCGGACCAGCCAGACCAATAAAATTGGGAACGTGGCCTCTGTGCTAATCAAAACACAGAGCACAAATAACAGTAATATCGGCGAGCGGAGCGAGCCGCGATTTTTTATTTTGCTGCCGTTGGTAACCATAATCAATGTAACGGAAGTAAACAGGACGATATAATCATCAAGCTGTGGGTTGCAATTTTTTAAGTACCTAAACTAAGATTTTGGGGGGGGTCATGACCCCCGTGACCCCCCCCCTGGGACCGCGCCTGCATTGATCTCATTATTGAAGATGGGTAGGATATACCTAACTTTTAAACAAAGTGGGTAGTTTGTAAATATATAAATATAATGGTTAATGTAGGTGTGGGCTTGTCTTTGGGGAACTTAATGGGGTTGTAAGCTATTTATTTAGGTGACTTACCTGTAGCACTCCAACACAAAACTCCATAACAAGGTACATTTTTTGTTTTTCATCATTATACATTACATCGACTAGTTCTATCACGTTTTTGTGTCTAAGTATCCGCAGCAACTGAATTTCTCTCTGTACATTTTGTTCTCCATTTGGTATTCTTCTTAATTTCCGTTTTTTTAGAATTTTTACAGCTCTTCTACTGAGGGACTCTGAGTCAAGCATTTCTTTGACTTTTCCGTACGACCCTTCCCCCAGAACGTCTCCCATAACATATTTTCCTACCATTTTGCATTTTTTCTTTTTGCTTCTGTAGATAATATCTGCGCTGTCAACTCTGTGGAAGCACAGGTTCGTGTGGTCTAGGTTGAGGTCTAGATCATCTATTTGCTCGTCGTCCAGCCAGGTTACGGACTGCGGCTCTGGGCTTCCGTCGAGCAAAAAGTTCTCGTCGCTCTCCTGGGGCGCGATGACGTTCGATATCTCATATTCCGCATCATCGCCATCTGGAAGACTTTCACTACTACTGATTTTTCTACACATTCTTGGATCCATCACAATAGCACATTTGTAAAATTGTCCGTAAATCTATGCGTTCTGCAAGGCCTTCTAGCATGAGATCTTAAACAATGTTGATATCAAAAATAAATCTTTAGACCTCGGCAGCGCATTTGATATTTTTTTAACACATTTAACACATTACGTTTGTAGTCTTTTTTACAACAATATCCGTAGAATCGTGAATTTATTGTGGGTAAATAGAATAATTCATGAAAAACTGTGAATGAAGGTCGTACGGCTATTTGTTTGGCCGAGACTGGAATGACAGTTGAAGTTTGTTAAACTGACAGAGACAGTGGCAATCCCAAAAGACAGATATGTTGGACTTGTTTGTTGATGGCAACATTTGTAGGCTAATCTGCCAGTGTCCGGTTCATGAGAATAAACTTTAACATTACAGAGTTATCATTCAGTTTTCTTTCAACATTAAAATTTTAAAATCATGCTATTGGTTATTTTTTCATTCAATTCATTCACACTCGGGCAAACGAGCAAAAAGTGCATCTATCAGCTACTATCGCGTACCTATTTAATTAGTACTAGCTGCGCCCCGCGGCTTCGCCCCCGTGGAAATTTATGTTTCCAACTTTCTTAATTTTTCTTTCTTATGAACCTTCTCCTGACAATAACAAACACAACAAAGAAAGAATTAGCAAAATCGGTCCAGCCGTTCACGCGTGATGCCGTGACCAAGGAAAACGGGTTTCATTTTTATATATACAATAGATTTTAGTTTAATTATAGTAGCCAAAGAGAATATAATAAGTATATTCTCTTTGGCTACTATACCTCAACCTCAACCTCAACAGCCTGTGTTGGTCCACTGCTGGACGCAGGCCTCCCCCTGATAAACGCCTTATTGGCTTTTATCTCATGGGGGGTAATGCCCATAATCCCCACGCTGGGCATGCGGGTTGGGGATCGCAGTTCGGTGGTAGAATGTTCTGCAGGGGCGCTGCTGCCCGCCCCCGGTGGATATCCCTTAGTCGCCTCTTACGACACCCGCGGGAAGTGTTGGGATGGTGCAAATTCTAAGCCGGCGGCACCACAAAGCTTTGGCTACTATAACTATACTAAAATACTTATTTTGAATTTAGTTTTATTCCAAATTGAAAACTTCTCAATTTTAGAAAAGCTCTCTTTCTAAAAGCAACAAGTAATCGACATGAACCTATAAGTGCTTTAACTAACCAAGGACCAACTAGGTACTAGGTAAGCCCTCTCACTCGGCTAGTTTTTCTACTCTTGAGATGTCACAAAGAAAAATGAGCCGTAAAAACATAGTGTTACAGGGTACTTTTGAATGAATGAAATATGTTCGTGCACGATCCTCGTAATCGAATGATTTGGCTACTATGTGCGCATTCAGCGTGGAAATAGGATGGTTTATTTATATAAACTACACCTGCTCGGAAAGTTGCCTATTCCTTTTCCATTTATAGAATAGAAATTATGTCTTTGCAGGCCTATAGGAAACCGGGAGAAAAAACTCTATGGAATTTCATTTCTCACGTGTTATTTTTTTTTAATTTCCTTAAAGATCGGCCGGTAGCTATGGTTATTTTCGTTCGGTCATACGACAAAAAGTTTTTACTCCAAGTCCATTAGGCCTCCTCCGATTTCCGAACAATATTTTGAAAAAAGAACCCAAAGGCTGGCGCGGTCAATGAGGTTTTACCAACATCGTTGGGCGCGGTAAGGTAATAATTTTAATATAAATTTCAATTAATAATTAATTCTGTTTTTTATTTTCCTCGAAGGTGTAGTATAAAGCACTATTTATCACTCGGCAGAAAGTGCGATTCCTACCTCGTGTGTTTTAAGGCCAAAACGACACACTCGGTAGGAATTGATCACTTTCTCGCCTTGGTGTAAAATGCACTATTATACAGGGTTACTGGTTAAATCGACCTCTAAACTTGAGATTAGGTAGGTAAGCCTGTCTCGGTTGGCTTGAGGGGGTTGTAATTTCCCTTATTATTTACTGACTGATTTGACTGCAAAACACCATAGGTACCTACCCGTTTTCAAGATTGGACTTAAATTTTTTTTTATACTTAAATTGCCAAGTTTTTTTGTCTATTTTATTACGTTAGTAAAGTAAGTTTTTTTTTTTTTAGTCAAGACATTTATTCACAAAGAAAATTATACTAGTATTTACAATTGAAACAATTGAGCTAACTGCCGACTGTTGCAAACAGTCTACAGATAGCTCAACTGATCCATATCAACACCAGTCGGAAGCGTCCCCAAGACGCTGGCTGCATTGCCACGCTGTATGGCAATGCTGATACGCTGTGCCAGATATTCACCAGCTCTCGGGTCACGCGTCGCTTCGACCAGACGCTCAGATAGTTTTTTGAAAACCCGAAGAGCCTCGGTACCCCACGGACCTAGGGTCTCGACTCCAAGGGGAGCAAATGTGTAGGCTCTGTCGAGACCTGCATATTTGCGCCTCTTGAGATCTTCGGCCAAATCTGCCGCCGCACCCGCCCTCACGGATGTCCTCGGAAGATGGGAAGGCGCAAGTGTGTCGACGCATGTAGCGTCCCACACAATGGGCCTCCCCAACTCCCATGGGACTAGTGTCATACCGTCGGGCCTCTTACCATCGTCACGCAACAGACCATTCGGTTCGAGAATAGCTGGTACGTTAACGGTGACAAAGGCCCGCCGGATGATGTCGTTAAGGCTAGCGTGGCGAGATATCCGACCAGCGGCCCTAGTGCACGATAATCCGTGATGACCAAGCTGTTCGACAGCAGTACCGCACTGGCATTGATGAGGCGCGCAACACCTTGCACCCAACCGGAGACATGTTGCGATAAAGTAAGTAAAGTAAGTTGCTTTATTATCTTTAACACCAAAATTTGGTCCCACAGTGATGAGATGAAACATTAGGTAGGTACCTACACATCATACATCATTTAAAACCTCTTAGAGCGTAGGTAGGTACTTTATTCTTCTATGACAGCTAAGTTGAAATCGAGGGTTTTGATGCTTTTCAAAACAAGATCAATCAAGTCGAGCGATGTCGATCGTCAAGTGCGAGTGTAACTCTCGCGCCGAGGGTTTCGAACGTTTGTCGATTATACATGTAGGTACTAAAAGTACCGGTTAGAGACATCACTATTTGATGAAGATCTATCTAAAAATATTAGGTACCAATCTACATTTTAGATGGATCGTTCTGCATTGGTAGGTACTTACTTCGGAGATTTATTTTTATTTAGTTATAATGATGTTAAACACGATTTTATAATTAAGGCCTAAGTAAGTAGTAAGTAAGTTTAAGTAAGGAAGTGATTTTAAACTTATTTTATTTTGAAGGTAGCTATGAGCCAACTATGAGCTTATTTTGTAAGCATAAAGAAACTTACGTTAGGTACCTATTCTATTGATTTATGTTAATGTACCTACTAATAGCGCAGTGAAGCTTTCGCGTTGACTGTATGCTCATTCTCATAGGTTTCTCGAATAATATTTAAAAAAAAACAAGTAGTACATAGTACCGACCAAGATTTTCTGATCTTTAATAAAAATCTAAATAAATAACAAATGATGTAGAAACGTAGGTAGGTATTTCGTCTTGTACAATTAATTGTAGGAACTTCATCGTTTACTTCTTGTAGTTTTTGTTCATTTCCTTCTTCAACAAAGCCAGTCTGGTGAGCGCTGCGTCCCGCCACGCACGCCGCTCTTGCAGACGGTCTAGTGGCACCATGCTGTTCAGCTGACGGCAAATGCTGTCAGCACTGCTGCTCGTAGTCATCTGAGGAATCTCACCCATCGTTTGGCTGACGCTGTAGATGGTGTTTCCGTAACTGAAATAAAATTAATCACATTAGAAATTCCATCTACGCCAGTAAATACCTGATAAAGCGCGTAGCGTTTCTTGCGTACATGTAGACTTGCTACGCTTCTTAGAGCACAGCAAACTTTTATGTAAAAGATGTTGACGCGCTTCGCTTGCTACACTGCGTAGCAAGTTGCTACGTCGACGCTTAACTCGTAGAAAGTATTTGTCCATACAAAAGTTAGGACGAAGTGGGAGAGCCAACGTCGCACAGGGAAGGCGAGAATGTATAGCGAGAGCCGCAGAATGGCCGGCGAATTTATATAAATTTGGTTGTTTTATATAAATTTGTTTTTAACGTGACAACGTCTTATAAATTGGTTTGCCGGGTGACACTTCAAGAAACTGCGTTACGCGTTACGTTCCGCTCACGTTATGCGCTCACAATGTTTTACCACTCAAAGTCGTTGTCACGTAAAACTTTCGCCCGTATACCGACTTTACAGGCAACCAATTTTTTTGCTCTAAAATCTCTTTCGCAAAAAAAAAACCATAATCGTTAAAGTATTTATTAGGGAACACGAAGACGAAATTTAATTGAAATATGATAAGTAACTAGCAAATGAAACTGCACTTTCCGTAGAAGTATTTGTGCAAAAATGAAGATGTAGAGGAAACTTTGCGATTTTTTTGTATCGAGTCAAGTATTATCAATCGTATTTCAACTCCCATAACTTACTAACTAGAATCCTAAACTTTTGATGCTTGTCAAAAAAATATAAAAAATTCAATGTATTTTTGCCTTAAAATTGATTTTTCGTACTTCGTGACTTCGTAAAACGTGGGTTTTGGGACTCACTTGCAAAAGATTTCAACACGCTTCCTACACCGCGTAGCAAGTTGCTACGTGCTTGCTACGCTTTGTAACTCGTAGCAAGTTTCTTCATACATTGCTTGCTATGCTTCGTAGCACCGTAGCAAGCCACTCTACAAAAGATTGCTACGCGGTTCTTTTGCTACGATTCGTAGTACGTACCTACCTGTTGTAAATTGGCTTTATAAATGGCATGGCTTTCAAACGATTGGCTGACGATCCTTTCATGCAACGCTAAAATAAAATAGCAAAAACGCTGTCTGTCCGAGAATACGGCTGCGGCTTAAGAATCGATCCCTCCGACTCAGCCCGTGTAAGAGCCAATTAAGAGAACCTAATAGCTCTCTTCTGTCTATTTTTAACATATCGACATCAATTCACCTGCTAAGTTGTATAATAAACTAGCTTCTGCCGCGGCTTCGCACGCGTTGTTTCTATAAACTTTTAAAGGTGATTTTTATCCCATGGGAACTGATTTATGGGTTAAAAAGTATCCTATGTTTGATTCCAGGATTAGAATTATACCTGTATGCAAAATTTTAGTCCAATCCGTTCAGTACTTTTGGCGTGAAGAGGTAACAAACATCCATCCATCTATACATTCATCCAAACTTTCGCATTTATAATATTAGTGTGAAGTGTGATATGATAATACAAATACAAACGTAACGCCGTGTTTCTTTGCTTCGCTTCGTCATCAACGCTAAGTTCAGCAAAATGTTACATACCGTTCAATATAATTCTTCATGCCTTCAGCGTTCAAGTGCGCTGTCTCCAAAGAGCCGAGGAACGCGTAGCGCATGCCCAGACCTTCCGAGATGACCTTGTCGATGTCGGCTACGCTTACGATGTTGGAGTCCACCAGACGCCATACCTCGTTCAGGATCGCGTATCTAAAATAGAAATGAAAATAATTGTTACCATAATCACTTATATCTGATAAGCGCCCTATTGACCTGCATCCAGCATTGGAGCAGTATAGGCCGTAGATGAGATGATGAGATTTCAGCTGGATGACGTCCACAGCTCGACATATATCCTGCATCCAGCGGTTTCCTGCGACTTTGACCAGTGAGAAAAATGCTATCGCACAGGATCGAGCTAAGGTCACGTCGAACTAAAGAGAGTGAAGTAAAAAATTTCGCGAGACGGGGGCCTCGGAAAGGGAAAATCGAAGTTTCGTTTTCGTTGTCGTGCAAAACCAACTCTTATGTCGTTTGCTTGTTTAGCGTTTGCACGAAACCGAATCAAATACATACTTCGATTTCGTGTTTAAGGTATGGGCCCTAGTTAGGACCGATATGATTAGGACCTATACATTTTTTTCCAAAATCTGACTTTGTTTTGTAGATCTTTGAAATGCTTACGATCTACTAACCTTTAAGCTGTAGGCACACTGATCCGTCACTCAAGTTCCTACCACAATCCAATACCTACCTAACTCTATGTATACAAAGAGTAGATATCGATAGATAAGGATGCTTACTGTATACGGTTGAGCACAAATCCATCGATCTCCTTAGACAGAGAGACGGGTTCCTGGCCGATCTCCAGCATGATTTCCCTGGTCTTCTTGGCCACTTCCGGCTTGGTCCAGGGTGCGGGAACGATCTCCACTAATGGCACGTAGTAGGGAGGATTCACTGGGTGGGAGACGATGACCTGAAATCAACGTTTTTAATTGGGCATTTGTGAATTTGAGAACCACTAACCCCTCGTGGGGATTACGGCATCAACCCATTATGAAAAGACCCAATAAGGCCTTTTTTTGGAGAAACCCAAATCCAGCAGTTGACTAGTATAGGCTGATGATGGAAATTATTAGTGGAGATTAAAGAAACTAAGGGCAAGGGAAATTCTTGAAAGCAAAAATCTTCTTAATTCTTTATTGCACTAAATAAAACATACATATAATACATAAAACTAGAGAAGGAATGGCAAAGGCGAGCTTAACCCTAAAAAGAGTTCTCTTCCAGCAAACCATATTGAGAGAGAGAGACAACTATCTTCTACATTTTGTTCCTATACATCCGAAAAATGTTCTGCCACGCTGTGTGGTGCCGGCTTAGAATTTGCACCACCCAAACTCTTCCCGCGGGTCTCGTAACAGGCGATTAAGGGATATCCACCGGGCGGGCAGCAGCGCCCCCTGCAGAACAATTCTACCACCAAACTACGATCCCCAAACCGCATGCCCAGCGTGCGTGAGGATTATGGGCACTACCCCCATGAGATTAAAGCCAATAAGACGCTTATCAGAGGTAAGCCAGCGTCGAGCAGTGGACCGATATAGGCTGTTAAGGTGAGAAGGTGAGGTTCTCCCTCGATCCACCTCTTCCTAAACATAGTTGACTAATTGACCTAGCCGAAGGTTGGCGTGGAAGGAGCTAGTCAACTCATCAATCACTATGAACCTTCATTATGAACACAATAAAGAAGATTTGCTTAGAGCATTGGGACGAAATGGGCCTATTGATTACCTGTGATTTATGTTTAAGGTTTTCAGAGAACAGCGAAGGCAAGGTAGTACTCGTGGAACTGGAGAGGATAGTGTTGTCTCCGACCACAGCGTCTAGGTTCTGGAACACCTTCTTCTTTAGGCTCAGGTCTTCTGGCACACACTCTTGGACGAATATCGCATCTTTGACGGCAACAGCCAGGTCAACGGTCCCTGGAAAAGTTATTGTAGGTTTTGAGTTCAGAAACGTAGTGAAGTAATTCCACCGCCCCAGCCAAATACGGTCTATCGTAAAACTACATAGGTATACCAACGGTAGTACCAACAAGAACTTGATTATTTTAAAAAAGAATCTTTACTAAGTACCTATACCTAACTGTTTACACATAAACAGACAGCTGAAAAGTGCCTCGAGATGGTTTCCCGGTGGCGGCCGTCTACTTGACTTGGCAGGACCACTACCATGGCCCCTGATAAATCTTTATGACGCATGACTTTTACATTTCCATAAGATTGAACAGCACAAGACCAACATGACTTCGATGCTATCAGGACTTTGTGACCTAGCTAGTACCTACTTATACGTATTTGTATACCTACCCTGGTTTGTATGTTTTATGGCTATCCATTTATCTTGCATCATAGATTTTAGTTGGCAGATCAGAGGTAGGTATTTCTACCAGTATAGTACAGTTTTTTTATAAACTGGTTACAAGCAAATACGTAGCCTGTAACCAGTTTATAAGAAACTAAGTAGGTACATACCTCAAGCTTCGTATGTCGACCTTGATATTAATTTGAAAGAGTATTTAGCTAGGTGTATACTGTATAGGTATGTATTTTAGAATGGTTTAACTCTACCTACCTATTAACTTCATTTCATGTAAGTGAGAGAGAGATTTTAGGTAAATAATAAATAAATAAATAATGCTGGACAATTCACACAGCATTATCTAGCCCCAAGGTAAGCAGAGCTTGTGTTATGGGTACTAGATAACTGATATACTTAATACAATACACTACATAGATATATATTTTTTATTATACATAGAAAACATCCAGAACGCCCTGGACAAATGTCTGCTAATAATTAAGTTAATATCGGTCCCTACCCGTTAACCCGTGGTCCACCTACATAGTAAGTACACCTGGCTGTGCCAGGGGCATTTTTTTCTTTGCGTGGTCCACCTCAAGATAACTGGGTGTTCCAGGGGATTTTTTTATTTCCGTGGTTCACCTATATAGGTACTTACTTACCTACATGGTTTTAAAAATGTATTGTCCGTGGCCCTAGGTACCTATTTACCTACCCAGAATGAATTAAGACTTAGGTATGTTTGAGTTTGCTTATCAAAATAACAATGCGCAGGGGCTGATAGAAGCGATGGGATATCTACAAAACAAAATACAATAATGTGTCTCTCTCTAGCATTATCCTGAACATCAAGTGCTATTGTGTTACGTTTGCTGCTAGGTATGTATACCATGTGAATCGATTCTTTGTCGAGTGATTGGAGATTAGAGTGTCTATTGTGTGTATATGCGTACTTGGGCACAACCAGACATTATATATAACTCATATTTCTCTAATAATTATAAAAAGATACAAGAGATCATCCATCATTACCTACCTACCTACTCACTACGGCAAATATATCAATAGGAGGGGTTGTCGAATATGTAGTAAGCCCAGTGTAGTACCAAAGTTAGTCAAGAATAGTGCTTAAATATCTCTTCTCATTTCAATCAAAGTAGGTACCCATAACACAAGCAAGCACTGCTTAACATGGGGCTAGATAATGTTGTGTGAATTGTCCAGCATTATTTATTTATTAATTTATTTACAATCTACTCAAATTCATTAACATCATTATCATTGGACTGAAATACCTATGCTGCCTTTTGCAAGCTTTTTGTGATGATGTCTTGTGTTCTAGGATCGAGACGCACGATAGAGCCAAGATCGGATAGAAACGAGCAGCGCAATAGCAAGCAATGTACATAGGTGGTACCTATATCACACGCTTTTGGTCCCTTCTGTACCCCGCCCGGACATTATCATCACCATCACTATGCCTTATTTTTACGAAGGCCATTATTGGCTGTTTAAACCATACCTTTGATACATTGAAACTGTTCCTTAGCGCTAAGATCCCCGCGCAGCAGACCATCTTTCTCCAAGGTCTCCAGCTGGAGCTTGATGTCATCCAGGGCATCTGAGACCTGCTTCGGGATGATATCGAACACGGTGACCTGATAGCCCACGGACGCGAAGAGCATCGCCCATGACCTTCCGATAAGGCCGCTGGAAATAACACAGAGCTGATAATTATTTTGCAGGCAGATGATAGGTCTATAAAGAGAAGATTATACCTTATGCTTGGGAGAGGGGTTTAGTATTTTTTAATTTATCAAAGCATTCCAGATAGTAATTTGAGAAATGAACGACTAATGAAAAAAATAATGAACAATTCCCCAATTTGCCTAACAATCTATCTACCTATGTAGTGTATTGTAGGTATTAAGTATATCAGTTATCTAGTATTACCCATAACACAAGCTCTGCTTAGCTTGGGGCTAGATAATGCTGTGTGAATTGTACAGCATTATTTATTTATTTATTTTATTAACCTATTTATTTATTGTACTTATTCATATTTATTGAGCGGTAGTGTCACTAAAGAAATAAGTACTATAATTATAAATCGTTCTTTAATTAGGTATTTTCGATAATCAGGTTTAGTGACAAGATCCAGGCTCGAATGACTATGTAGGTAGGTATGTAAACATATAGGTACCTATTTGGGAAGATTTTGTGTTATGTAACGAATTTTTTGGTTGTAAATTACTTAACTAATGTGACTATTCAGATAACGTTATCTTTGAGCGAGAAACTATAGAAAACAAAACCCTGTTCATTATCAAATACTAGCTATACAAACATAGAGAGAGAGATAAGTAGGTACCTACTTATTATCAAATTTATTTAGTCAAATAAAATAAATATGTGACTTACTTTCTAGCAAGAATACGTAAGATTTTCCTTATTAGGTAAGGTACCTATTCAAAAAATCTTGAGTAGATACCTAGGTACCTACGCATTTCCGTACTCCGGAAGGATACGGGTACAAGATTCGTATTCATACGAGTCCCGTCGAGGTCGAAAATTTTGTGGATATTATTAAATTTTTTAGAAGTTTCCCTACATGTGAGCGGTTATTATATTACTATAACAAAAATCCTTTTAAATTTATAAGTTCCTAATAAAGGAAGTAGGTAGGTATACCTATAAGTACCTAAATACCTATCACCTACGAGTAAGTAACGATTTCAATTTAATTAAAATAAGAATCAACAACACACAAAAATCATAAGTCGTATCATAATACTTAATTCATAACTCAATACAATATTACCTACCTACGGGGTCAATGTAATAATGTTCGACCTTTCAATGAGGCGATCGCTATCAATGAAATTGCATTCTAAATTCAAGTTCATTGCCTCTTTCAATTTAGTAGCATTCCAAAATGGTCGAAAAAATTAATGCCAGTAATAAAAATAAGAAAGGAGGTCAAAAACAAAGACGATTCTGATCTGAGCTTTCTTACCTTCCGACGATGCCAACCTTTTCAGTCTTGAATTTAGGCGCCATTGCGTTGGGTGTGTTAACAAACAGAATCACCGACAGTGAATGACACGATCTCTTGGTAGCAACGAGGATAAAGCCGTGTCTATACCTACCACCAATTTTAATAACGTAAACAAGCTTGACACTTGTTAAAAGTTTATCTAGATAAGTACTTAATTTATTTTGTCACTTTGTTGGCCCAGCAAGAGATAGGTGTTACGTAACGTATGTAGGTACTTACTCGCAATGATGTACCTATATAACGTGCACAAAAGGGAAAATCGTCATCATATCTAAATCTGTTGTCCTGTCTGTACTATAATAAGTTTTATGTGCCAAACCAAACCGTATCTGACAGCCCCGTTTTGTAAACATTAATGTAAGTACCTACCTATAGAGTTTTGTACAATAATTTTCATAAAACTGTAACTAAGTAATATTTTTTTAAGCAATAAAATATTTATTACTACACTAGACGATCACGTCGCGGTTTCACCCGCGTAGTTCCCGTTCCCGTGCGAATTCCGAGATAAAATAGCCTGTGTCACTCCCTGAAAAGTAAGCTTCCTAACGGTGAAAGAATTTTTCAAATCGGTCCAGTAGTTTCGGAGCCTATACAATACAAACAAACAATATAAACTTTCCTGTTCATAATATTAGTAGGTACCTATAGATAATTTCGTTAAAACCAGGTCCTTCAGTGTTGAAGCCTAAGCCTAAGGATGCGCGCGCAACGGTACTTTCTGTTGGGCGGTATATACAAAAACAGCATGTTTCAACCGACTCCACTTCCGTTCGGTCTTAAACTGGTACAGACTCGTTTTGCAAGCAAAGGCTGGGCAACAACTATTCAGTTGTAGCTCAAAAGCACCAAGTCTGTTCAGGACGGCTGTCGGCGATAGAATGAATCCGGGAGCCGTTGATCGAGTGTTGCCTGACTCGTCGTGCGTCACCCACTGTGTTGCCAGGCTGATATACAATTTTACCCAGTTATGTTTGATGATTATTATTTACCTAACAGCTCGGCCATCGGACCGTCAACGAGTGCCTTCGTTGCTTATAAATATTAACATTTAAGTAAACATTAATTTATTTTCCAAACAATCATTGATTTTTCAATTTGAACTTTATCTATCCTTGCGGACAAAATATATATTTCATCAAAAAAAAAAACAAAAGGTAACGAATAAAAGACCATATTCTTACAAACGTATGCCAAAGAGATTTAAATCAAAGAGCACGATCCAGCTAACAAAGCTTAGAATCCCTTTTGTTCACATTTAGGTACGGCAACCATTTATTTATTTATTAGATTCGAAATATTTCTAATAATATCTCTCTCTAATGAGCCCGTCAAATAATAACAATATATAATAATAACAAAAATAAGTCTTGGATTTAATTGTCTCACGATCGCTCGAACAGCTCTCTTCTGCATCCTAAACGCTCGCTCCCAGTCAGCAGCTCTGCCCCACAGCTCCACGCCATATTGAAGGGGCGAGTGAACGGATGCAAAGTAACAGCTTCTGGTCATCCCTTCTTCAAGAGTAGCCGATAAACGCCATAAAGCGAAGCAAGCCCTTCCCACTCTCTCGCAGAGTCTGTCGATGTGTAGCTCCCACGTTAGGCTTTGGTTGTTAAGTTCGTCACTGCATTCCTTCTCATTTCTTAGCTTTGGTTGCAAAGCTTATCACTTCATTTGCTTATAGTAAAACTATTAGTGAGAATTACTATTTTCATCAACTTATTGCTTTTCACTGAGCGAAACATGCCCACAATAAGTAGATCATCACTCAGGCTGTTAACTGCTTCTCGCTGGGCGGCATGCCCACAATTAACAATCTGTCATGCCATTTGGTTAATCTTACGCTAGAAATAACTCACGCGCAACATAACCCAATTGCTTTTTATTATTTATAATACCCAGACTGTTAATTGCTTTTCATTGGGCGGCACATCATTGTGCCTGGCATGCCCACAATTAACAACCCATCATGTAATATCATTTGGTTACCCTACGTTAAAATTATTTCACGCGTAAAATAACCAAATTGTTCCCTTTTTCACTGAGTCTATTAACTGCTTCTCGTTGGGCAGCACATCGTTGTGCATGCCCACAGTTAACAAGCTGTTAGTCAATTATATTAGTTTCACCTGACTTAAAAATAACCTATCGTTTTTTTTTCACTCTGACTGTTAACTGAGACTCTTTGGGCGGCGCATCATTGTGCCCCGCATGTCCACAGTTAACAACCAGCGGACTAAGTTCGAATTAAACGTGGACAGCATTATTAAGTTTATTATCATGAAATGCATTGCATACCTGACTATTAAATTGTGTGTCAATAAGATGTCATTGTTATCTTCTGCTAAACTATTAGCAAAACGTTTACGTATAATATCCAATAGAATATCATGATCAGTGCAGCAATAATAATGATTTTCATTGCCAATGTACCTACAGCTACAACTTTCAACATCATTGTTTAAATTTACATTAACTACCCTATATTGGATTAGGGAGTTCAAATAGACCCAAAAATAAAATTTGATAGGCCTAAGTCTAGTAAATTGTTACTAAAATTATTTTTGTAAGACATTGCACGACTTCAAGTTATCTAAAAAAAAAAAAAAAAAAGACTAGAAAGTCCCGTTCGACCTATTCGAAGATACTGTAGTATAAAAGCATAATTATCCACCGCCGCTCCATAACGACATATCAACCAATCGAGGATAGCCTAGTCTGCCTTCAATTTCCCTTCCCGCTCACACACTGGTCAAGATTCCTTAAACCAACACAACTATCCAAAAAGCGCGATTTGGCTGCAGGTAGGAGAACCTTTACACAAGTAAATGAGAAAAGTCGTCGTCACTAGTAAATTAGAAAAATCGTCTTCTAGTATATTACATTTTATAGGTGTTGTAAACCTAGGTGTGTATTTTACCTTTAATTTTATTTATTTGAGTATGGTATTAACTCTGTTTATTTTTAATTGAACCTACTACAGTCCTAAATTCATTTGAAAAATCGTAAGTAGTTTACTTTGGAAACTCAATTTATTTTATTATGCCAGCAGTAACTAATTCTCTGATCACGGTCACTGACGACCCGTGTTTCAATTGCGTCTGTTAGTAGGTAAATATAAATACCTTTTCTATTATCCTATTCGATCCTACTCGATTTTATTCGATTATGTTCGATTCCATTCGATTCCATTCTATTTTATTCTATTTAGTTTATTATAGACCTAAACAACTTACGAGTACTTATATCGTTTTCACCGTTTAAACTCTAATTAACACGTAGGGTGTAACAGTATAATAATATCGTACTAAATAATTTACCTACCGAAAACCTACTCGTACTCAAAGCATAATCAGGCATAAATATGTATGTAATTGATACTCTGCGTATTAACGCATTCGCTGCCCAGCTTCGACGGTGCGACCCGCAGGGGCGCGCCCCGCCGCCGCCACTACACGAGGGTCGAGTCGAGAGGCTCGTCTGCGTCTCGGGCCATGAAAATGTTAGTTTAAAGACCTACGTGGGAATCTTCCCACAATATTTAGTTTAAGCGTTTGATTTAAGTATATTATTTATTGTTCATTTTATATCATCTACACTAGGTACATTATATATTTACACATTCACACACTGTTGACTTATGTGAAAAGTGTGGTTCTCCCGTTCATACTTGCTTAGCGTTCGTACTCTTACATCCTGTTCATACTCTCTACTCCTCTAATCCTACATGTTTACTTCACATTTCTTTTCGCTACCCTCAATGATTTCTATTCGATATTTTATTGCTTCATTTATATGCATTATTTACACGTAAGAAGTTTGGTTAAGGTTGCATGTGCGTCGCGGGCATCAAAAGTGTTAGATTAAGGAGCTGCCATAAATTGTTTTTGTTTCAATTCTTAGTTTTATTTTCTTGTTAAAAAAAATTAGTAGATTGCGAAGACTTATCTTAGGTTTTGCCTTCCAGTCGTCCATTGCAATAAATAATAGTTTGGATGATCAAAGAAATGACTTAAACCGTAAAAAAAACACTAGAATTTGTGTTTTGTTTTTATAGGTAGGTACCTTCCTACGCTTTCTACGTAGTTTAAATCGGAATTCCTACGAAGGCTCATTATTATTTTACATATAAATTAAAGTACTTAATGCTTGTCATGCCTCAGGCCCCGAACAACCATCCGGAAATCGAACAAATACTTGCCGCGCCGCGGGAATCGAACCCGCATGTTCTCACAAAAGTTCCATTTTGGAAACCACCGCGAGCACGGCTTCGTGTCATGGTTTTATTAACAGAAAAATAGAAAGTGAATGATCTTTTGCCACCAAAAATACCTATAAATCTTGGAACTACTTATCGAGGTTTTGGTCATCTACAAATCTACAATTAGGTAGGTGAGCATTGTTTCAAGACTATGATCGAGTTTATTTAAATATTATATTTTCTCTAGCAAATATTTCATGAATACGCTGCAATCAAAGGTGCATTCGTGCATTGGTATGTAGGTAGGTAGGTCTAGAGAGAGATAGGTAGCTAGTTGTGTTCATGGGTTTGCAAACTGAGCATGGATATAATATGACGTTGGCATGGCACCTATCCGTTTAGACTACAAAGTTCTCAGCGTAAGTAGCCAAACGTTCTTTATTATCAAGTGAAGTAACAAATATTTTAAGTAAACTGCTTTGTTTGTGATTAGCATTTTCACCGACAACTCAACCTGAAACTCGTTGCTATCTTGTTCGGTTCAAGTGCACTCTGATGCATACCTATGCAACATAGGTTCTACGCACAGAAATATATCTAGATATGTTTCTGTGGTACTACGACTCGGAAACGGATCGTAAAACTAAAAAAAAAATATTACAGCTCCATGATTTCATTTCATGCTTAACTTAGAATTAGTGCCTACGTAGATATATCAAATTTGTCCCTATTCCTTACTATGCTAGGTACCTACTGTAGTTATTCTGAGCGTAGATATTGCGTAGGTACATGTAGAATGTATTCGTTCCGAAGGTTGGGTGATTTATAAGGTGGTCAGATCACTAGCAGTAAATATCGAGGTCTTTATTCTACCCCATACCTACATAAAGCCATGAAATCTTCATCACCGTACACCTATCTACATCGGTTAGTACATAACGGAGCTAATCAGAATTTAATAAATGGGTTGGTATTCTTTGGTATCACGATTCGGTGAGGCCCACCAGATTTGGTTAGGGTAAAATCTAAATATTTTTGTAGTCCATTGAAGAAGTGAGGCATGACATGGATCAAAGCCTATCAACGGATTTTGACATAGGTACATAATATCTATATCTAGGTACTAATAAAGTACACCTTCAAATACATTCCGATTCGATTCACGAAGTTCACTATAGTGCCGATTACGACAACGGCTTCGAATGTGAGGCGCAACTAGCCTCTCGCTGCGACGTGCTGTTCTAGTTACGCCTGCTTTGGCGCTTCGATTCTTCCTACTATATCAACGGTTGCGTGAAGGATTTCGAGTAGAATTACACGACTTACCTCGCTTCTCGTTGCATCGTCCATCGTTCGCTGGACGCTTCTCAGCACAGCCATCACGATCACATTACGTCAGCATCTATGGTACCTGGCTGGCTGTGTTCGTCGCGGCTCCGTCGATTGCTACGGCGCTTTGGCGCCTTATGGCGACGGTGTTCTCTGCTACGGTGGTGGTCACGCTAACTGCTTCCATCATTCGCTGTTAAAAATTATCAAGCATCAATGTTCTTCAAGGCATATTTCCATTTCATCTGACAAGTTAATGCGATCATGGATCACTGATAACCAAAATCCAAACAAAAGTTTATAAATTTCTCTTGGGGTTACAAAAAACACGTTGAAAAGGAAATCCAGCCAGTTAAATTGCTGAGCCCGCGTTCAAGCTATCATAGAGTAGGCGACTAGGCGGGTACCTATGTATCTTGGCCAAACGCGGCCACGATCACAGATTCGGTAGGTACCTACCTACTTACTTAACGGTGAACCCGCTACATGTTATCGAGCAATCGCTATTTAGTGTACTTTAACAAATTGTCATTAGTATATTAATCAGAATTAACCAGGCACGTACCGGCGTTACCAGGGAGTACCCTGGCCAAATGCCTACACAAATACCGATCACTTGCAAATCATTCCGCCAACACTGTCAGGGAGTAGATACCCTGACCACGTGCTAACAAACAGGCTTTCAAACTAAACAAAAATGCAGGTAGGTATCTAGTAAAATCACTAAGTACGTGACGACATTACCAGGGAGGGCATGCCCTGGCCGAATGCCTGCACAAACCCGCACTTCTAAATCAATCTGTTAACACTATCGGAGTTATGTACCCCGATTACGTGTTAACAAGTCAACCCTCAACACCTTGTGGGCAGGGTGATAACAAGATAAAGAGCAGAAATTACGAATAATTATAAGAAATCTTCACTTTACGTACCTTGCTATCGGAATCCCTCTTCTGAAGTTGTTGGGCGGTATATACAAAAACAGCATGTTTCAACCGACTCCACTTCCGTTCGGTCTTAAACTGGTACAGACTCGTTTTGCAAGCAAAGGCTGGGCAACAACTATTCAGTTGTAGCTCAAAAGCACCAAGTCTGTTCAGGACGGCTGTCGGCGATAGAATGAATCCGGGAGCCGTTGATCGAGTGTTGCCTGACTCGTCGTGCGTCACCCACTGTGTTGCCAGGCTGATATACAATTTTACCCAGTTATGTTTGATGATTATTATTTACCTAACAGCTCGGCCATCGGACCGTCAACGAGTGCCTTCGTTGCTTATAAATATTAACATTTAAGTAAACATTAATTTATTTTCCAAACAATCATTGATTTTTCAATTTGAACTTTATCTATCCTTGCGGACAAAATATATATTTCATCAAAAAAAAAAACAAAAGGTAACGAATAAAAGACCATATTCTTACAAACGTATGCCAAAGAGATTTAAATCAAAGAGCACGATCCAGCTAACAAAGCTTAGAATCCCTTTTGTTCACATTTAGGTACGGCAACCATTTATTTATTTATTAGATTCGAAATATTTCTAATAATATCTCTCTCTAATGAGCCCGTCAAATAATAACAATATATAATAATAACAAAAATAAGTCTTGGATTTAATTGTCTCACGATCGCTCGAACAGCTCTCTTCTGCATCCTAAACGCTCGCTCCCAGTCAGCAGCTCTGCCCCACAGCTCCACGCCATATTGAAGGGGCGAGTGAACGGATGCAAAGTAACAGCTTCTGGTCATCCCTTCTTCAAGAGTAGCCGATAAACGCCATAAAGCGAAGCAAGCCCTTCCCACTCTCTCGCAGAGTCTGTCGATGTGTAGCTCCCACGTTAGGCTTTGGTTGTTAAGTTCGTCACTGCATTCCTTCTCATTTCTTAGCTTTGGTTGCAAAGCTTATCACTTCATTTGCTTATAGTAAAACTATTAGTGAGAATTACTATTTTCATCAACTTATTGCTTTTCACTGAGCGAAACATGCCCACAATAAGTAGATCATCACTCAGGCTGTTAACTGCTTCTCGCTGGGCGGCATGCCCACAATTAACAATCTGTCATGCCATTTGGTTAATCTTACGCTAGAAATAACTCACGCGCAACATAACCCAATTGCTTTTTATTATTTATAATACCCAGACTGTTAATTGCTTTTCATTGGGCGGCACATCATTGTGCCTGGCATGCCCACAATTAACAACCCATCATGTAATATCATTTGGTTACCCTACGTTAAAATTATTTCACGCGTAAAATAACCAAATTGTTCCCTTTTTCACTGAGTCTATTAACTGCTTCTCGTTGGGCAGCACATCGTTGTGCATGCCCACAGTTAACAAGCTGTTAGTCAATTATATTAGTTTCACCTGACTTAAAAATAACCTATCGTTTTTTTTTCACTCTGACTGTTAACTGAGACTCTTTGGGCGGCGCATCATTGTGCCCCGCATGTCCACAGTTAACAACCAGCGGACTAAGTTCGAATTAAACGTGGACAGCATTATTAAGTTTATTATCATGAAATGCATTGCATACCTGACTATTAAATTGTGTGTCAATAAGATGTCATTGTTATCTTCTGCTAAACTATTAGCAAAACGTTTACGTATAATATCCAATAGAATATCATGATCAGTGCAGCAATAATAATGATTTTCATTGCCAATGTACCTACAGCTACAACTTTCAACATCATTGTTTAAATTTACATTAACTACCCTATATTGGATTAGGGAGTTCAAATAGACCCAAAAATAAAATTTGATAGGCCTAAGTCTAGTAAATTGTTACTAAAATTATTTTTGTAAGACATTGCACGACTTCAAGTTATCTAAAAAAAAAAAAAAAAAAGACTAGAAAGTCCCGTTCGACCTATTCGAAGATACTGTAGTATAAAAGCATAATTATCCACCGCCGCTCCATAACGACATATCAACCAATCGAGGATAGCCTAGTCTGCCTTCAATTTCCCTTCCCGCTCACACACTGGTCAAGATTCCTTAAACCAACACAACTATCCAAAAAGCGCGATTTGGCTGCAGGTAGGAGAACCTTTACACAAGTAAATGAGAAAAGTCGTCGTCACTAGTAAATTAGAAAAATCGTCTTCTAGTATATTACATTTTATAGGTGTTGTAAACCTAGGTGTGTATTTTACCTTTAATTTTATTTATTTGAGTATGGTATTAACTCTGTTTATTTTTAATTGAACCTACTACAGTCCTAAATTCATTTGAAAAATCGTAAGTAGTTTACTTTGGAAACTCAATTTATTTTATTATGCCAGCAGTAACTAATTCTCTGATCACGGTCACTGACGACCCGTGTTTCAATTGCGTCTGTTAGTAGGTAAATATAAATACCTTTTCTATTATCCTATTCGATCCTACTCGATTTTATTCGATTATGTTCGATTCCATTCGATTCCATTCTATTTTATTCTATTTAGTTTATTATAGACCTAAACAACTTACGAGTACTTATATCGTTTTCACCGTTTAAACTCTAATTAACACGTAGGGTGTAACAGTATAATAATATCGTACTAAATAATTTACCTACCGAAAACCTACTCGTACTCAAAGCATAATCAGGCATAAATATGTATGTAATTGATACTCTGCGTATTAACGCATTCGCTGCCCAGCTTCGACGGTGCGACCCGCAGGGGCGCGCCCCGCCGCCGCCACTACACGAGGGTCGAGTCGAGAGGCTCGTCTGCGTCTCGGGCCATGAAAATGTTAGTTTAAAGACCTACGTGGGAATCTTCCCACAATATTTAGTTTAAGCGTTTGATTTAAGTATATTATTTATTGTTCATTTTATATCATCTACACTAGGTACATTATATATTTACACATTCACACACTGTTGACTTATGTGAAAAGTGTGGTTCTCCCGTTCATACTTGCTTAGCGTTCGTACTCTTACATCCTGTTCATACTCTCTACTCCTCTAATCCTACATGTTTACTTCACATTTCTTTTCGCTACCCTCAATGATTTCTATTCGATATTTTATTGCTTCATTTATATGCATTATTTACACGTAAGAAGTTTGGTTAAGGTTGCATGTGCGTCGCGGGCATCAAAAGTGTTAGATTAAGGAGCTGCCATAAATTGTTTTTGTTTCAATTCTTAGTTTTATTTTCTTGTTAAAAAAAATTAGTAGATTGCGAAGACTTATCTTAGGTTTTGCCTTCCAGTCGTCCATTGCAATAAATAATAGTTTGGATGATCAAAGAAATGACTTAAACCGTAAAAAAAACACTAGAATTTGTGTTTTGTTTTTATAGGTAGGTACCTTCCTACGCTTTCTACGTAGTTTAAATCGGAATTCCTACGAAGGCTCATTATTATTTTACATATAAATTAAAGTACTTAATGCTTGTCATGCCTCAGGCCCCGAACAACCATCCGGAAATCGAACAAATACTTGCCGCGCCGCGGGAATCGAACCCGCATGTTCTCACAAAAGT
The DNA here is from genome assembly GCA_963564075.1 of Eupithecia subfuscata. Classification (NCBI taxonomy): domain Eukaryota; kingdom Metazoa; phylum Arthropoda; class Insecta; order Lepidoptera; family Geometridae; genus Eupithecia; species Eupithecia subfuscata. The sequence goes on along the minus strand of OY751103.1, from coordinate 8,782,093 downwards.
TCCATTTTGGAAACCACCGCGAGCACGGCTTCGTGTCATGGTTTTATTAACAGAAAAATAGAAAGTGAATGATCTTTTGCCACCAAAAATACCTATAAATCTTGGAACTACTTATCGAGGTTTTGGTCATCTACAAATCTACAATTAGGTAGGTGAGCATTGTTTCAAGACTATGATCGAGTTTATTTAAATATTATATTTTCTCTAGCAAATATTTCATGAATACGCTGCAATCAAAGGTGCATTCGTGCATTGGTATGTAGGTAGGTAGGTCTAGAGAGAGATAGGTAGCTAGTTGTGTTCATGGGTTTGCAAACTGAGCATGGATATAATATGACGTTGGCATGGCACCTATCCGTTTAGACTACAAAGTTCTCAGCGTAAGTAGCCAAACGTTCTTTATTATCAAGTGAAGTAACAAATATTTTAAGTAAACTGCTTTGTTTGTGATTAGCATTTTCACCGACAACTCAACCTGAAACTCGTTGCTATCTTGTTCGGTTCAAGTGCACTCTGATGCATACCTATGCAACATAGGTTCTACGCACAGAAATATATCTAGATATGTTTCTGTGGTACTACGACTCGGAAACGGATCGTAAAACTAAAAAAAAAATATTACAGCTCCATGATTTCATTTCATGCTTAACTTAGAATTAGTGCCTACGTAGATATATCAAATTTGTCCCTATTCCTTACTATGCTAGGTACCTACTGTAGTTATTCTGAGCGTAGATATTGCGTAGGTACATGTAGAATGTATTCGTTCCGAAGGTTGGGTGATTTATAAGGTGGTCAGATCACTAGCAGTAAATATCGAGGTCTTTATTCTACCCCATACCTACATAAAGCCATGAAATCTTCATCACCGTACACCTATCTACATCGGTTAGTACATAACGGAGCTAATCAGAATTTAATAAATGGGTTGGTATTCTTTGGTATCACGATTCGGTGAGGCCCACCAGATTTGGTTAGGGTAAAATCTAAATATTTTTGTAGTCCATTGAAGAAGTGAGGCATGACATGGATCAAAGCCTATCAACGGATTTTGACATAGGTACATAATATCTATATCTAGGTACTAATAAAGTACACCTTCAAATACATTCCGATTCGATTCACGAAGTTCACTATAGTGCCGATTACGACAACGGCTTCGAATGTGAGGCGCAACTAGCCTCTCGCTGCGACGTGCTGTTCTAGTTACGCCTGCTTTGGCGCTTCGATTCTTCCTACTATATCAACGGTTGCGTGAAGGATTTCGAGTAGAATTACACGACTTACCTCGCTTCTCGTTGCATCGTCCATCGTTCGCTGGACGCTTCTCAGCACAGCCATCACGATCACATTACGTCAGCATCTATGGTACCTGGCTGGCTGTGTTCGTCGCGGCTCCGTCGATTGCTACGGCGCTTTGGCGCCTTATGGCGACGGTGTTCTCTGCTACGGTGGTGGTCACGCTAACTGCTTCCATCATTCGCTGTTAAAAATTATCAAGCATCAATGTTCTTCAAGGCATATTTCCATTTCATCTGACAAGTTAATGCGATCATGGATCACTGATAACCAAAATCCAAACAAAAGTTTATAAATTTCTCTTGGGGTTACAAAAAACACGTTGAAAAGGAAATCCAGCCAGTTAAATTGCTGAGCCCGCGTTCAAGCTATCATAGAGTAGGCGACTAGGCGGGTACCTATGTATCTTGGCCAAACGCGGCCACGATCACAGATTCGGTAGGTACCTACCTACTTACTTAACGGTGAACCCGCTACATGTTATCGAGCAATCGCTATTTAGTGTACTTTAACAAATTGTCATTAGTATATTAATCAGAATTAACCAGGCACGTACCGGCGTTACCAGGGAGTACCCTGGCCAAATGCCTACACAAATACCGATCACTTGCAAATCATTCCGCCAACACTGTCAGGGAGTAGATACCCTGACCACGTGCTAACAAACAGGCTTTCAAACTAAACAAAAATGCAGGTAGGTATCTAGTAAAATCACTAAGTACGTGACGACATTACCAGGGAGGGCATGCCCTGGCCGAATGCCTGCACAAACCCGCACTTCTAAATCAATCTGTTAACACTATCGGAGTTATGTACCCCGATTACGTGTTAACAAGTCAACCCTCAACACCTTGTGGGCAGGGTGATAACAAGATAAAGAGCAGAAATTACGAATAATTATAAGAAATCTTCACTTTACGTACCTTGCTATCGGAATCCCTCTTCTGAAGTTGTTGGGCGGTATATACAAAAACAGCATGTTTCAACCGACTCCACTTCCGTTCGGTCTTAAACTGGTACAGACTCGTTTTGCAAGCAAAGGCTGGGCAACAACTATTCAGTTGTAGCTCAAAAGCACCAAGTCTGTTCAGGACGGCTGTCGGCGATAGAATGAATCCGGGAGCCGTTGATCGAGTGTTGCCTGACTCGTCGTGCGTCACCCACTGTGTTGCCAGGCTGATATACAATTTTACCCAGTTATGTTTGATGATTATTATTTACCTAACATTTCGCATACCACACCACCAGTCGTATTATTGTGACGTCAATAAACCGGTGTTTTGTTTGATGTTGACAACGGCACTGCCTGACGCTGTAATGCAATATGTATGACACAAACTGTCAATCGCCAGCCGCCATTGTGAGCAATGAGATGATACTTTAGCGTAAGTATCATCTCATTCAATTCAATTCATTATTCCACCGTAGGTACATACTTATTTATACACTTACCTCCTCACCTCACCTCAACAGCCTGTATTATTGGTCCACTGCTGGACGCTGGCCTTCCTCTGTTAAGCGCCTTGTTGGCTTTTATCTCATGGGGGTAATGCCCATAGTCCCCACGCTGGGCATTACCCCCATGAGATTTATACACTTGATGTCGTTGAAATCTAATTCAATGAATAATGCTAATTGAACCTAATATTCAATAACGACACACACAAGATTTTTGAGAGGAAAGGAAACACCTTATGGGATTGTAAGCAGAACAATAGCGAAGAAAAAAAACAGACAGACAGTGATTCCTATCTAAACACATAATTATAAAATAACAAATGGTCGGCTGTAAAAGGGCCTGCCAATTATGATGTCAAAAATAAAATAAATTAAGATACACGTCAACAAATGTCAATAAAAAAAGCAGCTGTTTATAGGATTTGTCAAAATAAACAAGAATAAAGTAAGGTAAGTATGAACCTACCATATTAAAATACAAAATAGCATTGCTCACAATGGCGGCTTAATGGCTATGATTAAACCGCAGTTATTATCACCTATGAAAAATTATAGTTCCTACTAGTACTATAATTTTTAGAAGGTACCGAAACCAAGTGGGTAGTGTAGCAACACTACCTACCTACTTGGTTTTGGTTCCTTCAATATTGTGATTTATGTGATGATGGGACGGGCAGGGCAGGCCGTAAATGAGTAAACCAAATTACGTATAACACAAGATTTGAAACAAACTACTGTACTCGGTAAAAATTATTGTTTATTTTTTATCATGTTATGGCTAAAGTACAATATGATATATATCATGTGTACTGTTTTTTTACAAATTAAGTTTCCTTTCGCCTTCTCTGTTTTTTAGTAGGTGTATTATGACAACACAACAGACGGGCAAAAAAGCCATTGTCATAATTATTTTATTTACTAGACAAGTCGCTGAAACCCTTATTAATATTCCGGTGTAGTTGATGTTATTTATAAATCCGATCGCACATTACTACCGATCTTAAAACTTTTGTACTTTTCTGGCAATTTTCTCTCCATATCTCTTCATAAATAAAAATAACTTAAATAGTTGCCTAAACCTAATCTTCACAGGTGGATCCAGCGATCGCGTCAGTAGTCTTGATACTAGTTATCCTGTAGTTGATGACGTCAGGCTTCAGTCCGTGGATTATGAACCTCGGGAGTTTGTCTGATAGGATCCAGAGGTTACCTTCGCTATCCATCTGGAAATCAAACAATTTAATTTTAGAACAATGGAAAAGAATTTGTTAAGTATAGGTGGTGTTTTTGACATGACTTCTTTCTTTGATAGTGTCAGAAATTTGTACCGGAAATTTTAAAGCTTTTTACAGTACTAATTTCCTGCACCAGGACTTAAATCGTTTCAAATTCGTTTTCAATTCTGGTAGGTATTTGGAGGTAGAGGACCTACCATATTTATTAATTAAGTTAAACATTAATGTCCTCCTAGCCGAATTTCGACCACGGCGGTCAGTCTCATCGGATACTAGCCAGATGCGCAGGACATAATAAAGTGCCATAGTGTGCACTATGATGCACCCTTTATTCCCTCACTCTCATAATCCTATATCTCATCATATCCGGCAGACCGACATGAACGGGGGACCTGAGAGGTCAAGCGCAGGACCAACGGCTTAACGTGCTTTCCGAGGTACAGGGGTGTAACACCGCCAGCTTCCTGCCTCCAGTTTTCTTGCAAGAAAAATCCCAATAACAACAATTGGCTCGAAACGGGATTTAAACGAACACCTAATCAGCGGTTGAAGAAGCTGACCGCTAGACCAACGAAACATTATTAACGGTTCAAGCCTTTACCTTGAGATCATTAGGGAACTCGTATTCAACAGGGTCGTTGATAATCAGCGGGTTGTTGTCAATGTTGTACGGCTTTTTCGTATTCCAGCAGCCAACGCCGTCGCGGTTCACCTGGAAATACAATAGATGGAACCATTAGAATCTAATGGTTAGTAAATAAACTTTCAAGAGACAATCTAATGATTTGATTATCTCTTGAAAGTTTGCAATTTAAAAATGTCTTGGTCTGTTGCATTTTTATCTCTGGATCTGAAGAGCGAGATTCAAACCGACGACATTCAAATTACAAACCGTATTTTCTCTTAATTTGACCACACATCTAGATATGTTTGTCTATCAACTAAGTAGATACAATATAATAAAATAGGTATCAAGAGAAAAACCTAGCCGCCCAGGGCGGCTATTCCCTATGACCAATGCAAGCGTGTTACACACCTACGACACGACAACTGCGTGGAATCGGACAAAACCGTATTCCGCATGCCCTAGCAGTCATTCCATAATAATAACGTTTGTGTTTAGAACGCGTTGTGACGTCACACGTTTTGGGCATGTTATCTCTTGGGTCATAGGGAATCGGGCCCCTGAGAGTTAAAGAAAAACATAGAGAAACTACCTCAATTTTGCCAGGGAAAAAGGAAAATCGACGTCTCGTTTTCGTTGGCTTGCAAAACCAAAACTTAACCTCAACCTCAAAAGCCTGTATTGGTCCACTACTGGACCCAGGCCTCCCCTGATAAGCACCTTATTGGCTTTTATCACATGGGGGGTAATGCCCATAATACCAACTCATAAGTCACTTACATAAGATTACCGTTTGCACGAAATCGAAGCAAAAACTTCGATTTCGTTTTTAAGAGTAGGAACGGGCCCTGAGTGTGCATGAGTTATAAATCTTCCACATCTGGGTTGACGGTGTTGTAAATAGGAAACCCCTAGTTTATATGCTACCTGCTAGTTATGTAACAAACCTGTGTGTAGAAGAGCACATGAGTGTTTGGATCGTAGAAGCTGGCTGAGGCCTGGGTGTTCTCTCCTCTGTCGCCTAAAAGCTGCAAACCACAAAAGAAAATTTCACATGACTGTCAAGACAAATAAATACCTAGGTTAAGATGGAGGATGGTAATTACTAAGTAGGTCCTGACGTAAACAAAAAATATGATTCTAATCCCCGAATACTCAAACGCAGCTCAGATTTGGGTACCTACGTCCCAAGTCGCGACTTTTTGACAGTATTCTCGGAAAAATTTTTGCTCTCTGATTATTGAATTGTTTTGCTTATTGATATTTGTATTGAATTATTTTGCTTATTGCTTGACTGAATAATTTTCTAATTGACATTTGTATTTAATGATTTAGCTTGTTGCTTTCCGTATACATATGATTTTTTGACAGATTTTGTATTTATTTAAAACATTCGATCTATTATTACAGGTCAGACCTAAGTAGTTATCTAAATAATTATATTATAATTATTTAAAAAAAGTAAAAAAAAAAAAGTAAAGTAAAGCCACCTTAATCGATGATAACATCCCAATGAGTATTTTGGTTGTTTTGAATAAACTAAAAACCAACTTCGAATTTCTAAGTTTTAAACTGTTTTTAAAGTTTTGCGGAAAAAATACGAATTCCTGGAAGAGAACATTTTATGGGACCACTTCGTGATCCATACAACTGCAAAAGAATCATCCAAACCGGTCCATAAATGATGAAGAAATAGATGGACACATAAAAAACAACATATAAAAGCACACAAACAGCCAAACACAGAACCTTAAAAATTCCTGTGATCTTGATGACGTGCGAGATATTAAAAACTGATCTATCACGCACGACGACGGAAAGAACAGATGCGCTTTTTTATACGGTTCTTAGGAAACGGGGGATTTCCTTGTCTTAAAAACCGGTCTTAATCAGGCTACTGGTACGATTTGTAGTCGAAAATCAAATTTCCAAAATAACAACTTCAAACTATAAGCTTTGATTCCGTAAAACTTGCAGATTAGCAGTCAATAGTTGCTTTTATTGCCTCTATGTAATTATTCGAATGGCACACAACCCAGGTTTGTGATTGCTTGTTAGATTTCACAACAGACAGTATGGAAGACGAACGCTATTTAGAAACAAACCTTGAAGTCGTGGAATGCCTCCTCTTTATTGATGTGCTTGTAGTTTTGAAGGAGTTCCGTGGACACGCAAAACTCTTTGGTGCTCGAGAACGCGTGGAAAAACATTGTTCGGTATCTGTAACAATCGAAAGTTGGCGTCATTCACATGATTTTGCAAAACAATGGAGGCGCGATATTCTAAATTTTTTGCTCTGCGAAATTGAGCATCTATTGTTGTGGTATTAAATAAGCACCCATTCTATTGTTTTGATTAAGTTTTAATTCGTAACATTTGGGGTCAGTGCCAAAGTAGTTAGATTAAATACCTACCTACTTAAGTCTTAAAATTACTTACCTACCTGATATTATTGACATTATTTTTTAAATACAATGGATGGTACCTATTGATAAATAGATCTTGTACCTAATATTATCCTGCATGTCTATAATACCTTTTTTAAAAAACCTGGGCTGGTATAAAATCCGTTTACTCCATTAATTTGCATATGACACTGAATTTCACTTACGCGCTTGCAATATTTATGTTAGCTATTCATATTATTGCAACGGTATTTAGAAGCAGGAGCTTGTATTTTTATTGATCTATCATACGAACTTAAGGAACTCCAAGGAAAGGGACACGCGAACTACGTTCAGGTATCTTCTCTCCTATTATCAAGAGATCTTTAAACTTAAACTACAATGAAGTAGGTCCGTGATTCATACCAGAGGTAACATATACCTGTAATTTATAAAATATGGGTAGGTTATACGATAATAATTCTCAACCTGTTGTGAAAAAGATTTGATAGAGATTATATGAGTTACTTATCATCATAAAGGTACCGTACATAAAACCTTTCCATTTCAGCGAATAGAGAGAGGACATTGCCAGAAGTGGAAACTAAAAAACATAATCTCTTACCCATTTTCCCTTGGCTCGGACAAAGCAAGTCCGAAGACTCCATCGGTCCAATGGAACTGCACACCGCTGACGTTGTAAGATCCAGCGAGAGGCTCGAAGTGGAAATAATGATGGTTTATTCTCCAAGCGTCGTTTTGCTTCAGACTGTAGACAACCACTCCATAGCCTCCTAGATCTGGTATGTAGGCGAACGCATCATCGCACTTGTCTTTGGTTGTGTCGACGACCTGAAAAAAAATTAGAAATAAATATTAATATAGGTGTTCTATCGAGTATTAAAAATCTTGGATCTACCGATCAACTGATGATGAGACATCGAGTTAGGGTTAGGGTAGGTAAGTGGATATAAATAATAAATAAATAAATAAATAAATAATGCTGGACAATTCACACAGCATTATCTAGCCCCAAGCTAAGCAGAGCTTGTGTTATGGGTACTAGATAACTGATATACATAATACTATAGACTACATAGATAGATATTTTTTATTATACATAGAAAAAACATCCAGAACCCCTGAACAAATATCTGCAGATCGTACAAACATTTGTCCCGAGGCGGGAATCGAACCCGCAACCTCATGCGTCGCAGGCGGACCTTCGCCCGCTGCGCCACAGAGGTCGATATTTTTAGAGGAGAAATAATACTGCCTCCTAGAGATGAAACTGATATAAAAACGGTATCAGGTGGGTACTTACAATATTAGCAAAGAAAGTGTCTTCTTTCATAGTGTCAACTTTCAAGAAGTACCGGTGGATCAACTGATCGGTGTTCAAATCAAAAATGGCAATTGATGGGCCAGCAATTTGGTTACCATCACCTAAAAAAAATTAAAGAAAATATTAACTAAGTATAGATATTTTGTGAAACAAAGGTAAAACGATGAGACCTTAATGCATTAGGTAATTGCTTTATCTATTTAAACGACCGCTTTTTTCTTGACAATTTTAAACGTTTTATAATAGGCTCTACCTACATTAAGTATACAAATGCGGGTAAAGTTATTTCATTGTTTTGTTTTTATTACTCCCCTTCTCTAAATTGGCCTTCAACAAAACCGATAAGCAAGGGACAAATTCCACGATTTGTCATGCAATGTTTATTTATAAAAATCTAGATTCTGTTCGACCTGTTTCCACAATTTATAGACTTTATCGAAATTATCAGAATGCTAACTGCATTCTGTCAATTACCATAATGCAAGGTGAATCCTGAGAATTTATCATAAAACAAATCATGAGATGAAACTTAAAACAATTATCCATAATTTTGATTTGTTGAATTTTTCTTTTTCTTTTTTTTCTTTCTTCTTTCTTTCATAATCAATAACGGTGATCCTTACCCAAAATATCTGCTAATCCTGTGTCCATAACCCAAAGCCTATCACAGGCATCGACATCCACCCTGAACACTGAGATGATAGAGTTGTTGGAAGGCAGTTTCTTAGCCGAGTCGGGGACATGGTTATCCTCCAATGACGGGTACGGTTTCAACAGCTGATCTGACGCTCCATCGACGTCCACATAGTTCAACGAAGATGCAACTCCATTCTTCCATCTAGGCACAGTGATAAACAACTTGTTCTTCCACCGTGCTAAGCCGAGCGGTAGATTATGTTCAGGGATAAAAGACTTGTCTGAAATAGCAGCTTCTCTATCAGCTGGTGTCTTCCATGTGTAGTCTACTTCTTTCCACGCGAACTTCATATCTGGCTTTGCTGCTTTGCAACTTGCCGCTATTGCTAGGGCAATTATGAAACTTATTGCCCTCATATTGAAACTGCAATGAAAAATCCTAGTTAAGAAATGATTGGAATTTCTGTACTTGTTCAATAAATAAATAAAGAAAGAAAACATTCTTAGTCTCAATCTCAACTAAAGAGATAAATGGACGGATTTTGACGAGTAGATGCTAAAGAACTATGACAATGGTATCGTCGTATAGAATCGTCCATCGTTAGAAACTCAAGAAAGTGCGCGCGGTGCTATAGGAACGGAGAGATTGATAGATTGTTTTCAACGTTGACACTTTTGGCACGCGTCCCCCCATCTGGACATGACATGACATCATCATCATCCCCATCGTTTCTTTCATCAAAGTAAAAATGCCCAAATGTCTAATTCTGAGACGATGCCATTGTTATGGTGAAGTGATTTATATATCGGAATTCGGCCCTAGAACGGAAACAAACTTCAGGACCTGATTAGGTAGATACAGCTTAATCACAGCTACTGTGTTGTAACTTGATAATGGCAGTATTGTGAAGCGGAGCATCTTTCGAACTCCACAATGATTGCAACCTCACGTTTTTGCAGATGACTTGTGAATTGAGAAACAGTCTGTATCTTCTTTATCTAGTAGATCAGCTTGTTATGCATTTGGTATGGGAACTGTGGCGCTCTTGTGCAAGCCCGAATAAATGAACAATGTGGTGCGTCTTCATAGTTTACTCACATATCATAAATCATAACCTAATGAGGTCATAGGGTTACCTACTTATGTTAAGAACGCTAGCGCTAGCAAGCTCTTACCTAGGTAGATTGAAGATGTAAGAGCACCTAAGCAGAGCTTTTATTTAGCACGATTTTTTTACATCGCAGTCTTCCAAAATTGTGGCTTTTTACGACAATGGGTACCTATGGATTTTGGATTAACATTTTCATGGCCCAAGACGCAGACGAGCCTCTGGACCCTCGTGTGGCGGCGCGGTGCGACCCGCAGGGGCGGGCAGTGAATGCGTTAAGTACAACGTTACGCAAAGCTAGACTCTATTTTTATGATTCTACAAAATCGATAGAGGAATTCCTCCAGTTCTTATCTTATTCAGTTGGTATCTTGGCACTTCAGGTAGTTACTTACGTTCTTATTAATAGGTTTAATTATCTAGCAATTTATGTCGTAAAATCTAGGAGTTACTTTGTCTATAGCTAGAGTCTATATGCATGGGAATCATGAATACCTACCTGCGGCATAACTTTTCTGCTCTACTATTTACCGCTTGAGTAACCATTTTACGTTTTTTATTGGCACCAATTTAAACCAAGGTTAGTCTGATTCATATTTTATTCCAAAAAATATAAGCATGCCGGTTTAAATTGTTTACATCTACTTCCGATACGCGTTTAAACGGACCGGTTGGAAAGAAGAGAATGTTCCTATACCTTCATACTAGTTTTAACAGTGGTAATTCAAGGGCATTGATTGAATAAAATCTTATGTTTATCAGGTATTTATCGCGTACTTTGTGTTTTCGCCCTGTGACCACGATCGTAGTAACGGAATGGAAACTAAGAGGAAATAAAAACCCAAGGTACGCGCTGAATACCTAATATAAATAATCAGTACCTATGTATGTTATCAAATCATGAAAGTTTAAAAATCTTATGTTATTTGTTTTTAGAAGAGGTTTGATTGTTTTTTGAAGTTCTTTCTTCTATTTATAGAGTGTGAAAGCATACGTATTAGACGTATTAACTTTTATAAGATGCATTTAGTCCTTACCAACTTATAGGTAGGTACTGTCCAACCTACTTTGTTATTTATTGGAACCTATCAGAAGTTAATTGGTTAATAAACTTAGCAGTTATAAATCAAGTAGGTAGCTTATCAAAGCAATAATTCAATGTGCATTATAAACTATGAACCAACTTTAAACGAATTGATTTGGAATTGAGTATAATATCCAGGTTTGAAAAAAAACTTAAACAACCAAACAACACACAAAGGATTGATATTTTTGCTTTGTCACCCCAAACTTTCCGTGAGATCATTATATCCAATAGGTAGAGCAAATTTGTTTTCCTTATGCTAAGAGATGGAAGAAAAATAATGCTCTTTTCACGTTGTCAATTTGAAGGCTAGTTTCTAAGTAGTTAAATTATGAAAAAAATCTAACTCAAGCTATGAGGTATAACTACAACAAATCATCGCAAACCGTGAAGCCTATCAATAATTAGGGCGATCAAGGCCGATCAAGGAGCACGTTCTGTAGAAAATACAAAGGCAAGGAAAATAATAAGGTCTCTACATCTAGATTCTCACATAACCTTGAAGTTAAGCTTAAGTTTAACATAAAAACACATTGATAAAGCACAGTCAATCAAGCTTTAGGCTTAGATAATAGTTAGGTTGTAGCAATCCTGTTTCTTTATTAAGGTACAAATATTACCTACAAACTCTTTTCAAAAAACTCTCAACTCTTTAACAAAGAAAAAAGTGAAAAAGAGGATGATTAATAAAATTCTTTCAAACTCTTTAGAGCTGCTATTTTAAAAACAGAAGCGTCATTTTAAAAACAGAATCGCTACTAACCTCGTTATACCGATCTTCATTGAGTAAACTTACATGTGAATGTGCAAGGGTCACACTGCGACCGGTTCAACGGGACAGCGAACACTGACTAAACAGTTCGAGGTCTCTTGAGCCTTTTTATTCACATCTCAATGCAAGCCGGCCTACGATATCATCGCACTGTTAAGGTACCTACTTACTTGCATTTTATTAAATCTTTAATAAAATAAATAGTAGATACATAAATCAGGCTTATAAGTAGTTTGATTAAATAAGGGATTTAGGTAGGTAGGTATATTCAATTGACAGAAAAGGCCGTGGCTGTCATAAGAGTTGACTAAGGAACCTACCAGAGGAAGGGCAGCGGCTTCTTTCTGTGTATTTAACACGCGTTCCGTGATCGCCAATCCGCCTTCCCAGCGTGGTATGGTAATTATGACGAATGCTCTTGTTAGGGGAGGGGGGCGTTCAGCAGTGGACGAAGGCACATGTTTGCTGATGAGGGACGAAAATAAGAATCAAACCAAGTTTAAATCAGGTCATGGAATAGGTTCGCGTAGGTCCATCATTGATTGAAGTGAAAATCAAAATTACTAGTGTTTATTTATACATGTTAACTCTACCTGCATGAAAAAGTTAAGTGATTAATAATTTTAATAGGTACGAGGTTTGTCTTCGTAACTCGTAAAAAAATTTGCTCTCATTTCGTTTACGAGTTACGGAAACCAACCTCATATTAAAATGCAGAGCATGTTTTCTAAGCCACATAAAAATTAGTTAGGTACGAGGTAAGGTAGCCGATTCCGTTCTCTCTCAAGATTTTTTTGTCTATGGCATGGGAGAAAGTCCTTACAAAGAAAAGATAAAAAAAATCGAAAATTTCCTTTCAATGTGCCTTGGCCCTTACGTGAAAATTGAGTATTTTTTGAGTGTGAATTTGCAAAATTTAATTTATGGCCATAGTAAAGATTTTCCATGGTACGCTTCCCCGGGGAACATCGAATGTGAGTGTTTCCTCCACTTCTCGCCTAAACCGCTAAACAAATCGCGAGGAGTAGAATGAGGGTGGTATTACGGGAAAGGACATGGTCTCTTTTTAACCCTAAAAAACTGTATCCTTAATCTAAGAAAATCAATTTTTAAAGTTCCGTATTCTCATAGTTTCTCAAACGAGCGTTCACTACCGGTGATGGATGACAGAGGCTGTCATCTATCTAGGACCCAATTTGGGGAACTTACCCTATACATTAGACGATAAAACAAGCGCTGACTGTACCAGCTCTACACCTGTCGTGTGACTTTTGGCACTTTGATTGCGCGAGCGCAGGTTGTGATTCGACTCGGGTACCAGTAATTCAAGGCCTACCCCGTGACTGACGCATCCGTTGCCCATTCATACTGCCAATTAGCTATCCATGATGAACATAACGTGCCATTTTGGCATCACAGGTTTTTGTGAAAATATTTACTGACAACACTGAAACACCCATGTCTAAGCTGAATAAGAATCATAAATTAATAAGGTACGTGGGTTAAATCGAAATACTAATCTTGTTTGTGCTAGCACCTCCTTCTACCGTCCTTGCGCCAATTTCAGCCCGCGGGTAGTGGGTATGTAGGTACCTTAGACATAGGGTCGGAATTAGAAGTCTGGAGGTCTCGAGCCATCAAAAGAGTGGAGGCCCCAAATTGTTATCCAAATAAAATAAAAAAATGTCGAGTTTTTAATAATAATGTGAAACTCAGTAGATTCTTTTAGCATTTCACCAACATACATATAAATATAATCGAAAACAAGAATAATCCGAAATCAAATTTTAAATTTTACAAAGTACAAAAAGGTAAAGCAGCGAAAAAAATATCAAAGGAAATTTCTTGAAAAGTTGTTTACTAGTACCCCTACTATGTAGAAGTACTAGTCAGAATTTGTAAAAAAAAATCCGAAGCCTCTATTGTAGGGGCGCCTCCTTTGTGGAGGCCCCAGGCTGTAGCCTCAGATGGCCTCCCCTAAATCCGGCCATGCCTAGACAGCTATCTCACCAGAGGGAAAGCAGCTGTATCTTTCGTCTTCGTCACAGTAGATATTTATGTATTGTGTCTTCGTTGTGATCGCCAAGTTGTCTGTCACAAGAGAAGCACACACAACCCTCTTGTCTATGATGTGTCTATAAGAAGGTTTATGTTCAACAGTTGGTGGACGCGGTCGATCAACAAAGAGGTGGTGTGACGACATCAAGGAAGTAGCAGGAAGCACCTGGACCAGAATAGCAAAGGACAGGCGTGAATGGAAAAGCTTGGAGGAGGCTTTCACCGCCAAAGGCCTTACCGGACAAAACTGCTAGTTTAGTTTTATTTATACTAACCAGATATAGATTTATTTATAGTAACATAGTACTATTCTATAGGTACACAAAAAAGTACTATAAAATATAAGTTTATCAAAATGAAAATATAACTTCAGTTAAAAGTCATAAAGGTCTACATTATGTAATAAATTAAACAAACAACTAAAAACTAGTCAAGTAACATAGTTAGGGTAAACGTGTTCTTGAGTGGAGACCGCGACTAGGCAAACGTAGTGTAGGACGCCCTCGAGCCAGGTGGGATGACGACCTGCGAAAGACAGCAGGCAGTTGCTGGATGCGGCAAGCTGAAGACAGGGCACTATGGCGCTCATTAGGGGAAGCCTATGTCCATCTGTGGACTAACATACATAGGTTAATGATGATGAACCTACTTAGATGTTTTATTACTCAAACAATTTTATATAGCTGGTAAGGAAAAATAAAGCTCCTATTATTATATTTTTATTTTAGTGGATGGTGGGTAGGTAGTATGTAATGTTTGATATTTAAGGTAGCCTTTCTTTCGTAATATTATCAACACCTGTCCTGTTCATATTTTCATAGCTCAATTCTTAGAGATGATCTAAGAATTGAGCTATGAAAATATGACTAAATATTAGAGTTTCTGTACTTTAACAATAAGATGGAAAATAAATCGTGACAAGTAACCGCTGACCCTGCACTAAATTACCGTAATTAAAATATTTTAATCACAAAGTTCAGTACCCTAACTGGTTTGCTAAGTAGGGGAAACTAGGGCAAGACGGGCCTATGCCACAAAAAACACCTGACAGAAGAGGAATTTTATGGTAATTTTTATAATACTTATACAAAAACATAACTTAGTTTGACTGACATTGCTTTACACCTAATATTTACTGTTTGAAACATATATCTGCTTAACGAAGCGTTGGTAAAAGCGACTATCGAAGCGAGACTTGCAATCTCTTGTGCGTAGTCGTAAACACATCGAACTGATTAAGGCGAGGATTCCCGGATTTCGGGATTTTTAACTGTCCGTACCTCAATAACTATAAGGCCTATAGTTTTGAAATTCATACATATTATAGTTGAGGATATTTTCTAGTGCATCACTAGACAAAAACACGATTGGTGATATTTCACCCGATAGAAAAAAATTACAAAGTTACCTCTAAATGAAACTTTGAATGATCAGTGTGAATAGAAAAATGAATAAAATGACACAAAATTTATAACAAAACATTGCAAACGTTAATACGCAGTGCATCACTAGAAAATATTTTTATATGCCATACAAATATTTTTCAAAACACCTAAATACCTACAAAATCGTGCTCGGCTGCCTGCGCACCGTCTTGCTCACTTACTCGCAATCATCGCATCTCGGGAATCCTCGCCTTATCTCATGTAGATTAACACAACTATCACTCTGAGGTCCTTGGCTCCAGTCTACTCGTTGGTACTTCCTTTAATCAGCGTATTTTTATTTGAGGAAGGCAGACTTAAGTACACATTAAGTTCCTATGTCTCTGCCTTCCTCAAATAAAAAATAAAAAACCCTACGAAAAAGGAAAAAAGAAACAAGTGAAGACCAAAAAAAGTTGAAATAAAGAAAAAAAAGAGCATTTTTTGCCTAACCCAAGGATCGAGGGGTCGTAACGCCTCGAGTTGAAACCGGGGTAAAGAGGCCAAGCCTCGAGGCCCCACAAGGACCGGAAAGAAACTCGGTAGTCTGCCTTCCTCGGGTATTAGGGACAAAAGCACAATACACTGAGAGGTCAGTTTGAGTTAGAACACTACTCGACAGTTTCTTTAATTTGTCACTATCGTCAACTGGTCACTTTTGATTTTCGTCAATTTCCTGAAAATAGCTAATTCGTCAGTATCCCTTAGATAGAATTAGAATCCGAAATAAGAAATCTAACAATATAATCTGACATTTTAGGTGCCTGCGTTGCGTAGACTCATGCCAACCCGAGATAAGTGTCAAAAACTAGGCAATAAAGTTGCAACGGTTGCAAGCTTTTTCGATGGCTCGGCTATATTGCCCAATCCTAATAAAATAACAAATAGTTCATAAAATAACAAATGCAAAAACTGTATGTTTCCTAATTTTTTATTCATTTTACAATAACGTCAACGTAGGATCTTAAAATTACCTTAACAAATTATGAAATGCAAGAGTTCCTTATAAGCTACATACATACGTGAGATTCATTAAATTGAATTTAGTTAAGAGTAAGTAGATGTAAATGCATTGGCACAATGAAGTCCTAAATAAAACAAAATATAAACTTCAAAAATATTAAAAAAATAGTAGAAAATAATAAATTTAAGAGTTAAAATTAAGACCTACAAGACTTATAACTAAAGCTCACAACAAAAAAATGCTTTAGGAAGCTTAACGCAATTTAAAAACATACTCGTAACCACAAATTTCCTACTTGAAAGTTCGCCCTGTGTTGATAAATTAATACTCTGTCAAGAAAGAAGTTGTCCCTTTAGTGAATCAGCTCTCATTATGAAATGAACAATTGAAAAACTTCAGTATGTAGCCCACGAGTGAAGTGAATGACCATATTCCTTCACGACAGTCAATGGGTGTTTTTCTACTGGCTGCTGCCACTGGGGAAGCAAAAATGTATGCCGTGCCGTTGCTGGAGCCGGTAAGTGGAACAACATGTCAAAACAATCTAAAATTTCAAACATCCTATTTCCCGGGCTGCCGGGGTGCCAGAGGAAAAAGGGCAATAATTTATCGACGCAAGTTTTACACTTTGCCTAAACACAGTTAAACCTTTCCTGCACAGTGCAAGTGCAGGAAGGGCTTTACTGTGTTCAGGCGTACTTTTGAGCCTCAATTCTTTATCCTCCTTCGAAAACCATCAAGGAAAAACAGTCTTTGAATACACTAGCAACTTCCTGTTATTTTGCAGTAATGGTAATAATCACGTTCTTCATCCGTCTGATATCTGTCGTCAAAGTCTCGATGTCTATAAGGTGAAGGTCTTGCTTTCTCGAGGATAGAGGGTCGGCGGTTCTCGGGCCACCTTCTACGGTTCCTGTCATGGTATACCATCCTGGATGGCCTCCTTGGCCGCTCAGAGGGCCTCGGCCGTTCTGAAGGCCGCTCTCGCTCTGATGGTCGTTCCCGCTCTCGCGTGCTGGAAGAAACATTCAGGAATAAATGGAAGGAAAGCAAATTCTAATGCATAGTTCTTTGAACTTGACAGCCTTCCGTGCGTAGTCGCCACGCGTAGCTGCACTCCGCTTAATGAACAATTCTGAGTATGGGTGTTAACATGTTGAAAATAGTCGTCAATCACACTAACTATAAAATGGTTGAAATCATTTAGGTACTCGTAAGTAAATGTAATATGAAAGTATGGTCCTTCATATTACATTTACTCAAATGATTTTGTAAAATTAAGTGTAATATGAAGGTATGATCCTTCATATTACATTTACCTAAATTATTTTCAATACCTAATTGACAGCACAGCAGCGGTGGTGCTAACACGAACGTCAAAAAATATTGTATAAAAAAATCTAGATTTGTAGATTTATTTCTGGTTAATTTTAAAAGATAAGAACTAGCTAGATTAACTAAAGCTATCGGGAAATTTAAGTTGGCCACAGAACTCAATTAAGAAGAATTTAATGTAGTTCATTACAAAAATGCGCAGTAGTCATTTTAACAACTATTCAAAACACCCTAAGCTTTTCATAGTAGGTAGGTGTTAGTGATCTACACTACACGGACGATCGACACGATCGTGCCTACACACAGTGACACGGCGGCGAATTCACCGTAGATTTTTACGGCGAAAAAATCATATGTGTACAAGAGCCCTTACCTATTGAAAACTCGACATAACCTCCGATAATGCGCTGTTATGTCGCGCCTAATGTGCCCGAACTGATTGTGTGCGAGTGCAATGCATGTAATAGACATAAGTGTTGGACTGATGACCTCTACCTTATAATTATGTTAGGCACAATTTAGTCTGCAGTGGTGCCAATTGTGTTTCTCAATGACAATCTTTTATAGTACAATACAAATAATTTAATTGTTTTGAAAAAACTAAAAAAGACTTCAAATCCCTTACTTTTAAACTGTTATTTTTAAGTTTCGCGGGATAAATAATAATGTCGGGAATATTTTTTTTATGGGACCATCCCGCAATCATTCTCTATACAACTGCAAATCGGTCCACGAATGGCGGATAATTCGACGATCATACACAAAAACATACACCCATACATCTACAGCCGAACATAGAACCTTTTTTGGAAGTTGGTTAAAAATATTATAATTTGTAGGCATAATATACCAACAAATGTACTTATAAGTTTTAAAAGCTTACTTATCTATTTAAAACAAGTGCATTTTCGTAGCAGCGCGTAGCTCTACGTGCGCGTTGAAGTCTTTTGTATGGGGATATAGTAATCTGGAAAATTTTACTTTTCTGTTCTATAATTAGATTAATTAAAGGTTAGATGTGATTTATCATTATTATGTAATCACATTAGAAAAAGGATTAATTACTCTACTAGCATTTTCGTGACACCTCGTAGCAATAGGTACATGCGCGTTGAAATCTTTTGTACGGGTATGTAATGTCTGTAACATTTTGCTTTTGTGTTCTATAAGTGAACATTTATAGCTGAGTTTTGTTTAATTTTATTACTATCGTCATGAATTAGAAAAAGAATAAATAGGTTTGATTAATGTCGTAGTTTGACAAATTCATTATAATGAATGTCAGTGGGTTACTACAAACCTTATTTCTGTTGAAATAACACCAACGTTTGCAGCGTTGTTGTTGCAACGTTGCGTTGGTGTTCTTCCACCACAAACAAGATTCGTAGTTTACCCGCTCACATTCATAGGTATGATTTGTGTGATTGCTAGAGCTTACCTGTGATTTGGCTTCTTCTTTCTATATTGAACTTGCTTCTTGCTCTCATGCCTCGGGAAGTAGTCATCATCTTCTCTCTCAGAGTCATATTCGTCCCGTGACTTCGTGTGGTGGAACACAGGCCTTATATATGGTACGTGAACCGGGTACGGTTTTGCTACTGGAACTACCACCTGAATATTGAAATTTCGTGAAAATTGTGCTTTGAAAACACGGTAAAATGAAAACTGATTTTGATTACCTACCAGTGCAATAGATGGAAAGTAAAGGTAGAGTTCGCAAAACAGAAGAAGTACCAATTTACTGCGCTTAGACTTATTTACAGTTAATATTCGTAAGTCCGTGAGAATCCAGAAGACTGTGTGATGGTGGCCTATCCATCATGCAACAGGCAATTAGTGATATTTACAGTAACCGCTAGTACCTACTAAAGCTTATTCATTTTTTATTGCTCGTAGGTTTCCACTTCAATTATGTATCTCGGGGCTTTGGGTTTCGTCATTTTGCGGTCGGCCATAATTCACGCGAAGACACTCGTAAAATAAATTAATCTAGTTTAATAGTGGCAGCATCCACTAACCTCTTTCTCGACTGGCACTGGGACCAGCTTCTCGATAGGATAAGGGACCTTTTTGTAAACCGGGTAAGGTACCGGTTTTTCAATTGGAACCATGATCTCATGGTAAACCGGTACTGCTACCGGCTTGGCGACCGGGACGCGAACCGGGTATGGCTGAGGCACCGGCACTATTACCGGATGAGCGACTTCTATCTGGAAGTTATTCGGCTACGCTTATGATCCTATATCTCTATAGGTTTCAGAAAATTGATTTATCTAGAAGCAATATTTATCTTTACTTATTTTACACGTCAATCTGAACAATAATCTGTGCACAAGATGGAAGATTTGTCGAGAGTTTATAACAAATACAGAAGCCTGCACTAAGTCACGATATTTACACAATGATCTGATAGTAAGTGATACCTAGATATAACAACAATTTTATCACACGCCATAAATCTTAAGGTAGTATAGAATTAACATGCATTGCAATAATGTAAATCAGTGTCATTATGTAATTATATGCAAAACAACGCGGAAACTTTTTTAGAACTGCGTCGTCTAACCATGCCATGCGGAATGATATAGGAATCGTACATATAATACGAATTTTCTTTCTTGAAACTAAAACAAGTGCTGTGCAATGAAACATGCATTGAATGTTTGCATGAAACAAATTTTGCTGGTGAAGGTAGTGTAATCTTGCATTCTCTATTTTCCGCCATCTTTATTTGCAAAGCTAGACCACAATGTAACTCAATCAATGGAATAGCTAGGTAAAGTTCCATCAAAGCTTTACTTTCACTGAAACAATAAGCTACAGCTCAACCATGACCAGAGGTGGTCATCGCGCTCAATTATCAGCACCCAACTACTCGTTAAACCATCGATCTGACCGCACCACTCATTTCGATTTCATTTCTGAATCTCGATTTCTAGTAACCTTCCATCAAAGAATTTACCCATAAATATAATAGATACATGATCCACATACATCTAGGTAAGCGTATTCAGTTTCATGATTTCTCGCAAGCATGGACGCGCATCATTTTACTGCCCAAGAGCAAGCGAAGAAATTAGTGCGCGACGTGAGATGTCTGCTTTTCCGATCCGCATTCCATCATAACTTTTTGCTGGGTTCTAATTGTACGCTCGCACAAAGAAAAGCAGGCAACTAATAAATACTTTAGATAAAATAGAATGGAATTAAACTCACTGGGTATGGCTTCGGGATGGGGACATGCACCGGCTTCGCCTCTGACGCATAGGTCTCGTAGTCACGCAAAGACTCCTTGAATTTTGACTTCAGATAGGATTGCCTCCATTTATCGACAAGTTTGTTATAATCTTGTTCATCAGAACCGTAGTTTGAGCTTGATTGATAATTTGGCAAGTACGATGGGAGGGAAGTGTCGTGGTTCCTGAGACCCAGCAGATCTTCTTCGGATTTGAATTTGTTGGTGACTTCTTTGCTCCAATCGTTCCAAGGTCTTTTCGTTTTGGAAGGTCTACGGCTGAAGTGTGACCATTCACTGGGTTTGCTTTCGAATTGTTTACCATAATTGTATTTAGTAGGTCTTCTCGGTTTAATGTTCACTACTTCGTCTGCGGTGATGTCACCATATTGAAGTTTGTTCGCGTGATTCTTGAGCGAAGAGAAATCCGTTGATTTGAATGAATTGCCCCAATACGAGCCCGTGTGTTCTGGTGTAAATAGGGGTTTGTTTTTCTTAAAATCTGATAGACTTGGCTTTTCGATGAATGGGTTTTTCTCTTTGTATGAAGGAAAATCATCGAACGCATTATCTTCGTGAACTTTGTAACTTGGTATCTTTTTGAATTTTGAGTAATCTACATCAGGGAATTGATATTTAGCGTAATCAATGTTACTACTAGCAGGAACGACCTCGTCATGACTGCTTATAAAGGGGGATTTAGGTTCATTAACTCCATATTTGAAACTCATTTTGCTGTAATTGGTTGAATATTCATAGCCTTCAGCAGGCGACGATGGTTCTTTCCACTTTTTGAAATTGTAGCTGTCTGAAGTCCACGGCTTATTTTTCAATTTATTTTTACTGTCTGAACTAGGTTTCTCATCGTACCAACCATAGTCAGGTTTATCGTCTGTATTCATGCTGAAATTGTTTCTACTTGAATGGATTACTGACTTTGCGGCATTGTTTTCATTGTTCGATTTCTTCTCGTGTATTTCCTTAAACGCTGAAGGAGTGGCATGTTTGCTATCACTATACACATTTGCAAACATGACATTACCGGGAGCGCTCGCCGGATTCTCGTAGTTTTCAGGTCTTGGAGTAACTGGCATCAAAGAAGTGTCTAGCTCCATAGGATACTTCAATTTAGTGAAATCAACCACTCTTTGAAATTGGAATGGGTTTTGAGTATTATCTGAAGGTGTCTTGTCAAAATCAGCAGCACCCGATGGGTACGTAGGAAAAGATGGAAAACTGTTTCCAAACTCAGTTTGTGCAGGTTTATTTTCAAAAGTAGGCTGTGCATCATTTATATTGTATTTATGTTCGTTTTTATCGCTGTTCACTTCGAAATCGGTGTGATTGTAATTATTATCGAATTTGAATTTGTTCCTTGAACCTAGTTTGGTTCCATAAATAGGGGTGTTCACCTCTTCTGTGTGCGAGCCATAGATGTCATCTGGGTTATTCTTTGCCTGAGCAACGTTGGTATTGAAAGGCGTGTCGAAGAAGCCATTAAAGTTCTGTTGATAATGCATGAAACTGGGTTGAGAATTACCATTATCGCTTGCAGAGGCTGGCTGAGCCTCGAAAGTCCCCGGTACAAAGTTACTGTAGCCATTGGAGTCGACGGAGGTCGGGAAACTCGGAGGCTGCTGCATAGTCGTGGACTCATCATTCGCGCCGGTCAGGAATCTGGCAAAGTCGGGCGAGCTCGGAACGAATCCTTCATACGTACCAACATCGTTTACTCCGAACGTGGAATACGAGACTACGTCAGGTTTAGGTGCATTGTCCTCTTCTTCGGGTTTAATCCGGCTCTTCTTGGGTCTTTTCCCTTCGGCAACATAACACAGCAGAAGGCACGCTACGATGACCACAGACAACTTGAACATGGTTGATGATTACACTGATAGCTTGTGGTGTTTATTTACATTGCGAGCGTTGTATTCGAGTTAGGTCCGAGTGGCGACTGAGGCGGTGTCGTCACGGTGGGGTCTGCACCACCACTGCACTCGGTGGTGTACCCGACTCCCGCGTCCTGAGAAAATGAAAGCGTTTCGACGTTCCACGCTTGAACGGCTTAACAAGTTTCCCCCGATTAATTATTCGTTAATAACATGTTAGTATTGTAATGATTGTAACATTATGCGTGATGGGTTATAATTGGAGTCCCGTGTCGTCTTTATAATAAGGCTTCCGTCATCGTATTGTCGGCAATAATTTTAATACCTACCGGCGGTTCCTTTCCTCGATGCTTAATTACGCGTACGTTTGCAAATTAATACACGAAACAATTAGACGATGTCTACATAGTTACTTACAAATTATTAATCAAAGTAAGTGTAAAACCATTATGTGATAAAGCCGAAAGTTTGTGAAATCTGAATTTTTGTTACCTAGGCTCTTCAAAACTACTGAACAGATCAAGATGAGATTTGGCGTACGTTTAGAGCAAAGCCTTACATAATAGGCTACTTATTATACCGAAAATACGCGTACGAAGCCGCGGGCAGAAGCTAGTACTTGATAAATGCGGAAGGACATCGTTTTAGTAAAACCTACTTCTTACCTTTATCTCCTAAAAAGGTAAAGGTAACCTTTTTCATATTCTACTCTAAAGAAATTAATTGATTTTAATGCTATCTATGTTAACTGAAGGTCTTACACCCAGTTGCACAAAACTCTCCATTAACACGTCATTAGTTAAATGCGGCATTAGTTCTAATGAAATCTTTATTTTAATGATGTTGCACAAAAGCTTTCGCAGTAACATTAGTGGTCCATTAACTAAAGACGACTTTAAACAAAGCTGCCATTATGAAAAAACTAAAATAGTGATAATTGCGTTTCGTTATTAGATCTTTACGGTAAGCCCAGATTCTCGGTCTACGATCTTTACCAATTTTGCCTCAAACAAAACAGAACAAAACGCACGCTAGTACGAGTTGTCATTGTCATGTCAACAGTCGCCCGTGTCAAATTGAATGTCTGTTACATATGTTTATTGTTTACTAACGGATGCCTTGTTTTATGGCGAATTACGCGTGTTATTTTCTTTTTATAAAATTTTTGTTACTTAACAAAAAATGTCGGCAAAACAAATTATAATACGAGAACGTGGAACAAATACTCCAGAAGAAAAAACAATGTTGACTAACCTTACACAGTGAGTAAATGCATACATGGTGGTAGTAAATAAATAGTTGGATATTTTTTGTATTTTTGTCATATTACAATGTTTTTATTGTTGCTCACGTCTTTGATGGTTGTGTTGTTATGGAATGTGTATGTATAGATAATGTAATATCTGATCTGTGTATGTGAAAGTAAAGATTTGTAAATATTTCAGCTCAAGACCTACAAGATACCAACAGTATTTTGGAAACTCCACCTTCAAGAGTTACTCCTCGCAGGAAACTTGCGAAGAATAATAGGTGCATAGTGTCCACTTCGGCATACAAATAATTTACTGGCCTTCTTAACTTTAACTTCATACTTATTAATGTATCAATTAAATTTTCGGTGGTTCAGAAGAAAATCGAAAAACCAAGTTCAGTAGAAGCCTTGAAAATCATTTATTTTAAGAAAAAAATGTGAAAATGATGATAAGTTATACAAATAAATATTGTGGCTTAAAAAAATTATTCTGATTTTTACTTAGCCCTTAACGCATTCACTTCCCTTGGCCTTGGCGGTGCGACTCATAGGGGAGTGCCGCCGCTATACGGATGAGGAGACTAACAAGTGCGTCTTGGGCCAAGAATGTGTTAGTTTAGTTTAGTAGGTATATCACATTCACTGCACCACCTCTGCTTCCTGCACCGATACAGTTCAGATAGTGCACCCCCTCAACTAATTATCTTAAGGGGGTATCTACCCTCAAATTGCTTATTTTCAACTCCGTCGGACCTCCATATCTTCCAAACTACTGAATATTTAACTTTGAAATTTATATATGGTAAAGGTCAGGACTTATTCTATCGATCATATGTTTCGAAAACACGATTCCATAAAATTTTCTCGATAGAAAAAAATCGCAAAGTTACCTCTAATTTTTTACTAAAACCCTAATTTCTCAATAAATACAGATGATACGATCTTGAGATTAAGCATAGTAATTGAGCTAAGTATAAAGAACATTTTATGTGTTGCCTTTTTTTCAATTAACTATTCTAATGTTTGTGGGGAGCAAATAACTACTAAAAACTTGATTTTTGGGCTTACGCCGCTTTGCTCTGTCCCGCTCCTGTGAACGCGAAATCCTATGCCTATCCTCTTCACACAATAACGAGGTAGGGTACCCCCTTAAGATGTGTACAGTCCAAAGCTCCTGCAACACGTAGGAATCCTTTAATTTCATAAAAACCTTCTGCAACTCTACGAAGCTCTTCCCTGTCTGGCCTTTTGATATAAATAATGATGCGATAAACTGTTGATTTGTATATTGATTAGATAGCACTTGCTAGAAAGATCCTGTAGCAAAAGAACCTCAAACAAATCAAAAGCTGTGTCAGGTCATCAGTAGCTTTATTTCTTCGGGTCACTGGTTCTAAATTAAGAATGTTTGTAATTTGAAGAACTGCATCCTTAGAAATTCTGTACCATACACGAAATTCCTCTCCATCGTGTTTTGAAAATAAATTGACACGATCTGGAATGTGGAGTCGTGAAACTTCTTCTGTGTCAGACAATGATGAAAGACTTGATGAAGACGTATTTGGCTACAGAAATGCACTGAAACACTGATGAAAATAATTCATTAGTGCTGTAATGGATGATTTTCGTCCCATTAAAGTTTTAAAGATGAACTGTCAAAAGTGATGGCTCATTAAGTGCTAATGGACGCTAATGTCGTTACGTGCAACGCAAAATCTATGTAAATGGCTGGTTTGACGTTTCATTACTTAAACATAATGGAACATTAAAATTTGGTAAAATTTTCGTTAGTGCAACCGTTTAAGGAAAGATTAGCGTTTAAAGTCCCCATTGAAATTTAAAGATCGTTTCTGCAACTGGGTGTCTCCTATCAGAACCACCTCTAACTCCTATCAGAACCACCTCTGCAAACACCTGAGCGAAACTTATCGTTTTGTATAGGTAACGGTAGTATAAAAAACGAAAATATTCTAAAACGTTTTATTTGTCTATACTTTCTTATACAGATAATCACCAAACCTAGAATAAGTATAATTATATGCCTCATACCAAAATAAAATGGCCACAAAACGCTTCCGAAGCCTAAAACTAAAATAACACGATGATGCCACTTTGTACTAATTTATAACAATAATTATAATATAACAGAAAAACGTATAAACATACTTAATGTAACCTGGAAGTGAAAGAATAACGAGTGGAATGAAAGCCTACCTAAATTTTCAATTCTTCAAGAATCATCATACCAATTTTGCTCTTTAGAACACATTAAGTAATCATTCCTAATATTATACCCAACTTTCACCGAAAATAATAAGACACACAGTCAAAAGTACTAACACATTAAACGTAATTATTATTCAGAGATTCATAAAAACATAGTTAGCGAACAATTAGCAAATATTGATGACAAAGAACAAGTATGACGATTCTTCAAGAGGAAATCAAATATCAAACGATGTCGTAAAAGTTAATATAATAATGCTCCAGAAGCAATAACTTTAAACCAAATTGACACACATCAATATTACATCGGGGATCTACAATACTATTAAACTTTGAAAGTCGATCGAGACGTTACATAATTATACAAAAATATTCATCTATCACTTTATGAACACTTTGAATTTAAACGTAATGGTCAACTATTTGGTGCTTTCCTAGATTAAGGCCATTCCAGACTAAAGTGAGTACGATATACGTATTTAAATATTTGAATATCCATTTGGTATACGAGGGGTATATGAAATCTTTAAATAATCGAACATACATTCGAATCTAGGTGTTCTATAACACAATTACAACGGTAAATATTAATTCTGATTGTGTTTAGTTAAACATACTAAATTTTATTAGATCTCTACTTAGACAACAATATGTAAATATCTAAACTATATTTTCCAACATCTAACTACATCTATGAATTTATTATTTGAAGTTACTTTAACAATTACCGTTTAAGATTGACAACATTATTAAATACGTAGAGAATAAGATTTGATTAGGTCGATAAGAATTACGATCATGATCATACAGTAAAATGTTTACAAATGGGTTCCTAAGAGGTTTTGTGACGTCAAAAAGTTTAGAAAAATATTCATCTCGACATTAATACCTATCATTAAACACACACAGTCGATTCCTCAGTCAAACAAGAATGTTACAATTCGGTACGTCACTAGGGTTCAGTATGGGCAGTGCCACACATATTCAAAAGTCCTCTTTGCCAAGCCAAACCAACGTATGGACTTGCAAATCTTACAATGTTAGAACATCATTTGTGACTTTCTCTGATATCCTGAATATGTGTGGCACAGCTTCTACGGTCACTTACAGGATAGATTAATCATCTAACAATCAAGACATTTCAAACCTACCACTTTATTCCATTCACACTCAATTCAATTTTAGTCAATTTGTGACTATTCAATGCGAAGAAATACAGATTCCATGACTATGATTACAAAATATTCAAGCACTAAGATTAAACGGATTATCGTAAAAATGTAGGTTCTACGACACTTATAGTGACTTGTTCTCTTGTCAAAACTTAAAATACATCCTACTTCCTAAGCTTAAATCGTCCACGTAAAGTTAAAAAGCTTTGGCCATCAACGCGCAAACACCCAAACACCCACATTAGCAAGCACTTCATCCCTATTAATTAGTAAAGGGAACATTCAAATAGAAAACAAATTGCCATCAACTATTACCGATTCAAGTCTGCTTTACAAACTTTTCAGGCGCTTTCAACTCAAAAAACTCTGCAAGGAAAATATGAGAAATGATAAAATACTTAAGTAGGTAATTGGTAAAAAAGTGTTGTGTATGCACCATTTACTTTGACATATTTGGTTTTAAATTTTTGTATAAACACCCGGACCAGAAAATAAATAATGAGAACTTTATGCTCTCTGTAGACGGCAAACAGAAATCTATTTTCTACTTGAATCCAATAACAAACTCGCACAAGCCTTCCATTTGATAATAAATTCCAAAATTCATACATTTGGATTTCCACTTTACCATTAGAATATCAAATGACTTTACCGATTACCAAATTCGGATACATTCATCAATTCGGTTTTTTCTTATGATGCTGATTAAAAGATTCAAGACTATGCTGCCATTACAAATTTTACCCAACCACTGTTGAGGAGATGCACAGATGAGAGAACACAAGATAAAGTCCACAATCCCTTGGACTTTAATCACTAGACCCAAAAAATGGCTTTGTTCACGCAAAACTAAGAAAACAAATTGAATATTACATACTCGTAGTTTCGAAAGGGATTGTTTAAATAAAATTCACAAAAGAAAATTAGTTCTTACTTGAGGATGTAATAAATTAACAGCATTTGATTTTAAATGCTTATGAACTTTGATTATTATAATGTCATATTAATAATCAAAGCTTAGATAAGTCGCAAGGAAAACTAGCGTTTGGGTAGTCATGACCTTCATGCGCTATCGAATATAAATAAAATTTGCTGATTTGATAATATTTGTAGTTGTTCGATATTATTTACTAGGCTCTCGTTTTTTGTGAACAATTGGGGTATTATATCCGATAGTTCTAAATAAAATTGAGAAGTGTATACTTCTTAAGACATATCTTTGTTGGTATATTAGCCCAGCGGAATTCGTGAGATAGAACAACTGTATCTACTCGTGTCTTAAGAGGGATATTTCGGAATGAACATAGACCTGAGACAATCATTGATTGAGAAGGATATTTCAGAGTTGCCTTTAGCCAAAATAATAATGCATTATTATTAACTGAGCTCCGAGTTTGATTTCTCGATACTAACGAGACGTGTCACCTAGACGATCCATTTCTCTGTGGGATTTGGTACAACGACTTTACGGTGCGAATACTACGCAAATTTCATACAAAAATGGAATGTCTCGATGATGTCTCTATACTATCGAGTAATTAAACTGAGTGCTCTGTACTGTACTATAGAGTTAAATAAAAAGCTATTGACTTGACTGATTCAATGCGCAGACGCAGCGGGCGACGGTGGCGCCGCGTGTCGGAGCCGCGCGCGAACCTCTTGCAGCGTTGGGTTGGTGCCGGGCTCAACTTCTGTCTGAGTTTGCTCCGCCGCTTGTTCAAGTCGGCGGGCGCGCTCGGCTATTGCTCGTTCTAGTTCTGGAAGGAGAAACGTTGATTAAGATATTGCTTGTTTTTGTCGCTAGGGGGAGCAAAAATTTCACAAATCTCATTTCAGAATAGGTCAAGAATGAGGTAACTTGCTCAATCTCAGTTTTTTCCGCTAGGGTCAGCGAAAATCATATTTCTCATTTTAGACGACCTCTGTGGCGCAACGGGTGTAGGACCTACATGCGACGCAAGAGGTTCTGGTTCGGTTCCCGCCTCGGGACAAATGCTTGTCCGATCAGCAGGGAATTGTTTTCGGGTGTTTCATATGTTTTGTATGTATGATAAAAATATCAATCAATTTAATGTATTGTATTAAATTCAGTGCCTATGTCAGTTATCTATATATATATATCTAAATACTCGTAACAGGAGCTCTGCTTAGCTTGGGGCTTGTCCAGCATTATTTATTTATTCCTGAGAGACACAAAGCAAGAATCCTTGGGCATGTTAACAAATCAGGTCAGTTCATCGATTTTTCTATGATTATCTTTTTACGGTCAACGCCCAAATAGCTGAACATTGACAGTTTTAAAAGCTCGTATACGAATCCTACTTACACCTATATTGGTTGCTTTGCTAGTATCCAACGATTTTTGGTTGGCGGGAGACTGTGTATGCCTAACATTGTAAGAGGAAAATTTATGTTGTTTGTGTATATTACAAAATACAATTAGTGGTATATTTAAATATTTTACTGGCTATTATATCAGCAAAATTTCAGTTTGAAATTATTTCATAAATGATATCAACAATTACAAATTATTAATTAACCGCTGCTGTTTTACTAAAGGTATAAATCCGGTAAAAATATCATCCGTACCAAAATGCTTAGTTACATAAAAAAGAGGCCTTTGCCCAGCAGTGAGACAGCATCTGCTAATAGTAGATTGTTTTACAAGGGACTAAACCATGATACACGAGGTTCTTAAACGGATGACAAGATCGAGTTATATAAGTATGCGGTTTTAACCCGAGTTAAACACTACAATTCGATTGCGAGTAAATAAAACAATCAAAGTTACCTTAATTAAGTAAAATAATGCACACGTTTTTTACTTCTCTATTTCAGATTTTCAGGTAATTTTCGTTAGTTTTAAAATTATATTTCACGTGATTCGACCGCAACAGATTCATATTAATTATTTCTGTACCCTTCTGTTCCATTTGCATGTTGTCATTCCAATTTTAGCTTGATGACATTCTCAATTAATTTTAATAAGCCACTTTCACCTTCAATTCAATTGTAGATTTCGTGCTAATACCAAATTTTTTTTAAGTTTTTGATGCGCGTAACGCAACGCATACTACAGGAAGAATACGTTTCGTTGCACCCTTCAAAAAAACATTCAAACCAAATCACCAAGAAGGTGCTTTCAGTTCAATTGCCTTTGTTTAAGAACACCAAAAAGATGAGTTTTTATGTAAGAAACTATTTTTTGTACTGGTTGATGATAAAAAAGAAAAAATACTTTTCGGCCCTACAGCTTAAACTCGAATATTAGTTCCGCTAAGCTACGCTTTAATTAATGACACACTTTTTTAGCAAGAGAAGTGGAACATTATTAATAATGTACTATTATTATTACTATATATATTTATAGCCAAGGCTGTTTAGTAACTCATTTCCGGTATACTAAACCGCCCTAAGTGCCTACAAACATAATGTCCCAGCAGCTGTAGCAGTATCTCTGACGTAGGTAATTTCTCCCACGCTAAAACGGATAGACAGGAAGTGTTCTGATGCAGTTTCACTTTCATCCAGCCTTGGTCATCGACATCCACGCAAGCTAATTGATGGAAACTTATGCTAATTTGTAACATACGATACGTGAGGACGTGACTTAGGATTTCGGGATTCTTTTGACAATAGGGTCTTAGCTTGCTTATTTTTGCTACCAATAAAAAATATTGTGAGGGCAGTATGGAAGCAGTGGATCCGGCTGGGACAAGACCGCCAGGGGTTGCGAGATAAGGAAGAGGCTGATCTATACTCAGTAATGAATGTTACCACCTGGCTAGAGGGAATAAAAAAAATGTTATCATGCGAACAGAGGCAGTGGTAATCCTGATTACTCCTGTCTTTGTTCGCAGGATTTTTCCTAACCAACTTTAGATTGCAAGTGCTCAAAATGCTTGCATTTCTTAAGTGTCATCTTACTACTTTACCTACTACATACAAGACAAAATTAAAAATTTTAAAAACCCGCAGACGTTTATTGGCTGGACAGATTTTCATGAATCATGTCAAAGAATAATCGGGATAAAATTATTTATGACCAAAAAAAAACTAAACGAAAACCGGTTCATCCGTTTAGGAGCTACGATACCACAGACAGATACACAGATACACGGACAGACACGTTAAATTTAACACCCCTCTCTTTTTGGTCAAAATGGTCGACTCTACGTGACTCTACAGGTAAGTCTAGGTTCAGAAATAGAAATATTCTGGTAAATAGTAGGTATATGAACTTAGGTATAGGTATAGGCTTTAATAACTGCCTTTTATCCACAAGCCTGATTTGCAATCTAAAATCGATACAAGCAAAACATTTTATTGCAAGCAATCGATGCCTATCAAACAACCAAACTTAATTCGCATACAAATTACGAAGGATTGGGAGGTCGTAAAAAGAATGTCCACAATATAAGGTGAACGTCCCCAGAATGCACCTGCTTTCACAGATCCACCAACAGTTAGTACAGCACCGGATAAACCACTTTGCCCAAATATGCGAGGAAAAAACTCTAGCATAATACGAGTTTCGTGTGATTGATGGGTGATGCATGTCCAGCCCTTTGTTCAGTAATAAAACCTTCTTCAGAGTGTTATTGTTTTTTTTTGGACTTGAGAAACCGGTTTAGTTTGTATAATTATTTTGGATGATACACATAAGCTGGGAATGTTGAGTAGACTCTATCGGCATTTTAACTTTAGAAGTTTAGATTGCATCGTATAATTTTAAGATGGTAATTAATGTAGATCAATTTTACAGAAGTTAATAAAGGCCGGTTCACGTTATTCCACTGAAGAATGCCACTGAAATAATGTGATCCGGCACTGGAATAGGTACATTCCAGTTTCCAGTGACGGAATATATTTAGCAGTATATTTTGGTTCGCTCGATTACTGGACTGGAATAATGTGAAAAGGCCTATAAAGCACGAATATTTTACTACACCTGGCTCAGATAAGCACAGAAACTATATAAGTTAAGTAATTAGATAAAGATGATTTAAAATAGGGTAGGTTAGGTAGGCCTTGAACTAGAACTCGATAGTTTGAAATATCGATAAGTTTTCATCGACCTCAAAGTACCGGATGTCGCGCGAGCCATAACGACTGATATCGGTCATTCGTCTAAATTATGGTTTGTGCAATAAAATATACGGGTACTGCCCTGTAGGGCTTGGCTTACGGTAAACTTGGGTACCTCTATCAAAGCATGTTAGCGGATTTACAAGCTACCTGTGCAGGACACATTATAATGCACAAGTGCACACACACGGGTCCTCTTTCCCTCGCTCTTATAGTCCGATTGGGCGGCAGACCGACCCGACCGGGGAGATATCAGGCGCAGGACCAACGGCTTTAAGTTCTTCCCGAAGCACGGGGGTGTAATAGCGACTACTTTCTGCCTCCGGGCTGCGAAATTTTCGTGCTAGATGCTGAGACGAACAACAACGAAACACTAGTATAGGTTTTGGCGAGTCAGCAGTTTTTTGGGATCTTGAATTATACTCATATTCAAAAAATAGCTCTCCTCGATAAATGTTAAAATTTGGGCACGATTTTCCTGACACTGTTGCCAGTGATCTTAGGGGAATAAACTAGACACAGTTTTCGTCAAATCAAACAAGCATTAAGCCGTCTCGCATATATTAACACTTTTATGGCCCAAAACACACAGTGCCTATCGATCTGCGGGTCGCACCACCGAGGCTGGACAGTAAATGCGTTAACGCAAAGATTTCTAGGTTAAGCGATAAGAACAGACAGAACTATAAACCTAAATCGTTTAAGTACCGAGTACCTAATGGGTTGACAAACCAGAAGCAATATGAATATTAATCAGTACCTTCATTATGTACGCTTTCTTATATCTCTACTTTCACCGTTAAGTAACAAACATTAAACAAACAGCTTGCTAGGAATACTAAATAGACACCTGTACCAAAGAGTATTACTACATGTACCAGTGGCGTTCATCATTAGCTGACCCCCTGGGCCGCGAACACGGTGTGTAAAGCGTAGTTACCTATTGGCATTGCGGCTCGGGCGTTAGCAGTTGAAACGTTAGGGTGCTCATACACGGGCCGGCATTGGACAATCCACTGATCAGCAAACCGAATGACGTCATTCGCACTAAACGGAAAAGTTGCCTTCAAGAATCCTCGGCGGCATTGCCGACAGTCCGCTCCGTGCGGTGCGGATCTTGTATGGCAAACCATTGAGCGAGTGCGGATTGTCCGATGCCGGCCTGTGAACGCGTACCCTAACGTTTCAACTGCTAACGTTTGAACCGTAATGCTAATAGGTACCTACACTAACTACACCGTAATCGCGGTGAAAGGTTCCAAGTCTCGTAATTACATTAGTTTTGGTTTTAGACTATAAAATTTATTGTTTTTATTTATAACGGCTCGCTATCTGCACTTTACCGAAATATTATAGTTTTAAAATAGTTCTGTTTTCATAGAAATTGACTTCAAACTCAAACGTAACAGAGGGGTCAGGTAACAATGAACGCCAATGTACCAACGTCCAACTTTAATGGATGTTTATAATTAAAGGAAATTTCAGAGTTTAATTAAACTGCAATTCTATTTGCGAAACTGCTTGCCAATTACTACTGAAAGCGAAGTTTAAAGGTTGGAACGGGTAATTTATTTGGCACTTAAAGTTTCTAAAGCAGCTGAACCCGGTTAAATATGGTCAATAGTTAGGGCAACTAGAAAGAACTTCTCGAGAAACTGGGATCTTGTTAAAAGGTAGTAACTGATGTGAAAGACTAGTATATCAAGTGTGATTATGTCACTAACTTTCGTTGCATTCAGTGCCCTTTAAAGGGTGGTTATTAAAACCTGATTGAAATCAAATAATTGGATACTGCACTTGTTATATATAAAAACATACTATTGGACAATTTATACAGCATCTATTCTCAAACTAAGTAGAGCTTCTATAAATCACACTATTATAAATTCGAAAGTTTGGATGAATAGATGGATGGATGTTTGTTACCTCTTCACGCCAAAACTACTGAACGGATCGGGCTGAAAAATTTGCATACAGGTAATTCTAATCCTGGAATCAAACATAGGCTACTTTTTATCGCATAAATCAGTTCTCATGGGATAGAAATCACCTTTAAACGTTTCTATAGAAACAACGCGTGCGAAGCCGCGGGCATAACCTAGTAACTGATATATTAATGGGTACACTATTACCTAGACAGATAGTTTTTGTTAAGTACGTATAGAACACACCCAGAACATCCGGATCAAATATCTGCCTGATCAAACCCGAAACCTACTGCGTCCCAGTATGAAATAAACATAAAACTTATCTAAAGTTTTTTATTTACCTGGCGTTTCCTTGTGATCTCGTATTTGGTTCATAATCTGCTTATCTTTGTGCTTTGATAACGCCTTCTCCAGTTCACTCTTCTGATTCAGTACATTCTTTCCTCTGAAAATTAAAAGAAAACATATATCAAAATACTAAGCTATAATTAAAAGCTTACAAGAAGTTACCGGCTAGATGCATATGAGGGTCACATATAAAGGACATTTCATTGTTTTTTTTGGGGACAATAAATAGCTTCAGTTTTTGAAAATTAAACACATTAAGTCAGTAGTTTCCCCACATAGAAATAGAATGTCCACAACAAGTAATTACAAAAAAATTATAAACAGACAGTTTTTGAGAGCCATAGCCCATAATATTTCATTACACATTAATAAAGAAATATGCTAGATAGAACATTCCTAGCATTTCGTAATCATAAAGACGCTTAAAAGATAAGGCAGCCGCACGTAGAGACAAAGAATTCAAGTTAGATAAAAAATACGCAGTTTCTTAGTCTAGGTTGTACCCGTGATATTGATAAGAGCTATCTTATCAAACAGAAGGCGATAACGTTTACCGAACCAAATAAGGTAATGCTCGCTTTGACCGATTTCCATTTGTTACTTGACGTAGGCAAACATATTTGATAATCTCGTAGGCACTCGTGCATAGGTAATTAATGGGTTTGATAAGATTTGACAACTAGTAGATATAACTTGATACGAGTGTGGAAGATAAGAAGAAAACTTTCGAAAGGCATGTTGTTAAGAGGCCAGCGGAAGGCGACTTGTCCATACAAACGTAATACCAAAATTATTTCTAATTCAAGCATATTTCCAGTATATTATTGTATTATTTGTATTCAAATAGTATTTATCTAGGTTCCTGGATAGTTTTTTTTTCAAAATACTTACCGAAAATTAAATGAAAGCCAATCGCATTTTGCAATTTTTAAGACAAAATTGGCCAGTTTTCTTCCTATTTGTTTCGTAATAAAAACAACAATATCTTATGTGTAATTTGTATGGGAACATAGGTAATATTGTCTAGTTACAGAATAACAATACTTTGTGAAGAATACAAGAAGTTTTCAGTCATCATTTTTGGTATTACAGAACACAGCGAAATTCATACCAAATTTTAAACGGCAATCATGCTATCGCGCACGCACGGGGCGGGGTGCAGGGCCGGGGGACGGGACACTTCGGTTGTGTGATCGCATCGCTCGCTCGTGGCTCGGACAGACACACTAATACAACGTGTATTTACACGGGGCGCCGCCACCGCTCGGGGACTTTCGGAGGTCGTCGTAGGGGTAGGAGAACATAGATAGGTTCTTATAATATGGTAGGAGAGGCTAGGTATTATTATTTAGTAAGTATACTATTTTCTAAATCAGTGTGTCTGACAAGTTACGGTGCTGTGCGTGCGTAGGTATTTATTTGTTCACTATTCTATAGACCTGTGCCTTGTTGTTTGGAAACAATAACCTACCTCCTTAGGTACATTACATACCTAGAGGTACCTACCTACTACGACTTTGGCGTGCTTTGGCTTTGTTTACGGACTTTGATATTTTTCACTTACGGTTTGGTTAATGATATTATGGACTCGGAACGTTGGGATGTAGGTAGGTATCTCACAGTAAGTAGGTAGGTACTTACTTACCTACCTACCTACCTAAATTATTTTATTATTAGCTAGCTAGTTGTTTTCTTATTTTAAAGTAAATACCTACCTAATACTTACCTACCTAGGTAGGTAGGTACCTAACATGTTGTTTAGATATATGTACCTATCATAAGATAGGTACCTACAATGTATGTGAAGTAAGGAAGTACTAGGTAGGTATCCAGGCGCGGTCGCAGCCCAAGACTTTGGGGGGGGGGGGGGTCACACACAGTGTCACACTTGGTGCGGGCCGTAGCACCAAAATGTATTTGTAGGCGGTTGCAGACCCCACTGAAAACCACTAAACTTTATCGGCGAGCGGAGCGAGCCGCGGAAAATTTATACTCAACTCCCAACAATAGTAGGTATAAGTTATAGCGAGCGAAGCGAGCCTCGAAATTTTTGAGATGTTTTCTGAAGTTTGGGCAAAAGTAAGCAAGAGTAGGTCTACTTGCTTACTCTCGCCCGCATCATTTATTTTGTTGTTGATAGGTATCTATAAAAAATAAATGATAGCGATCGTAGCAAGCCCCGAAAATCTTAGAGACTTACGGTAGTAGATATAAAGCTATGAATATAAATCGGGGCGAGCGGAGCAAAGGAGATTAACAAAAAATTAGAAATACAAAAAAGACTTCGAAAAAGCGGCGAGCGGAGCGAGCCGATTTTTTTTTCCCTTTTTCGGGTTGTCACAAACTGGTTCAGAAAATAAATAACAGCGAGTGGAGCGAGCTCTGAATGAGCTGCAGCTTTTTTTGAAATTGGTGAGGTAGCGTCCATGCAAGACCCTTATGCTAGAAGCATGAAGCTAAATTATGAGCTACTAGCTTCTGCCCGCGGCTTCGCACGCTTCTTTCTATGGAAACGTTCAAAGGTAATTTCTATCCCATGGGAACTGATTTATGGGATAAATAGTAGCCTATGTTTGATTCCAGGCTTAGAGCTACACCAATGCAAAATTTTAGCTCAATCTGTTCAGTAGTTTTGGTGTGAAGACGTAACAAACATCCATCCATCCATCTATCCATACAAACTTTCGCATTTATAATATTAGTGTGAAGAACAATTTTAAAGTTTCACGAATAACAACCAAATATGCGAACAACAGACCAGACACCATATAGAATCAACGAAATTTTTTTTGATCTGGCTGTGCGTGTGAGTTGTTTGGTATTAGATATTTTGCAGTTGCAAACTAGCCTGAAACGGAGGAGTCCTGAACTAGAGCAAACCAGAAGCTCATCAAAACAGCAGAATGTTATCAGAGGCAAGCAGAGCGTGCTGCGATAATTTTTGGTTTTTGTTAGATTTTGGGCAACTTTTTAGAAAATTTGGCAAAGTGACCTAAAGCGGGCCGGGTTTTGAGCTTTGGATCATAGTCAGAAGGAACAAATGTTATCAGCGACCAGACCAAAACGCGAAAATTTTGTTGTCTACTAATTTCTTGTACTGGTTGACAAAGTGACCTCGCAGATTATTTGTTATATTTTGTGCTTTTTATTGTGGTGGTTGGATTGATACAAGCTGACTATAGCGGACCAGCCAGACCAATAAAATTGGGAACGTTGCCTCTGTGCTAATCAAAATACAGAGCACAAATAACAGTAATATCGGCGAGCGGAGCGAGCCGCGATTTTTTTTATTGCTTCAGTTGGTAACCATAATCAATGTAACGGAAGTAAACAGGAAAAAATTAGACGTTTTTTCATCGTTTTTTACGTGTATTCTTAGGTATACAAAACGTACCTACAAATAAATTATAAATATTCGAAATTTAAAAAAACGTTATTCACAAGTTGAATCTCTCGGATTCCAGAATTATCCCTTTTCGGTTTAATAAACCCTTTCCGTGGCATCCTGTGTATATTTTTTCACACTCATAATTTTGAGTTTGGATGTAGGTAGATGTTTTTAAAGTTTGGATATAGATGTTTAGAAGTTTTCGCGTAAAGAAGTACCTAATCAACACATACCAATCCATCAATCCATACTTGTTTTATAAGTATCTTTCACACTACCTAGGTATATTTTTGACTAGCTAGGTAGGTACCATAACAAATTTCGTAGTGTTTAGCCGATATGGCTACCCCACAAGGCTTTACCAAAATCGTAAATTGATTTGTTTTTTTGATAAGTAAATAAATGTGTCAAGTCAAAATCAAATGTTTTTTTAAAATAAATGAAAGTGTCAATATCAATGAACAAAAAAGTGTTTACGTTTATATCCTTGCCTTTTATTTTCTTGTCAGAAATTCACTATAGGTACCTACTCGTGTATTTAATCCTAAATTTAGGTATATCCTAGGTATTGCAGAAGCAGAACCGTATGACGAACCTACCTACACTCCATCCAAATTCGGTTAGTTTACAAAAATGTCAGACCGAATTTTGCTGGAGTAGGTATACGTAGGTGCTTACATACTACCTAAGTACGTATTTCCTGATCGATCAGTTTAGTTAGTTTCTAGGTAAGTACCAATGATATTACCTATATTTGGGTTCTACATAGGTACCTAGGTACCTAAGTATTTCTTGAGAAATACGTAGGTAGGCCTTGTAGAGAAACTTGAAGAAAAAAACGCGTTATCAAACTAAACATTCAAGTAGATATTTTTAAAATACACTTGCACTTCCCAAAATGTAAGTACCAAGGTACCTATGTAGGTATGAAACGCAAATAGTATGCCTAAAGAAATAGGTAGGCAAATTTAGTACCTAGTCTAGTATCTAACCTACCTGCCGCTTTCGATAGCAGAGGTGTATACCTACTCACGCACACGCACAAGCACGGCACTATGGATGGATGGTTGTGTTCACGTGTGTAGTACACCTACCGCGTCCCGCGCGCGCCTGCATCAACTAAACAGAGATAGCGATATTCGGGGCGATTTTTGCACGCGCCTCGAATTGAAGTTGCGATCGAGCTCCGCCGGACTCTTAAGTCTGTAGGTTATTATCACTTATCAGGAACGTGGGTAAGATTTTAATTGCTGGTAATATACATTACAAAAATACATTTTAATTTTCAGGTTTTATTTAAAAACCTATAAATATATACCTATATTATTTTCACCATGCGGTCGGAAAATACACTTTATACGTCATGTATCTCTAACCGAAAGCAAGTTATTTTAGTCCCATTAGCTGAAAAAGGGGAAGGTTTTACCAAGTTCAAACAAATCGATTGAGATCTCTTAGTTAGAGTCTCCTTGGTGTTCAAAATGTGTGTAAAATAAAAAGATTACCAAGAAAATCCGTAGAATGAGATCTTCTTCGAAATTCGAACTAACCTCTGTGCAGAAGTCGGAATAAAAAACTAATGCCGCAAACCACGTAACCAAACTATTAGGTACTATTTACTCGCAAAAAGTAGGAAAAAGTATATTTTACAGATTCTCCTCGTGCTCAAAGCTGTCATTGTCTTTATCTCGATTCTCTCGTGAGTTATTTTAGAAACCAGAGTTGCGCTCTGGATTCAATGACGCCCATGACGTAAGACACTACGTCAAAGTTACTAAATGGTATGGTAACGGTTTCATTCACTAACAATATTGTAGAAATACGACACATTCTCTGCCCCAAGGCTATTGATTGCCCAATCCTAGATAAACAATAGGTGTCTCAATCAATTACTATACTTCTTGCTTCTCGTATTTTTCCCACGCGCAATACCTGCATATGTGAAGTATGTATTTGTGACTGACGTTGCATTGTTTTTGTTTTACTTTGTGGCACAGATGTGTGTACACATGTGTTTAACTCGGATAGCTACTGCATTTCCGTTTTTTATTTGGTTTCAAAGTTCGTTTACTTAATATTGTTCCAGATAAATAAATAACATGGCCACACACCACGATTATCTTGTTTATGATACATAATAAACTATGCTGGACAATTCTTTAATGGGCTTTAATGCACAATAATGTGATGCACTTAATAATGAATGAACGTATAACGTATTCAGATCTTTTATAATGTAATTTACGTACCTACACTTATATACATTAGGTACCATGGATCTAGGGAATATTTTTTTCAAATTAATAATCGCAAGGAACCTTCCGTCATGTCAAAAGCTAGGTCAGCTCACTAGATTTCCAAAGCATCAAATAAAACAGTAATTGCAGCTGAAATGGGCCGTTCCTGGTAAGTTAGTCGAGCGTTAAAATTTTCAATTTGTTCAGGCAGGTCGGGATGAGTGGTGCTGCAGTTGCCGCCATTATTATGGCTGATTTACACGAAAAGCGTGCTAGAGACGGTGAAGGTTTTACTATTCCGCACCTGTATTAAAATAAGTATTATTTCTGCCATACGGAGAACATTTTTACGTATGTGTATAATTATGTAGTACTAATGTTTTTTAACTTCTTAAACATAGGCCTGAGCTAAATTTTAACTTGCATACTTATAATTTTTAGTTTTTTCTTAAATTAAATCGCAAATTCCTAGCTTAGTTTTTCCTATTGCGTGCAAAAAAATTGTTTTTCTATTCATTTTCATTTCTTTTTTTCATTTGTCTGGCCCTATATTTTACCTGCCCAAAATAATTGTCTTTTCGAATTTCCGGTGTCACGTATTATTTGTATATAAAACTAGCTGCGCCCCGCGGCTTCGCCCCCGTGGGAATTTATGTTTCCAACTTTCTTAATTTTTTCTTTCATAAGAACCTTCTCCTGACAATAACAAACACAACAAAGAAAGAATTAGCGAAATCGGTCCAGCCGTTCACGCGTGATGCCGTGACCAAGGAAAACGGGTTTCATTTTTATATATATAGAAGATGTATCCTGAGATAAGTTGTTATTTTAGTAGTCTCCTGGTTATCGTAATATCTTTTTAGAAGCTGTATCTTTTATTTTATCTTTAAATGTTTTTGTTGATTAAGTTACAAATAAAATATTCTATTCTATTTTTATATATTCGCTTTCTTTGGGACTAGACGTCGGAACGATCAGCGTGTAAACGTTAATTAATAAATGATTTCT
This sequence comes from Eupithecia subfuscata, assembly GCA_963564075.1. Classification (NCBI taxonomy): domain Eukaryota; kingdom Metazoa; phylum Arthropoda; class Insecta; order Lepidoptera; family Geometridae; genus Eupithecia; species Eupithecia subfuscata. Next base: position 8,740,594 of record OY751103.1, on the reverse strand, counting down.
AAAAATAGGAACCGGTAAAGCCGTCAAAGCAGCAACCTGTTTCCCATCTCCAATCCATCCTTCATCAGCACGATTTAATCCAAGCTAATTATTACCTTCACGGCACATCGCCGCCTCCAGTAACTCTATTTACAGATTGAATTGAGGCTATCTCGGATCTTATATCGCAAGCTGGATCGGATCAGCAATCAACGAACTCTGTGAAGCGGCTAACAGCCAATGTGAATGTCCTGGCAACGGCGATTTATCATGTCTGACTTTAAAGCTAGAGAAGTGGTCGAAGAAAATAAGAAAATTACGGGTTTGGTATGTGGCATAAGCATAGTAAACTCTGAATTTACGTATAACGTAATTTCATGGCGATTTGCCACGTAACAACCTTCCTGGAGCTCTTCCAAAAATTACAACTATTTTCCAGATATCATATTAACACTGGATTCAGAAATATTTTTATGTGAAAAATTTACTCATTTCCTTTATTGAACAAAAACGTCAATCAAAATCTTGGCTTACTAATTTAGGTATGCAGAAACAGCGATGCAATATTTCTTGCGTATCTGTAACCGATATCGCCACAATATTTCCGCGACACCGATTACAAAAGAGGAATGTCGGCGCTATGCGGAAAGAATTGATTTCAAGCGAGCTTAGAATGATTTATTGCTGTGTAATTTGCGACTTCTTTAATATTATTTTGCTGCAAATGGTTATTCCTTACATACATCTAGGTCCACCACACAATGCGACGTTCAAGTGCTGTTCGAAATTATTGTTACAGTTTTATTTGGCCTATCAAAATCATAAAATTCTAAATAACAATTGATTGTTATTAATATTCACGGAAATCTTCTATAACATAGAAGTAACAGGCTTAAACTGGATATCACACTATCACACTAATATTATAAATGCGAAAGTTTGGATGGACGGATAGATGGATGGATGTTTGTTACCTCTTCACGCCAAAATTACTGAACGGATCAGGCTGAAATTTTGCACACAGGCAAGTCTAACCCTGGAATCAAACATAGGCGACTTTTTGTACCATAAATTAGTTCCCATGCGATAGAAATAACCTCAAAACGTTTCCATAGAAACATCAATAATTTCCCCATAGATAATCGATAGCATTTACAGGAAAACGCCGACAGACGTCATTGAAATGTACTGAAAACTCGATTTCCTGACAACATACATAACCCGCTATAGCACTGAAGTAAACCTCGTCAGCCCAGCAGGCGCCTGGAATTGCTTCCTTCCGTTCCGCCGCGTCAATGGAATTTGCACTCCGCTTAGCTACGGAAATAACAGGAACGACCGACAATCACGGCGACGAGAAATTATTTATCAACAGGTCAAGCCATTTCTAATTTTCTCTTGTTTATATGTTTACACAGTTGGATAATTGAAACGTGCTGCGAAGGCTGCCGTTCAAAGCGAATTTGATTCGAAAAGGGAAAAAATAATAATAAATGAATATTGCTGGACTATCCACATAGCACCATCTAGGCAGAGCTTGTATTATTTATGGGTACTGGATAACTGATATACCTACTTGATACATTACATTACAGATATATTTTATTATACATAGAAAAGAGTCATACTTATAGCTTCTATGCTATATAACTATAAATCATCTGAGCGTCTGGTCGAAGCGAGGGGGACCCGAGAGCTGGTGAGTATCTGGAGCAGCGCATCAGCATTGCCATACAACGGGGCAATGCAGCCAGCGTCTTGGGGACGCTTCCGACTGGTATTGATATGGATCAGTTAAGCTACCTGTAGATTGTTTGTAACAGCAGTTGGCTCAATTGCTTCAAACTGCAATTTCTAAATACTAGTTCTAATCTTTATATATATAATTCTTCTGTGAGTGTGTATGTCACTGAAATTCTCTCAAACGACTGGACCGATTTTGATGAAATTTGTGTGTGTTCAAGGGGATCTGGGAATGGTTTAGATTCACAATTTTGTCCGCTGGACAATGTTTTTTTAATTAATTTTTAATATTCTATAGAATAGCAATCTCCTTTAAACGTTTCCATAGAAACAACGCGTGCGAAGCCGCGGGCATAAACTAGTTTATTTCTATTATTTGATTCTTTGTTATTCATCATCATCATCGTCAGCCTATAGTCCACAGCTGGACATAGGCCTCCCCTAATGAGCGACATAGCGCCCTGTCTTCAGCTTGCCGCATCCAGCCTGGCCGGAGGGCGTGCTACACTACGTTTTCCGAGTCGTGGTCTCCACTCACTCTCTTTGCTAATAAAGATATTTAATTTCATGAACCGGGTAAACTTGTCAGTCCATCTAAAAGCAATGTGAGATATCAGTGGACTGCCACGACAGATGTTCAATAATAATTACACTTCGGGTTAGCATCGGCAGGATGTGTTGCACCTGTGCTCAGAATCCGGGACAAAATTAGTCGTAGCAAAAAGCTATTCACTATTACGGCTCGCCATTCCTGGAAACCCCAGAGCTACTTGTTTGTTGAACAGTTTGAGTGACTGCGCAAAGCGAGTTTTTGAGAAATTCGAGGCTCAGCGATGTTTGGTAGGGAAATATTGTAAACTAGCTTCTGCCCACGGCTTCGAACGCGTTGTTTCTATGGAAACGTTTTGAGGTTGTTGCCCGGGAACTGATTTATTCTGATTTATTATTAACTGATTTATTATTCGCCTATGTTTGATTCCAGGGTTAGACTTACCTGTATGCAAAATTTCAGCCTGATCCGTTCAGTAGTTTTGGTGTGAAGAGGTAACAAACATCCATCCATCCATCCATCTATCCATCCATCCATCTATCCATCCATCCATCCATCCAAACATTCGCATTTATAATAATTAGTGTCATATGGAACTGAAAAACGTGCTATTGGACGCTTATCGTCCGGTAAATAAAGGAGTACTCCATTTGATAAGAATTATCAGCCAAGTTCTAGCTTATTTCAATTACCCCTCATAATACTATACACTAGCCGAACCCGATGTTGAATGTTTATAAACAAACTACGACACAGATAACTAAAACTCACTTGCTTAGCGTCGAGTTTCAGATATAATTGTAAGCAATATTTATTTATTGTGTGTGCAAATCGACAAGTAATGTAAATTAGGTATAACAAGAAAAATTAAAATAAAAAAAAAACCCGCCGACGTTTATTGTCTGAACAGATTTTAATGAATCTACTAGGCTAAGAACACGCGGGATAAAATTATATGTGACACAAAAAAAAAACGAAACGAAAATCGGTACATCCGTTTGGGAGCTACGATACCACAGACAGATACACAGATACACAGACAGACACGTCATACTTATAACACCCCTCTTTTTGCGTCGGGGGTTAAAAAGACGCGGCACCAGTCAGTGTGAATTTTAGGTTAAGAATGGGCGGTTCATAAAACAAATACACAAATCATAACAAACAAAAAATATGGGAAATCTAAACAACAATCTCAGGCTGTTGAAAACATAAAGGCACCGACTGACGAAGCGTCTTCTAAGGGTCTTCTCGGCGACACAAAGCTTATCGAGAAAGCTTTTGAGTCAGGTAAAAAGTACTAGTAACAAAGGCTTGTAATAACAAAAGGTAAAGTGAAGGTAAAGTGAAGGCAAGCTCAGTAGGTTGAGTGCGATACTTTGCTCGAGAAATGTAGATTCTTTCAGAAAAGGTGTGATTTTTTCAAGGTGTACAAATTCTTAGAAAAGTAGAGCTAACGATTTCCAAATCTTTGACGATTTATATTTGAACCCAAAATGATTAAGTATACATTAATGATTTTTATTTATGACAGACTAGCTTCTGCCCGCGGCTTCGCACGCGTATTTTCGGTATAATAAGTAGCCTATTATCTAAGTTAGGCTTGGTTCTAATCATACACCAAATTTTATATTGATCGGTTCAGTAGTTTTGGAGATCCTAGGTAACTAAAATTTCACATTTCACAAACTTTCGCATTTATTATTAGTAGGAAGTAGGAATTATTTTTCTATTGTTGACGTTAATTAGGAGAGATATGTCCAGCAGTTGACTATTATGAGCTGATGATGATGATTAAGGAAGCAAACACAAACTACGCCATAAAGTACGCAGGTAAATTGATACTTCAGCGAGGCCCCCGCTCAGCAATGAACCAAGATTACCGACATCCTCATTCCGTAGAGCTGTGCACGTGTGAAGAGGGTTCATGTTCAAGGGCTTTTCATCGCTAGGACTCGGTCTATGGGATTTTTTAGACTTTACTGCTGTGAATTCCTTTTTTCAAATTCCTATTTCATAACCACTCGCACACACACACACACACAATCGCACACTGGGTCTACTCTACAGATACATACACGCACACTCATGTTTACACAATCAAACACTGGGTCTCCTGTTGCCCAGACTCTTATGAGACTGGTGCCTCGGGAGACCACAAAGACTCACGAAACATTATTATTCTTGAAATGAACGAATAAATTATTATTGATTATTATTGATCCCCGTGGTAAAAAACTAGAATTACTTCAGCGAGGACCCCGTTCAGCAATACTAAGATTACCGACATCCTCATTCCGTAGAGCTGTGCACGTGTGAAGAGGGTTCATGTTCAAGGGCTCTTTATCGCTAGGACTCGGTCTATGGGAGTTTTTAGACTTTACTGCTGTGGAAATTCCAATTTTCAAATTCCTATTTCACAATTTCTCGCACACACACGAAACACAATCACACACTGGGTCTCCTGCTGCCCATACTCTCAAGAGACTGGTGCCTTGGGAGAACCGACCGACACACCCTAACACACACACACAGTCATGTTTACACAACCAAACGGTGCCTGGGAGACCACACATACCCACACACACATACACACACCCTCACACGAGCTGTGCACGTGTGAAGAGCGTTCATGTTCAAGGGCTCTTCATCGCTAGGACTCGGTCTATGGGAGTTTTTAGACTTTACTGCTGTGAATTCCTTTTTTCAAATTCCTATTTCATAACCACTCGCACACACGCACACACAATCGCACACTGGGTCTCCTGCTGCCCATACTCTCAAGAGACTGGTGCCTTGGGAGAACCGACCCACACACTCTATCACACACACACACACACTCATGTTTACACAACCAAACACTGGGTTTCCTGTTGCCCAAACTCTCAAGAGACTGGTGCCTCGGGAAAACCGACCCAGACACTCTCACACACATACGCGTTTACACAACCAAACACTGGGTCTTCTGTTGCGCCAGACTCTTAAGAGACTGGTGCCTCGGGAGACCACACACACATACACAAAGACTCACACACCATTATGTTTCATGTGAATTTGTAATAGCCAGTAACAAAAACCATAAATACAGTAATAAATAGGTAAACTTTTAAATATTAGTTAGGAATTATAATTAATGTAAATTTATTATAACACAAGTTCTGCTTAGCTTGGGGCTAGATAATGCTGTGTGAATTGTCCAGCATTATTTATTTATTATTTAGAAATCTAGGAGTTGAGCATTGACACAACCACAGTTTGTAAAGCTTCAGTAGTGGCATCGTTTCAATAGGTATCTATGATCCTTAGTGTAGAAATGTTCCAGCTGAATAAAGATTTTTATTTATTTGTTTTCGAATGTTTTCTTTGGTTTAAATAACGAAATGAGATAAAGACACGATAAATAGATAACGCTCACAAGATAAATAAAGTCTACAAAACGATGATCGTGACAAAAATAGCTATTTGTCCTTATACCTAATAAATAAGGTATAGGAAGTTACGAGGCATTGAGCTAATTTTAAACCGACGAAAAACGGAGGAGGTTCTCAAGTCGACGCGTATACTTTTTTTATGTATGACCACGCATAACTTTTTACATAGTCCGATTTCGATAATTCTTTTTTTATGGGAAAGGGTATACCCCGAAGTTGGTCGCGGTACTTATAGGAACAAATTACGAGGCATCGAGCTAATTTTATCACCTCACCTCACCTCAACAGCCTATATTGGTCCACTGCTGAACGCAGGCCTCCCCCTGATAAGCGCCTTATTAGCAGTTATCTCTTGGGGGGTAATGGATCGCAGTTCGGTGGTAGAATTGTTATGCAGGGGGCGCTGCTGCCCGCCCCCGGTGGATATCCCTTAGTCGCCTACGACACCCGCGAGAAGAGGTAGGGTCATTTTATCACTAAACTATTTTTCTAGCGATGTTTAGTTTAAATCGAAGTGAATTTTCTTTCAGAGGACTTTAAGGCATTAGCCTTACCGGTACCTACAGACTACAGAGAAGCTATAGACATTAATGGCACAGAGACTTACATCCTCTGGTTGAAGAGCAGCTCCCGATGCAGATCCATGCGCTGCGGGTTGTCAATACAGGGGTTGGGCAGGCGACGCGGCGCTATCAGATGCCCGTCGCCTCCCGCACCTTCCCCCTCCTGCACCATGTCCAGGGCTGAGACTGACTCCACGGGCGTGGGGACCAGGCCCACGCTGCCAGCCGCGCTCAATGCGCCCAAAGATAAAACTGCGAACAAGACATACATACTTACCCATCAAGCCAATCTCAAGAAATAATGACAACTCATACATAACGCAAAAATCCAACATTCTCGTTTTGGCGTCGAGTTTAAAATATAATTGTCAGCACTTAGCATTAATGTATCGAGTTTAAATCTACAAATAGTAGGTACAAATTCTGTCAAAAAATCAACAACAAGCAAGTAATTTTGGAATTACGCATGCGCCAGCCTTGTATTGTAAAAATGTTATCTTGACTTTGGCCAGAGTATAGTTTATACGTTACATTCTAATCTTGAACCGTGAATCAGAAAGGAAATACTATTGGAATAGCCGATTCGTGGTATTTTCATTATTTTGTTTAGAATATGAGTTACACATGTGTAAAGCATTTCCTATGTTTCTATTGCTATTAATGCGTTATTTATTTGTGTGAACAATTTTACCGTGCCAGTTGATAGAATCAATTTATGCCAATAAAGCGTTCACTCGTCATGATTTATGAGTACTAAACCCCCTCGAGTCGACATACCAAGAAATTATAAATGAGCGCAGTCGGGAAACGACAGCTATTGCTTTGTAGGAAAAAACACGCAGCGCTTTGACTATTTGCATAAACTTTTTCATTAGACTGTTAATAGAACCAAGCATCGCCTGAAGGTTGAATATAACGCTGCAATTCTGCATTTTGTATCATGTTTAATTATGTTTATAAGTGTCGAAAAGCGGTCACTGTAGGTCATCTTGCGCAGCAGGTAAAATCTAATGAATCATTGATGATAAAGATGATGTCATCTTGATACATCAACGTTATTACGTGAAGCATTTACTGATGTTCTGAGACGCGTTGTTGAATTGTATTTCTTATAAGCCAAAGATTTTCTCATGAGATTTTTGAGTGCTTGGTATCATTTGGAGTTATCCTTGAACACTTATTTTGAGATATTTCATTCCTTTTGATCTTGTAAAAACACAGTAGCTAATGTTGTGTTTAGCCAAATTGCGGGCAACAGTGAGACATGTTCACAATAAAACTTGATTTTTAAAGCGATGGATAATTCAAACCGTTCGGTCTAGGATTTTTTTTTTCTGGTTTTCATAAAAACTTAAACAATCTCAAAAGTCAGTTTACGCGGACGAAGTCGCGGGCATCAATAAAAAATAAATAAATAATATGAAACCTTCTGACTGTGTACTATAGATAGGTACCCTTTGGTAAGATATCGGAACAGCTTAGAAGAGCCGGTTTAAATTCCCGCGTGCGCAACTCAATGTCCGTGACCGAATACGAGTTGGAAGATTACTTTACTCTTTGACCTAAGACGCAAGCACTTCATGCTTGTTTTGGTATGTGAGAATTAACATACAATTAAACATTGAATCGCATGACTCTACCAATGCATGCCGTTATGACAATTGCACAGTTGTCATTAGAAGCCAATGGAAGCGACAATTTCACAAGTTTTTACGAATAATTTGTACCCGACTACCGCATATTACGAGTATGTAGGTAGGTACCTAATAAAAACGAAAAATACCTCGCGTCTAGAATGGCTACTAAACATGGAAATAACAATCAATTACCTACCTACATGTATCAATAATTCTTTCGTACACTCATAACATTGATAGATAGATTATGTTATTGATTGTAGAACACAAATTAGCACTTTCTGAAAAAAGATAAAATAGTACCAAACAGATAACAGTTTCAGTTACAAACCACCAATTTCCTGAAAGTGACAAGCTTAAGCCGTGTGCGAGCCATTGTTTTGTGACTGTGACCCGTTTTTCTTCTCTTGGGGCCAGACTCCGACCACAGATTTCGATATTCTGCACAATCCCGCAAAGGAAAATCTACTCTAACTTCTTCTTTTTAGTTCTCAATGTATCAAAATTGTTTCTCTGTGTCGGAGCTCTGTCCTTTATTGCGATAGCGGGGTCTCCCAGTTTTTTCCCTGTGGTTAATAAGCACGAGAACTGGAGCCTCATTTCCCAGGAAAAAACAGAGCAATTACACGGCGGATTTTTCTATAGCGTAGGTACTCGGCCTTTTATAATGTTTCGTTTCGTTCCTCGTTATCTCACGCCGGCCTCATTTCAGGCACTCTGTTAGACAAACGGAAGCTGTGTGTTATGATTTATGAACTTTCAAAATTAATTTTACCGACTCTTTTATGACTGCGAGTGAGTATCAAAGTGCTGAGTACCCAACAACCAAAAGTTGTAAGGATGTAGAATTTTCAGTGTCAATTAATATTTGTTCCGGGGGTTCTGAGTATTTTCTATGTTTAGTAAAAAAAAATATCTATGTAATGTATTGTATTAAGGCGAATAGTAGGGGTGATAGTGGCGCCACCACATATTTAATTTAATCATAATCATAATACTTAAGTTTATCAGTCAGTCCATTTACGACTCAAATGTTACTATAGTTAGTGTTTGTTTGCATAATAAGATAAAATGTGTCAGTAATTAATTTATCACACTTTTGTATAAGGTTATTACATAAGTGTGAGATTCTCAATCGTAATCGAATAAATCAAAAATCAATACACAAAATGTTATCTAAAATTATGTTATGAGTAGTATAAATTTTGGGCAGGAACGATGTGTGAAATGCATAATATTGACTGTTTATTTGTTACAATATAAATCAATCTCACAAATTTTTATTGATGATAGAACACAGGTGTTCTATCATCAATAAAACACTTCACACTTCAATTTATTTATATTTTATGATAAACGGAAGCACCTGTAGTTTATTACAAGTAAAACTACCTATTGATTGTTGTTATCAAAATTGATAGTAACTAGCCGACGCTGACCATTTATTAATTAGGTACTAACTGAATAATAAATCGACTGGTTGATATTTGATCGAATACTTACTTGTTATGAAAATGATAAGCAAATTAGCTTTTGCTTTATTGCTTATGCATTTGCAATAATTAGCATATTTTAAAAATGGCAAGAACTGAATTACATTATGGAAATATGTGCCTCGTGAGTTTATGATCAAGTTGCTGGAAATTTAGAAAATAATATTTCACATCTACACTCTACAGCCTATGCCAGTCTATGCCTATGCCAGCTGCACGAAGGCCTCTCTGAATCAGCGTCTAATTGGCTCTTATCACTAGAGGGTAATGCCATAATCCCCACGGTGGGCATGCGGGTTGGGACTGGAATTTTAGAAAAAAGTATGTAAAAATGTGTTACTTACCAAACTAACATACCTACAGACTTATTTCATTCAGCAAGATAACCAGGTTCAATTCAAACTATTCGTTTCAAACTATTCGACCAAGTTAACAGTCATTAAATTTAACTTAAAAACTCATTATTTCGGAGGTCGGGTGATAAATTTATCATCTTTAGAAATTAAATGATGCTTCTCTTTACGAAATTTTCCTTTGCTGACACCAACTTCACATCTAAGTGGGTACTATTATTTGTTCTGTGATACCGGTACCATAAAATTGTTAAAAATAGTTTATATTAATAACTGGTCGTTAAAAGGTGCAGCGATAACAGAGTTCAGATGACCGAAGGACCGAGGTTGTATAAGTAACGATAAATATCGGTTCACCCAAACAGTCTGGAGGGAGTGCCCTTGAAAAGGATAATATTGAACAAACTCGGGCGGGCTTATTGAACCAGGCTCAGAAGGTCACAAACGTATAGCCGTGTTCAAGGTCCCTGGTATTTATCGAAAAAAGAGAACCGTACCGAAGACGTAGCCTTCACCCATCGTTATACTATTAGGAAGCTTTATCTCGCCGACCATTAGGATAATCTTCTAAACTATGTGATAATTTACGTAGATAGTATGAAATGATAAGTTCGAAATGCCTAGGATTATATTCTAATCCAATGTAATGGCAGCCAATTTAGATAAAAGGGGCTCCACTTGAAGCAAAGTTTCGTATCTACGTTTACAAAATCTGAATCCACGGACAGTTTTGTAATTTATAATCAGTTTTGTGTATTACGTCAAAGACGCTATACTGTTGCAGCATAGTTTGAACCCTGACCTATGATATTTTTAGCCTTCGACAGCTATGGTCGGTATAATGAGTTGCTGCCATGCCAGCAAGGCCGGAACGGAGCTCATTTACTGAAACAATTGACGTCACTTCCACACTGAAGGCTGTAAGCTTGTTAAATATACCGCCTTAATCTGATAAAACGTGACCTTCACGGGGCCGCTTCGTGTTGGAGCATAATTAATTAATTTCACGAGGCAACAGTTTCTTAACAGTCTGGTTGGTAACGTCCATAGTTCCTGAAATCCAGGTTGATTTCAGGAACCATGGACGTTACCAACCTCTAAATCTGTACTTAAGTATCAACAATTTTTAAGTAGGCAGTGCACTTCAGCAGATGAAATGCTTTGAATCTTTTCCTGCAAGTTTTCATCTCGGTTTTCTTTGCGAGTCTCTCAATGCGCTTTCAGAAAGTGTCTGCTTTTTGCAAAATCTAGTTTCTCAATTTGTAAAGGATTTCCACCATGCTTGCATTTGCTTTTGATGGTGAGTATTTACTTGAAAGTAAACATTTTCTGTTGCTTACTTGGGAACAGTGCGAGAATATTATTTGATCCATATTTTAGCGATGCAAGAAACAATGTTTGCTAGATCCATTGTTCAGTTCGCATGTTATTTCCTGCAAACTAATGTTTATCGGCAACCTTACTTGAAAACAAAAGAATATTGTTGCAAAAACAGACAGATAACATTTATCTACCTAGCAATGTTTAAAATTCCGTTTTCACAACGATGTCGCAGACAAACAAGGCATTGTTTTTCCATTTGATGTGAAACTATAAATATCGGATGGAGCTGAAAAAATTACAAAGACCGACCTGGCGTGGCGTGCTATTATTTCTACTGTCGTTTTTACACCAGCAAAAATGAGGATTATAATTAAGAAAACATCTTTCAAAACCTTGTTTCAAAGTAGAACACTATTGAAATCCATTTTAGACACGTTCATTTATAAACATGAACCCGTCTTGATCCGATAGGTATATTTCGCAAAGCTGTTACTTTATTGGATTTTTTGTATAAGTAGGTTTGCAATGCAACACACACAAATACACTCGAGAGCAATGAATCCGGGTCACTCAAAGAATCCAAAAAATCTCGGAAAGTAAGAATGCTAGGTTAATGCAATAAATTGTATTTAATAGACAATTTAATACTCCTTAAATGAAAGTATTAAAACTTCTTAGTTATTGTAAAGTTATATCATAAAAAAATCAAATTTGAAAAGGGAACACTGTCGAAGATGGAACTACGAAATTACAGGATTTGTTTTTGCTTTTGTTTGTAATCTGTCATTTATGTTGGTACATAAACCAGGTTGATAGTGCTCAATATTCATTATTCAAGCTGAAATCATGTCGCTTACACTTGAAGAATGCACCAGAATACTTACATTGGTGGAAACCGGCCGGAGTCAGCGCGATACAGCCAGGACTGTCGGTGTGTCGCTGTCAACAGTACAAAGAGTTCTCCGACGTTACGAAGAAACTGGTTCTAACCTACGCAGACCAGGAACGGGCAGAACTAGGTGTACCACAGCACGAGAAGACCGATACTTGGTGAACACCATGCTTCGAAATCGCTTTCTCACAGGAACTGAACTCACAAATCAGTTTCGACGCCTCGGAGGAAGTAACCCAAGTGCATGGACAGTAAGACGTCGGCTTGCTGAATCTAACTTAAAACCCCTTAGACCTGCAAACGGCCCTAAACTGGAGCGTGGCCATCGTATTTCAAGACTAAGATATGCCCAGAACCACGTAAATTGGAGTATTGAAGATTGGTCGAAAGTTATGTTCTCCGACGAATCAAAATTTATGCTCTACAAGCACGATGGAAGACACAGAGTGTATAGAAGACCAGGGGAAAGATTCAAGCAAGCATGCATCGAAGAAAAAGTAGCCTACGGTGGTGGGTCTGTACTTGTGTGGGCCGGAATTTCCTCTGAAAGTCGCACAGAGCTGGTGATCATAGAAAACGGCTCTTTAACTAGCGTAAGATATGTGGAAGAAATCCTCAACGAACACGTTGGTCCATTTATGGTCAATTTGGGTGAGGATGCTATATTTATGCATAACAATGCCCGACCTCATACAGGTAGGATTGTGAATGACTACCTTCAAGAGATGAACATTACTTGTATGGAGTGGCCAGCGCGCAGCCCGGATATCAACCCGATCGAGCATGCTTGGGACGAGCTAGGGAGATGCGTAAAACAACGAAACCCTCCCCCAATCACGCTTCCTGAGCTCAAAATTGCTCTCACAGAGGAATGGGAGAATATTGCCCAAAATCGTATAAGGAACTTGGTGTACAGCATGCCAAACCGCGTAAACGCAGTAATGGAAGCACGAGGAGGTAATACGAAGTATTGAAATTCAAGAAAATCGTCATAAAGTTCAAAAATTTCATGTTTCCTATTTTTGTTTTAAGGAGAGATCAGCAGTTTTTTTTCTTTATGTAATTTTGTGTAAATAAAATGTATGGTGACTCATATTTTTTTAACTTTCATTTAAGGAGTATTAAATTGTCTATTAAATACAATTTATTGCATTAACCTAGCATTCTTACTTTCCGAGATTTTTTGGATTCTTTGAGTGACCCGGATTCATTGCTCTCGAGTGTAGTAACTTATCGAATGTCTGTCTTGATCAATTCATTTCGTTTGAGGCCGTATTTCGGTATAGATATATAAAATAACCGGTGATTTATAGTGAAAACTTCTTCAAAAATTCACGCATTGGGTGTAATATTTTTAAAAATCTCGAGGATGCAGTGACGTAGTGTAACAATTCTTGCCGACAAAACTTTTGTCTATAATGTTTAAGATATGAGGGCTGATGATTCAGTTGAAGTGAACTAAATAAAACGCATGGCGATTTAGTTGTTGTTACCTCTGAAAACAACGCCATGCAATTTAACACGAATTTTAGTATATAATATCGGTTGGCGGTGTTTCTTACCCATTATATAAATGTAACCTATTTATTTGGAGACGATTTTCGGATTTGTTAACATTAATTCACAAAATAATATTGCAACTCAAATGACATTGGTTACTCAATCTAAAGTTACTAAATATGTTTAGCGTTCGCGCTCACAAAATTAAAATGGAAATCGGGTTAAGGAGATTTCATTTGTACGATGACTCTATACAACGGATCCCAGAGACAATGCAGGAATCAGTCCAGACGTATGAGAGCAAGTGTTGTTTGATTGAATTAAATGAACTGAACGATTAGCAAGCACCAGCTAGACAGTGAGCCACATCTCAAAAATTGTATGTTTGTTACCTTCACGCCGAAATTAAGTACTGAAAGGATCGGGCTGAAATTTGGCAATCATTTCATACTCACAGGCTTTTATCCTTATATAGCCCGTACGAAGCCGCGGACGGAAACTATTAAATGAGAAGGCATGTTACACCGACAATTAATTGTGCGTTAATGGATGGGAAATATCATTAGCACTTATGGTGGTAATGGCTAACAAACAACCTCGGTTACACACAAGTTACACAACATGTGTGAATCTATCACGAGGAAAAAATGTTTCCAATAAAACACTTTAGATAACTCGCAATCTAGTAGTCGCAAAATCGGGGTCAACTTCATCGTGCAGCTATTCCGTTGCGCCACTTTAATGGGTTATCCTATTCCTATATCTAACTCGTTTACGATGCGATGTATAATTGAACAGACGTGCCCATTAAACAATAAACCAAGGGGTTTATGATCCGCTAGAGACAAAGGTACAAGTTATTGCTTTTGATCTATATGAATCCCAACGGTACGCAAGGGTCTAATTTTTATGTTGATGATGTAACATTGTCTGATTGTTGGTAGGATTTCTTGAACGAATTAAAATTACGTATAATGCCCTACTATACTTGATCTCAAATCTCACTCATAATTATTTTGATGGCGTACGTGAACAATCAAACGGTTACCTTGAAAATGATTAAATAAAACTTTCATTGCGTGCAAGGTGATTCAAAATAAACCGAGCAGCACAAATAGTACTGGACCAACGCAGCTACGGAAATATTCCTTTCCGAGTGATGGATCATCATCATGGATCTACTAAGAAATAAAATTATATATAGAAATACAAACTTCAATAGATTCATCCATACACAAGCTCAATGTTTTGAAACAAATCACCCTACTACCACATCCTTAAGGGGGTACCTACCCTCAAATTGCTTATTTTCAACTCCGTCGGACCTCCATATCTTCCAAACTACTGAATATTTAACTTTGAAATTTATATATGGTAAAGTTCAGGACATTTAACTTTGAAATTTATATATGGTAAAGTTCTATCGATCATATGTTTCGAAAACACGATTCCATAAAATTATCTCGATAGAAAAAAATCGCAAAGTTACCTAATTTTTTACTAAAACCCTAATTTATCAATAAATACAGATGATACGATCTTGAGATTAAGCATAGTAATTGAACTAAGTATAAAGAACATTTTATATGTTGCCTTTTTTTCAATTAACTATTCTAATGTTTGTGGGGAGCAAATAACTACTAAAAACTTGATTTTTGGGCTTACGCCGCTTTGCTCTGTCCCGCTCCTGTGAACGCGAAATCCTATGCCTATCCTCTTCACACAATAACGAGGTAGGGTACCGCCTTAACTCGAAATTCACTCAGTTGCCGCGTCTTTTTATACGCAACTTATATTACTTGTCGATTTGAGATCCTTCCTTCAATAAATATTGCTTACAATTATTTCTGAAACTACGCCAAGCAAGTGAGTTTGAGTTATTTGTGTCGTGGTTCGTTTACAAACATTCTACATCGAGTTCGGTAGTCTATAGTCAATGGATCTAACGAGATTCATCCAATTGAAGTGATGACGATGATCAGTCACGTACAATCATACATAACCCTCCATGTGACTTCCTGATGCGGGCGTATCGGACTTGATGACAGTTATAAGGTTACATCTTTTCCCGTGTGCTTCATTGTAAGGTTAACTGGATGGACCAAGCTTATTAAGGATCACTCCTTCTCATGAACTTAATAAGACCAATGAAACGAATAAAACGATGCTCTATTTATATTAATTTAACAAACTTTTGTTTATAGTTTAGATCGATTGTTCTTTTTATTTGTCCACTGAGTGACTATTACTTCACTGACGCATCGAGCGTACTGACGTAACAGATTAGCGCTTCGTTGCATGATAATAACTGGGGTAGAAGAAAAAGGGTTGAATGTTATTTAGGGGACGACCCTCTGTTCCTTTATTAGGGCAAGGATAGTGGTCACACATTTGTCATCAATGCTGGACAATATTATAGTGAAAATTGAGTGTTGTAATAGTTAGAAGTTGTGTTATTATTAATTTTAATACTTCAGATAGTTGACTTTGTTGATTCAAAATAAACGTTGTTTCTTTGTTACATTAATTACCTATGTCATCTGTAACGTTTTATAGAAGAGCGAGATCCTCTAACACAATTTTTTTAAACTTAAACTAATTTATGTACAAAAAACTAGTATAAACCCTAAGGTCTACTATGGAATAAGTTATTGTAAACTAACTACTTACAGAAATATATATTGAATATATAAATTATTTTATTTATTTATTTATTTTATTCTCACTGTGCCCAGTAGGTAATTATTTTTACCTTCACATTCTTTGTAACGATGTTTCCTAGTTTTCAATTTTCTAATGTTTATTTGAATAAATTCACCTTACTGGTATCTGTGACTTGGCCTATTGCGGAGGCCGATGGTTGTATTTTTTTATTAAGCTTTTATTTCGAACGATTCGAACAGCGCGTGTTTATTCAGATAGGAATGTTAGAAGTGTTATTATATTACATCTGCTGAGATGAAAAACTATTTTCGTTTTGCCAGAAACTGCTATTATTGCTCTCATACACACATAATTTGTGAAATAATATACGAGAGCTCGTTACGCCTGTCTTCAACCCAAGTACTTGAAGGAGGTATTCTTATACGTATAGTACACTGTCGAGTGTTAGCATAGCACCAACCCATCATCGTGTTTATGTTTGCAGCTACTTTTAAGTTCACTTGAAGTCAAAGCAACCCATTTTCGTTAGAATAATCCCTGACAACACAAACGCAATTCAAATTTAGGCTCGTCTCTGAGACGAATTTCTGAACTATTTTCGTTGAAAACTGTCAATAAAATCGCGACTTGAGACGTGCTAAAATGTAAAAACGTTTGAGTATTCGGCCGTTTGAATCGTAAAACTCAAATTACATTTGAGCTGATCTTAAGTCGCGGTTTTTTGAAAGTTTTCAATGATAATCTACGAAAAAAATTTACACTGGAGACCAGAGGCCGAGTGGTATCGTCGCAGAATCGTCATCAAAGTTGAAATGCCAAAATGTGTCATTCTTACGCCCGGATACTCAAACGCAACTTACATTTGAGCACGTCTCAAGTCGCGATTTTTTGACAGTTATCGATGAAAATCTGTCAAAAATTGGTCACTTCAGACGTGCTTAAATCTAAGTTTCGTTTGAGTATTCGGGGGTAAGACGATACTATTTTTATGGTGAATTGATCGGCCCCAGCTCAAATCTGATCCGTCTTTGTATTGGGCGGTAAGTTTATCTGAAGTTCAAAGTTTAAATTATCAAGCAAAAGCTTGACTCTACCAACTCCTGAATGAGAGAATTTTTGAGGACACCCTGATTGCACAATACAATAGAGCAAATGTATGAAAAGAACTAACTTTCAGCAAGCATTTTCATCTAATGTATGAAAGGAATTTCGTACAATGTTGGTTCTTTGTGTTGTAAAGCTACTTGGTTTAATATCCTTGCTGGAGGAGGACTTAATAAGGAGAACTAGGACTAGGTTTTGTTCATATATGGCCTAGTTAGATAATTACGCAAGATAATTACCCTCGCTTTTTTATACGGGCACGTACGCATTTAATGTGTTGGGTGTTTAGCTACATACATTATTGTAAGGGATAAAATTGTTGCGTGACGGTTAAGAATAAAAACAAACAGGTTCAACGACTAGCGACCAAATCAACTCAAATAAATTGAAGTCTATAAATAGAAAAAAAATATCAGTCAAGTATGAAAAACTATCACACTAATATAATAAAATGCGGAGGTTTGGATGGATGTTTGTATGTTTGTTACCTTTACCTCTTCACACCATAACTACTGAAGGGAACATTATTGACGTGACAACGTCTTATAATTCGATAGAGCCGACTGCACGCACGAAAAAACATGACGTCATGCGGCGTTACCTCGCTCTGAGGCGTTCCATGTAAGGCTTGAAGTGCAAGCGAGAGCGCTCGACATCCGTCTCTCTCCTACTTGAGTGAGCGATGCGTCTGCGTGGACAGCTGCTATACTATAGTACATTAACATGTTTTGATCGAGTATCAAATGCTACCATTCCATCAGTATTTTCTTAAGACGTTGTCACGTTCAACTATCGTCAGTAAACCGACTTTACAGACAACCAATTTTTTTTAACCTAGTGGTTTAGCGTAGGGAACTTTGAGTTTATGGACGTAAGGCCCAATTTAATTGTGCAAGACAATTTTCGTATAAAATCCGTGGCGATAACTAAAAGTCTGGCCGCTCCTTAGTTTTATCAAGACCTTCCGTCACGTTAAAGTGCCTTTACGAGAATACTTGAGATATTCTGGTAACCACTTATCACCATTTATTTCAATCAATCGTCGAACATAGATCTAGAGCAAGCGAACTTAATCGTAAGTATATGCAACTATGTTCCGTCCGCGGCTTCGCATGCGTTTTTCGGTATATTAAGTAGCCTATTATCTAAGTTAGGTAGTAAATAAGTAGGTAAAGTATGTTCTAAATCTACGCAAAATGTTATCTTGATTTGTTTAGTAGTTTTGGCGATCCTAGGCGTAGGTAACCAAATAAAATCCACACTGCACAAACTTTCGGCTTTATAAATATTTGTAACTAGTTTATGCTCGCGGCTTCGCACGTATTTTTTCTATGGAAACGTTTAATGGTGATTTCTATCCCACGGGAACTGATTTATGGGATAAAAAGTAGCCTATTTTTGATTCCAGGCATAGAGCTACACCGGTGCAAATTTCAGCTCAATCTGTTCAGTAGTTTTGGCGTGAAGACGTAACAAACATCCATCCATCTATACACCCATCCATCCAAACTTTCGCATTCATAATATTAGTGTGATGTGATATATAGTGTGATGATAAATGAATTTAGTGCTGAGTAGTAGGATTATATGTTTGTTATAAATATCTATAGAATGAAAATATTTCATGGGTGTCATACATAAATATGAGCTTTATTTTTTTCAATATTACAAGGCAGGGACGCAAAACCCTATTCACCAATCACATTGGTTTATTTAATAAATTATACAAGCCTACATTCATGTATATATATATATGCATGTGATTCATGTATATGCATGTAGTGTGTTAATTTTTTATAGTGTTGGAATTGGAATAAGCCTAGGGTTCCGTAGGGTGGTTTTCCCTTTGCGTGACAAAGTAGATAAGGGAATCATAATAAATTAATATTCAATGCTACGCACCTCGTTCACTATCATAGATGTGCAACCAACGGATTTTAGATCAGAACGGACAGAAGCATTTACTGCCCAGTATTTAATTGCGCTCGAAGCACTTTAAGAACTAAGGAAATATCACTCGGTCACATAAAATTTGAAGATATGAAACTATAATGTTTTTTAAAACAGCCACGATAAGAAAACGTTATAATATAACTATTCACAGATATTTATAAGAAAACTAGGTTCTGCCCGCAGCTTCGCACGCGTTTTTTCCGGAATAAAAAGTAGCCTTCAATTGAATCCATGTTTACAACTTTAGCAAAAACCATGTTTACAACTTCAGCTTCAGGAAGCAAAATTTCAGTCCGATCCGTTTAATAGTTTTAGCGTGAAGAGATAACAAACATCCAAACATATGTATCCACAAGTTTCGCTATCCAATATAGGTACTTAATAACAAAACACAACCCGTTAATTAGTTGCAGGACAACTTACCTAGTTATCTTAACAACATCTTTACAAAAAAATTACACATCACACGAAATCTCCAATCAACTGTTAAAGCTTTCAATAGATTAACTATAATTCAATAAATATGTAGGACTAGCTAAATAGACAATATGTTTTTTCGCAAACAATGTAAATAACAATAGAGTAGACTAAAGACCATCCCTTGTAAAAGTGCGTTCATGGGCAGGGCAAGTTCGTTGACCCCAAGGAGCAGACGAAGCTTTTTCGCGTCTCGCCCTACATGCCGCCCGCCCGCCCATGCATTTATGACATTTATTGCTACGCTAGAGCCAGATCCAAGCAATATTACAGCCTCTGACTCTAAAAGTTATTCACACTTTAAGTACCGTTCATAGCCCCTGGAAACTGGAAGGTGACCTCGTCGAATAACGAACCCAGAATTTCGAACCCGAAATCGTGCTCAAGGACTTGCAGGAGCAAAGTGCTCTCCTTGCAAGTGTTTATTATCCACGTTAGCTAGTCTTGCTACTCTCCGATCTCTTGAAACATCACACTTAAAAAATTCAACCGAACATTTTAAAAAGAAAAATGTCTGGCTTTTTGTTAGGAATCGCCAACACAAGGCGGACTTCCTTTGTCCTTTTAAGCGGTGGTTGTTTGACTGGAGTCCTACTTGTGTGGCGAGACGGCCCTGCTGGCACTTTCGCTTTCCACCACAAAAGCTAGCCTACCCAGTACCTACTAGCTGTTATTCTTAAAGCTAACCGTAACTTAAACATAACACGTACCCTGGCAGGTAGCATGGGTACATAATACCAACCCATTAGTTTTACGGTACCACAGCGCAACTGTGTAACACAGGAAAACAATATAAACCACTTGTATGCAACTCTTAAACTTCCGGAATAACTTATTTTGTTAAGTATTTAATTAACCTACTTTAGTGGGTTTCAATTGTTAAGGACTTTTGTAACGCTGTAAAGATAACGCAGAAAGTACTTAAACTTTAAGTAGATTTCAACAGACATGACCAAGGAATCTAAGAAAGAGAAACGAACAGTAAAATAACCAATTGATCCTGCATTATGTAGTACTTTCAATGAAGATCGGTTTTCAATTTGTCGATCAATATCCACAGCATTTAGACGCAATAGAGTCTATTGAACAGACAGTTAATCGATTGATCAATAAGGTTATGATGACCAGACGAGTGGTCATCATCGAGACATTACTGGGAACAGGACTCTTTGAAGGCTTCTGAGAAATGCTAATTCAATCTAACGAATGACGTCTTTTCGATGTGGGACCTTTGATGTGGTCTAATAAGAACATTAGAATTCCCTTGTCTTAAAGTCTACAATTTTTCATTACATTAAGTAAAAAAAATTGTTAAATCCACTCTAACCCAGGAAGGGCAACGAGAAAATAAATAATGCTGCACTCCAAGTTAAGCAGAGCTTGTGTTATGGGTACTAGACTTACTTAATACAATACATTAAATACATAGATATTTTTATAATACATAGAAAACATCCAGAAAACCCGGAACAAATATCTGCAGTTCGTACGAACATTTTGTCAAATAATAGGAAAACCAAGTGACGTATTTATCTCGGACACTAGGTTTGCTTCGCTCTCGTAAGACATTACCGCAAATGCGTAATAGGTGTGACACAAGACAATCCTACTTTCTTTTAACACCCGGGTTAAGTACCTAATAAAATAATTACTTACTACGTTTTTATTAGGATAAGTCATAATGTTTAAACATTTCAGACTCTACTGCATGTTGAAATCAATTAAGCTGATCATTGCGTATAAAAAGATGATTAAGAAATAACACGAGCGCTGAGGTGTTGCAAAAATTTGACGTTGCTTAAATACTGGATGGAATAATCCAAGATCAAAATGAACTACCAACGGTACCTACTTAGAGATCGAATATGTAGGTGGGTACAACGTTTCATCCATCGATTAAATCAAAATATTTTCCGGGGGGGGGGATGCAGTGAATACCTTGAAAATCAGCTTTAGTAAGTTTTTTTTGTTATTTTTGGTATTTTCTTGATATTTTTTGGTATTGGTATTTTCCAAAGATACTGTAGCCTACGTTACGTATTTTCATTCCCAATTTGACATTTTTAAAATTGTAAAACTTTTAGAAAAATGTAATTACCTTCTATAAAATAATAATAGGCACCTATGGGCGTGATTATGTTTGACTTTTCTAATTTGATAGGTTCTTAAAATTTTAATTAAATTACAGCAATGTTAGTCAAAAATAGTCATAATAAGGATAATAACGAACAAATTGCCCGCGAGCTATTTTAGTAAAGCGATAACCACGCTATAACAATATAACCTAACAAAACGGCTACGGTAGGGCTATAATACCATAAGATCCGCAATAAGGCGTACAAATTGTAAACAAAAGCTGCCGGAACCTAATCCTACACTGAGGAAGTAAGTACCTACCAGTTCATCGAGTCGAGGCGCTAAGAATAGAAAGAACTGTTCTATTAAAACAGCCATGCTTATTATTTAGGCACGTCTCGAGATTGTGAGATATGGCCATGTAGCAACGGCTAATTATATTTTGCTCCGCCACGTACCGAAATGCGAAACTATGACTGGGTACACTGATTCGCATATTTGTAATTAACATTCAAAGCTTCTGTCCGATGTGATGTCCCTTTAAAAAGATCAATTGCAGATGACCATGGCCACTGGCCACCCATGGTGCTGGCATTCACCTTATCCTGCAATCCCGATTCCCTTTGTCCGATTCCCGTGACAGATGCCGCGCGCTGAATACGTAATATCCACAATGCAGGGTCCGACATTATTAGGTATACAATGCAATGCATAAAAAATAATCGCGGCCTAGTGCGCTTTTATTTGTTTCCGCGTGAGGACGCTTCGTCGCATATTTGGATGATTGGAGCAACGTTATCTACAGCATGGATATTATGCAAGCCTTATCAATTATACAACTGGTATAGTACGCCTCGTGTTCAATTTATTATTTATGCGCTAACCTGATTTGCAAATCAAGTCCAGTTTCAAGAGAATTCCTAGGCTAGTCTCACGACTTGTTCTGTTCGGACTCAAATGTCTCCGTATGGTTTTGGTTATGAATGACATCACCGTTGTAAAGAGTTTTGAACTCGCTTGTAAATTGTAATAGTAAAGTAGCACGTGTGTTGTTTGTATGATGAATATGATGATAAATGTCTTGCTAGATACATAAATACAACAGTTGGTGATCTTCTGTCGGTAAGAGACAAAGCGGAGCTAATCTTCAGAGTGTATTCATGCGGACGTGAAACAACGTATTATTGTGCTCACTACAAGACACGAGGTTGGGTAGAGTAGTTGAGGCTGCGAACATAAGTAGTCTGTTATCATTATCATTGTTATCATTGTGGTTATCGTTCTTTTACCGACTCCGAAAAAAGGAGTTCTATGTTCGGTTGTACGAACGTTTTTTTACGTATTTTCGTCGATTTTTCCGTCAGTTAATGCATTCACTGCCCAGCCTCGCGGCGGTGCCAACCGCAGGGGGGCGCGCCGCACCGCCCCGCTGCTACACGGGGGAGTAGACTGGCTTCTGCGTCTTGGGCCATGATAGTGTTAAGGACTGATTTTGAAAATTCTTTCGCTATTATATAGAATAGAGAAAAAATATAATTCCCGAGGGAGTATTTATCCCGCAAAACTTAAAAACAGTGTAAAATAAATGGAAAAACTAAAAAACGACTTCGACGGTTTTTCGTTATTCAAAACATACAAATTATCATCATAAGTCTTTACAGTCAGTGGTAGGTAGGTACAGACTTATTTATCTTTGACCGTTAGACTACAAACATGTCATTGAATAATTACGGGGTATGTGATGATTACGAATGGAAGTATAAAATACAGAAGAACTTGTTTGTGAAGGTACTTACTACTTAAATACGAGAAACAATGGATACCTATCGTGTTACCGTATGTAGAGTCTGGTGCAATATGTCACTGTGATACTTTACTGACTAATATTTATTCTGTCGGCTGTGGTAGGATAACGTAATCACGTATCGCGTGAAAGCGTAGGACATGTGCTTTTGTTTAAATTTAAACAGCGCTATTAGTACGTGTGCTAAATGACAACTAGCCGTGTTGAAATCATACACCAAACATTAACGAAGAAATAGGTATAATGACTCATATAAAGGACTTTACGACCTGTTTATTATGTAGCTACTTGTGATTGTGAGAGATGAAATTGGAGGGACGGACGGCAACGGTCTAACTTAGACAATGGATCTACTAGGACACTGACCAAAAATCAAAATCTGCGGCAATGAGTCAAAATGAGGATCAAACGATGACAGGCTTCTACGCTTAATGATTCCCTTATTCATCTACCTACGATCTACAAAACTTTGATGTTTTTCAAATGGAGGCGTCGTCGTCGTCGCGTCGGCGGAGACGAGATCTTTCCGTCGATGAAATAAAATTAAGGGCTCTTTAAGACGTCTGAAGAGTTAACAAGATGAGTATGAAGGTAGGTAAATATACCGTTTTCATATAAGGCAAGCTTCTCTTGAATGGCAGGTGCAGCCTTGCGTGGTCTTGCTTCGCACATTGCGGGGACTGCGTGCGGCGGACGACACAGACAAAATGCCTCGATATGAAGCCGGGAACGTGTCATGGTCACCTAACAGGATTAATACCTGCCCTACTGCGCAGGTAAACTAGTGAACTGTCAGCTTAAAAGGGCTTGCTCTAGGTATAAGGAGCCACTAGGTATTCTCTTTTTAATCTAGATAAGAGTTAAGCATGGACGGACCTATTAGGTAGCACGTCGGCTTTCTTTGTAGATGATGCACCAGGTTTATTAAAAGCTCGCAAATTTGTAGGTAGGTACCCAGCTTAGCTTGTGTTTGTGTGTGCCTTAGTAAATACCTATATAGGTACCTACCTATAGTGCTAGCCTTGACGCGATCTCAGTTCTTTTATCTGCAAGCACTTGCTGTGCTGCTGTGCTTGCTGTGCCCTATCTTGCTGTGCCCTAGCCGGGTCCATATTTGAGACTGACTAATTTTAACTACTTTTGTACAATATGGAGGCAAAAAAAATTTTGAATTTGAATTTGAATTAGCACGAGAAGCCATCGACATTAACGTAACGTAACATATAAATCGTGTTTTGTGGGATTCGTCTTCAATTAATTAGAGAAGTAAGTACTTAGGTAGTAGTTAGATAGGGTACATAAAGGTACAATGTAGGTAGGTTCTTACGTAGTTATTCTAGGTAGGTAGGTAGGCGTAGGTAACTATGGCACCTGTTATTATTTACTTGCTTGTTATGAATTAATTACTTAGGTACCTACCTTCGATCAAAGATAGAAATCGGCTCTACCTACTAAGTAGGTAGGTAGGTACCGTGATTGGCACAACCCCCCTGCCTGCGTTTGGTGGTTTTTTTTTACTTTTCTTACTAATTATTAGTAAGAAAAGTAAAAAAACCCAATCAAATTTTAGTACCTACTTACATAATAGTAACTATTAGGTAAGTAGGTAGGTACTAAAATTTGATTGAATTGAGTTCATAAATTGATTTCTTCGATTATAAGTAAGTAGATACATAATTATGAACCAAAACCATTTTAAATAAAAATTTTAGACAACAATATTTTGATAAATTCTTCCAACATCATTCCCAAAAAATATTTGGAGAAATCTATCTTAGATGGTTTCATATTCATAGCACTCGTAAATAAATACCTCTTGATCTTTTTATCTTTTCTACCAGCTAGGTACCACTTGGTAGTCAATTTACAAAAAATATATTTATTAAACACTCACCAGTAGAATAAAATCCGGTAGTATTTTCACTAAAATGCTTTGATTTTCATACAGATCAACGTTTAAGTATTTTATTATTAGAACACTATGAAAATTAACCAACAGTTTTCGTAAAAATTGATTGTTCAATTTTTACGCACTACCAAACCAAACCACAGAACTAGACGGACTTCATTCCGCTCTTGGATCTTCACTCGACTTGATTGGTAAACAGAAACCTTCCACTTCTTGCAGCGCGCGCATATACAATAGGTGCTGCCATTGGAAAAAAGTATCGTCGCGCGATTGCTCGCCTGCGTATCAATTTTTTTTTGTATATTGTCTTGCTTGGTTCATTTTACTGTAGAAGCTATTTATTAGTTTTTTAACGCACTTTAGAAAGAAATAAAAAAAATTGGTTGTCTGTAACTTAGAGCATTTAGAACTGTAAAGTCGGTTTACTGACGATAGTTGAATGTGACAACTCAGAGCGAGGTAACGCCGCATGACGAGGTAACGCCGCATGACGAGGTAACTCCGCATGACGTCATGTTTTTTCGAGCGTGCAGCCGGCTCTATCGAATTATAAGACGTTGTCACGTCAAAAATTGGTTGTCTGTAAAGTCGGTCTACTGACGATAGTTGAACGTGACAACGCAGACGCATCGCTCACTCAAGTAGGAGAGAGACGGATGTCGAGCGCTCTCGCTTGCACTTCTAGCCTTACATGGAACGCCTCAGAGCGAGGTAACGCCGCATGACGAGGTAACGCCGCATGACGTCATGTTTTTTCGTGCGTGCAGCCGGCTCTATCGAATTATAAGACAAGATATATTAATTAAAGACAAACATATTTTATGGGTGATTTGATTATTTTGCGACATTGGTCTCTATCACATTCTGGGAAAAGTTGGCAACCGCCCCTGGGCCTACCTACCCGCGCATGGGTACTGCATATTTTTTTGTTGTGGTTATCTTATTGTGTTTGTGTTGCTGTTTTTTTGACGTGACAACGTCTTATAATTCGATAGAGCCGGCTGCACGCACGAAAAAACATGACGTCATGCGGCGTTACCTCACATGCGGCGTTACCTCGCTCTGAGGCGTTCCATGTAAGGCTAGAAGTGCAAGCGAGAGCGCTCGACATCCGTCTCTCTCCTACTTGAGTGAGCGATGCGGATGCGTCTGCGTTGTCACGTTCAACTATCGTCAGTAAACCGACTTTACAGACAACCAATTTTTTTTATTTTTAGTATTGATTGGTACCTATTAAAATTGAACGTTGTTAAAGCGGTGAAATTGTACACAATCTGTGTAAGTCACATGATGTTTGTACTGTTTGTACCACCACTGTCTTGTCACCTGTATTCACAGAAATCTATGCTACGTCAACATCAAGAGAAATGACACTCGAGTATTGAGTTTTCGCTTTGAGAGTCTTGCCCGCTTCAAAGGCTGTCCGGTAGCCAGTTATTGGGTAGTACTATTCTCCGGTATATAAGTCACTCTATGGTCTGTGCTATGGTACTATTGGTCTTCTTGAGACGTCATTCATTGGAGCATTACAGCAGTCCCCGTGACAACATCATCAGTGGTCTTTGCCGTGTAAGCAGGTGTAAACTTAAATTGACATAATTGACATGAGTAGCATCAAAATGGAAGGGACGTTTAGAAGAAGAAGAAGTAGTTGAACTTGACATTGACAAATTTGACAAGATATGAAGTTGAAGTAGTCATTTTGAAAAGAAAGAATCCTTGACTGACAGGAATCATAATTTTCTGTCGACTCGATCAAGTCAAAATTTAATTTTCAAGAAGATTTTTTTTTAAAATGGATTGTAAATTTCTTAGATTAGCTTCCTCCTCTTACAAGGTAATGGAGATTTCTAAATAGGTACCGGTACTTCCATAAAATCTTGCGATACAAATAGATTGTCTCAACAGCCAGCATCTGCCACCGCCGCCGCGCCGATAGATGCAGAACACAATTTTTAAAATTTCAGCCCCTTTCGGCCCACTGCTGGGCCAAGGCCTATCCCTCATCTCAAATATATCTTTAGGTAATGGAAACTTTTTGCAGGTTGTTGGATTTAGAATATTCTACAGACATGCCTCCCTTGATGCGGATCTGACTGTAATAGGTGCGGGGCCTGGTGGCTATGTTGCGGCTATCAAAGCTGCCCAGCTGGGCATGAAGGTAAACAGAATCATTTAGTTGACATAATATATAAATAAACCTACATCTAGGCCCCGGCTATAATAAAGCCTGATCAGGCTCATACCTGTAATAAGCCTAATAACTTTTACACCTCTAATATTGGTAGGTCAGATTATTAGCACTACCTATCTAAAACAACTATTATGATTGACAACCACATTTTGTGTAAATTATTATGACATAGGCAGATTTTACAGATTTTATAACAATGATTGGTTAATTTTAGGTAATTTCTGTTGAAATGGCACCAACACTAGGTGGAACATGCCTGAATGTTGGCTGCATCCCTTCAAAGGCTCTATTGCACAACTCCCACTTATACCACATGGCCCAACATGACTTCAAAAACAGAGGTATTGAACTTGGCAGTGTGAAAATGAACTTCAATACATTGATGGACTACAAAGTAAAAGCTGTTAAAGCCCTGACAGGTGGCATTGCTATGCTTTTTAATAAGAATAAGGTACCTACAATGATAACCTTTGAATTATTTATTTATTTATTTATTCAATAACAAAATCCACAGCTCTTAGACAAAAACTTAATGAAACTTATACTATCTAACCTACAGCCAATAAAGGATTTACATTTTATTAGTTTGTCACAAGTTGACTATCACTAAATCTAAAATATATAAATTAACTAATTTATTTACATGTACTGCTAGGTTGTAAATGTAAATTTTGCTGACCATTTTATTTTTGAACATTTATATAATTTAAATAAATAAATAATGCTGGACAATTCACACAGCATTATCTAGCCCCAAGGTAAGCAGAGCTTGTGTTATGGGTACTAGATAACTGATATACTTAATACAATACACTAAATAGATAGATATTTTTTTATATACATAAAAAAACATTCAGAACACCCTGAATTATTAATAACCTAATTTCAGGTCAAGCTGCTGCGAGGTGTTGGTACAATAACTGCACCTAACAAGGTCACAGTCAAAGGTGATACTATCAATACCAAAAACATCATGATTGCTACAGGATCTGAGGTCACTCCCTTCCCTGGAGTGACGGTAAGTTATTTTAACTTTTTACAGCTTTATCAATGCTGTTATTAGCTTGATATTCCCATTGGTAGGTTAAATATTTCTACACCAAGATGATGATGATGTTTCATAAAGTATAAAGTATTATAAGTGTTATGCCCACCTGCGAAGGATTATGAGGCCCGCTTCGGACCCGATGCCTCACGCCAATTTATACCTTATTACCAAATGATAAGGGTCACAATGGCTTGAAGGTTATAATTCATTTGATTCGGAATGATGTATAAATAAATAAATAATGCTGAACAATCCACACAGCATTACCTAGCCCCAAGCTAAGCAGCGCTTGCATTATGGGTAGATACTAGATAACTGGTATACTTAATACAATACACTACATAAGTACATAGATAGATATTTTTTATTATACATAGAATGCCCTAGACAAATTTCTGCAGAACGTACAAACATTTGTCCCGAGGCGGGAATCGAACCCGCGACCTCCTGCATAGCAGGCAGACGTTCGCCCGCCGTGCCACAGAGGTCGTCCTTTTACTAATTACTTAGTTTTAATGGTTTTCTCAACAGTTATGCAATAAAAACATGTGTACAATCCGTGGAATTCGAGTAAATACCTACGAAATAATAATGATGCGTTAACAGTCAAAAAGGGGTGCGTGCGCCACCCCTAATCCTTAAGGAATAAAAGCTATTTTAAGTAAGAATCCCTGACAGGTTAAAAAATACAAAATCAACGATCAGCTGTTTGACATTAGTTATCATTATCACTTATACTTTCATTGTATTCAATAATCTTCATTGGTAAGTACCAATAAAAAATTAAGGCAACGGCCGCAATGCGAGCGCCTAGGCTGGTGCGTAGGTTAGCGTCACGCGGCCAGCGTGGCCAGAAAAAACTTTTTTGTACATATACATACAGGCTGGTTGGCATTACTGGTTAAGTCGACCTAGATCCATGAGGGGGTTGTAGTTTCCATCATTACTGACTGATTTGACTATGAAACATCTATGTTTCTTCAGCTATCCAACAAGGTATAACAGTGTAGAGTATTGTCAGAATTAATAGGAAAAACTTAGATCTAATGATCACAGGTAGTAGTAAAACTTTATCACCTGCCCCTAGAAAGCAAATACTTTATAGTCTCAAAAACGGGTAAGTTTGGGATATGGTGTTTCATAGTCAAATCAATGAGTAATGAATGATAGAAACTACAGACCCCTCATGGATCTAGGTCGACTTAACCAGTAACCCTGTATATTATGACCAGACCAATCTACTGGTAGGTACAAATCTTAATATATATAAATCACGTGTCACGTTGTTTGTCCGCGATGGACTCCTAAACTACTTAACCGATTTTAAATTAAATTTGAACACCATGTGCAGTTTGATCCAACTTAAAAGATAGGATAGCTTATTCAGGGAAGGTTTAAAAGGTGAGAGCGGTACATAGTTCGCCGAGTCAGCTAGTAATAATATAAATATGCCTACCCATCACATACTAGTACAATACCTTACTTACAGTTTGACGACTCAATTATCATTGATTCCTCTGGAGCTCTATCACTGAAATCAGTTCCTAAAACAATGATGGTGATTGGTGCCGGAGTTATTGGTCTGGAGCTGGGCTCCGTGTATCAGAGACTTGGTGCCAGTGTCACTGCTATTGAATTCCTTGGGACTATTGGAGGTACCTAACTATCTTTTCCATAACAATGTTGATAAGTAAGAAAAATTAATGAAATCGGCGCAAATTCTGCATTTTTTTAATGTAAATGTAATCAGTAAATGTTGTAAAGGCATTCTTACTCTTTAAAATCAAACTGATCTACAGGGTGTTAGGCACATGGACCGACATGATTTTTGGGGGGGGGGGGGTCATGTGCTATTTTTCCCTGTGAGACCCAATGTCCTAAGTCTCACGGTAGTCTAGATACGTTTTTTTTTATTTTTTTTTGAAACTTCCCGAAATCTTGCCTTTAAATCGTCCTAGTATGGTTGTATTCTAAAAGGTTTTCTTATTCCGAATAAATAATTACTTGTACAATTTATATCGAAAGAAAAACTTCTGAGCATTCAAAGTGGTAAATCGGTGTAAATGTTATGAAAAGTGACCACTTCTAAATTCATTTAAAAAATCTGAAATTCATTTTGAGTTTAGCTTTCTTTTAAAAAGTTCTTTACTTATTACCCTTTCCAACGATATGCTACATGGCAGAAATAATACATCAGGGGTCGACCAAAGAGGTATTTCGGATTAACGATAGATAAAGTTAGACTCTGAATCTAAATATTTCAGATACACCTAAAGCTTTGCAAAACCTAATATTTTCCCAACCCAACAAAGGCCATTTAAATAAGTAATTCTCTAACTTTACTGCGCTTCTATTAAACACATTTTAGGTGTCGGTATCGACGGCGAAGTGTCTAAAACCTTACAGAAGATTCTTGCCAAGGAAGGCATGAAGTTCAAACTCAGCACAAAAGTCATGGGAGTCAAGAAGGAGGGGAGCGGGGTCAAGATCGATGTGGAATCAGTTTCAGGCGGCCAAAAAGAAACCGTGAGCCTACTTTTATTTATATTAATAGTATTATTTACGTTAATCGTTATATTAATCGTTTCCGAGTACACTTACCTCTGGCAGATTCTGCAGTTAGGTAAAAACAGTTTTGAGAAGGAGGCCAAGAGGAGGATCCGGCTAGGCTGGGTAGCGTTTGGGAAACCACGTCGAATCTTTTCGTCATCCATACCGCAATGCTTGAAAACGAAGGTTTTCAATCAGTGCGTCCTACCCGTCATGACCTACGGAGCTGAGACGTGGACACTCACGGTAGGGCTGGTCCACCAGTTCAAAAACGCTCAGCGGGCTATGCTCGGATTTTCTCTGAAGGATAGGATTCGTAACGAATACATCCGACAGAAAACCAAAGTTATCGACATAGCACAAAGAATTAGCATGCTGAAGTGGTAGTGGGCCGGCCATATCTCGCGAAGAACCGACAACCGCTGGGTAAACGTGTTCTTGAGTGGAGACCACGACTCGCAAACGTAGTGGAGGAAGCCCTCCGGCCAGGTGGGATGGCGATCTGCGAAAGACTGCAGGCAGATGCTGGATGCGGCAATCTGAAGACAGGGCGCTATGGCGCTCATTAGGGGAGGCCTAAGTCCAGCAGTGGACTAATATACGTTGATGATCAAGACCAGGTATTATTAGCTGGGAATCACTCAATAGACACGATTTGCATGGAACTGGAAAATATTGCACATTATAAAGAAGACTATACCGAACAGATGTTGCATACTAGGGTTGCCAGATTTTTCTTGATCCTGTAAGACACATGCTCATTTTGGCCAAAAAATAAGGGATTTTAAATTTTTCCCCGGGACAAATGAAAACTAATGTATTTTACGTTGTTTTTATTGCTATTTATTAGTTAGGTATGTTTTGAAGAAGATCGTGTAAGGTTTAACATATCTTTGTTTGATTTTACATATTTATAAAATTCAATGCAGCTATACTTAATTTTAGTTCAAAACGGTAATTAAATCGCTTTTTATCAAATCCGGAGTACCTACATTTGTTGCGCACATCAGTCCATTTTAATGCCATCTGCGAAAAAATCCTCTACAAAGCAGTTGGAACTAGGTATGCTGAAGACAAACGATATCTAGGTACCTAATTAAAAAATGTTAGGAATTTCACTCCTGGAAAATCCTTCCATTACTTTTCCATTTTTCAATAGCACCTACCGTTGAATAATGTTGAAATACGGGACAGAGTCTGTCCCGGCGCGGCCGCGCGGGACGTTTAAAAGTATGCTTGAAATACGGGACTTCTGGCAACCCTAGTGCATACTGACAAAAGTTATGTTGATTATTAATATTTAACGGGCATTTATCGCGTTTGTTTCTATTATACCCGTTAAATAGTAATAAATATGTGAAATTAAATTGATGACGATGATGGAGTTAAATCGGAAATAATCTCATTATATTATTGTTCACCATAGAGGTACCTACTGGTTATGGCTGACTTCACAGCAGGGTTGAGCATTGAAAAGCCATTGTAAATGGATTACTTAGATGATTAAAAATCAGTCTGACATGTTAACAATGCACAAGTGAAATCTGCATACAACAGTATTTCAATGTAGATTTAATTGTTGGGAGTATTATGGGTGCGTTACGTTATTTATCAGTTACTTATCCTGAATATAAAACGCACATTATGTAGAAAAGGTATGTATGTACAGAAAAGGTAAAAATAGGCAAAATACATGATGTGGGTAGGGTAGGAGGTACAGTCTCGTTCAAAGATCGCGGTGTTGCTAACCATGAACGCCACTGTACCTATACAATTAGCCAAATTCAACAAACCGCTCATACCTATCCTAAAATTCACTCACTTGCCGTGTCTTAATAAACGGAACCTACATTACTTGTCGATTTGAGATCCTGCCTTCAATAAATGTGTAGTACAGAATCAAAGGCAGCTACATCCCATTGTTTTCAAATGGATGTAGCTGCCTTTGATTCTGTACTACACAAATATTACTTACAATTTATATCTGATACTCGACGCCAAGCAAGTGAGTTTTCGTTTTTGTGTCGTGGTTTGTTTACGAACATTCCAGATTGAGTTTGGCTAGTCTATAGATGTAGTTTTGGACCTTATATAAGATAACATTCAGGTGATTCAGGCCTACTTTTCATTCGGGAAAAACGCGTGCGAAGTTGTTTGATTACTATTACTTTAATAATGAATATGCGGCAACCTGAAGACAGGGAACTATGGGGCTCATTAGGGGAGGCCTACCTATGTCAAGCATAGGCTATAGGCTCACGATGATGACCCTATATAAATCCTTATAAATGTTGCAATCTCTAGTTGTCTTGCGATGTGGTCCTGATTTCGATCGGTCGCCGCCCCTACACCAAAGACCTAGGCCTTGACAAGGTCGGCATTAAGGTCGATGACCGCGGTCGTGTGCCGATCGACAAAAAGTGGCAGACTACCATACCCGGGTAAGATCTGAGGAATTCGGTCATGTTGGTTGGGTATTTCGTTGTTTGAATTGTCGTACTTATGTTTCCGATACAGGCTTAGCCTATATAAGGAAACCATTATAACGTATCACTGTAGTTAAGTACTTTTGGGCTTAAAACAGAATATTAGACTAAATAAACCTAGACTTAGAATTATGATTAACTCAAGTGGCAGACTACAATACCCAGGTCAGATCTGAGGAAGGCTCGGTCCTGTTGATTGGGTACTTTGTAGCTTGAATTGGCGTAATTATGTTTCCGATACAGGCTTAGCCTAAACAGGAAACCATCATAATAACGTATCACTGTAAGTACATAGGTACATGTCAGCTTAATGTAGAATATTAGATTAAATATACCCATTGTATTAGATAGCTACATACCTAATTATTACCAAGCACCTAAAAATATAGGTACCGATGTACTTAGTATTATTAGGGTTCCGTACCTCAAAACAACAAAAGGAGCCCTTATAATCCTATACCTTTTTTCCTTTTGAGGTTGTGGCACCTTATGGTGTATTTCTATCCGTCTGTCAGTCAACCCTCTTTTCTCAGGATCTCGAAAAGGTATCGAGTTGAAATTAACACCAAATCCTCAAGTCCGCAACCTCTTGAAGTCTCATTATAAATTAAACTTCTAGGTCAACGCAATCAAAAGTTACAGCCGTTTATGTCCGAATATTTTGAAATTTCTAAGGGAATCAAGCTCATGCACACAAAACCTATAGGGTTCTTCCCGTAGACCTAAAATCATAAAAGATCCGAAAACCATACATTTGTAATTCGTTGTTTAAAATAAATACTTTTGACTCTCGCCATATGGACCAAACCTACAGTTGATCTAGAATCATTAAATTTGTCAAGAAGCAAGGTTTTATAGATGTGTGGTGCCGGCTTAGAATTTTCTAAATCTGAAAACTTTAAATTTGTAGTTAATGAACAAAAAAAATATTTTTTGATTCCCGCTATGAACTATAAGGGGGCGTCCATAAATTACGTGAGATGTTTAAGGGGGGTCGAGTCCAATCTCATCTAATCTTACGTTGGAGAGAGGGGGGGTCTCGGCAAATACCACGCAATTTTTTTGAAACAAAAAATAATTATACTATTTTGGTCCATTTAATCCAGATTGTACATGCTTAAGATTTAATCTTAAGGGTAATCGTAATACGATTAAGATCATTCACTAAATCGTTCGAAAGAAAATAATTAACGTCGAAGTATGAATGAAACTCACATTTTGAAAAATCTCACGTGAGATTGGGGGATGGGGGAGGGGGTTGAATAAAATCTCACGACATCTCACCATACAGAAAACTTAAAAAAACACACGTAATTTATGGACGCCCCCTAATGTATACAGTGCACCAACTCCCAGTTGACCTCGAATCATGATATTTTAAAAGAAACACGGTCTAACAATTATTCGGAACCCTTAGTGCGCGAGTCCAACTCGTACTTGACGTTTTATTTTTACTCATTACTGTCGATTCTGGTGGCACCAAAACTCAACAAAATTTCATTTCGATCGTTATGGTGGAGATGGCGACATTTTTAACCCTGTAAAATTAGTTTAGTTTTTGTGCCACTAATTGACACCAATAACTCGGAAAACAAAGTTCATGCAGGTAGAAAATAGGTGAAGTAAGTTTTGTCTATGTTTTATTGCAGAATCTATGCCATCGGAGACTGCGTCCATGGACCCATGCTGGCCCACAAGGCAGAAGACGAAGGCATTATCTGCGTTGAAGGCATCAAAGTAAGCATATTTAAGTATTGTTTCTCATGGAAAAAAACATATGCTGGCCCTGTAGGCCTAGCACGGGGATTGTTGTCTAGAGTAGAATAGAGAAAAATTACGTCTT
Source organism: Eupithecia subfuscata (assembly GCA_963564075.1). NCBI lineage: Eukaryota > Metazoa > Arthropoda > Insecta > Lepidoptera > Geometridae > Eupithecia > Eupithecia subfuscata. The sequence goes on along the minus strand of OY751103.1, from coordinate 8,705,022 downwards.
TCAAATATTCGAATAATAGAAACAAACTATGTTTTTATTAAAATCACATGTTGTTTTATACTTTTATGTGTTATTTGCACGAACAAATGAAAAATATCAAATTAACAAAAGGTTGTAACGAGACATTGGTGATTTACACGCAAAATCAAGCACACATTCTTAGTAAAAACAGTCTTCAAAATCTAGGTGAGTTGGTATTTTAAAAACATCCCAGTAATATTACTAGTAGTACTAGTAGACCTCGCGACCCACGAGGTCTACTAGTACTACTAGTACTAGTAGACCTCGTGACCTCGTACTGTTCGTAGAACTACTAGTAAGAACGTAGAACTACTCGCGAAGTCGCGAGTCGCGAGCACGAATTTTTTTCAACAATTAATTTACACACAGAAATACAGATTTCTGTGAATTTACTTAGGTATTACTAAAGTTATTTAAAACGGGATATTTAGGTAGGTGCATATGTAAATCAGAGACGTTTAGTAGCATTAGCGCCATCTATACAATTGATTTCTTACTTTCGTAAACTGGCAGGCATGCGTGGCCGTGCTATGTAGTATTCTCGAAGAGTTACAAACATGTTCTAATAGATGGCACTGTACTGTTATAATGTTCTCATGCATTATACTGCATTTTGCGGAGCTATTCTGCTCGTCATACCAAAAAACCTGATCAGATCTTTACCAAATTTTTATAAGAAGAATTAAAAACAACAACCTTTCAAATAAAAATATAATCATCGAAATGAGATGTCTTGAAGCCGAGATATTCTTAAGTCCCCTTTTTGCCTTTTTCTGGAGGAAGTACGCCTTTAATCAAAAAACCCCGACGACGAAAAAATTCTATGAAATCGTAGAATCTGTACACCAAGTTTCGTACCGATCGGTTGTAAAAATACGACCAGTAGAGGAGTACGGCCATACTGACCGAAACGCTAATTTTGCTAGACTTGAAGCAGAGACTTTCGCTCACTTCGTTTGCTCGGTCAATAAAGCCGAAACTTTGTGAAATCTGATAAATTAAAACCTAGGATCTTCAAAACTACTGAACAGATCAAGATTAAATTTGGCGTACGTTTAGAGCAATGTCTAACTTAGATAATAATTATATCGAAAATACGTGTGCGAAGCCGCGGGCGGAAGGCAGTCTACAATAAATTAACAAGTAAATAAACACGGTAAGTAACGCATAACGGTAACACAGCGACAGGGACGGAAAACGTAATTGAAGTTTCTGATTCGTTTTCGTGCAAACGCTAATCTTATGCAAGCGACTTAAAAGTTGGTTTTGCACGACAACGAAAACGAAACTTCGATTTTCCTTTTCCGAAATAAGAATACGAATAGAATACGCCGAATAGAATACGCGAATGCCCTACGCAGTCGTACGCCGCACTCCCGAGTATTTCCGACCTCTTCCCGAGTTCGGAAATACTCGGGAGTGCCGCGCTATAACTTTGTCATTTTGTTAACCCGAACGACGTAAACTTGTATGGATATGTCTCGCGAACTTATAAGTGGCATTTTATGCACATCGGAGTTCTGAGATTGGTGTTATTGATTTGAATCGAATATTCGAATCGAATATTGCAATTTCAGTATTCGAATATTCGAACTGAATTAATATACGAATTATTCGAATATTCGAATGCAAGCCCTAGTGACATCGTCATCGAATGCGTAAAATGCCCTTCCTTCAACTTCGATAATTTACGCAATGTATGACGATGCAATGTCATTTTTCTCTATTCTACCTTAGACAACAATCCCCGTGCTAGGCCTACTGAAGCTACTGAATGAAACTCGTTACGAATTGAGGTTGATCTACGAGGAAAGACTTAATGATACTTTTTATCCCGGAATTCAGTAAGGTTCCCGTGGGAGAGAGGATGAAAATAAAATTCTTTAACCGCGCATCACGACGGAACTACTGAATGAATTCGAATGAAACTCTTCACGATTTGAGTTCAGAGAAAAGATACAGAAAGATACCCCTCTCCCAGGGGAGAGGGGATGAAAGTCAAATTCCTTGGCCGCGCATCACGCCGAATGTACAGAATGAATTCAAATGAATAATACTATTTATCCCGGAATCAGTACGGTTCCCTTAGGAGAATGGATAGAAAGTAAAAATATGCTACTGAATGAATTCAAATTAAACTTGGCATGATTTGAGCTCATATTACGAGAAAGAACATAAGATAGATAGATAGATGGTCAACCCCCTTTTCTCAGGAACGCGTGGAGGTATCGAGTTGAAGTTAACATCAAATACGTCCGTAACCTCTTGGAGCCTCGATATAAATAAAACTTCTAAGTCAACACAATCAAAAGTTACAGCCGTTTTTATCCGAATATTTTGATAATTCCAAGGGAATCAATCACATGCACACAAAACCTGTAGACCTACAATCATGAAATTTGGCAAGAAGCAGGTTCCAAAGCACAAATAAAGGGGAAATCCGAAAACCGTAAATTGTTGTTTGTAATACGCCACCGTCTATACGATAAGGCAGCCCATTGTGCAACTGTTTTTGTGTTTGTTTTTTTTTCTATCGTGGTGTGCAATAAAGAATATTTGTATTGTATTGTTGTTTATTTACTAAAAAAATACTTTTGTTTCTCGCCATGGAACAAAACCTATAGGGTACTTACCGTTGACCTAGAATCATGATGAAAGAAACAAGGTCTTACAATTAGACGGAACCCTTAATGCGCGAGTCCGACTGGCACTTGACGTTTTATTTATTTTACTATCCGAATTGCTGTATCTCTTCACTTTCAGGGCATGAGCACCCACTTTAACTACGATGCAGTACCATCAGTAATCTACACGACACCCGAAGTCGGCTGGGTCGGTAAAGGCGAAGAAGATCTGAAGAAAGAAGGCAAAGCGTACAAAGTGGGCAAATTCCCCTTCCTTGCCAACTCGAGAGCGAAGACCAACGGCGAACCCGACGGATTTGTTAAAGTTCTGGCTGATAAGGCTACAGATGTCATTCTCGGCGCACATATCATAGGACCGGTAAATTAATTTATAAATAAATAAATAAACAATGCAGGACAATTCACACAGCATTATCTAGCCCCAAGCTAAAGCTAGGTTCACATTGCTACACATTAGTAGGTTATGTTGGAGCACCCCAACACAAACTACTAATGTGAATCTAGTCATAGGTAATGAACGTAACCGATTACGCTCTGGCGCGCCACGACACACCCCGACACAGCAATGTGAACCTAGCTTAAGCAGAGCTTGTGTTATGGGTACTAGATAACTGATATACTTAATACAATACACTACATAGATATTTTTTATTATACATAGAAAACATCTAGAACACCCTGAACAAATATCTGCAGATCGTTCAAACATTTGTCCCGAGGCGGGAATCGTACCCGCAACCTCCTGCGTCGCAGGCGGACCTTCGCCCGCTGCGCCACTGAGGTCGTCATATCGTTATTTATTGTTTGTACGGTTATTATTGACCAATTGCATTAATTAAAAGAAAAATACATCAAACATTCAATACACATGTGTACAAAGGAATTAATAATGATGACGGTTCACAAAATAAAATACATTCTCGTAATAATTTAGTCCAGCCGTCAAAACCATTCACAGTAGATACATGTAGATAGATAGATAGATAGACTTTTATTGAGTACACAGACAAACAGCACAGGAAAAATAGTACGTAACAGTAACAGTAGATAAGATTGGTACACATATTAAGTAGGTGAGCAGGTACACAGTTAAACAATTGTAAATTTAGAACACATAAAGTAAAACCATAGAAAATGTCATTTAGTTTAAAGTAGGCACCTTAATGCGCAATTTAATGTAGCAAACCCCTGGCAAACCATACGTTATCTAATGCAATATACAGCAGCATTCTAGGGTTCCCTGCTACAAACAAAATCGGAACCCTTATTAGTACTTTGACCTGTTGGTCTATTATGTCTGTTCGTCTCAATATTACGTGCTTTCGTCAAATTCGTCGTAACAGCCCATCGGCTGATTGATAGATTCGCCAAATAGCACAGCTTAATTAACACTTTCATGGCACAAGACGCACTTGTCTAACTGGAGCGACTAGTGGCAGCGGCGGCGGCGCGGGGCGGCGGCGCGTGGGCAGTAAATGCGTTAATGCACGTTTCGCCGCAAAACGAACGAATTAATTTCATTTTAAGATGGGAATCTTCTATAATATAGCCTTTATTCACAAAGAAAATTATACTAGTATTTACAATTGAAACAATTGAGCTAACTGCAGACTGTTGCAAACAAGATTAGTTTCATTCATCAAGTGACGTATAAATAGATATATTAAAACTTTGCTGCACCATCAAAACACAAAAAGCAATTACCCAAGAATTACTACACAGTTAGCAATATTGCAATATGGTTAAACTTTGATCGTCAATCGGCATATTGACTGAATAGCGCCGTTTTGCAATCGCAGGGTGGCGGTGAGCTGGTTAACGAGTTTGCCTTGGCGGTGGAATACGGAGCGGCCGCGGAGGACGTCGCCAGAGTGTGTCACGCGCATCCCGTAAGTATTTCATGTAGCATTATAAAATACTACCCTGGGCATCGCAAGCTTTTTCCGGGATTAAAATGTCCTTTCCATGCAAACCATCTATCCCTATGGGAAACATTAAACTAGCACTTGACTTCGCAGCTTTTTATCCGGGATAGCAAAGCATTAAAGCGCTGCCTCCCATCACACTAGCGCGCCACCTATTTTATCTAATTATTACGTTTAAGAAAGAAATTTCCAAAAATTACGTTAGTCAGTTTGTGATACCTATTATAAACTTTTTTTAATGCCTCTGTAATAGGAGTACTTCCCGCTCGGTAACACCCTGTCGTCAACACTGTTGACGAGTGGGAATAAAAAGTTTCGCTCGTTCACAGTGTTGACGAACGCAACTTTTTATTTCCCGATCGTACCTACCATCTAGTCCAAGAGTCAGATTATAAAAATCACTATCAATATGTTTTTATGAATTTAACTCCGCAACATTTCAAGGAAATGTCCTACTGACAAATCACCATGTGTTAGCTCTATTTGAGCGTCCTGTATGAATTCGTCTTTATGCTTATATTTTTCATTTCTCGCTGGCACAGGTGTCTTGTTATGTATTTGACGATTACGAACAGTGTAAAAAGTAGCGTCTTCATGCAATGAGTTCAGTAAATGCATCAAATTGGGCGATTTTTTCCCGACAGCACAGTTTAATTTGTGATGCCATAATTTGTGATTCTAAAAAATTTGTGGTTCTGTGTTTCTCTCCACATGCATTCCATATTGGTATGAATTGTTCCCTTAGCCATTGCTTCTCCATATATGCTTTAAACTTGTTCACAGCTGAATCTTCTATTTCATGGCGTGTGATGTAAGCCCATCCGTTCATAACTTCAGTCTGTGGTAATAAGGGTAGAACTGCACTGAGTGCCACCAAACGTTTTTTCTTTATGTCTTTTGAATTGACAAGACTTAGTTCTCGACCTTTAGCCCAAATAGCTTTGTTGTAGTGGAAATAACAACCCTTGACCACAACATGAGGGAAAACTTGGGTAATGGCTTTCATGGCTGCTCTCTCGTAGTCCGTTTTGAATTTTTTCGGGTTCCATTTGGGAATTTGTGCTTTTATCAACATAAATAGTATTTTGTAGGAATCAGTCGTCCGATTACTCATGAGAGCGTACACCAATGGCATTAGATTTGTGTGGTTTATTGTACTTCCGACATCTGCATGAATTGAATAAAGCTGATCGAAAGGGGGAGAACAACTTTTAAAAGTACCATCTGCGAAAAAATCTTCATGTTGACATATGATTTGCCTTGCTGTTTCAGAACAAAACACAATAATTCTTGTATTTCCATTCGTATAGTCAGCCAAAAGAAAATCTTGGTAAGCTGGTGGCACTTGTACTTCTTCTACAATTTTAGAATGTATTTTTGGCAATTTCGCTGCAGAATTTCGGTATCTATATAGTGAACTCTTTATGCTACTAAATGTTGGTATTTTGCTTAGTACCTCTGCGCTTGCACCTTTTAAAGACCCGACTTCAGAGTTATACGTTTTCGGTACACTGGGAAACGTTGGTGTTATCAATTTTTGTTTTATGTGGTATAATGATTCGTCAATTACGTTTTTCTCGAAATCTTCCGTGCATTTATGAGGCGTTTCTTCGGTGATTTGATCGTTCTGAAACAAAATATGTAGGTAGATATTAATTGATTGAAATAACAATAAATGATATATCAATGTTGTTACGTGAGTAATAAAACCTGATATTATTATAAATATTCAGAAATACACTTAATACCTATTAAAACTTTAACGAAGCTTTTTTTTTGCTAAAATACGAATTTCAGTAGTTTTCGAATCTAGGTGAGTAATAAACATACAAATTGAGTAAAAACTGAATTTAAAAAAACCTGTTTATTATTTCAAACAATAAATCTTTTAAATCCATAATGGTTATAAACACTAAAGTCATTAATCACACTAATATTATAAATGCGAAAGTTTGGATGGATGTATAGATGGATGGATGTTTGTTACCTCTTCACGCCAAAACTACAAAACGGATCGCGCTGAAATTTTGCGTACAGATAATTCTAGGCCTGGAATAAAACATAGGCTACTTTTTATCCCATAAATAAGTTCCCATGGGATAGAAATAACCTCAACGTTTCCATAGAAACAACGCGTGCGAAGCCGCGGGCAGAAGCTAGTCTACCATGATTTGAGTTTTCCAATATTACACGCACAGTTTCATGCGCCATTAAATCATGGTACATATTTCGTTGTAAATGACTTATTCAATGTACTTAATAAAATTTACTTACTTTGATTCTTACAACTCCGCCGCACTTTAATTTACGTTGACTGCAACTCCAAACAACTAACCCACTTTTATGTTTCCTTCTTGTGTAGTATTGGTGACCACCATGAAGTAAAATAGTTCCATGTTTTCTTTTTATGTACACAAGCACTGATTTACCACTTGAACTACCCGCTGTATCTTGTTCCGACATAACTGAATGCTAAGACTAATCCCGAGCGACTGCACATTTTTAGGGTTTCGAAGATCGGTTTCGAAACCCTTACGGTCTCGCTTTGTCTGTCCTTTTTTCCCTCCTTAATAACTCAGCAACTACAGCAGCTATCAACTTGAAATTTAAAATAATAATACATTTCGTGCGCCTGTACAGATTTTAAGAAAAAAAGATCGGTTTCGAAACCCTTATGGTCTCGCTTTGTCTGTCCTTTTTTCCCTCCTTAATAACTCAGCAACTACAGCAGCTATCAACTTGAAATTTAAAATAATAATACATTTCGTGCGCCTGTACAGATTTTAAGAAAAAAAATGAAAATAAATGAAAAATGAAAATGAACATTTTCCATACAAATTGAGATGTCAAAATTTTAAAAGAGACCTACAGAGTCAAGTGGGGTATCAAATGAAAGGTATTAGTTTGTACATTTCAAAATAGTTTTTGAAATTTCTGTAGGTTCCATACTTTTTGAAATATTTTGAAAATAGTCGAAAAAATACCCGCTCCCCCCCCCCCTATCTCCGAAGTTTGCAGAGCGATCCATTTAAAATGTATGGAGCGTTTGTAGATATAGATCTATATTTTACAGGAAAAATATAGAGAAGTCTGAAAAACGAACACATTTTGAAAAATGGTAAAAAAAGGGGGGAATTATTTTCAAAAGGGGAGGCTACCCCACCGAGTTGGGTATCATATGAAAGGTATTGATTTGTACACTTCAAAACAGTTTTTAAAATTTCGGTAGATTTCATACTTTTTGAAATATTTTGAAAATAGTCGAAAAAATACCCATTCCCCCCCCCCCTTATCTCCGAAGTTTGCAGAGCGATCCATTCAAAATGTATGGAGCGTTTGTAGATATAGATCATCTTTTTTTTCGGGGGTAGATGTGAAACTACAAACATTCTCAATATTTATTTTTATTTTAAAAATTAGAAATAATACAAGTTTAATAAATATTAATGCATAAAATAAATCAATAATATAACCCACCTGCCATACAGTGTTTTCCATTCAAAGCAATCACTCTACACTGCACTACAAATTCTAAACAAGTCTCAGTCCTTTGTGTTCCAAAATCAAGATGGAGGATATAAAAAACACTATGTCCGAATTGGCCAAATCCTTTGCCCAGAGAATGGACCAGTTTGAGAGTGGGCTGCCAAGGAGTCCCACACCTCCCACTGTTGCCGGGTTATCATCCGACTATGCTGAGTTCAAGTCTTTTGTCACCGGGGCACTGCGAGCACTACAGGCACAAATTGAGTTCATGACATGTGAACTTGATAATTTGGAGATGAGAGGCCGGCGGAAAATACTACTGCTACATGGAGTGCCTGAGCAGCAAAAGGAGGATGTGACACAGGTGGTAGTGAAGACCTTACTGGAGCAGGTGAAGGTGACCGGTATTGCTACAAGTGACATCAGCCGTTGTCATAGGATGGGTCGTACAGCAGTCCCAGACCGCCCCCGGCCTATACTGTTCAAGCTTCGTGACTTGTCGCTTCGTGGTAAGGTTTGGGCTGCCAAGACATGTCTTAAAGGCTCTGGTATAACCATGTCCGAATTTTTAACGAAAATCAGGCATGATACATTTATGGCTGCCCGCGAACGTTTCGGCATCACTAAATGTTGGACGATGGACGGGATCGTTTATGTCATCGGCGCCGATGGAAAACGGCACAGAGTTCGCTGTCCTGAAGATCTGAACTCCATCGGGCCCGCGGCCAATGTTTCGGAAAGCCCGCAGGCTGCGACCCAAAAGCTGACGGTGCCCAAGTCGAAGCTAAAGCGCGCTGCGACTAAGAGATCATAGCTGTAGTATCCGTAGTTTCACGCCTTTTGCATTCTGCGGCCAAATTTAAATGTACAGAGAGGTAGAATCCTTCGACCACGCCGTTTGTCCTAATAATGTATCTACTAGTTCTGTCCAACCCTCATTATTTCACAATCATTGCCTACTTTTTAGATTTGTTTACATTGTTTTGACCAGTCATCAAAATGTCAACTTCTTGTCAAATGGCTTTATCAAGATGTCAGTCACCTCAATGCTTTTCAACTTCAACTTCTTGTAACAGCTTCAATTTGATTGTCACTTTTTGGATCACACCGACAGACATTGACACTGACACCATAAATGGTCGTTCAGTAACCTAATTTGACACTCTTGCCAACCTCAATTTATTAGATTTTAGAGCTGGCCACGCGGAATGCCCATGCCAAATTATTGTTATTTTTTGTTAGCTAGATTTATTGGTTTTTGTACTAGATACCTGTACTTTTGTGTAGAGTTTTAGCTTATTTTTATTTTTGTTAATCTGTTATCTTCCTTTATTCTTTATTTTGTTTACGTTTGTATGTTTTCTTAGACACAACTGGCAGATGGATAGGAAGATTGTATACATATTTAGAAATTATTCGTTGTATTTTATATTTGTATTTTTGTATTATAATTTGTATATTTTATTTAAGTTTATTTTAGTCTAATTACAATGTCACTCAGTGATGACTCTGACAGTGATGAATATGTGTCCTTCTCTGATGCTGATTCTGGTAGTGACGATGATAGTTTCTGCAGTATTCCTTGTCTTTCTGACTCAATTTCTTCCTTCTTCTCAGATCTTCCTAAGAATTTCAATGTCCTCCACATCAACGCTCAGAGTATCCCTAAACACTATCCAGACTTACTTGCTTCTTTTGACCATAAAAACATACACGCTCTTCTGGTCTCTGAATCCTGGCTCAAACCATGTCTCTCTTCGTCTTCCTATTCTCTTCCCGGCTTTAAACTTATACGCAATGATCGCGTCGGATCTGGTGGTGGCGGTGTTGCCATATATCTCAGATCCCGTATTCCTTTTAATATTGTAAGTATGTCTACACAACCACCACCCTCCAAAGCGGGAGAACATCTCTTTGTAGAGATCGAACTTTTGCATACAAAAGTGCTACTAGGAGTGTTTTACTGTCCTTCTTCCCAAATTAATTACTTCTTATCCTTTGAAACTCTTCTTGAAAATATAGTCCCTTCCTACGAGCATTCCATAATTATGGGTGATTTCAATACCTGCTTACTTAAGAAAGACACTAGGTCCACTTCTCTTGAAACTCTTATAAGGGGGTGCAACCTCTCCATTCTCCCACTAAACGCTACACATTTCTTCCCAAATTCAGCTCCCTCTCTACTAGACCTCATTATAGTATCATCTCCTTCTCGTGTTACCAGACATGGTCAATGTGAAGCGGGAGCCTTTTCATACCATGACATGCTGTACATGTCTTACAAAATTCGTCCCCCTAAAGCCAAGCCCCAGGTTATTCTGCAAAGAAATTTTAGTGGCATTAACATGGACGAACTTATGCATGACGCGGAAAGCATTGACTGGACTAGGCTACTCGACGCTCAGGACGTTGATGGCAAAGTTGAGATATTTACCAGTATCATCACCAATCTCTACGACAGACATGCCCCGCTAAGGGAGATTAAGCTCAAGCATTTGCCCGCACCTTGGATCACACCAGAATTGAAATCGCTTATGCATCTGAAATGCGTAGCCAAATCTAAACTGAAGCGTAAACCTACAGAGGCTAATAAACAAAGGTACATAGATCGTCGGAATCTCTGCAATAGAGCGTGTCGGGACGCACAACGCCGCTTTATCCATACTTCAGTAGAGAACTCCGACCCTGCTAAGGTTTGGAAGTTCCTACGGTCATTAGGAATCGGAAAATCTAAAGAACGTACAAAAATTCCTTCACAATTTGATCTTAACTCTCTTAATAAACATTTCACTTCTCTTTCCGATCTCGATACACAGCTGAAATCGAAAACTTTGTCTCAACTTTCTTCTATACCGGTTCCTGACTACTTACCTTTTCATTTTAGTCAATTCACTGTCTGTGATGTTAAGAGAGCAGTTGTGTCTATTTCTTCTAAGGCTATTGGAAACGATAGCATTAGCCGAAATATGATTGTCCCCATCCTTGTCCAAATAGCTCCCGTAATCCAACACATTCTTAACTTCTCTCTTTCCACTGGCTTATTCCCTGAAGCCTGGAAAGTAGCCCAGGTTACTCCCTTGCCTAAAAAATCTAATCCTGTTTCCTTCTCTGATTTCCGTCCTATATCTATTCTTCCCTTCCTGTCTAAAGTCCTAGAACGCCTTGTTCATCAACAGCTTAGTACATTCCTTTCTAGAAACAATCTCCTCAACCTCTTCCAATCCGGTTTCCGTCCAGGCCATAGCACCGTGTCTGCGTTAGTCAAAATAACTGACGACATACGCTCTGGCATGGATGACGGGAAAGTTACTATCCTTTGCTTACTAGATTTCAGCAACGCTTTTAACAACGTTGACTTTGAAATTCTCCTTGGAATATTACGCTCTCTTAATATATCTCCAGCAGTGGTTGACTGGTTTCGCAGTTATTTGCAAGGGCGTCGGCAACGTATCTGCATTGATGATGTATGCTCATCGTGGAGTGATATTTCTGCTGGCGTTCCTCAGGGCGGCGTTCTTTCACCTCTCCTTTTTGCTATCTTCATAAATTCTATATCCCACCATTTAACTTCAGCGTACCACCTCTATGCAGATGATCTCCAAATTTACACGCAGGCCCCAGTAGATGAACTGTCTGGTGCTATTGCCGCGATAAATGAAGACTTGTGCCATATTCTTGACTGGAGCAAAAATTTCGGTCTTAACGTCAACCCGTCAAAAACACAGGTGATTACTGTAGGGAGCTCTCGAATGATAGCTCGGATAAACTGGGGTAGTCTACCAACCGTAATCTTCGATGGGACTCCTGTTGCGCAAAGTCAAACGGTGAAAAATTTAGGTGTCCTCATTGATAGAACTCTGTCGTGGGGACCTCAGCTCTCTGAAATCAGCCGCAGGATGTTTGCTTCAGCTGGTTCCCTTCGAAGATTACGCAATTTCCTTCCTCTTGCTACTAAAATTTCTCTTGCACAATCTCTTCTCCTTCCAATTCTTGATTATGCTGATTCTTCCTTTCTAGATTTAACCGAGCAGCAGCTAGACAAACTTGAGCGCCTGCAGAACGTCGGGATAAGGTTCATATTTGGCTTGCGCAAGTATGACCATGTCTCGGAGTTCCGCAGAAAGCTCAAGTGGCTACCCATACGGCTTCGGCGAAATTGTCACATTCTAACTCTTCTTTATAATATTTTATTTCTATCTTCTGCACCCCCTTATCTCAAAACACGTTTCACTTTTCTTCATCTTTCTCATTCTCGTTCTCTCCGCTCCTCCGAAACCCTTTTGCTCCAAACGCCTGTCCACTCTACTTCTTTCTACGACAACTCATTTACTGCCCGCGCTGTACAGCTTTGGAACACGCTGCCAGTATCAGTAAGGCGTGCAAAGTCACTACCAATATTCAAGAGCATGGTAAAGGAACACTATTTGTCCTGCTGTCACTGACCACACCCTTGTTTCCCTTTATAAAATGTAGATATTTATGTTGTCACTGAACGTATACCTGAGTCCCTATGTATATAAGTAGTTTATGTAAGTATATGTAGGTATATTATATAATGTTATATATGTAGTATATTTTAAGCGTAGTATTATATTAAAAGTATTTATTTATTAAACCTTCAAGAGCACACAGAACCCCTTATACTATCCAATAATCCTATCCATCCACGGTTGTCTGGTAGAGATCGCTCTTGAGCGATAAGACCGCCACTTGTCACTTAGTTTTTAAGCTGTTTTGCTGTATTGTTTCTATCTATAAGTGTGCAATAAAGAATTTTCTATCTATCTATCTATCTAGATCTATATTTTACAGGAAAATTAGAGAGAAGTCTGCAAAATGAACACTTTTTGAAAAATGGTAAAAAAAGGGGGGAATTATTTTCAAAAGGGGAGGCTACCCCACCGAGTTGGGTATCATATGAAAGGTATCGATTTGTACACTTCAAAACAGTTTTTAAAATTTCGGTAGATTTCATACTTTTTGAAACATTTTGAAAATAGTCGAAAAATTTACCGCTACACCCTATCACCGAAGCATGCAGAGAGATCCATCTGAAATGTAGGTTTGTACCTACTAGTTTTAGGTCTTCATTAAATTTCGGAGTTTCTAACCGGTACCTTTAGTACATACCTACTTGTTCACAAACGTTCGAAACCCTCGGCGCGCGAGTTACACTCGCACTTGACGGGTCTTGTTTAAAAATAAATTTCCAGAATCATGCAACAATGCATCCCGTGGTGCTCTCTTCTTCCGGAAGGTCTAGAATTTTTGCCACTATGGGAAGATTAGGCTGCCAGCACACGATCAAGCCATTCGCACTTCGGGTAGGTAGGGTATTGTCTATGTAATCGAGTAAAAAGTAGGACTCTGAAAAGTGTCATGAATCACGACAGTCGACCGTCAACGGACAAAGTTTTGGTGTCATGAATCATGACGTTTGACCGTTGAGAGGTTATTGGCTAATTCAAGGTCATGATAGATAACGGACCTGTCTATCCTAGGGCTTGGGTGGTGTGCGTATCTATTGTTTTACCGGTACCGCCATACTTACCTGCCATAAAAGTGAGTCATGTTCAAGCCACCAACTCATATTCTACAAATTGAAAAACATTCACAACAATTTTTATTACTTAAAGGACTTTCTTAGTTTGAATTTTGCTCATGTCGTAAGTATACAATACAGTTTCTGTTTCGTTAAAATTTGAAAAATATCTACACATCTGACTCTTGTACTAGATGGATACGATCGGGAAATAAAAAGTTGCGTTCGTCAACACTGTGAACGAGCGAAACTTTTTATTCCCACTCGTCAACAGTGTTGACGACAGGGTGTTACCGAGCGGGAAGTACTCTGTAATAGTTTTGTTTTGTATAGTTTAGGCAGAGAAACGAAGTTGCCCTTGGTGGCCACCAAACTCTATTTTCGATTCGCCTATGTTTGATTCCAGGGTTAGACTAACCTGTATGCAAAATTTCAGCCTGATCCTCTCAGTAGTTTTGGCGTGAAGAGGTAACAAACATCCATCCATCCATCCGTCCAAACTATCGCATTTATAATATTAGTGTGATGATTTCAATTTTAAGATAACAACCAACTGGAACATGATAAACCTTTTGCAGCTCGCACCAAAAAACAAACGTTCTATATCATATTTCGTATTGATTTGATAGATGATGTTTTATGGCCCTACCTTATTGAATATTCTCAGACGTTGGTCCTTTCTCTTTTTAATGTAAATATACTTTTTTTTTACAGACGTGTGCCGAAGCGTTACGTGAAGCTGCCATGGCCGCATACTGTGGAAAAGCAATCAACTTCTAAGTCAACGTAAAAAATAAATCAGGGTTTAAATTAAGTCTCCGATCTGAACTCTTAATCATCTTGTAAATCTGATTTAAGAGCAAGTATGGCTAAATGTCACGTGCTTACATTTTTTTTGAGCATATATTAAGAAAATCTATAATGAACGCGGTAAACAATTTTCTATTAATTTGTAGGTAATTTATACTGGTGTACAAAGTATGAATGGTTCCCGTTCCGTTACACTGCGAACGATTATTGTGCGATGTTAATGTTATGATAATTATTTATCCTCCACATCGTAAAAATACAGTCATCTTTGCACCAAGCTGCTCAGTCAATGATTAGGTCTTTTAGGGATAATGGCACATGAGCTACGTGACAACAGGAACCATTCCAATCTAAAAAGCACCCACATTATTTGACATAATATTTATTTTAATACTTATAAAACTTTTTTCACCAAAAATATAGTTTCATTCCGCTTTATTACCTGTGCATACTATTATAAAATAAACTTGTTTATTTCACGTAACTTCAACCTTCAAATTGAAATCTGATCCTAGCCATAATTTTGTGACGAACTTACGACAATTTGATTACTCTGATTTACTCTGTGATGCTGGAAGGCGTTTTTCCTATTTAATAATTATGAATCTGTCACTACATCTGTGACCATACCGAGGTCATTGTCCCAAGTGCAAGAAACAGCTGACTTTAGGGTTGTCACTTCGTAAAAATCAGCTGTCCATGTTGAAACTTTGTTGCAGTTTTTTTCAGAGATACCTACCAATCGAAATTCGAAAGGTCGTTAAACAAAAGTTGTTCCCCGGGCTGGTGGAAATTCCCCCACTTTCGCATAGTACACATTATCGATTTTGAAACACGTTGTATAGCACGACATTCCGTTTTATTTGTTGTTTCAAAAACTAAAGGCCGTGTTTTTTTAATATTTTTCCTGTATCTACCCTGAAACCTTAGTTTTTGTTACACCCTGTTAAGTATGGTCTGAGTCCCTGCAGACCACTGACTTTCTATCTGCCGATAGTTTAATCGGAATGGGCTGTTAGCGAGCACACAGGGCCTACTAAGCAGTCGGAATGGTGGTGATTCCGTGGTGGTGAGTGCACATACCTACCAGATAACAATCGGTCGACTGCTCTTTAACGATTTGCTGGCTGACCATGCGTATTTTTCATGATGGCGCTGTCAAGTTCTAATCCATTGCTGCTTGTCGAAACATCGATTGCAAATTTAATAGAGGAAGTTGAAAAATGACCGCGCTTTATAAAAAAACTTAGAAGAGTAGTACTCTGATGCATAAAAGCAATAATAATTTTTCTAGATATTTTTTATTACTTTTCAAAAAGCAACCGCTCTTTTCAAAATTCGCTTACCAACTAGCAAATCGTTCGAGAGCAGTCGGCCAATTGTTATCTGGTATGCGCACTCACCACAATTCCGACTATTTAGTTGGCCCAGTGTGCGCGCTAACAGCCCAATAGGTACGACTATCGGCCGATAGAAAGTATTAGATAACGTTACTTTGGTACTACTCCGTTGTTCGGTTTAGGTAAGTTAGTATTAAGTATTTTAAACTCTTTTCTCTGGCTTAGGTCAGATTCTGGTTATGACAAATTCGTAGCATTAGGTGCAATGCAGGCAGATCAACTTTATTAGAAGGAGCTGTCAACTTTTTATTATTTTTCGTATTACCTATGTAGACTTCTTTCTAACTGTGCCATAAAAAGGCACGAGTGACAAAATTACCCAAAGAAAAAAACGAATTACTCACGACTTGGTGTCGGTCATTGATATACAGGTTAAAGAGGTCCGGAGAGGTTAACCCTCCCTGCCTAACACCACAGTCTAACCTATAGCACAGCCTATAGTCACTAGACATGGCTCCGGCCCATCGTATATTAAAAATTTGGTTTTCATACCAGTGCCGCAACAGATTCACAATACTGCCGTTCACATTAGTTTTTTCAAGTTTCTTCCATAGTAGATCATAATTTACTAGGTCGAAAGCGCGACTGAGATCTAGAAAACATGCATACACAGAGGTTTCTCGCTTGATGTAATATTTTACTGTATGTTTCAGGCTAAATATTGCTGAATCCGTTCCGAGACCAGGACGGAAACCAAATTGTGCATCATCTATTTCAATTTCTTTCACCAGCGCAGGTTGTAGAAGCCTTTCTAGAATCTTGCCTATTATAGTCCCAAGCGAGATTGGCCTATAATTATTCAGTTTCGAGAGGTCACCTGTTTTTTTCTTGGGGACAGGAACTACCACAGTTCGCATTAGATCAGTTGGCAGGTGCCCGTAGTACAAGCACGTGTTCAAAAGTTCTGCAAGCACTCTATATAACTCATAGCCACCATAGAGGATGTGCTCGACACTAAGTCCGTCAAAACCGGGTGACTTCCCCCTCTTCATCCGCCGCACAGTGCTGTAAATATAATCGGCCTTGTACGTCGGCACATCACTGGGGTCATATGCTCTGTTGGCCTCTTCTAACCTATTGTCGGGCACATCCCCCTCAGAATTTAATGGTTCTACCTTAAAATGCCTAGCAAATAAATTCGCTATGTCACTATGATTTTCGAGATTTTTTATTGTTATGGGAGCATTATTTTTACCATTCAATTTCTTTGTGTCTTTCCAAAACTTTACAAAATTATTAGACTTTCTACTCTCCGCTAAAATATTTAATAATGGCTAGCAGACAGTGAATACTACTACAACCTAGTAGAAACCTAATTAGCAAAGTGATTATGTTATTTTAATGTATCATTTTTCAAAAGAACAAGGTTCTATTACCAACACAATATCACAGTTTCATTAGAATTAATAAAAAAGTATAGATTTATGAACATCCTACAAGAAAGAGATGAACTACTACTTTCGGGCCTCTCACTCGGCTCGTTCTTATGAAACACGGCACAGTCAAGTTATAGGTTCATGGAGAACACGGCATGGCACTATGGTACTGCATGGCACTATGGTAGAAAAGTGGCTAACCAGACACATGTTGCCATCAACAAAGAAATCAATTAAGTCAAAACCTTGACAGTGACAGTGAAAAAATAAGTAGCACCCGCCATGTTCGCTCGGCGCCCTCCACTCCATACTCCATCCAAAACAAGAAGTTGAAACTGTTGAAAGTGAATTTAAATTAATGTTTTTATACAAATTTGGTAGTATTTAGTAAATTGTATTTATATAATCAGAAGTGCCGCCGAATTCAGCACGCATTACCAATTCGCTATGGATTTTTGAACGGTTCTGATGCAGATTTCGTAGACAACTTCGACGGGGGACTCTGCGAGAAATTTATGTTTGGCGGCGAATGAGCGCTCAGTGAAACTGACACACAGACCACAGAAAATCAGAATACCTATCGAGCACGGTATGCGGTTCGCACGGGTTGGAATTCTGAGTCGTTCGCTATTATTCTTCTGAACTACCATAACACAATCAGATAGTGAGGATGGGTTACAAATTTCTCAAACTAGCTTCCTCTTCATACAGGGTAAGGCATTTTACTCAATAA
Organism: Eupithecia subfuscata; assembly: GCA_963564075.1. NCBI lineage: Eukaryota > Metazoa > Arthropoda > Insecta > Lepidoptera > Geometridae > Eupithecia > Eupithecia subfuscata. Next base: position 8,687,084 of record OY751103.1, on the reverse strand, counting down.
TATCCTAAAAATTGTAAAACAAAATATCCTATATGTTATGCAATGGCTGGCTATGCCACAACAGTTAAAACTTAGAATAGTCATCTATTTTCGCTTCTATCTGAATACAAATTTTAATTTATCAGGGTAATTTATCTGCTACAAAGATGTTATTAACCATCAGGCAAGCAGTACATTCTCACCATAATAACCTGCAGTGCAGCACTGACCTTCAAACATGTGACCGACAGTATTTATAAAGCTCTTATCATGTTTTACAGTATTTGAGCCTGTTAGTAACCACTCTTAGCCAAAATCCCATTTACCTATTAAATTCTATAGCTCTAATATAAAATTAAAATGGAAATCTCTGGTTTTGCAGGTTGGTGGAGTTAGAATTGCCTCAAGGCAATATTCCACCACCCACGATGCGGATCTGACTGTAATCGGTTCTGGACCTGGTGGTTATGTTGCAGCCATCAAAGCTGCCCAGCTGGGCATGAAGGTAATCTTAACGATTTCACCTTAGTTTGCCAGTCTCTATTTATCAGATCTCTAGATTTGTTTTAAATATGCCATATGGATTACGGCACATACCTAATCCAGAGTGCTTCCTAGGAAGTGCTTTAGATTAGGGCACTTAGTGTACCACTAAGAGTAACAAATTTAGAGTTCAGTCCCAAGCTAAGCAGAGCTTGTGTTATGGGCACTAGATGACTGATATACTTTATACAATACATTACATCGATAGATATTTTTTATTATTTATAGAAAATATTTGCAGATCATACAAACATTTCCAAACAATGATCGTACATTCAGCATGACATGTGTAACATGTTGTCACTCATGAATGACCATCTAGTTGTGTTGAATGTTGGGAATGACATGCAATCTATGTGCTGGCAGTTGATTGATAATTAAGTGCATAAGTGCAGCAACAACCTTATTCAATAATTTTATAGATTGTATTATTCACCTATTTAATCAATGGTTTATTTTTAGGTGGTTTCAGTTGAAAAGTCACCAACATTAGGTGGTACATGCCTGAATGTTGGCTGCATCCCTTCAAAGGCTCTATTGCACAACTCCCACTTATACCACATGGCCAAACATGACTTTAAAAACCGAGGTATCGAAATCGGTAGCCTCAATATGAACTTTGGTACAATGATGGACTACAAAGAGAAAGCTGTCAAAGCCCTAACTGGGGGTATAGCTATGCTCTTTCAAAAGAATAAGGTAAGAACTTAAGACCAAATAAAAACTGCCCCACATAGTATAGAAAACAGTTTGTTACCTTAGGACAATTTATCTTATTATTTTATTAATCTCTTTCCTTTCTTTAGTGGTTATGTGATCTGGAACCCAATTATTATTCCCAGCTTTTGTCCTTACCAGTTTTCAAACTTGTGTCAAGGAGTTTTTACTGTCAGAAAAGTGAATATTGGTACTATCTATTTATCTAGGTATCCAATAACAAAAATACATTATATTTTTGTTATTTATATACATATAATTATGTATATTTATAATGTAGGTATTTATAAAGTTATGTTAATATTTATTTAATCTTTGGTGCCCTGACTTTCTTATATAATTCACATAACTCTTTCCATCCAAAGGTTACTGGAAGGGATCGCTTCTAAGCTATATGGCCGTCCATTGTACTTGTGTCGTATGTTATATCTTTTGAATTGTATTTTTGTTGGTGTACAATAAAGTATTTTGTATTGTATTGTCACATACTTAAGTTAGAAGCAGTTCCATAAGTTGACTTAGCCTGCAAAATGTTGTCCCCAATGATTTTTACCTTACTTAAATCCCCCTTATTTTCAGGTGCAACTGGTCAGAGGAGTTGGTACAATAACATCACCAAACAAGATATCGGTCCAAGGCCCTAATGGAACGGAGACCGTTAACACCAAGAAAATTTTGATCGCAACAGGCTCCGAGGTTACTCCTTTCCCTGGAGTGACAGTAAGTTATTATTCAAATACTGTCTTTAAATAAACTGTGAGATGATTTAAGTTTTCTTAAAATGGTAGGGCACATACACTTACTGTCATTCAATCATTTTTTTTCATCTTTATAAAATGCATTTTTAAGGACAAAAATTTATAAATCCTACTAATATTATAAATGCGAAACTACTGAACAGTTCAAGATGAAATTTGGCATACACTTAGAATGTAGCCTAACTTAAACAATAGGGTACTTATTATACCGAAAATACGCGTGCGAAGCCGCGGGCAGACGCTAGTAATAATATGTATAAACCAACAATGACAGAATAGGAGGGATAAAAGTCATAACTTGAACTGGAGCAGGTTAAACTAGGCTAGAGCAATAGTTACAAATGTCCTGCTCCAGTACTTAAAGGAGCGGTGCTGGTTAGGCCAGTTAAGGCAAGGGGACAATGCACAATACACCTACCATGCCAGATGTCCACGCAGATCTCAGTTCCCCCACTTCGAATTAGATTTATAAGTAGTTACTGTTAATGGCTATGATATTTTACTTTTTAGTTGTCTAGTGAGTTGCCACTGATGTTGCTATTACATTTAAAAACGAAATAACAACACCCATCTTTTAATTATCCGTACCTTATTTACAGATTGACCAGACAAACATCATTGACTCAACGGGAGCTCTTGCTCTGAAAGAAGTACCCAAGAAAATGCTGGTGATCGGTGCCGGAGTTATTGGTTTGGAGCTGGGCTCCGTGTACCAGAGACTCGGAGCTGAGGTCACTGCTATTGAATTCATGGAATCTATTGGAGGTACCTATCTGTATTTTTCTTCATTTTCTTCACTTAGGTCGGTTATGTTGTGAACGTCAAAAGTTCTCCTGTTTTTACTACATTAGATAACCAAGTTTCAAGTGTTTTATTGCTTTCATGTTATACAAAGATCTTAAGAATAGATTACAGCTACCAACATGAGCCCGGGTGGGGCACTGCAAAATATATCGTATTTTTTGCTCTTGTGAGCAAAACTAAATATTTTAACTTTTACATAGGTACCTAAACTAAATAGTCATACTTAATTCTAACATTAGTAAAATACAATCATAATTAGATATCATGCAAAAATGCCCCACCAGTAGCCTAGTTGTGGCGATCTATCCATTATGATTGTCGCATCAATAATCTTAATAGGCCAGATACCACAGAGTTTATTAAATCCATTATGCAGTTTAAGGTTTAGCTAGAGGTTGATGATGAAGATCGAAAGACTTAAAACATTATAAAGTAGTAATAAAATATAAATAAATAATGCTAGACAATTCACACATCAAACTTAGCAAAGCTTGTTTTATAGGTACGTGATGATAACTGAGTTTCTTTCGTTCTTATTGAATTAATACATAACATAAAAAGATAATTTTTATTAACATAGAACAAATATCTGTAGATGATACAAACGTTGGTCCCGCGGCGGGAATCGAACCCGCAACCTCATGCGTCGCAAGCGGACCTTCACCTGTTGCGCCACATAGGTCGTCTAACTGCAGTATTTATTCCATTCGTCAGGCGAAATACAATTTAATAATGTTGTTTTCTATCCTTTTAGGTGTTGGTATCGACGGTGAAGTGTCAAAGAGCTTGCAGAAGATTCTTGGCAAGGAAGGCATGAAGTTCAAACTTGGTACGAAGGTGTTAGGAGTCACCAAGGCAGGGAGTGGGGTAAAGGTCGATGTAGAAGCTGCTAAGGGTGGAAACAAGGAAACGGTGAGTTATTAAATTATTATCCGTCTTTTACCAATAAACCGGCCAAGTGCGAGTCGACTCGCACTAGAAGGGTTCCGTACCATACTTGATATACTTTTGCAAGAAAAAGGCGTGAACAAGAAAAAAACAAACAATTTTTTTTTCATCGGTCGCAAAAAAAGCAAAAAGCCAACATGAAGCGGTCACCCATCCAAGTCCGTACTGACCGACAAACAGCCAGACAGCAGAGGCTTAATAATAGGGTCCCGTTTTCACCGTTCGGGTACGGAACCCTAAATATTTAGTGCTCATAAAATTCTTCGTACTAAAACGCGATTATCTGGTCCTATGAGAAGCAATATACATCAATCCAAGCCTTGGTGGTTTACGTAATCTTTTATAGATTGTATTGATTTATAAATTTTGCTGTCTAAGTTGTAATGATGAATTGTTAACAAAGTTCGATAGTAGATAACAATACAATGCAAAAATGCTCTACATCTGAAAAAGAACATAACAAACAGACATTACGTAAGACAAGTACAACGAGTGACCTTATCGCTTAGAAGCGATCTTTTCCATACATCATCTACATTCACATGATTGACATTCTACAGGAAAACACATTATTTTACTCAACTTATGACAGAATCGCTATAAATTCGTATCGATCGCAAATAATGACGACTTTTGGCTCAATTACAAATGTACAATACATTTAGGCTACTGATTAATATAGATATATTCTTTATTTTTTCACTGCCTCGTTGGTCTAGTCTAGCACGGTCAGCTTGTTCAACCGCTGATTATGAGGTCCTGGGTTCGAATCCCAGGTCGAGCCAATAGTTGTTATTGGGGTTTTTCTAGCAAGAAAAATTCACAGTAGCACCCCGGAGTCAGGAAGTTGGCGGTGTTACACCCCCGTGCCTCGGAAAGCACGTTAAGCCGTTGGTTGACCTCTCCCCGGTCGCCCGTCCTAACGGATTATGAGAGTGAGCTAAAAGAGAGTGCACCTGTGTTAGCGCACACACTTGTGCACTATAATATGTCCTGCACATCTGGCTAGTCTCCGATGAGACTGGCCGCCGTGATCGAAATCGGAGGACGTCATTACATTAACATAATATTTTGTTTTTATTCTAGCTGGATTGCGATGTGGTTCTGATTTCGATCGGCCGCCGCCCCTTCACCAAAGACCTAGGCCTTGACAAGATCGGCATCGCCCTCGATGACCGTGGTCGTATTCCCGTCAACAAAAAGTTCCAGACTACAGTTCCTGGGTAAGAATTTAAATCGACACTAATATTATAAAGAGGTAATTTTTTTGTTTATACTAAACTAACACTAGGTATCATGGCCCAAGACGCAGATGTTAGTCTACTCTCCCGTGTCGCGGCGGCGCGCCCCTGCGAGCGCACCGCCGAGGGTGGGCAGTGAATGCGTTAATCTTAAAAGGGGATACATTACGAACTGCTGGTCCAATTAAAAAAAACTTTTACTTGGTAATATATATTCCTGAATGACATAGACTACGTTCCCTTAATAACGTTAATACCCTACTATACTAAATCTATCCTCCAGCCAAATTTGATATACCTAAAATGTTAGTAAGCAAACCAAAGCAAAAAAACTAACACTCACATACTTAGTTTCAGACATAATTGTTAGCATTAGTTATTGAAGTAAAGATCTAAATCGACAAGTGATGTGAAAAGTACACTTTGACGACCTCTGTGGCGCAGCGGGCGAAGGTCTGCCTGCGACGCAGGAGGTTGCGGGTTCGATTCCCGCCTCAGGACAAATGTTTGTACGATCTGCAGACATTTGTCCAGGGCGTTCTGGATGTTTTCTATGTATAATAAAAAATATCTATCTATGTAGTGTATTGTATTAAGTATATCAGTTATCTAGTACCCATAACACAAGCTCTGCTTAGCTTGGGGCTAGATAATGCTGTGTGAATTGTCCAGCATTATTTATTTATTTATTTACACGACAACAAAGTGAATTTTAGGTTAAGTATGGGCGGTATGCTTACAAACATTCTTATCGAATTTACCTAGAACATAGTTATAGCTTACACGTTACAAACAATATTTCATCTTGCAGAATTTACGCCATCGGTGACTGCATCCATGGACCCATGCTGGCCCACAAAGCTGAAGACGAAGGCATTGTCTGTGTTGAAGGCATCAAGGTATGCTTATTTTTATACAGACTTCTTATTTTAGTATGCTCAATTACGCCCTGTAAAAATCGACCTCTACAACCCCGTGGATTTCGATGTCGTAAGAGCCAACTAAAAATATTACCACACCAATCGATCCACGTCGATCGATTGGTGTGGTAGCTTTGGTTGATCGACGAACACCGGCCGACTAACCAATAATCGATCGTCGAGCGATGGGTTCTTTGTGGTTACTTTGGTTGATCGACGGACACCGTTCCATATGCGTCGACTAACTAATCGGTCTGGTAGAAACTATCGATCGCCGCCGACTAATCCAATAAGGATACGTAACGTTGTGTTCCTCAAAACTGAGTCTATCTGGTTCTGATATCCGCCTACGGTTAACGGGCGGCAACCGAGCGAGTGACGTCACACGCACCCGCGGCGGTCACTCAGTGAACTTCGCTAGTAATTTAGTCATAACTTCGAACGTAATGGTCCGATTTGGATAATTTAAAAAGATATATCATTCTTATGTCATAAAGAATAACGTGGATACTAGTTCTATTGAAATTGCTATAACTTTACTGATCCTCATTCACCATCGATCGACGATCGATCGATAGGTGTGGTAACACCCTAAGAGAACCTAACAGCGGCCTTGGCGGTCTACCTCCTGTGTAATTTTTGGGTGTTCAAAATACTGCGATCAACAATTCCCCCTTTTTTTATTCTGCGAGGAAATTCGTTTACGAATAAACTGGTCTGGGGGGACCAGAATTACGTGGGATTTGACTTCCTCCGCCATTTTCGCCGAAACACGGGAACATTTAAAACCTACCGCGGCATTACCAATTCCCCTGCCGTTGTGATTGGCAAAACCCTTCTAGTTTCGGGGAGGCGCGTTCCTCAGGAAGATATGTGCTGATGACCAATATTCTGGTGTGGTTCACCTTATAACAATATTTTTTTAAATAACCCTCGTTATTTTTAGGGAATGGACGTCCACTTCAACTACGATGCGATCCCGTCAGTCATCTACACATCCCCTGAAGTCGCGTGGGTCGGTAAATCGGAGGAGGATCTGAAGAAAGAAGGCAAAGCGTACAAAGTGGGCAAATTCCCCTTCCTTGCCAACTCGAGAGCGAAGACAAACGGCGAACCCGACGGATTTGTTAAAGTTCTGGCTGATAAGGCTACAGATGTTATACTCGGAACACATATTATTGGACCCGTAAGTAAAGACACATGTTAAATTAGGCATAACCTGAGTATCGACGTTAAGGCGCTGTGAGTCGCTATCGCGCTAATAATAATAATAAATAATAAATTGAATATGAATCTTTATCAAAAAACTATCTTAACAAAAAACTAGATCAACATTTTACCTATCTTTAACAATAAATCCCAAGTTGAAATTCATAGAAGATGTCAAAATATTTCGATTTAAGAAGGCTACGAACCTCTCCCAAATCTCAGCGGCCGGCCCATGCGGATTTGTTGTTGTTTCATGTCGAATGAAATGGGGCGCGTTATGAATGAGAAAGCGCGTCTAACCATCAAATGCCTCTCTCATCGTCACATCGCCCTCCGCGTGTGAGCAAGCGGTTGCAGAAATTAGAAGGAATTTCACCATTTTTGGTAATTTTTCGTACTTTCCGATTCATTTTGAATAAACGACTGATTTCAGAAATATTTTTGATTACTTGTAATGTTGATTATATTTAGAAACATCCTAAAGCAGCGCGACAGATTTTCGAATAAAGGTGTCTATCATGCACAAAAAATAGCTTGAAATTGCCTCGATTTGTTGCTCAAAATATGGCAAATTAGTTTCGCTCTCATTTAAAGATTATAATGTTTTTTGAAAAACGAAAATGCTACAAACATAGCTATTTCTTATCCGGTTATGTATACGAAATTTCATTTAAACCGGGCATGTAGTTTCCAAATGAATCGAAAAGTACGTTTGTATGGGGGCTAAGGTATCCGCACCGTTCTTAAATTAAAGATGGTGAGCAAAAAGAGCAACTTCGCATCTCTGCCTAACTGTACAAAATAAAACTTTTACAGAGGCATTAAAAATAGCTTATATAATTATCACAAACTGCAAAATAGATTTAACCCTTTGTTTAACATTAAAATAAGATAAAATAGGTGGTGGCGCTGATTTGGTTCGGGTTAGCGCCTTAATACCTTTACTCCAAAAACATAATATTAAAAAAAAAATCTAATATTTAGGTACGATATACATTTTGCATTTCAAAAAAAACGATTTCAATTTCATTCGAAAACGCTCAAGACTCTCATGGCGTCTTGAATGACGTCACTTCTTTCGAAACAACTGTGTATAGGTAGATTTAGCTAATGGCGCTTCTAAACGGGCTATACTTTGCTGCAATTTGTAGCTGCATTATCGGCAACTGATGGCCCGGCCATTACAAAAACATTGCTCGGCAATTGATGTCCGGGCAATGTATGGCCGGGCCATGTGTTGCACATGGCCCGGCTATGTCGGCTATACAGTGGCTCATGATGCAGACTCCTAAACGGGCTACACAAATCGGCAACAATGGCTGACGAAATCACACTTGTCGCAGCGGCTTACATTATTTTAAAATCAAAAAAGAAAAAAGAGAGATTGTGGATTCGACCTTACCTAAATAGGCGTGAAACTTTAGGCAATTTAAGTCTGGAAATAAGCCTTGATGAAAAAATATTTACAAACTTTACTAGAATCTCGGTAGAAAAAGATGCACTATGCCGTTACAATAGGGAGCGACTGAAACCACAATAGAACTAGCCCGGCAATATTGCAGTTCAGATCGATCGGTCAGCGATCGCTCGGCCATGAATGGCCGGTATTGCGAGCAATACCGGCTATACGGGCCACACCGAAAATGTTTGGCAATGATTGCCGGGCCATTACTGCAAGATTGCATAGTGTATCTGGTGTTGCTGGCAATGTTGCCGGGCCATACCAGACACATGTATTGCAGCTACAAATTGCAGCAAAGTATAGCCCGTTTAGAAGCGCCATAAAACCAGCGTGCGGCTGTCGATCTTGTTGGACCACCACAACAATGATGTTTTGAAAGAAGGGACGTCACAATTTCTGATAGGCGTTCATGGTCACGTGATTTAAAGCCTATTTTTTCGAATTTATTTTCTTAAAATAATAACAATCTAAATTTTTTTGATCAAGATCCTATTAGAGATTGGAGCTTCTTATTGTTATTATTTATTTATTTTTGCTTGCATGTACATTCATTCTTACGTCTAAGTGAGTGGTTAGTTATAGACTTTTCTAGGGCACTGCAAATCTGAGTTCGTACGTACTTTATTTACACCATGTCAAATCGAGTTAAAAATACTTAATTAAAATAATAACATTAATGTCACACCGAAAAATAAGTCTAAAAGGGCACTGAAAATCTAAGTTCGTACATACTTTATTTACACCATGAGTATTATAATATCTGTGACCATGTCAAATATAGTTAAAAATACTTAATTAAAACAATAACATTACTGTCACACCGAAAAATAAGTCTCATACTAATAGAATTGAGTAAATTGAATCTAGAAGCCAGAATTCTTATATAGTCAATTGTTTCATCATAGGTTAGTGTCACTTTAGTATTATTAACTACGTATCACAGTTATAATAAGAAGCTCTAATAGAATAAGAATAGAATAGAGAAGCATTTATTTCGACACACATAATATAAAACATACAAAACCAAACAAAGAATAAGGAGCTAAATTAAAAACAAATTTTGGCCGTCAAATCCAGCTTTGCCCCCATGACCCTGTGCCGAAATAGGCTTTGGCTCAGCATGTGCTGAGCGATCGCCGCTCAGCGCTGTTTTCAGTCAAAAACCTTTGTGTTGGCGTTACGGACTAGTCGGTGACAAGCTTTTAAAACAAACAAAAACAATATTAAATAGTATGTAAAACATAGGTAAGTATATAAAAGAGTAATCCATTCGGCTTATTCTTAGTGAACACAATCCTATTCGGAATGCATCCTATAATAAGAATCCAAATTGCAGGGTGGCGGTGAGCTGATCAACGAAGCTGTCTTGGCGATGGAATACGGTGCCGCCGCGGAGGATGTCGCCAGGGTGTGTCATGCGCATCCCGTAAGTATCAGTTTTGGATACCTATACATAAAGTATAGTTTACAGAGCATTAAGGGGCGACGCTCCCTAGTTACTAAGGTGGTGATGTATGCAACTCGGAAGCGTCCCTCCCCCGTCGCGTCCCTTGCCCCCCGCAGGATTGCTCTGTCAAAACTACGTCAAAATGCCTTTGTCGAACGGCTGTATGCATAATAGGTAGGCTGTGGTACTATACTGCTATTATTGTTCAGTCTTGCATTATAATTTCGACTATTCATTGATGTTTCCCGGGCTTCTATTGCCCCGTCACGTTGCCGTGGTCACGTCTCTCGTGTATTCGTTATCAATCAGTCATGCTTTCTTTGAAGAATAATATATTAAGTCTTAAAAAAATAGTATACCTTGTTATCCTTACCACTCCATTACATATGACCAGTATACTGTTATGTTATAACATAAATTTTATTGTTTTGAAAAAACCAAAACTGACGAAGTTTTCGAATCCTTTAATTTTAAACTGTCATAATACTAAGTAATATAAGTTTTTATGGAACCATCTCGGAATCATCACATCATCTATACAATTGCAAAAGCATCAGACCGCAATTGACGGAGAAATCGATAAACATACATACAGCCGACAAAACCTCCTTTTTTCGAAGTCGCTTAATAATGATTTTTCTTTACAGACATGTGCGGAGGCGCTACGGGAAGCAAACTTAGCAGCATACAGCGGAAAACCAATCAACTTCTAGTTTAGTCATAGAATAAAAAATGAAACCCACTCAATCATCAGGGTACAAAGATGTTGATCCAGTATGGAATCTTGTATGAATCTGATTTTAATGTTGTAAGAAAAAATGTACATGTACGCAAATCATCATACCTACTTGTGTTTAGTGTATCTGAAAAATCAATGTTGAATGTGTAATTTTTTTTAATATTAAACAGTGTTCGTACCGCCGCCGCGCCGCTGCAAGGATTATGTGATATTTATTTATATTATAACTATTTATTTCAGAATACACTAATTTCTGCCAACATAATTTCATTCCGCTTTTTTCCTAAACTTTGTAAATATACCTATAACACGTGGGAAATTCAGAATAGTACAGCATTTTTATTGTTAATTTACAACAGCTTAATTACACTCATTACGTGAAATATATTGATAGCTTAAAACATCAATAAGCTTTTTAATTCATTGCTGACATTTTGAAAGAGTAGGTAAGTGCATAGAGAAACAAAACAATTCTTTATCAATGGTAGTGCCCATTCGAATATACCTTTACATGTAGATAAAAGTATAAAACAGTGCATTAGGTTACCAGCATTAGCATAATTAGTAGACATAGAATAAAAACACAAATTAGACATTTTGAGTAGATTTATTGAGTATTATAAAAACAATAAATGAATAGCATCACTATTAACCTAAACTATTTCTGACTAGATAAAAAATTCATAATAGAGGACAATGGCACGAACGAAATGTTCAGAAAATGTTAAAATTTAGCAATCGTAGACATGTCATGTATTAAAATTCATAATAAATTAAAACCACTACAAAATTAGGTAAGTAAAAACAACAGTATAAAAAACAGGATATAAGTAACATAGAAGTTAGTCAACATGAACAAATAAAAAGAAACAACCGTTCTATCAACATTTTTATGGACGCAAGACAATGTAGTACAAAAATATTTCTACCTACAGATTTTGCTAAGAATAAGTTTAACGCCAAGAAAGCATAGAAATTGCCTACAGTTAACGTACCTACATAGATAAAGTAAACAAGTGACGAAAGAAACATTATTTTAACAGTTAAAATTAACATATATGACGCGTCATGTTTACAAATTCAACATAAATCACAGATTGGATGGATGTAGCTTCGTCAAAATCAATTTCTTTTCCAATTTGCCGCTACACATACCAATTTGGAAACCAAATTCAGTGACCAAAGGGTTAACTATTTTTTTTTTCAGAATAATAATCGTTTCAGACTCTATTTACGGTGTATTCAAAGCACATAGCATATCAATAGTAAAAATTATTTACTGCACTTATATGCGGAAATATATCTACCAATCCAATTACCAACTACGGTCTATTACTACGGTCCGTCAATGGAACCGGTATCAATTACTATCAAAGTGCAAAATAAGCAGTTAGGTAGAGAATTTCCCTCAACCCCAAGTATCCATTATTTGACTGCACATATTCAAATATAGTTTTGGTGATAGAATCTCGCAATACTGAGCGCAATCAGTGGAATACATAATGGCTGCGGCCATTGTGTTGGCGTTTGTCTCCATGTATTTGAACAGTATTTTCTCAAGACCCGAAATGGATAAATTATTATCCAAATAAAAGTTCTTCGAGAGGCGGAAACACGTCTCCCAAAGTTCGTTGTTTATTGGGAACATAGTGATGCACTTATCTATGATAAGCTCAGTGGTTAAGGCGATATCTGGCTCTAATATTTTGCTATCCTTTTTGAGTGATATGCTTCTCTTTAGATATTTCAGTTCATTGCAGCCGCAAGGCAATGTTTGATACGTCGCAGAATCCATTGGAGGATACGGTTCTTCATTTAAAATCGCGAGAGAAACCATCTTGACCCTTTTAGACATGATGTTGGTTAACGCTATCTTACTGTCGTCATTTAGCGTGCTATGTTTAATTTCTTTGTTAGTTTTGTCTTGATCTACCGGTAGACAATGCGTAAGGTAATATTTATCTTCATGGGGTGTCCTTTTCAAGTTTTCAAGCAGAAATTTGAGACAATCCGAGTAATTTTGAGTGTAATAAGCTAGTTTAGCTGCCATGTTTGGATTGCTTATCATTTGTTCTTGATTGAGCCACGGCTTGAGAATCATTATGAGGTCGTCGGCCCAGGATTTTTTCTTGAAATCTTTCATATTAGATAGAGGATTGAGCCGAGGTTCTAACGGTTTCCGGTCCAAGCCTTCAGTATCAAACGGGAACATGATGTCGATTCTGTCGATAGGTTGAAACAGAAACTTGTTATTGCTCTTACTTGCCGGTATTTTGATAACACGTTTTGTTGTCTTCATCATTATAATACGGTTTGTGCCCTTGTCTTTTTCATTTGCAATCTAAAAAAATAAAAAACAAACGTAAGAAATTAAACAATTTACCTCAGTTTTATGGATTAAATTTTAAAATCGGCATTAGTACACTCAGCTGCATTAATATGTAAACACTTTTGTACCTTGTCAGTTTTAATCTGACTTACTCGACAACCAAGTTCTGTCCATCAGTAAAGAGACTGCAGGTACATACATAAAAATTAAGTAGGTACCTGAAGGTGTGAGTTTCCAGTGGCATAGATCCGTCCATCATCATCCATGTATATAGTGAAATCGCCACCACAGGCCACCAAAGCCTTGGTCTTCGAAAGTGGTCTTTGGTCATCAGGTATTTTGCTCTTCTTCACTGTATCTGGCTGGGATTCTGCACGTATTTTAACTTCAGTCGGTATGTAGACTTGCTTCCTATCACCGCTGCCGAGTTGTCCGTCAAAGTTCAATCCCCAAGTGTAGAAGGCTACGTTCGTAACAATGCTAGAGTGATGCCACCCCGCTGATATCTGAAATAATTGATTTAGACATTACCCACTGGAAGAAAAGTTAATTACAAATAGAACAAGTAGGTATTTACAATTGAAACAGATGATCTATCTACACTGTTGCAAACAATCTAGCGGTACCTTAACTGATCTAGGTATGGCAATACCAGTTGGACGTTACATAAGTGAAATCTGGTGCAAAACATTCGAATGTAGTATATTAGCAACCATTCCCCTGAAAACCTCCGATAAGATCCAACAAAATGCAATTCCCACCACCCGCCTACCAGAAATGCAGGTATGCGCGGAATTGTAACGAAATATTAATAAGGTTATGCCTCTAGTTCAAGTAAAAGTACGCATAACCAATCTGCTACGCCTCGCTCGCGGCCGATGTTAGTTGTATACAGTTTGTAACGCGGTACCTGTACGATGGTGCCGCGTACGTTGCAAGTGTCCACGCACTGCGGCAACGGATGCGCGTCGCACAGTATCTCGGCGGGCGCGGCCTCTGATTGTTAGTTGTATACAGTTTGTAACGCGGTACCTGTACGATGGTGCCGCGTACGTTGCAAGTGTCCACGCACTGCGGCAGCGGATGCGCGTCGCACAGTATCTCGGCGGGCGCGGCCTCTGATTGTTAGTTGTATACAGTTTGTAACGCGGTACCTGTACGATGGTGCCGTGCACGTTGCAAGTGTCCACGCACTGCGGCAACGGATGCGCGTCGCACAGTATCTCGGCGGGCGCGGCCTCTGATTGTTAGTTGTATACAGTTTGTAACGCGGTACCTGTACGATGGTGCCGCGTACGTTGCAAGTGTCCACGCACTGCGGCAACGGATGCGCGTCGCACAGTATCTCGGCGGGCGCGGCCTCTGATTGTTAGTTGTATACAGTTTGTAACGCGGTACCTGTACGATGGTGCCGCGCACGTTGCAAGTGTCCACGCACTGCGGCAACGGATGCGCGTCGCACAGTATCTCGGCGGGCGCGGCCTCTGATTGTTAGTTGTATACAGTTTGTAACGCGGTACCTGTACGATGGTGCCGCGTACGTTGCAAGTGTCCACGCACTGCGGCAACGGATGCGCGTCGCACAGTATCTCGGCGGGCGCGGCCTCTGATTGTTAGTTGTATACAGTTTGTAACGCGGTACCTGTACGATGGTGCCGCGTACGTTGCAAGTGTCCACGCACTGCGGCAACGGATGCGCGTCGCACAGTATCTCGGCGGGCGCGGCCTCTGATTGTTAGTTGTATACAGTTTGTAACGCGGTACCTGTACGATGGTGCCGCGCACGTTGCAAGTGTCCACGCACTGCGGCAACGGATGCGCGTCGCACAGTATCTCGGCGGGCGCGGCCTCTGATTGTTAATTGTATACAGTTTGTAACGTGGTACCTGAACGATAGTGCCGCGCACGTTGCAAGTGTCCACGCACTGCGGCAACGGATGCGCGTCGCACAGTTCTCGGCGGGCGCGGCCTCTGATTGTTAATTGTATACAGTTTGTAACGTGGTACCTGAACGATAGTGCCGCGCACGTTGCAAGTGTCCACGCACTGCGGCAACGGATGCGCGTCGCACAGTTCTCGGCGGGCGCGGCCTCTGATTGTTAATTGTATACAGTTTGTAACGTGGTACCTGAACGATAGTGCCGCGCACGTTGCAAGTGTCCACGCACTGCGGCAACGGATGCGCGTCGCACAGTATCTCGGCGGGCGCGGCCTCTGATTGTTAATTGTATACAGTTTGTAACGTGGTACCTGAACGATAGTGCCGCGCACGTTGCAAGTGTCCACGCACTGCGGCAACGGATGCGCGTCGCACAGTATCTCGGCGGGCGCGGCCTCTGATTGTTAATTGTATACAGTTTGTAACGTGGTACCTGAACGATAGTGCCGCGCACGTTGCAAGTGTCCACGCACTGCGGCAACGGATGCGCGTCGCACAGTATCTCGGCGGGCGCGGCCTCTGATTGTTAATTGTATACAGTTTGTAACGTGGTACCTGAACGATAGTGCCGCGCACGTTGCAAGTGTCCACGCACTGCGGCAACGGATGCGCGTCGCACAGTATCTCGGCGGGCGCGGCCTCTGATTGTTAGTTGTATACAGTTTGTAACGCGGTACCTGTACGATGGTGCCGCGTACGTTGCAAGTGTCCACGCACTGCGGCAACGGATGCGCGTCGCACAGTTCTCGGCGGGCGCGGCCTCTGATTGTTAATTGTATACAGTTTGTAACGTGGTACCTGAACGATAGTGCCGCGCACGTTGCAAGTGTCCACGCACTGCGGCAACGGATGCGCGTCGCACAGTATCTCGGCGGGCGCGGCCTCTGATTGTTAATTGTATACAGTTTGTAACGCGGTACCTGTACGATGGTGCCGCGCACGTTGCAAGTGTCCACGCACTGCGGCAACGGATGCGCGTCGCACAGTATCTCGGCGGGCGCGGCCTCTGATTGTTAGTTGTATACAGTTTGTAACGCGGTACCTGTACGATAGTGCCGCGCACGTTGCAAGTGTCCACGCACTGCGGCAACGGATGCGCGTCGCACAGTATCTCGGCGGGCGCGGCCTCTGATTGTTAATTGTATACAGTTTGTAACGCGGTACCTGTACGATGGTGCCGCGCACGTTGCAAGTGTCCACGCACTGCGGCAACGGATGCGCGTCGCACAGTATCGCGGCGGGCGCGGCCTCTGATTGTTAGTTGTATACAGTTTGTAACGCGGTACCTGTACGATGGTGCCGCGTACGTTGCAAGTGTCCACGCACTGCGGCAACGGATGCGCGTCGCACAGTATCTCGGCGGGCGCGGCCTCTGATTGTTAGTTGTATACAGTTTGTAACGCGGTACCTGTACGATGGTGCCGCGCACGTTGCAAGTGTCCACGCACTGCGGCAACGGATGCGCGTCGCACAGTATCTCGGCGGGCGCGGCCTCTGATTGTTAGTTGTATACAGTTTGTAACGCGGTACCTGTACGATAGTGCCGCGCACGTTGCAAGTGTCCACGCACTGCGGCAACGGATGCGCGTCGCACAGTATCTCGGCGGGCGCGGCCTCTGATTGTTAGTTGTATACAGTTTGTAACGCGGTACCTGTACGATGGTGCCGCGTACGTTGCAAGTGTCCACGCACTGCGGCAACGGATGCGCGTCGCACAGTATCTCGGCGGGCGCGGCCTCTGATTGTTAGTTGTATACAGTTTGTAACGCGGTACCTGTACGATGGTGCCGCGCACGTTGCAAGTGTCCACGCACTGCGGCAACGGATGCGCGTCGCACAGTATCTCGGCGGGCGCGGCCTCTGATTGTTAGTTGTATACAGTTTGTAACGCGGTACCTGTACGATGGTGCCGCGCACGTTGCAAGTGTCCACGCACTGCGGCAACGGATGCGCGTCGCACAGTATCTCGGCGGGCGCGGCCTCTGATTGTTAATTGTATACAGTTTGTAACGTGGTACCTGAACGATAGTGCCGCGCACGTTGCAAGTGTCCACGCACTGCGGCAACGGATGCGCGTCGCACAGTATCTCGGCGGGCGCGGCCTCTGATTGTTAATTGTATACAGTTTGTAACGCGGTACCTGTACGATGGTGCCGCGCACGTTGCAAGTGTCCACGCACTGCGGCAACGGATGCGCGTCGCACAGTATCTCGGCGGGCGCGGCCTCTGATTGTTAATTGTATACAGTTTGTAACGCGGTACCTGTACGATGGTGCCGCGCACGTTGCAAGTGTCCACGCACTGCGGCAACGGATGCGCGTCGCACAGTATCTCGGCGGGCGCGGCCTCTGATTGTTAGTTGTATACACTTTGTAACGCGGTACCTGTACGATGGTGCCGCGCACGTTGCAAGTGTCCACGCACTGCGGCAACGGATGCGCGTCGCACAGTATCTCGGCGGGCGCGGCCTCTGATTGTTAGTTGTATACAGTTTGTAACGCGGTACCTGTACGATAGTGCCGCGCACGTTGCAAGTGTCCACGCACTGCGGCAACGGATGCGCGTCGCACAGTATCTCGGCGGGCGCGGCCTCTGATTGTTAATTGTATACAGTTTGTAACGCGGTACCTGTACGATGGTGCCGCGCACGTTGCAAGTGTCCACGCACTGCGGCAATAGATGCGCGTCGCACGGTATCTCGGCGGGCGAGGATTCGGGCGAGCTCGGCGCCGAGCGTGCTTCTGATTGGCTGCGACGGGCGGCGGAGGCACGGACTTGCTGTGGACTTGCTCCCCATACGTAGACTTGAGCTTTGCTTGTTAGCGCCAACTGGAAAATTATAATATCTTGTTAAGCCGGATGACGACAGGTGGAGCAAAGCGACGACTGGGGCCCTATTCGGCTAAACGCTTCACTAGACTAGACAATCGTATCGTCACAAAATGACGCATTTTGGTGTTCTAAACTAGATAGATGAAACACAACAAATAGAATCACCGCACGCACTATCTAGAGTTTCTTTCATCTAAGGATGGCACAAACTTCGGGAGGCCTATACCCAGCAGTGGGTAAAAACGGCTGCGGATGATGATGATGAAGGACTCTATACTGAAGATTCTGCGACAATACCATTTTTTTATAAATCCGGCTTTATTTTCGCTAGTTTTGACAGATTATTATTTGAGACAAAAAATTATGTAATATACATTGATGAGTTAGCAGAAAGGGTAATGTCTTGGGTAAAAAATTATTCTATTTAGTACGTCAGTTAGATTATCAGACGATATTGGACGCTTATTGTTTCTTTTGTCAATCAAATAAAATATGACAAAAATAAAGCGCGTCAAGGTTTGGGTGGGGATAGTGACGTCACACCTTGCTAAAATTTCTGCGGTCCGTTGATAGACAAAATCGATTTGAGCGCTCACAAAAGTGGTCCGTATATCCGATATCGCGTCTACAGTTGTTAACGAAACGTCATAAATGACGTCTTAAGCACGTCTCAAGAAGCGATTTTTTGACAGTTTTCAATGAAAATCTGTCAAAAATTCTGTTGAAATCTGAGAAGCGTTTAAGTACTCGGCGGGGCAGTTAGGATACTAAACAAAATTACACAATTTAACTAAGTCTCAGTTCTTTCACTTACGTTATGGAAATACCCGACAGCAATGCTCTCCACGGACTCTGCGATCCTGACTCGGACAGGCACAGAGGACTTCTCCCTAGAGCCGACGCCTAGTTGTCCGAACACAGCGGCTCCCATCGCGTACACTTCGCCGTTTGCCATGAGAACGACAGTGTGGCACGCGCCGCAGCCCACGGTTACCACCTGAAACATTTGACATCAGGGTTAGAAACACAGAATATATATAAATAAATAATGTTGGGCAATTCACAGAGCATTAACTATACCCAACCGCTTGTGTTATATATAACTATAATTGTTATAACTGATATACTTAATACAATACACCACATACATAGATATTTTAACCCCCGACGCAAAAAGATAGGGGTGTTATAAGTTTAACGTGTCTGTCTGTGGTATCGTAGCTCCCAAACGGATGAACCGATTTTCGTCTAGTTTTTTTTGTGTCATAGATAATTTTATCCCGAGTGTTCTTATCCATGTTTCATGAAAATCTGTCGGGAAGGGGTTAAATTTTTAATTTTGTTCTTGTTACATAAAACATCCAGACCACCCTGAACAGACATCTTCAAATCGAACAAACATTTAACTAAGTGTACATTTATTGTATTTAAGGAAATAAAGAGTTTTTGATTTGTCCCGAGGCAGGAATACCTCCCGCAACCTCCCGCGTCTTGGTCACGGCATCACGCGTGAACGGCTGGAGCAATTTCGCTAATTCTTTTTTTGTTGTGTTTGTTATAGTCAGGTTGTGCGTGTTCTTATGAAACAGAAAAAATTAAGAAAGTTGGAAACATAAATTTCCACGCGCGCGAGGCAGTTAGTAATTAATTATTCCCACAGCATCATCTAGCCCCAAATTTAGCAGTGTCTTGTGTTATCTAGTACCCATGTAGATAGTTCACCCTTGGTGAAGACCTCCAAACTCATTTGCCACACACAATATTAGGAATAGTAAAGTTTGTCATGATTTACTACCTTTCTGCCTTGCAATTTTGTAACGAGTTGAGGAGTCCATTGGTCGTCGATACTGCCTAGTCCCAATTGCCCGTGGACACCCCATCTGAAAGACGTAAAATTACTGAATTGGACACCATAATACCTTTTGTTTCTACCGCATTACAGCGATCGTGGTCACGGGGCCACTGGATGTACTCGGAGTTACACCCGAGAATTGATGGCAGTATCCACGACTACCCTCAATTCGTCTTCAGAATCAGGAATTTCCAAGTTCACATTACGCGATAAATACCCGATTAAATCATAAATTATATTAGCAAATCGCGAAAGTTTAAAAATTTTGGACACCATAATCTTCATTTCAAAATAGAAGCTATAAAACATTCAAGAAACCTTGATATCAAAACGTTTTGTTCTATAGTAAAGTAAGTTTTGCTCTTTGCTAATGATAAGTTAAACCGAACACTTGATATTATTAGTAGATAATATGTTTTATGCTAGTTTTGTTGGCTGTCGCTGTTGCCCAAGATCTCTGGACAAACTATATTAAATTTAGTGTCGTTGGATCTAATATGGCGGTGGTAAGTAAAAGTTTTTAATTGGCAAGTAAATTTTACGCAGTCAAGTATAGTTCCTGAAGAAAAACGTGTTCTGTATTTAACCCAATTTCCGCCGCTAAGGACTGCAGAGGGGCCTCTGTGGCTAAACAGGCCGCTAGTAAAGCGCTTGCAGGGCTTATAGACTGTTCACGCCTCCAGTGCTTGTAAACTGTTTAACTTACCCCCAAGTATAAAGCCTTCCCCCAACATCGACCGCGGCGGAGTGGTAATGCCCGGCCGCTAAGGACTGCAGAGGGGCCTCTGTGGCTAAACAAGCCGCTAGTAAAGCGCCTCCAGTGCTTGCGGATTCGCCGATGCCACCGCGCCAGGCTTGCCCTACGCCTAATTGGCCGAAGGAGTTATCGCCTGCTGCATAAAGCTGAAATAATAGATGTAAATGTGATTATATACTTGCGTGACTATAGTTCGATCAATTTAATTGGGTAAAAGCTAACAACACACTATGTAGTCGAA
Source organism: Eupithecia subfuscata (assembly GCA_963564075.1). Lineage (NCBI taxonomy): Eukaryota > Metazoa > Arthropoda > Insecta > Lepidoptera > Geometridae > Eupithecia > Eupithecia subfuscata. The sequence goes on along the minus strand of OY751103.1, from coordinate 8,666,367 downwards.
AACAACTTCCGGGCTTCTTTAGCTCTTCGACTTTCTTTTCTCTTCAATTATTAGTTTAGGTATTTTTTTTTATAAAATCAATTATGTAAAGTAATCCAAATATTTTGCGCTATTTGACTTTTGAGTTTAAACGTATGTCCATTAAAGTACTGAAAAGATGGACTTATCCTGAAGCGCGTCCATGAGAGAAGAGTGATTGCAGAATGTAATATTAATGACCTTGATGTACTTAAGCTCATTTCAGAGTGTACTAGCGGAACAAACTTCTGTTGCCGCTGTCACTGCCACTAATAGAATACTTGTAAATATTGATTAACGAGTTACTAAGATATCCAATGGGACTGACTTAGTCATTGTTAAACTCAAAGTCCCTTATTAACGCGTCTAGTGCCACTGGCTCGCCCTGCGTGTTTACGTAATTTTTATTCCAGTGCCGGTGACGCACCTGGCGCGTCCACCGTGAAATGTACGCGGCATCCGGCAAGACATAATGAAAATCGTGGTGGCATTGACGGTGTTAAATTAATACAATAAAATCTAAACTTACCCCATTCTCAGTGAGCACGAGGGTGTGATGCCTGCCGCATGCCACATCCACCACCCTTCCGATCACCTCGGCATTGACCCTCGTATCCGTCATCATAATCTTAGCGTTCCCATCGTCGATCACTGCCCAATGGGCGAGTCCGCACGACAACGCTCGCTTTGGTACGAACTGGTTCTTCCACGTTTCTGACTTTTGTATCATTTCCTTGTGTATTTCGGGACACGGGTCGCGGTATTCGATCTCGGATGCCACGTGGATGAATGTTGATATTAGGTTGAGCATTCTTGTTGTCTGGAAATATAATCAAATGCAGTCTGTAAGTATCTCCGATTCTCAACTAATGATAAATAATGCTGGACAATCCACACAGCATCATCTAGCCCCAAGCTTAGAGCTTGTGTTATGGGTACTAGATGACTGATATACATAATTAATACATTACATAGATAGATATTTTTATCTACTATATAAAAATAAGTCGGGTTTTCCTTCCTGACGCTATAACTCCAGAACGCACGAACCGATTTCTACGGTTTTGCATTCGTTGGAAAGGTCTCAGGCTCCGTGAGGTTTATAGCAAAGAAAAAATTAAGAAAGTGGGAAACATAAATTTCCACGCGAGCGAAGCCGCGGGGCGCAGCTAGTTATACATAAAAACGACCAGAACAAGCGGAACATATATTTGTAGATCGTACAAACATTTGTCACAAGGCGGGAATCGGACCCGCCACCTCCTGCGCCGCAGGCGACCTTCGCCCGCCGCGTCACATCGGTCGTCGAATAAAGAGGCAGTTTGTTTAGTCAGTATGTCAGAGGTAATTTTCGGAAGTAATGGCCCGATTTTGACAACTCTTTCACGAATACTAAAAGATAAGTTTTAGGATTGGTCGTAAAGGTTCAAGCTATGTTTTATCCAGGTACAACGTAAGGGGAACCGCCACTTGAAGCTAGTGTCATATGCAGTCCAAGGTAAGGCCAAGCATTTCTTTTGCTATTCGTAATGTTGTGCTCTTTTATAAAATTGCTTGAATAGTTGAATAAAATAGGAAAAGCTTACGTAAATAGATGTTATTCCTTGTTTCAAATCGCGCATCACCGGTCTTAGCTGATCTTGCAATGGGTTTAGCCATAGACAAATACACTGCAATAGAACAATTATTAGAATTAACGAACAAATCTATAATTTTACGAATACTGTATGAATTTTATGGGAAAAATATTTTGCTGAGAGGTTTTGGGTAGCAGATAACTTGCCCTGAGATTCTAATAAATTCATAAGATTCTCTGCATCCATCAACTTAGAGCCTCTTCTGATTCTGAGGAAATCCTTAATATAGCACCCATATAGAGTACAGTCTAGTCTTCTTAACTTAGTTATAAGATCGAAGCTACCAATGCGCATCACAAATTTCATCATCATCAGAAGCAAGGCCACTGCATCATCATTATCATCATCATCGGAAATATTCGTTCATTGCTGTACATAGGCCTCCCCTAATGCGCGCCATAGCACCCTGTCGGCTTGCCGCATCCAACATCTGCCTGCAGTCTCTCGCAGGTCGTCATCCCATCTGGCCGGAGGGCATCCTACACTACGTTGGCCGAGTCGCGGTCCCCACTAGACATAGGCCCCCTGAGTGAAAACTAAACCGCTCTGTCTACAGCTTGATGTCATATTCATAAGAATATTTACCTTCAAAAGCGTAGTATCAAACTGACCGCACTTCTCCACAATAAAGTCAAATAGCCATTGTCCATTTTCCTCTAGCAAAAGAGGTACAATGCACCTGTGTTGCAGCAGGCAATTGACTGCCCCGCGACAGAAGGTGCCCCGTGCTTTTATAGCGGCTAGCAGGAGGTGGGGGAAGCCTCGATGGATGCTGAATACAGGAACCAGGGGCCATAGACCAGTGGCGGCCGCGAATGAGGAGAGCTCTAGCAGTTCCGTGGAGGTTAGTGATGTGAACTTTACGTCTCTGGAAACAACACAATGTGTATGGTTAGGCAATAGATGAACCCCTCAATTCCTCACCGATTAAACTCTTTTCAATGGTTCACATTTTATTGAGTTCGTAGTCACCGAATGAATAGCATCAGAAGGTTCTCAAATATTATTCAAGGACTGAATAGCATCAGGAGATCCGCAAACATTATTCAAGGACTGAATAGCATCCGGAGATCCTCAAACATTATTCAAGGACTGAATAGCATCAGGAGATCCGCAAACATTATTCAAGGACTGAATAGCATCAGGAGATCCGCAAACATTATTCAAGGACTGAATAGCATCAGGAGATCCGCAAACATTATTCAAGGACTGAATAGCATCAGGAGATCCGCAAACATTATTCAAGGAATGAATAGCATCAGGAGATCCGCAAACATTATTCAAGGACTGAATAGCATCAGGAGATCCGCAAACATTATTCAAGGACTGAATAGCATCAGGAGATCCGCAAACATTATTCAAGGACTGAATAGCATCAGGAGATCCGCAAACATTATTCAAGGACTGAATAGCATCAGGAGATCCGCAAACATTATTCAAGGACTGAATAGCATCAGGAGATCCGCAAACATTATTCAAGGAATGAATAGCATCAGGAGATCCGCAAACATTATTCAAGGACTGAATAGCATCAGGAGATCCGCAAACATTATTCAAGGACTGAATAGCATCAGGAGATCCGCAAACATTATTCAAGGACTGAATAGCATCAGGAGATCCGCAAACATTATTCAAGGACTGAATAGCATCAGGAGATCCGCAAACATTATTCAAGGAATGAATAGCATCAGGAGATCCGCAAACATTATTCAAGGACTGAATAGCATCAGGAGATCCGCAAACATTATTCAAGGAATGAATAGCATCAGGAGATCCGCAAACATTATTCAAGGACTGAATAGCATCAGGAGATCCGCAAACATTATTCAAGGACTGAATAGCATCAGGAGATCCGCAAACATTATTCAAGGACTGAATAGCATCAGGAGATCCGCAAACATTATTCAAGGACTGAATAGCATCAGGAGATCCGCAAACATTATTCAAGGAATGAATAGCATCAGGAGATCCGCAAACATTATTCAAGGACTGAATAGCATCAGGAGATCCGCAAACATTATTCAAGGACTGAATAGCATCAGGAGATCCGCAAACATTATTCAAGGACTGAATAGCATCAGGAGATCCGCAAACATTATTCAAGGAATGAATAGCATCAGGAGATCCGCAAACATTATTCAAGGAATGAATAGCATCAGGAGATCCGCAAACATTATTCAAGGACTGAATAGCATCAGGAGATCCGCAAACATTATTCAAGGACTGAATAGCATCAGGAGATCCGCAAACATTATTCAAGGACTGAATAGCATCAGGAGATCCGCAAACATTATTCAAGGACTGAATAGCATCAGGAGATCCGCAAACATTATTCAAGGACTGAATAGCATCAGGAGATCCGCAAACATTATTCAAGGAATGAATAGCATCAGGAGATCCGCAAACATTATTCAAGGACTGAATAGCATCAGGAGATCCGCAAACATTATTCAAGGAATGAATAGCATCAGGAGATCCGCAAACATTATTCAAGGACTGAATAGCATCAGGAGATCCGCAAACATTATTCAAGGACTGAATAGCATCAGGAGATCCGCAAACATTATTCAAGGACTGAATAGCATCAGGAGATCCGCAAACATTATTCAAGGACTGAATAGCATCAGGAGATCCGCAAACATTATTCAAGGAATGAATAGCATCAGGAGATCCGCAAACATTATTCAAGGACTGAATAGCATCAGGAGATCCGCAAACATTATTCAAGGACTGAATAGCATCAGGAGATCCGCAAACATTATTCAAGGACTGAATAGCATCAGGAGATCCGCAAACATTATTCAAGGACTGAATAGCATCAGGAGATCCGCAAACATTATTCAAGGACTGAATAGCATCAGGAGATCCGCAAACATTATTCAAGGAATGAATAGCATCAGGAGATCCGCAAACATTATTCAAGGACTGAATAGCATCAGGAGATCCGCAAACATTATTCAAGGAATGAATAGCATCCGGAGATCCTCAAACATTATTCAAGGAATGAATAGCATCCGGAGATCCTCAAACATTATTCAAGGAATGAATAGCATCAGGAGATCCGCAAACATTATTCAAGGAATGAATAGCATCCGGAGATCCTCAAACATTATTCAAGGACTGAATAGCATCAGGAGATCCGCAAACATTATTCAAGGAATGAATAGCATCCGGAGATCCGCAAACATTATTCAAGGACTGAATAGCATCAGGAGATCCGCAAACATTATTCAAGGAATGAATAGCATCCGGAGATCCTCAAACATTATTCAAGGAATGAATAGCATCAGGAGATCCGCAAACATTATTCAAGGAATGAATAGCATCCGGAGATCCTCAAACATTATTCAAGGACTGAATAGCATCAGGAGATCCGCAAACATTATTCAAGGACTGAATAGCATCAGGAGATCCGCAAACATTATTCAAGGACTGAATAGCATCAGGAGATCCGCAAACTTTATTCAAGGAATGAATAGCATCAGGAGATCCTCAAACATTATTCAAGGAATGAATAGCATCCGGAGATCCTCAAACATTATTCAAGGAATGAATAGCATCCGGAGATCCTCAAACATTATTCAGGGAATGAATAGCATCAGAAGGTCCTGAAACATTATTCAAAAGGAGTATTTTGGCTAGTGTTGCTTGAGTGCCCGTTGATCGTGGCGCTAGTAATATTTAACTAAGGGGCTTGTAGAACCTCACTAAGTTACCTAAATTGTTTTTAAAGTTGCCAAGATCTAAATTCAATTTAGTTTAAGGTAATTCAAGTTAGTGTAGTAGATAGAATATCTTTTCCACATAATGTTCATGACGCACACTAAGTTGTGTCTTCGAACATAAAAGAGGGAATCGCTATACAACAATTGCACGAAACACACACAGAGCGCGCTCATTCTCAGAAAAAAAATTTGTTGACCTACGTAACTGTTCAGAACGTTTGTATGTATTTTGCTGAGGGGAAGCTATTGAGTATAGCATGTCCTTCCCTTTACGTTGAAATAGTTGTGTAGTTGAAAGTTTTTGGTCAATTTATGAACGTTCTGAAACTTTGGTTTCATTTCGATTTCATTCAAAAGCGTAGGTTAATGTTAAGGGTCCGGCGGAGGATGAATTTCCCATACAAACGTAGTACCAAAATGATTTGTAATTTGAGAATATTTTCACCATGGTTTGCTATTATTTGTATTAGAAAACTTGGTACTACGTTTGTATGGAAATTCATCCTCCGCCGGACCCTTAAGGGATCGAATTTATTGTCACAGGTAGGTACTAACGTGTCAAACTTCTGTTCATCATTTGTAGCCATCTTGAGCAACAGCGCCAGCAGTTGTATAGTAATAGCTGAGTTGCCGAGGCTGCCAGCATTGCCGGTGTATTTGTACATAGAGAGCTCGTGGATTCGGCCGAACACACCCAGGCGGGCTACCCAGCCGTCCGGTTGACTCTGAAGGTATAAAATACGAGATATGAACATCTTTCTTCACAAAGAAAATTATACTAGTATTTACAATTGAAACAATTGAGCTAACTGCTAACTGTTGCAAACAGTCTACAGGTAGCTCAACTAATCCATATCAACACCAGTCGGAAGCGTCCCCAAGACGCTGGCTGCATTGCCACGCTGTAAGGCAATGCTGATGCGCTGTGCCAGATATTCACCAGCTCTCGGGTCACGCGTCGCTTCGACCAGAAGCTCAGATAGTTTTTTGAAAACCCGAAGATACCAGTAAGTATTAGTATTTAAAAAACTTTTTTAAAAACAAGCTTTTACCAAAGTGCTTGAGTATCTGTGTGGTGCCGGCTTAGATTTTGCACCACCCCAACTCTTCCTGCGGGTGTCGTAACTAAGGGATATCCAACTGGGGCGGGCAGCAGCGCCCCCTACAGAACAATTCTACCACCAAACTCTGATCCTTAGGTTGGCTTTTATCTTAATGGGCATTACCCCCATTAAGATAGAAGCCAACGAGGCGCTTATCGGGCCTGCGTCTAGCAGTAGACCAATACAGGTTGTTGAGGTTGAGGAGGGCCCAGTGCGGTAGCCTAAACAACAAAGCTGTCGCTCAAGCGATAGTAGCTAGAGACATCCTCAGGGTGCAGTGTAGAGTCGGAAGGTATAGTTAGCCATGCTATACTACTTAGCTTAGTGGCGCAATGCGTGATTCCTTATTTCCCAAGAGTCCTGTAAGGTCTAAAGGAAATTAAGCATTTTGAATTGTACCTCCAGAGTCAAATGGCTCAATAGTGATCAGCAGTGATATGAACAGCTTTAGGGTAAAGGCGACACTGCGGCCACACAGCTAATTCCACTCGGCCCTAATTATACTAAATTAATAGCCAATAGTATAGACGATAGAAATAGAATAGACGATTGCTTCACCAATGGTATCATCTCAGAATGAGACATTTTGACATTTTACCTTTGATAAAAGAAACTACAGGAAGAGGGACGCGTATCAAAAGTATCCAGGTTGAAATCATTATATCAATCTTTGTTATGGTGTCCTGATGATGTCTCGTGGAGTGAAGACAGAAGGCAACATCACTGGCAAAACTCTGTTTTTGTTGCTTTTTTTCATTATTTTCAGTCATTTTATTTATGACGACACATTGTTTTCGATTGGCTAGGTATGAGGCTAATCAAGCTAACCAGCTTGGCAGTCTCAGTGCCAAAGTCGAGTATGTGGTGTCCTGATGATGTCTCGTGGAGAGACCAAACTAGGTGACGACTGATGAGTTTTTCATTGTGTAGTTGGTGTGGTCTTTGTTGTGTGCGTGCTTAAAGTTGGAGGGTAAGTTACTTGGCAATTTTGTATTGCATAGGTCTGTTTTTTAACTTCTCTGATTGCATGACATGCCAATTTGTGGGAGGGCGGGCGGTGCACGCGAATTGCAATTTGTTAGATCTTATCAGAGACGGTTTTGCGGGGAATTGTTACTAAATATTGCTTAATCCTAATATTAGAATAAATCAATATTTAGTAACAAGGTTATATTACCTTACAGGACTCTTAGACACGTCAGAAAATTCAAGTTCCTATAAAACTAGGAAATAAAGTGATTTTTTATTCACTTCAAACTTTTAAGGTAAGTTGAACAAGAAGTGAACAAGAAACCTTTACCTTGTTATGCTAGGTAGTGTTAACTTAATCAGTAAATCACTGACCTGTGAGAGAGAGAAGAGATACTGTGCCGGAGCGAGTTTCCCTCGAGACATGAGCATGTCCGCCGCCGCCCGGAGCAAGGTGCCGACCGGAGCGCCCAGCGCCGCGGCTGCTTGCTCCGCTCCAGCGCCGCCGCGCATTATCAGCCCTACGAGCCATTCGCAGGGCTCACTTCTGCAAAATAAATAATACATGAATAATGCTGGCCATTTCACACAGAATTGTGGCCTATAGCTATGCTGCCAATCGTCACTTAGATTGTAATTTCATTTAAAAATGTTTCTTAGTTTTAAGATTGCAATAAACTATTTTCCATCTTCTATCTATCTATCTATGCTTTTTCTTTTATGGAGACGAGAGATGATGTACCTACTTAAACAATTTTAAAACAATATTAACTTAGGCGTGTTAGTTTATAAGCAATTTATACTTCTACTATCTCCACTAAAAATATTATAATATGAAAAATTTGTATTTTTGTGTGTTTGTAATGAATAAACTCAAAAACTACTGGACTGATTTCAAAAATTCTTTCACTATTAGAATGCTTCATTATCCCTGAGTAACACAGGCTATGTTTATATGTTTAAAAAATAACAAAGCCGGTACGGGCTGCTAGTCTCTAATATTTTTAATCTGTGTGTTTGTTGCTCTAGCAAGTTACTTAAGCTGTATATTTTCTTATACGTGTACCTATCAGAATAAATATATTTCAATCCCTATCTGGTAAAATCCTTAATCTTATGTTATATTGTCAACCAGATTTTTGAAGAGAAATCAGTTACATTTTTATTTTTATTTCATTTTAAACAACCAATAGAACGTCGCTATTTACACATCTCGTTTCCGCTCATCTTCAGCGGATATGTATGATAATGTATGACGCGATCGAAGCGGAGATGTGAGCTGTTCCTCGCAAGCTGGCGACGGAACGCAGCGGAGACGAGAAGAAATGTTAAGGGCGTGCAGTGAGGGGCGCCGCTCTTCAGGCGGTTGTACGCCGCCACCTATTTTTACTTATTATTTCGTTAAACAAAAGAATTTTCAAATATCCAATGTACAGTTTGTGATACATATCCTAAGCTTTTTATTAATGCCTCTGAAGTAGTTTAGTTTTGTATTATTTAGACAGAGGAGCCAAAACAGAGTTCGGTGGCCACCAAGAGCAACTTCGCTATTCTGCATAAAGGAAATAAAAGAAAACTATTTTATGAACAGGAAAACAAGCTATAGGTATCATAAACTGTATACAATGGACTTTAAAAAATTTCTTTGATTAACGTAATTTTAAGAAAAAAAACGCAGTAGCGCTACTTTGAGGCATACAACCGTCTTAACAAACATCATCAACATTAATGTTAGGTCTGGTTTTAATAAACACCACTAGCCAGCACACATCTCCGTTTTTGTTGCCAGTACGCATCTCCGCAGAGCTTCGATGAATACACCCTAGATGAAAAACGTCTCTTCTCGCCTCCGCTTCGGACATCTCCGCACATTATCTCCGCTTTGGTGGAGTCCGGGCGTAAAGATATTTGTTCTCAGATTTATCTTTAAATGTAGAAGCTAAACGGGAATTACTCAGTATTTTTAAGGATCCGACGACGGATGAATTTCCCATAAAAATGTAGTACCAAAATAATTTGTAATTTGAGAATATTTTCACCATGGTCTGCTATTATTTGTATTAAAATAGTATTTTTTGTATTAAAATAGTATTTATATAGGTATGCCACAAGCTTTTTCTTCTTTTATTATTAATGAATTAGGAACAAGGTCCAAGTTCCGCGATGCTTTAAGTAAAAATAACAACTTACACAGTATTTACAATATACGCGCCGCTACAAGTAATCAGAAGACAGGACTCCAGGGCAAAACGGGGTAATTGCAGATCACACATAAAAGTTGGTTCCTTCCATCCTCCAGTAGATGTTGCCGGTTCCTTAACTGACATTAGGTGAGCACGGCGCACTTCGCCTGCTAGCTCCGCTTTCCATAACTCCGAGAATTCTCTCTTCGTTCCGAGTAGAGCTTCACCCTGGAATTGAGATAAGGCATAACATACATGAGTACCTAATCCCATAGCAATACATAGTGGCAACTTTTAAAGCCGCCACATACAGAAACCGTGGCCGGGCCGAAAGCGAAGGCGTGCGGGATGTATCATACGAATTTATATAAGAGACTACACATACGCCGCGCGGTGTAGGTATGTGTAGTCTCTCATATAAATTCACGCATTACAATCCGCCCGCCTTCGCCTCCGGGCCCGGCCACGGTTTCTGTATGTGGCGGCTTTTATCGGGGTGCACGGATGGCAATACTGCGGCGCATCTGTCGTTCCCGTGTAGGCCTTACAAGTCATCTACGTAAGTGCCGAAAAACTAACACTACATAAACAATCCTTCGTGGATGTAAAGGCCGTTGGACTACATAATCATCATCACTCAAATTACATCACATCACACTATCACACTAATATTATAAATGCGAAAGTTTGGATGGATGGATGGATGGATGGATGGACGGATTGATGGATGGATGGATGGATGTTTGTTTGTTACCTTTTCACGCCAAAACAACTGAACGGATCGGGCTGAAAATTTGCATACAGGTAATTCTAATCCTGGAATCAAACATAGGCTACTTTTTATCCCATAAATCAGTTCCCATGGGGTAGATATCACCTTTAAATGTTTCCATGGAAACAACGCGTGCGAAGCCGCGGGAAGAAACTAGTTAGTTATAACCTAGATTTAGTTATTTTTGTTTATTGTATTGGTTTGGTAATTAATAATGTAAAAGAGCCAAAGTTGCCCCCGAACCAGCGCGTGTGAAAGTTTTATTTATACTACACCTGCTCGGAAAGTTGCCTATTCCTTTTCCATTTATAGAATAGAAAGTATGTCTTTGCAGGCCTATAGGAAACCGGGAGGAAAAACTCTATGGAATTTCATTTCTCACGTGTTTTAGAGGGAGGAAAAAGTGTATGGAAATCCATTTCTAACGTGTTATTTTTTTTAATTTCCTAAAAGACCGGCACCGTAGCTATGGTTATTTTCGTTCGGTCAAATGACAAAAAGTTTTTACTCCAAGTTCATTAGGCCTCCTCCGATTTCCGAACAATATTTTGAAAAAAGAACCCAAAGGCGCGGTCAATGAGGTTTTACCAACATCATTGGGCGCGATTTCAATTAATAATTAATTCTGCTTTTTATTTTCCTCGAAGGTGTAGTATAAAGCACTATTTATCACTCGGCAGAAAGTGCGATTCCTACCTCGTGTGTTTTAAGGCGAATAAACGACTCACTCGGTAGGAATTGATCACTTTCTCGCCTTGGTGTAAAATGCACTATTATATTTATTTTTTCAATAACCGATCAACTACTACATAATATGGTAGCAGCTCACCAAGCCCGGTTTTTAGCTATTGCAAATTACCTATACATAATAAAGCATATAAGTGATAATTTTCTTACTTGTATCACTGAAAAGTTGGCACTATGTATTTCTAATTCATTTCTTCTGAGTAAATAAACCAGTTTCTGTGACCAAAGTCCCTGAATGTACAGGTCATCCTTCTTTATGCGAGGCCTCAAAGTTCTGGATGGAGTGTCCTCTTCTGGACTTTCTAGCTGGAATAAAACTAGGTTATTGTTGCATCCAGTAAGATATTTAAAAATCATCATCATCATCAACCCATAATAGTCTGGGCATAGGCCACACCTAATGAGCGCCATAGCGCCCGTCTTCAGTTTGCCGCATCCAGCATCTGTCTGCAGTCTTTCGCAGATCGTCATCCCACCTGGCTGGAGGGCGTCATACACTAAGTTTGCTTAGTCGCGGTCTCCACTCAAGAACACGTTTACCCCATTATCGGTTGTCGGTTCTTCGCAAGACATGGCGGCCCACTGCCACTTCAGTTTGCTGATTCTTTGGGCTATGTCGATAACTTTGGTTCTCTGTCGGATGTATTCGTTACGAATCCTATCCTCCAGAGAAACTCCGAGCATAGTTCTTTCCATTGCTCGCTAAGCAACTTTGAACTGGTGGACCAACCCTACCGTGAGTGTCCACGTCTCAGCTCTGTAGGTTATGACGGGTAGGACGCAATGATTGAAAACTTTCGTTTTCAAGCATTGCAGTATGGATGTCGAGGATACTCGACGTAATTTTCCAAACGCTGCCTAGCCTAGCTGGATCCTCCGCTTGGCTTCCTTCTCGAAATTGTTTTTACCTGCAGAATCTGCCCAAGGTAAGTGTACTCGGAAACAGTTTCGAGAAGGTGGCCAAGTATGACCACCGGTCTTGGATCAATGTTTCCATTGATCATGACTTTGGTTTTATCCAAATTCATGCCAAGACAGATACATCGGGAGGCTGAAGCTATGCCGTCCAGTATCTGGTTTAGCTCCTCTAGCGACTCCGCCATTAAGGTGAAGTGAGTCACGAAACCCTACGTTTTGACTGTACGGAAAATCAATTTAAATGCAAAATAACATTGAATTTCTTATAATTTTTTGATAAGTATCAAAGTTTAGGATTCTAGTAAGTAAGTTTAGTAAAGACTAAAACAATATATTTATGATTATATCTTTTAAGTTAGGGTAAAAACGGTACCAACCATTAAGGTGAAACCTGCTACGAAAGTTATTAGTAAATTTCTTATATTGATAAATTAAGATAGTAAGTAAGGTTATATTGTATGTACTCATTTAAGTGAACATTGTTCTTTTGAGTAAAATAAAATTCGTTAAACTGAACTGAAGTTATGGAAGTCGAAACACGATTGAAAATGACTCGATACAAAAAAATCGCAAAGTTTCCTCTAAATCTTCATTTTTACACAGATAGCTACTTGTAGGGAAAAAGCAGTTCATTTGCTAGTTATTCATCATATTTCAATTAAATTTCGTCTACGTGTTCCCTAATAAATACTTAAGACGACTATGGTGTAATTTTATTGCGAAAGAGTATTAATTAAGAGCACGGATGGGCGTCCATGAGCTCAGTGTGGGGCAGCAGTCTAAAATAATGTGTAACTAACAAACTATACCCGCGGTCTTATCCTGGGTAATTTTTTCATACAAAAGTATCTGTATGTGTAATTCGAATTATCCAAAACACTCTTATTGCTCACCTACCTATCTTCCATCCAAAAATGTGTCTCTAACAGGCGCGATCGCAGTCAAAACTTTGGGGGGGAGGAGGGGTCACACTTGGACAGGGCCGTAGCCAATGCCCCAAAGGAATACCCTTGACGAAATTTTGGACCTGTTAAGTTTTACATGTCGATCCCCATGATGTGATACAGTACAAAATTAATTATTGACACAAAGCAGTGTAAACAAATCTGAGGTAGTTGCTTTATGACAAAAATGACCTTTCTTACACGACCAGATAAGGCGTCAATTGGTTTTTTTAAAGACAATTTTTCGTCGATGATAACACCAAGGTACTTTATAGAACCCTCTCTAATGAGTTGATCGCAATTGCAATTGGTTATGGGACTGGCTAACTTGGATTTACCTCCTACCTTACCTACCCTCCAGCTGCTGCTACCCACTTACCTGCTGTGTGACTAGGGATCTAATTTATGTTAAGGAAACTATTATACTTATGTCAGCTGTGGCTGTCCCACCGACTGCAGGGCAAAGAGTTACATAGGAAATTTTAGTACCTATTATTATTAAGTGTAGGGTTCCCAATAGTACTCACTATCATAGTTCCTTCATTCAGTTCAAAAGCAGTTAAAAAGTGCCTTCCATTGACATACTGAGCAGTCAAGGCCCAATTGTTTGATCCTTTTCGAAATTGGGGTAAGTACTCAACAGGCTTTAATGCATACTCAACTGTCTGAGTTTTGTTATCATCTGAAAGAGGAAAAAACTATTAGAGGCAAACAAAAATGTGCGATCCCACTAGAAGGGCCTATACTTGCTTTTGCTGGATTGGAGAACTACATTGAAGGTGAAGATGATGTAGAATTGAAAGATAGTTCTTTGACAAGATGGTTCTTTGAGCTTCTATATTTCCTTTCTGCAGTACTGGACTGCTATTACTATTTCTGCAGAACTTCTCAGAAAGGCAGACGAACTTCTGATGAATTCATCACAAGAAGATTCATTCTCAAGCAATAAAGAAGCAGAAGCTAGTCAGCATAGATAGTTTTCTTCATCAGCTGAGCGTCGGGTACACGCAAGGAGCCCTGGGTTTGGACTTGATGCTTTAATAAGTTCAAAGATAACCTATGTACCAAATTATTAAATTTACCTTTAGATCCACCCTGAGTGAATAATGTTATTTTATCTTTGGATAATTGCCTGATGTATGACATAAAGCTGTCTCGTTTCTCCTTATCACTTTGAGCCCTAGTCTGTTGTAGCCAGTTATATCCAAATGATCTGTGTTCAAGGACTAACTTCCATTGACGGGTTTTGCCACCTGAAATCTTTCAATATAATATTGTTTTATATAGCTTTCAAAGAATATAAATTTAAAAGCTGAAAGTAATCTACAGCAGTGTGATAACTATACTTACCAGTAGTGCTAACAAATCAAGTGAGTCATCAAAGCATATTTGAAGATCACCTAAGTCCCCAGGCACTTTACAATCTCCAACAATTGACTGTGAATCCAGGGAATAAAATGAAATTGTCCCATTCTAGAAAAAAATATTTGATGTTTAGCAGGCACAGATCTTTGTAAACCGTGATGTAAAAAACAGTAGTACCTTTGATCCAATTATAGGTACAGTTTCAGATTCCTTCGTAAGCCAACAGACCACTGATGTCGGTTGCTGTAGTATTGCAAGCGGCAGAACCGTAACGCATGAAAGTGACCATTTATGATCAAATGTATTTTGAGGCACAAAAAGTGGCAAGAATGGCACTAGTAGTAGTTTTTGCTCGCTCACTATAATGACCCAAGTACCACTTGGTTCAAAACACATGCAATAAATAGGATTGTCGACAAAATCCCAGTCATAGTTTCTCACAAATTTCTCAGATTCTTTTATGAACAAAAAGTGTAGTTCTTTGTCGCTAGAAAATGCAAAAAACTTCTTTAAACCCACTTCGTAGAAACTGTAGGTTCTTATATTTAAATGAATAAGCACATCTAGTTTAAACAATCCCGAAAAATCAAGACTTTCGTTAGGTGGTTGAGCCATTTTTGCATTTTATTTATTTTCTGTCACGTACGTAAAAACATTCAACAGAAAAAGTAATTAGTAATTTTATGCAATTTTTATGCTACGGCCACATTACATTACAAGGTTAAGATTCGTCTTCGCTCGCGTTGTCGCGATAGGACTTCGTGTTCGTTTTACGACGAAGTGTTTGGCCACATTGGAAAAAAATCGCATCGTCGCGATACGTTATGTAATTCACTTTACGGAAAAAATGGAAGCGGCGGTTGCACTCATGGCGTCATACATAGGTATCCATGTTTTTTTGTGATTATGTTCTTTAGGATTCCACAAAACAGGCTCAGCTTCGTAATTTTTAGTAAATTACAAAATTCGATAATTTGTCCACTCAATAGGTCACTCCACTCCGTAGGTTAATAATAATAACACAAATCAGCAACAATACGCGCACACCGCTCGGCGTCTCGCTGTCAACAAAGCGCGCGCGAAGTGTAGCCAACCGCACGAACTTTTGTCGCGACAAAACCCTTAGATGTCCGCCAGTTTACCGACAGCGTCACGAAGGGCATTTGTTGTCGCGATGATGCTTCGCGATAGGACGAACTTCTTGTCGCGACAGCGCAAATCTTCGCGCTATCGCGATAGCATGGCCGTAGCATTATACACACACCGAAATCGAGTCTTTTTCTTCTTCTTTTATTTTAGGCCCTGCATCATGGTTTGACACAAATTAAGTTATATGGAGGTTGAGTTTGTATTATTTTTATAGAGGATAATTTAATCTGAATCAAGTTGATTATTCACAAAAGCTATCATAAACAACCAAAATAATGAATAAAAAGTCTATCTATTGATCTAAAGATCGAGTCTAGACTACACACTGGCAGAGACGTAGCGAAACGTAACAAGAAAGAATCTCGACCGTAGAGTCGCTATTTTTAGGGAATTGATTGATATTTCTATGAGTGTACAACAAGTTTTCATAAATGTATTGACATGGTACTGTCATTATGTTTATTTCTTTGAATTTATCACGCAGGGATTCTCTGGGGTCTGGGACCCATATTATACAGGGTGTTAGCGTAAACAGTCTTATCCTTGAAACCACGTAAGTACACCCCTAAAGTAAGACGATACAAGTTATTTTTAAAATTAAAAGTCAATTAGTTTCGATGGAATTTCATAATTCATTTCTCTGCTATCCTACGTGATTTCATGGACACCCTAGTGACCTTATCACGCCGCGCCGCCCGCTCTCGCCTCTAGCCGGCCGGTGGTGTGGTGTAGGTATCGAACCACTCGAATTGTAGGTACATACCTACAACTTGTGATGGAACTTTCCCTTCATACTTTTCCTGGCTTAGGACAGGCAAAAATAGCTACTCTAACACATTTGCCAGTAAGTAGGCTAAAGTAGGTACTTTTAGCGTATTTAAAAAGTTCATCATCAATCAAGTTTTATGTACAATTCAATTAAAATTTACAGCTTTATGTACAGTTTGATTTACTCACATGTAGGTACCAAAAGCACTAGGCCGAGCACAAGGATTGTTGTCTAGGAAAAATTACGTCACATCGCCGTCGAATGCGTGAATTAATAGAAATTCATTCCTTCACTTCACATTCCACCTTAATAATATTAGGCATAAAATGTTTTCATGACTTGTGCATGACTAGGCACGGTGAACTGGCCGTAGGCACGTAGCCTTTGTGTAGCCGCTAGGATCGTTTCCCGGCTTGGCACACGTTGTTCTGGGAACCGCTCTGCGTACATCGTACGAGCCAAGTTCATGTTGTCACCAGCGATGGCAGAAAGTCGCACCATTTCAGTCCACTGTTCACTTGTGAACGACATCGTCACTTCTCTACTTAACACAATACGCGAACAAATCGGCACATCACAAATTAGCACGGAACGCGTCGTGACGGGCTCTGCTCACTACCTAGCAGACGGGCCGCGACTGACGAGCGCGCGAGCGGCGTCTTTGTTTGTAACCGACAAAGCAGGCGAGCGGCGCGGACGCGGCGTAGGTATGTAGGCGGCGCCTTTAAGTCGGCGCGCGAGCGGGTCTTTGTTTGAAACCGACAAAGCAGGCGGCGTAGGTATAAATGTAGGGTGAAATGCTTTTATGATGTATGAAGATATTTTTTTCAAAATTATGTAAAAAACAGTTTAGTTTTTGACGTGACAACGTCTTATAATTCGATAGAGCCGGCTGCACGCACGAAAAAACATGACGTCGTGCGGCGTTACCTCGCTCTGAGGCGTTCCATGTAAGGCTTGAAGTGCAAGCGAGAGCGGTGAGCGAAGCGAACCGCAATGCGACTATTGGGGAACTGCACAGTGAGCGAAGCGAGCCGTGATGTGACCCCCCTCGCCCCCTGTCGCCTGCCCTCCTCAACCCCCTTTCCCATCAAAAAATCTGATATGGGTATCGTTTTCGACTAACATTGGGGTGAGGATTACGAATTTGATGACGGCTGTGACCCTCGTGTGCCCCCCCCCCCCCTTGATGACGGCTGTGACCCTCGTGTGCCCCCCCCCGGAACCCCCTTCCCCATAAAAAAATCTGATATGGGTATCGTTTTCGACTAACATGGGGGCGAGGATTACGAATTTGATGATGAACAATACGACACACGTCACACAGCAAGGCGAGCGAAGCGAGCCGTGCTGTGACCCTCGTGTGCCCCCCCCCCCGGAACCCCCTTCCCCATAAAAAAATGTGATATGGGTATCGTTTTCGACTAACATTGGGGCGAGGATTACGAATTTGATGACGGCGGTTCGCTTCGCTCACCGCAATACGACACACGTCACACAGCAAGGCGAGCGAAGCGAGCCTTGCTGCGTGGCAGTACAAGCGGGTTCTTTTGGGGCACTGCACGGCGAGCGAAGCGAGCCGTGCTGTGACCCTCGTGTGCCCCCCCCGGAACCCCCTTCCCCATAAAAAAATCTGATATGGGTATCGTTTTCGACTAACATGGGGGCGAGGATTACGAATTTGATGATGAACAATACGACACACGTCACACAGCAAGGCGAGCGAAGCGAGCCTTGCTGCGTGGCAGTACGAGCGGGTTCGTATTGCGGTGAGCGAAGCGAACCGCAATGCGACTTTTGGGGAAGTGCACGGCGAGCGAAGCGAGCCGTGCTGTGACCCTCGTGTGCGGCGTTACCTCATGCGGCGTTACCTCGCTCCGAGACGTTGTCACGTTCAACTATCGTCAGTAAGCCGACATTACAGACAACCAATTTATTTTTTCATCGGTTTTGGACTTTGCTCATGATTCTGAACTTCTGGTTTCAAGGATAACACTGTTTACCCTTACACCCTGTAGATTGCACGAACAGCTCTCTTCTGCAGCACAAATACGGATCTGCAGCGTGTATGCCATAACATAAGACATAACACTATGGAAGTAGCTGAAATAGACTAGTCTAGAAGTATCAACGTCTGTAAGATGACGAATTTTTTTGACTGCATACGCTGCAGAACTAAGTCTCTTCGCTAGCTGATCTATGTGTGGGCCCCATTGAAGTTTACCATCTAAGGTTATTCCTAAGAATACTGTGTTTACAACTTCTGATGTTTCTCCTTTCACGTTTACATCAGCCTTAACTTGTTTTACATTAGGTAGAGTAAATGTTGTACATTTCAGTTTTGGTTTCGTTAAGCAAAAGATTATTGAGACTAAACCAATGTACTTACTACTTTTGATATTGCATTATTCACATCGTCGAAATTTGTGTTTTGTCGTTTCATTTTATTAATTAATGAAGTATCATCAGCAAACAACACAATCTCGTGATTATTTTTAACAAGATGTGGTAGGCCGTTAATATAAACTAAAAGTAGGAAAGGACCGAGGGTAGAACCCTGCGGTACACCCATTGTAACTACAGACCCCGAAGACCGTTTCCCATTAATGTCAACTCTTTGTATCCTATCACTCAAGTAAGATGTAAGAAGATCCAAAGAGGTGTCTCTTGTGAGAGTGAGAGGCCCCAAAGTAGTAGTTTATCTCTTACTAGTAGGATGTTCATACATCTGTACTTTCTTCTAAACGCGCTGTAATGTGTTGGTAAAAGAAACTTCTAAGTTCATTTGAAAAGTGATTATTTAAAATAACATAATAAGTTGATAATTAAGTTTCTACTAGTTTGTAGTAGCATTCACTGTCTGCTAGCCATTATTACGTAATACTTTCAGAGTGCGCAAAAATTTTTAAAACATGTGTTTAACGTTCTTACGTTAATGTTGGTGCGTAATTTGGACAGGTTTTTAAAAAGTAGGTACATATTCCAGAAGTAAGTTTATCAGAATTTTTGTTCAAAAGCCCTGTGACATCATATTGTTTCATGGACACCCTACAACATGTTGCAACGTGCTAGACAAGGACCAACTACTACTTTCAAGCCCTTTCAATCGGCTCATTTTTCTTCTCTGAGATGTCACAAAAGAGTCCTATGAATATGACGTTACAGGCGTTACAGGGTACTTTTGAATGAATGAAATATGTTCGTGCGCGATCCAGTTTACTCTAAAGATTCATGGTAGATACATGACAGTTGCCGTGCGTGACGGACGACCGACCTAAAAAACATGGCAAAATTGTGACATCGGGTTTTCTACATCATCATCATGATGATGATGAAAATTGTGTAAAACCAGATGCAGAACCCATTTGACAAGAAGTTGAAGTTGACGTTTCACCAATGTAAATGCTAAGCTCAACTGTTTGCGCCAAGTGATGCCGACGCGGATCTTTTTCGCTCTGTATCGGATGTTTCTCCACCACTACGGATCTCTTGCGGACCATCGCACTATGTGCGGGGGAGGGCGTCGTGAACGGTTACTTTGCCAAATTTTCTAATAAAATTACCCAAAAATTCAAACAACAACATAATCCTAAAATTTCACAGTTTGCTCAGCTTGCCGGCAACTACATGTCTTTCTGTCTCTGTCATGGGCTCATTTCTCGTTAGAGGTCAGTTTGCCAAACACTCCAAAAATCAAACGAAACCACAAAATTTTCGCACCACGCTCTGCTTGCCTCTGATATCGTTCTGCTGTTTCGATAGGCTTCTGGCTTGGTCTAGTCCGAGACTCAATCTCCGTTTCAGGTGAGTTTGCAACTGAAAAAATCGAATACCAAACAGCTCACACGCACAGGCAGATCATATTAATTATCGAGGCTCGCTTCTCTCGCCGTTGATTCTATGTAGAGTCTACTTTGTTGTCCTCTATTTTGATGTTATTCAACAAACTTAGAAGTTGTTCTTAGCTCATTATTTAGCTTCCTTGTCTTGCATAGACGCATGCCTCACCAATTTCAAAAAAGGCGGTTCATTCCACTCGTTGATATTCTTTTGACGTGACAACGTCTTATAAATTGGTTTGCCGGGTGACACTTCAAGAAACTGCGTTACGCTCCGCTCACGTTATGCGCTCACAATGAGAGCGAGTGAGAGGCACGCGTCCCTTCCACTCGGGCATGGTTAGCCCGCCTAAGAGCGAGAGAGACAGACATAAAAAGTGAAAGGCACGAATGAATATTCACATTAAAATTATTTTACCACTCAAAGTCGTTGTCACGTAAAACTTTCGCCCGTATACCGACTTTACAGGCAACCAATTTTTTTTAGTAGTTTCTTTTCATATTTCTAAGCCGCCGCAATTTTTCCCAACTTTTCAGGACTTGCTGTCGTCTCATACATGTCATGTCTCTTTGTGACAACCCAATAAAATAACAATAATTTTGGCGGCTCGCACTGCTCGTCGTTTCATCTTATTCGATGACTCTTTGTTTTCCTAATATTTTGATAATTTCGCTTGCTCTTTGAACCCATCATAAAACATCGCTTATATTGTATTGCCACGCAGCGGCGGCCTTACCTATTGCGAGGCTTCGGGCGGCAGGTTTTTGCGAGGCCTGGTTGTTTGGTTTAGGTATTTGTCATGTTTAACGATAAATTCTAAAGTTATACAAATAAATACAATTTGAGTTTTAACATATTTTACATTGAAAGATTTACAAAATTAACAAATACAGAGATGATAAATTGAAAAACTGATGTTTGCGGCTTTTCTTAACACTAAAATCTTTAATTAAAGCACAATAATCTTACGAATGAGCTACGTCATTTTCAATTGAAAGAATAGCAAGGGCTGAAAGCCGATCTTGTGTCATCGAATTCCGTAAATATGTTTAAATAATTATAATAATGTTAAAAATGTGTTTATTAAAATGTTTTGTAAATGTTTCTTGATCATCTCTTTTTATATATTATTTAAATAAAGATCCACGTAGATTTCCTATTACCTGCTTTCTTTTGATAGCTCGTTTCTTTTTTGAACTACCTCACTCAAATTTTCAACCGGCATCACGATCACGCGAACTCATTTCGCAGTTCTTGTTATATTTCGCACAAATAGTCAGAAATAATGTTTAATCAGTTTTTTTACACTTTTTCAGCTTACTCAATACTTCAAATAAGTACTAATTATTTACACTTTTCCAGCTCACTCAATACTTAAAATACTATAAGAACGGCAGACGCCTTTATTCGCAAAGAATATTACACTAGTATTCACAATTGAATTTGCAGACTGTTGCAAACAATCTACAGGTAGCTCACTCAACTGATCCATATCAATACCAGTCGGAAGCGTCCCCCAAGACGCTGGCTGCATTGCCACGCTGTATGGCAATGCTGATGCTCTGTGCCAGATACTCACCAGCTCTCGGGTTACGCGTCGCTTCGACCAGACGCTCAGATAATTTTCACGAAGAGCTTCGGTACCCCACGCGGACCTAGGGTCTCAACTCCAAGGGGAACAAATGTGTAGGCTCTGTGTCGAGACCTGCATATTTGCGCCTCTTGAGATCTTCGGCCACATCTGCCGCCGCACCCGCTCTCACGGATGTCCTCGGAAGATGGGAAGGCGCAAGTGTGTCGACGCATGTAGCGTCCCACACAATGGGCCTCCCCAACTCCCATGGGACTAGTGTCATACCGTCCGGCCTCTTACCATCGTCACGCAACAGACCATTCGGTTCGAGAATAGCTGGTACGTTAGCGGTGACAAAGGCCCGCCGGATGATGTCGTTAAGAATGAATTAGTTAACAAACTTTATTTTATTTTACCGCTATGTTATTATAACCTTAGTAAATAATTAAGGAACAAAATCAAAAGCTTTAAATAAAAAAAAATTGTTAAAAAATTCTATATTTTTCAAAATTTGCTTGGGGGCGCACAACAGTGCGAGGCCCCGGGCGATGGCCCTGTTCGCCACCCCCTAAGTACGCCGCTGCCACTCTCCTCTACTCGTCTGTTCATTTTTCGTGGCTTGCTCCACTCGCTGTTAGCTTATATCTCTTGCTTTTCTTTTCGAGGAAGATGAGAATTAACTTTTCCACTATTTTTTTTTTTAGTTTTTTTTAGTTTAAAGAACTTAAAACTGCATATAATTTGTATTTTCCGCGCAATGCAAACCTACCTAAATCAAACGCCCTTGTAAAAAAGAAATCTTGGAACTTCAATTATTCTAATCTAAGCTAGTTGCGCCCCGTGGTGTTAACCACGTTCTATTCAGCCGTTCGAGCGTGAAAATACATACATACAAATCTAGCTTTGATATATAAAAGTTTGATAGGTACATATGCTAGGCCTTCCACCTATTTATAAATGAACTTTTTCATTTTGACTGCCGGCAACACTAGGTACATTTGCCAGTAAGACTTAAAAATAAATTTATTTCATTTTCACCTCCTTGAAGAAAGAAGTTGAAAATGAAATGAATAAGTACCCATTGAGTTGTTTGTTTTGTTGGGCTTTTTATCAGCGAAAAAAAGGAACGGGTTTACGAGATACTAATACAGTATTAAAAATCCTATAAGGTTATAGGAAAGTCTGGTAATGTACATAATATCTTAGAAGGTTTATGTACCGCCCCGCCGCGACATGCACCAGTCGCTAATTTATTTAGCTCCAGACAATTTTGCGTAAGTGTCTGAGTCATGAGTCCTTCAATATATACAAACATTTACATAGAGGCATTCCTTGTAACTGTCACACTAATCACAATAATATTAAAAACGAGAAAGTTTGGATGGATGTATGGATGGATGTTTGTTACTTACCTCTTCCCAAAACTACTGAACAGAACGGGCTGAAATTTTTCATACAGGTAATTCAAATCCTGGAACCAAACATTAGCTACTTTTATCCCATAAATCAGTTCCCATGGGATAGAAATCACCTTTAAACGTTCAACATAGAAACAACGCGTGCGAAGTCGCGGGCATAAACTAGTCATTTATTATTATTTAGATATTTTTGTTTCAGATTATCATGTTTGCTCTACTAAGTATGAAAGTTTGCAAAAAAGTCCGGGGCCCGCTGAGGTTACACAAAAGAAAGGCTTCGCATGTCCGCCGAGGAATTAAATTCTTTTTTGAGGATTATTTGTTAGTCACAAACAGCATCACCTCCGGAGCTTGTATGGCTTTAGGTGATTTAATACAGCAGGAAATAGAATTTCATACAAAATACCTAAAAAAAAGATATGATTGGGAACGACTAGGTTTGTATAACAAATTTCTTTTATCTACTGCTGATACAGATAGCTAGTCAATTTACTATACCTACAATTGAATGCTCAAAGAGCTCTGATTCTCGTTCCAACTGCAAACTATGTCATTCAATCAGACCCTCTGCCATTAAGGGTGTATTTTTAAATAATTTCAATTAAGGAGGCCCTATGTTCGGCTGTATGTATGTTTTTCTTATAATGTATGTGCGTCAATCTCTTCCTCAAATTGTATAGAGAAACCACACTCTGGTGGCTGCCAAGGTGGTCCCATAAAAAAATATTTTCCCCAAGGGTTTAATAGCTTAACACTTTAAAGTAAAATAAACTATTTACATTCTTTGTGTATTAAAGATGGGCTTCATGCTAAGGTAATTTTGACATGCCCTTTTACAGCAGATATATGTATTCATTTCTTTGTTTTGTGTTGCTTTGATTATTTTGTTGTCCCGCAAAACTTAGTTTAGTTACCAAACTAAGTTATTTCAAAACAATCATTATTTTATGAAAGTAGATGTACCTAAGTACTTCAAGTTTACTGTGCTTTTATTTAGTTTTTTTATGTATTATATCTATGTATAGTCTAGCAAACTGCCACTGCTTATTTGTATAAAATTTCAATGAAATTCTACCTAAGCGATTAATAAGAATCTATTTCTATTGCAGGAAGAATGTTTATAGTTGGTACACTTGTTGGTCCAGCTCACCATTACTATTATGTTCACTTGGACAGGATCATGCCTAAAACAACTGTAAAAACAGTCTTCGGTAAAGTGGCATGTGATCAGCTAATAGCTTCACCTCTCACAATACTATTTTTTTTCTATGCAATGGGATTTTTAGAAAAAAAAACAATTGCTGAGTGCCATGAGGAAATTTATATGAAATTCAAATATGTTGTTCTGGTAAGGACTATGATCTGATTGATTTAATTTATTTATAGCGTCCAATTTACCTGACTGACTGAACCATCCATCTAATTTTTATTATAAATGCAGAAGTGTGTCTGTCTGTCTCAGGGTTGAAAAAATCGTGATTTAAAAAATGTAACGCTCCAATTCATTTGAACTTTATGATAATCACGTTGGTTTATCCAGTTTTAAGGCTTTTTATAGGTAAGTAGAGTGATCGCAAAACTTATTGAGCTCTGTGAACTTAGGCACGGAAGCAAAACTGCGCAAGTACAATCAAATAGAAGTGATAATTTTCAGAAAGATAGACCTGATATAGACGTGGTCTTGCGGTTTTGATAATGCATAGTTACTATGAGAAATATTTAATTTATTTTAATTTAAATAAATTTGTTACATTGTAGAACTGAATATTGGAACTGTATTTACAATTGAACTTACTGCTGACTGTTGCAAACAATCTACAGGTAGCTCAACTGAATAGAATAGATCTTTTTTTTTAAAACGTCCCACGCCTTGCACCCAACAGAAGACATGTTGCGATACGAAAAGTTACGGGATCCAATAAAGTACCAGTGTTAGTTATATGAAGGAAATGCTTGCAACCAATGTCCTGACTAGGGTTGCCACCTTTTTTTCGGGAAAATAGAGTATATTTACCTGGTACGAGGGTTAAAAAAAAGTACGCCATGTAAAAATAGAGTACCTGCTTATTTTATTTTATGTTTTTTTGAGTTTAAAGCGGCAGTTGGCCAAAATGGCAAGCAAACAAAACCATCACATATTACGGCGAGCGGAGCGAGCCGCGAAATTTTTTCAGACTAGTGGAAACTGGCCAGAATGAAAAGAAAAGCATAACAATGAGTAATAAATAACAGCAAGTTAAATGAATTGCAAAGAAAACTGAGTTTGTAGTGGCTCCTGCCCAAAATTAAAAAAAATAAAATACAGACGGACGACTTTGACGAGGAGCGGAGTAACCAACGCACAATTTTCAGGCTTAGATTCCAACACTATAGATTTCTTCAATGTCTCTTTTTTTCAGGAACAAACTTATATCTATGAGCCGTTCCAATACGCGTTTTGTCTGAAAAGATTCATATCGCGTTATGGTCCGCAAAATGTCTACAGAGATAGATAAATTTCTAAAACGGGGCTAAAAGATCAGCAACACTGGTCGAACCGACTTAAAAGCAAGTTGATTATTGCCATTTGACGTTTTATGCGTTCTAATTCATGTGTTTTGTAGAATAACACGATGCGATCCGTTCTGTTACACGCAAAAACTTCAACTGTATACGTTTAGTACAGTGTACATTAAAATAAAAACTTGAAAAGCCAAATAAAGTATTTTGGCGTACTTTATTGTGCTCATAAAGTATAAAGTACGTAAGCCCGAAATAAAGTACATACAATACTTTATTATATAGTACGGGTGGCAACCCTAGTCCTGACTCCCATTTAGAAACAGCCCGGATGCAGGCACGATCCGCACAGCTGGAGCACGTTTGTAACAAACAATTCCATCAATTAATGTATGAAGAAAACTACAAAAATTCTTGTACATTCTAAAAAGAGGAAAGAAGCAGGTATAGGTTAGGTACATTGCGCGTGTGTGCACCGAAGCTTAATTTGGACACCCTACATATTTTTGACTGTTTTTTGTTATCATTGCAGTGAAAAAAACTTGATTTAAATCATGATATATTTTTAAAAAATAATTTGATTTAAATCATCTAAAAGCCTGGTCTGTCTCCATAGAAACCTTGTCTGATGTGATTTTTTTTTCAGGGTGACTGGATTTTCTGGCCTCCAGTTCAAATAATAAATTTCTGGTTTCTGCCAACTCACTTAAGGGTAGTGTATATTAATATTGCAACAATGGTTTTCAATGTGTTCATGTCCTATATGAAACACTTTGACCAATACAGCCATGCTCCTGAAATTGAAAGTGAAAACAATTCTCCAGAAGATCCTCCTTTACCAGTCACTATACTACCAGATACTGCAACAACGAAAACAACATGCACTTGCCACTAAATTTAATGAAAGCTTGGATAAAGGTAGTGAACAAAAACAATGTAGGTATGTGTCACCGTCATCTGACGGTAATACATACATTATTACTTTCTAGTAAGACCCGTAAAATTATAAAAATCCTGGTCATGTTAAATTTTTTTATAATTTTCCGTAAAATAATCAACCAGACTGTATTAACAATTCAAACACAGATTTTTTATTTTCCTAAGCTTATCCGTAAGATAATAAATGGAACAATCCTGTGAACAAATCATGACCTTGTTTTACTATGTCACGAATTATCTGGCGATCACTTCAGTCGTAAAATAATGTAAACTGATCATGTGTTCACAGACAGAATTAGCCACTGTTCCACTGATTCTACAACTTAACTATTAATATTATTGAACAAACCACTAAAATATTATAAAACACAACGAAACCTTTGTTCTTGTGGACTGGACTTGGCAATATATCTGGTTTGCGACTTTTTCTGGCTGTGTCCAGTTCATGGAAATTTCATAGTCATGGAATGGAGCTGTGGTAAAATAATAATGAGCGGTAAATTTTGAAAAACGCCAATGATATTTTTTACCTCGAACACTAATAATAATAACTATAACTTTGAATTTGGGCGCGGGGCACGGGCCAACTTGCGTTCTGTCACTCGCTAGTTCATTATTTTACGGTTAAGTTTCGTAAAATCATAAACTTTATACTATTACGGGTTAAATTGTAAGGCCCTGTTTATTTACCCTGTATTAAGCACATGGATTACAACAATATCTAGTATAAAACAATTACAACTAGTACCTACCTATTTACATTAAAATCTATTTCTTAAAAATCTATGCCGTCACCGAAGTGGCTGGCAGCATTGCCACGTTGAATGGCAGTGCTAATTCGTTGACCGAAATAGAAGCCAGCATTCCGACCACCTATGGACTTAATGAGAAGTTCGGTAAAATCTTTACAAATTGCGTGTGCCCCAGGTCCCCAAAGACCAAGGGTTTTCAACCCCAAACGGCTCAACCAGATGTGAAGGGTGTGCGTTACCCCAGCAGAAATTCCTTCTAGAATGAAGTGAGTTTTACAAACAATTAGTGCGTTCTACACTGTAAATGTGCGTCAGGTAAAAAAATTTGTGCATGTCCCCGTTTCGGAATAAAACGCAAAATACGTTTTCTGCTGGGGTAACGTTCTTCCAGCAGGAAGATTCGAATGGCCCTAGACAAATTTAACTTATTATGGGCAGATAGTTTTATATTTGTGTATAAATGTGCGACTAAAAATAAAATTTGTGCGTCTTAAGGTTTTTGAGATATTCGATTTTCTGCTGGGGTAACGTTTTGCAAAATCTTATTTCTCGGAAACCATTGAATGTGCATCTACAAAATATACATACACTAGTAGCCCTTGATTAGTGCTTACATATAACATAGAAAAAAATAGTGGACATGCACAATTTTTTTTTACCTGACGCACATTTACAGTGTAGAACGCACCAATTATTTGTAAAACTCACTACATTCTAGAAGAAAAAATTCTGCTGGGGTAACGCACACGTGTCATTGTGAAGGAGCTAGGGTATCTACACACGTGGCATCCCAAACTAAAGGCCAGCCCATCTTCCAGAGAATCAGAGTCATGCCATCAGGTCTTTTACCATCATCTAATCTTGCTTAAGGCAACGTGGTTCGATGGTAGCTGCCACACTGACGCTGGTAAAAGCCCGACGGATGATGTCATTAATTGAACTATGACGGTCACACGTCTTACACTAGAGACACATGCCGGTGCATGATGGATGACCGAACGTATCAACGGTTTCACCACTCTAGCAACGGTGTGTAACTAGGCAATGAGAACCTAAACGTAGAGGTGACCACCCGAAATGATTATCTAAAACTACTAACTCATTCACTGCCCTGCAGGCACGGCACTGTCTCTAAGAAGAATAGTACCTACATTGTACACCTAGGCAAGAAAGTGCCCAATTACTATCGAGTGTATCATTTGCCTTAAAACACACGAGGTAGGAATCGCACTTTTTCCCGGGTGATACATACTGCTTTATACTACACATTCGAGGAAAGTCATCAGTTTTGTCAAAATCACTCGAGTAAATTCAAATTGTAAACTTAAAATGTAGCAATGAATAAGCGCAAGTGCGATTTTCACATCTTTGAATTATTGTTCCTGCTAATACGGAAGAAGGCGATATCATATGGCGGATTTGCAGTAAAAACTTTTTTTCGTTTGACCTATTATGAAAATATCCTAGCTACCGGCTGATATTTCAGCAAATTTGAAAAAAAATAACACGTTTGACATGGATTTCCCAACACTGTTCTCTCCCGCTAAACGCAAGAAATGATATTCCAGAGTTTTCCCTGCCACATTTCAGTATGCCTGCAATGACATACATTCTACCTTGTTTGGAAAAGGAATAAGCAACTTTCTGCGCAGGTGTAGTTTATAGGACTTTGGCAGATCCCTGTTGATTATTTAACGTATTTAAAAAAAAAATTACGGGTCTTACTATCCTACGGTGACATAATTATGCAAGCGAGTTTAAATATTAATTTAAGATTTATTTATCATATTTATCAATGCATTTGTGATACCAAAAAAGTGATAGGTCAATACTTTTTTATAGTTTTTATTAATTGACTGACGACAGTGAAAATAAATTGAAAACCTCAACATACGTTGTACAAACATTATTTTTATTTTATTTTAGTAAATGCTATTTACACTTTACCTAACTTATTTTGATGAAAATAGTTAAGTAAACCCCTTCACAAGGAATTTTGGTAGATAACAAATTCTTACTGAGCATCATAGATAGTTGTTGTAAAAAAGAATTGCTTTTAAGAATTCCGGTATGACAGAATACTTTTAATACGAGTTAAATACTCTTTTGGAACTGTCACACTTTATACAAGTGGCAATACATAAACTAACAAATAATTAAGTACCTACCTGTACTATCTATAAACTTATGAATAAGGTACCTGCGGGTAATAAGGCCTAGCTAGAAATATCTGTGATAAAATAAATCTTTTTTTTATTTTTTTGTTTAATTATAGTGAAGTAAGCCTTATTATCCTACCATAGTAAAATAAGGCCTACCATACCGTTTTTTATGTTTAATTTAGTTTTTGTGGTAAAAGTTAGTAAAAGTTATTTTTTGTTTATTTATAGACATATTTTTGTTTATTTATTATTTATAGGTCATGTCATGACGATTAACCTTAAAACTTGTTGATTAAACCAGACATTTTCTATTTCATTACACTTAGGTACTTACCTATCCCTTAGGCCTTATTTATTAGTTATTACCTGCAGGTACTTTATTCACCTTTGGTTTTAGGTACGTATCAAATTCGAAATGCATTTCTTTTTATCCCCAGCACATTGTCCAATCGTCTTTTCTAGTCTGTAGTTTGACCACGATACGATAGAGCGCCAAGGCCGGCCCAAGTGGCAATCCTAGACCTTTTACTATGTCAGCTCTTGTTGCCATACTCAATGCTTGGCCATCAAACTCCTGAAATTAAATCCAAAATATTATTATTATTTTAGGGACAGTGGAAAGGATGAAGCTAAGCCATCGAGCACATACCCAATAGAGGAAATGTCGTCTATTTTGTTTAGACAACAATTCCGCCAAAATAAAATGCCCGGAGTATTTTATAAAACTTACACTGATCAACGATAACTCCAATCAAATTGATACATTATAATTAGGTACCCACTTCTTGTTAGAACCGGAGTATCTATACACAATTTATTATATCAGCACAACATAATTATGATAGACGTTACACGTTGACATTATTATGAGTGACAAATCACTGATCAGTTTCGGAATTCAAAAGACGATATTTCCTCTCTATTGGGTATGTGCTCGATGAGCTAAGCTAACGGCCGAATACTTAAACGCAACCACAGAATAACTATAAGTACAACGAAAAGCCACTCATCTTCTCATATCGCGATTTTTTGACAGTTTTCAATGAAAATCTGTCAAAAATTCGTCACTTAGACGAGCTTTAATCTAGAGTTGTGTTTAAGTATTCAGGAGTAACAACAATATCTTCTAAAATTAACATAATTATATCTTTATAAAAACGAAAGTGGCGGCCTCATTTGGTTAATTTTAAATAAAGGTACTTTGTAATAAAAACTATGAGGGCGCCACTTTAGCTTAACTTTACCGTGAAGCAAATCAAACATACTTACATCCATAATGATTTAGGTTTTTTTACTTCACCCTAGAGCCACAATAATTTAGGTTTTTTACTTTATAATGTGTTGTGATCTCAGACCATCTAACGTGTGCATAAAAGAATAAAGACTTTGTCTCACCTGATCTCTCAAAATAGGTGCAGCTTCAGGATGATTCTTCAAGAAATGTTCATAAACGTCATCAGTTGTCCAGTTCACTATGTCTGGAATAGAAGGATCGATTGGTGTATCCTCTCCTATTTTAGAAGGTGCTCTGTCAAGCTCGTGTGGCTTTAAAAATGGGTCAACTTGAGGCGAATTTGGGTACTCATTTGCTGTGGCAGCAGGTGAGCCAACAATATTTGGACGAGACTCTAAACAATTGTTGCATTCCCACTGATCCCATGCCTTCAATCTTTCTGGTATTCTTGGGTTATGGCACAGAGCGTGGTAAGCATCAGAGCAAATACTGCAAACTGTTAAAATGCCCTGAAAATTAACCAAACAAAATTAAGATTTAAGATAGATTTTTTTGTCATACAAACAAGTATTTTCTTAGGATTTGTACAGGAAAGTCTTATTCACAAAATAAATAGATTATACTTACAGCATCATTTGTTTCACAGCAGATAACACAAGTTTTGCAATGTGGGCACTGCCATGTGTTGTCAGGCCTGGGCTTCAGAATCCCAGAGCCAGACTGGAGGCAGCTCAAGTGAGCTTTATTGTTACAGTCTCTGCATTCTAACAGTCTGTCATTGGATCCTTTAGTTTTTTGCACAAGGCATACAGAACATACTCCACCAGAGGTTTCATGTGGTGAATCTTCCTGGTCCAATTCATCAGCACTCCCATCAAAAGACATTTGGCTTTCAGAAGGAGTGCCTTCTTTATCTTTTGTAGGGGTAATAGAGTTTCCAGACATTATTAATCTTTTCTTTAAAGTGCTTTTGTTCAGGGAACCTACAGGTCTTCCTCTCTTCCTCTTGCTGGGAACATTGTTGTCTGAAGGATCAAAAACCTTCTTGGCCATTTTTCTTCTCTCTCCAACACGTACTCCTGCATTTCGTGTTGTCATGTTACTTGGGCCTATGTTAGAGGATGCACCACCGCGTTTTTTTGGCCTCCCTCTCATTCTTTGTTGAGGAGATGATCTACATGAAGAGTTAGCTGATGAAGTCATCTGTAATCATAAAAGAAAAATGAAATTGTTCAACCAGATATTAATCCACATTGTAAGTGGTTTAAAAAAGCATACTAATATTAATAAAATGATTCTGTATACCTGTCTTTTACCTCTTCATGCCTAAGGGTGATTCTCTGTAAGGATGTTTTTTGCTGTCCCAGGCATTTTTTTATTAGAAAAATTGTTATTTTGTTACTAAAACAAAGTGATTACGAAAGTAAAAAAACATTTCTATTTGGACCATTGAAAACTAAAATGAAATAAGTTTTGGTTTTTTTGCTATACATCTGTAAACCATCGAAATAACAGTCCCCTGGGCTGTCCCATTCCCAAAATTAAAACTTTAAGATTAAATTTTAAGTTATTCGTCCATAATATATAATTTGGTCCATAATGTTTACAAACTTAATTATTTAACTAACAATCTTCTTCAATAAAAAGTACCGAAAATTAATTTGTTTCATTAAATCCATTAAACCAAAGTTTGTCCCAGGCATTTTAAGAACAGTCCCCTGCCAGAAATTCAAAGCCAAAAATAAAAAAATCCAGCATGTTATTTTACCTTTTGTAAGGTTTATAAGGACCTAACTAGCCTTGAGTTAATAACCATAGGGCTGTTAGCGCTTTATCGCCATTTTATTTAGTGCCAAAGCACCGTTTGTGCTGGAAATATGTGTCTGGGCCACGAGAAACTCAGTCCTCTGGCAACTATTTTTATTTATAATTTATTTATAAAATTGGATCCTTAAGTCTTATTATTATTCTAATTAATGTAAACATTCATTGTGAACTTGAAAAGTTGAATGCATTGAAATAGTTTAATAGATTTTTCTCAATTTGATAAAAAAAAACAGTCCCCTGGCAAACAGTCCCCCTGTCATGTTATAAGGCAAAAGATACACAAATATCGAAAAAGCAAAAATTCAATCGGCCGTTCATTTATTATGATTAAGCTGATAGTTTTGTAGCCCTTGTTAATTTTTTTTCTAATAAAATCAAAAATAATTTGGTCGGACAATTTTGTACAGATTTAAGACGTCTTTACAGAGAATCACCCCTAAACAGCTGAATGGATCTTAATAATATTTGGCAGAGAGGTGAACAGTATCCCGGGGATGGATATAGGCTGCTTGAAAAGTGTGTGCGAAGCGGTGGGCAGAAGCTAGTAATAACCAAAATTACTAAATATAATTTATGAGTCTGTTCAAGTCCTAAGTTGAAATTACCTTAGTAACATGATCATTATATTCAAATTTAAGGCTATCTGAACTGTCTCCATCATTATCTGCTGGCCCCAAAGACAAATTTCCATTTGGTAACCGGATCAGACTTCCTGATGCTAACTCCTTATTTATTATGGATTCCAAGTGTTTCTTGGGATATTTTGATTCCTGTGATAATGCTGCTTTTACAAGCTCTTGGAACGCAATGCCATTTTCTAAATAACTTTCATCTTCATAGATGAGAGTTGCTATGGCAGATGTAATAACTCTGCGTTCACTGGTTGAGATAGTCGAAGACATTTCTGAAAAATACGAAGGTAAAAATAATGCAGTTTATATGCTAGCTAGCTAGAATAGAAGGCAGATGTTCCTGAAATAAGTCCCTTTTTTGGTGGTTCCTTTGAGGGATCAGAGGGAGGTCTTTGCCCAGCAGTGGGGCACACCAGTTCGATTGTATTAATAATATATATAGTACCTATTAATAATAATTGTATTTATCCAAGCAAAAGGCAATTTAAATATATTGAGCTCACCGTTATTAAACTTTGATCTTGTTCTCCACTTGGCAGCGTTTCTATAACTTACATTATCTTTGTAGTCAACTTTGTAAATGCTTTTCTCCTTCAGGCACCGTTTTAAGTCTGCTTTTGTTTCCTTAGAGGTGACTTTGTAACACTTCAGCATAAACTTACAAATCCTATTTACATCGGGTCGAGATTTTCTTGAACGTAAGTGATCAATTGCAGCCAATATTTGATTTTTATACTTTATCTCTGACATTTCTGAAATAATAGATTTTTAAAACGTATTTTTACTTTAAAACTACCACTGTTTTGTTAAAAGTAGCTAAAATCTTAACGTGTATGATTTATTTATTGTGTTTGTACCTACGTGTACTTTCTAAGGTACATATTAAAGATTTAGTAAAGATGAAGAAAACTAAGTTCAAAACAAAAGTGCATGGACTTTGTGGCTATTTTCATTGAACATAAATACAGTTTCGAACGGGAAAATGCTTGAAATAATGGATTACCTGAGTAGAATCATGCCGGTAACTTACAAACTGCAATAAAAAATAACTCAAAAGTTTGCGATCCGTCCGACGACGACGATAAATTTATTTATTTTTTTGGTTTGGTTTGGTTGGTTTTAGTTGGTTGGGGTGAGGGGTCCGGGGGGGGGAGCTTCTTTGTTGATGGCAACATGTGTCTGGTTTACCTGGGTTTACCACTTTTCGGTGCGAGCTTGAATCATTGAATCGCACGTGAGCGGGGCGTCTAGAAATTGCGGTCACAAAAACGCAACAAATCCCGCGACACTTAAACGCGCTTCAAAATCGCGGCTATGGTGTGGAGCTTTATGCCTCAAAATCGCTTCAAAATCGCGGCTGTGGGGTGGAGGCTTTAAAGAACATTTTCTACTTCAGGTCCAGTCTAGATAGGGTGATTTCCTTCGTCCGAGGTCAGCTCGTAATAAAGATCATGGAAAGATAACCGTCAATTTTCCAAGAAGTTGAATTGTTTATTTGTGTTGTGTTTTATAATTGAATTGCATTGTAAAGGAGAAATTTTGCTAAAAATACAAGAAAGAAGGAAAAAAATGCTTTGCTATGTTTAGATAAGCGTTTCGAAAACAATGGCAACTTTATTGCTTAGTTTCATGCGAACAACAACCTATTCGAGAACACGTTTTATACAAGCGGTATTTTATTCATCGCAACCAGAACATGCCAGCAAAAATGTCGGAAAAGTAGTGAATGTAGCTATTATAGGCGCTCCTAATTCAGGAAAAAGCACCTTGATCAATAAAATTGTTGAACGAAAGGTAGGCTAACCAATAGGTAGAGAGACTAATGATACATGTATTCAACCTATTGCTGGTATTTTTTGGACAGCCCACTTCTTTGCCTTCATAGCCTAAACACGTAAAAGTATCTGCATAGACAAGCAGCAGGTAAATTTTATTTACCTATAGGTTATTGACCTGACCAATCTGTTTTTCAGATCTGTGCAGCATCCAACAAAGTTCACACCACCACTAAGATGGTCAGAGCTATGTGCTTTGAAGATGATACACAAATCATATTCTTGGACACTCCAGGTGTAGTGTCTAGTGTTGAACAGAAGAAGTAAGTAAGGGCAGCTCTTAATTTTTTAAACTAGATCAGTCGCTTCTGATCACTAAAAAATAAAGTCTTCAGTGCCATACAGGCTCCATTATTACCAGTCCTCTATATTTTCCTCTAAACTTTAAGGATATTATGCAATGTAAGATTATTTTAGGGCTGAAATTATGTATATGTGTACCACAGCTTGGGGCTACTGTGAGAATTGTCCAGCATTATTTATTTATTTTCTTCTTTCAGATACAAATTGCCAGAATCGATGATGTCTGCTTGTCACAAAAGTCTCCGTTGTGCTGATGTTATTGGTGTGGTGCATGATGTGTCAAACAGATACACAAAAGATGTACTCCATCAAGATGTCTCAAATATGCTCACTGCTCTCGAGGACACCCCTAGCTTCTTGATCATCAATAAGGTGTGATATTTTACTAATACTCTTCACCATGATAATACTCTTTTACAAAACTATTTATATGAGTACTAGCTGCTGGCCCACATTCTTCACATGATGTGTTTTTAGGGAAAAAATACATGTTTTTCCAGGTTTAGAACTACATTAAAGCAAAATTAAACCCCTCGCACCTGAGAATAAATAAATTGGTTTATAGTGGACACTTTACTGGCCTAAGAAAATTCTTATAGTATCTCGTTATATATCTATGTACTGTCTGTCTTCCAAAGAAATAAATAAATAGATGTAACTCCTACCAGTCCTGGAAAGTGGCAACGTCAAATAAGCCTGATCCGGCCTTACAAGAGTATACGGGTTAAGATCTATCTAGCAGTTTTAGGCACTACGTAGACAGAGCAACTATTGCGCAGGAACTCTCTACTAGCTGTTTACATGCTTTAAAGGCATAGTTTAAGAAGAAGATAATAAGAGAAATACGAGTATTAAAAAGTAATTTGCTAAGTTGACTAAATTTGACTAGCTAAATCTGCTCTGTCAGCATAGCACCTTAGTGTGAACAGGTAACAATCATCCATCCAAACTTTCGCATTTATAATAATGGTTAGATCATTTTAATAAATAAGTAATAGGGTACAATCCAACAAACCATTAATAAAACAAACATAAATATTGTTCTCTTCTAGGTAGACAAATTAGCAAATAAATCGCAGATCCTGTCAATTATAAGGAAACTGTGCAACGGACACATAGCGGGAAACCCTATGCCTGGTGCAGACAGAAAAAGTAAATTTAACACAGGTTTTAGTAAATTCTCTGATGTTTTCTTAGTCTCTGCTCTGAATGGCGAAGGAGTTCCAGATATTAAGGTATGTTCATGTTCATTTTAATAATCAATCAACCTTTGATTTATAGACTAGCGATAAGCTGTTATAACAATAAAACTCATAATGAAACATTCAACAAACTCACCTGAATTTGAGAAAACATGTAAAACGCCAAATGCCCTATTATGGCAATTCAATTGAATAGGGTATTACACCCATTTTTGAAAAGTGTCTCAATCAGATTCTATAGTGCTAATGAACCACTAAAAAATTCACAAATTTTATTCAATCGTTACGTGCCATAAAAATGCATATAAATTTTGCATTATCAAATTTCGCGCGTAATTTGACGAAAACGCTAGACACAGTGGACGCCATTTGCTCTGTGGTCATGACGTCTGTTGGCTGTGTAAACAAATGCAGTGATCTTGACGATTGTCGGATGAAACACAGATACTTCGTTTCGTTCAATCCGCAAGCATTATTATTATTTGCATCATTTATTTTATTATCTACTATTCTGTTAGATTGGATAGTAGGTAAGTGATTGATTTTGCGACTATAATTAAAACAAATGTTCTTTCCAGCAATATCTAATGAGTAACGCGAAATCAGCTAGATTTCACTACGCACCTGAACAGATTACCGACCAACAGCCCGAAACAATCGTGTTAGAGGCAGTTAGAGCTAAATTCCTTGACTTCCTGCACCAAGAAATACCTTACAACTTGAAAATGGAGCTAGAATATTATGAAGACAATGAGGAGGAGAATAAAATAGTGTGTGCTGTTATTGTTGAGGCCCCTTCAGAAAGAATAGCGAAACTAATAGCGGGCGCGGGAGGCGGCAGGCTGCAACAAATCAAGTCGAGTGTTAGAACAGACCTAGTTCAAGTTTTTAACAAAATTGTGGTCTTGGAGTTGGATTTGAAAGGGAAACCGAAAAGTGCGTAGTGTTTATGAAAAATGATTACCTATTATCTATGTAAGTATTTGTTAAATTATTAAAAATATCATTTGTAATTCTGGTTTTTTATGCTTCAAAGAAGTATGAAAAAAACCATACCATAGCCATGACCATTACATTGAAGCACTTATCTGTAAATTGACATTTTTTAATCTCACCTGTCCCATTCAACGAGAATGCTTCGTTGGTCCCATAGTCCCATCATTTTGAATCATTTGGCCATCTGCTAACTTTTTTCATAGAAATAAATAAAACCTC
Organism: Eupithecia subfuscata; assembly: GCA_963564075.1. NCBI lineage: Eukaryota > Metazoa > Arthropoda > Insecta > Lepidoptera > Geometridae > Eupithecia > Eupithecia subfuscata. The sequence goes on along the minus strand of OY751103.1, from coordinate 8,628,637 downwards.
TACTGGTTTTATTTATATGTTCGTAATGGAACAGAATACCTATGCTCAGTTTTAAGAATCTCTGGTATCGGCTCCAGATATCGTCGTCGTATTGAATAACGATTTGACATACGATGACAAAGCAGAGTCTGCAGAAGAACGTAAACCCTTCAAACGATACCATAACTACATAAAGGTAAATGTTTAAAAGCAGGCGCGATCCCCTTTTGTTTTTCGTATCGTGGAGGCACAGCCTACATATCTATGCGTACAGTCGTTCGAAGAAGGCATTTTTTTGACGTGTTATGATTATGACAGAGCAATTGTGCGGGGGCAAGAGACGGGACGGGGGAGGGACGCTCTCGAGTTGCATACATCACCGCCTTAGTAACTCGGGAGCGTCCTCCCAGCCCCGGCCCTTGGCCCCCGCACGATTGCCTTGTCAAAACGCCTTCGTCGAAGGACTGTGGGCTAGGTAGGCTGTGGTGGAGGCCTAGATTTGCGGCTTCAGCGTATGAAAAAACAATAGATAGATAGATAAGCTTGAGCAGTGAAAGAGTCGCTGTAAAAATATGTTTTCTGTACTGGAGATGCGAGGAGCAGGCTATCCGATGACCTTAGAGAGCGACCGTGAGAAGAATGTAGAAACTGAAATCTCTCTTTAAAATAGGACGAGGAAAGGGGATTGAAAAGTATAGAGAAAAGCAGAGAGAGAATATGCAGGTTACGGCGCTGGCGAATAAGAAGCCATTTGAGCTGGGCTCGGTAGGCAGACACATGGTCGTACTTACGGAGGCCAAAATAGACTATCGTGATGAAGGTATCTGTACTAGAGTTGCCGCGAATAGTCGCTATTATTCGGTATTCGGCATTACTCGACATTTTTTTGATATTCGTCGAATACCGAATAATAGCTAGTATTATTCGGCATTCGGCGAATAGTCGTCTGAAATTAACTTTTAACGAACAAAAAAACTAATGAGTTAAAAGTAATAATTTTTTATTATTTTCTTTAATAAAACAATACACAGTACTTATCAATTATTAGCTGTAAAATGTGCCTGTGCCTATCATATTCATGAAATTAAATTAGTTAGGCTTTTTAATTAATATTTAAAATCCAACAGAGGCCGATTGTGGTGCAACAAAACAATTTTTTCTGCACATTCGGGAGCAAGTCGGTTTCCTCATAAATTAAACCTGCCTCGGAAAATAGTCTTTCTGAATAAACAGAGCTTGCTGGTGTGATTAAGTATCCTTATTGTAGGGGATTTCAATCAATACGCTTGTGTTTAGGATTATTTGTAATTTGATTTTCGACATCGGTTGACGATTTTTTTTCTCTTTCTATAGGTATGTGGGCTACTTCCCTTCCTTACACTTATTTTCCTAACTTTCATACTTATTCATATTATTTTAAATCCTAGTTTATTTACACACTAATAATATTTACATATTCACACGTTACATGCAATATTTATATTAGCTGGTCGATGTCTTTACATTCCGTATTTCCCGTAAGTATCCGTAACAAATCCATCGACCTACGCACATCACTAGTGCTGCGCTGTACATAACGGCTTTAGGTACTCGGCCACCGGCCGGCGCGCGGTGCGCTGGCGCAGCGGTCAAACCAGTCACCGACTAGCTCCCACGCGGAACGCACGCTTCTTTTCTGTGCATTTTACATAGACGCGCTCTGCATTCTTCTTGTTCTCTGCTTACGCTAGTGCTAGACTTTGCTTACGAACTATACTAGTGCTTGCGCTTTATTCCTAAATTGCCTTCTGAACCTAAATATATAAGGGATTGTGTGCTGGATAATATACCACCGGAAATCGTGAGTCTGTCTTATTTACCACTCTGAGGTACCTATCTAGGGACCATACACCCCACTATATATACAGCCTATATATATACCCCTAAACTGGTGACCCCTATAAGAGCATGGATAAGGAATTTAGAGACGCAGTTGGGCCGACCACGTCAGCCGGCACTAGTGAGGGGACAATGTCGATGAATCAGAGCGATGTTTTTAAAGTTGGCGTTAGAGTGCCACCATTCTGGGCAGAAGAACCAGAGATATGGTTTGCTCAAGTTGAGGGACAGTTCGCCATATCTGGGATTACGAACGACGCCACGAAGTTCAATTACGTGATCGCACACCTCGACAATCAGCACTCCAAGGAAATTAAAGATCTCATTGTCAGCCCTCCCGCTGCGCAGAAGTACGAGAAGCTCAAGACCGAGCTTATCAAGAGGCTTAGCGCATCCAATGAGAAGAAAATCAAGCAACTTCTCATGCACGAAGAGCTTGGAGACCGCAAGCCTTCACAGTTTCTCCGACACCTGAAAGGACTCGCGGGCACCGAAGTTCCAGATGACTTTTTGAAAACTATCTGGACTAGTCGCCTGCCTCATGGTATCCAGACGGTGCTTGCAGGACAGCCAGCTTCAGCTTCCCTCGAGGACCTGGCAGACTTAGCCGATCGAGTGAACGACCTTGCTTCTTCAACACCGAGAGTCAACGCCGTGAGCAATGCAGATGCTGGCTCCCTCCTCAGCGAACTCACCAAGGAAGTAGCTGAGCTCCGGAAGCAGTTCCAGAAGTTGGCGTCGTCGGACAGGAATAGCAGATCCACATCTCGCTCAACCAACAATCGAAACACTCGAAGCGGTTCGAGGCAGCGATCTCAATCAAACTATAGAAAGTTTCCCTTGTGTTGGTATCACGGCAAGTTTGGAGAGAAGGCGAGCAAGTGCATCCGCCCTTGTGACTACACGTCGGAAAACGCCAGGGGCAGTCGGTAATGGCGACTGACGATTGCCTCTCACTGTCTACGGGTCGCCTGTTTGTCACCGATCGTTCTTCGAAGACACAGTTCCTGGTCGACACTGGAAGCGACCTCTGTGTCTACCCACGGTCGGCGCTTCGGGATCGTCGTTCACGGACTGATTATAACTTGTGTGCTGCTAACGGTTCTAATATTGCCACTTACGGCTATATAAATTTAAATTTAGATTTTGGCTTACGCAGATCTTTTGTATGGCGTTTTGTAGTTGCTGAAGTAACAAAACCAATAATTGGCGTAGATTTTTTAAATTATTACAGCCTTGTTGTTGATTGTCGCAATAAGCGTTTGATAGATAACTTAACTTCTATAACGGCTATTGCCAGTTTAGTAAACGGTAATGATAACGTGTCCTCTGTAAAAGTCGTGACTGGTGAGACTCGGTTTCATAAAATTTTAGATGAGTTTCCTGAAATAACACGACCAGCTGGTAGACACAACGCCACACCACACAACACAGTTCATCACATCCGCACGACCCCAGGCCCCCCGGTTTCCCTACCACCTCGCCGTTTAGCTCCCGACAAACTTAAAATTGCTCAAGCGGAATTTCAGTCTATGCTGGCCTGTGGTACAGTTAGACCTTCGGAAAGTCCCTGGTCTTCGCCATTACACATGGCTCCAAAGAAAAACAACGGATGGCGCCCCTGTGGCGATTATCGCGGTCTTAATGCCCGCACGGTCCCTGACAGATATCCGATTAAGCATATCCATGACTTTACTCATAGTGTCGCTGGTTGTAAAGTTTTCAGCACACTCGATTTGGAAAAAGCATATAATCAGATACCTGTCAGCCCTGAGGACATTCCCAAGACCGCCATCACCACGCCATTCGGGCTATTTGAATGTCCATTCATGAGTTTTGGCCTTCGTAATGCCGGACAAACTTTCCAGCGGTTTGTCGACGGGCTTACCAGAGGGCTAGATTTCGTTTACACGTATTTAGATGACTTTCTTATCTATTCTAGGAGCGAGACAGAGCATGAGGAGCATTTGCGCCAGGTTTTTAATAGGTTGAAGGAGTACGGTTTGCTGGTCAATACGTCAAAATGTGTATTTGGGGCACCTGAGGTGCAATTTCTAGGGTATCTGATCTCGGAACGTGGATGCAGACCCCTGGACGCTAAGGTGCTGGCTATTAAGAACTTTCCCCCTCCCACGAACGTGCGGCAGCTACGAGGCTTCTTAGGGATGCTCAATTTTTACAGGAGATTTCTTCCACGAGCCGCCCAGATCCAAGCCCCACTGCATGCTCTTTTGACAGGTTCGGTGAAAGGATCGCAGCCCATTCAGCTAACGGGTGATACCCTAGAGGCTTTCCAGGCATGCAAGGACAGCTTAGCAGATGCAGCGTTGTTAGCTCATCCAGATTGCGCAGCCAAGCTTGCTGTCGTTACCGATGCGTCGGACAAGGCCATCGGAGCGGTTCTGCAGCAGTATAAGGACGACGCATGGGAACCTTTAGCCTTCTTCTCCCGTAAGCTTAGCCCCTCACAGACTAAGTATTCTCCCTATGACAGGGAATTATTAGCTATTTACGAGGCTATAAAATATTTCAGGCACATGCTCGAGGCCCGCCATTTTACAGTCTATACTGACCATAAACCGATCAGTTTTGCATTCCATGAACGGAAGAACAACTGTTCGCCAAGGCAGTTCAGACACCTGGACTTTATATCCCAGTTTACTACTGACATCCGTCACATATCTGGTAAAAATAATGTGGTCGCCGATGCTTTGTCACGGATTGAAGAACTGGGAGCACCTGTCAGCCTCGAGACATTAGCCGAAAATCAAGTTTCTGATCCTGAACTTGAGGAGCTTTTGAGTAAAGGCTCATCACTCAAACTTAAAAAACTTAATGTTCCCGGAAGTCGAGTTCCCTTGTACTGCGACGTCAGTACTTCAACTTCCAGGCCTTACGTACCGAAGTTATTTCGAAAGCAGGTCTTCGATAGCCTGCACTCTCTGAGCCATCCTGGCTCTACTGCATCGGCCAAACTGGTGTCCGAGCGTTTTATCTGGCCAGGTGTTAGGAAGGACTGCAGAGAATGGGCGCGTTCGTGTGTACCGTGCCAGCGGGCTAAAGTCACTCGTCACGTGACTTCCCCTCTTGGTACTTTTAACTTGCCTCGTGCCCGTTTTAGTCAGGTTCATATCGACCTGATTGGTCCTCTTCCTCTCTCGCATGGTTATCGGTATTGCTTAACGGCTGTAGATCGCTTTACTCGCTGGCCAGAGGCAATACCGATACAAGACATAACAGCGGAAACCGTTGCGAAAGCCTTGCTTTCAACCTGGATATGTCGGTTCGGTTGTCCAACAGACATTACGACAGACCGTGGCCGACAGTTTGAATCGGCTTTGTTTCAATGGCTGTCACAGATAGCCGGATTCGTTCATAAAAGGACGACAGCTTATCATCCGGCCTGCAACGGTTTAGTTGAACGGTTCCACCGTCAACTAAAGGCTGCCATAGTATGTCACGCTAACGACCGATGGACAGAATCGCTGCCATGGGTCTTGTTGGGTATACGTGCTGCCTTTAAAGACGACTTGCAAGCTTCGTCGGCGGAGCTCGTGTATGGCGAACCACTGAGACTTCCCGGCGAGTTCTTCGAGCCTACAACTACCGGTACGACGGATATTTCCGAATTTTCCGCCAGGCTCAGAAATTTTGCTGAGAAGTTGCGACCTATACCTACTTCGCGCCATAGTAAGCCCAGAGTGTTTATTTATAAAGAACTCGAAACCTGTGACCATGTCTTCCTGCGCGACGACACATCACGTGGTTCTCTTACTGCAGCTTACTCCGGACCGCACAAGGTGCTTGCCAGAGGAGACAAAGTTTTTAAGATCGTTGTAAAAAATAAAGAGATGACAGTGTCCATAGACCGGCTTAAGCCAGCCTTCACACTGTCCGTTCAAATTGACGAACCCTCACCCGAAGTTCCACAAAATCTGGTGACTCGTTCTGGCCGTCATGTAAGATTTCCAGATTATTATCGCCCTTGACGGGCTCTGGTGGGGGGTGGTGTGGGCTACTTCCCTTCCTTACACTTATTTTCCTAACTTTCATACTTATTCATATTATTTTAAATCCTAGTTTATTTACACACTAATAATATTTACATATTCACACGTTACATGCAATATTTATATTAGCTGGTCGATGTCTTTACATTCCGTATTTCCCGTAAGTATCCGTAACAAATCCATCGACCTACGCACATCACTAGTGCTGCGCTGTACATAACGGCTTTAGGTACTCGGCCACCGGCCGGCGCGCGGTGCGCTGGCGCAGCGGTCAAACCAGTCACCGACTAGCTCCCACGCGGAACGCACGCTTCTTTTCTGTGCATTTTACATAGACGCGCTCTGCATTCTTCTTGTTCTCTGCTTACGCTAGTGCTAGACTTTGCTTACGAACTATACTAGTGCTTGTGCTTTATTCCTAAATTGCCTTCTGAACCTAAATATATAAGGGATTGTGTGCTGGATAATATACCACCGGAAATCGTGAGTCTGTCTTATTTACCACTCTGAGGTACCTATCTAGGGACCATACACCCCACTATATATACAGCCTATATATATACTCCTAAAGGTACTTATTTGAAAATTGCTATTAAATTAAAGACTTGAATAGGTACTTCATTAGTTAATTAAGTGTTACTTAAAAAGAAGAACAATCATGCCAAAGCCAGGAAAAAAATCTCATGTTTGGCTACATTTTAAAGAGGAAGAAAACAGTGCAAAATGTATTTTGTATAGTGTAAAAATAAGTAGAGGGAGTATAGAGTATAGGGTTATACAAAACGGGGTAAAATATGTACAAGAAAAGGGATGCCAGCATTTAAAATGAAAAGTTAAATTACTTACCTACCTACTACATATTATACACATACTACATATTATGTAGGTATTTATAACATGAAACAGATTTCTTTATCTTTATTGTTTTCTTTTCTCACAACCTTAGAAGAAGCTAGAAATATTTTTAATGTGCCTTATTTACATATGTCGAAGAGTAATGTCGAGTTATTCGACTATTCGCCAAAGTGAATGGCGATTAATCGGTAGTCGACTATTCGCTATAACAACTATTCGCGGCAACTCTAATCTGTACTAGCTTGAATTTATTAACTTGATAGTTCTGTGTATCACATTAGACGCTTTTTTCTCGTTTGATCTGAGTAGACGCCCCGTGATCATCTATTCTATCCAATACGGAGATTCGACCCTACTTTTGGTTATAAAATATCGAACCAATTAAGTATTAAAATAACAAGAAATTCCGGCGAGACGGGAAGACCGGAAACTCCAGTTTTTGTCCCGTCACACATTCTTAGCTATTAATCCTCACAATACGAAACACCCAGTCTCACGATCTAAACCGCACAACTTTGGACTTGTTTACGAACATTTACTGTTCCAGTTAAGTGATGGTAGTCCCCAACTTAGTACGTTGGAAGTACATTACAATTTAAACTATCTTGCTTAGTTCTGAACTTTTGAATAGCTTCGTGGTAATTACGATTACCCATAGAGTATAAACTATAACTAGTAGGTAGCGGAAGGGATGTTACTCGTATTACAGGCGTAACTATATCTTTACGGGTTTACGGGAAGCTGGGGATGACAGGGTCCTATCTGTTTATGATACACCCGTACCGCCTATTAGCATAGGTATCTTTTTCAACGGGAAGTGTCTCGATATATACACGTATACCGTCGTCGTATACCGTGTAAGCGGTTCTCCCTTTCTGTACTCTAAATATTTACCCGAGAAAGGTAGTTCTAGTTTTTTCGGTACTCAGGTCGGTTGAGATAAGAAGAAACGTTGTGTTGACTCCTTATTAGCATTTTAACATGTAGCTAGAAACAACTGCGTATCTAACTGTTCTGCGAGTTTTAAACTCTTTTGTCCTAGTCAGTACCAAACCAGTGCATTTTATTTCCGTGATTAAGTGCTAAGCCGATTTACCATCGGGAAAGCGTAATGAGCGGAAAATGAGAGATGAGATGATGACGATGATTTACTATTTGCTGTGTAATTTACCTATTCATTTACCTACTAAGTATAAGATGTTTGTCAAAAAATCTTTAGATTTTGTAGTTGGCTTACAAATAACTAGCGTTATTACTTAGTACCTAGTACTTATCTTGCTGTGCCCTAGCCGGGTCCATATTTGAGACTGATAACTTTAATAAGTACAATATGGTAGCAATAAAAAAAAAATATTTGAATTTGAGTGAGCGGCGTTCATTTCAAATCTTTCTGCTTGCTCAGTCCTTTCCGCTTGACTATTTGTTGGTGGAATATACATGACGAATGCAGTTTACTCTTGCGAGTTAAACGGAGTCCTGAATGGGTCCGCTCCGCTCGCGGTGGAAACCCGGATTTAGGTTACCTTTGCTGTACGCACAATATCATTATCAGTGTAATAATAGCTAATGATCATTGTACTAACTGTTCAGATTAATACTAATAGGTTCTAGCTATATAGGAATGAACTACATTGCACATACATTCGCTATGTAGATTATCTACAATACATAGCGATTACCGTATACATATTTAGATAGTACAGTGTCGGAAATTACATGCCGGTACGTAGTTTCACCGCCATTGTCTGAATTTGATAGAGGCTTTAGAAATTGATTTGGGGCATAAGATTGAAATTTAATTAGGTCCTATTCAGCAAGCGATTGCACACACTGTTGGTGATAAGGTCTCTGTCTGTTTGTATTCCCATTCAGTCGTTTCAAAGATCCATCCATCCATCCATCGTCACAGGCTTAAGGCATTGGCAATGGGTAGCATTATTAAGTACCTATACTTTATGGTTTACTCTATATAATATACGAATAATTTTATCTCGGAATTTAATATTTTGTAGTACCAAGGCACAGTTACGGTCAAACCTTGAAATTGCTAACATCATAAACGAATAGTCACACGCTTTCAGGAGGAAACGAACGAAACTCATGTGTTAAAACTGTGTTCAAAAATTACCATGGTTTGTAAGTTGACATAGTTTTTTAGAAACAACTTAAAAAAGCGCTTAAAACTTAAATATTAAGATAAATTTTGAATGATATAAATGGTTTTCAGGCTAATCTGTACCTAAGTAACAAACAGGACCAAACGAAAAACATTGATTTAAAACTTCGAAATTGTTCAAAAGTTGACGATTTTCGGAAACTGACAAGCTTTCTTCAGAAAATTACAGCTGAGATTCTAGGCAGGTACAGATAATGATATGTCTTGAATTAACTAACAGCTTTCAGATTTCAGCTAATTCTGGAAGGTACAAACAAAAATCTTGGGCTTGAAACTTCAAAATAGTTCTAAAGATCCCGTTTTTAAAAGTTGCTTCAGAAAATAATAAGTGATGTTCTGGATAGGCACCGATTATGATAGACCTTGAGTCATTCAACGCGATTATGTATTGTAAGAAAGAGATTAGAGCTACAAGTAGTTCAAATTCGGTAAAAAAACAAACAAAAGACAGTGATTTTTAGGGCAATATCGTGTATGTTTGTATCGTGAGTTTGGGCGGAATATAGATGAATGTGACTTATTTTATCAGTAGAATTGGACTGTGGTATTCCCAACCTATTTATCTACTCTGCACCAACATGAACACGTAAGTGCAAAAGTTTCAGCTTCTCTTCGTAACCATCAAGATAAATCTTGCGAGATAGCGGTCGTCGAGCACATTATGTGAAAATATCGTCGGGTGATGGCGAAAATGAGATCGTATGTTTCTGCCAGAGAGCTGTATTTATGGCCCCTGCGATAATATCTGATATCAATCAGGTTTTTGACAAATATGTTGGTTAGTATCAAAATATATTCGGGGGTCTACTCGGGAAAGGAAAATCGAAGTTTCGTTTTCGTTGCCGTGCAAAACCAATTCGTATGTCGCTTGCTAGCGTTTACACGAAAACGAATTCGAAACTTCGATTTCGTTTTTATAAAAAAAGGCCTTGGTTCCCACCATTTATACTCAATCCTCGACAGCCTATATTCGTCCTCTGATGGACGCAGGCCTCCCCCTGATAAGCGCCTCGTTGGATTTTATCTCATGGGGGTAATAGCCCATAATCCCCACGCTGGGCATGCGGGTTGGGATCGCAGTTCGGTGGTAGAATTTTTCTGGCGCTGCTGCCCGCCCCCCGGTGGATATCCCTTTGTCGCCTCTTACGACACCTGCGGGACGAGTTGGGGTGGTGCAAATTCTAAGTCGGCACCAAACGGCAACTATACTCAATGGATCTACCAATATACTATATCCTATTCTATCCTATCCTACTATATTCAAGCGAAAATTTGTGAAATGTGAAATTTTTAATTTTTATCTCCAAAACTACAGAACAGATCAATATGAAATTTGGCATACATTTAGAATGCAGCCTAACTTAAACAATAGGTTACTTTTTTTGGGCTTCGCCCCTTGACTTAGGATTTACAGAATGGTTGATAATTTACACATTACGTCAAACGAGAAACTAAAAATAGATAAAAAGTCCGTCTGTGCAATGTTGTCTATTCATGTCAAAATAGTGATTGAATTTGTGATGGTGTCACATTATCTGCTTTGTAAATTATGAAAATTAAACAGAATGTTTTTTTCCGGCAAAGAAACGAAATAATTCAATTAATTGCTAAAGGTACATTCACAGATGTATTCGCTTTTTCCATGCTTGATGTGTCCTTTAGTAAAGTAGGTAGGTACCCTACCTACCACGCTAACGAAGTTGCGGGTAACAGCTAGTAATAAGTAGGTAAATAATGCTGGACATGGACTCTTTATTCGATTAGGTAGGTAGGTAATTACAGAAATATTCTCTAACGTGTGATACTTAAATGAGGATTAGTAAAGTTATAGCAATTTCAATAGAACTAGTATCCACGTTATTCTTTATGTTATGTTATGACATAAGAATGATATATCGTTTTGAAATATCCAAATCGGACCATTACATAGGTAATAAACATATTAAACATTACGCGGCTACTGCTGATAAAATCAAATTACGCGGGTGCGTGTGACGTCACTCTCTCGCTTGCCGCCAGTTAACCGTAGGTAGACAGATATCAGTTTTTAGTGATTTACTCCGAACTACTACAACTATAGGTTTAGGAAAAAAAATAACACAGCCCGATAGACTCATCTTTGAGAGACACATTGAATGATTTTTTTTTTAATTTTCACCGTGAGAGTGACGTCATCGCACCCGCGGCGGTCACTCAGTGAACTTCGCTAGTAATTTGGTCATAACATCGTAAATTTTTGTCGTAGAACAAAAATTTTTCACTGTTTGTGAATGATTTCTTAGCTCTATAAATCTGCATTCTCATTGTCCTCAATTATTCTCATTGAGCTCAATTATTTGAGCATTATACCCTAATGAAACATTGGTATCAATCCAGGTGTTGCCAAAACTAAACTAATTTGACAGGACTAAAAATGTTACCGTCCTTTTTAAAACGAATCAAAATAAAAAGGACGGCATCATTTTTGTGCTGTCAAATTTGTTTAGTTTCGTTTCGGCGACATCTAAATAATTGACAGCGAGTGTGTAACCGCCTACTTAAGAAACTTCGAAGTGCCATGCACGTATCTCATAGATTCAATGCCATAGGTACTCGTAAATCTATTGAAATTAGTTAGAATTTGATTCATTTATGCCACAAACCTGGCGTCATTATTAACTTACGATTGAATTTACAGCACTAGATTGTTCTATTTTGTTCATATACCTAGGTATAACTATATACTATATAACTATATATAGTGTGATACCTAGGTATCACAGTCGTTATTAACCTCTTATAATCAACTACTTCTTTGTATATGTTTGTAGGCACAGTAGGTTTATTAGGTTAGTGGACTATTAGGTATAGGCTTGAGATGCAACGAATAGTGATTTGGGCGAATACTGAATATTCGGCAGCGCTCTCAGCCGAATACCGAATATTCGGCCTCCGAAAATCTAATGCATTTCACGCGAACAGGTTTCTGGAACTATTTTGACAAAGCCGTTTAGGAAAATTTGCGAACAGCAGGATTAGAAAAAAGAGCAAGAGAGAAAGCGATTTATATAAAGAGTGCTCGTTTAAATCGTGTGGAAGATTCTTATAACTGGTGGTTAATCAACTCAAAACAGTACATACCCAGACCGTATACCTACATTTTGTTAAAAATACCTTTCGTCACCACCTCACTGCATACAGCAGTACCTAGTGTATACCTCAACCTCAACAGCCTGTATTGGTCCACTGCTGGACGCAGGCCTCCCCATGATAAACGCCTTGTTGGTTTTTATCTCATGGGGGTAATGCCCATAATCCCTACGCTGGGCATGCGGGTTGGGGATCGCAGTTCGGTGGTAGAATTGTTCTGCAGAGGGAGCTGGTCCTGCCCCTGATGGATATCCCTTAGTCGCCTCTTACGACACCCGCGGGAAGAGTTGGGGTGGTGCAAATTCTAAGCCTCAAATTCAAATTCTAGTGTATACAGTGATAGATTATTCTACGAAGCAGGTATTGTGCACGACGAAAAGCGCAATCGTCTCTACTGTACTAACAAGTTCCGAAACTCTATAATCCATCGACTCCCCTGCGACCGCTGCAATGTCGAATGTAATGGTTTCAATTCGTTTAAAAATGAACAGTATTACCAACGACGACTTCTGTGGCGCAGCGGGCGAAGGTCTGCCTGCGACGCAGGAGGTTGCGGGTTCGATTCCCGCCTCAGGACAAATGTTTGTACGATCTGCAGACATTTGTCCAGGGCGTTCTGGATGTTTTCTATGTATGATATAATAAAAAAACATCTATCTATGTAGTGTATTGTATTAAGTATATCAGTTATCTAGTACCCATAACACAAGCTCTGCTTATCTTGGGGCTAGATAATGCTGTGTGAATTGTCCAGCATTTCAATTACATTATTCATTATTAAATCTATAAATAAATAAATGTATAATAATTAGATAATATTGTATCCTGATTTTGCACGCCGCAACGGTAGAAATACATTGTGTCATATTTAAACATATACCACCTATGTACCTTATTTACATGTATTTGATGCAATAAATGTTACTTTTACTTTTATTACATTACGAAGCATGAGCTAGCCCCTAAGTAGAGAAAAAGTAATACTTAATTGTGCTAATACTAACGTGCAAAGTAAGAAAAGATTGTGTTATAAATTCCACATAACTGCTTTTGCTCTTCTACAAAAATAAAATAATTTGAAAGGTCGGATATTTATATGCAAATCGCTCTTCCTCTAAGCCCTTCGTTGATATGCAACGTAGTTGTTTGCATATTAAGAAGCCACTATTCATAAAGAGCGATACAAAGTTGAGCTGTTTAGCCCATCTAAGCACATTCCAAGTTGGAAGACGTGCTCCCGCACATGGGCCCAAATTTCCGACTCGCTAAGTGCATAGGAACTAAGCACTTAGGTACGGGATACGTAAACCAGGTCTCTTTAGATAAACGACCTACCAAAAACGCAATAAATAACACACTGCACAGTTTAAAATTGCTTACAACGCGAACTTTCGTTAGGACAGTGGCGTACACTGATAGCCCTGTAACGTTTGAATTCAATTTCTATGAATACAGAACTATTTTGAAACTAGAATCTATCGGTACAATGACATAGCAAGCCGTTTTAAATAAAAATTACAAATTGAATAATATAAAACTAAAACCAATGAAAAAAGAGATCCCTTTACCAAAACTGATGTAATAACGAGACTGAAAATATAACACAAGCTCTGCTTAGATTGGGGTAGATGATGCTGTGTAGATTGTCCATCATCATCATCATCAGCCTAAATTAGTCCCCTAATGAGCGCCATAGCGCCCTGTCTTTAGCTTGCCGCATCCAGCATCTGCCTGCAGTCTTTCACAGATCGTCATCCCAGCTGGCCGGAGGGCGTCCTACACTACGTTTGCCGAGTCGTGGTCTCCACTCAAGAACACATTTACCCCAGCGGTGGTCGGTTCTTCGCGAGATATGGCCGGCCCACTGCCACTTCCGCTTGCTAATTCTTTGAGCTATGTCGATAACTTTGGTTCTCTGTCGGATGTATTCGTTACGAATTCTATCCTTCAGAGAGACTACGAGCATATTGGAACGGATTGGTGTGGATTGTCTAGCATTGTTTACTTATTTATTTTGTTTATTTGAACGTGCCAATGACAGCTAATGACGAACGCCACTGTACTCCCATTTGTTTTGTATTTATCGGAACTTTCCCACGGCTGTCCAGTTCTGCAGGAACGGTTTTTTACTGGATTCCGCAAAAATCATTGGTGTGTTCACACACAGTAGTTTGCATCCTGTTTTTTGCGGTAGAGCAACGAGCGTTTATTAGATCTTGTAAGAAAATTTCACCTCTCCCCACTCCTCGCACCCCATACTGCAAAAAACGGCACCTATGCAGGCAGTGTGAACACTTCCATTGAACTTTACGTCTAATTACTGAACGACGGATCCAGTTTGTAGTGACAAAACCGAATGTCAAATTTGAACGCATCGGTTTTTTGCAGGATACCGCAAAACAGGATACTACAAACGGGTACAGGAAGAGGGATCCTGCAAAAAACGGGATGTTGCCATGGGAAAGGGCTGTAAAGTTCTAAACCAAACTTAGATAAACGTCCACCCAAATTAGCAATTCTGAACGCCACGCAAACTTTTAGTGTGGGCCTTTGTCTAGTAGATAAATCTACTCGTATAGAAGCTGTGCGCTATATCAATGGCTCTGCTTTGCCTAATCCGACCGACTCAATTTGGTTTGAGGTCGGCCCACACAGCGCCTACTCTACACAGATCAGACACACACATAGGTACTATATATAACCCCAGGGCAAATATTGGTAACTGGCTGTTTCTTCCATAGATACAAGTAAAATTCGGTAGATATGGTACGTTCTCCCAGCGTTAACTCAACAAATGGCCTGTGTTGTGTTACAATTAAACGCAAAGACACGCTATTTCCAAACCTTTGCAATATACCAATACACAACGAAGATGGAAAGACGTACCTCGACTGAAGTGCGACCGAGACATCAACACGCACGCGAAAGACACCGGCGGCGCCGCTCCGACTATGACTGAGGCGGGTGGACCTAATTGCACCTAATTTGAGCCTTCCGCTTTCGAGAACCTAGTACCCAATCTCCCGAATTTTAGTTATATCGATGGTGTCTACAAGGTGTAACCAAAGTCAGGGCTTGTCATGGACGATATGAACTAACGCTGCCTTGCTTTGTGCACAGAATTGGTAATAGTACCTACCGACATGTGTTCTGCAGTCAGTAGGTAGGAACGCCAGATTATAGTACGTACGATACAAAACTCTTTGTGTATCTATATACTAGTCAAACTCTATGTAGAATAAGAAATAAAAAAATATTCCAAATAATATCGACTTCGACGAGACTTGAACCCGCATCCTTCCATCCATCAGTACGGGCACAGCTTACCTATAAGTGTACAGTCGTTTGACGAACGCATTTCGACAGGGCAATCGTGCGGGGGCCAAGGGACGGGCTGGGGTGGGGGGCTCCCGAGTTACTAAGGCGGTGATGTATGCAACTCGGGAGCGTCCCTCCTCCGTCCCGTCTCTTGCCCCCGCACGATTGCTCTGGCACCACGAGGTCAAGTGACGTAGGAGTCGAAAAACTTTCGGTCGTCATTCGGACTCTAGCGCCGTTATGAGCGCCGTAAAATTGTTGACTTCGATGGGACTTGGTCAAGTCCCATCGAAGTCAACAATTTTTTGGGACATTATTAGATTTCTTAGAAATTACTCTAAAGTTTGAGGACGCACTATCACACTAATCACACTAATATTATAAATGTAAAAGTTTGGATGTATAGATGGATGGATGGATGTTTGTTACCTCTTCACGCCAAAATTGACTGAATGGATCGGGCTGAAATTTTGCATACAGGTAATTTTAGGCCCACATAGGCTACTTTTTATCCCATAAATCAGTTCCCATGGGATAGAAATAACCGTAAAACGTGTCCATTAGAAACGAAGCCGCGGGCAGAAACTAGTATTAGAAATGTGAAAGTTTGGATGGATGGATGGATGTTTGTTACCTCTTCACGCCAAAACTACTGAACGGATCGGGCTGAAATTTTGCATACAGGTAATTATAATCCTGGAATCAAACATACTTTTTATCCCACAAATCAGTTCCCATGGGATAGAAATCACCTTTAAACGTTTCTATAGAAACAACGCGTGCGAAGCCGCGGGCATAAACTAGTAATAACATGAACCTTCGATGTAGAATGTTTGTAACCCAACCACGACACACATTGTGATAGTTGGTACATGCCATCGGCACAGTAGGAAACACTGCGACCCTTATTTTTTTATGTTTATCTTATCTAGAAACCCCGAACGTTAGGAAGTTGGTAATAAATAAAATTTATCCCACGTCAATAATCAATCCAAGAAGCTACTAGGAATAAAGCATTTTACAGGGACTAACATTCCGGTAATAAGCACTAATTCTACAGAGCCCATTTTAAGGCTCTACCTCCCCGATCACTAGCGCCGCCATATATTTTATCTTATTATTACGTCGAAGAAAGGAAATTCCAAAAATTACTACGTTGGGCAATTTGTGATACCTATCATAATCATTTTTTAACGCCTCTGTAATAGTTTTATTTTGTATAGTTTAAACAGAGATGCGAAAATAGAGTTTGGTGGCCACCAAGGGCAATATCGTATCTCTGCCTAAACTATACAAAATATAACTATTACAGAGGCGTTAAAAAAAAGCTTATGATAGGTATCACAAATTGCCCAACGTAATTTTTGGAATTTCCTTTCTTTGACGTAATAAGATAAAATATGTGGCGGCGCTAGTGTTCGGGGAGGTAGAGCCTACAAAAGACTCATATAGACACGAAGGTCATGGTCCGTTACAACATTACTAAAACTTAATTGTTGGCGTCGAATTTCAGATATAATTGTCTTGAAGAAAGGATCTCAAATCGTCAAGTAATGTGAATTGCGTTTAAAAAAGACGCGACAACAGTTTGTTTCTAAACATTCCACATCGAGATTGACTAGTATATACCTACACAAATCCTAAAGAACATATCACTTTTAGTATATATATACATAAATCCTAAAGAACGTTTCACTTTTAGTGTATAGATACACAAATCCTAAAGAACATTTCACTGAAACTGAAGGTGCAAAAGGCAAACAGGTGTGACAGGTTCTAAGCCTCGTGTTCCATTTTAACAAATCCCCTTCGAACTAAAAAACATCAGCCATTTGCTGATAGGAACAGGCAGTTACAGTAAAACTACCCATTTTCTTGCCCGGACGACTAAATAGCTCGACTTTTATAAAATATTTTCGCGCTTACCTTAGGTGTATTTCTTGATGACCGTCCATTGACATTGAATGTAAAGTGTACCTACATACATTTCGTCCCAACTCAAGCATTACTTGTAGGTAAGTACCTACATATACATAGGTACCTACTCGGTTCAAGAATCTAAAGATATTTTATGTGAACAATGGCATTTATGAATGAAAGCTCTGAAACTGATAAAAATAACAGATAATAACAAGGTAACAGCAAAGTAATCAATAAAATCAAAAACTTTAAAATTGCACAAGCGCAGCGAAAAAGTATCATTTATTATATTCGAGTTCTAAAACGGATTAAATGATGAATGAAAACTTTCGAAACCAAAAATTGTTTCGAACTTTTGCGATTTGCTCCGAAATATTTTCAGTTCCATGAAATATTTTCCACCAAAATGTCTTTGATTTTCCAATCCCTATGTTTACAAAAAATATCTAGGTTTCTAGATAATGATCGATTCAGAGCAAACGAGTGAAAATGCAGTCGGTGTGAATTTTTAAGCGTACCAAGTGTAATTGCGCCTCAAGTGCCTAAAAGCTTTACTTTTGGCAGGACGTATACCTACTAAAGCAGCAAGTTTGTGGGTTCCCAAACTTTGAGAGTTTATAGGCGAAAGTCTAAGCAGTGGCTTTGACCGATAATCACGAAATTGGAGTTGGTATGTACAATTACCTACTACTGAATTGCATGTTGATTTCCGTATCATTATCAACACTGATGCTGGATGCGGCACGTTGAAGATGTGCTCCTTAGGGGCTTATGTCAAGCAGTGGATTAATATTGGTTGATGATGATGATGATGTAATTAATTGTACCGTGTGTATGAAAACTTTATTTCTATAGGCATTCAAAAATCACACTATCACACTAATATTATAAATGCGAAAGTTTGGATGGATGTATAGATGGATAAAATAAAATAAAACTAATGCTGGACAATCCACACAGCATCATCTAGCCCCAAGCTAAGCAGAGCTTGTGTGATGGGTGCTAGTTGACTGATATACATAATATAATACATTACGTAAATAGATATTTTTTATTATACATAGAAACGACCAGAACACCCGGAATAAATATTTGTAGATCGTACAGACATTAGTCCCAAGGCGGGATGGATGTTTGTTACCTCTTCACGCCAAAACTACTGAACGGATCGGGCTGAAATTTTGCATAGGTACAGGTAATTCTAATCCTGGAATCAAACATACCTTTTTTCCCCTAAACAGTTCCCATGGGATAGAAATCACCTCAAACGTTTATAGAAACAACGCGTGCGGATTCATCACGAATGTAAGCGGGTTAACTACGAACCTTGTTTGTGTCGGAAGAAGATGTCCCTCGTTAAGGGGGCTTTTACATCTCGGCGCAACTTTTTTAGGGTTTCGAAGATCGGTTTCGAAACCCTTATGGTCTCGCTTTGTCTGTCCTTTTTTCCCTCCTTAATAACTCAGCAACTACAGCAGCTATCAACTTGAAATTTAAAATAGTAATACATTTCGTGCGCCTGTACAGATTTTAAGAAAAAAAAATGAAAAAAAAATGAAAAATGAAAATGAACATTTTCCATACAAATTGAGATGTCAAAATTTTAGAAGAGACCTACAGAGTCAAGTGGGGTATCAAATTAAATGTATTAGTTTGTACATTTCAAAATAGTTTTTGAAATTTCAGTAGGTTTCATACTTTTTGAAATATTTTGAAAATAGTCGAAAAAATACCCATTCCCCCCCCTATCTCCGAAGTTTGCAGAGCGATCCATTCAAAATGTATGAAGCGTTTGTAGATATAGATCTATATTTTACAGGAAAAATATAGAGAAGTCTGTGAAATGAACTCTTTTTGAAAAATGGTCAAAAAGAGGGGGGATAATTTTCAAAAAGGGGAGCTACCCCACTGAGTGGGGTATCATATGAAAGGTATCGGCTTGTACATTTCAAAACAGTTTTTAAATTTCTGTAGGTTTCATACTTTTTGATATATTTTGAAAATAGTCGAAAAAATACCCATTCCCCCCCCCCCTATCTCCGAAGTTTGCAGAGCGATCCATTCAAAATGTATTGAGCGTTCGTAGATATAGATCTATATTTTACAGGAAAAATATAGAGAAGTCTGTAAAATGAACCCTTTTTGAAAAATTGTCAAAAAGAGGGGGGATAATTTTCAAAAAGGGGGGTTACCCCACTAAATGGGGTATCATATGAAAGGTATCAGTTTGTACATTTCAAAACAGTTTTTGAAATTTCTGTAGGTTTCATACTTTTTGAAATATTTTGAAAAAAGTCGAAATTTTACCCGCTCCCCCCCTCTATCTCCGAAGTTTGCAGAGCGATCCATTCAAAATGTATGAAGCGTTTGTAGATATAGATCTATATTTTACAGGAAAAATATAGAGTAGTCTGTAAAATGAACACTTTTTGAAAAATTGTCAAAAAGAGGGGGATAATTTTCAAAAGGGGGAGCTACCCCACTAAATGGGATATCAAATGAAAGGTATTGGCTTGTACATTTCAAAACAGTTTTTAAAATTTCTGTTGGTTTCATACTTTTTGAAATATTTTGAAAAAAGTCGAAATTTTACCCGTTCCCCCCCCTATCTCCGAAGTTTGCAGAGCGATCCATTCAAAATGTATCAAGCGTTCGTAGATATAGATCTATATTTTACAGGAAAAATATAGAGAAGTCTGTAAATTGAACACTTTTTGAAAAATGGTCCAAAAGAGGGGGGATAATTTTCAAAAGGGGGGGCTACCCCACTAAGTGGGGTATCATATGAAAGGTATCGGTTTGTACATTTCAAAACAGTTTTTGAAATTTCTGTAGGTTTCATACTTTTTGAAAAATTTTGAATAATGTCGAAAATTTACCCTTTCCCCCCCCCCTATCTCCGAAGTTTGAAGAGTGATCCATTCAAAATGTATCAAACGTTTGTAGACATAGATCTATATTTTACAGGAAAAATATAGAGAAGTCTGTAAATTGAACACTTTTTGAAAAATTGACAAAAAGGGGGGTGATAATTTTCAAAAGGGGGGGCTACCCCACTAAATGGGGTATCATATGAAAGGTATCAGTTTGTACATTTCAAAACAGTTCTTGAAATTTCTGTAGGTTGAATACTTTTTGAAATATTTTGAAAAAAGTCTAAAAAATTACCGCTACACCCTATCACCGAAGCATGCAGAGAGATCCACCCGAAATGTAGGTTGGTACCTACTAGTTTTAGGTCTTCATTTAATTTCGGAGTTTCTAACCGGTACCTTTTGTACATACCTACTTGTTCACAAACGTTCGAAACCCTCGGCGCGCGAGTTACACTCGCACTTGACGGGTCTTGTTTTTTTATTGAACGCACCGAGCGGGCGGCGAGCTACTCAAGCGTAACTTTCTATTGTTTCGCGATTGAACTGACATAGGTCTGGCCTCGATAAGCGCTAGCGCGGTACTGAGGGTAAATCGCCGGCATTTGCCGGCGCATTGAAATATATACTACTTTTAAATAAATCATAAAAAAATAGTAGTGATTTAAAAAATGAAATTAATATTATAGTTTAAGCAAATGTTGAAGATTATTTTGGTTTAATTATTGTCAAAATGATGTAGAACTTCGGAGATATTGGGGTTTGTTTCGAAGCCTTTTCGGTCGATAATTGAATTCACTTCAATTTTTTCTTTCTTTACATAATAACGAAAATGTATTCTATTATTATGGAAGTATAGGATATTTGTTGTCTAAAAAAATTTTTTTTGATTGTCTATATTCAATGGAATCTACAATTTTTTTCTCCAAAAACAGGTCTCCGAGAGTTTTTGCCTGAACATGCATCGGTAGAATGATTATTATAAAATAAACAAATAAGTTATCTAAAATGTATTCTATTATTACTGTAGAAGAGAAAAGGAACTATTATTAACAAGTAATTGTTATTTCAAGCAACGAACGAAAACCATATAATTTGAACCAGGTAACTGTGGGATTTCGCGTTTTTTTGTAATAGCCACCTTAAGGGATGAAACGTTGGTTTTCCTCCAACACAAATAAGGTTCGTAGTTAAACTGCTTACATCCGTAATGGATTCGAAAATTGTTAAAGGTAGTGGTGTAGACATACAAACACCTGTACCTACATGTATTTCATACAATAAACGATACTTCACGTACATTACTTTAAAAAAGAAACGAACAAAATTAAAAATTTTAAAAACTCCCGACAGATTTTCATGAAACATGGCTGAGAACACTCTGGATAAAATTATTTATGACACAAAAAAAATACGAAAATCGGTTCATCCGTTTGGAAGCTACGATACCACAGACAGATACACTGAAACAGACACGTTAAACTTATCACACCCCTCTCTTTTTGCGTCGGGGGTTAAAAACCTTCAGCTATATCAATATTCGTGCTGATAATTATAAGGAACCTGCTGATACATACAAGCTACAGCAACAAACAGTAGGTAAACTTGGCCTAAAGCTGGAACTACACTATTGTGGTGTGGTGTATCGTGATCGGTTTCATACGTTTAGTATGGTTATTGCTGTGTCGCTATAAGGATGTGTTTCATTCTCACCGTATATAAATAAATAATAAATAATGCTGGACAATTCACACAGCATTATCTAGCCCCAAGCTAAGCAGAGCTTGTGTTATGGGTACTAGATAACTGATATACTTAATACAATACACTAAATAGATAGATATTTTTTATTATACATAGAAAACATCCAGAACGCCCTGGACAAATGTCTGCAGATCTACAAACATTTGTCCCGAGGCGGGAATCGAACCCGCAACCTCCTGCGTCGCAGGCAGACCTTCGCCCGCTGCGCCACAGGGGTCGTCTTATGAAACCGAGATGCTTCTGTCGCGCCACAACATAACACACCATACTAAAGTAGTGTGGTTCTACCTTTGGTCGTGAATTATCAAAGACCTGGTAGGAATCCCCTATTGTTTTTGCATAAATTACTAATGCTGTGAAGTCGACATACTTGACCTCAATCTTTTGAACTTTTCGTTGCAGTTAGAACAAAGAGCCATTTTACCGTGCAACGAGGTTACCCATTTGTTTACGGAAACAGAATACTCGGGTCTAGAATCTGATTTATTTTTTGTAAATAAAAACTGTATGAAGACTTAACCAAGACTGAATAATAACAGAAAATAACAAGGTAAGTAAATACTAAAAATAAAAATTCAAACAGCGCATAATTTCACACACACATTCAAAAATGTGCAAATTCGAGTTTAAAACGATTATTAATGAATGAAATCTGTCAAAAGCAAAAATTGTTTCGGCCTTCTGCAACTTGCACAGAGCGATACGTGTCGATAGATGTCGTAAAATATTTTCAACAAATATTTATTTAGTTTTGTGACCCTTTGTTTATAAAAAATATCTAGGATGCTAGATCTGAGTAAACTACGGTAGGTATCTTTTGAGCGCACTGTGAGAACTAAATCTCTGCAGTTGTTGTTCTCAAATTATTGCCGTAGCGCGTCTCCCAGTGTTTCTTTTGGGTTGGTACGTCAGCGCGACGCTTCGTGTTGCTTCGTTGTGCGGGTGCAACTGTAAGGATTTAAACATATCCGGAACCGAACTTCGATTTTAAGCTTTGTTTCGAGTTAATAATGCCACTTTAGCGGTTTGTCACGACTTGGATACCCAATCCGGGCGTATCGAACAAATCGTGTTGTGTCGTTGGTGTAAGTTAGCATATTTATTTACTGAGCACAAATACCTGAATTAAATCATATAAGGTAGGAAAAACACCTACAGCGTAGGCTGTTTACGTCATAGGCCAATTATTATTACTGCGTAGACCATCTACGTTGTAGACCATCTACGTCGTAGACCATCTACGTCGTAGACCATCTACGTCGTAGACCATCTACGCCGTAGACCACCTACGTCGGGGCCACCTACGGCGTAGGCCAACTATAATTGTAGGCCATCTACGTTCCACGACATCTACGCCGTAGACCACCTACGGCGTACGCCAACTGCAATATTGTAGGCCATCTACCGTGTGGTAGGACATCTACATCCACAGAATAACTATTATGTTACTACGTACTACAGCGTTGGCCTTTTACATCGTAGGCTATCTACACCGCAGGCCATCTTTAGCGTATGCAGTTTACGTCAAGCTATCTATGGCGTAGTTTATCTGCAGCGTAGGCGATCATTAACGGCACAAACAAGCAAGCTACAAGCTACTACCAAATATTGACTAACTTACCTACGTAGTATTTAGAGGTATACTCGTAGTACCATCCAAATTGATTTATATACAATTTTTTTTACTTTTATTGCTATTACTATTATTATTATTTTTTGTTTTACCTAACTACGAGTAAACCTATCAAATATCTGAAAATCATTATCAGGTATAACTTATCCAATCATCCACATTGAATATTTAGTTTTGTTGTTGAAATAAGAAGATAACGAGAACACTGGTTATTGACTACATTTGTCTATCCTGACTGTTGTATTGATCTGCACGACACAGGGAACCCTAGTGTGTAGATCAAGATCTTTGTTAGTTGTTACACTTGTTACATAATTGTTACCTACATTCTCTTTTGCATACTTTCAAGTAGGTACCTACATTGTCAAAATTGGAGTTGTAAGTAAGCATGCAATAATTTAGTTTTTCAAAAAAATAAACCTTATTATAACTATTATTGATAGAATATTTCCATTTCAGATCGACATGGTCTATTATATGCACTACACTACTGTTAGGATTCCTAAATATACTTGTGCCTAAAGTTAGACCACACAACTGGCGGATCGCTGCTGAACCATGTCACATTAACAAACGCCAAAAGTGGCGTTTGTTACTGTGTTTGGCGTTTGTTTTCTTATTGTGACAAGGTTATACAGAGATCCGCCAGTTTTGTGATCTACATAAAGCACATAGCTAACTGCATTGTTTTGAATACTTGATTGTACTTTATTTTGACGACCTCAGTGGCGCAGCGGGCGAAAGTCCGCCTGCGACGCAGGAGGTTGCCGGTTCGATTCCCGCCTCGGGACAAATATTTGTACGATCTGCAGATATTTGTTCAGGGTGTTCTGGATGTTTTCTGTATATAATAAAAAAAATATCTATCTATGTAGTGTATTGTAATATTATGTATATCAGTTATCTAGTACCCATAAATAACACAAGCTCTGTTTAGCTTGGGCTAGATAAATGTGAATTGTCCAGCATTATTATCATTATATTTCCAAGTATCTGCAATTAATTCGTCGTATAAAATATTAAAACTAATTCGCATAATCAGAACTACGCATTACAGCTGACAGAGTTTATGCTTAGAATTTGAGGTTCTGCATAATGCATGGCACGAGAAACTTTGCTCCAGGCTTTGTCGTCTGAGGGTACGCTTAAATGGTTTAAAAGACACCTGGGACTCCTCGTGTTACTGCAATCCGAGATTCCTTGCAAATAAGGCCACTACGGTACTGCCCTTATAATCACGCTATCACACTAACTACGCTAATATTATAAACGCGAAAGTTTGGATGTATGGATGGATGGATGTTTGTTAGCTCTTCACGCCATAACGACTGAACCGATCGGGCTGGCATACATGTAGCTTTAGGCCTGGAATCAAACTACTTTTTATCCTATATTACAGTTCCCATGGGATAGAAATTAACTTCGAACGTTTCCATGCAAACAACGCGTGCGAAGCCGAGGGCAGAAACTAGTAGATATTTGAATAAGTAAAAGATCATTTGATTTTTTTCCGGTTCTTTTGATTTGATTGCAATGTAATAGACCTGTTATTATTAATTGGGAGTAAATTTATTGGTATTTATTTTAAATATTTGATCAGCTGGAAAAGTCAGCTTAAAAACTACTTGAGCAGCATTTTAAGTTTTGATCGGCTGTAAAATAAAAACCGCCAGCAACACTTGGTCGGCCACTAAATTATTTTTGGTCAGAAAATATATAGCTTTTTGATCGGCGAAATTAATGTTTTGATCAGCAGAATTAATTAAATGATCTGCAAGATTATACAATTATTTTTGATCAGCCAAAAAGTGATTTTTTGAGCAGCAAAATTAATGTTTTGGTCAGCCGAATAAAAAATCGTTAAGTTGAAAAAAAATAGGTATAAGCCATAATCAATGGGTATGCTTTTAGATGTATGGTCAACTAATTACTGCGATTTTATTGAAAAAGAGCATTAGTCGGTTAACACTTTCATAGCCCAAGACGCAGACGAGCCTCTCGACCCTCGTGTGGCGGCGGCGCGCCCATGCGGGTCGCACCGCCGAGGCTGGGCAGTGAATGCGATACAATACACTAACACTTTCATGGCCCAAGACGCAGACGAGCCTCTCGACCCTCGTGTGGCGGCGGGGCGCGCCCCTGCGGGTTGCACCGCCGAGGCTGGGCAGTGAATGCGATACAATACATTAAAGAAGGTGAGGTTTTGATAGTCGAGTCGATACAGAGGCACGTAGGAGGTAGGTAGGTAAGGTACTTACCTATTTCTACCTTACCTAGCATTGTTGTTTTTGTAAGAAGGTATCAAGGTGCTGAGGACCCTTGTTCGTTGTTGGTCATGTCCACAGAAATCTGAATTTATTCAGATTTCTGTGGTCATGTCTGTCCCGTATTTGTAACACCGGCACGACAGGGACATACAAACGCACGTAGGAGATAGGTAGGTAGGTAGGTACCTACCTTACCTCGCGTTGTTGTTAGCAATTGAAGGAACCCTTGATTGTCATTGGTCATGTATGTCCGTGTGTGACACCGGTAGTGGCATAGGTACGTACAAACGAACGTATGAGATAGGTAATAGGTATGTAGGTAAGGTACCTTACCTTACCTAAGAAAGAAAAAAGAAAGAAATTTTAATGGGTCAAAGGGACGCGGAAGGGTGCGCAGGCGCAGGCGACGAGTACTCACACTTACTTTCGTTTGCCGTGAGTTAGTGTGAGTGCTCGTCGCCGCGCAGTGGTGTGGTCGTTCCTTCCTACACGAAATACCTACATACCTAATGAACAACAAAGATGGAAAGACGTAGCTAGCTAGACCAAAGTGCGACCGAGACAACAATATGCACGTGGAGTGGAACACGAACGCCGGCGGCGGTGGCGCGCCGGTCTATCTATGACTGAGGTGGATGGACCTAATTGGACCCAATCTCTTGAATTTTACTTACACTTACATCTAGGCCCAATCTCTTGAATTTTACTTACACTTACCTATGACTGTATCTCATGAACTGTACCTACCTACAAAGTAGACAATAGCAATTTTCAGAGGATTTAACAGAGGATCCTTTGTTTCTTTGATTATCTATAGGTACTACCGAAAGTAGTGTTTGCAACTAACGTGGCAGAAAAAGAGATACCTAGGTACCTACTTAACACTTTTTTCTCGGTAGCCTTGTTGTCACAAATTAGGTATACACTTTATAGAATTGCCTGGACACATTTTCGATTATAGGCCTTTAATTTTTCACAAAAGTCAATTCAATTTGATTGCACAATAACTGAATATAATAACAATTAGATAGATTGATTACTATACTTTATTGCACCATCAGTACTTACCTACATAAAACAATTTGGCAAGCAATAACACTATTTTTCACGACTCATTGGGTAGGTAGGTAGTTTGCGGGTGTCGTCGGCATTTTGACTCACTCATTCAGACATTCTGGATTTCAGGGTACCTACCTACCTATTAGTACATTTGTTTTTCACAAAAGTTCGTACATATTTAATTAAGTAAGTAAGTATATCAGTACGTACTTACTTACTCAATTAAGTAAGTAGGTACTTATATCAGTTATCTAGCCGTACCTACCGTACCTACCTACCTATAATACAAGCTCTGCTCTGCTTTGCTTGGTGCTAGATAATGCTGTGTGAATTGTCCAGCATTAGGAAGGTACATAGAGGTAGATACCTACCTAACCCTGGGTAGGTAGGTTTTTATTTCTTTCCATTTCATTTCTATAACCATTTTTAACGAGTTAAGTAAGTACCTACTCCC
This sequence comes from Eupithecia subfuscata, assembly GCA_963564075.1. Taxonomy (NCBI): domain Eukaryota; kingdom Metazoa; phylum Arthropoda; class Insecta; order Lepidoptera; family Geometridae; genus Eupithecia; species Eupithecia subfuscata. The sequence continues at coordinate 8,601,322 of OY751103.1, read as the reverse complement.
AAAGATTAAAATCGTTTAAGATACCTATGTCCTATTTATACCTAAGTACCATTTATCTAGCTATGTAGTGTATTGTATTAATACTATAATTATATTAATACAATACACTACATACCTAGATAAATCGTACAAACATTTGTCTCTTGGCGGGAATCGAACCCACAACCTTCTCCTTCCTAACGATTCCGCGACGCGGCGGCGGCGGCGGCGCGGCGGGGTGGCGGCGGCGCGGCGGGGCGGCGGCGCGGCGGCGGCCAGGGGACTGCAGAGGTAGCAGGGCGGTTTTGAGCGAGCCGCCTCTAGCAGCGAGCAGAGCCGTTAGGAACATTATCTATGACCTACGTTTTTCCGACAGATATTTCCCACTCAAAAATCCTAGAACCCGGCCGGGTACAGCGCCACCTCCCGAATCAAATTGTAAATCTAGACCATCCAGTGACCCACTCAAACACACCATTAAATTAAATGTCATCAAAATCGGTCCAGCCGTTGAGGAGGAGCTCAGAGACATATACATGTAGATAGATAGCTACAGAAGATTAATAATAATAAAGAGTGTATTAAGATTAGCAAACCAAAATTAATTTGACAGCTCGCCAAAACATTATAAAATTCGAACCATGATTTGCTGATCATTTTCATTCTTAAATTGCTGCAATATCATTTTAAAGGCATGCCAAAATTTCATTAAATCTGAATCACGATTTGCTGCTGCTTCAGTAGTATATTGCTGCACAAATATTTAATTTACTGTGACATAAATTTTTAGGCTGCCCAATGTCACATTAGCTGCTGATCAATTCAGTCATTTTGGCTGACCACTAGCTGCGGCTCAAAATATATTTTCTGCTTGCAAAATCAATTTTTCGGCTGCCCAAAACCTCTATAATCTGCTGATCGTTTAAATGATACCCTTATTAATTTGATTTTATTGAATATTTTCTAACATAATTTTCTTGACAAGAAACATTATTAAAATCGTACTAACAAAAATTTTGCACGACTAATATGGCAGGTAGCTTGTAATTGGACAGAATTAAATTTAAGAATATTTGAACATACATTCTGGCAAATAAATAAAATGAATGATTTACCAGAAAAACCAAAATGTCGACCTCCATGAATGAATGAATGAATTAACACTTTATTTGTACTTACAAGTAAATAAAGTTAATAAAAGTCTTATATCTAAATGACAAATTCACATAGTACAAAAGGCGGCCTTATCGCTGAGAGCGATTTCTCCCAGGCAACCTTGGGATGAAGAAAAAGATATAATGATTGAGTATTTACACATGATTTAGTAGACAAACCAAAATGGCGACTTCTCATGTGGCGGCAGTGCACACTAGCCGCGCCGTCTTATCGAATGTCTGAGGCGCCCGTGCTTTCAACGGGAGGCACCATGTACATCGTCTTTAACTGTGGTTGAGACGAGACGAATGCCTACGAGGTACCCCGAGGCAAGACGATTGTACACATACCTGTACATGGTGTATCTCGGCCTGTCTCGGCAAGTGTGTGCTGCTGCCATTATTGGGACGCCAAGACACACTTCAGGCCGCAATGAGTAATTCGGGTAAGTTGGTAAGTAAAAAGTAGGTACCTCCCTTGAAACGGGCAAATTATGAAATAGGAAAACATGCACATCTTTGTAACGACTCCCATTTGCTTGAGAGATTACAACGTGCATTCTAAGGTGTCAGTAAAAATCTTAAAAGTTAGAATGTTAGCGTAAATAAGAAAATAAAACTGAGAAATATGCTCATAGAAAACCTTGTAGATATTATGCTCCAGTAGCCTGAGTTTTTACGCCGCAGTTTCTCTCAAGCAAAATCAGATATAGATGGAACTGACTTCCGAAGCAATGTATCTAGTGGACTCAGATGGTCCTTTCTTGTGAGCTACAAACTTTTACCAGCCAAACTTGAAATTGTAAACCTATATTTATGGTATTTTAGTAAAGATTTATAGAATAACACTTGCATGTAGGTACTATAAAGTCAAAACAATGTAAGATTTCTAAATCATCAATAAAGGAAATGTGTAATAGGTAGTATTAGTTAGGTAGGTACCTTAATAGGAAATGTAAAACGACTTTCCGATATTTTACTGAAATATGACGAGGGTGTCTCATAAAAAAAGCTTCAAATCTTTAAAGTTTTGATAACTATCGCATTTAAGCACTCAATCTTCGTGCGACTTGCAGAGACTGCCACTAAAGACCGGGGTGAGAGAAACTTTAAGCACAAGTGTGGGGTATTCAATTTCTTTTACGACCATCATTTTTGGCGCGAGTTGCCATGAATCTTGAAGATAAGCGTTTAATGGAAATAACAGCTCACTTAGGAACATTATGGTCACGAACTATCGCCGGGATAAACTTAAAGGGGATAATTTTTGCAACCTCAGGCCGATAGCCAATTTGTTGTCTAAGTAAAGAAGGTAAGCAACTGTAAGGAATAACAATGTAATTTAGATCTTGATTTGTTTAAACTAAGCTAATATTGTAACGAAGTTGTTTACGCTAAATGTTTTTATCGTAAACAGCTCTTAATATTGTTATACTATGTTCAGATAGTTTTAAAAGCAATGTTACAATCTTGTTGATACTTGGTTGTTGATACTAGACTTCCAGAGTAACTGTCAGATGTAAATTCTTATTGGAGGTAGGTAGAAACTAGCAGTCTTATTGGAGCGTTTGAACGAAGCGGTCGTCCGCTCGGAACACACTAATAGTGTGAAATTGCAATAGTGAGTGCCCGTCAGCTGTGGCAGTTAAGCTAAGGTACGTTATTTTCTTGCTGTTCTTAGTTTTTCTAGTCGATAAGCGATATCTAGTTAACCAGCTAGTGATTTCTTTTTCGCTTCTTTGCACTAGCTTATAAAAGATTGAAGCGAAGAGAATCAAATAGTCGTACATTTTCTATTTAGTAGATGTAAAGTTACAATGTTGGAATAAGCCATGAGAAAATAAACGCATTTGATTCTGATTTTCCTTTTATTTTATCATACTCCTATAACTCAGAAGCGGGATAAGGCGAGTATTTGAAATAAATTACTCGCCGCGCCCATGTCTCAATGTAAAAATAAACATTTATTTATTTTGTCATGGCCAATTTAACTGCAGAACACAGAACTATCGTGAGTGATATTTGTTTAACAGCTTAATTTTTTTTGTGTTCCTTTTTATTTCATTTCTCTTTTTGCTCATCAACATCACTATTCCTATGGTTGAATTTTGTCCGGCGTCATGAAAATTTATGGCTTGTTAAAGTGTCTTTAAACATAATATCCAATTTATTTCTTTATTTGTTTTTTTTTGTCTGGTTTTATTATTATTATTCTTTGTCTTCACTCATCGGTATACCGTAATCGGTATATACTATTCTATCTAACCACGAACCATGAAAGAAGAATAGTCGCTAGGTAATTAATAAGTATTCGAGGGTGGAAAACCAGAAAACGATTACAAACTGCACAAACTTCATTGTAAATTAGTTCTCAACTTGTTATTTGACATTTTTGTCATTTACTACCATATTTTCACTAACTTCCCGGATCAACCCTCAACCTCAACAGCCTGTCTTGGTCCACTGCTGGACGCAGGCCTCCCCCTGATAAACACCTTATTGGCTTTTATCTCATGGGGGGTAATGCCCATAATCCCCACGCTGGGCATGCGGGTTGGGGATCGCAGTTCGGTGGTAGAATGTTCTGCAGGACCAAAATTGTAATAATTATACGGGGCCAAGTAATAATACGAAACTCGATATATTGTCAAATAATTTAACTATAATTTTAAAGCATTTTAATAGTTTTGAGAAACGATTTTAATAATAATAATAATTATATATCATTTATTGCCTATAAATTACTTAACCTAGACTAGAATTAAACACAAAAATTAAAAAACATAGGCAAAGATATCAAAATTTTACAATTTTTGTATGGAAGCTCGAAAGTGGTTGTGTTCATAACGGTTATCGTTATACTGGTATGGATTTCGGTTACACCGGTATGGATTTCGGTTATACCGGTATGGATTTCGGTTACACCGGTATGGATTTCGGTTATACCGGTATGGATTTCGGTTATACCGGTATGGATTTAGGTTATACCGGTATGGATTTCGGTTATACCGGTATGGATTTCAGTTATACCGGTATGGATTTCAGTTATACCGGTATGGATTTAGGTTATACCGGTATGGATTTAGGTTATACCGGTATGGATTTCGGTTATACCGGTATGGATTTAGGTTATACCGGTATGGATTTAGGTTATACCGGTATGGATTTCAGTTATACCGGTATGGATTTAGGTTATACCGGTATGGATTTCGGTTATACCGGTATGGATTTCGGTTATACCGGTATGGATTTCGGTTATACCGGTATGGATTTCAGTTATACCGGTATGGATTTAGGTTATACCGGTATGGATTTAGGTTATACCGGTATGGATTTCGGTTATACCGGTAAAGATAGCGGTTGTACCGGTACTGATAGCGGGTATATCGGTACCTCAGGTATGGGATATCGGTATTGAATACCGGTTGTGGAAATAAGTTGCTAGGTTAAAATTTGTATTAAAAATAATGACAATAAATTGTAAATGTTAAAATAAATGATTATGGTAGTTTATGATGTCGGAAGTTTATATTTTGTTTGGCTAGGTTTGTAAAAAAAAAAAAAAATACAGTTTGAACATTAATTCAATAAACAAATACAAATCGTCCTAACAAAAGGTAGGACGTTCTATAATACGCCCTCGTCTATACCTGTTCAAATAATTACGTACCTCGCATTTAGCGTAAGGGCCGCCCATTGTGCAACTGGTTGTGTTTTTCTGTTAGTTTGCCTGTGTTTAATTGTGTTTTTTTTCGTTCTTGTTGCGAGCTATGGCGTCAAGTCGATCCAGTTACATGGATGGCGGTGACGATGCAGCAGCTACGGGCAGGCCGCCTCCGACGACAACCAAGGAACACCAGATCGATAGATCATTCAAACGTGCAAAGCTTGAATAATATTGATGAATAAATATAATATTAACTATAGATTACATGATTAATTGGTTACAAGTAATAAGTGTTGAAACTTATATAGTAAAAAAATCTACGCCAGAACTTTATTTTTAATTAGAGATTTTAATTCAAATTTTAATTCAATTAACGTATTCCTCAACAGAACCATTTTACACCTATCTACATACTTTGTCGCGTAGGGACTAGCTCTAGCAGGATGGTCGAGCTGTAAGGAATAACAATGTAATTTAGATCTTGATTTGTTTAAACTAAGCTAATATTGTAACGAAGTTGTTTACGCTAAATGTTTTATCGTAAACAGCTCTTAATATTGTTATACTATATTCAGATAGTTTTAAAAGCAATGTTACAATCTTGTTGATACTTGGTTGTTGATACTAGACTTCCAGAGTAACTGTCAGATGTAAATTCTTATTGGAGGTAGGTAGAAACTAGCAGTCTTATTGGAGCGTTTGAACGAAGCGGTCGTCCGCTCGGAACACACTAATAGTGTGAAATTGCAATAGTGAGTGCCCGTCAGCTGTGGCAGTTAAGCTAAGGTACGTTATTTTCTTGCTGTTCTTAGTTTTTCTAGTCGATAAGCGATATCTAGTTAACCAGCTAGTGATTTCTTTTTCGCTTCTTTGCACTAGCTTATAAAAGATTGAAGCGAAGAGAATCAAATAGTCGTACATTTTCTATTTAGTAGATGTAAAGTTACAATGTTGGAATAAGCCATGAGAAAATAAACGCATTTGATTCTGATTTTCCTTTTATTTTATCATACTCCTATACAACATAGAGAAACTTGTGGCAGAACATTAACTAAAACGAAAAGTTAGATAGGTACTTACTCATAACTCTCTATTGCATGTTCGTTTTCAAAATAGCTAGTACCTACACAGAAAGATCTAAGTAAGTAGATAAAAAATTCCAAACCCAAATATGGTGTTACATCAAAAGTACACACAAAGGCATATTGCGGCAAAGACTGCTAAACCCAAAATGCTTTAAGTTTCTTTTGATGTTTCATATAAAAAATACAAAGTTCAAACACACATAAAAGGATTTCAGTGTAAACAATGTCGAATCAACACGACGAATTTATCTGAAGGCAAGCCTTTCTAGCGAAAGGCAAACACGCTTAGAGCAAATGATATGGTTATAAAGAAAGCAGGCTGCTGCTGAACGTTTTGCCTGTTTTTCATCTGGATAAAGTTGGATTGTAACAAGAACAAAATTAAAAAATTGAAAAACCTTCCGACAGATTTTCATGAAAAATGGCTAAGAACACTCGGAATAAAATTATCTATGACGCAAAAAAAAAACTAAACGAAAATCGGTTCATCCGTTCTGGAGCTACGATACCATAGACAGATACACAGATACACAGACAGACACGTTAAGGGCGTATACAACCTCAAATTGCTTATTTTTCACTCCGTCGGACCTCCATATCTTCCAAACTACTGAATATTTAACTTTGAAATTTATATATGGTAAAGTTCAGGACTTATTCTATCGATCATAATATGTTTCGAAAACACGATTCCATAAAATTTTCTCGATAGAAAAAAATCGCAAAGTTACCTCTAATTTTTACTAAAACCCTAATTTCTCAATAAACACAAATGATACGATCTTGAGATTAAGCATAGTAATTGAACTAAGTATAAAGAACATTTTATATGTTGCCTTTTTTTCAATTAACTATTCTAATGTTTGTGGGGAGCAAATAACTACTAAAAACTTGATTTTTGGGCTTACGCCGCTTTGCTCTGTCCCGCTCCTGTGAACGCGAAATCCTATGCCTATCCTCTTCACACAATAACGAGGTAGGGTACCACCTTAAACTTATAACAACCCTCTCTTTTTGCGTCGGGTTTAAAACAACGCAGTTCAAAGATATCATGACACGGACCAAAGTTTGTGACGAATGTGAAAATATTCAAAAATCAGATAGTGGCATCGAGGTAAGATTGCTTACACCATCCTTTTGTTATACGAATTTTTGTCTTCGTGTACCTAATGGGTGTTTTTACACTGACCGCTGGAACCACCAGCCGGTGAAGGGCAAATGCCGTTGCTTGTCGTTGATATGCCGTTGACAGTGACACCGGCACTTCTCGGGCTGCCGGCGCTGGTGTCAGTTGAAAAAGCTTCTTGAACCTGAAAAGTGAAACAGAGAGTACCAGCTTTTCGAATGATTGTGGCTAAATACTACGAAGGGATGAAGTGAACCAGTGGGCTAGAAAATGTTAGTTGATTTTTGAATTTCACACTTCAGTACCCGGGTTAACTTGGGGGAGCCGAGTGCCTGATTGTGTTTCTAAGTATATGTATTTAGTTTCGGTTATAAAGGCCTTCGCAATGAACTTAAACTTGTTACCTACTTAATCCTTAAACCTTTGATGATTTATTAAATTATAGTTTCCCTAGTTAGAGCCGGAGATTTGACATGAAAGGTGCTCTTATTTTACGAATTTTACAATCTAATCCTTACTTTATAGATAATCTAATTAGTATTTTCTGCTAACTATAATAGGTATCTAACTATGTTATTTGTTACATAACATACATCTAATAAATAATATAGTAGAAAGAAGTAGATGCTATTTTATTTAAAACAGAAGCATAAAATGCTTACCTCGATCTTTTGAAAACACGTCTCTTTTAATGACCTGAACGTTTAGATGGTACTTGGAAAACAAACATCTTACTGTAATGGATAGAAGAAAGCTCTTAACACATCATTTCGTCTTTTTGCTACGACGATTTTTCATCTCTTAAATAGGTCGTTCAGGAAACCGTTTTTAAATTCTGATGCGAATGGTCAGTCACCTTGGGCTGCCTTGTAATTAAATACTTACTGATTTTAGGGTAAGTTAAAAGCTTTCCCCGAATTTTGCGTTATTAAATTAACGATAAGCAAAGCATCATTGTCAGTATTTGGTAGGATTTGTTTTCTACCCGACTACCTACCAACCGTGGAGGGTGGTGGCTTGTGAGGTTTGCACCTATGTATGTTTTTATGTAACCGATTTCCATGTTCCCACGTAGTTTGCAGCAAATATGATGGCAAATTGATTATGTAAGATCATTTTATCGTTACTAAATCAGTCAGTTATCTACTAGCTAGATGGTAGGTATATTAGGTATGCTACGAGTACAAGTACCTAAAGTAGAAATGCTAAAAGAACATATTCTGTTACACATTCCGGTACGTAGGTTACCATATTTTATTTTAGGTAGACAAAAATGCTTTATTTGTGTCGAAGAAGACACAACACAACACCCATTTAACACCCGCCATTAAAGTAAAGTGTGCAAGGAAAAAAGCGGAAAATTGAATTGAAGCCAATTTCTGTGGGTGACGGGAAACTTTGTTAAATGTTATAACAGTGGGAATTTATGATTAGAACTCTTGGTGCAGCGTTTCAACTTGAAAATTCAATTAGGTAACTACGGTCAATTATGGAAATTGCCTTTTGGAATTTATTTCTTGAAGTTCACTTAGATACTTCTTATTGTTACGACTGGAATTGCTCAAAGACTTCATACTTTCCTAGATATTAATTCGGTTCATCTGTTACGTTTCACTGATGTTTTAAGCTAACTTCTACAACTAGGTACAAAATTATTTGACAGTCAGTTATTATTACCCATCTTATGCACTGCGTCGAATGAGACAAGGTACAATAACTATCTAATCTATTTTTATTAAGGTTATGTTTAGGTATTATCATATTATTCGTATAAAGCTCTAAAGTGAATAAAACATGTTCTACATCCAAAAATTCTTAAATCTCAGAAACGCCCCTCACATGTCGAGTGTTCGACAAGTAGGTCCGTCAAGTAGGCACGATATGACCTCTGTCGTACATGCCCATTAGGGTGTTTGGAAGCGCGGTCAAGAGCCGACTTGACCGCTACCAAAATATCCTAAAGATTGAGGTAGGAAGCCCTAAATTGAAGTGAAGTTTTCTCATTAATTTGATTACGTCGATCCCAGGGTTCCGACCCGTGTCACAAGTTACTTCATTAGTTACGCAACTCGCTGAAAGTAATCCTGCCGAATTACGTTTTGTAAGACAAGAATCACGGTAATTGTATTGACGTCGACGTCTGTTTTTTTTACAGTTGGACAAAAAAGAGACACGGGACTATAGACGGTATCGCGGACATCTGCGTTATAATAAGAATAATGTCCTGCTAACCGAATTTCCACCACGGCGGCCAGTCTCATCGGAGACTAGCCAAGTGCGCAGGACATATTATAGTGCACAAGTGTGTGCACAAACACAGGTGTACTCTCTATTGCCTCACTCTCATAATCCGATGGGACAACAGATCGACACGATCGGGGAGAAGTCAGGCGCAGGAACAACGGCTTAACGTGCTTTAGGCACGGGGGTGCCCACAACCACACCAACTTCCTGACTTCGGGCTGCCACTGTGAATTTTTCTTGCTAGAAAACCCCAATAACTACTATTGGCCCGACCTGGGCTTCGAACCCAGGACCTCATAATCAGCGGTTGAACAAGCTGACCGTTAGACCAACGAGGCAGTCGGATCCGCGTTATAAGGAGGCTAAGACGACCGATGTGGCGCAGCGGGCGAAGGTCTGCCTGCGACGCAGGAGGTTACCGGTTCGATTCCCGCCTCGGGACAAATGTTTGTACGATCTGCAAACATTGGTCCAGGGCGTGCTGGATGTTTTCTGTGTATAATAAAAAGGTCTATAAAAGTAGTGTATTGTAATAAGTATATCAGATATCTAGTACCCATAACACAAGCTCTGCTTAGCTTGGGGCTTGATAATGCTGTGTGAATTGTCCAGCCTTATTATTATTACACACGCACGAGAGAGCTGTGTCAGACACATGTCGTATATCAATTAGGATATTAGATAACATACCTACCTACCTAACTTTTAATGTTTTATTAAAAACTGATTTGCGCGACTAATCTCTTAAGCGAGATATTTGATGAGTCTTCATTCGAAGCTCAAATAAAGACGAGCTATTTCTTAAACTCTGTGGTAAAGGCATCAATTGTAGTTTTACAACGCTTAGAAACAGAATACATTTTTCTTGGATGGTTGTTCAAATAACACGATTAGGATGGATAAATTTATCTCATCATCATCATCATCAGCCTCTATTAGTTCACTGCTGGAAATAGGCCTCCCATAATGAGCGCCATAGCGCCCTGTCTTCAGCTTGCCGCATCCAGCATCTGCCTGCAATCTTTCGCAGAGCGTTATCCCACCTGGCCGGAGGGCGTCCTACACTACGTTTGCCGAGTAGTCGTCTCCACTCAAGAACACGTTTACCCTAGCGGTTGTCGGTTCTTCGAGATATGGCCGGCCCACTGCCACTTCAGTTTGCTGATTCTTTGGGCTATGTCGATAACTTTGGTTATCTGTCGGATGTATTCGTTACGAATCCTATCCTTCAGAGAACTTACGAGCTTAGCTCTTTCTATAGCTCGCTAAGCGACTCGAAATTTATCTCACTACACGCTAATTTATCTGTTTAAAAAAGAATAGGTAAGGCTAAAACCTTAACTGACGCTGTGTCGCGCGTCTCGATTACAAAATACTATTTGCTATTTAAAAAATTCAATTTACCTCATAATTTTATTGCGTACATGACGTGTGTAACAGGGTCTTAAAATTATGGAATTCCAACATGAATCCTGTAAGGGTAGTACAACAATATAGAGAGATAGATATAAGAGTAGATACAATCTTAAAAACTTGGTACATAATACAATCTTTTTAAGGTAAAAACTTGTAAATGGTCTTTCCGAAATGTTATAAATCCATAAATGCAATTTATAGAAAGCAAAGTATATTCTGTTCTGATTGTGATATGCAAACAGAGGAGCGATTCATAAAATTAGAATTTAAAATCAAAGCTCCATAGCAGGCGTGTTTTTGTCTCGCGACGCGACAGGCACATAAGTTACGAGTATTTATGTCGGCGACGCCACCAACAGCCTCTCATATTTACCGCCAAGATCTCGTTTACTGCACTCTCGTATTTGCATTTTACATGTAATATATCTGTTTTGGAATTTAAATTGTTTGTAAACAACGATTTACTTGGGTCTTAGGCGGCAGATGGTTTTGATTCCTATGTCTGATCCTTGGGCGCGCGTAATTACGGTCGCTGAGGATAACGGACAATAATTACTGAAAGCTTTCAATATTTTTTATTGATTTAAGATGCGATTTCTATAATGTAGAACATTTTAAAACCCAGGATTGTGATGTAAAAATTTTGCTTAGCTTTTCCTAGTTCATTATTAGAACTAACATAAAAGTTTATTACGTACTCTACAGCGTAGATACACTGTAGCTACGTCGTAGAAAGCTACAGTGTAGCAAGGGGCTTTTAAAAAGTACGGATATTCAAGGAATAATCTGAATAAGGAAAAAAAGCTGATTATGCGTGAAGGTAGGCATCGCGCGATATAATCATCCTATGGGTGAGAAAAATGGAATTGGAAAGAGATCAAGGAACATAATAAGACGGTAATCAAAGCGAAGATTATCTACGCTGCCTACAATTATACTAACTGGTTCAAGAATCTTGTAGGCAAGCGAACCTCACTAACTACTTGAAGAAAAGTTGAAGAGCCGAGGAACTTTACATTGTTATAGCAGATTCTCCAGGTGATAAGGCGAACGATAGGACAGTACGTCTATAGATATTGGCTCGGGTTTGGTTCTTGTACTTAGACTAGAATTTTAAGAAATAGATCGATCGCTGTCCGGGTTCACAAAATTTTATCAAAGTGTCTGGTCGAAGCGATGCGTGACCAGAGAACTGGTGAGTATTATGGCGCAGCGCATCATTATTGCCATACATCGGGGCAATGCAGCCAGGCGTCTTGATGTAGGTACCTATTGATTTCACTTGAGCTTTATCTAGTTTGTTTGCTACAGTCAGTCAGTCTGTACATATAGGTAACGGATGTAAGTAATTGGTAAATACTTACCCATCTATTATTTGTTTCTTTATTTTTTTATCTTAAGAGAGATCGCATTTTATAAAACTTGGCATGTAGAAAGAAAAAGCCTAGAGCGAGCGAGCTTAAGCTCGCCATGATTCAACACCTCAACCTCAACAGCCTGTATTGGTCCACTGCTGGACGCAGGCCTCCCCCTGATAATCGCCTTGTTGGCTTTTATCTCATGGGGATAATGCCCATAATCCCCACGCTGAGCATGCGGGTTGGGGATTGCAGTTCGGTGGTAGAATCATTCTGCAGAGGGCGCTGCTGCCCGCCCCCGGTCGATATCCCTTAGTCGCCTCTTACGACACCTGCGGGAAGAGTTGGGGTGGTGCAAATTCGAAGCCGGCACCACACAGCATGATTCAACAATCATGTGGGACTATCAAACGCTCTGATTTCAGAAATAGTCCAGTAAAACTAACAAACTTAACTTCCTATCATTAATATTTCTGGTTGCGACTTGCCCTCTATATCTCATAGCCGTGGGAAACCCTGTATAAATGAGTCGATTGCAAAATGCATCGAGTGTGCCCTGTGCCCCTTGCTATATGAGATACTGTTTCGTACTTTTTATCAATGGGCAAAGTAGTAGCAAGATTGTAAGATAAGATGGCTAACCTTAATTGATCCGGGCACGTTGATAGATTGTGCCGGATGGAACTGTGGTTTTGCGGGAATACGGGCGCTACTCAACAACCGTATCGTCGAAACGACTACAGTTTATTTCGTTATTGTATAATTAATTGTTATTTACTTATTATGTTATGTGTACGTGAGTGATTAATTTCGAATTCAATTTAATTAAATTAATTAATTACCATTATTTTTACTATTTTTTTAATTAATTTGTATTGTTTTATGTTATTAGTAGAATTTTTTCTTTTCTTTTTATTTATTATCGTAAGAATAACCAATAGTGACTATTTCAAATTAGTATCACCTAGATGTCTAACCATATGGTTGGGTATAAATAAGTACCCTATCGCATTAGATGTGCCTGTAATGATAGGTGTACAATATTTATAATAAATAAATAAATAAATTTATTACAAGCTGCTGCCCGCGGCTTCACACGCTCTTTCCCGGGATAAAAAGTAGCCTGTGTCCCGGGATACCATCTACTTCCCTGCCGAATTTCATAGATATCCATTTAGCCGTTTAGGCATGGAAAGGTAACAGACGGACAGACAGAATTATTTTCGCTTTTATAACATTCATTGGATTATTCATCGATCAAATAATGGGTGGGTGGCTATTTATTTTTTATATAGTTAAATAGGCTATATAGTTTTCAAAAAACTATCTGAGCGTCTGGTCGAAGCGACGCGTGACCCGAGTGCTGGTGAATATCTGGCGCAGCGTATCAGCATTACAGCGTGGCAATGCAGCCAGAGTCTTGGGGACGCTTCCGACTGGTGTTGATATGGATCAGTTGAGCTATCTGTAGACTGTTTGCAACAGTCAGGAGTTAGCTCAATTGTTTCAATTGTAAATACTAGTATAATTTTACAACGCGTGCGAAGCCCCGCGGCTTCGCACGCGTTGTTTCCATGGAAACGTTTAAAGATGATTTCTATCCCACGGGAACTGATTTATGGGATAAAAAGTATATGTTTGATTCCAGGATTACAATTACCTGTATGCAAAATTTCAGCCCGATCCGTTCAGTAGTTTTTACGTGAAAGAGTAACAAACATCCATCCATACTTACTTACAAACTTTCGCGTTTATAATATTATCCTACTAATATTATAAACGCGAAATAGAGCAATTTTTGTGTATGATTTCTGATGATGATAATGTAAGTATCGCAAGATTTTTTTTAGAGTTTCAACGGAGGATTTCTTTTTCTGATACAGTGGAGTAAAATAATTTGTTAGTTTTTCCGCCAAACGCTAGTCGTTCACCAAACGGTAGTCGCGATATTCCGTTCATCGTTTTGCGTGGTAGAGCTCGGAATATCTCCGCTGACCGCAAGACGCCTGAGCAATTGGGTGCTCTGCGGATCGGCAAATTACTGGCATATGGACGATCGATCTCAATGTGCTTCACGTTACAGGTAAACACGATAACTTCTGAATCAACGCTCGAAGAAAGAAAGAAAAGAAAGAAAGAAAGAAATCTTTATTCATAGCATAATTATGTAAGTTACATAGAGTTAAAACTAGGTACACCATAAAAACTACTTAAAAATAACTAACAAATAAGAGAGCGGTCGATGACATACGTACAAAACCGTAGGCTACACCTGGCCCAGATTAGCACAAGATCGAGATGAATGGCATAAACATAGAGAGGCCTATGCCCAGCAGTGGGTCGACAAGGGCTGATATGATGATGATGATGAAGAGAGCTTATTGCTATGAAAAGGCGTCCGACTCAGCATTATGTTGAAATAGCCATTACGCATAGCTATCGCAACGCTGATCTTTAGTCGGAACCAACGCGTCACGTACACACGAAGCACAATTCATAAAAGAAAACAAGTATATATATATTATATTATATTATAGAAGCACAGAACAGTCCAGTAAAGTAATTTTTTTTATACATAATAATTTTTTATAACCTATACATAATAATTTTAAATTATACACAATACATAGTAATTTTTTATACCCACCTACGACAGCTAGTTAACACACTAGTAACACAGACACAAAACGAATAGAAAACTACATTTTAAATAATACCAAAAAACATATATAAATACAGAAATGCGTAAAATTTGACGTTCCTTCTTGCGCAGTCGGTTAAAAATAGACCTAAGAAAGGAGTAGGGAAGAAAGAAGAAAAACCAACATTTGATAATACCTACATGCCACCGGGAAATATTGCTGCGGATCTAACTGAACTGGGATTCCATTTATGATAAGCAAAGGCATGTGTTTGAAAATGTCTGATTGGCTGAATGTACGATAAATTATTTATCTGGACTAAATTTTAAATAAATTATTGTGAATGTTTGTCTCATTTCAAAACTAAAAAATGGACCAACTAGACTATTTCCTTTAGGACTATGTAAAGTCCGAAGTTTAAGCAACAGGAAGCCAACATAACTCGCATTAATCGCCAAATACCACTCGAAATGCTCGTATGCTTCATCAAAGTTGCAACTGCAGAATGGGCCATGTAATGACCGCAGCTACGGACAACATTGGAAAGAAATAATATTAGAAAAATTAATGTAAAGAATGGTTCTTTTGTATGATACTAAAAAGAACCCGATAAATAAGTTTTATTTTAATCATTTTCTTTTTTGAAAAATTACCCCCAAATGAATCAACCGTAACAAAGGTTTAAAAACAATTCCATGCGTTGACTGTACCTACTATGAACTTGCACTGATTAACATTAAACATACCCAAAAACAATGTCTAGCTTCAATGTCACAGACAAACACACACTTGTCAAACTTATAACCCTTCTTTTTCAGTCGGGGAGTTAAAGTTGAAACTAGGTAAGTATTCATATTATAAACTAGCTTCTGCCCGCGGCTTTGATTTCTTTCGGCGGAAACGTTTTGATTTCTGATTGCTGATTTCTGTATGCATATTTCAGCCTTATGCGTTCAGTAGTTTTGGCGTGAAGAGGTAACAAACATCCATCCATCCATACATCTATCCATCCAAACTTTCGTATTTATAATATTAGTGTGATGTGATGTACAGGGAAACGCCAAATGGCACTTTGCTAATTTGGTACTACGCGTCGGAACTAGGGCTTGCAAATATTCGAAAATTTTGATATTCGAATATTCGATTTTTTTTTCGGGTACTATTCGAATATTCGAATATTATTCGAATAATAGAAACAAACTATATTATTATTAAAATCACATGTTTTTTTATTCTTTTATGTGTTATTTGCACGAACAAATTAAAATTACCAAATTGACAAAAGGTTGTAACGAGACATTGGCGATTTTCACGCATTCTTAGTAAAAACAGTCTTTAAAATTTAGGTGAGTTGGTTTTTCAACAACATCCTAGTAAGTAGTAGTTCTACGAACAGTAGAACTCGAGAGCACTAATTTTTTTCAATAATAAATTTACTCTCAGAAAAACAGATATATTTCTGTGAATTTACTTAGGTTTTACTAAAGCTATTTAAAACTAGATATTTAAAACTGGATTTTTGCCTTTTTTTGGAGGAAGTACGCCTTTAAGCAAAAATTGGTTGTCTGTAAAGTCGGTTTACTGACGATAGTTGAACGTGACAACGTCTTAAGAACGACGCATCGCTCACTCAAGTAGGAGAGAGACGGATGTCGAGCGCTCTCGCTTGCACTTCAACCCTTACATGGAACGCCTCAGAGCGAGGTAACGCCGCATGACGTCATGTTTTTTCGTGCGTGCAGCCGGCTCTATCGAATTGTAAGACTTCGATTATCCTTTTCCGAAAAAAGAATACGAATAGAATACGCGAATGCCCTACGCAGTCGCACGCGGCACTCCCGACTGTCTCCGACTCGGGAACCCTATAACTTTGTCATTTTGTTAACCAGAACAACATCTTTTTTCCAACATCATGCAGCGAGCTCTCAACGCTGTCAGCGACTGGTGCAGTAGCAGTGAACTCTCAGTCAACGCTGACAAAACCGTGATTATACCCTTTACCAATAAGCGAAGGCTAGACAAGCTTGTGAAGCCTAAACTTAACGGTAAAATCATAACCTTTTCTACAGAAGTAAAATACGTTACCATCGACCAAAAACTGACGTGGAACACACACCTAGCCAACGTCTTGCAAAGAGCTAAGATGGCACTAGGAGCAAGCGGCAGACTAATGGGCAACAACTGGGGCGTCAACCCCAGGATTGCCCTGTGGCTGTACACTGCCATTGTGAGGCCGATTATCACTCACGCCTCCATGGTATGGTACGACAAAGCCCTCCAGTCGACCGTAACCAACAAACTAAACAGCCTACAAAGGACTGCCTGTCTTATGGCCACGGGAGCCATGTCCACCTCCCCCGGACTGGCACTAAATGCATTGCTGGGACTGCCTCCGCTCAGCTTGTATATACATAAGGAGGCAAAGACCAGCATGTATAGGGCTAGCATACTGGGCAGAAGGAACTGGCTCTCCCAGAAACTGAGATCTCTACAAGACTCAACTCTGGAATCGCCCATCTTGAGCATGACAACTGATGTCAGGCTCCCACGACATGTGTTTAAAAAACACTACACAGTGGAACTTCCTTCCAGAGAAGACTGGCTAAACAGTGAGCCACTCTGCAAGGACGGGTGCCTAATCTGGTACACGGATGGTTCCAAAATGGGACTGGATGTAGGCTGTGGAGTGTATGGAGAGCGACCCAGGTTTGGCAAAAGCATAAACCTGGGTAACCACGCCTCCATCTTCCAAGCAGAGGTATTCGCCATTCTGGAATGTGCCGATATAAATCTGGGAAAGCGCTACACCAATCAAACTATCTACATCAACTCTGACAGCCAGGCGGCCCTCCTAGCACTGGACTCGAAGGTTATCACGTCCAGGCTAGTCGAGGACTGTCTGTCACGCCTAAACGCGCTGGGCTCGAACAACAGAGTCGTCCTAAGATGGGTACCGGGGCACGCGGGAGTCAACGGCAACGAGTGTGCCGACGAACTCGCGCGTTCCGGGGCCAAGGGGACTCAGCTGGGCCCCGAGCCGTTCTGTGGCATACCGAAAAGCCTGGCTCTCAGAACTCTCTTGGATTCCTGCTACGAGGAATCTTCCAAGCTCTGGAGGATTTCCTCGGGATTGAGCCACTCAAAATCATTGATAAAAGCCTTCGATAAGCGGTGCACCAACCGAATCCTAGCGCTAAGCAGAAGCAACCTTCGCATCATGACAAGAGCCCTAACTGGACACTGTCGCCTCAACAAGCACATGTTCAAATTAGGGCTAAGCGACACACAATCCTGCAGGTTCTGTGAGGAGGTGGAGGAAACGCCTCTACATCTTCTAGGGGAGTGCGGAGCACTGATGCAAAAACGTAGCATCCATCTGGGCAAGCACCTGCTTAGTCCAGACGAGCTAAAAGACTCCACCCCGAAGAAAATCCTACAGTTCCTAGCAGCTGCAAGGGTTAGCGGCGAACTGTGAACGCCGCTGCTTCGAGGTTGAACACACGAAGTGGCGATCACAATAGGCCTATCATGGCCGCAGTGATACGAAAGCCACCAAAAGCAAATAAAAAAAAAAAAAAACCAGGACAACGTAAACTTATATATCTCGTGAACTTATAAGTGGCATTTTATGCACATCGGAGTTCTGAAATTGGTGATATTGATTTGAATCGAATATTCGAATATTGCAATTTCAGTATTCGAATATTCGAACTGAATTAATATTCGAATTATTCGAATATTCGAATATTCGAATGCAAGCCCTAGTCGGAACCGTGAATATTGATTCCCAAATAATTTGAAGGGAAATTATATTATCTTATACAATTCAATTGTTTTCAAAATCAGCAAATTATGCAGAATTCTCCTAATGTAACAATGAATGAAAGGAAAGTACCCACACAGAGTTAACAGGAGGTACTAAATATTAATGAGGTTACGGATGTATGAATGAGGTTACATTGAATTTTCTGTTATTAAAATAATAAACTAAAATTAACGCAGTGCTCTAGGTTTTAGTGAATTACCGTTAATTAAATTTTGAGTAAGGTAAGCTTTAAAATAGCTCGTTAGCCGTGGTACATCATAATATAGTGTTGTAGTTTGCGTTTAAGAGCTTAAAGTATTAAGCTAGAGGGCTGCGATGCCGCTGACAAGCGACTTAATTAACTGAGTGCAAACATAATAAAACAGTGTCAAAAAGTTGTTTCGCTGTTGGGCTAATTGGGAGAGTTTTTTAATTGTGTTGGGATTAATGGAATTATGTGACGAAGGGAAGCGTCGGCGCGTTGGCGGTTACATAGCGGTTTTGCGATGCGGTTTGCACCTACAATCACTGTACTCGAATTGGTCACGCGTGAAATATGTACATGAAGCTTTAAAATATGTTTGCTTTTATAAATTATATATGATTTTTTCCGGGGACAACTTTTCCTAATTTAATTCCAACTTGAATTAAAAATAATATATTTCCATTTCCTAAAACAGCAGAAATCTTTCAAATATTAAGTTATGAAGTAATAGACGAAAAGCTATTTTTAGGGATTCGTGTTCGGGATTGAAACCCTTATGGTCACGCTCTATGTCCTCTTTTTTCTCTTGAATATCTCAGCAACTACCGAAGCTATTACTACGCTTTAGCTATACTTGCTATTACTTGAAATTTAAAATCACAATACATTTCGTGCGTCTGTAGGTTCCTACTGATTAAAAGAAAATGAAAATTTTCAGTACTTACCTATACAAATTGTGATGTTAAAAGAGACCTACAAAGTCAAATTGGGTATCAAATGAAAGGAACTTGTGTATTTCAAAACACATTTTGCTTTTTATGGCTTCATACATTTTGAAATATATGAAATATTTTTAAAAGGTCGAAAAATGGTCAAAAAGGCATACATTTTCAAAAGAGGGACTATTTCATCTAGTGGGATATCAAATGATAGTTATTATGATAATAATAATAACAAAAAAACTAAAAATTGACCATTACCGCCTTTTCTCTGAAGTTGGAAGAGCGATCTATCTGAAATGTCTACTGTTAAAATCTACTGTTTTTAGATATTCATTAATCAGATAGCGAAGTCTCTAACTGGTGCCTATACATATGTATTTGTTCAATTGACAAGAGTTCGAAACCCCAGGCGCACGAGTCACACTCGCCCTTGACGGATCTTATTTTAATCTCTTAATCTAAATCTTATTTTAATTTGTTCTCGTTAATCTTTATGACCTAGAAGAGTATTACTTTAATTAAATTTTAACTGAAAAATAAACCTACCTACGTTTTTACTTTATCTGACTTCAATGGTTATTTGTTGTTAGAATAGGTAGGGTTGTCCCCAAATAATTTTGTTTTCAATCTTATGAGATCCACAAAAATCTCGAAAAGTTAGTTTTTTGAATTAAAATTAAATGGATTCCGATGCTACATACAGGGTGCCACAGGAAGGGTGTACTAAGCCGAAAGGGTTCTGATTCTGGACATTTAGGAGGTCAACGTTTGTTCTACGATTTTTTGAACATTTTGTAATTTTTTTTGTAAAATATAAGTGACTTTTCTTCTTTGTATGCGTGTTCTTTTGCGTGTATTCTTACATAATTATAATTGTTTTGAAATTTCAAAGGACTTACATCATTTTTTAGGGTTCCGTACCTCAAAAGGAAAAAAGGAACCCTTATAGGATGTCTGTCTGTCTGTCTGTCCGTCTATCAACCCTCATTTCTCAGGAACGCGTGGAGGTATCGAGTTGTATATAAGTACATAAAATACTCAAATCCGTAACCTCTTGGAGCCTCGATATAAATAAAACTACTAAGTCAACGCAATCAAATGTTACAGTCGTTTATGTCCGAATATTTTGAAATTTCCAAGGGAAATAAAATACATGCACACAAAACCTATAGGGTACTTCCGGTAGACCTAGAATCATGAAATTTGACAAGAAGCGAGGTCTTACAGCACAAGTAAAGAAAAAAATCCGAAATCTGTAAATTTGTTGTTTATTCTTTAAAAAAAATACTTTTGATTCTCGCCATGGACCAAAACCTATAGGATACTTCCCACGGGAAGTCCCCTACAGGTTTTGTGTGCATGTGATTCCCTTGGAAATTATAAAATATTCGAACATCAACGGCTGTAACTATTGATTGCGTTGACCTAGAAGTTTTATTTATATCGAAGCTTCAAGAGTTTAAATTAACATCAAATACTCAAGTCCGTAACGACTTGAGTACCGCTGTCGCGCCCGCTACACAGGTTGCCGTAAAAAGGTATCTATCTATCTTCGTCATAATTTCGTGCCAGTTACCAGTAGTTATTCTGTGCCGTTAATTTTACTTCATGAACAGCGCGCAATAATAAATAAATAAATAAATAATGCTGGACAATTCACACAGCATTATCTAGCCCCAAGCTAAGCAGAGCTTGTGTTATGGGTACTAGATAACTGATATACTTAATACAATACGCTACATATATAGATATTTTTTATTATACATAGAAAACATCCAGAACGCCCTGGACAACTGTCTGCAGATCGTACAAACATTTGTCCCGAGGCGGGAATCGAACCCGCAACCTCCTGCGTCGCAGGCAGATCTTCGCCCGCTGCGCCACAGAGGTCGTCATAATAATGCTGGACAATCCACACAGCATCATCTAGCCCAAAGATAAGCAGAGCTTGTGCTATGGTACCTACTAGATGACTGATAAACTTATTACATACATACCTTACATAGGTAGTGAGGATTATGGGCATTACCCCCCATGAGATAAAAGCCAATAAGGTGCTTATCAGGGCCTGCGTCCAGCAGTGGACCAATATAGGCTGTTGAGGTACTTGTATATATATTTTTATTATACATAGAAATACTAATAATGTACATACAATGCTGCGATGATAGATAGATAGAAAATTCTTTATTACACACTTATAGATAGAAACAATACAACAAAACAGCAGCCTTTAAAAACTAAGTGGCGGTCTTATCGCTCAAGAGCGATCTCTACCAGACAACCGTGGATGGATAGGATCATTGGATAGTACTAGGATCTGTGTGAAGTCAAACTAAACCGCACTTTTCTGATAACACGTTTATAGCAGCAGGCCTGATAGCCTCTAGGCCGGTAAAATTGATTATACAAAATTTAGTTTAAGAGCATCTCAGAACTCTGCCCTGCTTAAAAATGTCTCTTGCGCTCCATCGAAGATAGTCAAACAGCTGGCGGCCTTTCCATGTTTTGAATATTAACGATCTTAATCGAGGTACCTTCTGCTACCACAGCGACTCTTGAAAATAAGCTCCTAAATATTAATAAACGTGATAATATTACGGATGGCGCAAAATATAAAGTTCTGAAGGACGACAACGTGTTTAGTTCGCCATTTTGCTTTATATTAAAATTCAGTTTGATGAAATTTTAAATGGGAAAACATAAAGCTTATAACGCCAATATTCAAAAGGTCATCTGCTTTCATGTTTCTAATAAAATTGCCATTTCGCGTAATTAAATCGTTTTAGTCTGACATAAAGCAGACAATTTTTATGGGCCACTAAAGTGCTCAGTTGGACCGCTAACGCAACCTCTTTAATAAATTAGTTGTTTTGTCGGAACGGCGGCACCGTCTTAGGTGAGGTGATAAAAACCTTAAGGATTGAGCCACATTGCGACGTTAACAATGAGTCTTTGTTCCACTGCGATGCGTTAATATTTTGTGCTTATACTTGTTTTGCTTTTCAACACCTGTCAACGAGCCATGGAACGAAGCATTCTGAACATTAACAAAATCCACAAAATTAGACATACCAAGATAAGAAAATTAACAAATGTAACTGATGCTCTCAACTTCGCTCAAAAACTGAAATGGAAGTGGGCTGGCCAAGTGACAAGAATAGAAGACCATAGGTGGACAAAAAAAGGGACACTATGGAAGGGGTCACAAGGCAAAAGACACAAAGGCAAGCCTTATGCCCGATGGGAGGACGACATCAAAAAGGACCACACTGGATGCAACTGGCTCAAGAGAGGAATAAATGGCATACTTTGGAGGAGGCCATAACAGGGGTTCTCGAAAATGAAACCTAGGATAATGTTTACCTAGATAGAATTAAGTATACTTAATGAAAAATAATGATAATTGAATAGATTAAATTCGAATTCTTAATGCATACTGATAAAATGATGGATAATTTCAATTTAACTTTTAATGCATGATTATATGATAATGATAGGAAATCCAATACAACCTTGTATTTCGAGAAATAAAAGGCTTTTTATTTCATTTTATTTTATTTATACCTAATTGTTTTGCACTTGCAAAATTTTGAACTAGGTATATCAGTTTAAAGAATTTTTATTTCTCAAAAGAACAAAGTTCACATAAATGAGAATGTATTTACAATATCCTTGAGCGTGCTATCATAAATAATATAATATCATAAATAATCATAAATATTATATCATAAATAATACATTTATTATGCTTATTATTATTATGCTATAATGTAATACATAGGTACCTAGAAGTTTAAGTTTTTTTTACAGTGATGTTTGCTTTTAGTACCGTATGTAAATTATTCTAACGAATAACATAAACAATAAACACTGGATATTTCACACAGCTAATTAGCATTATTAAATACCAGATGCTCGATACTTCTTACGCATTTCTTCTTGTAGATAAAGACTTTTACATAAAATACTCGGACTCGAAAAAATAAAAGCAATACAAACATTAGTTTCGAACAACCGAATCCGTTTCCGTCTGCATCTCATGCGGACTTCTGTGTCACAGTCGTCTTAAGAAACATAATGACAGTACCATGTCAATACATTTATGAAAACTTGTTGTACACTCATAGAAATATCAATTAATTCCCTAAAAATAGCGACATACATAATATAAATAGGTACTAGAAATAAGAATAAACTCGCTGTGCCCACAACTAGGCTACACAAGATAAATGCATCTTTTAAAGGTCAATGTATTCGCTTCTACAACAAAACTCCAAGTGAGTTGCAAAAAATATCAATAAATAAATTCAAACAAATTGTCAAAACCTTGCTGTGCAAAAAGGCTTACTATAAAATATCAGATTATCTAGAGGATAAAAAAGCTTGGGACGGGTTTTGCTCCAACTCGAAAAATAACAAATAACAGGCTAAAGGTTTCTTCGTCGCTTCTTTACTTTAGTCTACACATCGAAGCGACAGAAATCAAAAATATCACTTTATTTCCGTGTCAGTGTTTACTTTTATATTTTGACCTTTTCTAAGTGTACATTTATTGTATTTATGGAAATGAAGAGTTTTTGATTTTGATTTTGAAACGACAACAAAATGTTCACCACGACCCGCCAATGGCACAGAATGGAACGCTTACCTTAGGTAAATAAAGCGTTATAATAATGCGCATAAAATTGCGATGCGAGAGCTGCCAGCGCGAAGTTGCCCGTATTACAGCCGCTGAGTTATTCCGCGGCACGTACTGAGCAGTCGCGCCGCCGCAGTCGCAGTTGCGTCTTCTTTGCCATGGTAATTGGTAAACAGAAGGTTTAGTTTAAAGCAGCTTATTTAATGCCCGAAAATTGAGGCAGTATTTTTTTTTATATTTACAACTGTATAAGACTGTGGATGCCATTTTTCAGGTTGCCGGATAAATACCCAGCGGTGGATGCAATCCGGACCATTAAGTTGGATTCCCCGAAAGTTGAACTCCCATTAAGTTGGATTCCTATTAAGTTGGATTCCCCGAAATTTGAATTGCCATAAAGTTGGATTCCCGCTATGTCGTATTCCTGTGGTGAGTGTAAAAAGGGTCTTGACAGATAGACGGAAGGACAACGCACGTACGGACAACAGACGGACGGATAAGATACGGGCCGACAGATGGACAGATAGACAAACGGACTGACATACAGATTCTAAATTATATAATAATCATGTTCGAGTTTAAACATGTAATGTCAATGGGATGTGTTTGTTTTTTTCAAGTGTTTGTATACTATGATGACCAAACGAAGGGACGACTGGCCACGGCCACTTGATGGTAAGGGTTAATAAGGGACACTGTAATACCAGGCGAGCTATGAAGACGAGAGGAGGTGTCTCTGATGGTAATGTCAACTCTGTTAAAAGTTTGCTATGAAAGATGTTGGTAATGTAATATCCTCCTAGCCGAATTTCGACCACGGCGGCCAGTCTCATCGGAGACCAGCCAGATGCGCAGAACATATTATGTGACAAGTGTGTGCTCAAACAAAGGTGCACTCTTTATTCCCTCACTCTCATAATCCGATGGGAGGGCAGACCGACACGACCGGGGAGATGTCAAGCGCAGGACCAACGGCTTAACTTGCTTTCCGAAGCACGGGGGTGTAACACTGCCAACTTCCTGAGTTCGGGCTGCTACTGTGAATTGTTTTCCTAGAAAAATCTATTGGCCCGACCCGGGATTTGAACCCAGGACCTCATAATCAGCGGTTGAACAAGCTGACTGCGTGACCAACGAGGCAGTAGAAAGAAAGACGTCGGTATTATAGGGGTAAGCAGTAGGTAGGGATAAATAAGTAAATAATGCTGGATAATCCACAAGTACACAATTTATTCCCTTTAATCTTGAAAGTTTCCAAATAAGATAAAGGCAAAAAACCCGATATCTAAAACAATCGTTAACTTTCATAATTTGTTTAGCCTTTGATTTCTTTTTTGTTAGATCTCGGTTGATCGCCGTAAGCGTAGAAGCGTAAGAATATACCTATACACGAATTTGGCTAAGCTTGGCTAACGCGCTGCCGCTGTGTTTCATTAGAAATATATTAATAAATAATGCTGGACAATTCACACAACATCATATAGTCCCAAGCTAAGCAGAGCTTGTATTATGGGTACTAGATAACTGATATACTTAATACAATACACTACATAGATAGATATGTTTATTATACATACATAGTAAACATCCAGAACACCCTGAACAAATATCTGCAGATCGTACAAACATCCCGAGGTGGGAATTGAACCCGCATCCTCCTGCGTCGCAGGCGAACCTTCGCCCGCTGCGCCACGGAGGTCGTCGTGCACTACTCTTTCACACACTGCTTCTGCTTTACAATGCCTTAGAACTTTACTATTCGTATTGTACGAGGTGATGACAGTTGTCTTAAGCCATGTGTACACGTTCATGACTATTGTAGCACTTGATTAGGTATGCGATGCGCTTTTGCGCTTCTCGGAGGTTGCTCAGGTAGCCTTGTGATCACGTATTGTGTAAATATGTTATTACTTTGAGAGATTCGTCTACTTCTGTGTAACAATGTATGAGTACTTAGTACCTACCTAGCACTTGATGTGCAAGATGAGTCTATTTTGATTCCGTACGTCAAAAGGAAAAAGGAACCCTTATAGGATCACTTTGTTGTCCGTCTGTCTATCTGTCTGTCTGTCCGTCTGTCAACCCTTTTCTCAGGAACGTGTGGAGGGTATCGAGTTGAAATTTACATCAATTACTCAGATCTGTAACCTCTTGGAGCCTCGATATAAATAAAACTTCTAAGTCAACGCAATCAAAATTTACAGCCGTTTATGTCCGAATATTTTGAAATCTCCACAAAACCCATATAGGGTACTTCCCGTTGAACTAGCATCATAAAATTTGGCAAAAAGCGAGGTATTTTAGCACAAATAAAGGGAAAAATACGTAAACCGTCAATTGTAGTTAAGTCACAAAAACAAATACTTTTGGTTCTCGCCATGGACCAAAACCTATGGGGTACTTCCCGTTGACCTAGAATCATAAAATTTGACAAGAAGCAAGTTCTTATAGCACAAATAAGGAATAAAGGTAAATTTGTAGTATAAACACCAAAAAAATAATTTTTGATTCTGAAGCATTTTTCAGATGCAAGACAATCTTTCAATTATACGAAACCCTTAGTGCGCGAGTCCGACTCGCACTTGATGTTTTATTTCATACTAGTTTCTGTCCGCGGCTTCGCACGCGTAGTTTTCTATGGAAACTCGCAGGATTTTGCGGGTAGTGTCAAAAATGTTTTGGATATCTTACAAAATCTAGGAATTCTTTGTGATTTTCTTTGATTAGGTACTTAATTTTAATACTTTTGTTCAACTACACATACTTTTATATTAACATGTATTTATATTAGGTACTTACTTACTTAGTAGGTAGGTACCAAACTTGTTTGACTGCTCGAAGTTTTATTTAATGTACTTAACCTTAAGATATTTTTCTCAGATAAGTGAAATGTATTTCTTTTTGGGAAAATAAATATTCTTTAAACCTAACATTTAAAGGTTATGTCTATCCCATGGGAACTGCTTTATGGGATGAAAAATAGCCTATGTTTTATTCCAGGCCTAGAACTACCTGCATGAAAAAATTAAACCCGATCCGTTCAGTATCAGTTCATCCTAACTTTCGCATTTATAATATTAATGTGATGCGAAAGTTTGGATGTATGGATGGATGTTTGTTACCTCTTTACGCCAAAACTACTGACCGGATCGGGCTGAAATTTGCATACAGGTAATTCTAATCCTGAAATCTAACATAGGCCACTTTTTATCCCATAAATCAGTTCCCATGGGATAGAAATCACCTTTAAACGTTTCCATAGAAACAACGCGTGCGAAGCCGCGGGCATAAACTAACTACTACAACTACTTATAATATTAGTGTAATGTAATGTAATACATACGTATGTAAGCAATACACTTGCAGGTTTCATTAAACTTCGTTAAGCAATGTATTTAAGGATAACGAGTTTCAGCCCATATTCGAATGCACGTTTTTGTGCTACTTGGTAGTGGTATTAGATTAACCCCCGAATACTCAAACGCAACTCTGATTTAAGCACGTCTTAAATGACAAATTTCATGAAAAACTGTCAAAAAATCGCAACTTGAGACGAGCTTAAATCTGAGATGCGTTTTAGCATTCGGGGATAATAAGCGCAGAGCTTTTAGCTCCTCGATCAAGGTATTCGCTGCAAAGGATCAAAGCTTGAGGTATCACAAAATTGAAACCATATTAAAACTTAGCTACGATAATTCAGTAGCTCGCTGATGAAACAGTCACGTCCACTAATTCCTACAAATATTAATGTAGTTCCCGTAACAGTAATCTGGAGGCCAGCCACGTCCCGGGCATTCCTTTGAAATCACTTCCCGACCCTCTCTGCCCGACAGTGACGGATTGTTGCTCTTCTTTAACATTATGTAATGGATTTTGTTCCATGTAGCGGAAATCATCGCATATTTTACGATCTTCCAAATTTGCTATTAAAGTTATATGTGTGAACAAATGTTGAAAAAACAAATGTTTAAACCAAATGAAAAAAAGGTGCTGTTTATGGCAGGATGAGCTAGGTCATTAGGGGAGGCTTAGGAGCACAGTGGACTTGCATAGGCAGGTGTTGTTGTTGTTGTAAGCTAGCCCAGTCAAAATGGTTTGTAGTAAGTCAGGCTTGATATGGATGATATGATATGGAATATCATCAAATGGAATCATCATATGGAATATCATCAAAATCGCGATTGTACGCGTCTCGTTTTATTGTTTGTTGACAATAGCGGTCGCCACTACCGTTCGCGCGGCATCTCGTAGAGCCTCTACGATGGCGTAGCAAAATCGTAGAGCATCTACGATGGCGTAGCAAAATCGTAGCGGCTCTACGATGGCATAGCAAAATCGTCTCACATACGTGTATTGACCATTTTTACATTTAGCCTTATTGATTTTTGCTGTTTTTAATTTTTTTTTGCACAATGTTAAAAAGCCCTGAAACTACTTTTGTAGCGATTGCGCGTTCTGTAAACGTGCGACAGCATCGCTACTATTGCGCGTCAGTCGCGTAGCGTCGCGCGACAGAAGCGATGCAAACGCGTGATTGTATCGAATAAAACGCGCAAAAGTATCGGGAATGTATCAATGCAAACGCGCGACCGTCTCAGGCGACTTCGAGGGAATGAAGAGTGGAGGGGTGTGCTAGTGTGGGGCAGTCAGTCAAACTGTCAGTCAGTCGACTGAAGCGCGACACCATCGCGACGATAGCGATACAGAATCTTGGTTACGTGGGCTAAGGTACACAGCCAGCGACAGAATCGTGACTGTATCGATGCGACGTCGCCGTGGGCGAGTGCTCTAATATTTTTATTGCCTAGGATGTACATGTGCGTCTTCATGTTCTTCAAGCTCGGGCACTGCAGAGAGTGGGCAGTGAATGCGTTAATCACTGATCAAGGAAACAAAGTACCTAATAGCTAGTTTGTGTTATGTACCTACTTTCTCAAATTCCATCTTGAGCTCTATTGTGTGCCCGTTGATCAAAACTACCGTATCGTATCGGGTATCTAAACAATTTTAAAATTACTATGATAAAGAAAACATGGAATTTATTGCAGCTACAATAGCTCTCGATATCATAGATATTTACTGAGTCAGCAGGGCTGCTTGTAGGATACATTCTGGCAACTAAATGAGAAACAAAGCGATAGTAAAACCTCGTCTTTTGGGATTGATCTGTGGGAATCATGTTATGTCTGTAACTACCCGTTCATGTACATAAAATAAAGGTTGAATGTTTCGAGAGACGCGCCATAAACTGCTTTGGTCTCTTTCATTGACCTAATACTCATTGTTTTTACCCAACAATGAGCCCGGTCACAAAATCCGCACACCTCGCGCCAAACACTTTGTATGGCGTGAGGTGCACAGATATTTTGACCGGGTTGTATGAAGTCTATAAAGAGTCATTATACTCGACTCTATACAAATCCACTTTACTCATACTAAAATCGAAATCAAAGAAACACCACAAAGCGATTCCTTGCACAATTAATTTCTAGCTATTCAGTGTCTCGTTTGAGGCGATCCCATAGATACTTAGCTCATTTCCTAGAGAATTTGTGCGCGTATGCGGCAATACCCAACAGTAATTCCATTGAGCTCGGAACTCTCCCGTTGCGTGCTTGCTTGCTTTACAACCCGGTGTTGTATCAAATTTAACGCTGTTTTCATGCGCTTTGCATTTTCGAGGAGTAAACTCTAGTTTCCTTGAAAATCGGGTTTACCTCGCTTGACTTTAGCCCGGATAGGAATAATACAGGAGCTTAGTTGCAGCCGCACCGTGCTTAGCACTTTGTGATTTATCACATAAACTAAATTACCGTATCGCTTTGCTTTAAGTCAGGATTTTACTGGAAAAGCGGCCACAAATTAAGTTGCCTTTACAATTTAAAAGCAAAAGATTGCTTTGATAAAGCCGAACATTACTTCCCGCATTTCCGTACGCAACGTTAGCATTGTCCACATTCGTAAAAGAGAATTCGCAATGCTGTTAAAATAAAAACACGGGGAACGCTTTGATACATGAAATTAAACTTCCTTGTGTACAAATTGAGTGGGAGGATGAGCGGCAAATCCGTTCTAAACCGCAGTCGAGGGCTAGCATCGAGGAGCTCCCGATCCGTCACGCGTCGCGCTAACTTAAGCCCTCATCAAATCCAGATTAATTAAACTCAGCCCGACCACGACCCCGAGCCAGTCGCATATCGCGACATATGTGTACACGGGCCTTAAGTTTGTCTTTCGTCTCGCGACATATGTGTGAACAAGCCTTAAGTCTTCTGAATAATAATGTAAAGGTATGGCCGAAACAATCTGGTGAAATACCTTCCCGAATACCCTAAAAATGCGTTAAACCTTCAAGACCCTCGTCTCAAACCTACTCGATCAAACTACTTTTGCTAAAGGATTAGTTAAGTGCCTTGTCATTTCACGAATAGCGGAACTCTTAGGCTGCGTAAAACGTTAAATTAAAATTATTTATTATAAGTTATTTGTTGCAATTTTTTGATACAGCGCTTATGGGTTTTAGCCTATTAGGTTAAAATCAAACTTGGTTCTAAAACTCAATGCGACAGGATGTAAAAATAAAATATTTTTTTCTTTTGAACCTTTTTAACCCAACTCATTCAAAATGGACAAGTACCTAGCTCGACGAATACTTCCTTTATGACATCTCTTCATGACGTAGGCTCTGATGTGAATAGACTTTATCACAACGATTCTACGACACGCGTTCAAATCAAATTAACTTTTAATGAGGTCTTTTGTCGTCAGGGTACTCGTGTAAGCCTATTTTTTACGCCTGGCTCATTTCAGGCTTAAGGGAAAATAAATTAACATGTTAGCCCTTCAGAATGGTATTACCAGCCTGCGCGTTTCAAAATAAAAACAAACACGCTTTTTAGATTTAAAACTCTGGCTTTTGGGTTAAGTAGGTAGTTGTACAGTCAATCGGCTGGAGGGACAATTTTATTTAAGGTACCTGGGTAACATAATATTTTTATGACTTTTGTTGTCTAGATATATAAGTGTCGGCAAAGTTTTTTAATGATTCTCATACTCAAATTTTGGGAAAGAATAAACCAAGACTGGCGTCGAAAGATTAACAAGTATTAAGAACTAGAGTACGTAATACAATCAAAACTTTTGATGAATTTCACGAAAACTGTCTTTGTTTCCCCTTTCTGTCCAAGTTAAATAATAAAATTCAGTGCACACTCAACTACGAGACTTTTTATAAAGCAGTGTAAAATAAAAATGTTTTTTACTGTAGTTTGCTGACTCAGGTAGATATAGATACATAATATAAGTTGTATCGATGTTATTAGATATTTCAGTAAGTAGTCTAGACTAGGGAATGTTTATGAACTATTTGTGAACTGCTGAGATCATGCGTCTAGTGGCTATTTATTAAAAGCCACAAGTATTGCATGCATGAAGCCATTGTGCCCCTATAAGTCATATTTTATTTAGAAAAAGAAACAAATAAATTTCATAGATCAACAACCCTTATTTAGAAAAAATATCTGGTTCCATATGACGATTTGAGGTAATGCAACGAAATGATAAACACCATGAGTCTTACAGTAAGTACCTACTAGTTAGCTAGAGGTGTTTTCTTTGCCATGAGTATGGCATGGAATCTCTGATGATTCTTGATCTCCATCGTAACCTTCCATTTTCATACGTCACGGGTTCATCCTCGGATCAGCGAGAAGAATTTATTGAGACTGTTTACGCGAACGAGAAAGGCGCCATCGGATTCTCTTCTCTATATTTTATCTTTGAAGACATGACATATTGCAATATCATCCTGATAGCGAGGAGATCGGAATTTAAGATGTTTTATGAAGTTATGACCTTGGATATAATGGATTGTCATATAAGGGACTATTATTTGTAATTCTGTAAACCCTTATTGTACACAATTAATACATATCATGAACTTATTTAATAAGATATGTGCATAGGCGAGCTTAACCCTGAAAAAGAATTTTCTTCTAGCAAACCTTAGAGTTATAGGAGAGGCGATAGAATAGGTGGAGGAAGGGTACAAATAATGAATCTACTATACATATACTTATAATAAACATATATATATATAAAAAAGACTAAATAAACCTAATAAATACCTTTGGAATTAATAAATACATATTTTTTATATACTATCTAAGTATACTTTAATAATAATATACTATACTTATTATTATTTATTTAAGAACTTACTCATCTTTTCCATGTATAATAAAAATATCTATCAAAATATGTAGGTATTGTATTGTATTAAGTATATCAGTCATCTAGCTGTGTGGTGCCGGCTTAGAATTTGCACCACCCCAACTCTTCCCGCGGGTGTCGTAAGAGGCGACTAAGGGATATCCACCGGGAGCGGGCAGCAGCGCCCCCTGCAGAAAAATTCTACCACCGAACTGCGATCCCCAACCCACATGCCCAGCGTGGGGATTATGGGCACTACCCCCCATGTGATAAAAGCCAATATGGCGCTTATCAGGGGGAGGCCTGCGCCCAGTAGTGGACTAATACAGGCTGTTGAGGTTGATATCAGTCATCTAGTACCCATAACATAAGCTCTGCTTGGCGTGGGGCTAGATGATGCTGTGTGGATTGTCCAGCATTGTTTTTATTTTTATTTATCTTAAATTGTAGTAGTCTACCCAATAAATAAATAATGCTGGAGAATTCACTCAGCATTATCTAGCCCCAAGCTAATCAGAGCTTGTGTTATGAGTACTAGATAACTGATATACTTAATACAATACACTACATAGATAGATATTTTTTATTATACATAGAAAACATCCAGAACGCCCTGGACAAATGTCTACAGATCGTACAAACATTAGTCCCGAGGCGGGAATCGAACCCGCAACCTCCTGCATCGCAGGCGGACCTTCGCCCGCCGCGCCACATAGGTCGTCTAAATAAATGTGGACAATTCACACAGCTTTATATATCTACCTACCTACATATCATTTTTAAAACTTTTATTTGGAGTTATTTTTCAAAGAAGAGCTTTAATGATGACAATTATGTAGTTTGTCATGCGGCGGCGGTTTGTCATATTTTCTAAAGAAAAGTTGCAAATCATAAAAAACTAAGAAGCTTTTCCAAAAGGAATAAAGTATCATTTTACTTACAAACACTTGTGTAAATTCGTAGTAGGTATAATCTCAATTCCATGGATAAAAACGAGAAAACGTGTTTTCTCAGTATAAAATCTTATCCAAAAAGTGAATTGCCTTACATTCATAGGGGTCGGACACCTACCCTCCGCACCATTTAATCCCCCCAGAACGAATCAACCTGCAAAAGTATAAATATACGATTATCGTTTATCTCAAATATACGATTATAGCTTAACTGGCGGTGGGTATCTTGTTCCTCCTCGCTGATCGAGTAATCAAAGCTTATGGAAGATTCCCCATAAAATTTAACGACAAACACTATACCGCAGTACCTAACCGGATGGCGTAACCGACCTTAATATCTGTAATTCGTATCGTGTTGGTTATGTAGGTACATTCCTATGTAGGTGTCTATGCAGTTATGATGAGAGTTCATTTGAATAATGATGCGGTTATTGCGTTATACTTGTGATAGAATTAGTTGTGGCTCCGGATACGACTATTTAATCGACAATCAGCCGATTCAGCTCTACTGAAATGTATTTCTCGTTTGGAAGCTTCGATAAAAACTCGCTAAGGTGGCACCTAAATTCTTAATAATACCTAACATAACTACCTAACTTAAAATTTATTGAAATCTACAGACAATAAATAAATAATGCTGGACAATCCACACAGCATCACAATTATAACTATATAATTGGGAGCTATGACGAGATATAACTAAATAAAGAGGAGAACGAACTCGGATCTGAGGTACATTACAATTCCTGAGAGCACGTACCTCCTATATTAGTGACATAGGTAGGCGAATCCTGAAAAATGTTAATAGGTATATCTTTGTATATTTGGTGTGGCATCGGACATTATAGTGCATTAAATCAAAATTTATCGTCGCCAATAAATTCTGCGTAAGGGAAAACATAACTTAACTCATAGTTCACTGCAAAGAAATTGAAAAATTAGTCTTGAACAATCCTTGAAGCGATTCCAGTTTAAAGCTCGCAAGTGTATATGCATAGCAACAAACAGTTGACTGCAAGTTGTGTTCACAAGAAACAGAAATGTTCTAACTCAAATGTGTTTACAAACATCGTTCAGTGCTGAAAGCTCACCAAGATGTTTGCAGGTCTGAGACTTCGGAGCTCTCCAAAGTAAGGCTATTGACTCACGTACGTCGGTAGCTGAGACGAATAGGTTTACCTTCCTCCATAATGAATTACCCGTTACCTAGTCTTTCCGAGACGTTGTTGCCGAAACTGCGTCCGCACGCTCCGTGGCTTATATGAAGGTTTCAGCTCGTTAACGGTGGTTTATCTCGTATAAGTTCGATGCAAGTTTGCTGGATAATCTTGGAAGTTGTGTGGCGTAGCGAGTTCTCAATGAAATGTGTTCCATCAGCTGAATGGTCGGAAGCCCTCTACGGAACAAATTAAACTCTATTGAAGCTGGGCTGGGATACTAAGCCTGATACGGTGCATGGTACCTACTCGTACCAATCAGGTTCTTATTACGTTTTGTTAAAGTCACATATCGAATCTAATCAACTTTTGAGTAGGTCTTTGGTCGTTCGAGAAACATTATGATCGATAAAATACGTGAAATATTCGAGAACTCGACAACCATTATAGTAAGCTTTTAACGGGTTTGAAAAGACATTACTATGCTGATAAATATCTACCTGTTTTTATGGTACCTTTCAAACAAATTGTCAAAATCTTGCTGTGCAAAAAGGCTTACTCTAAAATATCAGATTATCTCTAGAGTATAGAAAAGCTTGGGACGGATTTTGCTCCAACTCGAAAAATAACAACTAATAGGCTAAAGGTTTCTTCGTCGCTTCTTTACCGAACCTAGTCTTTCCGAACCTAGTTTCTGAACCTAGTTTCGAACCTAGTCTACATACCGAAGCGACAAAAATCAAAAATATCACTTTATTTCCGTGTCAGTGTTTAGTTTTATATTTTGACCTTTTCTAAGTGTACATTTATTGAATTTATGGAAATAAAGAGTTTTTGGTTTTGATTTTGAAATTAAGTACTACCTATCTCTATATTTGAAAGTTTCATTCCAACTTCAGCAATAAAGTTGACTCCAACTAAACTTTAGTTGCATCGAATAAAAGGACACAGAACCCACAGATGTTTGGTACATTAATTAAAGCAAACAGAACAAAACAGAAAATTAATTAAACGTTTCGGACAAAGAAAAGCGCGCCACATTAGATGTGTGGTGCAGGAGCGAGCGTAAAGACTTCCTACCTTGTTTCTCTACGTAGCGCGCACAGTGAAGTCACAGTGAAGTGAAGGGATGCAGTTTTTATGGTTACACACCATAAGAATCTTGTTCCCCATATACAGGATTATGGATTTTTTGGATGGTGCAGTAAAAGGAGGTTTCTTAACCGGTGTAGCTAAAGGAAAATGGTCTAAGGATCCATGATTTTTAGAGAAATTTCATCCCTATTCTCAGATTTAAAAAAAATACAGCTCCGTCCAAAAATGCAGCTTGTATAATGGTGATGAAACAATATTGAGTCCAAATGCTTCCCACGGGTCAAACCTTCTTCAATCAGTGCCACTCATATGTCTTAGTCTGATTGCAACGAGGTCTCAGAAATCTTCACAAAATCATCTACCAATCTAGCAAGTGAGCGTCCAACACTACGCCTGTTCTACCTGATTTGGTAAAGGCCTGATCGACCCGCCTAAGACGCCTTAGACACCCCAACCAATTAGGTATTAATGAATCATTACGCGATTGTTTTTTATTACATACTGCTGCGCCCCGCGGCTTCGCCCCCGTGGAAATTTATGTTTCCAACTTTCTTAATTTTTTCTTTCATAAAAACCTTCTCCTGACAATAACAAACACAACAAAGAAAGAATTAGCGAAATCGGTCCAGCCGTTCACGCGTGATGCCGTGACCAAGGAAAACGGGTTTCATTTTTATATATATAGATTCTACGCCTGGGATTTTTTAGTTTTTACCAAAATATATATTTTTAATTTACAGCCTATGCCTATTTCTTGTTAAGACAGTAGATCAAGCACCATCTCCCACACTACTCGACATAGTGCAGTACGTATTTGGGTGTGAATCGAGTCAGCTTGTAGATTCCCACCACGTTCACCCGCCTTCATTCGCGCGACTCTAACGGTGGAGATAATAGAGACTTACTGCGCACTTTACTCCGCCATACCTAAAGCAATAACTCTTCTAGAGTAGTTTTACTGCTGAAACGGTAAGCGTGCTTGAATCACTCTATGTACCCCGCACATAACTATAAAACCCTGGCACATAACGAACAACTTTCCGAGGCCGCCGAGAAAAAAAACCTAAGGAATAGAAAACAACAGTTTTGGGATTCGATCTTTGAAATCGTATGAAACCTCTGTGTGCACCGAGTTGAATAAAGGAGGTTTTTAAAGTTCAAAAATAGTTTGACTAGACCGAAAAGAGGGCGCTTGTTACTTTGGGCTGTCAAATTAATGTAGGCTGAATCGACAGTGGTGTCAATTCCGATCTTGCCAAAACTAAACTTATTTCACAGCAGTAAAAATAGTGCCCTCCTTTTTATTTCTATCATTATGAAGGGGACGACGATAACATTTTTAGTACTGTCAAAGTTTTGGCCCTTCTGACGCATAATAACCAATATAATCTGGTTTTTTATGGCATAACGGCGCATTTGTAAAATGATACATCAGCATATTAAACAATTCGCAAATTGACACATTAGTATTTATTCGGATTAGAAAAATGACTGATACATTCTGATTCGCACAATGACGCATCCGTACAACGTAACTTCTGTAGCAGTTTTAATATTTCAAACCTAGGTACCTACTTTTTAATCATAAGCGCTGGCCACTTGAAAGTTTATCTTTCACAATAAAATTGCAACTTCAACAATCATTTTAAATGACGGACAATAGTTTATGGTCGTCAAATAATTATAATTGCGACATCTGAATATCCACCAGTGTTTATTTTCACATGAAATCCCCTTCTCTTCGCGAAAGATCCTTGCCATCTATTGAGTACCTACTAAAGTAAATAGGGGTTATTTCTTTTGGAAAACGCTTCAGTGAGTTAGGTTCGAATAGGTGTGTTTGAGCTTAAAAGCTCACTACCTCCCTGTACTGTGAGGTGTGAATCTGCTGCCTAACATATACGACTCGTTTTTACAGACAGTTGAGTTTTGGTACATTTACTATGGAAGTAATGTGAAATTTTAACTATCCGTAGCATATACGAGAGTCGTATTTGTTTATTTTATTGTCAAGTTTGGTGTGCGTCAGAATATATGTTTCTAGTTCGTTCTTTATTTTTTATAGGAAACTATGATAAGCACTACTTTATTATGAAGTAGGAATATGTTTATGAATTTAAACAATTATGGTTAATAGTAAAAAATAATACGGCATTTTACCACAATACCACATTAGAATATTCATAATAAATTTGTGGCAGAAAAATCGGAGCGATGAAACGTCAGCGAGAAAAACGAGATTTGTAGTAAAATCAGCTTTTTGTGGTTCCTCCTAAAAAGCAGAATCGACAGCTGCGGGCGTCACGAAAAAAGTTTGTGACAGCCTCGTTAAACAACTTTCATAACATTTAACGAGGCAAAGCCTGACATGATAATATGAGTTTCATAAGAAATATGTCCCTACACACCTTTATATTGACATTCCTAGAATTGGTGAGTGATATGAGAGGGCCCCAGCCCCTCTTTAACATTCTTCTCGTTTGTTACTTACTTTGTTATCTTGTTTTACCATGATGATACCAATCGAAAGTTAGAAATGTAAATTCATCTGACTTTTCCCAAGCCGCAATGCGATTCGCCTTCGCTTCGGGAGCTTTTTTGGGAGCTCATGCGTTTGTTATTATTTGTAGACCTGAAGGGACCACAAAAGAGTAAATAAAAGGTTTACCTACTCGTATCAAAAATCAAATGTATGTACAATGGTAAAAGTATGACTTCTGAATATAAACTGAGTTCAAACTGTTTGTTTTTTCCAACTTCTTACCTACCTCACTTCACCACACGTAGCAGCGTCGGAAAGCATTTTGCAGACTGCGATGCGAGATCCATCACCAAAACCACAGCTCAGATTGGACTGTCAATTACGTCACGGCTCTCCCGCCCTTAATCTGTCATCTAGACACCAATTAAGGGGAAAACTGCCACCGAGCGGAGTCGTAACAATTTGTCTTGCAAAAATAACCCGAGGTGGTATTAGTGGAATTACATAAACATGTAGGTACCCATTTAGATATACGAACTGGTTTTAGGATGAATAATGTTTTTAAAGTTCATCCAAATTCTTTCATTATTTATTTTATAAGTTAGTAGGTAAATTGAAACAACCGGAGATTGTAAGAGTTACGTCTAAAGACTGAAAATCAATTTATAATTTAACTTCAAGCAATTTTCATCTCATGATGTGCTTATTATGACGAAACCTGACATGAATGTAATGAAATTGATATGTAGTCTATTGCAGGTCTCGTTGCCGGCTAATAAATCCCCATTACCATCAAATAATAGCTCGCTGATCATTCAGAATTTAGCGTAGCAACGCGTCACTACTGCATTAGGCAACGTTAATCATTTAGGTACCTACTCCTCTGCACTAATTCCCTGAACAATCTTGTAATTTATGTCAGAGTTGACTTTGACGAGATAAAGGGAAATTATTTGGCTCGTTACGGTACCTTTTTGGGTCTTTGTAGATGAAGACAGAAGACAAAGGCTTTGGGTTAGGGTTTGGTATTCTATGTTCCAAGTTTTGCTTTAACACTGTTCTGGTACCTACTGAAAATGGAATGCTCAAACCACAATAAAGACTCCTTTTAATAATATAACACAAAATATTATGGTATTAAAAAGTCATAGGTTTAGACTATTTGTGCAAAATAGCAAATGCCAACGTTATAAGGAAAGCCAATTTGAATGATTATTCCAGTTTTCCCATACGAAAATCAGTGTTCAATATTCGGCCGGAAAAAATGAAATCGAACCAAAATAGGTAACAGTAAAAGATGCTCTGTTATTCAAGATTTGCGCTTTATCCCTGGGTTTATTTACACAGCCGTGCCTGCTTGCTCCACGTAGTCTTGTCTTGTCAACCGACTCGACTTGGCTTAAGCCCAAACGACTGAGAAAAGGTAACATATCTCTTTATTTAAGTTATATTCACTGCGACAGTTATAAATGTTCCAACACGGAAAACTCCCGCCGTCATATTCTTGATTTTCAACATAAATCCCTATTGTTTTGTCAAAATTTAAGCAGAATTATTTGTTTTTCTCTGCATTCGGATGGATTTCATATTAAAACCGAGCTTGAAAAACATTTATCAAAAGCGTGGAAAACATTGAACTAAAAGCTCTTCCCTAGTTCGCACTCCTGCTTTTATGATTTGATTCAGGATGTAGTGGCAATCGATACTACGTTGAGCACCGCTATAATTCTACATTTGGTGTATATTTTATTAATGCACGTATAACTATTTACAGAGAATAGCCCTCTATGGCCCTAACATAGGTCACCATCAAGTATTTTTTCAAAATCACCGTGCTCGATAACAGTTGATAGAGATAGAAAGAGTAAATTTAAACAAATAAAAAATGTAACTATTCGGTATCCGGCCTATCTGGCCGTTTCTTTGCTATTCGGTATTCGGCCGAATATTCCATGATATTCGGCCGGAAACCGAATAGCATAAAATCAATTAATAAAATGAATAAATTCAAAGAATAAACAATTAAATTATACGAATCAACTATATTTATTTTATGTGTCATACAAATCAGTAGGTAACAAAACTTGAGCAGCACGGGTGATCCGTAATTATTTCGGAACATCTTTATTGAATTTATGTGGCCTAGTACAAATCTGTAATTCAAACCATTTACTCGTTTTTGGGTGAAGGAGTAGCAAACATTCAAACATCCAAACTAACGCCTTCATAACATTAGTGTAAAATTGTGTCGTTTATTAAACGACCAGGGGCGGACACAATTCAGTATTAAGTCGAGCTATCCGTCAGACAGACCTGCGGGCTGTTTTCAGATCCGGTACAAATTAATGTTGGCTACAGGGCATGTAGCCACGTCTATTCGACTGTGCGGTTTTCATTATATGTATAATACTTAGAATATAACCTGGATATAAAAACAACTAGGTACTCAATAAAAACAAAGAAAATAATGCATTGAGCGTCCAGTAGAAAAAAAAACTGATACAGTTTTTATTAGTAGTCACGCTTTTATCCTTCCAAGCGCTTGTAACTTTTATTCTGAATATTTTTCAATTGCAAGGAGTCAAAACATACCTAATTAGACAATGCAAGATACATGAAAAGAGCAATGCAGAATAAAATAAGTATTGAGATAATAATGTCTGCTAGCAGAACTAAAAACTAAGTCGACTATTTAATTAAATTTTAAAAACCACACAGAAAAACCAATAAACTTTATTACAAAACAGTTCTCGCCATTTGTTTTTAATTCAACTCGGTAGTGGATGATTGGAATGGAACGAAACAGAAGTTTCAGGCCTCGTTTGTTTGCTTTTTAACTTAATTAATACGCTTGTTACAAACAGTTACCGGACTGCAATAATATTTAAAGTTATGACAGCAAAATATAAACACACCCTCCGCGTTTTAATCAAGCTTTTATAATTGATTTTAATTTATTCGATACCTGCTACCACCCCTGGCACCATTGGATAAATTTAGTGCCAACCTATTTTCATTTGTTTACTCCCTATTTTAATATATCTAAGAG
Organism: Eupithecia subfuscata; assembly: GCA_963564075.1. Lineage (NCBI taxonomy): Eukaryota > Metazoa > Arthropoda > Insecta > Lepidoptera > Geometridae > Eupithecia > Eupithecia subfuscata. Next base: position 8,560,330 of record OY751103.1, on the reverse strand, counting down.
TGAAATCTTAAAAGTTGTTGTTAGTTACTGACTTGACTGGCCTGTAAATTGTTATATTACTATGGCAAATCTAAGTAGGAGGAAAATTACAATCAAATTATAGAAATAAATTAGAACTAGTATTTACATTTAAGCTAACTGCAGACTGTTGCAAACAATCTACAGGTAGCTCAACTGATCCATATCAATACCAGTCGGAAGCGTCCCCGAGACGCTAGTAGGAAGAGGTATTGTAAAGCTAGGTTCACATTGCTGTGTCGTGGTGTGTCGTGGCGCGCCAGAGCGCAATCGGTTACGTTCATTACCTATGACTAGATTCACATTAGTAAGGCACCCCAACACAACCTACTAATGTGAATCTAGTCATAGGTAATAAACGTAACCGATTGCGTTCTGGCGCGCCACGACACACCCCGACACAGCAATGTGAACCTAGCTTAAGTTGTTTGGAAGTAGGGTGTAGTAGGTAACTTGAGTGAGTGGTATTTAGAAACCTTTTAGACAAAGTTAACTTTTATTGACAGTTCTGATATATAATTCATGTTTTAAGTCTCGTTTTCTGTCCTATAATTTGTGTCTGCTTAATATAATCATAAGATTTTCTTTTTAGTAGCTAATAAAACTCGGACAATATTTACGAAGGCAATGCTATAAAAATGTCATAAAATCAGCGCCGAATTTTATACCAGGATAGCTACTAAGTTGAAGCTGTACTAGTATTTATTAATCTTCAGGAGAAGGTAATAACTTTAAAGAAAACGGATTTTTTATGCATTCTGTTTCAGCTAAGTAGGTACTTATATATTGAAGTTTTTTACAAAAATGTATACTGATAGGTAAATTTAAGCTCTCCATATTTTTTTATGATAATGTGTATGTGGTGGGATGACCTGCGAAAGACTTCAGGCAGATGATGGATGCGGCAAGCTGAAGACAGGGCGCTTTGGCGCTCATTAGGAGAGCAAGAAGCCTATGTCTAGCAGTGGACTAATATATGATGATGATGATGATGATGATGATAATGTAGTAATAATTAAAAACGTGCGTACCTAAACATTTTCATACTTTCGTATTTATTGGAGATTTATTCTACGACGAAGGCGACTTATAAAAAAATGGTTACGGAAACGATATAATTTTGTCCTACTTAAAGTATTTAGAATCATAGCAGGTATGATTTTGCACGACTGCTTTTAGCCAGAGAAAACAGTTTTCGAATAAATAATGGCGCCACGGTTTTCAGAAGCTCTTCAGAGCGTTAATAAGCGTAAATAAACGAAATAAATAAACGTGGAAAGATTAAAAAGCGGTGGCTGTAAATAGAAATGCGTTCCACGTTTATGAACTCCGGACAATTCCGTGACACAAAGACCTTAATTTATTCTTGAACTGGATTTATTCGTCCCATGTGTTGGGTGGTTGACGGAGGGTCCTTAAGGTTAATGTAGGTGTTGTCATCGGATATTGGGACGGACGAAACCGTGCGATTTGTCAGCTGTCATGAAGAAATTGTGTAGGCTATCTTACCGCTGGCTTGGAGGCATAATTCAAAGGACATTCTTTAAGGACTTTCGTTCGTCATCCTAGCCGAATTTCCACCACGGCGGCCAGTCTCATCGGAGACTAGCCAGGTGCGCAGGACATATTATAGTGCACAAATGTGCGCAAACACAGGTGTACTTTCTACGAGTATTCCCTTATTCTCATAATCCGATGGGACGGCAGACCGACACGATCGGGGAGAAGTCGAGCGCAGGACCAACGGTTTAATGTGTTTTCTGAGACACGGGGATGTAACACCGCCAACTTTGGGCCGTCGCTGTGAATTTTTCTTGCTAGAAAAACCCTAATAACAACTAATATGTATATTTATTTTAACAAAGCCCAAAGCTGCTTTTGTATCTTAATTTTATAATTTTATTTCTTACATCAAAATTAATTGCAGGCCCTTTTACAGCCAATCATTTGTTAGTTTATAATTATGTGTTTTATAATTATTAAAAAAAAACAGACAGACAGTGATTCCTATCTAAATAGGAATCACTGTCTGTCTGTTTTTTTTTCTTCTGCTTACAATCCCTTATGGTGTTTCGTTCCCTCTCAAAAATCTTGTGTTTGTCTTAATTAAATATTAGGTTTAATTAGCATTATGCATTAAATTAGATTTAAACGACATAAAGTGTATAAATATATACCTACGGTGGAATAAATGAATTGAATTGAATTGGCCCGACCCGCGATTTGAACCCATGTCCTCATAATCAGCGGTTGAACAAGCTGACCGCTAGACCAACGAGGTAGGATTTCGTTTGTAGTCGCACAAACACTGATTATTGTGGCCATCTACGAGCATTTATAAGTGAAACTTGTATGACCCTTTTACTAAATATATATTTGTTACGAAGTAGTCAGGGAAAGTGAACCAATATAAAAAGGAGCTCTCTAATGATGGGGGCTTCCTCAACAATTTTAATTTCCTCGCTGCAACTCCGTCGAATGCAAAGTTTCAATACCTACTCAGCAGTGTTCCGCACAAGTGAGGTATCTCTTTGTTGCCCTCTAAAAGTAGGTAAAGCAAAACATATTAATAAAATATTTTCACATTTCACCGTCGGCGTAGGCTCATTCGATGAATTACGCAGTAAGTAATTTGATTCGTTTGAGTTCGCTTTTGTTTTATCTTCCATTTGTAACAAAGTGTAATTTGAAATTATTTATTTTTAAAAGATGGGTCGAAAGATTGTTTATCGAGAATACTCGCGGGTCGGCGACGATTCGTACTTCCTCGGAAAAACATTTGGTACGGCTGAGTTCACTAGCGAAATAACAACGTCCATTTGTAACAAAAAGTCCATTCATCAAACGAGATAACAGCGTCACAGCGTTATCAAAACATGACCCGTGAAGCGATCACAATGTTTTGCGCCGAGTACAGCCTTTGGCGATAAGTTACACAATGAAAAAGTTACGCTTCGAAATTAATCGTTTTATTTATTGTACTTAATACTTGTTGGTACTACTGAGTTTTAAGCTTGTTTGAAAACAGGTGCCACCAAAATTATTAGTAAACGGAAATCCAATAATTCGTTTAGTATGAATGTAATAATTTATACGCTAGGGGAAGTCGCTTTCTACTGTACTCTTACTTACCCCACCTGCCAGTGCAATTACCTAATTAATAAAACGATTGCTACTGAATTCTCGTGAAATTCAAGCGCGTGTGAGTTGCTCTACAATATGTTCCATTACATTCATACATACAACATCACTGTACTATACAAGGCTATAGTACCTACCTACATTGTAATTTATAGAGCCCCGGAGCAGTGGGTGACTGTGAAATGTGCAATACAAAACAATGCAACGTAATTCAGAAGAGCACCTACTCAACGGAGTCAAGTCTGATTCTAGAATGAAAAGACATCTCAAAGGACTCGTTCTAGTTTCTGTGGATAATTGCAATTATTTGTTTATGAAGAAAAGGTCAGCTCATATTTCTTATTATAATAGTTGAGTGAAGATAAATAAGGATTAATGATACATGAATATCAGATTAGTTAAAGCTTACCTTTTAAATAATATTTTCTTCAATATTTACCTAATTAAAGAACGATTAAAATCAAGTAACTATTCCGCTCTAACAATAGCTATAATTGTTCCTAAATATCTATCATGTAGTGACATTTTAAAGAAACCCACGGTTTTGATTCACTCGATAAAAAGTAAGGCGATGAGGTAGCCATTATGTCTAGAAAACTTTTAGCATAAAAATATTTCAGCAAATAAGCATAAACATGCTCTTGCTAAGTGCTATTTATACTATTTTGTTAATCTGAACAGTGTATTTTTCAGCGGCAGGCGGGCACGGTGCCAGCAAGCGACTGCAATTAGCCAAAATTATGCTCAAAAACAAGTTCCGAAGCAATTAGCAGATGTAGACCCCGGTCGAGTACTCTAAACCAGTTTACTAAAGTCCGACAGCGGATGAGATTTGTTATTCAGTTTTATTGGTGTTCGGTTCTGGGTTGAGAAAGTTTAAAAAGCCCGTATGGATTTGGCTGTGCGGTTATAGGTCGCTCGCGCCGGCAATACTCGGCCACTGGCCCGGGCGTCGACAGCTAAAATGAATGCCTAGTTTTTCATTCCACACAACGCTTTTGGTCTTTCGTTAACCCCTTGCTCTAAAGCTACGCTTGGCCTACTATGACTCTAAAATTTTAAACCTAACTTAACTTAACTAAAAATGCGCCGGAAATTTTAAAAGCTGTCTTCTGATTTTTCATAATACAACCAAGAAAATAACTATATGATTATGTTACCTAATTAAGTTAGTTCTTGTTTTTTAGTATTTTTCTATTCGTTATGTTTTTGTTTTTTCTAATAAGTCGTCAACTTACTGTGTATAATGCTATTTTTAAGTCTATTTGCGGAAACTTGTAATTAGCCGTCAACAAACATGCAATGGTCTATCCTGGCATGTTCAATAATGTTCATCTGAAATTTGTAAACCTAGCTGTAAGTTTCTCCAAAATTGTAAAAATAAAAATAAAATAAATTGAAATTCGTTGATTACTCGTTATCCGCTGGCCCAAATTCCCAAATTAAATCCAAACAAGCGCAAGACTCCAGAAAAACTTTAGAGAAGGTTCACGCAAACTGTGGAATCTATTAAAAAAAAGAAACCCAATGTTAACCGGGATAACTTAATGCTGTGGTAAACATTGCAGTAAATATCTATTGCCTGTGTCTAGGTCATTAGTGCGTGTAAGCAAACGAAGCGATCCGTTCGCATTGGGGTCGAGGGACACTGACAGCCACTATGACCACTGTTTATTTATTCCGTGCTATGGCTGATATAGACAAAACTGCACAGGAAGCGAAAGGGTTGCTTTCTAGAACAGAGTTTGTCAGTCATATCCTTTAGTAACTATAAAAAGTACTTCATTTCCTTGATGGATTTGAAGGCAAACCCACAATACACGATTTGATCAGTCCGTTGCAGAATTAAGCCCTTATTTTCTGTAGGTTTTTAAAATATGTTTCAACTTGCATTTCCCGTTTACGAGTTACAAAATTCTTTAAGTTGAAAGTCGGCTTGGATAAGCTCTTCTCATCTACATTTAATAGAGAAATCATGTTGGAAGCTTAAAAAGCTTGCTTCCGTCTACAGCAACTGATACGATTTGTTTTTTTCTTCCTTATTCATAGGAGCGAGTATGTAATAGCGTAATTCCTTCATCTTTAAATTATTTATCGAAGCGTGGGTGTTGCTTTCTTTGCGTCATTCGAGACCGTTGGAGTGTAATAAATCTTTTGGGGCGTTTAGTAGATAAAACAAATTAATCACGGTTAGATAAGTGTGTCTGGAGGAGGCATAATGTGAGGTTAGAGGGGCGGTCTCTAAGGAAGTATCCTATAGCTCCGAGCTACCTATAAAATTTTACGATCACACTGTATGAACCATTATGGCTCTTGTCGGTGTCACTTAAGACTACTGCGTAGTTTGTCGTCACAGTTTGAGACTGAAATACAATTCGATCCTCACGTTTACCGGGGCGGGAATGGGTTATTCTCTTTGTGTAGCTCTGTGGGCTGATTGCTTCTCAGTTGCTAGTCCATTTGTTCAGCAATAACACGTGTTCCCCACAACATATACATTCTGTTAAAGTAGGTATGTAAGCACGAAATTCTTACCTACGAGTTTTGGGCCCAACACCTACTTCAATAGCTACTTCACTACTTCAATAGCTTAAGTTATCATAACATAATACCATTTCCAGCAATGTAGGTACCTATCAAAATTGTACTTTAAGCTATCCTAGAATAAGTTTTTGATAAACGTTTTGGAAACTCCGTCGAAATGGATATTAAAACTTCCGAATAAGCTACATGTAAACTCTAAAAATGGATTTAGCGGAAGGCGCTTCGAAGTTTCTTACGAAACTAAATCGAAAACGTGACTGTTATCGCGCTTCAGGGCGTTCTGCAATCCCCTCCTAAAGGCAGGGACACAGAATAAGCAGGAAAATGTAATTAGTAGCTTAAAAACATTTTCTTGTCCCATCTTATCTAAACTTTTTATTTAATACTAGCTTCTACCCGCGGCTTCGCACGCGTATTTTCGCTATAATAAGAAGCCTTTTACCTAAGTTAGACTTTGCTCTAAACGTACGCCAAATTTCATCTTTATCTTTTCAGTAGTTTTGGAGAGCCTAGGTAACAAAAATTCAGATTTCACAAACTTTCGGCTTCATAATATTAGAAGGATTAGTTTCTGCTCGCGGCTTCGCACACGTTGTTTCCATAGAAACGTTAAAAGTTTATTTCTATCCCAAGGGAACTGATTTATGGGATAAAAAGCAACCGATTTTTTATTCGAAATCTAGACTTCCATACACGATTGTACCGCACTAGATATAGTTAATATTAAGTTCTTATTTAATTCTTTTATGTATTGATGGTGCAATAAATAAATAATAATAAATAAATAAAGTTTAATAAATAATGCAGGACAATTCATACAGCATTATCTAGCCCCAAGCTAAGCAGAGCTTGTGTTATGGGTACTTAATAACTGATATACCTACCTACTTAATACAATACACTATCTAGATAGATATTTTTTATTATACGTAGAAAACATCCAGAACACCCTGAAAAAATATCTGCAGATCGTACAAACATTTGTCCTGAGGCGGGAATCGAACCCGCAACCTCCTGTGTCGTAGGCGGAACTTCGCCCGCCGCGCCACTGAGGTGGTCAAATAATCTATTTCTTTATGCAAAATTTCACCCCGATGATCCGTTCTGTACTTTTGGTGTGAACAAGAAACAAACACCAATCAATACCACCAAACTTTCGAATTTATAATAGTGTGATGTGAGTGGAGCTCAATATTCTGCTCAAATTACTGGTAATCATTTCAAAAGCTAATTGACAGGTTATTATGACATTAATATCGAACCTCGATCAGTGTATAACTCGCCTTACATTTACCTATCTTAGTAAGCTGAAAGAATTTTTGGTTTTCAAGCATGGACTGAAATTGAATGTACACCGCCTTACCTGAGCTTATTTACATGAAACCACGATTATTTCCGTTTCCGTTATGAATGTTTGCACAAATAAGTTTACACTTCCTTTTGCCGTAGTTTCGCCCGTGTTCCCCCGTATCGGACAAATGTTGCTTATTGTTTTGATATTACGGTTATAGGGCTTATTTTCTCAGAAGAATTAAATTCACTTACATAGAAAAAACAGAGTGTGTTTGACAAACATTTTTCTTAAATGTCGATGTCATTTTGTAAGCCTAAAAATATAATTTTGCATTGACTAATACATAAAATAGCGATAAATAGAGAAGAAACCTCTTTGAAATTCAAATTATGATGCGCGCAGATTTTTTTTACTGTCACGAGATAATTGAAGGCTTAAATGTTTTTTGTTTTTTGATATATTTTACCCAACATGTGGCTCTGTCGGAATACCAGCGTTGGTTGCTAGCTTGCTAGTCAACCTCATGCTGAGGCAGAGTCATTTTGTTACTGGGTTCTATTTATTAAACCTTCTATTTACTTACTATTATTCTACCTTCTATTTAAATCTAAGTTTATGTATTATGTATTTTAGTCTAAGTTTAGTATGTGTAAGTCATTTAACATAAATTTATATTCTATTCTATTAACAACAATTAACTCATAGTCCCTTTGATATGTGGGATTGTTATATAAACACTAGTCATCTGTGAAAAATGTAGTTTATTTTCATTTGAAAAATATATATGTATAATCGATATAATTTAATTACGAACAATGATCAATAGCAAATTTACGTCAAATGTTGGTTACGCTTATGCCCGTAGCACACCTCCGCTGCGAAACCATAACAGCGGAACCGCAGTAGTTGCGCCATGTCTTGTCCATAGGTAGGAGAATAAGAAAAAGAAACATTTATTGTATAAACTGTGTACATAGTTGGTCTTAAGAACTTGTCATTGTCCAACAGTTTGTCGTTTCGGACATACAATAATATAATTATTATTAACATTAGTTAATTAACTTAAAATTATGAGAATTGCACATTTTCTTTATACTTAAATAAGGTTAACAATAGGAGCTAAATAACAATGATTACTATCTAAATTTTATACTGTCAAAATATTCTTTGATATTATAATGTGTTTTAGATACCAGATATTTTCTTAATTTTAATTTTAATTTATTATCTTCTATTTCTTTTATTTCTAACGCGGAGAACACTAGCGAAACTGAGAGAAGCGGAACACTAGCGAAACTGCCTGTTCTAAGGCATAGATTTGACTAAAATTCTCTTCCCCGCGCGGTTTCGTCGATCTGCTCCGACGTCAGCCACACTTCCGCTACTTTGCCGCATGTGTTTGTGGAAGTCGACAAAAATTAAAAGTAGAACTACATTTTTTTCATAAAATGGACGTCAATTTTACAGAATAATTAATTCAAAAGGTCAGAAATAGACCTATTTTCTATTTATCCTTTTCAAAGTTAACGTTCACAATAATATTGCTTCCTCCTCCGACTGGACTCAACTGACTCGCTCGACGATCCGACGCCCAGTTCCGCCACTCAAAATACGCTTGATCGCAGCGGAATTCATTCAGCGCTGTTTCGCTACTCGTATTCCGCAGCGGAGGTGTGCTACGGGCGTTACAAAATGTCAACTATAGTATGTACACTTTGTATGACGGCATCACGTCTCCTTAAACTTTTACTACATTTTTCTCGACTGACGCTCGAAAGTTTGACGATGGTTACGAGACGCCATTTGAAGTTTCCCTTTTTTGAAGTCGGTTAATGAGATCCAGGCTTAAGTTTCTTAAAGAAACCGTGCAGTGATAACTTACAGTTAAAACTAACAACTAACTTAAAAGTAACACCATCCAGCCAAACTTTAGACACAATACTTGTAAACTAAAAAATCTCAAATCCTGTTGTGGGGCCGAGTTTTCGATATAGTTGTTAGTCATATTTCGAGGAAAAATAAGATTTTTCCTCAAAACTCGCTGGAGTTTAACTACTAACACTAATAAACGAATTATCTGTGTTTGAAGATTAAGACATTTAAAATTTGGGTAGGTTTATGAGATCGTTAAATTTATAGATATTGTAACGCATTCACTGCCCAGCCTCAGCGATGCGACCATCAGCTGCACGGGGTGGCGTGGATGGCTACGTTAGTATTATTTATATTCTCTGACACGGTGCTCTCGAACAAGCACAAGGGCACTCAATGTGTTAAAACACGCACGTCTTCAACTGCAAATTTCTTTATATATTTTAGAAAAATACTATTTGCTTATGTATTGAGCATCACGTCACAAAAGTTTGGATGTATGGATGTTTGTTACCTGTTAACCCCAAAACTACTGAACGCATCGGGCTGAAATATTGCATACATTTTGTTTTAAGCCTGGAATAAAATATAAGCTACTTATCTATACTAATATTATAAAGAGGAAAGGTTTGATTTTTTGTTTGTTTGTTTGTATGAATTGAATAGGCTCCGAAACTACTGGACCGATTTGAAAAATTCTTTCACCGTTAGGAAGCTTACTTTTCAGGGAGTGACATAGGCTATATTTTATCCCGGAATTCCCACGGGAACGGGAACTACGCGGGTGAAACCGCGCGGCGATCGTCTAGTTATCCCATAAAGCAATTCTCATGGAATATAAATAACCGTATGTATCACACTAATATTATAAATGCAAAATTTTGCATGTATGGATGGATGTTTGTTACCTGTTCATGCCAAAGCTACTGAACGGATTAGGCTAAAATTTGCTATTTATGTAGTTTTAAGCCTAAAATAAAACATAGGCTTATTATCCCATAAATCAGTTGTTTGCTGCTTGAAGCTTTTTAAAAAAGCACATTTTTTTTATTTTATGATGTCATGTACTGATGCACTTCCCATGCATCTATGAATTAAGAAACAGCGGGAATTTTATCCATAAAACCTTAACCCGAGCTTTATGTTGACAAGAATTTCCCATTACGTTGCGTTGTTAATTTGTTTTGCTCTGCTTGGATATTTCAAACAGTATTCCAAAACAATATCTACGTTGTGGCGTGCCGGTTCCCTTGTACTGATGTACTTGTAGATATCTCCTCTACGCCTACGGGCAATAATTCCTGAGTTAACGAACTCAGAATACAAATCGAATGTATGTGACGTATACCTATATCTAGTCAGTTCGATATATGGATTACTCATTGATAAAGGTAATACTGATAATGATGGTTATACTGATGGTTTCTATTCGTGGCGTTATTTGCACATACCAGAGCGACAGAAATTTAAAATATCACTCTATAACCGTGTCAGTGTTTAGTTTTATGAATTGACTTTTATACAATACTAGCGACCCGCCCCGGCCTCGCACATATTATCCCTAAGTCGCCTCTTTCGACACCCGCGGGAAGAGTTAGGTGACGCAAATTCTAAGCCGACCCCACACTGCCTGTAAACTATGGAAAGGCAAAAACGTATCTATAATATACCTTCGTTAGTTACCTTATTAATCATACATGTGGAACATTGGAACACGACGAGTGGAACATTATAATTATAATAATGTTCGTATAATGTTATAATTATAAAAATGTGTCTCAAATTAACCACATTAGATACTTTAACAGTACATTAACCTCATATTTTAGATAGTGAGTATATTAGTGTTGTTATAACGTAGCGAGGAGCTACGTCGTAGCAAAAGTCTTCGTGAGCTTTCAAAAAAACTAATGTAGGGAAATAATTTTAGCGATGGTTGGTCCCTTTCATGGTGTTATTATTCAGAATGCATTTGGCAAGTATCTAATTGGTACCTTTCAGGGTAGTTGATATACGATGTTACGTATCTTATAAAACAATGCCTAGCTACAAAGGAAAACGCCACCAACGTTACATCAAACCAACAAATTAAAAACACAAAAGCTAAGATGTTCATAATGTTTATAATACCTGAATTAGCCATCAAACACCGAATTTATTGATCTTTACAAAGTTCTCACGATCGCGAGATACGCTTAAGTCCGAATTATTTCCGGTACACGAATAAAATACTTTGAAAATGAACTTCCGTTGGAAAATGGCATTCAGTAGCAATTAAAACTTTCTTACTGATCAAACTTTAACAGTCACATCTCCAGGACAACTTCGCCTTGAAACTCTAAAGTGGCGTTGTGACTACAGTTACCTTGCGAAACGAACCATCGCTGGAATAACTCTCTTTTATTGAAGCATTCTCGGCTGCTTAGGTTCCTTAAGGGCTTGTAAGGCGTCGTTTATACTATACAATGTTCCAACCGTAATAATATCTGGAGAGTTCTTCCTTTTGTCGTTCTGCCTGCATGAACTGCGTAATTCTTACCATTTTTCTCACTCCGCATTTTAGAACAATGTATCTTTTTTATATCCTCTATGTTTACCGTAATTAGAGTTTTATTTACAGAAACAACGACCATGAGTAATATAAATTAATCTTGGTCCGTTAATTTAAATTTAGAGACACTAAAATGTAACTTGCAACCAAATGTAGGTTTAACGTTGGAGTAGAATGATTCCGCTCTGTACGACGACGTGTCGTTAAAATTTGGCAACAAAGTAATACAAGTTTACTGTGGTGTTGGTGTTTTGATGCATTATAAAACAAAAATAAAATTGCAAATTCTGGCTTTACTGAATTTGATCAAAGTATGCAGCAATGTTTATTTTTCCTGGTGATATTTTGGTGACAGCACATACGTGCAAAGCAAATCCGTTTGCATAAAATATTTTTTTAAATGCTCTTACTAATGGCTTTCATAAAATGTTTATCGTACTAAGGTTTAATACGAAGTAAGCAAAACTTACTTGTCATTTAAAACACACAGAGTAGAGCACTTCGTACGTAGTTGCTCTATGACTCTTTTACCTTCCTTATATATAATATATAAAATTCTCGTGTCACAGTTTTCGTTGCCATACTCCTCCGAAACGGGTTGACCGATTCTCATGAAATTTTGTGAGCATATTGAGTAGGTCTGAGAATCGGCCAACATCTATTTTTCATATCCCTAAGTGATAATTTTAAATTTCCACGCGGGCGCAGCCGCGGGGCGCAGCTAGTACTGTTTATATAAATTAGTACCCACTTAAATAAGTGGGTACTAGTTGGTACATAGTATTATAAGATACTCGTAGGTTAAAACTCCTACTTTGTAAAAACCATTTGAAATTAAATAAAGTGTAATTATTATTTTTTAATATTATTCTAACTTATTGACATGGATGCAAATCTCTTGCCGGACGCGGTAATCTTTTGTAGCCCAAAAACTTGTTATAGGCAAATAACGTCCATTTATTATTGGCCAAGTCTATGCCTATCTATTCTTTGTAGACAATGAATGTGGAATACAAAAAGCTGAATTGATCATGATGATGGAAATTGCACAGTTCCGGTAGTTTAAGGCTGAACGTTTTTATTTGCATTTTTTACTGTGTTTTCTTACTAAACCAGTACAACCAATCAAGTAGAATCAGTTAATTCGATTCTATTTTATTCTTTGTAGTGGGATATTTTTTTGTCATCGTCTAAAGAAGTAAAGTAAATTCCCCACCGATCAGTCACCCATTCAATTACATCTCGGAAAGGAGTCTAGACGTGGTCATCGCTCACGGCAGACGGTTGTCTCGAATCCGTGCAAGCCGAGATCTAGATCTTCAACTTGCGGGATGCAGCGCTTTGACAGATCACTAGTCAGTGTCTTGCAGTTCGTTGAAAAATCCTCAGATCTAAAAAAGCTCATGGATATGGTCTAGCTCCTAAATTTGCGTGTAAGCTTTGGAGCTTTGGCCTTTCACAATGATATGCCGATAGATTGACAAGAAAAACACCAACTGGCAGGATCTCCCAATCGACTCGAATCAAAACGGAAAAACGGAGCAAACCATGGCGGCACTGAACACGCCTATCCGTTTTCTTGTCTCAAAGGAATGAACGTCCATGTATGTATGTCCGTCGTTCTTCAATACTATAGAATAGAAGATGCTTTGTACGCACACTGAGCTCATCCTACATCAACTTGAGGGGCTACCTATAGAACCTTTAGGAACCTAACCCACTCGAGTTCACAGGTATTTGTGCAATCCATACAGTTTCAATACTATTTGGTTCTTGAAACTTTGACTAAATAATGTTCTTAAGTTTCAAAAGCAGCTAAGACGGGTGTTTGAGCTAAGAGGGTCACTGACTCTCTTAGCCTTACGTTCAACCTTACGTTTTCTACCTTACGTTCAACGTGATATCTATATTCCAGTACCTAGTATCGTAGAACGATTACCTCTCCAGATAGTCCGAAACCAAACAGAGCGGCCACATCGCATAGGTCATGGCCACAAAACAACAAGAAATTGGATAATATTTCATGCAACAAATGATACTTTAATTTACATGATGAGATAAATATATCACCATATTTTTACTTATTCCAAGTGTACAACTAATTTTGTCTATTATAAAGCATTTTTGATTTTTGTATTTGATTAATGAGCATTTGCTTCATAATCAACAACAAACATAAAAATTGTTAATTAAAAATTGCTTTTGGTTTGCATTATCACCGCCAATGTTTCTTTTTAATTGAAATGAGCGCAAAAATGTTGCTTCCCACCGTAAAATATTTGTTATTTTGCATTAAAACCGCCAGGTGTTTGGGTTAAATATTCACATTAAATTTATTTTCCACAACGTTACATTAAAAGTAAACCAGCAGTAGGTAAGTTAAAATGAAATGAAAAATAAAGCTGTACCTGACCACTTTATAAAATATTATTAGAATCTCTTTTGTTTACTCATATTGGTTTTACTATCTATCGTAGGTATTATTAGTTCTTTTAAATTTGTTGATAGATTTCCTGTTTTTAATGTGGTGTCTCGTCTCGTACGTGATGCCTGCAGCATGGTTCCGACGGAAGACCAGCGTTGTGGTGGCTTACAGCTATTACAACATACGCTAAGTCGGACGCCATTTTGTAGCTAAAAGCTTCATTAATGTATGTATTTATTCTAAGCAGTGTGTAGTGTTTACAAGTTATTAATTTATAACTTCTGAATCTACCTATCTTTTATGGTACCTAATGGTGGTAGTTAGTAGTAATCTCTCTCTTCCCAGCTAATTATACCATATTATGGTAGTAGGGTCACTTTTCATAATTGATTTCCTCCACTTCACTCTATCCTCCACGTCGTCTTCGGAAGCTTGATACTCTCTTATATCCTTTAACACCACATCTTTCTATCCTGTCCTGGGTCTCCCTCTGGACCTTCGCCCGGGGATGGAAAACTGTAGTGCTATATAATTAGGCGGTCTTCTCTTCACGTGCCCATACATCACAGCCTACTTTACTGCATCTTGTCTAGGCTTCCTCGCACGTAATCGTTACGGATTTTGTCAATTCTGGTGACGCCGCACATCCACCTTAGCATTTCCATTTCGGCGACTTGGATGCTATGCACGTTATTCTGCGTTACGGCCCAAGTTTCACTGCCGTACATTAGTTAGTTAGTAGTAATTATAACTGTAACAAACAAAATACATATCTACAAAATATACTGTGTCTAAGCTACAAATGAAGATGTTCTTATTCTTATTAAATTAATTGATACCTACACACTGTGTGGTATGTTTAAAACTAAGTAAACACCTTGCTGTTAATGTATATGGGTTAATAAACAGTCTGCATGCAATTTGCATCTAGTCGGATTGGAGTTGCGAACTTCTGATTATTTGAATAAGATTTCTCGGAGCAATATTAAGGAAATTATTCGTGCAACGGAGCAGGAAGCTAGGCTTTGAGGGAACCATTATAATATCAACAGTTGAAATCAGAAGTAGCTGAGCGATCTAGGTATCAAGCATAGGTACCTAAATTGCTCAGCTCCTTATGACTGTAATCATGCCCATGCGCACTATGGTAAGGAAGTAATTAAAGTATAACTAGGTAGCATTTTAGGTTCATTTTTAAAGGCAACGTTACTTTACAAAATGTTTTATAATGTTATATTTTATAATAGGTTTTAATTTACGTTTAGGTACGAAAATAAAGATTACAATAGATCAATTCGTTCGTCGATCAAATTGTTCCCAAGATCCTTTGAACCCTAGCTTATTTAATAGAGCTTGTAATTATCAGATTTGAGTCGTTATATAGTTTTTTTTATCAACAAGGTTGTTCAGCGTAATATGATTGTGACAAGGCGCCGCCGAGGCAAATTCGCTCAAGTGTTCTATTGTTCAAGATGCGCTGGCTCCAATTACAATAAATGCATAATTTCGTTCTTTGATATTTTAATACTGAGAAATGTTCACACTTCTTACGAAAAGCAATCTACTTTTGAAAGGGAAAAATATTTTATATTGACTTGCGATTGCTAGTTTCTCTGAGCATTGTCATGACTAGTTTATTCTATCAGAATCTTAAGAAAGAATAAACAGAACCTTCTTTTTCCCATAACGAATATTTCTCATAGTTTACGATGACAAAGGATCTAAATTCCGTGAAGGTAGTGTACTTACCTACATATAATCCGAGGATACTTTTGTCCCATCCAATCAAGGATTTCCCATGGGAAGAACAAAAACTATTCCAACGTCGCAGCCACGCTCGCAGCCGCAGTAAATAATATTACTTCAGAGAAGTATGAAAAAGGCTCAGAATCATAACAAGTTTTCTGTTTCGGTTAAATTCACGTCCCTCGGGCTTTCGTCATTTCGGTTGCGGCATTATCATCACCTCTGACCACTCGTGCTCACTTCTAATAAATATAATCTTACTTAGGTTGACATTGTGTGTTCTTTTTTCACTTAATATTTTTCCTGCTAAAGGTCCCCGGCGGCGATTACATAAACAGGATTCAACCGCGACCTTAATGCGCCTAATAAAGTTTTACGAGGGACCCTTGGCAAAAACGTGAACGTTCCAAGGCGACAATGCTTTTATCTTCTCTGTTTTACTGATTGTTTTGTTCTTTTACAATTAGGCTTAGGGGATGTATATTATGGTCACCATAACGTTTAAGGAAATAATCACTTAACTAAACATTTCCTTTCTTAGTTATGGCTGTCTCGGTAAAGTCAGGTGGACAGTGTTTTCCGGGTAAGAAAAGATGCAGTGCTCGAGCGAAATGGCTTTTAACTAACGAGATAAAAAGCATCATGTCAGCGAAATTTACATCGAAGCATCGAAGATCCTATCACTTCTTTAGTTTCTATAACTTTTATAAGAGAGTCTTAACTTCACAGAGAAGAGAACAATCTTTCAAAGGACCGGAATTAAACCCACAATCGCCACATTGAAAGTTGAGGATACCCGCCACTCCGCTAACATAGCAAGGTCCCCTACTAAAGCAAGGAGCAAATGTGCACTGAAGCGACTACAGCTCAACCACAACCAGCTGCCACTCGTGGTTACCTAGTATCTGAGGTCGAGATCTATAGAGTGCACTCGGATAAACTAAATTAGCTTAAACACGTTTGGATAGGTACGTGATGCACAGAACAGATGACAGAAGCGTTTTTTGGCTGCCAGTGAATGATCCGGATCCCCACCAGTACGATTAATATTATACATAGTGGAATGTGCTCTATAGATTGTGGCCTTGGTGGTGAATCCGTGCACCTTGATTTGGCTGAACATTATCTTTAACATGTACGAATATGGAGCCAGGTGTTTCACATAAACACTTCTGATTGCCCGGCCAGCGTCACGGAATCATGCAATGAATCAATGTCGGGACATGTTTACGAGCTAACAGGGTTAATTCCTCTGACATGACGTTTATATTCGTGAATAATTGTTGATAGCCGCCGTCTATGCAATAAAGCGCCATTTAATTGCTATAATTGTTATCAATTGAGCGGATGTTTGTGGTGAGTTATGAGGCGTTGGTTGTTTGTAATGAGAATCTATTAATCTTTATGATACTAATACCTACGAGCTAACAGCTTCTTGATCATAGCTGACTATAATCCTCTGAACGCAACGGCCATAACACAGAAGTCAGTGACGTGATCTATGACTTACCACTAATTATCAAAGCTAATAATTAATGTAACTCATCGGAAGCTATGTACCTAACTACTGAGTGACCTCTTATTAACTCCACTGAAGTCCCCCCGTAAT
The DNA here is from genome assembly GCA_963564075.1 of Eupithecia subfuscata. Lineage (NCBI taxonomy): Eukaryota > Metazoa > Arthropoda > Insecta > Lepidoptera > Geometridae > Eupithecia > Eupithecia subfuscata. The sequence continues at coordinate 8,543,130 of OY751103.1, read as the reverse complement.
TGTTCAACCTTCAGTGAAGACTTTTCTTGCAAACTTAAAGTATAAAATGAATCTTGAGTAGACGGTGCCCAGCTCACAGAAAGTGAAATAAGAATACAACTCAATTCAACTTAAACCATTGTTTTCCTCGTGTTTCCTTCAAGAACTTCTTCAGGAGGTATACAGGATACAGAAAACTCAATTTGAACCTAATTACGAAGACAGAAAGTTCGTTAATGGTGCTAACTACGTAGGATAAAGCGCGAACCTATTTTCGTAAAGTAAAGCAGTTAGTGGATAATCCTGTTCTAGGCGCTCCGTCTAATTCGTTTGTTGGAGTTTACTTTAGGATCAGGTGGGTCTTGATCCCTCGTCGGAGGCCTCTAGCACGATTATAGGCCTTGTCTACTCTTGATTCATTTAAAACTATAATTGGTACTCAGCTTAATCGAATAGGTAATTTCGACCAAAACCGTGATCAATAGCAAGAGTATCTACCAAATTGGTACACGATATCAAATCACAGGAAATTCGTACCCAAATTAGTACATATTTGACTTTATAATGCTTTAGACCAAGCTGAATTTCACCGCATCAGAACGCGCACTGAGGCTTATTTTCATACAAACGTTTGCTCTAGTTTCGTACGTAGCTTTACAATTTGTCGTTTGCCAGCACCTAGATCAGCCCGCCACTGGCTTTGTGTGATAAAATGCACTTTTCATGAATTTAGTTTCTAATTTGCATTTTCTTAAAGACGACAGCATAAAATACATATTATGTATTTTAAATTTGAATTGACTTTTCATATACATAACATAAGTATAATTTATTGTGATTTTATGCGTCTTAGGTGGGCGCGCAACTATAATTTTTGGTTCGTTTTAATATGTGGCCATTGAGTTTAAATTATAAGGTAATGTAATCAAAAATATTTTTACCACTCTTGCTCGAACTCTATGAATTTGCTGCTCAAAACAGTAATAATATCGACACGTTCAAAGAAAATACTTCGATCTCATGTTAAAAAAATTAAATGCAATTATATAAACCTTAATCGTTTTATATGTAATTCAGAATATAAAGTCTCATTTACTCTATATACCTTCCTACTTGTACTTATTCGTACGACCATCAGTGACAAGAATCAGAATAAAGTGTATTATACATACCTATTGGCATTTAGTGAATTATGTTGGTTTGGTGCTCGAATGTCGTCTCTTTGGGATGGTTTTAAACTTCCTCCAAATATTCAGACGTAATCTGCAAAATGTATGTTAATTTAGTCAAACCGTACCTGACTTTGGTACTCCCTAAGTACGGTTTGAGTAACCTAACTTATCTACATCAGAGTTCTTATTTTTATGACGCTGAATAAATTAAACTTCTGGTTTAAGATTATAAACTTTGCCTTTTAGTGATTGTTATAGATTGCTATTTTACACAGAAACATGACGACGTTGATTGGTGTATTAAAAGCTGCGGTAACCGACACAAGCCGTGATCCAAAGGCATTTAGTTCAAATCCTGTGCCCGAGACCGCGTTCAATTTGGCTCAAATCCACCATCGCTTGCCCGACACGTAACTTGCATTTCCTTTTACATATCTACTCTTAGGGGGTACCTAATGATTTTACTTAGGTGGAAAACACATAATTTAAACGACAGCCGTCGCGACGTTCGTCGCGTCAGGTGTTTATAATGTGGTTCTGGTCATAGATAAATTAATACAATCTTATTAAGGTTTAAGATTGCATTGCGTTTTGTGGGGTTGCTCATCATCATCATCATCATCAGCCTATGTTAGTCCACTGCTGGACATAGGCCTCCCCTAATGAGCGCCATAGCGCCCTGTCTTCAGCTTGCCGCATCCAGCATCTGCCTGCAGTCTTTCGCAGATCGTCATCCCACCTGGCCGGAGGGCGTCCTACACTACGTTTGCCGAGTCGTGGTCTCCACTCAAGAACACGGTTTACCCCAGCGGTTGTCGGTTCTTCGGGAGTTGCTCAGTGGCGTTAAATCGATGCTGGATGCGGCAAGCTGAAGACAGGGCGCTATGGCGCTCATTAGTGGAGGCCTATGTCCAGCAGTGGACGGCTAGACGGTTAGGCTGATGATGATGATGGTGATGATGTTATATAGTGTGTTTCCGCCTTCATAAGTATGTAACTCTGTAAAGAACATACAGCAATTTTCGAGTTGAAGTTGCATTTTTCTTATGTGCTATAAAATTATTATAAATCGTTGAAACGTTTCTAGATAATCACAATAAACCTAACGTACGTGTGTCTGAAGGCTTAACTTATTTTCACCTTTCACAAGCCGAGTTTACGAGAAGCCATGCATCGAGTCCAACAAAATGTGTTACGTGAAAAGTATTTTTCGCTGTTTTGATCGCTATCAATTTCTATAAAGTTTCCGAATTTTTATGATATTTTGAATGGATGTCAACAATTCAGGTGCTTCGAAACAAGTCGATGCCGGTGAGGTAATAATTCTCCCGGGATCCCTATAGTTGTGAGAGTACATACTATTTTATAGCTGATCTCGAATGGAGTTTCTTAAAGTAGGTAAATAAAAGAATGGATCCACTTCGCTTTGTCAGGTTTTAAAATACTTTGGTGATTGTTTCGGTTTTAGTGTAGAGTCGTTATTTCGAAAATAGCGCGAATGCAATAAAAAGTTAGACCGTTTTGAAATCATGTACTATTTGGTACCTACCTTCAATTTGTTAATCTATTAAAAGCTTGTTAAAAGTTGATTATTAATAATTATAACCAATCCAAGCTCAACATACCTACTGCGTATTATATCGATTGATTGAGTAGGTATACCCACGCATTCAAGCATTCAGAGCCCATTTTAAATCTTCTTAAGTTTTTGCTGATATCTTGACTATTTCGTTTGAATTATTTTAAAACACGGCTTCTAACAATGAAAGAAAAAGACAATGAAAGTTGTTCAAAAACTCCGTCGACACTTGGTGAGACTCCGCGGAACTATAGGTAGTTGCATTTTCTCAATTTCAGTTTGCAACAAAATCAGTTTATTTTCCAACTGACAAATTACATTGAAGTAACAAAGCACTATTTTCCTTTGAGAATAACCTGACAAAGTTTCGGAACACACAATAAATAATAGAAATAGTTAGGACTTGGAATGTTCCCACGATGAGAGCCTCTGGAAGAAACTCGTTTTCTCATTTAAGCTGAACTTTAATATTCCAGAAGTGTCGTCTACCATAATCTGCGAGATTTTAGTTTAAACATTTGTTTATTTCAAGAATTGAACTTTCCTGTTATTTTCGTTCAGTGCTTTATATACCTATGTATAAAACACTTACTAGCAAAGAAATAAACTGTTTCTGAGAACACCTATAGTAGTAGTATAGTATAGGAATTGCAGTCATTTCTTGTTCTGGTGACTTTATTTGCTATAGAAAATATTCTAAATTATAATTTACTAGTTTATGCCCACGGCTTCGCACGCGTTGTTTCTGTAAACGTTTAAAGGTGATTTCTATCCTATGGGAACTAATTTATGGGATAAGTAGCCTATGTTTGATTCCAGGATTAGAATTACCTGTATGCAAAATTTCAGCTCAATCCGTTCAGTAGTTTTGGCGTGAAGCGGTAACAAAAATCCATCCATCTATACATCCATCCAAACTTTCGCATTTATAATATTAGTGTGATGATTTATGGAAAACTAAAAATAGAAGGCTATTAAAAGTTTTGGACGAGTATAGTACCTAAGCATTGTGAAAAAGTAAAGTAGGTAAGTAATAAAATAGGCAGCTTTAAGATACGGTTAAAACACGAGATGCTATCCATTCCTCTAAGTCAGCTGCACATTAATTATTCACTAATTATCCATCTGGCTATCCGAATAAGCAGAAATTAAATCTCCATCTACTAAAAGCAATGGCCACTACTCCCAAAACTTCAGTTTGAAAACCCGATTAAGTTTTCCAATCTCACATGCTCCCATTCATTCCATAACCCGAGTAATACAATTATGTCCTAATTTCCACCCAGAAAACGAATTAAAAGCTATTACATTAAAAACGAAAGGCAGGTGGTGAGTCCAGCCCCCGTAGATATCGTATACCTACTCATATTTCTAGCGTTTGACATAGGTATAACCCTCAATAAAAAGTGGCTAGCCATTGCAAATTTCTTCTTTTCTCTCGCTTTTCTTTTGTGATGTCGTTTTATGACAATGTGACTGATGACTCTGCCAAGATGTAGGCGGACCATAAGCTCTGTTTAAAGTTAGAAGGTCATTGACATTACTTTGTTATCAATTCTTGAGTTATGAACATCTTTATGTAGAAACGCTACAATAGTAAATCTGACCCTAAACTCTGAAATAAGCGATACAAAAATTATGCAGAAAGCTTGCATCAAACAGTTTCATATAATCAAAAGCAGGTAAGGTAATGAACAAAACAAAATTAAAATTTTAAAAACCCGCCGACATTTATTGGCTGAACAGATTTTCATGAAACATAGCTAAGAACATTTGGGATAAAATTATCTATGACACAAAAAAAACTAAACGAAAATCGGTTCATCCGTTTGGGAGCTACGATACCACAGACAGTACACAGATACACAGACAGACACGTCAAACTTATAATACCCCTCTTTTTGCGTCGGGGCTTAAAAAATTATACAAAAAGCTTGCATTAAACAGTTTCATATAATCAAAAGCAGGTAAGGTAATGAGAAATACAATAAAGCGGTAATTTTCAATCAGGTGGATTGAAAATTACCGCTTGAGCCAATATATTGTGGTCGATTCGCTCGAGCAGCCAGTTGTCTGATCCCACGAAGCGGAATGCAGCGCCCGTCCCAATTATGGAGCGGCAGTCATTATTTCCGGTGCCATGCGATGCTCCTTCGTGCCATCGTGCCGCCCAGCTTGCTTCGCTGACCTCTTGTCTACACCACTCTGAAGCTGCAGACGATGAAATACAGCTTTATTTACTTTTATTTAGGTTGCTAATGGCCTGCAGACTTATGTTTAACTTACTATTTATTTGGCTTCTATTTCGGTCAACGAATTAGCATTGCCATTCAACGTGGCAATGCTGCCAGCATTCTGGGCACTAAGCCTTCTGATGACGGCTTAGATTTTTAAAAAATAGATATGTCTGTATATACTAGTTGTAATTGTTTTATTCTGTTATTGTAACTTACAGAGTAGTTTTATTAAAATTCATCTCTTAGCCGTATGCATTCTTTTTCATTTTTCATTCTCTTCCGTCTTCTAAATGCGAAAGTTTGGATGGATGGATGGGTAGATGGATGTTTGTTAGTTCTTGATGCAAAAAATACTGAACAGATTGAGCTGAATTTCCACGGGTATAGCTGTAAACCCGAAATAAAATAGGCTATTTTTTATCCCATAAATCAGTTCTCATGGGATAGAAATAACCTTTAAACTTTTCCATATAAAAAATGCAAAAAACTAGCAAGTGTGTCATACGGTTTGTTCAGTAGGAATACCATGGTCTGTTTTCATTAGACCGAGCTATGAACAGCGTGGGCTTATATGGGCTGTGAAGTCATCCCAGAGTACGTTTGTCTCTCGATCAACAAGGGGACAGACGATATGATGAAGGGGACAGACGATATAGAAGAGAACGAGAAGGAGAGAAATGGAGAAGTTTTCTGAAGCAAAGTAAAACTCGAAGTGAGATTGGTAGAAAGAATGGTTAGGTATCAGAATTCGTGTTTCGTGCAAGTTAAATTGATATAGGTACGAGTAGTGTAACGTAAGTTCAACTCTGTGTAGACTGGCTGAAATTCAACAGTCAGGAAATGCTGACCCCTTTTAAGGAAATGCACGTAAGAATTGGATGTTTTCCATGCCAAGTAGAATTAAGAAAAGATATGGGATTTGCAATTTGCTGGTTATACCTACTTTTTTATTTATAAAACGTTCTAACGATTTGTTTCAATAAAATTCCATGACCATTATTCACATTCAAATTCATTTATTAATTGCAGATAATGTACATAGATAGGAAGCTTAATATCTATAAATAAATAATTGAATAAATAATGCAGGACAATTCACACAGCATTACCTAGCCCCAAGCCAAGCAGAGCTTGTGTTATTTATGGGCACTAGATAAGATAACTGATATACTAATACAATACACTACATAGATAGATATTTTTAATCATACATAGAAAACATTCAGAACGCCCTGGACCTCTGCAGATCGTACAAACATTTGTCCCGAGGCGGGAATCGAACCCGCAACCTCCTGCGTCACAGGCAGACCTTCGCCCGCTGCGCCACAGAGGTCGTCGACAAACGTAGTATCTAATTACAGCTAGAGTTAGTACATACACCCTGTTGTGTGGGTAGGTATAGCAATTTATTATTTTTCACAGATATTTATCATTATAATTAATTAGTTTCAACTTTAAATACTACTCGTAGTTCTTAGTATTATTTCAACAGTTCAGTCTACTCTTTAGGGTTCCGTGCCCGAACGGTGAAAACGGGACCCTATTACTACCTTACTAACCCTCCGCTGTCTGTCTGTCCATCCATCTCTCAGCGGGCTCATGAACCGTAAAAGGTAGACCGTTGAAATTTTCACAGCATGTATTTCTTTTGCCGCCTATAACAACTAATGATAAAATTAAAAAGGGCTATTTTTGCTCCACGGCTATATCTCTTGTAAAATAATAGACAGTTGAAATTTTGATAGGGTGTATTTTAGTATTGCCGCTAAAATAAAAAAATATATAATTAGGGGGGCTAACGTCCATATCACTTGAGTACCGATCACCAAAATAAAATTCCGATACTGGGGTTTTGTACGATGGTACGGGACTTGCGCAAGGAGAGTGTGCTTGACTTGGCCGGTTTTATTTAAAAACATTTTTCATTTTTTGCTAACAACGTTCAGCGTATTGTCTGGAGCATTCACCGAAGCAAAAGGTGTGCAAACTTTAATGATGACCGAAAAGTCATCATTAATTTTGCACAATGCTTTGATGCTGAAACCTATCGTTGGTATAGATATTACTCATTAGAGTTGCGGTTAAAAATAAAACTACTCTCAACGGGACAAAAGGCCACAATGCAAGATCACACACGCTATTGTCCCAGCTTTTATGAGTTTGACGCTCATTAAAAACTTTATAGTCGAATAATTATAATGGCCCGTAGTTCGCCTGAAAAAGCTTCATATTTTCTGACGATGAATTTTGCGTATTTTCGCCAAACTCTGCCCGTTTTTGAGTAGATTTTGTAGGTCACGGTGTGTATTAAAATCCATTGATATTGGATTATGCATTCCAACAATTATTGCTCCTCTTACGATTGAATAACAGCTTATAATATCTTTAGAATTTATTACTTTTACGGTATAATAAGTATTATGTATGTCAGGCCTTGTTCTAAACGTACGCCAAATTTCATCTTGATCTGTTCAGTAGATTTGGAGATCCTAGGTAACAAAAATTCAGATTTCACAAACTTTCGGCTTTATAATGTTAGTAGGATTTCATAATGTTGACGAAAGACTATAGTTGGTTTTTCGTCAACAGTATCAATAGAAGTAGGTCACGCGTCGCTTCGATCAGACGCTCAGATAATTTTTTAAAGTTACGGGGTCCGTAACGAAAGTTACGGGGTCCAATAAAGTACCGGTGTTGTATGAAGGAAATGCTTGCAACCAAGCACACGATCACAGCGCATCAGCATTGCCAGACAGCGTGGCAATGCAGCCAGCGTCTTGGGGACGCTTCCGACTGGTGTTGATAAAATAATAATAATAATAATAATTTTTATTTCATCACAAATATACATGCATACATAATACAACAATTACTACATTAACTTAGATTTATTCTTATTTTGCTACATTATAATTAAGACTAATAGTGACTCACTTTGATCTATACACTAGGACACCCTGTGCTGTATGGATATGGATCAGTTGAGCTACCTGTAGATTGTTTGCAACAGTCTGCAGTTAGCTTAGATGTTTCAATTATTGTAAATACTAGTGTAATTTTCTTTGTGAATAAAGGCTTTTATTTAAAAAAATAGAGTTGGTTAATATGAACCTAAGATTTTGCCATGTTTAAGTCTGAACAAGTACTTTGCCTACCTAGCTAATTGGCATAACAATGAAAATTCCTCGGGTGCACTGCATGGTGTAAACAAAACATGTGCTCGCCATTTTTACTTAGTCCTCATTAAGAAAACAAAGGAATGCATGGTAAAGTCTGTTGTTTAGTTTATCAAAAGAATTGCATTACAAAATTAAGAATTAAGAAGAATCCCAGAAATAATTACCAACTCAAACGGCAGCGTTTACTCTACCACTGACTCCGTTTGCTACATCTTATATATCTAGTTTTACTTCACCTTTCTTACAAACGTAATATAAGCGGAATGGGCGAAAATGAAATACCTGAAGCTCCCACTTTATGTCGGTTAAAGTTTTTACTAACCAGACGGTCTTAATAAAAGTGAGATATTGCTGAATACTTTACTAGTTTAATCTTATTACGAACGTCGGTTCTGCACTTTGCTGGGTGGAGTTGTTATTAATAGAACCCTGCAAATCTTCATAAATAATCTTCATTGTTCTAATATTAGAAATGGAAACGTAATCAAAAACATCTGTATTTTGCCTTTTCATAACTAAACGGCTTAAAGGATCTTAATCAAATTAAGTAGTACTTTGGTCTAGATTGTGAACTTTAGTCTCTTAAAATAATACAGAACCTGGGAGCGAAGTCGCGGTCAAAAGCTAGTTTTAAATAGGAACGTAAATGTTAGTTGAGTATAAGGGAATTCTTAGGTTTCCTGAAATGGAGTAGGTACCTTACATAATATATCAGAATTGCTAACTCTTCATGCATAATTAGCCAAAGTGTCACTCACTAATTTACGGACCAGGAAAGGTTAATCTTACCACGAATTGCTGTCCACATCCGGGTTCACTTGACAAGTTACTTAAAGTATTATGTTCTGTCGGTAGGTTTGTTTTTAATATTTCAGAATCAGAGTAATCTTTGTCCCTGGTCTATTTTTCCCTTTTCACTCCTTGCGACTCTGCGCAGTTTTAACTATAGTAGGTATTGACTATTTTGAATTGTCTGGCTTACGCAGTTACTGGACAGGATGGCTTGATCGTACCATCGGTTTAAGGCGCTAACCCGACCCAAATTAGCGCCCCCACCTATTTTATTCTATTATTCGGTTAAACGAAGGAATTTTCCAAAATAGATTGGCCAGTTTGTGATATCTATCATAAGCTTTTTTTAATGCCTTTTTAAAAGTTTTATTTTGTACTAGCTGGTAATCCGGCTTCGCACGCGTGTTTTGGGTATAATAAGTAGCCTATTATCTACGTTACGTTTTGTTCTAAGCGTACGCCAAATTTCATCTTGATCTGTTCAGTAGTTTTGGAGATCCTACATAACAAAAATTCAGATTTCACAAACTTTCGGCTTTATAATATTAGTAGGATACTTTAAGCTGAGATGCGAAGTTGCTCTTTTTTGCCACCATGGTGGCAAAAAAGAGCAACTTCGCACCTCTGCCTATACTATACATACTATGACTTTTAAAGAGGCAATTAGCTTATGTTAAGTATTATAGTATATTATCACAAATTAGCCAATCGATTTTTGAAAATTTCTTCGATTAACCGAATATTAGGATAAAATAGGTGGGGGCGCTGATTTGGGCCGGGGTAGCGCCTTAAGGCCCGTATTATTAAAGCTTGAGACATAGAACTATGCTTGGATAACTTGTATGCCATGGAAAAGCGTAACTCAAGCATAAATAGATGATTGAGCAAGCTTTGACCATAGTGTGACGCTATGGTCAAGCAATATATAGCCTTGACTGACCACGGTAAGTAGACGAGGCTAGGCTAATTACAAAGTTTAATTGTTACAAAGTTGCAGGTGTTGGTAAAATTGGCTTTTTGGGCTGCTTGTCCACTAAGATGGCGGATGAAGTTATGGTATAATAAGTAGCCTGTTGAAAAGTTATGACGTAAGTAATTTACTTACATCATAACATTTGAATCTTAATTTAAGAAGCACCCGTTTAGTTGGTTTGGTTAGTGACTAGCACTTCCAGAACATTTCACAACAAGACACAAACGTGTGCAATAAGCACGTGATGAGTATGTTCTTGCTCCACTTTTTAGAAAGCTTGACTCCCCCCCCCGGCTCATTAGAGAACTAGCTCTCTGAACTGTATCGTCGTAAGAAGCAGATTTTCACTAGATCTGTTGCTTTTTTAGAAATATTACCTCTAAAATAAACAAAAAACCTATCCTACCCCAAAAAAAGAAATTATGCTACTTTGTTGCTTCTTAGAAATCCTAATTAAAAAAATAAAGTCCTAGCCGATTATCGGCCATGGTGGCCAATCTCATCGGAGACAAGCCATGTGCGCGGGACGTCTCTATTATAGTGCAGAAGTGTGTGGGCAAACACAGTTGCACTCTTCATTCCCTCAGTCTCATAATCCGTTTGAACGGACGGATCGACACGATCAGGGAGAGGTCAGGCGCAGGACCAGTGGCTTGACGTGCTTTCCGCGGCACCGGTGGGCATCATCGCCAATTTTACGACTACGACCTGCCACTGCGAATTGTTCTTGCTAGAAAAATCCCAAAAACTACTTTTTCTCTATCATCAGTGTAACGGCTAATGTGAAAGTGCGCAACTAATATACCTAACTAAGATTGATGGATCCGACAAAATACTTATAAAAAAGTAATTTATTTATTACAATTTAACGAGTTAGTGATCCTCAGTGTTTGGTTGGGACGAGATGAAAGGATCAGCTTAATTTCCATAGTACCGTTTCAGTTCAGCAAAAACAAAATAAGTGTTAGTAATTTTGTGTGTGATTTTTTCCATGCGTAAAAAAACAACCAATCTAAGACATCATCCAAAAATTTGTACCTAGTAGTAGACTTGAGACTCTAAGCTGACATTCGCAGTTTTCTTAGTCGTAGTTCTTTATTTACCGGTTCTATACATAGATATAAGTAAAATTCTGTAGATACGGCACGTTCTCCCAGTGCTAACTCAACAAATGGCCTGTGTTGTGTTACAACTAAACGCAAAGACACGTTATTTCCAATCTTTTGCAATAACCTAATGAACAACAAAGATGGAAAATCGTACCTAGACCGAACTGCGATCGAGACAACAATACACGCGAAACACGTACACCGGTGGCGCCGGTCCGACTATGACTGAAGTGGGTGAACCTAATTGGACACAATTTGAGCGTTCCACTTTCGAGAAGCTAGTGCCCAATTTCCCGAATTTGACTTACATCGATGGTTCTATACAAACCAGCTTCTTGTGTAAATGCGTCTTACATGTAACGGCAGCTTATGATGTCGGATTACTCGGATGTGATGTATGTACCATTCTGCCTATATGATAAACTGAGATGTAAATGCCAGCAATCAGGGCTGGTGTTAATTAGTTGAAAATAATTGGAATACTTGCTGTCATCAATCTTTTGATGAAGCAATCATGATGACATTCATTGCCTTGGTTCTGGAGATGGGCTATGAAAGAAAAAAGCCGGACAAGTGCGAGTCAAATCGCACACGAAGGGTTCCGTACCATACTTGATATACTTTCGCAAGAGAAGGGTTATACCAAACTATCGAAAGAGAAAACCTAAAAGAAAAAATTGTTTTGATTTGATGAAAAAGCCAACAAGACGCGGTCACCCATCCAAGTAGTGACCTTGCTCAACGTTGCTAAACTTCGATGATCGTGGCTGATAGACGGACGGACAGGCAGCGACGGCTTAGTACTAGGGTCCCGTTTTCATACTTCGGCTACGTAACATTAAAAAACATGAAAAAAACAAGAATTCAGGTAAAGTTTTCATGCGAACTCCTGAATCAATGCATTATTTCAATAAGTATGAGTGTTCAAGTAAACCTACTGAGATTTGATTATGGATCTAGACTAGACGATTTGTAAAACAAAATCCATAAAATATAAATCCTGATTTTAGAATAAATCAAATTCTACATATGAAAACAAATGGCCCATTCGATATTTTCGTGTAACAAAACAAGCAAAACGCGTAATACTGATGGCCCCATAATTCTGTTCGAATACGGAATAATAAATCGACGACGCATCAAAAATGTTAACTCAAACAGTATTGAACTTTTACATCGTACGGTATTAAATCAGTTTTGTTCGGCTTCATCCTGATATACATCATGAAAATGTAATGCAATAATTTAATACCTACCTCTCAATACCGCGATGAGTTTGGTCAATGAACAATAAATATATTATAGGTATTATTTTTGACGTGATAACGTCTTTAAAATCGTTTTAGTCGGGTGACATGTTCAGAAACTTGTGTCACACCAAAACCTCACGAGCGCGATCGCAGGTATAACGAGAGAGAGACGGACCGATCTCCCGTCTCATCTCGAGCGCTGCCAGTCATTCCGTGAAACTTGTCACGCGGAATCCTCACGAGCGGAGGCTGGCATAGCGTTCGAGTGAGTGGACCGATCTTCCGTCTCTCTCACTCTAGCGGTTATATCACCAATAAGACGTTATCACGTAAACATCTCGATCGTAAACCTACTTTACAAACATCCAATTTTTTTACTGTATTTACCGATTCTTTGATCAGCATTGACTTTGAACGCATGCACAACAGATTTGTATGTATATCTAATACTAACGGAGCAAATACACTGCAACAAATTTTTGGCACAGGTATATATGTACATAAGCCACTTTTGTGCTTATTTACAAAAGCTAGTCGTGAAGTTTTGATCAATAAACTTCAATGATTGCCTATTTATGTGTTAAATCGTTTCTTTGATTTTTTCCAAAATTTTATATGTATAAATTGTATTTATTTCTAATAAAGCATTGATTCTTTACCAATTTTTGTTCAAATAGAAAAGGTATACAGTATTCAGTTAATTTTAGAACAATTCGTAGTTTACGACAATAGCACACAAAGCAGTTCAGTTTACATGAATAACAAATCGTTTTTAGTGCACAATCAGATTTACGATGCCAAAAAAGTTTTCGTCTCTTTCCATACATTTAACGCCTTGCAGTGTCTCTACCGGATAGAGAAGAATTATTTTTCGTTTAAATAGTTTCATATGAACTTGATTTAGTTTTCCAATGTTTTTTTTTTTTGAAGTGAAAACTTCTTTAGCGGCGCTGAGCACTTTTTTTGTATGGGTAAAAACTTTCAAACTCGCGTCAGGGTCACGTGATGCTGATCGAAAAAGCGTAAGATCGTAAGATGTAAGTTTTCACTTCTGCCGGCACTCCCGGAGTGCTACCTTTTTTTTTAATTTAGCAGAGGCTATTTTCACGGAATATTGTATATGTCTTTCTCTTTACGCGTGTAAGCGAGATAGAACATAAGGTCTATCCAGCTCTCGAAAACTTTTTATTAATCCTATTGTGCACATGCTGTATGCGTAGTACTAAGCATACAGATTTTTTTGCCAGAACGTTTTGTTTGGTTTTATGAATGTGGTGGAAAAGCTCAGCGTCAGCGTATTAAGTTTCAGCGGATTTCTGTTCCGTAGCTAACGAAGTCAGAAACGCATAAAGGGGCCTGAATTTAATGACGGAGGCTTTGGGCCGCGGCAGACATGTGCAGCTAAACACAGGGCCGCTTTGTTCTCTGCTCGTTAAATATTTTAGCTGCATGCAAGTGGGAGCAATGGGAGCACTAGCAAACCTACGAAGATATTTTCATAATTTGTTATGTTTGGAAACATGCGTTTTATAGCGGTGTTGAAAAATGCTGAATGTTATTCGTTCTAGAAATTATAATGAAGTAATGAAACAGTGTAAGGGGATTCCGTGCTTCCGAGAAAGTGTTTATAAATCCCATACACAAGTATTTTTTTCTCCACAAAAAAACCGTCTAGCAGCTTTTTTGTTCATTTTAACCACGTGAAAGTGTGATTAGGTAGTTATTATTATTATTATATACTAGCTTCTGCCCGCGGTTTCACACGTGTTCCTTCTATGGAAACGTTCAAAGGTAATTTATATCCCATGGAAACTGATTTATGGGATAAAAAGTAGCCTATGTTTGATTCCAGGCTTAGAGCTACACCGATGCAAAATTTTAGATCAATCTGTTCAGTAGTTTTGGTGTGAAGACGGAACAAACATCCATCCATCTATCCATCCATCCATCCATCTATCTATCCGTCCAAACTTTCGCATTTATAATATTAGTGTGATTCTTTGCTTCAAGCTTATTTTCCCCACAAAACAAAGCTTATAAATACCCAAATAACAGTTTCAAACTTGAACTTTTAGTGTTTCTGGCACAAATTTGTTGCTATATAGTTATTTTATGGACGCCCTTAGGACATAAAATTAGTTTAGGGTGTCGTCAAGATGGTCTAACTTAAGTAATTTCGATGTAAGGTAAATAGGACTTCAGTGTAACTTAGGTACCTACCTATTTTATAGAACTAGACTATCTCGGATTTTAGATAGTATAAGCTTAAACAGTATAGATAGATATATAGAAAACACTTTATTATACCACACAAATACAGGAAACAATACAGAGAAAATGCTTAGAAAAAAAAGGACGTATAAAGGGCGGCATTATCGCTGAGAGCGATCTCTTCCAGGCAACCTTGGGATGGACTGTCAATGAAAGAACAAAATAGACGGTGGCACTGAATCAATATATACTACCTACTTAAAGAAAAGGAAACAAATACTTACACTACATACCTACCATAATACCTACAAAGATTAAAAATAAACTCACATATTTTTTTTTTAATCCTGAGGTAAATGCGCACGCATATCGTACTGCCACGGGGAGACAGTACGATGATGTGGGACTCTAACACCACTAAAACCCTCAGGGTGCTTCCGCCTCTGCCACGAACTCACCGCGGCAGGTTGTCTAACTCTTTACAAGGATATATAATTCTGATAAAGCAGTTTTTTGAAGATAGGAAGTGATTTTGCACGTCTGATGTCCAGAGGGAGAGTATTCCAAAGAGGGGTAGCTAGTATAGTGAAAGATTTGTCATAGAAAGAGGTGCTGTGGGCAGGGACTTTTAAGATGAGGGTTTTAGAGGAACGCGAAGAGAGCGAGTGAGAGTTTGAGAGGAATTCGAAGCGCTCCTTGGGCTCGGAGGATAGAACAAGATACTATAAATAAATAAATAAATAATGCTGGACAATTCACACACCATTATCTAGCCCCAAAGTAAGCAGAGCTTGTGTTATGGGTACTAGATAACTGATATACTTAATACAATACACTAAATAGATAGATATTTTTTATTATACATAGAAAACATCCAGAACGCCCGGGAAAAATGTCTGCAGATCGTACAAACATTTGTCCCGAGGCGGGAATCGAACCCGCAACCTCCTGCGTCGCAGGCGGACCTTCGCCCACCGCGCCACAGAGGTCGTCATGTACTGTAATGTCGTCGTACTGTACAAGAGAGATGGTGTTTGTTTGCATTAATTCACCATTTCTAATATTATGACGATATTTAAGGCAAGTCAGAGATTGTACAATTTGAACATAAAAACATATCAATTATACACAAGTGACCTCCAAAAGTTGTTAGATCGATTTAAAAGTTGGTAGGTACTTTTCCTACGGTAAAAACCGAAGTAGCAACAAAAAGTCGACAATATGTTGTCACAAGGAACAAGGAGCAGAAGAAATCTTATTTCCCGGCTGCTATCTCTGGAGACGAAGGTCAGACGGAGATAATGCGAATATCAACTGACTTAACTCATTTTGACGAAATGAGAATTTCATGGGGCTTCGTCGCGTTATCGTTATTGTTGAGCGAATTTCTTCTAGCATTTTGTGCGCCTTTTTTGTTTGCCTTCTACGATAAAATATAAAATATTAGTGTAAATATTAATTTAAATAGAGTGTTTATTAGCCTGTCAAGTTCATTAATAGGTATTTTTTTTAAAACGTATTCGGTTTTATAATAAAAACAAAGAAAAGAAACAATTATTACCCGCAATGCTTAAAACGTTCAGTATAAAATGAATATTTGTATAATTAGTGGCGTTATTAATTGGCGGGCGGGCGCGCGGCGGCCCAGGGCGGGCGGCGGAACCACACTCCTCTCGAGATTATCTTTTTCATATCCCTGGCATTTCGTTACCCTTAATGAAATCCAGCCAAAGGAAAGAAAGAATTTAATTTAAGACGAATCAGAAAATATTCAGCTGGCGCTAGCTAGTTATAAATCATTTGAATGCTAATAAATTCGAGTGCCCCCGGCCCCAGGTGGGCACGGACTTTCTTCCTGCTCAATCTTTGTTTTCAGGAAAAATTGAATAATATTCTGCTCTTTATTATTAAATTCTTCAATAAAGCTACGACGGGCTTTTGGGATTTTGCTTTAATATCGTAATGGAATTTCATTTGTCTTGCGGCTCTCGGGATGAATGGAAAGAACCAACATGGTCATATTACCGGCGGTGTTTGTTTCACTGCTCCTTTATTTATGTCTGCGTTGCTTTCAAGGGAAAAGGACCAGGGTCTGACGAACAAATGCCGACGTGGAAAGGCCTTTGAAGACAATTCTCTTCTCCCAGCGGAATGGTAAAGCGGTTTCAGGACGATTAGGTATGACAGATATGATATGGTATAAGGTTTTTCAAAGTACCTTTCCACTTTAATGGAAAACAACTAAACTTTATCTCCTCTGGGGTGAAGTTGCAGCATCCTCTCGACACCAATCCAATCGGAAGTTAATTTTGCTTCTAACACAGAGTTTTATTTATGGTGCAGCTATAATAAGACTCCGCGAATGAGCTGTTTATAATTTGCAATTATTTTAATGACGACTATTGTCCGACTCTCTGACTATAATGTTCTTGTGAAAATACTTTTTAACTAATAAAAAGTATTTTCACAAGATCATAATTTTATGAAAATAAATAAAAAGAAAACAAGAAAAATTGGTTGAAATACAAAGTGTAGATTGCAGTTCTTATTTAAAATCTTAAAATAATAAAGATCGTTTTTGAATTGTAACGATATTATTATTTACTAGCATCTGAAAAAAAGTTAAGCTTTGCTCTCAACGTACACCCAATTTCATCTTGATCTGTTCAGTATCAGTAGTTTTGGATATCATAGGTAACAAAAATTCAGATTTCACAAACTTTCGGCTTTATAACATATTAGCTTCTGCCCGCGGCTTCGCACGCGTATTTTCGGTTCAATAAAAGTAGCCTATTATCTATGTTAAGCTTTGCTCTAAACGTACGCCAATTTTCATCTTGATCTGTTCAGTAGTTTTGGAGATCCTTGGTTCAGATTTCACAAACTTTCGGCTTTATAATATTAGTAGGAAGTAGGATAGTAGGATTCATTTACTTAATGTATTTGCATTTAATACGGTTCAAAATCAGATTTCCAGTCTTAGTTTACAAATACACAAAAAAATTACAGTATAAAGTAATCGGTTAAAAAAATTAAAATACCGACTACATCGGTATTTGGCACTGCAAAAGTGTATTCAATAATCAATAATAATCAATAATCATTTATTTCATATGTTTCTAGAACTATACGTCACTTTATGCATAGGTTAGTGACTACGCATGTAGGTACTACCATAATAACAATTAAGTTAATATATAATACCATAATAACAATTAAGTTAATATATAATACCATAATAACAATTAAATTAATAAACTTATATCACATTGAATACCTAAGTACCCTAAGTACTTATACATCAATAGGTAATGCGTCACTTTTACAGGCTAGGAACTCCTCGTAGCTGTAAAAGCTGTTGTCAGTGAGCCAATGCTTTAGCTTTCTTATTCCTTATCCTCCTTATAGTCTATAGTAACTCCATCGGTCCTATGTTACGAACTTGCAAGAACGTGCGAGATAAAGGTGGAGTCAGGCATCAGGATCAGAGATGCAGAAACGCTCAGTCGCACACGAGACGTCGATCTACGTACTCGTACCCGCAGCGGGCGTAGCTACGTAGCCGCGCGTACCGTAGAACAAGTGCTTACCGAACTCGGCACTTGAGTGCACATCGACTGTTGAAATATACGAGTGGTTTTAAACTTGTGCCAACATTTTATTAAACTCGGTTTTGTTTGAGTGCTTGTTTTGTGATTGGATCGGTTGGATTGAACGATAAGGTAAGTTTATTATTGAAATCAAAATCAATTGTAATAAAATTTTTATTAGATATTGAATAAAAAAATGCTGTAGTATAAATAAGAATTTTTAAATTTAAATGGCTTAAAATGAATGAATTTCGTGGATGTTCGTGATGCTTTTGTTTCGGTCAACCAATTAGCTTTGCCATTCAACGTAGCATAGTTGGTGGGCAGTGGCAGGCACTATGCATTTTGGTGACAGCCTAATTTATTAATTGGTAATTAAATTATTAGTAGGTAATTAGCTATTTTTGGCTCCCGTTGTTAATAAATTGTTCTTTTATATAATCAGCTTAAATAAGAGTAAAAATCTCAGTTAAGATGGCAGTTTCCGTTTTGTATTTATATTTCTCATATCATGTAAGTACTATTTATTGCGTCTAATTTTTATTGAATGGTGCCATGCATTTTACCCCTTTTCCTAAAACAAATTGTTTGCTTTTGTCGATAAAGAAACGGGACGGTAAAAATTATATTGCATTCTAATTTCACGACCCGAAACGTATTTTTTCGGATTTATTTGAATACCATGTGATAGGTATTCCCGGATCCAATACACAATGGATCAACAAACATTCATCGGACATCGGCCGTGATTTTTATATCCCAAGCCGTCGATTCACTCGCTTCACCACTGTGGAAGCATTTTCACAGAATGCAGGTGACTTGCGCCCAGGACCACCCCTAAACGCAAGTCACATGCATTCTTTTGATCTGACTGTACTTTTACCATACTTTTGCTGATTATCGTTTGTTTTCTTCTGGGTGGGTTGAAACAACGGTGCAACACTGTAAAATTTGTGTGGGTCCAACAATGACAAAAAATATTATTACTTTTCGCTTGTGGGATGAAAATTTGGGTCGAAATAACAATACACCATTCTGTATTCATGTTCAGTCTATTTAAGGTCCACACCATAAACTGACTGAACATGAACATACCAGCCAGTGAACTATTGTTTCCAAGTTGTTATTCGCGTGCACAACGTTTTTTAAGAAAACGAGGACGGTGGTGCAACACCGCCAACTTCCTGACTCCGGGCTGCTGCTGTAAATTTTATTATTGCTAAAAAAATAATATAAAGATAAACTAGGTACCTTGTTGTGGCATCATTTTTTGGAATTACTGATACCGCATAAGCCAGCCTTATGCGCATTGCACCGAGCGACCCAAAATTGTGCAGGTGTAAGCTAAAACAGACTGAAAAGGCCGATGATGAAACTAGTTTCACCATCAGCTTTGTCCAAATAGGGGTTGGCGTTGGCGCTCTTATCGCTCTGCATGGGCCGAACAATGAACGTTCAACGGTGTTTTTCAACTCAAAAA
Organism: Eupithecia subfuscata; assembly: GCA_963564075.1. Classification (NCBI taxonomy): domain Eukaryota; kingdom Metazoa; phylum Arthropoda; class Insecta; order Lepidoptera; family Geometridae; genus Eupithecia; species Eupithecia subfuscata. The sequence goes on along the minus strand of OY751103.1, from coordinate 8,523,579 downwards.
ATAATTCTATTGGCGCTGATTCTTCGGAAAGTATAAAACTACAGCCGACCGCCGGCCTCCTATCTAAATGTAGAGACCTGAAGGCCAGCTGTATCACAAAAACGTGAGTGCCCATATGGGTTTATGGTGGCATAGTTTACCCAGTTATTTATGCCACAAACGTTTCCAATTTTTATACCCGACCCAAGTTAGGTTTACGAGAGATCATCAAAGGGTTTTGCAGTTGACATGAATCCCAATTTTATTCGCTTGTGGAAAGTGCTTCCATTTGCATTGAAAAACCTTATTTTGTATGATATCAAATAAAATTTGTTGCGACATCCTGCAAAAGCTCTCCTTTGCAATTAATGGACATAATTTTAAGCCATTGAACGAATGGGGTTTAACCCATTTATAAAAGGATTATTGGAGTTAACGAGATTATTTGGTGGAGATTAAATATGTACATTCATTACATATAGAGTCAACACAGTTGAATTTAACTGCTATACTGTTACTGCAGTAGTGAAGATGAGTGTGGTAACATTTCTAAAAAGATACTAAACAGGATACAATAAAGAAACTCCTCAGTAAAAAGGACTATCATATCATCATCGTAAACAAGTTACTTAATTTTGCAGAAAATTCGAAAACCCAAAAATACTCTGAACCGTCATCACATTTGCACAGCTGCATCCGATATCATTTAAACAACCTAACTACCCTACCCTCTCGATCAAGTCACCTTTCCATCAAAAAATAATTTTTAAACCGGTTCATCCGTTTGGGAGGCACGATGCCACACAGATAGACATACGATAAATTGGTCTATAGCACCCTTTCCTTCTTAAGTGTTAAATAAACAAATTTAAAAAACTCGTCTGATTTGAGTTAGTGTCTTATAGGGAGGCATATTTTTAATATTAAGTTTTTTCGCTATTAAACCATCGTTTGAACACTTCCTCACCAGATTGTAGGTGATGATGTGGCCTTAGATAGGTTCTACTTCTTCCACTAGCGGACAAAACATTGTAGTGATGAGAAAATCAATAACACTTTATTTCTTACTGTATGGTCTGCATATAATACAGCGCTGCATGTTCCCGCGGGTAGCTTCCGAAGTAAAAATAGCCTATATGTTTTTCTAGGTCCAGATTTTTAGATGTGTACAAAATTTTAGCTCGATCATTTAGTAGTTTTGGCGTTGTCATCGGCCAAGCATCTACACAATGGCACAATTATTCGCCTTTATAATATTAATAGGATTTGATAATAATTTATGGCATAAAATTTGACTTGCTTATTTAAAGTTATTGACTTATCTTGAAGAGAAAAAAACGAGTGTTTTAAATCTTCAAAATCACACTCAAGGTGTGGTGGTTTGTATTGTATTTTGTGTCTACTTTTGCAGTTAAATCTAATTTTCTAAAATAAATAAATAAATAAAATAATGCTGGACAATTCACAAAGCATTATCTAGCCCCAAGTTAAGCAGAGCTTGTGTTATGGATACTAGATAACTGATATACTTAATACAATACACTACATAGATAGATATTTTTTATTATACATAGAAAACATTCAGAACGCCCTGGACAAATGTCTGCAGGTCGTACAAACATTTGTCGCGAGGCGGGAATCGAACCCGCAACCTCCTGCGTAGCAGGCATACCTTCGCCCGCTGCGTCACAGAGGTCGTCATAAATTAGTTAAACTACAAAATAGCCAGTTACAAACCATCAAGTCAACCTCACAATATAGTTCATACACCCACGTAGAGTCCAGCAATTATAACCATACAAGCCCCCAAGCGCCCCCGGCCCACGCACGTAACTTCCTCCATATTTCAAGATCTGTCAGCAGCCATACGCTCCAGTTTCTTCAATCCTTCCAGATAACACAAACTGATAACACAATCCAATCTTTGTTTGGGAAATAGGATTACACGGTTTACATAGTTTCGTTTGTGTTTTCTCGATTGTTAAACAACTTTTCTTATTTTCTGCTGATTGCTGATCCTCGGATCTCTATGGCTTATTCACTACGTAAAAGTGAGGTAGCGAGCTAATATCTAAATGTAATTAATATACAGGCTGTCTTTTTGAGTGTGTGGCCAGATCCGTGAGACTGAGACTGTGTGAGACCAATCCGTGTAACAGAATCCGTTTGTACAATTATACAGGGTGATGTATTTTTAGAAAAAATCATGCTGTTAAATTTTCTGCAAAAGTAAAAGATAAAACAAAATACGCAACTTTTCTGTAGCTCTTCTCCAACTTCAATACGCCATTCTGTATACCCACAACTATACCTGCCCAATTAATACTTTGACACTTAAACAAATCAAATACTTGTAGGCTCTACTATGTTTTAGTCACATCAAATCAAATCAAAAAATCTTTATTTCCAGAAATACATATAATTGTACACTTAGGAAAGCTCACATGATAAAACTAAACACTGACACGTAATAAAGTGATATTTTTGATTTCTGTCGCTTCGATATGTTTTCATAAAAATATTGACATGGTACTGTTATTATGTTTATTTTTTAGAATTTATCACGTAGGGATTCCCTGGGACCCATATTATAGTGATTATCTGTTACGCCTAGTTATTATAAGTTTAATAATGTTACTAATTCCTAATTAAGCGCAACTTTTTGGTTGTTTAACACAACCCACGCTCCTGGAGATTAATTATTTCATTTATATTAATGTTGTTACTAAGAGATTAATGGCTTGGGGGAATTATTTTACGAACCATAAATCATAATGGCGTAGGTGAGATGATAATAATAATACAAAACCAGTAATAAATAATAAATAATTTAATTCTGTTGAACATTTCAGTCAGGACTATGTATTTTTATAAAGTTTTTATCATCTTAGCTGATAATGAGGGCCCGGATTCAACCCGGGTTTTCAACGTGGTTCTTCCCGGTAAAACCGGGTCGCGCCAAGATTTGTGTCTTTTTGATTTTCCTAGCAAGAAATTTCACAGTAGCCCGGAGTCAGGAAGTTGACGGTGTTACACCCTCCTCAGAAAGCACGGTAAGCTGTTGGTCCTGTGCTTAACCTCTCGGTCGTGTCGGTCTACCGTCCTATCGGATTATGAGAGTGAGGGACTATAGAGTGCACATTTGTGTAATTTAACATATCCTGCGCAGGTGCGCACTAGACTAGCCAGGTGGCTAGTCTTCCTTGATACTGGCCGAGATTCGGCTCGTAGCGCATATTTATCATCATCATTGTCTTAAAGAAATCTAAAGTCTAGATAAGGCTGACCTTTATACTTCCTTGATTTTCAGCATTTCTTTCTGTATATTTTGTGTGTGGGTGTCTAATTAAAGAGTCTAAAGAGTGATAAGATCATGGTAAATAGGTTAAGCATAGAATAACCATGGCGACCTTTCGACCTCTCTATCTTATTTGTAGTTAGGTACTTTTAATATGAAATATATGCATTGATATTCGTAGCAAATAATACTACTTTTATACAGAGTTACACAGTATATTGACTTGTACAGTGTACCTATACCTCAACAGCCTGTATTGGTCCACTACTGGACGCAGGACTCCCCCTGATAAGCGCCTTATTGGCTTTTATCACATGGGGGTAGTGCCCATAATCCCCACGCTGGGCATGCGGGCTGGGGATCGCAGTTCGGTGGTAGAATTGTTCTGGGACGCTGCTGCCCGCCCCCGGTGGATATCACTTAGTCGCCTCTTACGACAACCGCGGGAAGAGTTGGGGTGGTGCAAATTCTAAGCCGTAACCACACAGCTGTACCTATACATTACAATGTAATTTAGAAAGAACAAGCTCGAAATCACTAGCTCTTCATGTTATTCTTTTTAACTCGTTTCCTCTGTACCTACAAGATTAGTTATTAGTTATGTGGCTTTGATATAATTATCTGTTAATATTAGTTGGAGAAGCCACTGGCTCCTGAAACACAGTTATTAGACTGGTTCAGGTGCCTATGGACTCATATTGTCTGTTCCACTAGCTATTATGTCATTTGCGTACGGAGAGCCAAGTTAATGGCTCAAAAGTTGACTGACACTTTCAAGCCCCCCCTATCTCCGAAGATTGCAGAGTGATCAAAAATGTATGTAGCGTTTGTAAATATTGATCTATATTTTACAGGAAAAATATAGAGAAGTTTGTAAAACGAACACCTTTGAAAAATGGTCGAAAAGGGGGAAAAAATTCAAATGGGAGGCTACCTCACTGAATGGGATATCAAATGAAAGGTATTATTGTATTGGTTATATATTGGTTTGTACATTTCAAAACAGTTTTTGAAATTTCTGTAGGTTTCATACTTTTTGAGATACACTCGCACTTGACGGATCTTGTTTCTTTTTATGAGCTTACTTTGTAAAAAATAGTTTGAATATTTTTTTTTGATTATATTGTAACAATATGACGGTTAAGTTTAAAATAAAACTCAAAATGTACATCAAAGTCGTAAATTTTTTAAAAACTTTCTAAAACTTTCACCATAATTACACTTACCACACCTACCTTTACATGTATATCTGGTGGAAAGGCAGCCTCAAGGTGGCCAAACTTATGTTACAACTATTGCTGCTGTCCACGATAACCCCTTAAATTACTCGTTAGTTAACGTCATAGATGATTCTTGATTTTAGCCATGATAAATTTCACCGAGCATAATAAACATTCGAGGAATCAAAAATTACGTTTAAGAAATCAAATACAATTTCTCTGCCGTTTTCCTTGATTCAAATATAATTAAATACCTTCCCATCTTCCAAGATAGGTAATGAAACAAACGATAGAAATAACAAATAAGATATGAAAATAACTCAATATGAATCACAGACGGAAAAATGAGGCACATTGATCTATTGTGCCATAATTTTCCGTGCGTCTGCTACGAACATAAGAAAAATGCCATGTAAATCGTAAATAAGGAATACATTTCCGGTTATATCGGAATTGTATCTAAAGCTCCTTTCATACTCGACAACATGTATGCCAAGCCAACCAACATAACTTAGAAAGAATAAAGAATTTATTTGTACTTAACAACGATAGATAATATAAACTTGTAACTGGTACCTACCAACAGCTGAAGCTAGGATTGATCGCATCTTCATACAAGATTATTTTAGTAAGAGTGAGGATTTGACAACTTGCTTTATAACAAGATTCATAATAATAACTCTTTATAAATAGACTAATGAGAATTTTAATGTAAGTTTTCTTTTGATGTTTCTATTTCGAAAATAAATACTTTTGTAGCACACACACAATACACAGAGAGAAAGTAATCGCACAACAACTTGATAAACAAATCATCATATAAAACAAGAGTTATAAAACTAAACTTAAGTAATAACTGTACGGTTTGTGTGACCCTTTAAAATTTGGCGTTTTATTTAATTTGCTTACCTACACTCTGCATGCCGTGGCAGTAGCGGCCCGAGAATAGGCCCCTCCAACACAGCCCGTGTCGTACCCACCAGAGAAAGGGTCGAAGCTTCCTATGTATTTTCAATACCTCAATTGCGATCACCAATCCGTTTGCCAAGTGTGGTTATTTCTATGTAATTTTATTTAATCTCATATTGCTTAATTTTTATTAATTTAATTTTATATGATTTAATTTTATAGAATTTAAATTATATGTTGTAATGTTGTAATATTAGGTAGGTTAAGAATACTAACATTTAATAAAAGAGATCTTTCTGCTACTAACAAATTATGGATCACAGTAATCTGAAAATAAATGAATTTGAATTTAAATTACGGCAATCCCCAACCAAGGGGTTTGGGGAAGGCAGGTTTACCAGTGGACATTATGTGTGCTGAGGAGGAGAATCTTCACTCTTCTAAACTACATGTTGGAATGTGTGAATGCTCCTTAGCTTTCGCAAGATGTGTATGCGTATACATCTTGATCGGGATCGAAATGAGCCATCGAGGCAAAAATCACAATAGCTCCGATATACCTATTGTGCGTGTTTAGGAAATCGCGTATTCTGTAAAATATTTAGCGTACCTAATTTGGCTGGTTTTTTTATTGCAAATTTGTTTGTTTTATTCAGATGGCAATGCCCTGCGCGCCACTACTGCCATTATGTGGCAGGGCTGTCGCGTGGCATGCTGCGCATCCGCGCGGAAATGGGTTGTGATGCATTATTTCGCTGATTTCTTGTTTATTATCTAGTCATACCTTGTAACATCATAAGTATATATTTGGATTTTACATAAAATTTCCTATATAATAGCATGTAAATATTCTGATTGTATAACGTAAATAATGAGGTTGAATTAAAATTTAATTATAATTGCGTAAAAATGGTGAAATTTTAGAATGAAAAACAAAAATCATGAAAAAAAACTTTATAGTTTTCATGTCCAGTTTGAGTTTTATTTTAAAGTTAACTATCATATTGTTACAATAAAAATTGTAAGATTGCTTTCAAATATTTCTAGCTTTTAGCAGTGGGCGAAAAGCCTAATGTAATCTATATTAATAATTTCGGACCGGTCTACGGTAGACTCGAACGAAATGCACATCAAATTGAAGAGCGTAAAAAATTAGTCAATCCGAGTCGACAACTTATAGGCGGAAAATTCGGATTATCGAGTAGTTTCAATATGAAAATGAATAAATTGCTAAAAAAATTGTAACGGCGTTGCAAAGTAAACATGTCAATTATTAAGTATAAACATGTCTATGGTTCGGTCTTGGTACCGTGGACGGAAGAAATCGCTCCCCAGGGTATATAAATACTCCTTGATCGTAGCTTGGTACATATATAGTGATCTGTGGGTTCGTTCTAATTTCTTTGAATGGAAACTCTTTGCTCTTTGATTGAGAAATGATAATATGTATAATAATAGTAATAGTAGTATTTTATTGCACCCGTGCGAAGCCGGGGCGGGTCGCTAGTACGTAATAATAACAAAATGTTTTGTATTACCTTCTTCCTTTCCCGTCGTCATACTTACGTCTACCCACAACATTTTTGTTATTTTTATTTGTCAGTAACGGAACGTACTCCTAGGCTATTATAACTTAGGTCAGTTTCAGTCACTACGTCTTTAAACAATATACTAGAATATAAGTTTGGTTCCCAGACAGCAGTGAATATAATATTACTAGTTTCTGCCCGCGGCTTCGCACACGTTGTTTTTATGGAAACGTTTAAAGGTTATTTCTGTCCCATGGGAACTGTTTTGTGGGATAAAAAGTAGCCTATGTTTGATTATAGCTACATCTATGCAGAATTTTAGCCTGATCGGTTGAGTCGTTTTGGCGTGAAGAGGTAACAAATATCCATCCATCTATCCATACATCTAAACTTCCAAATTTTCGCATTTATAATATTAGTGTGATTTATGAGAAATAATTTAAAGTTTTCAACTGATTTGTACTTTATCTTACTTTATCACTAATAAAACAATATTATTGTATTGTAACAATACTATTGTATTGTTTTGCTATGTTTTAAAAGTGTAACGTCTTCAAAACGAATACATAATTTAAAACGTGAAAGAGCGAAATCACCTATCACAAGGAATCTCATAATACTTAAAAGGTGTTTTCATCTATGAATAAGACTAAGTATATCAAAAAAAAGGTCACAGTGCTGGCATTTCACTTGACACCTCATTTTATTGGGAGTGTTCAGAGGCACTACACTTTGATCTAAGTGCTTATGTTATTACATTTGGCCGAGGGGCAAATATGCAGGTCTCGACAGAGCCTACACATTTGATCCCCTTAGAGTCGAGACCCTAGGTACGTGGGGTACCGAAGACCTCCGGGTTCTTAAAAAAATATCTAAGCGTCTCGTTGAAGAGACGCGTGACCCGAGAGCTGGTGAGTATCTGGCGCAGCGCACCAGCATTGCCATACAGCGTGGCAATGCAGCCAGCGTCTTCGGGACGCTTCCGACTGGTTGAAATACCTGTAGATTGTTTGCAACAATTAGCAGTTAGCTCAATTGTTTCAAGTGTAGGTAAATACTAGTTCTTATTTGCCTTTATTATTTGATTGTAATTTTCTTTGTTAATAAACATTAGACTGTTATCTAGGCCAAAATTGATTTATCTAGGCAAAAGAAAGAAGTTTAATAATTTCATGATTAACAGGACTAACGCAATGTTAATAAAGAAGCGAACTGCATTTGGAGAAGTCCGATAAGATATTTAAATTAAATATTTTATGATATGAACGTATTACGTAGGTAACATAATAAATAAATAAATATAAATTTATTCATCCACTTCTGTGTGAAATGTTTATTTTATACGATCTACAGATATTTGTGTTCCGGGTGTTCTGGAGTTTTTCTATGGTAAAAAATATCTATATATGTAGTGTATTGAAAATTCATCAATACTAAATAGAATCAAATTCACACAAATAATTTACAAAAATATTATAAAATTAAGTTAATAGTTTAAGAGTCAGGGCAGTGCTCCGTCACTCGCGCTCAGTTTTGAGTTATTTACCTACAGTTTTTCTGTGCCCTCGAGGGCACACTGTCAAAGGTTACCGCCGCCGCGCGCGAGCCGCAAGCCGAACGATAAGTTTTGTCTCGCTCGGACATAGCTGAGATGAGGCTTCCGTCAACTGGGACCGCTAGGTACTGGGACCGCGGTCCCAGTCGCCGGATCGAATTAATTTTATTATTTTTCTTCCGGCGACTGGGACCGCCCTCGAAATGAATGAAAAAATCTATTGTTCAAGTCAGATACAGTACAGTCAAAGGAAAAAGTGTTTTAAGAAATATTTAAGAACAGAACTCTGTGATTGAAAACAATTATAAAAAAAAAAATTATAATTATAAAAAATCAAATTATAAACAACTAACGGCCTGTCCCGGCTTCGCACGGGTGGACATTTATTTTTTAACATTTTTGGATAAACGTAGAGTAACTGACTCTTTATGCAGGACATTTTATACTTTTATCCGACTGCCTCGTTAGTCTAGCGGTCGCGGTTTTCAACCGCTGATGAAATTCCGGGTCAGACCAAGATTTTGGGTCTTTTCGAGCTAGAAATATTCACAGTAGCAGCCCGGAGTTAGGAAGTTGAAGATGATAGACGGCTTAACGTGCTTTCCGAGGCGCGGGGCCGTGCGGAAAGCACGTAAAGACGTTGGTCCTGCATTTGACCTCTCCCCGATCGTGTCGGTCTGCAGTCCTATAGTTGCCACTTGCGTTGCTACCTGTGCTGAACGGGGCCACACCGTGCACCGGCCACGGCGCGGCGCGGCGGCGTTTATTTTTCTATTTTGTTTAGATTGACATTTTAAAATTCGTTATATCATTTGAATTATTCGAATCGGACATTCCATTATGTCTGATTTGAATAATTCAAAAAGTAATCTACAGGTATTTTGAACAGTCTTGATTACGAAATGATTAAATTGGATAAGGATAAATACTAAGGTATGGTCGGCATTTTTATCAACTTTTAAAATGTAAGAAAGTAGTTATAGTGACATAACTACAATTGTTGGACATATGGTATTATTAAGTTTTTTGTAGACATTTATATGTTCTTTAGTATTCTAGAACATTTTTTTGTTCTATCATCAATAGTTTCCGTAGCGCATGCGATGATAGACAATTTATGGCTAATTTTTTTACACCTTGGGCCTTGAAGTTTTAGTAGGGATCCCTAATTTTTTCAAGTAATAAATAAAGCCTATGTTACTGAGGAATAATGTACCATTTTAATGGTTAAAGAATTTTTGAAATCGGTCCAGTAGTTTTAGAGTTTATACGTTACAAACATACAAATATTTCCTCTTTATAATATTAGTATTGATTTTGGTAAGTAACCAAAAGAAAAATATGTTTCATTGCTCTTTGACTAACTATCATACTTATTTTATAAAGCCAAGCAGTTTGTGAAATGTGAATTTTTGGTACCTAAGATTTCCAAAATGTACGCCGAATTTCATCATGATCTGTTCCTTTTGTACAGATTCGGCGTACATTCAGAACAGTGTCTCATAATCATCGAATAACAAATCAATGCATAATATTTTGACCTTTTTAACTGATAAGCTTCTTTACAGAGATTGGTCGCGCGAGTCACCAAGGGATGCAAATTCCCGTTTTAAACAAAAGGGCTGCATAACCTTGAGATCGACAGGTGAAACGGGCTGGGATTAAAGAGGGGTAGCATTTGTTACAAACTTACTTTCGCGGTTGATCTAAGTGAAGGGGATGGCTAAATTACTACTACAACTATTACTAAGTGCATGGAGTAAATCCACGTCTAGGATAAGTATATAATATTTTTAAATATAATAATCACAACTTTTACACATAAACGTGAAAAAATTAACATTCACATCACAGGGACTACTTAATTAACGAAACGATATTTGAACGAAAACATTCTTGTATTTATTTCGGATCTGTATTTGACGACGACTGTACAACTTACGTCTCGTGGCTTGCGGTCCCAGTCGACGGATTCAAAAATGTAATCCGGCGACTGGGACCGCGGTCCAGATACCTAGTGGTCCCAGTCGACGGAAGCCTCGCTGAGATAATCTCCGCGCAGGCACAGATAATATAATACTATGCGTAGGTTTGTTTTTTGTAGACTACGAAAATGACTGAAAGGATTTTAGATATGTCAGCTACATCTACCTATCATTTGTGATTTGAGTGTACAATTTTTTCTGTACATACGTATGACACATCTGTACATACATACCTACTACCTACGTATACAGAAAATAATGTCTTGACACAAAAATATTTAAATTATATCCTAGGATATAAGCAGCTACCTACCTAGCAATAATAATACCTTTTACCTAGCTTACAATGTTCTCTAATAATTAAAATGTATTTAGACTTATTTATTAAGTAGGTGGGATAGGTACCTACTCGTGTATTTAATCCTAAATTTAGGTATACTTATCCTAGGTATTGCAGAGCAGAACCGTATCACGAACCTACCTACACTCCATCCAAATTCGGTTAGTTTACAAAAATGTCACACCGAATTTGGCTGGAGTATACGTAGGTGCTTACATACTACATAGGTACGTATTTCCTGATCAGTTTAGTTAGGTTCTAGGTACCAATGATATTACCTATATTTGGGTTCTACATAGGTACCTAGGTAAGTATTTCTTGAGATATACGTAGGTAGGCCTTGTAGAGAAATTTGAAGAAAAAAACGCGTTATCAAACTAAACATTCACATAGATTTTTTTTAAATACACTTGCACTTCCCAAAATGTAAGTACCAAGGTACCTACCTACCTAGTTATATTGCATGAGAGAGTTAAGGCACTTAAAGTATAATATACGCACTTGGACAAAAACTATCGATGGTCAACCCTACCGTCAAGCCAAGGGCCGGCGAGGGAACTGTAGAGGTAGGGGGGCGCGGGTGGCTTTGATCGAGCCGCCGCGCTAACAGCGAGTAGAGCGTTACGAACTTTATTTCCTCTCCCTTAAGACTCAAAGTAGATTGGTTAAATCGAGTAAGTGATGTATCTGTTACGTTATCTAATCTGTGGTCAGGGGAACGACGTTTTTTTTTAATTTTATCTGGAACATTTGTGTCCGAAAAGCATTCAGTGAATTTGTTTTAAAAACAATATTCCGTGACCGTCAGAGATAAATCTATAGCTCTATATATTCTGAGCAAAAATGCATGCTTCATGGGACATTGCTGCCATGCGCAGTTATTTATACAATATAATAAAAAATAACTTTATTAAGCTGAGAACTTACCCTATTTCGTAGCCAGTTTGCGCCTCAACGAACGTCGATTGTCTCAAAAATACACACGACTATATTCCCCCATTCCAACACTAAACCATCAAAGAGTTCAGTGGCAACAAACAAACATGACTGCGTCGTACCAAAAAATGAGAAATAAATAAATAAAGATTTAAATTTCGAACATTGGGTTTAGGGGTCATTCGTCAAACTGAGACGGTGGGTATGAATAAATCTGTGACAAACTTAAAAGGTGAGTTCTTGCTTTTAATTCTTTAATAATTAATCTAGACAAAATCGAGGATCTTAACTTGAATTAATGCTAGGTTTATTTTCGAATCTTCGAGCATTTCTTCGCGAACTTCAAACTAGGTAAGACCAGCGCCAAGTATTTTCGTCTTAGATATTTAAGTTTGTAAAGGGAAAGTTTTGCGCTGCGTTGGTTTAACAGAATCTATTTAAGTTATGTAGGTAACTGATATCAACAGTTACCTACTTTTGAGAAGAATTGAATAAATAGTAGGTAATATGTACTTATCTACATGCCTTACGCAGGCATGTAGATAAGTACATATTACCTACTATTATGCAAACTTACTAACTTAACTATTAGGCAAAATAATTAATAGATCATTACTAAATCAAGTAAAAATTATAATAATAATTACTTTAAGTTATGTTCATTAATACCTTGAATGCCGGCTTATTCGTTTACAAACTGGATTTTTGTAATAATGCGTTTCCAATAAGAGGATACACCAACCTAAAAACCTATTTTACGTACCTATAAAAAGAATAAGTACAAGGTATTATATTTTATACCAACATCTCGCATGCTCAGACTCACTTTGATAACTAAGTATAAAACTTAGTAGTTGTGCACACAAGCGTTTAGTTTATTTTATTATCCAAGTTTAGGCAAGTTTAGTATCGTGTCTTGACTTTCCTGACACGTTCCCTCGTTTCGCGACGCAACTTTCAGGCATGTTGGACATGTTGCCCGCTACTGAAATCGACATGCCTGTCAACAAAATAAAAACGGGTGGCTAAAAAGGGTAGCTGTAAAAAAGTACGCATCTCCTTTCTCCGTTTTTGTCATTTTAAGTGGGAAAGGAACGTCATTTTATGTTTTGTCTTGTTTTGGATTTTTGAGGATGAGGTCCATAAATCGACCTAAATTGGTTGGATGGCTAAATAATGATAAATAAGTCAAGATCCAAGTCAATAATTACTTATTTTCAATCTGTTGATGGATTTCCTGTTTTTAATATTATGTCTCGTCTCGTACGTGACGCCCACAGTATGGTTCCGACGGAAGATCAGCGCTGTGGTAGCCTACGGCTATTACAACATATGCTGAGTCGGACGCCAATTTATAGCTTTAAGTTTCATTAATGTAAGTCGAAGTAGTATGTAATTGTTTTAAGTTCTTCATTTACAAGTTCAGTTTATAAGTTTACATAATGTGTTAGTAAGTAGTAAATAACTGTAAAATACTAAATGCATATCACTACAAAATACTGTATCTTAGTTACAAATAAAGATGTTCTTATTCTTATTCTTAATAATAGGTGCGTGGGTAAAGTACAGCTTGCCATCTGATTAATGGCATTACTCAGCTATCAAAAATACCCTACTTTGTTTGTTGAGGTCCGATTACACCTCGTGAATTTATAGAAATTCACGAGATGTAATCGGAGCTCTACAGCAAATAGTATTTTAAATGAAACCACTTCTATCGTAATAGTCGATTACGATACTATTCGGGGGGGAGGATGATGTCGTGATAAAAAGTATTTTTAATTTGCGGAACAGTTTTTTGCTTGACGTTACTTATTGAAAATACTTGTACAAAACTGGTATGAAAAAGTTTTAGATCAGTTGACCACTAAACATTTTGGATTGGTAGACACATCTGAAGTGGATGAGTTTGCGTGGGTGAGATGACCACTACTCGTCTTCAACAGTAGCTGAAATCTCATTTTAGTGAGTGGTTTGTGACTAGTCAAAAATTTTATCTACAAGGAAAACAAAGACCCAAGTTACCGTAGAAGAATTTCCCAATTTCCCTAGAAAATGAGAAAGCCACACGCACGTAAGACTATAATTTAGAAAAAGGTATCCTTTGATGTAAGATTGCGGCTCGAAGACACTCCGGTAGGCGCAACATTTATATCTTATCGACGAATACGTGAACTCGTTTCAATGGGCTCGGTCTTACCTACCCACTTACCGAATGTAGGTTACGGTTTTGACACCGCGGAGTGAACTATGTTTTTAGTACCGAAGGCTGGAGATCATCTTGAGACAGTACCACACACTTATCTTAACTCTGCTTACCTACTCTAATTCACTGTAGTGTTGATTTATACTACATAGACCTATCAAAATGATTAATAATGTACTAGCAGTACAATATTAATCGCAAGAGTAGAGATTCAAGTCAGCGTAAGTCAAATCAATTGAACACTGCACGGAATAGATTAAATATAGTAAGTATGTAAAGTCAACACCAATTTGTGTTCTGGATGAAATCTAGGTACCAGATGATTTGATTACGAGGTGATTTCAGGCGACTTTTTCATCAATTTTCGTCCCCGGGTGAAGAATGGCATAAAGTTCGAATATTATTTTAAAATACCGTTGGAAATAGACACCAGCCATACACCAGCCACCAATTACCATTGTAACCTGAACTAAGCTCGCGTAGAATAGGCAGAAACCGGCAATTAGTTAGACAGCTTGCCAAACAGCTGCCCCGGCCGCTCACTGCCTTGGATGTTTGCCTCGCCCTGAAAGATTAAACCGGGATCACGATCTCGATGTACTTGCCTATACGATTGTGTTTTGTTGTTATACCTACATGGTAGTTGGCTTTCAGTGTGCAATTTGGCGGTGCTGATTTCTAAACCGGTTATTCGTAGAGTGTTAGTTCAGCTGGATTTTGAATCTTTTTAACAGATGAGTAAGTTTTCACGGACTGTCTTTCAGTTAGGTGCAACTGAGTTGGGTGATGACTCGAGAATGTCCTCGTAAAGAAATTGAAAAACAATTAGAATAGGAGACCTTAAACACGCGAAAGTTCAAATTTCTACATAGGTACTCGTGCCTAGGTATGTCATTAGGTATATATATATTTTTTTTTTTTTCTTGTTCCTCTAACTTAATCAGAGACTTTTGCAATCTTATTATAATATATAAACGTTTTTCAATTTATCTTATGTCTATTGTTTATATCTACATTATTATTTTCTACCAGGTGTGTGTTGCTGTGTCATTAGGTATATTACAGGTGAGTTAGCAGTGAGTTTGCAGAAAACGCATAAAGTTAGGTTGAATCTAACAGCTTGAACTAATCTCGGGAGCTGAGGGTAGATTAGTTTTAGCGGAAAAGCTCAGTTCGAGCTTTTGGTGAGTTTCCTAATGAAACACTAGTGTTTTACAGCACTGACTCCTACACTGACTGATATTACCTACGAGCTCTTATTCAACACAAACTGACTAGACTGGGAACTTCTCTGTGTGAATTGTCACGCATTATTTATTTATTTGTATGTTCATTTAATATTTTTTTAACGATTTTGTTTATGGCGATAGTCTCAACGACGAATCCGTCGGTGACTGCAAGCGGCACAAAGAAGGTTATAAATATTAAATATTATAAATATTAAACTGAGTTAGTGGCGTTATTCATTTAAAAAATCCCTTCTACAACAGCAAGAAAAGCATTACCTGTGGTACCTGACCACAGGTAATGCTTCATGTTCAATAGCATTGTACGATTGAAAAAAAATGGACTAATTCTTCCTCTATCAATTCTACACGATGTACACTAAACCTTTTCTTGCTTAAACGTTGTGAATCCATTTATGAAAACACTATTATAAGCGTGCAGGACACATGGTTTGGGTATACTTAACATAAAATATTCGAACAGCACCTTTTTTAGGCGTGTACTAATGGCACTCTCGCATCGCCTGCCAATAAACGGCGGGTCCAAGTTCTGACGGCCGCGACACCCCCTCGTCAAACGTGGCTAATCTATTCGATCCCCAACGCATTTATCTCTTTCCTTTTATTTTGCGTTGTTGCCAGGATAAAAATAAAGCGGAAACTTTAGATTTTTATGGAAAATAAAATATAAAATAATAACGTAGATTTTTCTCGGTTTTATATAATTACTTCGACGTATAGTGGTCGACACAGTTACTGAGCAAGGATACAGATCACTTGTGCACCAGTCGATTTTGTGTCTTGGTAGAGTGTAACCTCATTTAAGTCGTTTTTTCGAAAAACATAATGGCTGAAAAGAAGCATAAAAGTTACACACCCCGTCTATTGAGGCAAAGACAAGGAATTTGTATACTAACTAACGCTATTATACAAATTCAATGCAAAGAACTCATTAACATTTGTGTTGATGTTGCGTTCTTCATTCAAATAGAGCTCATTTTGTTTTCCATTCGTTTGTTTTATATTATAATACTAGCCCGCTGCTTCGCACGCGTGCTTTCGGTATATTAAGTAGCCTATGATCTGAGGTAGGTTCTGCTCTAAACGTAAGCCAAATTTCATCTTGATCTGTTCAGTAGTTTTGGAGATCTTACATATAAAAAATTCAGATTTTACTAACTTTCGGCTTTATAATATTAGTGGGATCTGAAAGCAGTTTTTTTCGTGTGAATTGATAGGAAACTTTAAATCTTAATAAATAACCACAATCTTTTTCTTTTTCAGGTACAAAGAGTACTTTATTTCCTTGTCTATGTAATTTTAAGAATTTCACCTCTTTGAAGTACATAGACAGTTATTGTGTAATTTAAGGAAATAAAGAGTTTTAGATTCTTGATATAAGTATGTTTCAGCTCACAACTCGCTTATTTGACTTTCAAAAAATCTGTTTCAAACTTTCACAATTCTTTTAGAATTTTCTCTGAAAGTTTAGCATATTTTTAAAGAGTTTTATAACACGGGCCCTCACACCACACGCACACAAAACCATTTCAATGTTTTCTTCAATATTATGCATTAGTTATGTAGAACGTGCAACTACGTGTGAGTCCAGCATTTATTAGAATTGGGGGGCAAAGGGCGGCGCGTGCCACCATTAGTCCTCGGCCCCCTGAAAAAGTGTCTCTCACTGAAACATAGCGCTTTTCAATTGCCGAATGTATTTTATTCGGATCCCATCGATCTAAGACGCACGATGTGAATGGAGTGTCTCGCGAGGCGATAAATCACCGCGTCCACGATACGTTTAATGAAAAGATCTTTCAACTTGAGACCTGTTTTATTGGTATTGAGCTCAGCGTTTGTTCAGTTCAAAAGGAATCGCTATAATACGTACATACCGATCGGTAAATGAAAGGTACTTAACAATTGATAAGGCCGGAAATAAATTCTATTGAGTTTGGGAATGAACTCTTCGAAAGGGCATAGGTACTTTTTTGACATTCGACTCAGAAAGATTTAGATTTTTATTAAAATGTTGTATGCAAAGAGTAAAAACTCGCTTTCTTCTAAGGTTTGATGTGTAATACTTTGTTCGAATAAAGAAAACTGTTCAACTGATTCCTAATCCGATAACAGAAAAGTAATAATAGAACCCATTACTAGAATTGTGTCTGTCTTGTTACAGGGGTTGAAATGCTAAGGAAAAGAAGTGAGCATTTTTGGAGCTAATTTGAATATGACAAGGATGCGGAGGAACGGTTTTGCTTTGGAGGAGAGGCGGGCAGTTTGCCGGCGCGACGTGACGTGACGCGTGACAGCCCTGCCCGTGCAATATGGCGTCGCAACTCGCTGCCATTTTACTATGGCTAAGTGGAAGTAAGTAAGGTTCGTCCTCATGTTAGCCGAGTCAAGGCGAGTTGGACTTGAACATGCTGTCAACTCTGTCATCACGAAGAAGGTTTGCGAAAACTTGGCGTACATGTGGACATATCGTAAAGAATAACTTTATAACTATAACCTATCCTAAGCTATATAGGAAACCTCATTATGGTTGGTTTAATGATATAAAAGGTATTCATAGAATTCACCAACGGTCATAAAAAGTCCACTTTAATCAAGATCGATAAAGCTTGGATTGTGCAAATAAAAGGAACCGCTTTTGAAATGCAAATTTTATTTATGGTAGCTAAACAGAATCAATACAAACATATTTTCAATTAGATTCAAACTCTTAGAATAACTGTGCTGAGTGGATGAATTATTAAAATCACTCCGGATACAATCGAGTTTTCGAATCCAATCCCTTAAGTAAAGCTGATTATTGGAATCCTCCGAAGACCGGGTGGTTCTCGAAAATTCTCTAAAGCACCAATCTCTCTAGGCATTGGCAGATCGCTGAAATTATTGGTTCGGTACACGACTATTCATTTATTATAGATGACGCGGGCAGGGCAGTGCACGCTCGTAACACGCCCTCGTACATCACATTCTCCTAGCGACTATCAGAAACTTTTGCAGAATTATTCACTCCTTAGACGTTTATGACCAACCGAGAAGTGGATCTCGAAATTAAGTTACAAGGCAACGGTGGCGGTTTTGTTGATGAGACGGGAAGTTCTACCCCATAAACCTATTTTTAGGAATAAATTTATTACTAAAAGGGTTGGCGCCGGAATGCGAGTGTCATTCTTTTCAACTTTTGTAATGGAGTAAGATTATTTACAGTTAGTGCTAAAATTTTGATCATTTATTTTATTACACAAGAAATCTCGTCACAATTTTACCGGTTTCATTTTACACCTAGACCGACTAGAAAGTTATTTTGGATGGATATTATTATATCCAGCCAAAATAACTTTATTTGTTTTTACTTTAAAAACAACAACAAAAAAGCAAGTTTAAATGAACAGTTTCGCAAATCAAAAATTAAGCTCTTGTTTACCGCAAAAAACGTGCGGTAACGAAAACAGATTCTTTTGAAAACAAATACACATTTTATTCCCATGCTAACAGGTACCCCGAAATGAGTTTTGTAAATATTACAGATGAAATATTACGATTTGGCTGCTGCTGTAAATTGAATTCGGTTACATCGTAATGAGTTTATGTCGACTGAAATTGCGTATTGGCTTGATCTTGAATTCGATCACGTACCGCTCACTTGATTTATGTATTCCGACCACCTTTGCAAAGCTAAGATTTGATTACCAGCGACGGACCAACTTGTAGGCACTAACAATTCAATCACAAAGTTGGGCGTAGATATTTAGAGGAAATAAAAGTAGTTTAAATTCTGCAACTACCATTCCCTTTACTGTTGCAATTAATGATCGGAGCTCGTAAAGTGAGGTAATAAACGAACAACGCTTTTCTTATTCGAGTTGGGGAAACTAACACCCTCAAAAGAAAACTCTCGTGGTACTTTTAACCTACCTAGTTGCGGTCTTAAACTAGATGACTTTTCATAAAACGGAATTGAAAAAAAGATTCCTTAGTATAGAAAAACTCGAAACTTACGGTTTAAATAAAGTTTGGTATGAATGGATTATAGCGTTAAAAAAAATCTAAGAAACGATTAAAAGAAAGTAGAGAATGCTAAGATGTGACAGTGGCGGTTAGAAAATAATATTTCTATGACCCCACTTAACACTATTGCTTAACACTATATTAGTTCAATGTAATTAACACTCTTTTATTCTGTTCTATATTATTATAGGTGTCCTAGGCCTTCGAGACATCCAGCTGAGCGTCCCCGAAGCGGTCGGCGTCGGTGCTAGTGCGACGCTCGGGTGCCGCTGGGCGCTCGAAACGGGCGAAGCCCTATACACCGTGAAGTGGTACCACGGGGCACAGGAGTTCTTCCGCTTCGTGCCCAAAGAACTGCCCAATACGAGGGTCTTTTCTCAGACAGGAATCAGTGTTGATGTAAGTTTTGTTGTCTCTTATTATGTTACCTCAATTTCAAGTTCAAATTTGATTTATTTACGTATACTATACCCAAATATTGCAGATAATAATTGAAGGAAAATATGTGCCCAATCTACCCACACAAAAAACTAACCACTCTGAATTTAATAACACTACGCCAACAAAATAAAAACAAAACACAATCTAGAGCATGCTAGAGGCAAGAAAACAAATTAAAATATGAGAAAACTGCATTAGCAACTCATCAAGTTGTTAAACAAAGTAAATGTGGGTATAAAAAGAAAACTCCGTTATTTTCCTAGGCTACGCAGCTCACTAACGGCGCAACTATAAACAACGTCATAACAGTGATTACAATAAGTCAAAGGCTATGCGACATCTTGCTGCTTCGTTAAACTGCCTTTGTATGTAGCCATGAAAAAAATCACTTAAGTCTCGTACGTAGCGCGGTTAAACCTTTAGCAGTTGGCACGCCGCCACAAGCAAACTATAACATTGTGCCAAAATAATACATTAAAAACCCTTTTAGAGAATAACGAATGCTGAAAGTTTTCATCGAGACATCGGCATCGGGTGAATTCGGGTGTAAATCGCGGCGCGCTCAAATGTGTGGTGGCTGCAGGCCCTCCAAAATCGGGTCAGACGCCACTCGCGCAGCGCTGGAATGATTTAGTTTGGCGTTCGCTCAAAGTGGACTGACTTTCTGTAAGATGGATCGAAGCTTTTAGCTCAATTTGACTCCAGCAGCTGCTTACGGTGAGGCGCACACGGCGCTGTAATGGGATTACTTGCCGACTCGGATATAAATTACGCATGAGCACATTCCATACCTCTCCAGCTGAAATCAATGATGGACGTGGGTTCGGGACACTTTTCTATTTTCCGATATTTTTGTTACCTACTTTATCTGTCCGTTTTCATATTTCAACAATATGTTACTGAATAGAAACACTTTTTCTGTAGGTCCCAGTACCTAAATAATTCATAAGTTGTGTCGGTTTTAGGACAGTTTGATAGGTCTATAAGATTAGTCCCGAATATGTTTTTCATGCTTTTACTTTTCTTTCATTTGTGATACTTTAGAAATGTACTCAGATTTTTCCTAAACAGGTTGAGTCTTACTAGCAAATCATATTACCTGTGGTACCACTATCAATAAAACGAACATCATTTATGCTGAGTTTTGTTTTGCCATAATTGTTCAGGTTGGAATAAGTTTTGCGTGAGTGTAATGTATTTATTATTATTTTATTCATTTTAATTTATCTTTGGTTTGGTTTTGCGGTCAAAAAACGGGAGGCTCTTTTATAATAACCGGCATTTATGCATACATTTAAAGGCCACCGGTTAACTATGCGTAGGTATAACCCCAATTGCTAGAGCTCGAATACATGCGATCGAGCGCGACTAACAGAATGCATTTTATACTTATCAAAGCACAATTTCAAATGAAATATCCGTGTTTTTACACGAAAATTCCGGATGAGGCTGTGTTCATGTTTTCTATCTTTTTTGATCGCTAACGTGGTGATTGGCATATCATTCAATTGTATGTAATAGGTACTCTTGGAACTTTGTAGAGTTCACAGGTATGTTGATCTCGCAGACTTCTTATATGAGCTACTAGGTCAACCCGTGGCGTGTTGTGAGAACCACTACTTATGATGTAATCTTCCTACACTACTAAAACCAAACTATGATAAGAGAAATCTATACTATTATTTTAAATACTAAAGTAACTCCGTCCGTCGGTCAGTTTAGGTAAACAGCTAAATAAAATAAATGTTGACCGGTGAATTTCATCTCGAGCCTACTATTAAAATACAAAAGCGCACGAAGTCGAGAGTGAAAAGTTACTAAATTAAAATTTCTCTTTTTAGGTGTAAACTCTAGCATGTTATCTCTATTGGTAGGTCTCCCGGTCCGGTGCCCAGCAAGTGGTGCTGCGCGGTGCGACGCGCGGGCTCAGCGGGCGGTACCGCTGCGAGGTGTCCGCCGACGCGCCATACTTCCACACCGTTTACAAAAGCGCCTACATGAGGGTAGTTGGTGAGTCCACAACTCAAATTTCTTAAATTATAGATAGATAGATAGATAGAAAACACTTTATTATACCACACAAATACAGGAAACAATACAGAGAAAAGCTTAGAAAAAAAGGAAGTATAAAGGGCGGCCTTATCGCTGAGAGCGATCTCTTCCAGGCAACCTTGGGATGGACTGGATTATCTTCTTCGTACTACATAATATCCTAGCCCGGGATTGGAGCCTAGTGCTAGGTATAGGGCTCCTGTAGCTTCTGCCAGCCTCTGTCTGGTAGACTTTGTTCTGCTGATATCTCGGTTTCTTACTAATACTAACCGTAATGGTAAGAAACCCAGATATCAGCAGATCAGCGGTATCTCTTTCACAACAGCTAGATATCTACAACAATGTCAGTCAACTTTTAAGACATTGACATGGCTGAAAAGTTGAATCTAAGTCATCGATCAAAAATTTCCGGCCGGCCCCCCTTAGATGCACAATGCGCGCCCTGAAAACGTCAGTATCAAAAGGTATCCCATTTGGCATTTTGGGATACCTTTTCAACTAGTGTCATTTTAGCTCTCGGACCGAAAACATGGTCAAGTGCTCGTATAAAAATGCAATAATCGACCGACCAAGCAACAGAAAAAGGATGGAATTTCTTATTTTCAGTAAGTTTCAATGTAATTTTTACCTGTGTATTGTGATATGAGCCAATTGAGCCTTATATACTTGAGAAATCAGCATTAAATATTATTGTTGGGTGTTCCTATGTAAAAATATTTATTTTGTTCTAAGTTGATGAATGGAGCGGCTATTGTTTCTATTTTTTTTTATTTGGTAAGTTGTAAGTGATAAATATTTTTTAATGAAAAGAGATTTAAAATAACTGGTTGAGGTTTATAAAATAATGTTCAAAATTAAATAGTAGGTAATAATAAATAATATGTTCATATGGCGTAAGTTTAAAAGTATCTTATAATATCCTAGTTGACTTGAAATAACGTTTTTTTTTTTTGGCCCATAGAAAAACTCTTAGGAAGCCGCAGGCGACACTAGTTCTTTTAAATTTGAAGAACCTGCCTGAAATTGTATTTTAGGTTTATTTCACTAGCTTTTGTTAACTTATTTATATTATTGTATGTCCGAAATGACCCTTTTGTTTGTTGACTGTTGCGTCGCTAATTTATAGTTTTATCAATAAATGATTCGTTATCTTTACCTGAATTCTGTTGATTTTATAATCCTTATAAAAATAAACAGTGTATAAATTATTTTTAGTTACCTTGCTACCTACATACAAAATAAAATAAAATAAATTCGACTCCACTAATCTCTTGTTCCGCATGCAAAAAACTTGACAGGCTCTGCGCAAACTGTCTGCGTCAAAACAAAACGTGGACACTTTTGAGTGTCATTCTTGTAAGGTTCTAGGTATCTACGGGGGAGGCCGCATACTTGATCGATGATCTAAGTACATAAATTCGACGAAACAAAAAACAACAAAAAAAAATCGGAAAATCGGCCATAATATGGTCGCTTGCCACACAACGGTTTTATTTGAGAAGCCATATTATGGCCTCTTGCCACATGAGAGGAATTTCCTTTGTAGGCCTTCCTTATTGTTACCACCCATAATCTATACTAATATTATAAAGAGGAAAGATTTGATTGTTTATTTGTATTGAATAGGCTCCGAAACTACTGGACCGATTTGAAAAATTATTTTACCATTAGAAGCCCACATTGTTCCAGATGAATATAGGTTACTTTTTACCGAGGGAAAATGCTTCATTCCTACGGGAAAACGGGTAATAGGACAACGGGTAGTAAGAATGCAGCTAGTTTGTTATAAAATATAAACTCTGTTCCAAAAGGAGAAGTAAAAGCTGCTCTTACTACATAAAATCGTCAATTGACTCAATTGCACCAACGTGAGTGAATGAAACCTTTAAAAATTTTGAGGCAACTACTTTTTAATCCAATTTGCCGTCCATATGTTCCACCCAATTCAGATTCCTAAAAAATATTGGATAGAGTGAGTTTTCAGGAAAAAATCTGTAATTTTTTTCACCCTGGTTAATGCTATCTAGCTAGAAGGTATTTTTTTGGTTGGTTTTTTGGTTTTTTTTTTAAATCTTTTGAGGCTGCCATCATTGTGGCAAACTCAGCATCACCTTGCTAAGTTATTTCTTACATAATTTTCTTATGATGCATCTGCCCTCTACCCCAACAAATACCATAAGGCTGCTTAGTACGTAAAAGCAGTAGGGTCGTAATATTTAGTAAAGTAATTTTGATCGTCCAATAAAATCCGGTAAGATAAGGAAGTAAACCTTACCTTCCGATATAATACCGAGTTTAAAGTGACACTTTCTTGCTAGGTACTGCCCTATATCCCACGATAAGCTTCACGATGTAATCTCCAAAGTTCTCGAGGGTACGGAGATTTTATCCGTACTTTAAGTACAGGGTGTGCGAGAATACATATCGAAACCTACTAGAGATTAAACTTAATGTCGTAATTTACTAATAACTGCTGGTTCGTCTATTCTATTGCCTAGAGTGCCGCTACGAACCAAGCATAAAATGCTATACAGTCAATCTTCAAGGTTTACCGTAGTTAATGAAAATGAAAAAATGAAAATGAAAAATATTTATTTAGCAGCAAATACAATAATCTTAACCGAAAACTTATGGGCAGGTACTTATATCTATTTTTAAATCTAATAGGTTACGAGTTTCTGAAAATTTACCATGTTTTGAAATTTTGGTCGTTGTACGATTAAAACGTAACCCGTTCAGAGTAGGAAAACCTCTGTCGAGTAAAAGTTCTATGACCCATACGAATAATTTGGGTTAATTGGGACAAGGACGACGAGACAAAATTAAGTTTAATCTTTGCCCTATTTTTTGTTACACAGATTTTTGTTTTATCCGCCGAAATAATGTTAAAAGAGTAAAACCAGCGAGCGCAAAAAGACGTTTCAGAACGTAAATGTTCTTGAACGCTTCCCTAATTTCATATTCACGAACATATCTTCGACTAACCCGCTTAGTTTGCGAAACAAGTTATAACAGATCTTACCACACCTGCGTACGGACAGTTCTTCAATAACCATAAATTACCCCCGATAAACCTTAATCAAACATCCCTTGTGTTCGATTTGCGCATTTATTGCTTAACAATAGTTGTGATTTACGGCTTAGTCGAGACCAGCTTGTTTGTTATTTGTGTGTTGATTGCTCCTAGGATTCAATATTGTCTTGATTATGTTGTCCAACTTCCATTATTTGATTCTGATCATCTGAAAGTTCTGACCATTTGGACTGATGTTTGAGTTAAAGTTTGACTAGCTTTCTTTGATGGAAAACAAATAAGATACCAGGGGATAGAATTTACAAGCCTAGAGTGCATTATACTATAAGCAGTAGGATTGTGTCGTTCATGAACGAACGGCTCATATGATCCGGATCACGGGCCGCTCGTGATTGTTCCGAACAGTCTCGACGAAAAGACCCGTTCATTTCTACGTTCGGTTCATTGTGAACGACTGAGACGCGCGCCGCGACATAACGCAAAGATCCGCTGCGTCTTGCTCTCGCGAGGCCGTAAATGGTGCGTGCGAGTAGGATAGGACACATTCTGTGGCTTGTATCATCTACTCACAGCCTGATTAAAAGTAGATACCTTAAGGTAACGTTATAGAGTCTGTTGTCGCAGTATGGTACTTAGGTATTCATTCCTTTATTCCTTACCAAACATTACGTAGGTATAACACGCAGAAGTTAACTAGGCACCTCGTGCCTAGAAGTTTACTTGGCACCAGGTGCCAAGTTGATTTCTGCGTGTTGTACACAACTGTTTTCTTCCTATAATAGTAAAAATATTACTACTGATACTTGATACTTTTGTTCCAATTTACTTGAAACCTTAAAGACCTTCCTTACAAATAAATGTTTTAACTATTTACCAAAATACCTATTTACATTCCATACGAAAACCAGTTAGCAACCAAATCGATTTTATACTGACAGACGAATAATAATCATAATCGATTTACCCGATAGCCCGAGAGAGGAGGCTATTATTTTTCGAGTAGATAGGTACATGTAAGTACTTGGGCATCTAAGTAGGTATGTAGGTAGGTACCTACTGTACGTACCTACTACCTAGGTAGGTTAGGTAAGTAGGTACCTCTATGTAAATTATTTACCAACAAGGAAACCCGCTTGCACAAGTTCATAAAAATATCAAGCATAGGTAGGTAGGTATTAAATCAAAGTGAAATGAAAGCTGATTGAAATGGTCTAGCAATAGTCGGATAAGCTTTGTAAAGTTTTGGTAAGTACCTACCTAGGTAGGTAGGTAGTCCTTAGGTATTATTTCTAAAGTAGCTTTCCTCAAAGTCGTCGCATCAATCAATCCATTTTTTAGTAGCCTTGGGATCCTTTAGGAAGATAAAATTTATAAGAAAAGCATCAGACGAACGAAGGTGTTATTGTAGGTGCCTAGGTAGGTAACTAGGTATTAGCATTCGACACAGACAAACCTCACCTCAAATTAATAAGCTTAGCTACTACCTATTCAATTGCCTAAATTAAATTCTCATTCAATTCAATAGGTAGTAGCCGTGGTAGTAGGTAGGTACCCAGGTACCTAATTGAGTAGGTACCTACCTAAGGAGTTATATATTTTTCTGTCGGACAACATTACCTACTTGCTTGAGTTTTTTTATAGCTCAGTATCTAGTACCTACCTACCTAGTAGGTATCTCGCAATTTGACCATTTTAGACGCACCTACCTAGGTATAATAAAACGACGGTTGTTGGAGGCACGCAAGATAGGTAGGTAAGTATTTACACATCTTTCTACCTCCTGTGAGGAAGATATACTAACGAAGATATAGGTACCTACCTACCTACTAGAAGAATCTAACTTGAGACGTTATAAGTAGGTAAGTACCTATCTCAATTCAGGTCAATAAATATCTACCTACCCAGCAGCGAGTTTTTACTCTATGTACCTACCATAATTTAATGATAATTGGATCATGAATGATATACCTAGACCGAGAATTCGAAAAGATCCACCACAGAACCAAATCAGTCAGTAACGAAACGACGCGACGACACGCAACGAAACGAACCGATCTCGCACAGGCTCAGATCAGTCAGTCACAAAATCGAAAAGATCCGCCGGCAAAACAATCATTCATATGAACGGATCATATGAACCGGATCATTTTCTTAACGGGTCGTGACTGATATGGATCTTTGTGAATGAACGAACGACACACGCCTAATAAGCAGGTCATAAAACAGACTGGTTTTTAGTTTACATTTCAAAGAAATCTAAGTTTCTAAACATCTTAAAATGGTTTTCGATGTTCAATTAAGATAAATTGATATAAATCGGATTTGTACGTCTGCGGGGCTGTGGTCGACTGACGGGTATTTGGAGCTCGTCCATATCTAAGCCAGCGGAGTAATATATGGCCCAGTCCGAATGTTTGTCAAACGAAAACTTACTACATACGCGGACCATTTCTACAAAAGAGGTGAATTATACCTGTTTTTGTACGCTCCAGGTAGACAGGTTAGACGTATGTGGTAAGGTTGCTACAAAAATAATACGTAAAATTTGAGTCTCATGTTTTTTAGTTGGGGCCACAGGATTTAAAATTGTATGTAACGAAGTGCGAAATATGATTATCATGATGTGCTTTGTCAGTATTGCAATTGGTAAAAAAGTGTGAACCTACGTGTGGACAAGCAGAACAAATTTCGTAGCACTTCACATGGCAGAAGTGCTACGCGCGTAGCCATTTCTACGCCGTAGCTGATCTACGGCGTAGCACTTTAGATTTTTACTCGGATAAAAAAGAGCTACGGGGATTTGTAATGCTTTAGTTAGGCTGGTAGAAAATGCATTAAAAGGATTGATAATGGTGTTCTGCGATAAAATCATCCAACGAAATATATTTTTTTGGAAACTTTCATATTCATCAGAAAAAAAAACATGGCAATTACCAGATAAAAATAAGTATTTTTAAATGGAACAGTTCAGATATCTTTAGATTTCTAAAAACACACACAAACTACAACAACATACACGCGTAGCGAAAAAGGTTCAAATTCGAGTTCAAAACGGACGAGAGACGAAATTATGAATGAAAGCTTTCAATCCAAAAAATTGTTTCAAACTTCTGCGATTTATTTTATTTTATTTTTACTCAGATAACCTTCATAAACCTTTTTAGGCCGATGCTTGTATTGATAATATTGACTTAGAATAATTATTTAATATTTATAAGTAGCTACTGTTATCTAGAGAAACTAAATGGTAAAATAAATAATGGAATACCGATACTGGTTCAAAGTTCAGTTCAATTAAAATCATATATAAAACAGAAAATAATTACATGTAAATATGATTATCTTTGCCAAATAGTATTTCAGTTTTGAAATATCAGTGGCCATTATGATAATCAGTATTATTATTCAGTTTA
Source organism: Eupithecia subfuscata (assembly GCA_963564075.1). NCBI lineage: Eukaryota > Metazoa > Arthropoda > Insecta > Lepidoptera > Geometridae > Eupithecia > Eupithecia subfuscata. Next base: position 8,495,430 of record OY751103.1, on the reverse strand, counting down.
ATGGATTGTTAGTTTTAATAATAGTAACTCATTGTTGTCGTTAATGGTGATTGTAAGTAGTACTGCGTGCGAGTACCTACTCTTCACATTGATCCTATCTTTTCGATGGTCCTACTGACATTCTATGAACGGAGTGTGTTGCGGTCTATGTATCCATTCTATACCATAATATTATAAAGAGGAAACATTTAATTGTTTGTTTGTATTGAATAGGCTCCGAAACTACTGGACCAATTTGAAAAATTCTTTTACCGTTAGGAAGCTTACTTTTTAGGGAGTGACATAAGCTATATTTTATCCTGGAATTCCCACGGGAACGGGAAACTACGCGGGTGAAACCGCGAGGCAATCGTCTAGTGTTTAAATAAAAGTAAAGAACTATAGCCTGGTGAATTCAGTGCGGTAACTTTCCTGTACAAGCCAGTAGTAAGCAATCAAAAGTCGAGCAACTAGAGGATGTTTACATTGCGAAGAGAGGCTTTTAGCAAAATCCTAATTGACAAATTAAATAAACACTGAGGTAGGTTCTGAGGTACTTGCGTGCAAATTAAACGAGGTGCTGCAAACTCCCTGTGTTCCCATTAAGTAAAATTGGCAAAAAGCGACAGAACAGGAATGTAAACACTTAAAACTTTGCTCGACAGAGTTTCTCCGCTTGCTTGTAATAGAGGGTACTGCTGCCAAACAAAAGCGGCCGAGTAAGTTTCAACCGACATTTTCAACGTTCAGCATTTTAACAGTATTTTAAAATCCAAGCTTAAATAGAACAGCAGATGAATGAATATACAACGATGAATCGACTTTCACATCGCCAAACGCGAAATGCTTAGCTATCTTGAATGTCCTTTTGCCCGGGATGACCTATTTTTATTTACCTACCGTTTTATTTCACCGTAGTTATAATAAGGTGCAACCTTTGAGAGTAGTTCGTTTTATTTTTCATTTTGGGTAGCTATATAATAAATTTGTATCTTAGTTTTGAGCTGAGTGAGTTAGTTGTTGCGAAATACTCCGCATAATACTGCAGACCCGCTCTAGATAGTTACAGGGGTTTAGGTAAATTGTGCCATTAAAGACTGTAGTGTGAAGGCAATAGAAGCACTTTAACAGAATGGCTTGTTCCTGCTACGAACGGGACCGTGATGTTCCCTCAGAATTATTTACGTTTGAGATCTTGTACCCATTACACACAGTGTTTTATAGCTCAACAGGGAAAACCTTCACTTCTATAGGTACAGATTTGCCTTTAGAAGTGGAAATAATATCGCCATGCTGCAATACCAAACGATATGCTAATCTTCAGAGTTTATTATCATAAATGTGACAGTAAAAGAAGATAAATGAGCGACTTAAATAACATTTTCCAAGTTATTGCTCTATACTTGCTCTCATTACACGTAATAAATGTTAATGTATGTCAGATGCCTAATGCTTACGCTCTACACTTAAAGCTACTTATATCTACTAAAACGAAGGTAAATTAACATAGTCTAAAATTACAGAAATTTTGAGTCCATTTGGTATTCAAATGTGTCTTTTAGGTACGTGTGTTACAAGTTATTTTAGGATAACCAGGGATTAAGCTTTTAACGCAGCTGGACTTCAAAGGGCAAATTGCGATTCCAGCTTTCCACGGTAAATGCTCGTTAAGGTAATCTATGTCGTACCACACAACGATCAGTCAAAGCCCGCAATCGAATTTTGCTAGCGAGGATTCGGATTTGGGTTTCGATAAAAGCAATCGGCCTAAACGCCCGGATATTCTGTAACCGCCAGACAACAGCACAAAGTGCGAACTCTCAAAGAGTGTTGCCCAGATAACGAGCTCCGCGGTCACCTGCCGGAATGCCGTTGACTGGACGGAACTAGCGGATGCATTTACATTTCAATACAAAGGTATAATTTTTTAGACGACGAAATAAATTCCTCTGCACAATAGAAGAGGAAAGAAACCAACGCGAAAAGTCATTTCCTGCTACGTTTCGCCTCTACAGTAACTTGCTTTTTATTGCCTTTAATCTCTTTGAAAAGAACGGAAGGTAGGTCTCGGTTCTGTTTAAACTAACTTCCTTTTAATCAACATTAAATTAAACTGATTCGTATAGTAAGATAGCCGAGTAAGAGAGTTTTTGTTTGTTTTGGCAGAGCTTCCACTGGCGGGTCCGTTGGTTCGCGCACAAAAGAGCTGGTACTCGGTGGGGGACATGCTTCGGGCTAATTGCTCGTCGTTGCCCGCGGATCCGCCTGCTAACCTCACGTGGCTACTCAATGGACAAGAGGTATGTTTCACTTATTTTATAGGCCTCAATTTTAGCATGAGTAAAACTTGCGTTTTATAAAAAAAGTTGTTGCTAAAATGCTGTTGAATCAAACAGAATTCCAACATGTTTACTGCTGATATCTATAAGATACAGATGTCAAAGTCACAGACTCAAAATCAGTTCCACATTTCATAACATCATATCTCACATGTTTAATAACAGCTTATTGAAAAATATTCAATTTCGCATCAAGAGCAGCGGGGCAATCACGACACTGAATATTGGAAATGATTTCCTCAGGTGAAAGGGCTCGACATCCCGGTCCGTGATGCGCACCCTCAAAGCAAACCTGTGATAAGCGACACATCGCTAGAAGATGCAAATAGAATTATATTCAGCCCTTGGGAAGCAATCTCAGGGTTCGAAGAGACGGTGACCGACAACGTAATAGACATTCCGGGCAATATTGCCGGAATAGGGGGCATTCCGGACGGCGATAGCAATCGGAAAAACAAGGACGGGACTACCCACCCGCCGGCTCTAGAGCAAATAGCAAATAAATTGAACATTAGTACTGAAGAGGAGAAATCCAATAAATCATCTGCGTTCAGTCAGCTCGTTATGAGGGTGCAATCGCTGCATTTTAGAAAAGTAAGTGCTTTAAGTAAGACGCGGCCTTTATTTGTGGGCCATTGGTAAAATAAACCTAAAATAAAATTTATGAATATTTTGTGATCTTATAACAAAAACAAAAGGTGTTCGACGTACGTAAATGTAACTAACACAGTGTTAGCAGTTAGCTCAATCGTTTCAATTGTAAATACTAGTATAATTTTCTTTGTGAATAAATACTAACACATAAAATGGTCCACAATTGATGGCTGTCACCGGAATATACTCATTTAGGTACATCATACAGAAGCTTTTAAGGTATTCAGCGCCAAACGTTGATTTCCATTCGCGAAAACCACTCGAAACTCCGAATAAATCAACTTTTGGCGCTGCAAGTTTCCCATTGACAACGAGAAAGTAAAATGTACAAAATCTCTTTGTGGCGCGATTCGTTTGTAGTGTCCCAATAGGAGCGATATTTCAAAGAATATTTCCAATTTAACTTTTTAAAGCCCGACCGAGCTCAATACTTAAGCACTTTGATTCCGGGCGACATGGCCCTACTTCGCGCACAATAGCATCTTATTGAATAGATTTGGTGCGATACGAGCAATCGTATAATGTCTAGGGTTACTGAACCCTCTCTCTAAGCAGTTCCTTTTTCTATCTAACAAATAATGTTAATTCTATTCAGCCCACGATCTCGCTATAGTTTTCCTGTGGGTACTATTAGGTAAGCTGCAAAAGTAGTTTTTCAGCAGTTCTTTTTTGGAAGAAAAGTCGTTCTAAATAGACTGAATTTATATCCATCCATTAATTTAGTTAATCACACACGTACGAGATCAGACTATTAACTTTTATATACGCATTTTTGTAATTCATTGTGTAAATTATTCAGCAAGGTGTCCAAGAATTGTTGCTTGTTTGTGGCCTTTTTGTAGTCGTATACAAAAGATAAGTTTGTGTAGCATACACATATTTATCTGTTGTCTTCGGGAGGTCTTCAAAATACCACGCTTAGTCACATGGAGGAGTGGGGGTTTAGGTTTTAGGCTCGTAGTCAATATCCTCTAGAGAAATCTTTTCAAGCTATATTCAAATTTGGCGCGCAGCGTTCAGCGCTTTCAAAACTCACCCTTTTGGCGTCACGCGGCAAGCGTTGTATTAATAAAGACAAATATGATCCAAATTATTTTTTTTTACTTTCTGTTGGCAAAAACTTATTGTAAACCGTATTTATGAATCACGTGAAAACTAGAGGGGAAGAGAGTCTTCTCATATTCTACGGGCCAGGGGTGACCAAGGGCACCAAGGGGGGGTAAAAATAAAAAAAAAAAATGCGTCACGCAGTATGGGTACGTTCCCTTGCCTGTTTAATGAAAATCGCCAAACGAGCTAAACACCTGTGTCGGCTCTTTATTTTTTTCCTTTTGCTTTATTCCGAGATACGACTTTTACCACTTTGCTTGCCAATGTCCAAACCGAAACATCAAACTAGGTCAAACAAAGAAATATCTTATCTGTGTGGATAAAAAAATCCTCATATTCAGTTAGTGAATTGAATTTTTGAGAATTGGATTTGCCGAGAGCGGATCGTGCTCTAGTTTTATTTTATCAAATTGACTGTCAACCTGCAGTGCGTGAAAAGCAATTTACATAACTGCAACGTTACGTCAGTGAATAATAGAAGCACTGTGGGTCAAAAATAGGTTACAGAATACCTATCATAGAAATATTCAACATAGTTGGTATTTTCTTTTAGGAAAACCAATTAAAACAGGGGTTACGTTGAGATTTTCCTTAAAAATTGTATGTAAAAATTTGTAAATGATTTTTATCTAGTCTATATCGTGGGCATTTTAATACAATACAATACAAAATACTTTATTGTACACCAACAAAAATACAAAACACGAGACCTTACATAAGATACAAGTACAATGGGCGGCCTTATCGCTTAGAAGCATAATAGGTACTTCTAGTACTGCATATTGCCCTTAGGTTCTTAACGTTGAATTAAAATTTAAATGTTTAAAATTACAGTTGGAAAAAATCTGTACATCCCAGGGGCTAAAGTAAGCAGAGCTTCTATAATGGGTACTAGTAACTGATATACATACCTAATACATAACATACAAAGATTTTAAGATTTTTTAACATAGAAAACACCCAGAACACACACAAATATCTGCAATGCGTACAAACATGATAAGTCGTTTGGAATCAAACCCGCAATCTTCGGGCCTTGCCGGCGGCCCTTCGCCTGCTGCGACACGGAGGTCGTCATTTATGAGCCTAGAATACTCAGATGTTTGTTGGTACAGGGTCGACTGAATGTGACGTGCGTGGCACGTGTGCTGTCCGTGTGGACGAACAGCGGAGTCCTGCTGCTGGACGAGGAGCGGCCGCAGATTGCGCCCGTCATGGGCAGCCGGGATTCTAACTCAGGTAAACTGTCTCATTTCCGATTTAACAGATTTTTTTAACGTTTGATTTTTTCTAGGCTTACAAAATGGCTCTTTTTAACCCCCGGCGCAAAAAGAGAGGGGTGTTATAAGTTTAACGTGTCTGTCTGTGTATATGTGTATCTGTCTGTGGTATCGTAGCTCCCAAACGGATGAACCGATTTTCGTTTAGTTTTTTTTTGTGTCATAGATAATTTTATCCCATGTGTTCTTAACCATGTTTCATGAAAATCTGTCGGGTGGTTTTTAAATTTTTTAATTTTGTTCTTGTTACAGGTACATTTTTAATATAAATTATATTATCATATAGGAAATACCATATGGAGTAACTACATTGATTCTCTTCACTTCTCATCATTGTCAGTAGCTCTCAGCTATTCAGCTATGGTTGTAGGTAGTACTTTAAATTGTACATTTATGATCATCATTTTGATGATTTGTAAATAGATTTTTTAAATGTAAAAGCTGACTGTAGTTTTCCCGAAGTTACGGGAAAACAAATAAAGCTTCTAATATTGCCAGTGATGATCCTGGATCTTCCATGAAGTCTGTCTAGGCTGTCCATACTAGCTAAGCCTGTAGGCTGACTGGTGGCTGACCTGGTGTATGCAATGGATATCTCGCCGCCGGATCGAAGAATCAGCCCGTTTTTAGAATAGCTAGGCATATTACAAAGCGGATGCTCATTTGTTGGGGAAACTTTTTGCATTTAATTCGACGATATTGCTAAGTGACGTTTAGCCACGTTGATAATCAAATATCGACAAATTGTATTTACATTTATTTATTGTTTGTATAGATCTTGTTTTCTATCCTTTCATTTCTTCAACTAACACCACCGTCTATTTCGTTTTCTGGATAATTCCAGTCCATCCCAAGCTTGCCTGGAAGAGATCGCTCACAGCGATAAGGCCGCCCATTGTATGCCAGTGTTATTTTTAGTTTATTTGTCTTTTATTTATAATTGTTTTATGTGTAGTGTGCAATTAAGTGTTTTCCATCTATTGATCAGCAGGTGGTAGTATTTCTGATTTTTTTATAGTAGGACGAAGAGAAACTGGTCTCCCTCGTGGTCCTACTAGTAAAACAAAATAGTAGAACCACGAGAAAACGCCCGACAAAGACAATTATCTGAAATGTGTTTTGTAATCCGCCTAGCCATTCTACAAAAGGACTGATTGTACGATCTAGCGGTGACAGATACATGCCTCCCCCGATATTTTCCACTTTGTTCTGTCTAGTTTCACGAATCTACGGTCGGCTAGTTGCGGTTTTTACGACGTTTGACCATCTTGCTCCGAGTGCCCCCGATCTGTGAAATTTATATTCAGCTAGAGCTGTTGCAGAGCTTGCGGTGTATTAACACCTACACGTAGGCTTTACCTAGCCTTTTTGAAATCTTCATCCAACTAACAATAATACAAGAAGAGATAATGACTATCTAGTAGGTATCTACCTACATTCAGTCCTATAAATTCAACCAGCAGCTAAAGGGAATTCATTACACAACCTCTTTTCAATCGAATATCACAACGGCACTAATGAGATAAGGAATATTGTAAATGAGGCGATAAGAAGCACTGATTTTTCATAAAATTTTCATCACAAATTAATGTCGAAAACTGCCTGCAAATTTTACTAATCATTCCAACCGAATCTAATATTTCTGAAATAGCTGGTATACAGGGTTATTGGTAATTCACTGTCACTGCGTAAACTGCAGGTACTGTACCTACTGCCCATCATCACGAACACGTTCGTGATGATGCCGGGTCTTAATTCTTAATTTTTTTATAAATCTCCTCTGATACAAAATGTAAAAACACGTTTGTCCGGAACCTAATGAATTACGTAAAGTGGGACTCCCATACCCACTGTTAGTTCTGGGCAGAGCCGTTTTTAAGATTAGTTTAAAATAAAGCCTAATGGACGTTTTTTTTTTTGGTTCTATCTATCATACCTACGTAAATAATTATTTACCTACTGTTTTTATGTGAACACGCGGTCTTATTATACACTTATTGGTAATTAACGACACTGCGTTAACTGCAGGTCCTGCCCATCATCAGGAACACGAATGTGACACCAGGCTTAATTCTTAAATTTGATATTGGTAGGTAATTGGTAGAGATAAACCATTCTAAAAATGCATGCCGAGTGTAAGTACATGACGTTTTGTGGAGGGGGCGTGCATTCATTACGGCGGTAAGCGGGTTAGCTATTAACCTTATTTGTGTTGAAAGAACACCAACGTTTCATCCCTTACATCTGTAATGAATTCGTCAAACTACGATAGTTTTTATTGTAAAAGGGGCGTGCATTTTTAGAATGGTTTATCTCTACCAATTACCTACCAATATCAAATTTAAGAATTAAGCCTGGTGTCACATTCGTGTTCCTGATGATGGGCAGGACCTGCAGTTAACGCAGTGTCGTTAATTACCAATAAGTGTATAATAAGACCGCGTGTTCACATAAAAACAGTAGGTAAATAATTATTTACGTAGGTATGATAGATAGAACCAAAAAAAAAAAAGAAATTTTGGGGGTAAAGGTGGATTTCCCCCAAATAGGAACAGAGGGAGATCTCCTCTGAACCGGGCCCGACCCATCTGGTCCACTGAGCCCGGTGGTCTTTCGACCGACAGTTGTTGTCGGGAACTCCTATATGTGCAATTGTAACTGAATCCAGCGTTTGCGCGATCTAGGAATGGTCACTTTTTGCATCTTTCATAACGACATCTAACGGTCACTCATTGAAGCGCTTAGTTAGGGTTTTTACTAACTTCGGTTTTATCGGTGATAGCGCCTCTATTGACACATTAGCCTTGTAGTTCGGCCGTTGTCGCCTAGAGGTCGCCTACAAAATAAACATTAATCGGCATATATGTATTATTAGGCAATGATAAGTGTAGTGCAACAGCGTTGAATCAAATATCCATCGGAAGTAATGTGTCAGGAACAAGTTAGTATAAGTGAACAGAACAGCCTGCTTGCCCGGACACCTTCAGGTAAGAATAATAATGAAGTCTACATTATGGACTACCTGCCTACAGTGTAGTGTTGTATACAATTTGACACTGGAATTCTGTACTAGCAAGATAGAGTTGTTCATAAAGGAGATTGGGTGAAACAGGTCTGGGGCATTTTAAAATGAAGTTCGCCGTGTTATTTTTGAGTTCCGAAGCTAAACTAGATATTCTCCTCTTTCAACCTGTGTAGCAAGGGCAAAAACATTTGTTTGACTGTACCCGTGAAACCAAGAGGTTCATGTTTTAAAATTGCTTCCGTTTATATTTATTTTATTTCACTATAAATCACACGCCCGTTAACTTTTTCTTAAAATGCCTTAAAATATTTTGTTTGTAGCGTCAACGTCAATGAAATTCGATATTTCGTTACCTACCACGGACTTGATATGTGCCTACTACTGCTCTGCACAACACGCTCATTAATACGAGATGAATACCTACCACACAAGAACTCTATTGTCAGTCATCTTGTACCCATAACACAAGCTCTGCTTAGCTTGGGGCTAGATGATGCTGTGTGGATTGTCTAGCATTATTTATTTATTATTATTTATTGGTTTCTTAATTTTGATGTTTAGAATTTTCGGAACGTTACATAATACCAGGAGTACCTAGATATATTTTTATCGAGTGCCCCGTTTCATGAGAAGGTGTTAGATCGTTGGTGTAGGTAGAGTGACGATCGGAGTGACCCTGTATACTTGTATAGCCACTCTAACATGTCCGCAGTACACCATAGGTGGCGCTGGAGTAGTGATGATGTCACTGAATATGCATGCTCTGTCTTCGGCACGCCGTATATTCCAAACAATATTCGGTTTAAATACCTCTATTGTGTCCGTTACGCAATATTCAAGCTGATGAAGCATTGTGCACAGCCTGGTTTCAATTAGAAATGACCAAACATTCTAATATAGTGCTCGGCCAATGCTGAAACATATTTAGTGTTGTTGCGAATGTGCTGCGACTAGGTATGACTTTGTGATGGTTCACGTTTATAGTATTGAGAGCGCATTTTTTTATTGATTGTAGTTTGATGGGTATTCCTTTCTTGGAAATCCTAAAAGACGTTTATGAATTAATTACTTACCAAGTTTAATTTATCGGTTACTTTTGCAGTTTATGTTGAAGATAGCGTAGCACCTTTTCAAGCTCAATTCTAGGAAACCATTCATCTTTTAGCATCCACTTAGCCGATTTTGGTAGCTCGTCTAGTAGTCATCAAACTCGGAATTCTAAATTGTTTTTTTTTTGTAAATATTAAATGTTTGCTTATGTCCGCCCATTAATGGGGAGCCCATTAATCCTCATAAATAAAACAAACTTTGCAAGGAACTCCAAGGTTTCATTAGTATTTACAAAATATTTAAAAACAGTCATCTGGGCAGTCTTAGTTATGATACCGTCGCAATTGAATAACTACTTTTTTCTAGAAAACAGCCAGACCCTGTATAAACATTTGCAGATCAAACCAACATTTTACTACTTAGTTAATGATTATATCGGGTATTTCCCCTACGTTGTAAACAAAAGGTACGCGATAAATACCCGATATAATCATTAACTATGTTAACAAATCGCGAAAGTTTAAAAAGTTTTATTTTACTACTTCATCAATTTGTGTCTTTTGCATTGACAGTCTTTCCGGGGAGATACTGAACTATGGAGGACATGACCTACACGATCTGATTCACAAATTTTTCGTTCGTATGTAGACTGATGCTCAACTCCCATCTCAATTTGTCAAATCAAGTATTTGCCCTCTACAAGAACAAGGGAGGACAGACATCTTTCTCATATAGGGGAATCTCACTTTTATCAGCTCCAGACAAAATATTTGAGCGAGTGCTTCTCAGTCGTCTTGTTGAACTGTGCGAAGGTACTATTCTACCGGAGACCCAATTTGGATTTCGGCCGAATCGAGGGACCTGTGAAGCCATATTCTCATTGCGTCAAATACAGGAAAAGGTAGAGAAAAGGGACAACCACTGTTTCTCTGCTTTGTAGACTTGGAGAAGGCATTTGATAGAGTTCTTCGGGAAGCTCTTTGGAAAGTTCTGGATAAACTTGGCTGCACCGATAAGTTTGTAAGGATCATTAAGTTGCTGCATGACAACATGATGTGCTGTGTCTTTTCGAACGGCCAGCAATCCGAATTATTTCGTGTCACCTGTGGAGTCAAACAAGGTTGTGTTCTGGCACCTACTACTGAAATATGAAAAAGTGCAAGATTAAACCCCTTCGTTAGTCATAGCAGAAAATAGGCCAGAATGGAGACGTCTAGTTGAACAAAACGTGTACACTTTTGAAGATGAACGCAGGCGCGAACCCGATATAAAACTGCCAGCAAACATTCATTATAACTTTGCGAATGGTGTAGGACTCCTACATGTACAATATGTGCACGCACATTTAAAGCCAAAATTGGTGACGCCAGTCATCTCAGGCTGCACCAGAAAATAAAATAAAATTTTAGCAGAAATAGTGTCGCATTAGACGAAATCGGAAAGGAGGACGAGGGATCATCATCGATTTGTATCATGTAACAATTTGATGAACTTGTGAATACGGGTCAAACTGGCAAACTTTATGCAAAAGCGAATTTGAAACATCTTCGATGCTCCATCGCCCAATCTAAACATGCATAACCCATACAGAATAATGCATGAGGATAGAAAACGTGTACTTTATCCATTTTGCATCCAAAGACTATTCGATTTGCGTAGAAAACGGGCACCCGGATGCTGTAGATACAAAAACTTTTATATGATACGGGACGAGTGGACATGCACTATTGCATCATTGTAATAGAAATAATAGTCATTGAAAAATTCGAAATCGAATCAAATCTTGAAAATCTCGAGGCAGTCCAATAAAAAAGTTATAGGACCACCTCGGGATAATTATCTACACAATAGAGAATTAATTTAAAATCGGTCCATACTTGACGAGGAAATCGACGAACATTCATAAAAAAACCACAGAAAAAAACATACACTCAGCTGAACACAGAACCTCCTTTTTTGAAGTCAGTTAAAAATATAGGTCTTTTACCTGATAAATTCAGGACTACTAGCCAAGTTCGTTTTATAACTCAGTCTGTTTTCTACAAATACACGGTACAAATTATTAACAACGGATTCTGGTCGGGGCTTCTGAGTTCTGATGTTGAATAATCGGATACTAACATGTTCCATTGCATTGTTGCAGGGTTGAGGCGATCCACGCATTTTGGACTCGTGCTACTCATCAGTTGTATGACGTACACAAATTGGTGAGCATACAAATATCTAATTTCTAAGAAATCAAATAATATCGCAAAAATTTTCTTCAATTCAAAAATTTTCGAATATCTTCTACGGACTCAAGCGCCGTTAGCGTCCGTAGAAAGTCGCAAAGATTTTTGACTCCTACGTCACTTGACCTCGTGGTGTAGTTATTTAGCACTTTCTCGTACTGAGGGAAGGATGCGGGTTCAAGTCTCGTCGAAGTCGAAATTTTTTGCGATATTATTTGATTTCTTAGAAATTAGAAATTAGCCAGTGTGCGACGCTTACGCACTATAATAACAAAAACCATACAAATATCTGTTTCATATCTGTACTATCTTCTGCCCGCGGTTTCGTACGCGCTATTCAAGTAGCCTATGTCCGTCCCGGGATATTGTTTACCACCCTGCCAAACATTAATATCCGTTCTGCCATTTACGCGTGAAACGGTAACAGACAGACAGACAGGATTACTTTCGCTTTTATAATATTATGTTAGTATGAATTCAAAACCACCTGGATATTCTTCTTGTGTGTGTCATAATTGAATTATTGTGATTAATTAGCAATAATTGTAAATTAGATTTCAACGACATCAAGTGTATAAATATGTACCTACCTACGGTGAAATAAATGAATTGAATTGAATATTGCCATGTTGCCGATTGTATCATAAAGTACTAGTATAGTATTATAATATCTGTGCATAAAGTAATATCGATAAAGTTTTAAAACCTATTGTAGAGTTTCGTACAAAATAGTTATAGAATACAGGAATACCGAAACTTGGAATGGAATAATTATCAAAAACAACAGTTTTGAGGAATAATGGCACAAAGCATACTAATAAAATGATCTAACTTCAAAAAAAATTGGTTGCCTGTAAAGTCGGTATACGGGCGAAAGTTTTACGTGACAACGACTTTGAGTTCCTTTCACTTTTTATGTCTGCATAACGTGAGCGGAGCGTAACGCGTAACGCAGTTTCTTGAAGTGTCACCCGGCAAACCAATTTATAAGACGTTGTCACGTCAAAATGTAACAATGTATAGTGCCTTTAATGAAAATTGCAACTTTTACCACGGGCGGCCCCTAATTTACTTATTAATGACTTAAAATGCTTTGATAAGATTATCTCTCTCTGTTGCGCAAACAGAGAGAGTGTCTCGGAAAATAATATAATATAATAAATAAATAATTAATATATAAATATATAATTACAATAAATAATACATATAATAATTTCACAGTAAAATTATTCTATTCTATAATAATGACAAACATTTGTTTTCTTTTACAGGTCAATTCGATGATCGGGAAGGTAAATAATAATAAATAGTGAGCTGGTAATTTTCTCATCTAAATTCAGTGTTAGACAAAGATTTTAGTGATTGAAAATAAACTGTGGAACCGATAAAGGGTTTTATCAGTCAGTACTTAGTGAATTTTATACTTGTAAATAAAACAGATTTTAAACATAGACATTTTAAGATACTAGTGATGTTTTGCTTCACGAGAACAATGTACGTAATTGTTAATTCAAACTTAATTTTGAAAATAAAGGAAATCCCTGTTGTAAAATATTTGTTACTTTTCTTTTTATACTTACAGAAAATACCTTTATCTGAGACTAGACGATCGCCTCGCGGTTTCACCCGCGTAGTTCCCGTTCCCGTGGGAATTTCGGGATACAATATAGCCTATGTCACTCCTAGAAAAGTAAGCTTCCTAACGGTGAAAGAATTTTTCAAATCGGTCCAGTAGTTTCGGAGCCTATTCAATACAAACAAACAAACAATCAAATCTTTCCTCTTTATAATATTATAGTATATGTATAGTATAGAAGTATAGATGAGGCAGCTTTCAACCATTCAACCTTTGTCTCTTGTTTTTAATATTACAATGATAGTGAACGAATACCGTTATGAAAACGATTTCAAAAAACCTACTTGGTATCTTAAATACAGGCTGCACTTCTGCAAATATTCTAAGAAGTTCTTAATACCTAAGTTCTTATACTAATGCAAGTATAACTAAGTATATATTTTTGTAAATATTTTGAATTTTGAATTAATTTTAATAACTATGTTCCTAAACTAATGTAAGTAAACCTAAGTAATTTTGAGTTGGCGCCAAACATTTTCCGCGCCGCGCCGCCGATGCGCATCACGCTTTTAATTATTTAGGTATAATTACATCAGTTTAAGAGCTTAGTTATTAAGGTTAAGTAATAAAGGTTTTTTTTTATTATTCAGTTTTTTCGGCATTTTCATTTTTTTGTCAAAAAGATTTTATTTTATAATTTTTTTGTGGCTATAATCTACTAATTATAGTCATATAGTAATCATACTTTATTAATTTCAAAAATATATATCTACTTAATTAAAATTCCTTAACAATAAATCACCACCATTTTCCCACCCCTAGGGTAGGATTTTTTCCAAATTAAATGGAACCAATTTTAAGGTATACCCTATCCAATAAACAAAGAATTATCAAAATCGGACTACTCTGAAAAAAGTTATGCGTGGTGATACATAAAAGAATTATACGCGTCGACTTGAGAACTTCCTCCGTTTTTTCATCGGTTAAAAAATAAAATGATAGCCTTGCTAAGTGTTCAAGCAAACTACATAGATGCAACTTACTTTCCTTTACTCAATTGAAAAAAATAAGCAGAGAAAACGTTTTATAAATACCCTTCCTGAAACGGGAAAAATGGTTTAATGTCAACTTGGATAAAGTTCCAAGTTACAAAGTAGCTGGCATAATAAATCGTGGTTGCCTTTCTCTAGCCCGTCGTTCATAGCAGCAAAAGACATCGGTTAAGAGGCTGTGGTTTCGATTCCTGTGCATAAATTCTTAATTCACTGTCACCATTATTATACATCATCATTATACGTTATTATACAATATACTATCATACCATCAATATTAACAAATTAAATTACAATCAAATAATAGAAACAAATTAGAACAAGTATTTACAATTCAAACATTTGAGCTAACGGCTGACTGTTGCCATCAATCTACAGGTAGCTCAACTAATCCTTATCATTATCAGTCGGAAGCAGCCTCAAGATGCTTCTGGCTGGATAGCCCCGCTGGCAGTGCTGATGCGCTGCGCTAAATACTCATCAGTTCTCGGGTCATGCGTCGCTTCGACCAAAATCTACAACTCCTCCCGCGGGTGTCGTAAGAGGCGACTAAGGGATGACCACCGGGGGTAGGCAGCAACGCTCCCTGCATTACAATTCTACCACCGAACTGCGATCCCCAACCCGCATGCCCAGCGTGAGGATTATGGGCATTACTCCCATGTGCCTTATTGGCTTTTATGCCAATAAGGCCAATAAGTCAAGGGAGGCCTGCGTCCAGTAGTGGACCAATACAGGCTGTTGAGGTTGAGGTTCTCTATAATCCTGTTTTTAATAACCTCCCGATTTTTCCTAAATACTTAAACTAAGAAGCTTCGATAAAGTGAGTGGAGTTTCACGACATACGTACCTACCTAATTGTTTATCTTCGTAAATGTTCAGAATTCATTTGTATTCAAATAAGCAACACTTAACATTAGACATCTAAGGCTTCGATTAGCTCTTTGGCATGCGATGTTAGTTGTATGAATGCTGATTATGTTTGTAACTGTTGTTACCGTCTGTACAACCATGTTCAGCCTACTGTAATGGTTATTTATAACGATAATGTTATGGTTATGTTATGTTCAAAATACGAAAGTTCTACAAAGGCATTTGTAGATGAAAAACAGTAGGTGGCGTTTCGATAGACAATTTACAATGGATAGACATCTGTGAGAGTGCGGTTCGATACATTTTATAGTAAACTGACCCGCCCGCAATTCCATTCGCGTGAACTTTAGAAATACCCTATATAATGTTTGTTTCCATGCAAACTATCATTGCCAAAGTTTTAACAACACACACAACACAATTTTACTTTTTATGAATATAATAACAAAGCGCACACATCGACGTAAGCCATAATATTAGCACAGTATAAGTGAATTTACCTAGGTAGGCTGTGATATTAGCATGACATGCCAACACTTACATTTTTAAAGAACGAAAATCTATGAATCCCTTTTACACCCTCTTAGAATGCGAATTTCCCCAAAATTGGTGCCTAAGTCCGATAATAAGAAACCCCCTTGCAAAATTTCAGTCTTGTCACTTTTGCAGTTCTAGAGATTTCGTGATAAGGTGTCAAAAACATTTGACCCGCATTTCCAGCCCCATAAAAGTAACGGAATTCCTAAAAATCCGTTCATATTGGTTGCCAACGTCCTAAAAGGAACCTAAATGCAAAATTTTAGCTGCATAGCTAATCTAGTGTCAGTGAATTACCAATAACCTTAAAAAATAATATATAGACACCAAAGGTAACCTTTGTAGTATTAGATTTCGCGATGAATGACGCATATTATATGAACCCGATTTTGACAACCGAAGCAAGATAACATACCTATTTACCAAAATACTTTTATCTTTACTGACACTGACACCTATCTTAGCGCTAGGTTGTATTATACCTCTACGGTAAACAAGTCTTCTTTACTATGCATTTAAAGTCTCTGCTATACGGTTCATGCGCCAAATCGAATATCCCACGTAGAGACAAAATACCGTTTTCCATCTACTAGCTCTGCATCCTTCGACGACGGAAATAAACTTAGTTACATTCAACTAAATTTACCTAGGAACCTTACCAGCAGCGAGGTGACAATCTCCAATAAACTCCTTGGAGATGGAGCAAATAATGTTGATGTTATTGTTATTATTGTTATATTATTTTTGTTCGGCAGGTAGAAAATACGTCAGCCTCAAACTCTATGCGAATATCCCTCATGTTGAGGAAAAAATATCAATGAATGGTTCAAATAATTTATTTATTTATTTTATTTAAAACTTTATTGCACTGAGGTATGAAAGGTGGTACGAAGACCTCAGTGCAATAAAGGTTTAAATAAAATAAATAAATAAATTATTTGAACCATTCATTGATATTTTTTCCTCAACTTGAAGGATATTCGCATAGAGTATAAACTCCCTGCTGTCTCAGCAGAGGGATAGTGTCATTCAACACTTTGACAATTTGTGTAACCAAAAACCGATCTATGTGCGTTTTGACAGCTCGTAAATACAGTGCCCTCACTCACACATTCGTAAGATTGAATGTTACAGGCGAATGCTTTTTCCCAAAAAAAATTGGGTAGGTACTTCAGAAAAGTTTCAATTTAGCAAACACGTCATGAATTTTATCACAATTATCACCAGCCGTTTATTTTTATAATTATTTATTGCAATTTACTGCAGGTGTCAATTGTTATGTGTAAAATAGCAAAAATAAAAAATAAAAATACGGGAATCCACTACTGACGTCTCGTTTTTTTTTTAAATTTTACCATATATCACCCAGTAGCTATGGTTATACTTGGTTTGGTATGGTATACTTTGGTCAAATGACAAATAATCCAAAAAATAGCGGCTCTTCTCGTTTTCGGAACGAAAAAAAGAACAGAGTTTTATCCTACGACTTTTTCAGGGTAAGTACATGTACTTAGAGAGTTGGTGAGTATCTGGCGCAGCGCATCAGCATTACCATACAGCGGGGCAATGGTACCAGAGTCTTGTGGACGCATCCGACTGGTACAGCAGCTCGGCAGCTCAACTAATCCATTTTGGATTAGTTGAGCTGCCTCTAGATTGTTTTCCGTTAGCTCAATTGTTTCAATAGTAAATACTAGTTCTAATTTGTTTCTATTCATTGAATGTAATTTTCTTTGTTCAATAGTAATTTGAGTCGAGTGACTAAAAATTCTAAAACTGTGATCTTCCCCGTAGTTTGATTCAAAAGTCCTAACTCGTGTGAAGTCCACCCATTCCTCTACTATTTTTATAGGTACCCTATTTCTTACTTAGTAGGTAAGTAAGAAATAGGGTACTTTTCCCCCGTGCATAGCAACATTTTGACGACCTCTGTGGCGCGGCGGGCAAAGATCCTCCTGTGACGCAGGAGGTTGCGGGTTCGATTCCCGCCTCAGGACAAATTTTAATGTTTATACGATCTGCAGATATTTGTTCCGGGTTGGATGTTTCTACGTATAATAAAAAATATCTATTTACGTATTTAGTGTATTGTATTATGTTTATCAGTTATCTAGTACCCATAACACAAGCTCTGCTTAGCTTGGGGCTAGATAACGCTGTGTGGATTGTCCAGTATTATTTATTTATTTTCACGAAAATAATATAGAAAAAATTTTTCTTCCATTATTTTTTTCTTCTTCATTTCTTCAGTTTATTTATGAGTTTTGATGACTGTTTCACGCAAGTTTACAAATATAATATTAGTACTTACCAGTGAAATGAGATATTTGTAGTAATATTGTTCATGGATATTTTAACACCCTTTCACCGCACAACACACCAATTTTATATACTTATGCGAGAGCTGCTTTCCGTGTCATTTAAAGTTTTGTACTATCGGCTAAAAATTAAAATTGCGACAACTATCATTCTAAGCCTTCTTCTTTTAAGGATATTCGTTTTCATTACATTACCCTATACAAACATACCAGTATGCTACTGGGCATTGTCCTCGAAGACCTGTATTATTGCAGGCAACCTTGCGATGTTCTACGGAAATGCTTTCCCGTATGCCTCTCCGGCTCATAAAGTCATCAAGGTTTTTTAATTTTCGCTCGTCGATCTATTGTCTACGGTTTAATTACATCATTCATATACTACTTTATATATATAAAAAGGTAGAGAAGTAAAAGTGTGGGTACGGTCATAGTCTGGGACTTGGTAGTCTAATAAAAGATTACGAGAAATTCTCGAAAAGGAAGGAAAAATCCCGGGAATTCTTTACTATTTATATGGGGAGCGCTAATTGTGAGACATGTCGCACTCACGGTCAAGACGAGGGTTCACCGTTTCTTCCTTATTCTATAAAACTAAAGGTTTATTGGATCTCAGTTTCGTATAATTCACACAAGCAGAAACACGTACGATACTTAACTAGAAATTTATGCCTATAGTGCCTTGGCATTGCAAGAAAACGTAGTGTATTCTTCCTTTCAAGTAATGCAAGCAAACCACCGTGTAGATCGATAGGTATATTTTACCGTTAGATTTATTTGTAAGTACTATATTTATGATATACCTATTTAGAGTATTTTAGAGGATTTTTTTTTAATTAAAAAAATCTTGATCCTCAACAGGACCCGTGCTAAGCCGTCTTTTAAAATGGCATCCCGTACTAAGCCCCTCTCAAACCCCGCCCACCCACAAAAGCAACTCTACTTCAACATAAATCAGAAACCTTACTCAAACCTTTTGAAGAATATCGAACTCCGCTTTTAAACTTCAATTAGATTCCCATTCCGCCGTGCAAGTGTTAGGATGGCAAACACGATAACACTAATGAATTTGGGTTTGGTTGGCTTTCATTTCCTAAGGTTGGCGGTGGAATTACGTTATCGATTCTCTCTCTCGCACAAGGTAAACCAAAGGGGTATACCTATCCCGTTCGCACCTTGTTTTCCTGGACTGAGATAGTGGTGGTCGAGGTATCAAATCCGGCTAAAACTTAATTACCAACCTACACACATGCTTCACTTTTAGATTGGTAGGTAGGTACTACGCGAGTAAAATTAACAAGAAACTTTCTACAGAGGTCGGTCTAAAAAGGGTGGCTTTAATAAATAAGTAATGTGAGCAAATAACTAACTTCAACAACATCTATCTACGCTGTAGTTTAAAAGTATTTAACAATGTTTTAAGTGAATCTAAACAAGCCTCTCAAAGCAGTGAATCAAAGGTTTTCTTATCGGATTTTGTTTACTGAGTGCAGTTAACTTTCAGATATCTTTTCCAACTATTTTTCTTTTGGGACAGGTAATTTCTAAGCAAATGAATTATTCGGTCGCCCATTCAACACACGCTGAAACTCGAAACCTATCTGTAAGTAAAACGAGGCACTGAACATAATTGCTTTGCAAATAATAGATACTTCTGCGGCGGTAAAGTGGGGGCACTCTCGCAGAACCGTTCAATATTCATCAACAAGCGCTGATCCTAACGCCTCTGTTGATAAACTTGATTTATTACCAACCGATATCTATACGACTCGATTTCCGTTCACTTGAATGGCCTAGGCTAGGATACACCGAACTGCTGAGAAGTTTCTCCGTAGGTACTGCGACGCAATATCCAATATCCCGTAACTCCCGTTACGTTTCTTTTCATGTCACGTCGTCCAGCTATTAATTTGTTTTTCAGGAAGCATGTTGAATCTTATACATCTGTTGGTCGATGCTTTTGTTTTGATTATTGGCTCTCTCATATATATAAGTAGGCTTATCTCTTGGTTTTTTAACTGTCTGCAAAAAGATAAATAATCCCGCAGCTTCTTAACCAAAATTTACTTTGTATGTTTATCTCGACTTCAAGCACGTGAATTTTAGTGTTTTTGTTTGGATTTGCTGACATAATTTGCAGCTTAAACTCTAAGCTCGACTGCAGATACTTCTCTGTAAATTATAGGTAAATGATTCTGACTAACTATGTCACTAAGCACCAATGAAAATTATTGAAGAGGGTTTAAAAAGAAATTTGATGTGCTGTTCGTTTTTTCAGTATACGAAGTGGCAACAACCACGACTATCGGGTAATTCAGTATCATCGTTCGTGTTACTATTCTACCTATCATGGATAACGTAGGTAAAATGATTTATAACGTAGAATTCCCGTGACTGGCAAATCTGCGGTAAACGATAATGACGTCTGAGTAGAGTCCGTTCCAGTGCCTCTCACAATTACAATTAGGTCGAGTCTAGTGAAAGTGATTCGAGCATTGTAGTTAATGTAGTATGCTGGTTCGTTTGACGGTGACAGTTGAGACCAAGATGTCTAACGACAGCGGAGTCGCTGTAACACTCCAAAATCACAATAGCAAAATTGTTTGTGTCTAGTTGTATATAAATTGTTTTATACGTCATGGTCGCATACCTCAAGAATTATACCTTAGCGTGACATCGGTTTAGTTATTCTGAACATGTCCACATTCTCTTATATTTGTACGAACGTTCCTGGTTCGAAGTCAAGGAAGAGGAGAGCTGATAGTTTGATAGAAAAGAATAGAAAATCATTATTTATAAACACAATCTAAAATTAGACATATACCTTTCTAAATAAAACTAAAAACTAAGACAAAAGGAGTAAAATCAGCTATCTATAGCTAGGTGGTTATGCCACCCGGAAATCGGAAAATGCAATGTTGATGATTTTCTAGGCTTTAAGTTGCTATTATGCCTGACTGGAGGCCAATGTTGGATTCGGCAAGCTGAAGACAGGGAGCTATGGCGCCCATTAGGGGAGACATATGTCCACGGACTAATTATAGGCTGATGATGATAAAATTGCTATTGCACTTGTATAATGAAGATCCAATTCACTATCGTATAACTGCTTGAATAAATGCTTGAATAAATGTTCACGCAAAAATCTAGGACGGTAACTAGAGAACCATTCACTCCCTGCATTAATGTTTTAAAAGATTCACTTTTACAACTTTTAATGACGGAACTTCATTATAACTCAGCCAGGTGGGCGATTTATTTTCATTTGAAAACTGAAAACTTTTATAAAATTCGCTAGTTTTTTCAGGTACTTTCAAAGTAGTGCTGCTATCTGTAACGGCACAGATTTAACTCTGTGGCCTCACTCAAAGGCTAGGCTTTTATGTAAAACAGAACTTTCAACATTTCTTCCAAGTTGCAAATAAACTTAGCCTGAGACATCTGCGCTCTGAAAAACCTAACAGCTGTACGGTTTCGAGTTGAAAACTTATGACAAGTAAAAAATATATGTTCAAAATATCAAAACTGTTGGAATTGGTTAATTTAAAAACTCAGACAATGCTGCTGCAACCTGTGCGACGGGACGGATGCTTCATTTTAGCTTTTTAAATTCTATGCTCAAGTAGTTACAGAACACCTCTAGAGGCTAGCAGATGCTATCTCTACTTCAGAACAACACTGCTTGAGAGTACGTGCTGCGATGAGGGTTGCAGTGGTAACGGGAATTCTCAACATTCCGAAACTTTAGCAAACTTTATTATTGGTAGGGAGGACGCGGTCGGTGTTGCTTTTTGCAGTCCAGATTTGTTGAATTTTTATTTGTTTCAATATTTTCTTAAAGTTATGTATTTAAGTGATAAATTAGAACTAGTATTTACAATTGAAACAATTGAGCTAACTGTAGACTGTTGCAAACAATCTACAGGTAGCTCAACTGATCCATACCAGTGGGAAGCGTCCCCAAGACGCAAGCTGCATTGCCCCGCTGCATGGCAATGCTGATGCGCTGCGCCAGATACTCATCAACTCTCAGGTCACGCGTCGCTTCGACCAGACGAGATAATGTTTTTAAAACCCAAAGACCCTACCTCGAGGTACCTAGGGTCTCGACTCCAAGCGGAGCAAATGTGTAGGCTCTATCGAGACCTGCATATTTGCGCCTCTTGAGATCTTCGGCCAAATCTGCTGCCGCACCCGCTCTCACGAATGTGTTCGGAAAATGGGAAGGCGCGAATGCGGGACGCATGTGGGCATTGTGCAGTAAAAACGACAATAAGCTACTTTTGCCTGGACTACTATTTTAGTAGCTGCATTACACCTACATAATATAGGTACCAAGGGACCAACCTGTAGAAAATAAATAAAAAGGTAAGACTACCAGATGATTGATACATAGGTACATACTGCTTTTTTAATTCAAGAACATACAATACATTCATGAAACGGTCTGGAACAAATATTTTCAGGTCGACACGCGCCTTCGTCGGAAAATATTTGGCGCCGACTCAAAATTACTTATGTACTAGTATAGTATTATAATATCTGTGGTATTAGTTTAAGAACTTAGTTATAAAGGTTAAATGAAAAGGTTTATAATTTTTTGCTTTTGGTAATTTTTTTGTTAAAAAGCGTTATTTAATTATTTTTTTTGCTATAATCTACTTATACATGCTTAGTTTTTGATTTCTTTTAAAATAGCACCTACCTTACTTTAGCTATTAATGTAATCCTGCTTTAATAAATGACAAAAATATTGTATACTTAATTAAAATTCCTTAACAATAAATCTCCTCTATTTTGTCATCCTTAGGGCAGGAAATTTTTCAAATTCATATTGGGCCAACTTATAGGTATACTCTTTCCAATAATAAAAGAATTATAGAAATCGGACTACTCTGTAAAAAGTTATGAGTCATCAAATATAAAAAAAACACGTCGACTTGAGAACCTCAGTTTTTCATCGGTTGATAAAGCAAGACACCATCTTCACAAAAAAAAAAATCCACCTAACCATCTAACTCGCTAATCAACTATCACGAAAAGCTATTCGTTGCTTTACTTTACAAAATATTACTTTTTTGCAACAATCTTTATTATTTTACTCAGTAGGTAAAAATGGTTATACTGAACCTATACCTAGTACCTATGTGACCCATTAGGCTACTTAACTCATATCAAATTTGCACATTAAATAAATATTTTCTGAAGTATTTGACATAATAAACCAATATTTATAGATTTCTGATATTAAAAGTGTAAGATGACAACAAATTTTAAATTTAAAAATTGTTTCATTTAAAATTTAATTTTGATCTTATACCAGTGAAATTCGCTATGAAGTCTGTCTGCTTTTACAATGATGGACGTCTGTGCTAATGTAAATTCCCGCTGAATTGACATTTTCTACCCGTATGACGTCACAGAACAGGTAAATATGGCTGACAGCGTTTTCGTCTGTTTACGAAAACCAGACTTTTAATATAAAGTTTTGAGGTTTTCTAAGTCCTTAAAAAATATGGTAATCTCTTCCCTCTAATTAAACAGTACCTAATTAATAATCTAAGACCTACTTTATAAAAATGAGTCAACTAAACTATTAGGCCCGTATTTTGAAAGCTTGCTTATTCATAGGTCATGCTTGAAGTCTATAAGCTATTTGCTTGTTATGCTATAGAAAAGCATTACTTAAGTAGAGATGGATAACTGAGCAAGCTTCATTTACAGGCCTTACATCAAATTAAAAGCTTACAACAATTAATTTTTCTACGTGAATGCCTACAAAATACTTACTTGGAATATTTCGATCAGGCGTCTTCGAGATTGAAAGTTATTAACAAAAAAGCTAATTAAATCAATAAGTAAATACTTCCTTCGCGGAACACACCTTATAAGTATTACGCTCGCTTCTTTTCATAGATACAGGTTTCGGTAAATCGGTATACAGGGTGCCACATTACTGTACATTATCAACATTATGTGTATACAGGGTGGAATTTTGTAATGCCACCTGGAGGGAAAGTACTCTTAATACTGTAGATAGAAAATTGTACTAAAAGAAAACATTCCTTTATTTTTGAAAAGAAAGAAAACTGCATTCAAACATTTTCGAAAATTCGCTTGCCACACTCGGGAATCGAACCGACTAAATTCTGTAAAAATTACACCCTGTTCTTTTATTGCATAGATCGTTAGGGTCAATAATAAGGATGAAATCTCTCTAACAAACTTAATAAATTAAATGAAAGGAAAACCATGAAATCTTAAATTATAAATTGAATGGGTCAAGTTAAGCACTTTAACTTAAAGATCCATCTGTTTACTTGTGTCAGTAATTAATAATTATCATTGACGTCATTTATCCATTAAAATGACGAATTAATATTTAGATAAGACGATTGAAATTGAAATTGAAATACCTACCTGGATTGGTACCAACAACGGCACAATCAGATGGCCTGCGAGATCACCAGATCTCGCCCCTTTAGAATTTTTTTGTGGGGGTATGGGGTATGTAAAAAATCTAATTTACATGAAATCTTATGCGAATGTAAACGAGTTGAGAGTTGAGGTTCAGAAGACGATTTATAATATTCACCACAACACGTTATTAAAAGTTACTAGAAATGAATTCGTTAGAAGAATAAATTTGTGTATCCCAGAAAATGGAGCCCCTTTTGAGCAACTAATTCGTTAGTTGACTTTTTATTGTAAATAATTAAAATAATTTAAGATTTCATGGTTTTCCTTTCATTTAATTTATTAAGTTTGTTAGAGAGATTTCATCCTTATAATTGACCCTAAAGATCTATGCAATAAAAATACAGGGTGTAATTTTTACAGATTTAAGTCGGTTCGATTCCCGGGTGTGCCAAGCGAATTTTCGAAAATCTTTGAATGCAGTTTTCTTTCTTTTCAAAATTAAAGGAATGTTTTCTTTGAGTAATATTTTCTATCTACAGTATTAAGAGTACTTTCCCTCCAGGTGGCATTACAAAATTCCACCCTGTATACTAGGCCGAAAGGTAGGTGATTCTAGACCCCGAGGGGACTAACATAATTTGTTCTACGATTTCTTGAATTTCAAATATTTTGATTGAATTTTTTAACTAAAGGGTTTTTTCTTATATTCGTGTTGTTTTACGCGTATTCTTAATTCTTATTATTAATGTTTTAAGTTTTCACAGGAACTATAACATTTTTTGCAATAATTTCATGACAAAAAACTGGTTCTGCAAAAAAACACGCAAATTTTTATTTTTTTTATCTGAATAAATTTAATTATTATTATTCTTATTTTTAGGTTAAAACAACTAATTGTGACGTATAATTTGACAAATTATAATTAAAATGTTTACTGTCATCTGTTTATTCAATAAAGTACATAATATATTCCCAACCACCCCATTGACTTCCCCATCAATGGGATGGTTGGGAAAAAATCCCATCCACCCCATTACTCTAGTCAAGGGGGTGGATGGGAATTTTCATCCCATTGACTTGATTAAACTAAACCTGACTTTTTAATTATGGAAATACTAGCTTCTGCCCGCGGCTTCGCACGCGTTGTTTCTATGGAAACGTTTTGAGGGTTCTATCCCATGGGAACTGATTTATGGGATAAAAAGTCGCCTATGTTTGATTCCAGGGTTAGACTACGAATTTTGCATACAGGTAGTATGCAAAATTTCAGCCTGATCCGTTCAGTAGTTTCGGCGTGAAGAGGTGGCAAACATCCATCCATCCATACATCTATCCATCCAAACTTTCGCATTTATAATATTAGTGTGAATATAGTGTGATGTGATAGTGTGATTAAATTGATACAAGTATTAATTTTGTTGTTTTATTTGCTACGTGCTTCTGCCCAAAGCAATAGGTTTCCGGCATAAATAGTAAGGCAGCCTGAGTTACTGTGATAAACTATAATTTGTAAACTGTTTTCAATACTTTTTCATGCAAAAATCATCTAGGTAGAATAAATCTTTGTTTTATACTTTGTTGGCTCAATAAAAATCGAAACTCTCGTAATTCCTGATATTATTCAAGTAGACAGATTCTCATCTGTCAAAAGTAACTGTGTCTATGTAATATTTAATTCTGTCATTCAGTCTTCATTCACTCACCTGTCAACAATTATGGAACTTCATACATATACCAAACAGAAAATAAGATGGTGGACGGATTTTAGTTGTGCTCAAAAACCATCACACTAGCCAATGATCCTATGACTACGTTCCTTACTATCTTTGACACTAGCTTTTCTATTCTACGTAGGTATTCTACTGAGACTACCACCTCGTGGAATTCCATTTCACCTTGTTCCATTGAATTCCACTGATGGGCAAAGACCATTCTTCCTTCTATACTGCCATCTTGAAAAACCATAGGTAGTAACTTAAATAATCGACAAATACTGAAACTGAAGCTTTTAGGCTCTGAAGTCATTATTTATTGTCATTTTCCCATGGATAACTGTAATATTAAATTTCAGTTTCATAGTATCTCAGAAGAGTTGCTCGAATCATAATAGCGTTTCATTGAGTACTTATACATATAATATAATATAATATAATGCTGGACAATTCACACAGCATTATCTAGCCCCAAGGTAAGCAGAGCTTGTGTTATGGGTACTAGATAACTGATATACTTAATACAATACACTACATAGATAGATATTTTCTATTATACATAGAAAACATCCAGAACGCCCTGGACAAATGTCTGCAGATCGTACAAACATTTGTCCCGAGGCGGGAATCGAACCCGCAACCTCCTCCGTCGCAGGCAGACCTTCGCCCGCTGCGCCACAGGGGTTGTCTTCCTGATATTATTCGAGTCGACAGATTCTAGAGATGAGAATCTATATATTACATATATTTATACATATACTATACAAGAGCAATTTTCTAAAAATGTTCAATGATAAAAATAATACCTATTACTTAAACAAAGAAAACTTCATGCAAAAGCGTCCCAAAACTGAAAGTCAATTAAAAAGCGCACACAATCTCCAAGACGCTCTCCCAGAGACAACTGTAGGTGAGACATTTGCGGAGAAAGTTGCAAGTTGCAAGGGTTCTTGTCTTCTCGCAGTTGTTATCTCAAACACTCCGCTTGCACCACCGCCGCGTCGCTTGGAGCAAACAAGAGGCTTGAAGAGTAAACACCGTTTGAAAGCTTAGCTCAGAGGAATTCACGCCGGGAAATTTGGAAGGGTTTTTATTTTTTTGGGTACTTTTTACCCGTATTTGCGTTAAAATACCACCTAAAATTTCGTAAAATATTTGATCTTCGTGAATAAAATTCGGCATATAAAACAGACGCCCGTTTCGTACATTTTTTCAAAAATACCATTGGTATTTATTTTATATTGTTAGTAAAGCAAAACTAGTTGGTACGGGAAAACTTAGGGTAATAAAAATGAAATGTTTTCATGCGCAAAATCTACCTACTCATTACTAGATGTTGACTGCTGAGCAACATTATGCTGAGGCAGGACCTTTTGGTTCACATGGTGGACAAAGTATTTTGTATTTAAGTTTTTTGTGTACTTTGTGAGCCAATAAATTGTTTTTTTTTTCTTTCTTTTAGATAATGTTCCGTTGTTATCTTAGTAGGAAGTAACCTTTTACGACGGTGTGGATTAAGTTTGAGGGGTCCAACTTTGGCATAACCCGCTTTCTCCTATATCTTGACTCTCGAAAATTTTGCGGCCCCGCCTGTCTCCCGCCTTACCTTCGAACGTCGAATACGGCAGTGGTTGTCCGTACTCGCTTATTCTCACGGCAGATAGCTGAGAAACTGTTACTGTATAGGTGCAGGTGCAAATTACGTCAGCTTCCTGAGAACATTGGGCCCGCAGGTTGGGTTGGTCAGACTTGAAGATACACTTGCTTCTTACTCCAGTGTTATTCAGAACTCTACGCTTAGACTAGTAAAATAATTTATTTAAATTTATTTGTGCCTTCGAATGTGAAAAATAATCTGGTAGGTATTTACCTCAGAAGATTATTATCCGTCGGACATATCTGTGAACTTGACATGTCTTGGACAAATGACGTCATAGCTAGCTACGTCATACGTCAACTAACTTTATACTACACTTGCGAGCTTTAAACTGGAATCGCTTCAAGGGTTGTTCAAGACTAATTTTTACCCATAATCGCATGTGCGACAAAGCCCTTTAATAAAGAATAAAAAAAAAAATTTCTTTGCAGTGAACTATGAGTTAAGCTATGTTTTCCTTTACGCAGGATTTATTGGCGACGATAAATTTTGATTTAATGCACGATAATGTCCGCTGCCACACCGCAGCAGTGACTAGACAGTACCGACAGACGTCTTCCATGTCGGCATTCCCACACTAGACTGGCCCGCCCTTATTCCTGACTTGAACCCAATCTGGCTTATGTGGGACGAGCTAAAACAGCGGATACGAGGGAGAAATCCAGCTCATCCAGCTCCGGCGCCGATAGAAGCCGATAGATGCAACTTCGACCTATTGCAATAATTCCCAAAATTTAGGTAGCCAATTTAATTAATTTTAAATCTTCTTGATATCACTTGAAAGGTAACAAAATTACCTTTCAAATGATATACCACAACATATAGTTCATTGTACATAAATTGTAAAAAAATTGATTTGATCAACTCGCGATGAAAGCGATTCCATTATAAAGCTCGCAAGTGTATATGTTATATTATTTTTTGTTCTCTTTTCTTTTTAATTTCATAAAATGTCGATTTCGCTAAACGGACCGGACGTATCTACCTACTTGAGTTGTATGCCTTCCCTCCCATTCCATTGAGGTCCGCTGACATAGTCCGCAGATATTTTCGACATGTTTTTATACATGATAATTATTGGTTTGTTGCCGAGGTTTATATGAGTCATTCAACTACTCATAAACATACAATTCTAATTAGGAAACGTTTAATGGTTATTTATATCACATGGGAACTGATTTATGGGGTGAAAAGTCTATGTTTTATTCGAGGCCCAGAACTACGAAATTTTGCATACTACGTATGCAAAATTTCAGCCCGATCCGTTCAGTAGTTTTAGCTCGAAGAGGTAACAAACATCCATCCAAACATTCACATTAATAAAATATTTGTGTGGAGTCTGATTTGACGGATATGAAATTGTGTTCAAATGAAAAACACCCATGGATTTTAGATTTTTGAAACCCAGCTAAGTGCGTGAGTCAAACTGCAGGAAGTAGAAAAATAGTACCGAAGTAAATAAAAGATCTTGGCCAGTTTGAACCAACTTGAAACTTCCACCCCATGTCAGTCTGAAGAGATTAGCGAATCATTAATTATAAAGTTTCGGGTAAAGTTAATCCGATTAGCTTTTGGTTTTGAGTTTAGAGTTCCAGTGAATAATTTCATCTAATTCTTTAATCTTTAATAAAAGATTCTAGTTCTGTCGTCAGCCGATCGCTTAACCCCTTAATCCCCGGCCCAATGTGGATGAGATTGTGTTCGCCTTTTATTTTATTTTATCAGAGGATTTAGATTCAATTTAATTGAACCTTTCGGTCACAAGATATTCGCAAAATTTCCAGAGCCGTGGTTCAATTGTAAAGCCAAAAATATTTTTGTTTTATTAAATCCCTTTTTATTGGTGATCCGTTTTAATTGGGCAAAAAAAATTGGGTTATTTACTGACAATTCTTATTTCAGACACTACACAGTAGATAATCTTCCGCATCAAGAATGGAATGTTTTTCATTCCATTTCACCAGGTTGCCGGTGTATAATCCGCACGTTTTCCTACTTCCTAAAGATGCAAATAGGTACACGTTTGTTTTTCAGAAGCCTTCAAATGGGCGGCAGCGTATCTACGGGAAATGGAACCGCGGGCAAACCCTCGGCGACACCTCGTTAAGATAACCCGCGCGTGCATTCATGCCGATTTCACACGCCGAATGCTATTTTGAAATGATATTCCCATCCGTGTAGGCACTTCCACCTTTTCATATTTGAGTAAACTAAATAAGGTTTAATGCTTTTTTCTGTTAATGGTGGTTTTGGTTCATTAGGTATATATTAGATATTAAACATCAAGGCAATTTTATATTTTGTTTCTTAAAAAATGTATTACAACAAACTATTAAAAAAAATATATGTTTTATTGTGTATGTCTCTACAAAGTAAGTATGAATGTGACTGGTACTTATATTTTATTATGTTTGTATGTTGTATTTATATATGTTAATGTTAAAGACACGAAATATTAAAGTACTTTTTTTTTTCTTCTTTTTCTGTAAATTTTGTAATCTAGCACTACCTTCTAAATTGTTGTCCACACTACCCAAAGGTTAGCAGGTAGAGAATGCTATCTAGCATTATACTCGCCCATGTACAGCTTTTGTGCAATAAAGTATATTCTATCTACCTATCTATATTTATTGAACACCAAAATATCTTTTACTGAAAATTAAAGCAAACCTTCAGTAATAAATTGCGGAACGTCCAGTTTTGTGCACTTTCGCGTGTTCCATTATTAAATTTATTTCACAGCGAGCGATCAAAATGAATACTCACACTCGGCATCGTAAAACCGTTACCAAAGAGCTCGATATTAGGATCAGATATGAATATTAAATTACCTACTGGCATCGGACACCCCACAGGAACATCAACATGGGAAGTCCAATATCAGCGCTCTTGAAGGCTCCATAACGTTTTAGATTCAACCACGGAGAGCGGTAAGTGCGCCAATACGTGGCTTCAGATAAGAAATGTAAGCGGCAATCGCGTCGTCTCAGGGCCCATTGTACGTAATATTCGGGGCTTGTATGAAATTCATATTGGCTGAAGAGAAGCCGCCAATCGGCACGAAACGCTCCAATCGTATTATTCAACAGTGACAACGTCAATAATTCATTAACTTACTCGATTGGAAAAATACGTCTCTTTGTTATTGGCAGGCCCTGAGGCGAATGAAACGATGTGGGCTTCCAATTGATAACAAATTGCTTCGTGTTCTTTCCAAATTATTTTGATTTGTTCTGTTACTTTCCAATTTACAATTTACGAGTTCAGCTTTGTTGTAAATTTGCGAAAATCGTTCGAAATTTTGTGCGGCTTCAGGAAAATAGCTTTCTACATTTTTCAGGGTATCATAAACGTGAAGTCGACGTTTATCCAAGATTTCAGTAAAATTTTGTATTTTGTGTCATCGTTTTATTAGCTTTTAAAGCTCGAGAGCCTCGGGAGGCGAGAGGAAGTCATAAATATCTCGCGCGTCCCCGATTCTCCCAAACTTTGCTTGCACTAGACCCATTGTACGATTCCACGATTCCCTGTGCTTTACTTTTATTGTTATAAGCACAATAATGGAACGACAAAATAAACACCTCTCTTTCTTTTTCTTTCTCTTTTCCTCTCTTTGCATGTGTAGCTTAATCGCGCGTTTATATAAAGTCGGAATCGTAAAAGAACAAAATATGCGGGTATTTTTTTCAATGAGAGACCTAAATTGAAATTATTTCCTACGAAGGGAAGGAAGTAAAACGACAATGAAGTCACTTAGAGCGCCGGCGAAAGAATAATGAGTCAGCCCCGCGAGCGCGACCTGTGTTACCTCACAAAGATTATTTCAACTTATTTGTCTCCAAATTCTTACTTAGAAATACGGTATAATTTAGATTTTTTTTATTTCCTTCCTCAAAGAAAGCACTGGGATTAAGTAAATAAAAGATCGTTTCCATTTTCAATAACCCTCAGGGTTAATGTAGAGCTGTTTTCTGCGGGGCTTTTTAAATAATAAAAAACTTATTAAATCCCTTCTCATTTACTTTTTTAAGCACAATACACTTTGAAGCTAATCTCTCCACGGTCACTCGCAGATAACAATTTCTCTGAAACGAGGTTTGCAGAAACAGAACCATTAGTCTTATTTCGCTCTTGAAGTCAGACGCATGCTACGAATGGTCTGTTACTTGTTATGTCGCGCTCTAAGGTGGGACATATTTTACAGGACCACAGCTATTAGTTACAACAAGACGGGACTCGAACCGGTGCCGTCGTAACGAGCGACTCTAATGCGCACATACCTCTTCTACTATCTATTTCTCAAACAAAACTACAGTGAAAATGGGGCTATCTACAGATAAACTAGGCATATACTGCGCAGTGTACCTATGCCTTATTTATAGGAGTAAACTGTACTGGAAGGCCATCTATACTTTTGTGTATTTCTGTGTGTATAATGAGTCAAAGGTACCTTTGAGTACATATTATTTATATCTGCATTGTGTGTTATGCCGCCGGCAAGCAGACAGACAACATAATGCTTTTGTAGGGACACGATATTCCTACCACTACCATACTAATATTACAAATGTGAAAGTTTGGATAGGTGGATGGATGGACGTTGTTTGCTTCTTCACGCTAAAACTACTTAACAGATTATGCTGAAATTTTTCATAGATGTAGGTCTAAACCTAGAATAACACATATAATACCTTGTTTTATTTATCCTGTAAATTAATTCCCATGGGATAGAAATAACCTCTAAACGTTTCCATAGAAACAACGCGTGCGAAGCCGCGGACAGAAACTAGTACCTAATAAAGAAAAGAGAAAAGATTTGGTTTGAGCTATACCTAATAGCTCAAACCAAATCTTTTCTCTTTTCTTTAAAACACAAGTACGCCAAATCAGCAAAAGAAGCCTTACCATTATTTTGTCTTTTCATGCATCCTATTTTTACAGGAAAATCGGAAATATCTGAAAACAAAATCTGCATCTTCCCGAAATAAATAGACTTTCCGCGGAAAGCCAAAGGCACATTAGAAAGAAAAATGTTGCCGCAATATAGTAATTGAGGTGCATTTATCCGGTGATTGGCCCCGTCCCCTGCGTTTCCGTTCGTTAGCCGCCCGGAAATGTTGCGGAAAATTGTTGCGATTCACACAGGCTATGTAAAACGGAGGGAGAACTACGGCTTTTCGTATCGCAAGCGGTGAGGTGACCAATTCTGGAATATTACCTTCTATTAACTTTGATAAACGTATTCTTTCTAGCGTTGGTTTCATACTACATGCCCATTATGGTCGATTTTTTACGATCGTATAAGTGGCTTTATGAAATTAGATAATGTATGCGCAATACTGAAGGCCTGGATTTGTGACGTAGGTGCTGATAATTGTATGAATAAAACGTCAAATGCGAGTCGAACTTGCGCACTAAGGGTTCCGTAAGACCTTGCTTCTTGAAAAATTTTATGATTCTACGTCAACGGGAAGTACCCTATAGGTTTTGGTCTATGGCGAGCATTAAAAGTATTTTTTATAGTGAATAAATTACAAATGTTTGGTTATCGGGTTTTTCCCTTTACTTGTGCTAGTCCTTGCTGCTCGCCAAAATTTATGATTCTAGATCTACGGGAAGTACCCTAGAGGTTTTGTGTGCACGATTCCCTTGGAAATTTCAAAATATTCGGGCATAAACGGCTGTAACTTTTGATTGCGTTTATTTAGAAGTTGAATTTCAACTCGATATCTCCACGCGTTCCTGGGATAAGGGTTTGACAGACGGATAGACACACAGACGAACAACAAAGTGATCCTATAAGGGTTCCTTTTTTCCTTTTGAGGTACGGAACCCTAAAAATAAAAGACAATCGCGCCAAAAAAGACAATCGCAATAGCTTATAAAAATTTACCGTAGTAGTAACTTACGTAGAGGTACTCAACATTTTTTGAAATATCTTATTGAACAGAATACCAAAAAAGTAAAAGAAGTTAGTCAAGTAGTTGAATAAAATTTCGTAGAATAAGTAGGCGGGTTTTCATCTCTGAATTTATAGATAACCTTATGAAATCAAATTGAAACCTTCCCCGAATAGGTAGTAACAATCTCGGAATCGCTATTTTTTTGAGCCAATACCTTCGTTTGACCGCAATCGGACCTGATGGAAAGCGAAGAATTCTTTTAAACCCATCATGGACCTATCACGGAATAACCGTTATTCCGTGATCATGGCGCATGAAACTGTGCCTAAATATTGGAAAGTTCAAAACTCAAATCATGGTAAATATCCCGTTGTAAATGACTTTAGTGAAGAATTCATCAACAAACAAGCAGAAAATAGCTGAGACTGCAACTATGTACCCTGAGCACACAAATAGTGCCTTCCGCACGAGCAACCAGACTCAACGTAAATGTAAAGCAAATCCGAAGTAAATCACTCGCTTGAATCCGACTTTGCCCGCAGCATCAAACGCGGTTTAGACAGCGTTATGCTATTCAACAACATAATATACTAATAGCGCATGACGATGTACGAGACACTAAAATAGTTACCTATCTGTTCTGGAAATAGCTGTAGGTATTAGCTGTTTCCAGAATTGTACGCTGAAGTGCCTTAGACAAGACAATATAATACAAATGCCCTTTATTGCACACCATAAAAAAAGAAACACAGGGCAGGAAAAAACAAAAACAGATTACCTTGCACAATGGGCGACGTTATCGCTATGAGCGATCTCTTCCAAGCAGCCTTTGGACAGGAAGTGATAGAACAAATGTAGACGGTGGCGTGTTATACAGAAATATATTTGGATAAAAAATACGTGAACAAATAAATACTGATAGCAATGAATATTATAGTATTACTAGCTGCGCCCCGCGGCTACGCCCGCGTTGAAATTTATGTTTCCAACTTTCTTATCACTTAGGGGTATGAAAAATAAATAGTAGCCGATTCTCAGACCTACTGAATATGCATACAAAATTCATAAAAATCAGTAAAGGCGTTTCGGAGGAGTAAGGTAACTAACATTCTGACACAAGAATTTTATATACATATAAGATGTAAACATGACAGATATATGTACAAATCTATAATCTATACTAATATTATAAAGAGGAACGATTTGATTGTTTGTTTGTTTGTATTGAATAGGCACCGAAACTACTGGATCGATTTGAAAAATTCTTTCACCGTTAGGAAGCTTACTTTCCAGGGAGTGACATAGGCTATATTTTATCCCGGAATTCCCACAGGAACAGGAACTACGCGGGTGAAACCGCGAGGCGATCGTCTAGTATATAATATAAATATTGACGTGATTGTCCTACCCAGCAGCGAGTCTTTACTCTTTAGACTACATAAAATACTTATTCCCCGATCTTTGATCGCATACAGTATGAGAATCATCATCATCATCATATCATCCGAACAACGTCCACAGCTGGACAGAGGCCTCCGCTAAAGATCGCCACAATGACTGATCCTGCGCTGCCCGCACCCAGCGGTTTCCCACATAATAATATGTATAAGATACTTACGAGTAGATAGATAACTCTTTATTGTACTCTGTATCCTTATTTATTACAAGTAATTATTCTTAGCAATAGGGGCAAGACTATTTACACTTTTCGTTCTATTTAATAATAAAAACGATCGACGTGACGTCTTCAGTTTGGTACCTCGATAATACTGAAATGAAATGAAATGAAAATATATTTATTCTGACAGTGCAGGTATAAGAAAATATACAGGTAAGCTTATCTAACTTATCTTACTGCAATCACCGCCGCCGCCGCCGGGCAACCATGCGTAAACGTGAACATGTGAAAGCGCTTGCATGGTCCGGGCATCGCGCGCGCCGTTTTGACGGCAACCCTATGCATGCATATGAAAAGGGCCTTAAGTTCGAGTGATAAAAATACTTTCATTTGTTTCGTCCGGCTCGTTAAAATGTTGGATTACGCGTGCAGTACCGAATCTGTACCGCGCGTACCGCCCAATCATGAACACTCCATATAGTTAAAGGCACTCGGTAAGGTTTCGGTACCGTATACCGAGCGTGCTGATGCGAAATCGTACTCTAATCAGAAAACGGCCTAAGGTGTGATATGGCGTTAAAATGTCACATGTTTACCCAATAATCCGCGTGAGTGGGAAACGAGCACAGATATTGTTTCATTAAAAGTTTGCACCATTACCAGTCGGCTTCCCATGCCCGCGGTATAAAGTATCCGCCTGCTCGGGATTTCGGGAAAATTCTGTCATTTTCGATAACTAAGGTGAATTTTAGAGCAATAGCGTACTAGCGGCTAGGCCGCAGCGGCGGTCGCGGCGGCCATCGAGATAGATACATTAGTATGAAATCACTACAGAGCACGCGCACCTGGCCGCGCGCGGCCAGCGGCCACACCGAGCCGCAACGGGCAGCGAGATCCAAGCGACGCATTTGCGGCCCGTGTCCAGTCGCTGGCCGCGTTGCAAATCGCAACGTCTGCGGCCAGGCCGCGCGTCTCAGCCGCGCTGCCAGGTCGCTAGTGACTCCTATGATAGTGGTCACCGCGATCCTGGCGGTCGTAATATAGCGCTGATGGGCCACGAAAGAAATCACGTCAGCAAAGCTAGTATTAAGAGTAGTTTCGTGTATCTAATATACCTTTTTAGTAGAAAAGGTATAATATAAGGTACACGAAACTACTCTTAAAAATACATCCATCAAATATTAGTTTGCATGTTTTTGCAGACCAATTTATAATTTTATGACCTACTAGACGATCGCCTCGCGGTTTCACCTGCGTAGTTCCCGTTCCCGTGGGAATTCTGCGATAAAATATAACCTATGTCACTCCCTGAAAAATAAGCTTCCTTATGAAATAATTTTTCAAATCGGTCCGGTAGTTTCGGAGCCTATTGAATAGGCTCCGAAACTACTACTACTCCGAACTACAAAACTAACTACTCCGAAACTACAAAAACAAACGAACAAACAATCAAACCTTTTCTCTTTATAATATTAGTATACTTAGATTAAAAAAGCTAGGAACCAAATTTGAAGAATGGTTCTGATTTGTTATACTTTGGAAAACCTGTAGCACCTATTCCTATATCCAAATCCAAGTCTAGAACTAGATCTATCCAACATTTCAACCCAATCGGTTCCGTAGTTTGGGCGTGCAGAGGTACCAAACATCCGAATATTTATTTTATTACCAAATATTCTCATCAACGCGCTCACCATTTAATCAGAAAATTCGACGCAAAGCTTCCTATTCCGCGTATTCCATCGTATCGATAACGCGGTGGGGCAGGTATAGATGAAACTGGGCGGTTAATTAACAAGTAGCTGTGAAGATCCAAATACCCGCTCGGGGGTTAAGGGGTCCCGCAGTGCTATCAGCAAGCTATTATGCCCGGGTTCATTGGTAAAGCACCTTTCGGCAAATCGAGTACATACTAAGTGCCTACAACAATGGAAGGTGGGTTAGCAAAACACTGATTTGTTTTGGAGTACCTACCTATATCCAGGCAAAGGACTTTGCGACTGTACTATTCTAGTAGTTAGCCCCTAACAATATCGTCGTGGGGTTCGTCTAGTTTATCCTAAATAATTAAAAAAATCAATGACTATGTTCAAGGTTAGTTAAACTAAAAGAAAAATCATTTAAAAAAAAAAGTATAAGTAAGGTTTTCTTAGGAAACATTTGGGGGAGGCCTTTGCCCAGCAGTGGGACGGAATAGGCTGAATAAAAAAAGGTTTTTTTGTTATTATAGTGCGTAACCCCCCACACTCAGGGTAATTTCTAAGAAATCAAATAATATTTCAAAAATTTTCGACTTCGACAGGGTTTGAACCCGCATCCTTCCTAGGAATGTGCTAACCAACTACACCACGAGGTCAAGTGACGTGGGTGTCGAATCTTTGCGACTTCCTACGGTCTCTAGCGCCGTTAGCTAGATATAATTATCTATAAATTTTTGCGATATTATTTGATTTCTTATAAAAGTATATAGATTTTCACAAGTCTTGTCCAGGACATTTCACAGTCTTGTCTGTGCATGTGTACTGTACACTTATCAAATTTCACGCAAATCGGATCAGTAGTTCGACATTTATGCTCGTTTGGCTGCAGCGTTAAGCTAGTAAGTGATTGCGAACGTTTGTGAGTGATGAGACGATACTCATAAAAAAAACTCCTTTACAATTAGACAAATTTTACAATTAGTTTTTGTGGAAATCTCAATGTGAGCTTGAAAACTAAAATAAACGGCATACGTTTATTTTAGTTTCACGTTGTTTTACGTTTTTTTGGCATACCTAAGTAGGTACCACACCGTGTGTGCGTGGGAAGTAATATCTGTGGAGTAATATCTCTGGAGTATCTGTGGAGTAATATATCATAGAGCAAAATACATGATAATGTCCCATTCAATTTCGACTACGATGATAGTCTGATTGAGTTATTCGTTTTAACTTGTGAAAACGATAAAAAACTTGTTAAAAACAAGCACTTATGAACTTTTATCTTGGGTATCCGAAGCAAACAACCATGTTTTATGGTTGATCAAGCTGAAAGCAAGTGTCGCGATTGTCGAATTCATCAGAGGGAGCTGAATGTTTGTCACGGACCGAGTAAATTCCACTTTGGATAACAATTACCGAAGGATATGGAACCCGAGCCGGTCAATGTCACTCCTAATATGAAATTAGGTTCAGGTTTTCTGATAAGAAAGAAATTTAAATTATCAAGTTTGTTGTTTTTTATCATTACTGTTTATCAAAAATTGGAAAATTGAAAAAATGTTTTGTTGTTGTTAAATTACTTAATGCGGTCCATAAATATTTTGTTAGTTAATATTAGTTATAGTCACAGTTTTATCTACACTACGATAGCTATTGGAACCAATTTAAAAAAAAATTACAAGCACAAAGAGTGAAATCTAAATTTACTTCATTTCGACACACTATTATCTACACTACGATACTAATTTAAAATAAAATGTCAAGTGCGAGTCGGACTCGCACACTAAGGGTTCCGTAAGACCTTGTGACTTGCCAAATTATCATGATTGACCCTGTAGGTTTTGGTCCATGGCTAGAATATTTTTTTTTTTGTGAATAAACTTCAAATCTACGTATAAGGATGTTTTCCTTCATTTGTGCTATAAGACCTTGCTCCTTGAAAAATTTTATGATTCTAGGTAAATTAGAAGTACCCTATAGGTTTTGGTTCATGGCGAGTATTATATGTAATTTTTCTATGAATAAATTCCAAATTTATGGTTTTGGGATTATTCCCTCGCCTTGTGCTATAAGACCTTGCTGCTCGCGAAATTTCATGATTCTAGGTCTACGGGAAGTACCCTATAGGTTTTGTGTGCATGTGATTCCCTTGGAAATTTCCAAATATTCGGACATAAACGGCTGTAACTTTTGAGTGCGTTGACTTAGAAGTTTTATTTATATCGCGGCTCCAAGAAGTTACGGATTTGAGTATTTGACGTTAATTTCAACTCGGTACGTCCACGTGTTCCTGAGAAAAGGGGGTTGACAGACGAATAGACGGACAGACAGACAAACAGACAAACAAACAGACAGACAGACAACAAAGAGATCCTATAAGGGTTTCTTTTTTTTTCCTTTTGATGTTTTGTTCCTTTTGTGTTGACAAGGTCAAAAAGAGAAAGTTAATTTAGAAGTGTTAATTTTAGGAACTTCGTTTCCTAAAATTAAGGCGAATAGTAGGGGTGATAGTGGCGCCACTACATATTTAATTTTATAATTACGTTATACAATGGAATTATCAAAAAATCGGACCGCGCGTAGACGATATCTATCATAAGCTTTTTTTAAATGTATCTTTAATAGTTTTGTACTGTATTATTTAGGCAGATACTTGTTTCAAGAGTTTAGTTCCTATTGGTGGCCACAAAGCTCTCCAAACAAGGTTTTTGATTGAATAACACAAAACAAAACTATTACAGATACAATTCATAAAATCTTGTGATAGGTATCGTCTACCAGCGGTCCGATTTTTTGATAATTCCTTTGTATAACTTAATGATTAAATTAAATATGTAGTGGCGCCACTATCACCTCTACTATTCGCCTTAACACGATGTAGGTATTATTTT
This sequence comes from Eupithecia subfuscata, assembly GCA_963564075.1. Lineage (NCBI taxonomy): Eukaryota > Metazoa > Arthropoda > Insecta > Lepidoptera > Geometridae > Eupithecia > Eupithecia subfuscata. The sequence goes on along the minus strand of OY751103.1, from coordinate 8,455,508 downwards.
CTAGTACAAGACCATTAAGTATTCTAAAGATTAGTATAAGTAAGCTACTATCTTAAACAAAACAATAAGTCTTATAGTTGTGTAAACGGACCTGTGAGAGCTAGAAGCACAGAACTGGCGGGAAGCTGCCTCGGACAGACCAAAATGGCGACTTCTCAAATTATAAACAGAGTGAAACTTTTGTAAGCAAGAATTCCTCAATCTGTGTCCGTGTTAAAATACGGCGAACTTTCCGGACGGCTGCCATCACTTCGCTGTGGTCACGCGGGTCACACGACCTTATTTGTATACGAGGGCCGGGACACATACGGATTCGTTATTTTATTAAGGATTCCCTATTCCATACGAGCTTTAGATTATTTCCTAAAGTAGAACGTAATAAACATAAATTTATTACTTTTAATAAAGATTAGTACTTAGCTAACCTAACCTTTTACGTCAGCAAAAAGAGTCAGTGGCTGTGAGTGAATTCAGTATTGATCTTACATAATTGTAACAGTGTGGTGGCGGCTTAAAATTTGCACCACCTCAACTCTTCCCGCGGGTGTCGTAAGAGGTGACTAAGGGGTATCCACCGGGGGCGGGCAGCAGCGCCCCCTGCAGAATAATTCTACCACCGAACTGCGATCCCCATCCCGCATGCCCAGCGTGAGGATTATGGGCATTACCCCCATGAGATAAAAGCCAACAAGGCGCTTATCAGGGGGAGGCCTTTGGCAGGCTGTTGAGCTTACATTATTAGTAAGTACCTTATTTTCGCGCTGCTCTTTTTCATTGTGAGTCGTCTATATAGGCTTACAATCGAAACAGCAAAGTTCTCATAGATCTCAGGTAAAATGTGATTTTTACGCCTCACACTTCATTCTCAAACAATTTCGTAGTTCTTGTTCCACAAAACATTCCTGAATTCCGTTCTAAATCTTGAACAGAGCTCAATAAACCTAGAACATTCAAACGGCATTATCAGAGCGAGCAAACTGGCAGGCTATGTTTCGCAAAGATGCACCTATCGACGTTCAAACGAAATGAGAGTGTATGTACGTGAGCTTTGGCACATATGAGGGAATAGTGTATAACGTCAAATGTTTCACATGGATTGAAAGTCTGACTTCTTCTCAACAATGCTCTTCAGAAACATTGCTTTATTTTGAATTCCATGATTCAGTCAGCGCGGGCCCAAATACTGCGGTCCGAAGTGGAAAAATTTTCTTTTTTTTAATTCGATGCTAGATTAAACCATAGTACATACCAACGACATTTTATTCGTCACAGAAACTTCTGGCCTGATCCTTAAAGTTGAATTTACACGCGTAAATTCGTTGGGCGTTGTTACAATAACTCTCGGAGCCGTAATAAATCAAAATTAGGGTCATAACACCCGTATTCACGGGGGGGAAGTATTCCCGGCTCTTCCACAAATGTCATGAAGGGCAAATTGGACAATCTTTGTCTTTTAAACAAGTCCCTGATGGGAGGTATACAGAGTTATTGGTAGTTCACTGACACTATGTGTACTGCAGGTTCTGCCCACCATCATGAACATGTCCGTGAAGACGCCAGGTATCAATTCTTAAAATTGGTGGAAAGGGAAATAATATTAGTAGTACCCCTCTCCATACAAAAATCGTTCATTATAGGGGTTTTCTAGGCTAGGCTTATGACACTTAAATCATCTTTCGTGGATGTAAAATAAGCCAATGATGATGATAAGGATTTACATAGGAGTGGGAGATTGGTATTTGGTACTAAAGTCTAAAGCAAAGTTTCATTCGCCATGATCACGGAATAGCTCAGTTATTCCGTGATCATGGCGCATGAAACTGTGCCGAAATATTGGAAAGCTCAAAACTAAAATCATGGTAAATATCCCGTTGTAAATGACTTTAGTGTTAATAACCATGATGGATTTAAAAGTGGCATTTAATTGGGTTTCGGACATTATTTTGTATGGGAGGCGATTTACAAAAAAATGAGGAATTAGGACCTGGACCTGGCGTCTTCACTAACGTGTTCGTGCTGATGGTCAGAACCTGCAGTTTACGCAGTGTCAGTGAATTACCAATAACCCTGTATATGAATACACAATGCCCCCTTCGTTCGATTACTCTAACGGTGCTAGGTACTCTAGCACATCACCCTAAGATCAGGTTTTAAAAGTGCGGCTACCATGCCCTATATAATATTGTAAGCTGTTGTAAACAGCTAGCAAGTGCAACGAGCAGTTTTATGCTAACATAGGATTTGCTAGAATAACACAAGTAAAGTTTATTGGAGAAAATATGAATTCCAACTGCAGATATGGAAGTTCAGCGCTATTGTTTCTCATCGATATTGTACCTAGAGAACTGTTATTTGTTCTGAACTCTATGCAATTTACCAACTCCTTTAATGGTGCATGGTAGAAGATAAACGGTTTATGCGCATCGATCTAAGTAAAGAAGGGGAGATGAGTACTAGGTTCTCGAAAGTGGAAGGCTTAAATTAGGTCCATCCGCTTCAGTCATATTTCGACCGGCGTTCGTGTTACGTACTTTAGTGTGATTTTTGACTAAAATACTACAGCAATGCCCTCGTGTTTGTTATAATTTTTTCACAACATTTAAAATGTAACTGTGAGCGAGTGTTTGTGTGTAGTTATAACACAGGTCAGTTGTTGAGTAAGCGCTGGGAGAACGTAACATATCAACAGATTTTACTGAGACCTATGTTGATGCGCGTACGTTTTGTTTAGAGGTCGTCGTGACTATGTATTGGTATTTCTGCCAGACATTCTAAAGTGTCAGCTCTGGAGGTTTACTTTGTTACAAATGAAGTTGACGTCGTGGGATCGTACAAAACGAAGGACGACCGATCTGTTCTTTCGATGACCTTACTAAGAAAATGGATTCTGATATTTATTTCTGTTATTTATGATATTTATTTCTTTACAATAAATATATTGAGTACTAGACGATCGCCTCGCGGTTTCACCCGCGTAGTTCCCGTTCCCGTGGGAATTCCGGGATAAAATATAGCCTTTGTCACTCCCTGAAAAGTAAGCTACCTAACGGTGAAAGAATTTTTCAAATCGGTCCAGTAGTTTCGGAGCCTATTCAATACAAACAAACAAACAAACAATCAAATCTTTCCTCTTTATAATATTAGTATAGATATAGATTGAGTATTTCTTAGAGATCCGAAACAAAAGGTATCAGTCAGTTGGTGACGCGCCTGAAGCAACTTTTTGGTAAGGTTCTTCATCCGTTTAATTTCGTCCGTTTTTCAAAGTAGACCCCTGGACTGGGTATACCAAAAAGGCACATGATAGGATACGCGTGGTCTATAATTTGAATTATCAGGCAACTGATTCTGTAGGGCGTCTGAAATGTAAACGCAGGCCCGCGTGCAAACTTTTTAACGCTATTCAGCGGAAGAGGATTTCGTTTTTTATGTCCATAGTACTATGATACCAAGTTCCATCACCGCAAACAAATCTTTTTAACTGTCGTTCGATAACTTTAACAACTTTTACTGTATCTGAAATAAAGTAGGTACCTAATCACCTAACCTAACCTGAACAAAGTGTACAAAGTACAATAAGTCAGGTCAGGGCGCAGAGCTAGTTCACATAAAAACTTACATTATTGTCTTCTTGCAAAACGTGATTTCTATCTTCCGTAGTCAACCTTCATGTTAACTTAAATCTTAATAAACTTCAGTTGCGATCATCAATTGTTGGATAACTTATTATTCACGGTATCCTTAACACAAAGGTTGGTTTGGTACTATGTTTGAAAAAATGTTTGTACGATCGACAAATATTTGCTCCGGGTGTTTTTTGTGTGTAATATAATAATATCATAAAATATCAATCTAGGTATGTTATGTTAAAAGTATATCAGTTATCTAGTACCCAATACTCAAGCTCTGCCTACTTTAGGGCTAAAAGCTTAAAACTGGACAATCCACAGCAACATCTGATGCTGTGCGGATTGTTACAGCTTTATTCATTTTATTTTGGAACGAAGTTCCTTATCGCGCGTTGTGAAAGGGGGCTAGACAGAAAAAATTGTAACGAAAATTGGAGCGACACTTTTTGCCACAGAACAAATATATTGCCACAGAACATATATATTTTAGCATTTGTTGGAAAGTAAACACAATATTAAGTCAGTGTCAAAGTGTAGAACTGTCACTGTAGCGTTTATGATAGGCAGCTGTCATCGCGAATGACATTAGGTTTGCACAAAAATTAGAATCGCTCTCCGAACAATCGTGTGTTCCGCTCTCTCGCGCAACGTGTCATTGGAGTGAGCGGGATATACTACGCGACGACCGCAGCCGAGTTGAGCCGACACATTTTGACGAAGACAACCGAGGAGAACCGAAGCGACGACCGCAGCCGAGTTGAGCCGAGGTGGGCTTCGATTCGAACAATCGTGCGTTAGGATAGTAGGATAGGATAGTTGGATAGGATAGTAGGATAGGATAGTTGGATAGGATAGTAAGATAGGATAGTAGGATAGGATAGTAGGATAGGATAGTAGGATAGGACAGTAGGATAGGATAGTAGGATAGGACAGTGGGATCGGACAGTAGGATAGGATACTAGGATAGGATAGTAGGATAGGATAGTAGGATATGATAGTAGGATAGGATAGTAGGGTAGGATAGTAGGATAGGATAGTAGGATAGGATAGTAGGATAGGATAGTAGGATAGGATAGTAGGATAGGATAGTAGGATGGGATAGTAGGATGGGATAGTAGGATGGGATAGTAGGATGGGATAGTAGGATAGGATAGTAGGATAGGATAGTAGGATAGGATAGTAGGATAGGATAGTAGGATAGGATAGTAGGATAGGATAGTAGGATAGGATAGTAGGATAGGGTAGTAGGATAGGATAGTAGGATAGGATAGTAGGATAGGATAGTAGGATAGGATAGTAGGATAGGATAGTAGGATGGGATAGTAGGATGGGATAGTAGGATGGGATAGTAGGATAGGATAGTAGGATAGGATAGTAGGATAGGATAGTAGGATAGGATAGTAGGATAGGATAGTAGGATAGGATAGTAGGATAGGATAGTAGGATAGGATAGTAGGATAGGATAGTAGGATAGGATAGTAGGATAGGATAGTAGGATAGGATAGTAGGATAGGATAGTAGGATAGGATAGTAGGATGGGATAGTAGGATGGGATAGTAGGATGGGATAGTAGGATGGGATAGTAGGATGGGATAGTAGGATGGGATAGTAGGATAGGATAGTAGGATAGGATAGTAGGATAGGATAGTAGGATAGGATAGTAGGATAGGATAGTAGGATAGGATAGTAGGATAGGATAGTAGGATAGGATAGTAGGATAGGATAGTAGGATAGGATAGTAGGATAGGATAGTAGGATAGGATAGTAGTTGTAACGACATATTTTGACGAAGAGAACCGAGGAGAACCGAAGCGACGACCGCAGCCGAGTTGAGTCGAGGTGCGCTTCGATTCGAACAATCGTGTGTTCCGCTCGCTCGCGCAACGTGTCATTGGAGTAAGCGGGATATATCAGTTTTCTGCGGCCTCACTGAAGATGACGCGTCATCTTCAGTGAAGCCGCAGAAAACTGTTTGACGCGAGGACGCGCGATTAATCGAAAGGAACTTCGTTCCATCCGGGTGTCCCTTGACACCTCTCAAGTTATTTTTATTTATTTACTAGCTGCGCCCCGCGGCTTCGCCCCCGTGGAAATTTATGTTTCCAACTTTCTTAATTTTTTCTTTCATAAGAACCTTCTCCTGACAATAACAAACACAACAAAGAAAGAATCAGCGAAATCGGTCCAGCCGTTCACGCGTGATGCCGTGACAACGCGAAACGGGTTTCATTTTTATATATAAGACTAGCTGCGCCCCGCGGCTTCGCCCCCGTGGAAATTTATGTTTCCAACTTTCTTAATTTTTTCTTTCATAAGAACCTTCTCCTGACAATAACAAACACAACAAAGAAAGAATTAGCGAAATCGGTCCAGCCGTTCACGCGTGATGCCGTGACAACGCGAAACGGGTTTCATTTTTATATATAAGATTTATCTTTTTCAGATGCTGAAGCAAAATATGACCAGAAGCTAACCAACAAAATATTGCGCTTGTTTGGCATTTCAGTCGTGTAATTAAATATCTAGGCTGTCAACGATACAAATATTTCTTGCCCATCAATTTCAATATTACCCGTTACCAGATTTAGTTACTGCGATACCCATTGTTCTCTCAGATTAAGCCTGGAATTATAAATCGTGCGATTTGGCGGCCGCGGGCTGTCATTATAAACTTTTATGAGTTTCCCGGGAACTCCCAGCATATTTTTGGGTTTCCGTCACCCGAATCTAATTCGAACTCTAGACAAACAATAATTACAATTATTATTTTATCGTTGTCACCATGGGTCAAAGATGGAACTTGTGGAGTTTGTAGCTTTTCGTCAAAACTACATCAGTACTACGCAGGAATTGTATTTGTGCCGTCGTTGAGGAAAGACGTGTTTTGTTGTAAAAATTTGCAAATAATCACTAGCATAATTGTGACCTCGTTTTTGCCGGCTGTGACCAAATCTGTGTCAAACATTACGAAACGTGTGTGAACTTTGCAGTGAAAATGATAGATTTGTTTAACTAACAAAACAAAAAATAGTGGAAAATGTCCAGTCCCTTTGGACTCCGGAGCAGCAAGACAGCGCGCTCGCCGCCCCCGACCCCCACCACGCCCGCACCTGAGCCTCAGCCCCGCCATGTCCCCGCCGCCGAAGCCGAGTACCAAGAGGTGACTACCTCAGATATACAAGGCTGGATGACCTCCATAAACCAATATCTAAATGAGGTGTGCACTATAGCAACCGAAGGCAAGCTGAACTCGGACCAAAAGCAACGAGTCAGCGCTCTCTGCCGTAAAGTATGTAATGGCACTTCACAAATGGCCGTCCATTACGAATCCCTGAAAACGAAAACTGTGAAGGCCTACAGCACCATAGAAATGCTACAGAAACAACTCGCCCAATCACATCAACTGGATGACCTCATTAAGACCATTGAAAGGACCACGAAACCAGCCGAGGAAACCTCATTCGCCGAAATGGTCAAGAAAGGGACTAACACTTTCATAAAGCCTACAAACGTCAGTTCAGTGGCCATTTATCCGAATGACAAACTAAAGACGAGTGAGGACACAAAATCTCTTGTCCAAACAATAATCTGCCCTGAACAAATGAAGCTGCACGTGAGAGGGCTACGGAAAACTAGGAATGGAGGCGTCATCATCAGCACCGATAATAAAGACGATATTGAAAAGCTGAAGAACTCCGTGCAGATCACCAACTCCGGCCTTACAATCGATGAGCCGCTTAAACGAAAGCCGAGAGTCGTCATCATCGGAGTGCCGACATCGATGCCCGAAAAGGAAGTCTTATCCTGCCTCTACAACCAAAATCTGGCTGAGACATTCCAGAATTGCGGCCTTGAGAAGTTTTTGAGCTCTATCCGACTAAGCCACAAATCAGGCAGGAAGAACGCAGAGTCCTGTAATTACATAATTGAAGTCCCTGCCGCCATCCGAAGAGCCCTTATTACCAAAGAACGGGTTTTCGTAAATTGGTCCTCGTGCCCAGTAAGGGACTTTACCCTGGTCACTCGCTGCTATAAGTGCCAGCAGTATGGACACGCAGCTAAATCATGCCGAGAGGCAGCCAATACCTGCGGACACTGTGGTGGCATCGGTCACACAAACAAAGAGTGCAAGAAGCTAGCCGAAAATCCTAAGTGTGCCACCTGCCTGCTCTATAAGAAGCCAGATAACCATGTTACTGGCTCCAACGACTGTCCGGCAAAATTAGCGGCTGAAAAACGCTACATAAATTCAATTGATTATGGGGGAGCCTAAGGGTGCAGTAAGTTACGTAATTCCCTTGACCTTATCTTGTAATGTTTTACCTGTATTATTATGCAATAGCCTATAATATCTTACCATTGCACGAGAGGCCTCCCTATCCTTATCTTATGTTAGTTTATTTAAATTGATTTAGTTTTATTCAGGAATAACATGATCTTTTTCCAAACCTACCAAAGTTTGTCATACGATGACACAGAAAACACATTGGTCTTGTTAAATTGGGCTAAAATTTTATTGTTGGCAAGCATTTTTATTATTTAAACTAGTTTAGCATAGTTAGCAATTAAGTTATTTCACTAATTTGCACCGTTGCTTTGTTTTATTATGATACCTACTTATTGATGTGATTATTACTAATTCGTTATAAGCACTTTCTGCCTGAGAAACAGGTTTAACCTAGTTCAGGCACTTGTTTTATTTCATACCATTAGAACATATGATATTATTTACTATATTGTAACACTTTAGTCCTAAGTTATTTTGAATAAATTTACTTATTTACTTACTTATTTATTTATTTAGTACCCTTAATCCGAGTTAATACAAAAAACATTTGATAAAAGTTATCGAGAACCATTGATCTCTTACAGAAAAGAATGGTAATAGATACAAACGAGGTGTAGTCAAAAAAATGCGACAAATACGTCTCATTTTCCTATTTGTCTTCATGCGCTTGTGGGCGTGAAAGCACTAAAGTAATAATTATGCTTGTCACACATTGATTCCTTTTGCCTTCGAAATCAAGAGAATTATTGAGTGACCGTGTTTTACCTCTAAGATGTCGTGTTTGGGTTAGATTTGGTACCTAAGCTCATAGATCGCAAGGGAAAAACTTAAATTCGGTGAAATGTTTTCCTGTGTGTTCTTATTTTTTTAAAGCACCAATTTATGGTATTTCTATAATCAAGCTATGTTGGTAGTGCTCTATTTACTTACTTTTATACGATCAATGGCGCAATCGTGACTGCCCTGTCATGTCAAAGTGCAGCAAATCACTACAAAATTATTCGAAAACTATCATCAAGTTTGTAAGAAAAGTAGTACCTCTCGATCCGGTAGGGGTGCTGCAAGGCGCTAAATGAAGGACTCGGAAGGACTCGAAAACGACGGAAGTATTCGTAAAATAGCGCGTACAACCCATACTAAACACTCAGTTTTATTGCAGTTTTATTGCAGTTAAATAACTGCAATAAAACTGAGTGTTTAGTATGGGTTTGTTGGTGATAGTGAAATTATCTGTGTTAATGTAGCCTGATCATTATTATAGTTCAGATACTATGAATTTAAAAAATCCTACTAATATTATAAAGCCGAAAGTTTGTGAAATGTGAATTTTTGTAACCTAATACCTCCAAAACTACTGAACAGATCATGATGAAATTTGGTGTACATTTAGAGCATAGCTTAACTTAGATAATATGCTACTTATTATACTTACCGAAAATACGCGTGCGAAGCCACGGACAGAAGCTAGTATATAAAAATATAATAATAAAGGTATGAATTGATGCAATTTTTTTTAATAGCAACCTAATATGGTAGAGTCTTAGAAGTCTTTGTTGAGTATTAATTATATTAATAAATAGATATACAAATTAGTTTATAAGAACTCCAAAACACTGTGTCCAGATTCCTGGCAGCATTGCAACGTTGGATTATATATATTAATAATATAAATAGGTAGGTAAATTCTTATTAAACGACCATTTCGAATCGAAAACACAATAATCGAAACATTATAATCCCCGACTATTATAAAGCTCGCATTTATCAGCAAATTAATATTTTGTTTGCTATTCATAAACCGTTTTCAGTGCGGTCCGAACTGGTTCGAAATCTCATATATTTTATTGGGAACTGGGCTCGAATTAAGAGCAATTCACATCGGGCGATTTCTGTCCTCCGCGCCTGGACAATCCAATTAATAAGCAAACCTTTCGTATCCACAGTGAATATCAAATGTTTGCGCGACAGCCAATTGGTCGTTCAAATAAAATATTCATATAATAACATAGTCGGCCATGATTGCAGCACAGCGAGTATATAAATGCCCCGATAGCTGGTGCTGTGCAAATGGAATGCCAATTTTCGGGAGGAATCGTAATTTAAAATTCCACTTGTAGGTATTTTTACAACCCAGTAAGCGTGTGATTATTTGATTTCAATTACATTCCGCTTATCTGTATATTATTCAGATGGCTTTGTACGCTGTAACTAAACATATAAAATACTAGATGATGCCCGCGACTACGCACACAACTTTCAAGTAGCCTATGTCTGTCCCCGGGATACCATTTACCTCCCTGCCAAATTTCATTGTTATCCGTTCAGCCGTTTGGGTGCAGACAGACAAACAGACAGATATACAGACAAACAGACAGAGTTACTTTAGAATTTATAATATTAGCATAGATTGATAATTGACGAGTTTCATAACGGTACTGGATTTGTGTGCCGTTTGCACATGGTGTTTTTGAGCTCAAATAAAATTGCTTTGCTAACTGACGAGAGGATGGCGCCCGGCGATCGAAAGGTGCTAAACCTTAGTGCACAAACGGTGGTCCTCAAACATACCTCAAACATATTCTTTCCATCCAAAAGTTGTCTGGAAGATATTGCTTCTAAGCGATAAAGCCGCCCATTGTACTTGTGTCTTATGTGATGTCTCTTGTATTGTATTTTTGTTGGTGTACAATAAAGTATTTTGTACATTTTTCATTCGTAGAGCTGTTACGGCCGATTCGTAGAGGCTCTACGGCGTAGACACACCATACGTTTGGTTATTTTATGTGTGTCATTGTGTTATGATTTTGGCCGTCGGTGTTATGTTGTAATGGATGAGATTGGGCTATAGCTAATATGGGTATACCCAGCAGTGGGTGAAGTTGGGTAGCTGATGACGATGATGATGTTATGTTGTACTTGCACCCTGGGCTCAGCGATCCAAAATGGATCTTGGCGTCCGACGCAAGACTTCTCCAGGCATCTCGGTTCTGAGCTGTTTCTTGCCAGCTATGGGCGTCCATCTGCTTCAATTTCTTCGCGGAGATCCGCTTCAACCTCGTTGATCCAGCAATACTTTGAAGGTTAAGATTTATTTATATGTTTTTTACCTTCAAACCATCTTTATAATGCGTACCTATCCCAACCTCGTCAAGCCGTTGTAGGTATGTGGTAGGTATGTGTTCAATTTAATTTTCAAAACGTACCTATCCGAAACGACTTGCGAGACCTAAATAAGTATTTGTAGAATAATAAGAGTACCATGAAAATATGAGTACATCAATATTCTGACCACATTCAGGAGACCCTCGTTAAATTGGTGCGTTCTGAAGATGACACCATCTAAAGAGATCTATTTACGTTGGCGCGGAGAGAAATAACAGATTGCTCAGTGTTGGCTGCCTGATTTCCCTCAAGATTACCTCAATAGGGCGAAAGTCAACCGCAGCTATGCTGTGTTTAGGGGCATCTCAAATCTCTTTGTGGATCTGACCAATGGAGTATTGTTCAATGAACTCTATTGCTTCAGAGCTTCTAACAAATGTTATGTATGTACTATATGGCTACACCAACATATACAAAGTTGCATAGCTACACAAATACTGCAGGCAGTTCCGATTTCCGGACAGCAATATTTGGGAAAATTTTATTAAACTTTTTAATTGTCCGTCGCGAATTCATGGCGCATTTCGTTTATTGGCTTTTAAAGTCGTACAAATAAACCAATCTAAAATGTATTGCTACTAACTACTACGTACAGTCGGCTGCACAGACATGTATACACTTCCAAGGTTTAACTTTTATTTTATTCGGAACTTTTCAAATAAAAGGACATGCACACGTTTTTCGTACAAAGTAGTCATCGTACTTCGTCAGAATGCGGTACATAAATTATCACAATTACTATACACTTACTATTTTGTCAAATTGAAAACTTGGGAGTGTATACATATTTTTGCAGCCGACTGTACGTACATAGTGATTTAAATGCTCCTGTTAAAAACACGAAATCCAACACCAACTGCAATGTTAGCGTAGTAGAGTTGGTAAGTAATCCAAGTTTTTCGAATAAAAGACTACTATTTCTGTCAACGATTTCATGAAATATTAAAACCCAGCTTTCGTAAAAGCTTTGAGCAGAGCTTTGCGATTTACTATTTATTTACTGTTCTGTGTGATGTGATAGTGTGATAGTATCACACTATCACATCACATCACACTAATAATAAATGCGAATGTTTCGATGGATGGATGTATGGATGGATGTTTGTTACCTCTTCACGCCAAAAGTACTGAACAGATCGGGCTGAAATTTTGTATACAGATAATTATAATCCTGGAATAAAACATAGGCTACTTTTTATCCCATAAATCAGTTCCCATGGGATAGAAATCACTTCTTAAAGTTTCCATAGAAACAACGCGTGCGAAGCCGCGGGCGGCAGCTAGTTACGCAATATTACCAACTGGAGTTGGTGGTAATATGACAAACATGACTCGTCGTTATTGTCGTGATATAGCAACTACTAATTAGTAATAGTAGATAATTAAGTTTATAATTCTGTGATCAACTACGGTTAACGAGAGAATTATGTGAGAGACGGACATCCGTAGGCTTAATAAAATTGGAGCTTTGTGTACATAATTCTAAAAATGAAAATCATTTACAGTTTCGGTTAGTTTCTCTTAAATTTGGCAGCCTTTCGAAAGGCTAGGTACAGTGGGTTCTCTGTACGCAGCAATATCTGGTAAATAGTACCGCTAATCTCACTGAAGTTGAATTTAAGTGCTCTCTGGTTGTCGCTACAAGTCCCGCCAACTTTTTAATTGGCCTACGGATTGAAAAAAGTCGAGAGTCCTTTGGGTTAATGAAATTTAATGAACAACCGTAATAAAACAGATCTGCCTGCCTTCCATTTGATGTTACAAAGTGGACACAAAAGATAATTAGTGAAAAGGTTCGTGAATCCTAATTTGAGTGGCACTCCTTGGGTTCCTTCCGGTTATGGATTGCTAACGCATTCCGCTTCGGCTACTCCGCTATTTGCCTAAATGACCGACAAAGCTTTATTTTATTTTGATAAATTAAATTAGTATATTATTAAGTGTGAATTAATATTTATTTACTGTGTTACGCAGAAATTCTGTTGCGAAACACGATCGAGTGCCTCGGGCGAGAATACAACATCGCAATGGAGACTCATTAAATTCCTTTGGATAGTCTTGCAGATTACTTTTTTGATGAGGCTGAAGGTGAATTTACTTGCAAATGCTGTATAATAAAGATTGACGACATAGGAAGACCACACTATTGGTCGAATTGCATATTGACACCGAGGTATTTCGTAGGTTTATAAGGGCCCAAAATATTGTTAAAAATATATTCGCATCCTAAGAATCATAATCACATCCATATTTTGAAATTTGTTAGTGTTTTATGTAGATTATCGTTTTGTTCTATCAACGTGTTTACAGCTGCAGACATTAAAGTCCTTTCAGCCAAATCGGTCGAGACAAAATGGTTGTGTATCTAAAAACTACCTACAGTACAGTCATATAGAAGAGAACCCACTTTCAATAACGCCTGAGAAGCTCTTAAGCGAAGTGAAACGATATAAAATCCGAAACACTTCTTTTAAAATAAGTTCTGAAGGAATACTGAGTAGGTACCTACCCAGTACAAGGGCACACAATGGCGTGATTACTATAGAAAAGTACGTAGACTGCTCAAACGGTTGCATAAAATGTATTCCTCCACTACCAACAAAGACAAGCCAACCCTTTTATTCTTTTCTGTCGTCAGTGCGGCGGCGGTTGTAATTCTCGTCTTCTAACAAATGGAAGACATTATCACTGCCTGGCTTTTGTATAAATTCGCGTAGAATGAAAGTTAGGAAAAAAGTTAAACCGCTTACGGTGCTCCTGCAATTCAAACGTAACGGATACCTACCTATTTTAAAAGCAAAAAGTTCGCGCCTGATATGTGCGCCCCGGGGAATTTTCTATGATAAAAAGCGGTATTATAATGCAAATATTTTCACGGTATTGTGTATAATAGTGGGTGAAGTTCCTGTTTTCGCTGCGTTGTAGAAATGTAAGAAGCATCGAGGAGGCCCGAGGCGAGAGCAGCTCGAGTGGATGCCTGGCGCCTGTCCTATCGACATCTCGTCTTGCCTCGTTCAATCACGCCCTCTTCACCAGTCACCGGCCCCACTACACGGCTCTTTGCCACGGCTAATAGTTCCTAGGCACCTCATTAAAGTTACACCGTTGAGTTGAGTGACTTAATTGGATGGTTTTGGAGTTTGAGAGCTCTAACGCTCTTGAATTGATGAATAGAGATCATTTCAAAGGTAATTTGTGCATAATATTGGTGGCAAACCAAATCTATTTTCATAAAATTGGCCAATGTCAATTTCGAGTGATTTTTTACGGAAAGTAGGTATTTTTTACGGAAAGTGGTTTTTCTTGCCAGGAGAGTTGGTTATTCTTACGTTCCTCTACAACCCCTACGACGATATTTTCATACGTCAATTATTCAGCACAAAGTTGCTTTCGTAGTTCCGTTCAATTATAACAACCATAAAACTTATAACAAAGGAGCGACGCTGTAAGTTTCGACGTGCCTGTGTACGGCCTTATTTATCGCATCCCGTCAGATTAGCATACCTACTCTCGGAATTAGTTTAGTTTTATGTAGATTTGAACGTGTTTAGGGTGCCTTTCCACCAGAGATGTGCTACGCAGTTAAGATGCAAAGCTGTCATGCCCTAGTTAATTTGATTTTTACAGCATACAGCCGATTGTTCGTACGTTGATCATCATTTAAACTAATACTAATATACTAAAATTATAAAGAGGAAAGATTTGATTGTTTGTTCTTTTTGTTTGTATTGAATAGGCTCCGAAACTGCTGGACCGATTTAAAAAATTATTTTACCGTTAGAAGCCCACAGTATTCCTAATGAACATAGGCTACTTTTTACCGCGGGAAAATGCTTCATTCCTATAGGAAAACGGGTAATAGGACAACGGGCAGTAAGAATACAGCTAGTCAGTCATAATTTTATTAGTGTTAGACCCTCGCAGGCATGTTTTTACCCAACTGCGCAAGAAAGAAGGTTATGTAAACTGACTCCAAAAAAGAGGAGGTTCTCACTTCGGTTGTATGCTTTTTTTTGTTTACACTTGATATGTCATCCTGACCGACAGGATCTCTTGTCAACGTCAGTTCACAAAGAAAATTACTATCAAATCTTCTATAATATAAAAATGAATCGCAAAATGTGTTGGTAAGCGCATAACTCAACAACGCCTCGACCGATTTCGCTAATTCTTTCTTTGTTGTGTTTGTTATTGTCAGAAGGTTCTTATGAAAGAAAAAATTAAGAAAGTTGGAAACATAAATTTCCACGGGGGCGAAGCCGCGGGGCGCAGCTAGTATCAGAAATAAAATTAGAACTACAATTACAATTAAAACATTTGAGCTAACTGCAGACTGTTGCAAACAATCTACAGGTAGCTCAACTGATCCATATCAATACCAGTCGGAAGCGCTCCCAATACGCTTATTTCTAAGATTAACCATTGATTATTTAATCAGCGTACAAACAATCGGCTGTAGAGATTCTTTTGGCACAGCGCATCGTAGAAGGTACTAGGTACTCTAAGTCGAAAGGCATCCCATTTTCAAATTGCCATTACGAGAACGACAATTTGAATATGGAATGCCTTCTCCTGTAACGGCAGTCTTCACAAACTCACGATTATCGTCACCGCGAAACACCATCATAAAAGCATAAGCAGAACTCATTGCGTAGATTAATATGAATAAGTATGCACTTATCCTGATCTACGGGCTACGGTCAATCTTTATACAACATCTATACGTGTCTGCCCCACCATAAACATGGACAAAGATGAATACTTCAGCTGTATGCATAAAATTTTATACGGCCTGCGTTATCTCAAAAAACTTATGCAAAGGCGGTAGTAAAATACTGCAGTAAATTACGTATAGCTAAGCCTTTCGAAGGAAGGGATGGCAATAACGGGAGAGATAAAAAATTACCAAATAAGTTCAGGTAATAAAACTGGAAATAAATGTTACTTATTGCCTCGGGTTGGCTAGTCGTCTTTATTCACGTTTATTTTTATAAATGTTTGGTTTTTATGAACCTGGCACAGGATTCGCCGATAGGTTTAATTAAGGAATTGGGATATTATTATATTATAAGGATACCTCATCATATTGCTACCTTAATCTTACGCTTATAGCTAATCTTCTTATTGCTAATTGACTTTATACGTAATATTGTAGATAATCAAGTATGTATGTAATTGTAGACTCATATATTTCCAGAACGTTCATTATTATCTCCCAAATTAATTCTTAATAGGAAGGATAATTAATTCCTAAAGTAATCCATAATCTTTAAAACGTTCATGGGCGATGGTAATCAATTATTGTATTATTTTAAACGACCTTTAAAAAGTGGTGGGACTGCGTCTAATTAATCACTTTTGTTGCACGGAGGTGAGAAAACTCTCAAAAATATTGGTAGCAGATGGGGCATCTTTTGACGTGACAACGTCTTATAAATTGGTTTGCCGGGTGACACTTCAAGAAACTGCGTTACGGAGCGTAACGCAGTTTCTTGAAGTGTCACCCGGCTCACGTTATGCGAAGTCGTTGTCACGTAAAACTTTCGCCCGTATACCGACTTTACAGGCAACCAAATTTTTTTATCCCTTCCTTTTAGTTAGAAATATACAAGGATTCGTAAATATCACCGAAACATTTTCACCTATTTACCATATAAAAAAATCACCGCTAGTAATAATTTAAGCCGAGGCCAACTTCAAACTCCGTTTCAAATCCTTTTGTATCTAAAACTAGGGGCTCCCTAACTACCTCGTGTTGTATTGTGTTGCCGAAACAAAGTTCAGCTCACGTTCCTAGCTATACAATCAGAGAGAGCAGGTAGAGGCCCAAACTCTACACAAACCTAAATTAATTATTACTAACTTCTAGCATTATTTACTCTTAGCTTTTATAACTTCTCTTTGATTTTTAAGGTGGAACTATATCGATGTCTTTGTTTTGCGATTGTAAAAGCTCAAGCACAAGTGATAAGCTTGCTAATTCAGAAAAAAAAAATCCATTCCATAAGTAAATTTATCATTCAATAGCCTCAGCTAGTCCATTGCTGGATAGAGGTCTACCCTGATAGGCATCGTAATGGTTCTTATCATTAAGGGGTAAATCCACACGTTGAGTATGCGGGTTGGGATCGCAGTTCGGTGGTGACGCTGTTCTGCATGGGCGTTGCTGCCCGATTCCTGGTGGATATCACTTAGTTGCTTCTTACGGAAACCGAGGAAAGAGTATGGTGCAAATAGGGTAGTGTAGTAGCTACATTATTGGAAGATATTGGAAAAATAATTTTTCTTTTGTCAATCAAACAAAAAATAACAAACATAAAGCGCAACAAAGTTTGGGGGCCCCAAAAGTCACCAGTGACGACCACCGTGCTAAAAAGTGTCGCAAGGTGTGACGTCACGCGGAACTTTAACTTTAATTTTTTGTATAATCGACAAAAGAAAAAATACGTGTCCAATATCTTCTGATAATCTAACTGACGGACTAATTACTTTTTTTTAAGACACGAGTCTATTCTAAGCCGGACCACACAGCTTAAAAAAGACTGAAATTTATCAGTATCGGTCCATTTTCCCTCTGGGTAGGCTTCCCTCAATCTGTGCCACTGATTTTGGTGTTGGGCTAATCGAATTAGGGTATGGTAGGCGCAGCGTTTGTCAATTAATTTGATAATCATCGCTTAAGCTGCATTTTTTGTCATTTTCGACATAGGATGTCATTTTTGACTTTTGGTGTCTTTTTTGACATTTAGTGTAATTTTTTATAAAGTCTGTCATTGCTGTCAAAGTACAAAATAAAAATTGAGTTTACTGTTGAGTACTGTAGTTTTTATTGTTCTCTTTGGTTTCCTTCTCTCGAGGGGGAAAACTGGAATTCTTTTTTTGGAGTCCAGTTTTCCCCCTTGAGAAAAATTTATCAAGGGGGAAAACTGGAACGCGAAAAATCGTAGAGGGGGAAAACTGGAATTTGAAAAGAAAAAAATCCAGTTTTCCCCCTTGTAAAAATTTTCTCAAGGGGGAAAACTGGACTCTAAAAAAATGAATTCCAGTTTTCCCCCTTAAGGGGGATTTGTCAAGGGGGAAAACTGGAATAACCCTAATTAAAAGGTTGTTTTATTTTTAGGAATAACGGATGACGCGACGTAATGAACCAGAATGCAAAATACATGATCAAATTATAGGTGTAAGCTCATTGCCTGACTAAACACTCTTTGATATTATTAATTATCTAATACATCTTTGATCTGTCTTAATTGGAATACTTGCTTATCTGCTTATCTGCGTAATTATATCAAAGGTTGATACTCGATTTCGAATGTACCGGGATGATGAGAGGTCTGTGGTACGAACTAAGCCTACCTTTCGCTTGAGAGACCCGTGACACGTGATTGCTCGTGATTTGAATACTGCTGGTGTTCACTACCTCAAGACAGAGGTGCTGGTTCAAGTCCCGTCCCAAGCGGAACTTTTAAGGGACATGAGGACAGGGACAATGAGGTTTCTATCAATCGATTTTACATTCTATCCTAAAACTCCGAGTGATCAGTCTATCTTGGTACAATCCGTGACTCCGTACAACATATCACTTGATGGTTCACATACTCGCATACATACACCCTGCCAATTAGCGCTCTTTAGTAATACACGTGGCTTTTCTTAAAAACTGGGATGGTTTATTAAGCACTTTTTACACAAACCAGTAGAAGTTACGCTGTGTGGTGCCGGCGTAGAATTTGCACCGACCCCAACTCTTCCCGCGGGTGTCGTAAGAGGCGACTGAGGGATATCCAACGGGGTGCGGGCAGCAGCGCCCCCTGCAGAAAACTTCTACCACCGAACTGCGATCCCCAACCCGCTTGCCCAGCGTGGGGATTATGGGCACTATCCCCCATGTGATAATAGTCAATAAGGCGCTTATCAGGGGGGGGCCTACGTCCAGTAGTGTACCAATACAGGCTGTTGAGGTTGAGTATAAGTTAAATACCTATGTTAAAATATATGTGCAGTAAAAACATAAAGGGTGCCTCCAACTTCAGGTGCCCGCGCGCTGTTAAACAAATCAACAGCTTAAAACTAAACACAATGTAGAGACAGATTAACCGACTCACAGATGTCGATTTTTATCTCCCATCTGGTCTTCTAGTTATCTCAGATAAGACCTAGAAACTAGATCACTTCGAATAGTTTCCCTTGATTAGAAATCCCCAGTTCCTCTTTAAGCCCGTAGGCGCCTTGCTTACCCATAAATTAAATCTTTGCCGCAGCGTTACGATAAAGTGTTATTAAGCGGTAGCTGAAGGGTGGAGCATCAATTTGAAACTTGATTGCATAATGCGGAAGTTACCTCCCTAAAAGTCTCCTGAAGTTCGTAAAAGCCGGATAAAATGTTCGATCAGAAATCAGAGATTACCGTTGCTTAGCAACGACTATCTTAGCAAAGCAATTCTGATCGAACCTCGTAGATTATTGGGTACATGTGTCTGCTTACCGGTTTCCATAAGACCGTCGCTTAAGGATGTCCAAATAGCTCTACACTGATAGAAGCCTAGAAAAGGCCTAGAAAAGGCAAGCTCAGAAAAGGCTTTCAAAAAGGCGTGAAATTGCTGATCTCTCTTTCCTCCTCAAAATATCTTCCAAAATAATAGATTGTCCTGAGCTACTCAGTAAAATAGACATTTATGCCCCGTCCCCGTGCACCTGATTTAGTCCTACCTAGTATTATAATATCTGTGGTCCTACTATTTTCATTCCTATTGCCGGCACAAACTATAGACAAAATTCATTTTTATGGCGTGCAAGCGATATTTTTAATAAGCTTTGCAGGCAGACTGATTTAGACCTAGATCTATTCTGTACGAGCATCAATTCAGCCAGACAGCGACTGACCAGAATTTACTTTAATAGTGACGTAGGTACTTAGGTTTACATAAAGTTTATGTACATAGTTTATTGCTAATCTTTTTATTCCACGTCATTGTCGTTTGGGCTGTTGTTTATCTATGTTCACATTTCATTAGTTAAATTGTCACTATACGTGAAAATCTTTAATTGACTCTATGATGTTATTACGTAATTTGATCAAGTTAGTATAAGACGTTAATTTTCCAATAAATTACATAAATAAATAAAAGTAATAAAGACAGTATAAGCTCTTTACATGGTTATTAGTAATTCACTGATACTGCGTGAATTTCAGTCTCTGCCCATCATCACAAACGCGTTTGTGAAGACGCCAGGTCTCAATTCTTAAACTTGGTATTGCTAGTAGGTATCTGTATATAATGGAATGGAAAGGCCATTCCATTATCGTTCTTTAGAGAGGCTTTATTTGAAACTGAACTTATAAACGGCTCTGCCCTGAATAAACAGTGGGTGTGGGAGTACGAGATCGGTCTTTTAATTGATTGGGTTCCAGACAAAGCGTTTTACCATTTTCTTTCAGAAGTGATTTACAAAAAAAAATAAGTATTAAAAACCTGGCGTCTTCGCAAACGTGTTCGTGATGAACCTGCAGTTCACGTAGTACCTGTGAGTAAAATGCCATTTCCTTCTTTCTCATATTTTTTATCAAAAACTGCAATGCTGCCCGTTTAGCTCAATACAAGATTGGTTCATTGATATCATAACGTAAAGTAATACCTAGGCTCCAGACTTAGGGACGAATGCTCCCGTCTGCATCCTTTTTGCTATCTAATCCGTCCTTTATAAATCAGAACCAGCTCATTACTCATCCCTAGCCAGCTGTAAGTTTAACGAGGTATCATTTCAACGGATCCTGTGTTTACGACCAACAAGAGACCGCGACAATTAAATTCAAACAAGAAGTTACATGTGACGCAATTCTATGTTTGTAGGCTTTAACAGAGCTTCGTAGAACTTCCTAAATTCTAAGCAAATATAACGACGAAATCGTTAAGTTCGTAGGAAAGGATTGGTTTGCACTAGGAGATCGTAGTAGATGGTTCAAACTTAGTTTTGAAACCACTTCAGAGGCGTTTATTTCATATATATTTTATGTTTAACGGCCGTAACAAGACACTCGCCTTTGGATGTCCCTAGAAAAAAAGCAGGCAAGATTATAGGCTTAGGTATGTGCCTATATAATATAATATTTTATCAATTCAAACTTTTCCTGCTCAGAAATAAATCACAAAATAAAACAACAGTGATTGTAACAAAACTGTACCTACCAACTTGACATTGCGAGAACCCAACCCTTCACAATATGTACATGTAGTCATGTTTACAGCCTACAAGTCCCCCACATAGGTATACCGTACACAAGAGGTTTGTCTTACACGCTCAAAGTACCTACTATTATGTCTTCAGTGCAGTTGAACACGGTCTTGGGGAAACGCTGTACGTAAATCTGAAGAGTTTTGCCCCTTTTACCTACACAAACTGCTGGGTAAACTTTGCAATGTGTTTTTAGTGCCTACAATCTTCACTTCTCTTGTGCACGGGTTTAGCGCAATAGAATACTTTCTCTAATATGTCAATGGGTTTTCATCATGGAAATCTGAGCTTCCACTATTCTTGGTGGTATCTATTTTTCGATCGTCTATCTATAAGTACGTACCTAAGTTCATTGTGCCGAGTTGTTCCGGTCAGATCCCCCTTGTTCTGATCCACCTTTCATGATTATTATTAACAATTTCCAGACTGATCCCCCTTATTGCCGAGTTTTCAGGAACGTCAACTGTAATAGGAATAGAAAATCGTTTATTTTAGCCACAAATACTAAAGCTATAACAATAACTTTGATGTCTTTGAAGCCATGGCTTAGATCAAAGCTCCAAAAATTTCTTGTCTCCAGTTGACTCATACGTACTATATCCGGGGTCTCTCGACAAAGGCCACGTCAAAATAAACCTCGGGCAAACGGATATTGATGAACGAGTCTGGGCTCCGACTTCGTGGAAAATATTTCGATAGTATAATCATATCCTAGAACACCCTAGCGTAGCTGTGTAACGCGCAACAACCACAGCCTCGTAGCACGTTGCGTGCAACATCGTAACGTCGTAGCACTTACTGTGTACATAGATCATAGCATTGTTGGAGAGCACCAAAACGGCGTCATACCATCTGCCAATATTATGGTAGAAATAGGCGGAACTTCAAGAGCTATCGAAGCTAACAAACCCCATAAGTGCCTTTAGTTTAGCGAATAATTTATACAAACGCGTGAGAAAAACGCGAACCTACGGACCACCATAAACTGTACTTAACGTCGAATCATTGCCCGTGGGCGCAATATCCCTGGCTTTCTCACAGATCTTTCCTTAACCAATAGCAGAGTCCCAACCCAACTATTTACGCAAAAACCCTAGTGAATCTTATCCCATCACGTATAGAGAAACAAAGCCTTGATTTGCCCATGACACTGAAAAAAAAACTAAATTTAAATAAAATGGAATAAAATAAAATAATAAACTTATATATATCAAAATTGAAAGAAATGTAATATCAACAATAAAGAATGTCAAAATGGAAGTAGACTACCTAGAATTTTAAGTATTGTATAGAATCGTTGAATACAGGGGTTTACAAGTTTGTGGCGATTAAATTTCACACCGGTTAGTCGAAAGATATAAATATTTCTTCTTTTGTTGAAATAAATCTATTGGTGAAAATGGTTTGTGAAGGCATTGAGGATTATAAGCAGGTACAATAGGTCCACGCCCACGTCCACGCCCACGGCCACACCCACACCCACGCCCACGCCCACGGCAACGCCCACGGCCACGCCCACGGCCACGCCCACGGCCACGCCCACGGCCACGCCCACGGCCACGCCCACGGCCACGCCCACGGCCACGCCCACGACCACGCCCACGGCCACGCCCACGGCCACGCCCACGGCCACGCCCACGGCCACACCCACGTCAACGTCCAGAGCCACGCCCACGTCCACAGCCACGCCCACGCCCACGCCCACGCCCACGCCCACGCCCACGCCCACGCCCACGTCCACGCCCACGGCCACACCCACACCCACACCCACGCCCACGCCCACGGCAACGCCCACGGCCACGCCCACGGCCACGCCCACGGCCACGCCCACGGCCACGCCCACGGCCACGCCCACGACCACGCCCACGACCACGCCCACGGCCACGCCCACGACCACGGCCACGCCCACGGCCACGCCCACGGCCACGCCCACGGCCACGCCCACGGCCACACCCACGTCAACGTCCAGAGCCACGCCCACGTCCACAGCCACGCCCACGTCCACGCCCACGTCCACGCCCACGCCCACGCCCACGCCCACGCCCACGGCCACGCCCACGCCCACGCCCACGGCCACGCCCACGGCCACGCCCACGGCCACACCCACGTCAACGTCCAGAGCCACGCCCACGTCCACAGCCACGCCCACGTCCACAGCCACGCCCACGTCCATGCCCACGTCCACGGCCACGCCCACGTCCACGTCCACGGCCACGCCCACGCCCACGCCCAAGTAACCTAACCTTACCCTAACCTAACCTTACCCTAACCTTACCTAACCTAACCTAACCTAACCTAACCTAACCTTCGGAGCTATCATCATGGCCTCGCGTTTGTCTGGTGCTGGTGAAATTGTTCTCATCGGAGATGTTAACCAGTTGCCCTACATTGATAGAGAAAACCTCTTCGAAATAAGGTACAACAGGCCCAATCTGGTAACAAACATCAGCCAGGAGCTACTGTGCACGCACAGGAACCCATTAGATGTTGCATATGCCCTAGGAGAGATATACTCCGGTATACACTCCTCCAAACTCGAAGTTCACTCCCTGTCGCTTCAGATATACACAGGAGCGAATATACCCAGCTCCCTCACCAATACTCTCTTCCTAGTCCATACTCAGGATGAGAAAGAAACCCTTAAAAACCAAGGTTATGGTGATGGGGATGGGTCTCGCATACTAACCATTCATGAGGCCCAGGGGTTGACCTTCGAGACAGTGGCAATATTGAAAACAAAAAGTGGGATGAAACTGCACGAAAGTGTCCCTCACGCGGTGGTAGCGATATCACGACACACTCACAGCTGCACCTACTACGCTGATGACACCAACGATGCGATCGGTCACTTCATCAAAAGAGCTACGGCGGTACCAGCAAAAACTATAACCTCAAAATGGCCATTCGAAACAGGAACGCAGCTGTCGTTGAAAAACTGGCTAACTGGCCAGATCAGGGGGCAGCATCAGCTTCTTTCAAGTAAAACATTAAATCCTGTGTAAATTGCTCCATGTTTTAAAATCAATGTAAATTATCCTTTTTGTTATGTATAAAATTTAAAAGCATCATAGTTTAAGTATAACTGTTAAGCAGTAAACAAACTTATGTATTTTAATCTCCTAGATATTAAGTCATTTAAACATTGTTTCCCCTGAGTAACTAGATTATAAAAATGTAACTAAATTAAGCTCAAAAAAATAGAAAAAAGATCAAACAAGAGCACGGACACAAGTCTGTGGTGAACGCGAAAAAAAAAAAAAAAAAAAAAAAACCTAACCTAACCTAACCTAACCTAACCTAACCTAACCTAACCTAACCCAACCTAACCTAACCTAACCTAACCTAACCTAACCTAACCTAACCTAACCTAACCTAACCTAACCTAACCTAACCTAACCTCCAAACTTTTCTTTGTTAATAAATATGATTATCTTAGTTGTTTGCATAAATATATACCTATGAATAGAAAATAGATACGTGAAATCCCATCACGTATAGAGAAACGAAGCCTTGATTTGCCCATGACACTGAAAAAATAACTAAATTTAAATAAAATGGAATAAAATAAAATAATAAACTTATATATATCAAAATTTAAAGAAATGTAATATCAACAATAAAGAATGTCAAAATGGGAGTAGACTACCTAGAATTTTAAGTACTTGCATTGTATAGAATCGTTGAATACAGGGGTTTACAAGTTTGTGGCGATTAAATTTCACACCGGTTAGTCGAAAGATATAAATATTTCATCTTTTGTTGAAATAAATCTATTGGTGAAAATGGTTTGTGAAGGCATTGAGGATTTTAAGCAGGTACAATAGGTCCACGCCCACGTCCACGCCCACGGCCACACCCACACCCACGCCCACGCCCACGGCAACGCCCACGGCCACGCCCAGGGCCACGCCCACGGCCACGCCCACGGCCACGCCCACGGCCACGCCCACGACCACGCCCACGGCCACGCCCACGGCCACGCCCACGGCCACGCCCACGGCCACGCCCACGGCCACGCCCACGGCCACGCCCACGGCCACGCCCACGGCCACGCCCACGGCCACGCCCACGGCCACGCCCACGGCCACACCCACGTCAACGTCCAGAGCCACGCCCACGTCCACAGCCACGCCCACGTCCACGCCCACGCCCACGCCCACGCCCATGGCCACGCCCACGCCCACGCCCACGGCCACGGCCACGGCCACGCCCACGGCCACGCCCACGGCAACGCCCACGGCCACGGCCACGCCCACGCCCACGGCCACGCCCACGTCCACAGCCACGCCCACGTCCACAGCCACGCCCACGTCCATGCCCACGTCCACGGCCACGCCCACGTCCACGTCCACGGCCACGCCCACGCCCACGCCCAAGTAACCTAACCTTACCCTAACCTAACCTTACCCTAACCTTACCTAACCTAACCTAACCTAACCTAACCTAACCTAACCTAACCTAACCTAACCTAACCTAACCTAACCTAACCTAACCTAACCTAACCTAACCTAACCTAACCTAACCTAACCTAACCTAACCTAACCTAACCTAACCTAACCTAACCTAACCTAACCTAACCTAACCTAACCTAACCTAACCTAACCTAACCTAACCTAACCTAACCTAACCTAACCTAACCTAACCTAACCTAACCTAACCTCCAAACTTTTCTTTGTTAATAAATATGATTATCTTAGTTGTTTGCATAAATATATACCTATGAATAGAAAATAGATACGTGAAATCCCATCACGTATAGAGAAACGAAGCCTTGATTTGCCCATGACACTGAAAAAATAACTAAATTTAAATAAAATGGAATAAAATAAAATAATAAACTTATATATATCAAAATTTAAAGAAATGTAATATCAACAATAAAGAATGTCAAAATGGGAGTAGACTACCTAGAATTTTAAGTACTTGCATTGTATAGAATCGTTGAATACAGGGGTTTACAAGTTTGTGGCGATTAAATTTCACACCGGTTAGTCGAAAGATATAAATATTTCTTCTTTTGTTGAAATAAATCTATTGGTGAAAATGGTTTGTGAAGGCATTGAGGATTATAAGCAGGTACAATAGGTCCACGCCCACGTCCACGCCCACGGCCACACCCACACCCACGCCCACGGCAACGCCCACGGCCACGGCCACGGCCACGCCCACGGCCACGCCCACGGCCACGCCCACGGCCACGCCCACGCCCACGGCCACGCCCACGCCCACGGCCACGCCCACGCCCACGCCCACGCCCACGGCCACGGCCACGCCCACGCCCACGCCCACGCCCACGCCCACGACCACGCCCACGGCCACGCCCACGGCCACGCCCACGGCCACACCCACGGCCACGCCCACGTTCACGCCCACGGCCACGCCCACGGCCACGCCCACGACAACGTCCAGGGCTACGCCCACGTCCATAGCCACGCCCACGTCCACGGCCACGCACACGCCCACGCCCACGCCCACTCCCACGCCCAAGTAACCTAACCTTACCCTAACCTAACCTTACCCTAACCTTACCTAACCTTACCTAACCTAACCTAACCTAACCTAACCTAACCTAACCTAACCTAACCTAACCTAACCTAACCTAACCTAACCTAACCTAACCTAACCTAACCTAACCTAACCTAACCTAACCTAACCTAACCTAACCTAACCTAACCTAACCTAACCTAACCTAACCTAACCTAACCTAATTTAACCTCCAAACTTTTCTTTGTTAATAAATATGATTATCTTAGTTGTTTGCATAAATATATACCTATGAATAGAAAATAGATACGTGAAATCCCATCACGTATAGAGAAACGAAGCCTTGATTTGCCCATGACACTGAAAAAATAACTAAATTTAAATAAAATGGAATAAAATAAAATAATAAACTTATATATATCAAAATTTAAAGAAATGTAATATCAACAATAAAGAATGTCAAAATGGGAGTAGACTACCTAGAATTTTAAGTACTTGCATTGTATAGAATCGTTGAATACAGGGGTTTACAAGTTTGTGGCGATTAAATTTCACACCAGTTAGTCGAAAGATATAAATATTTCTTCTTTTGTTGAAATAAATCTATTGGTGAAAATGGTTTGTGAAGGCATTGAGGATTATAAGCAGGTCCACGCCCACGTCCACGCCCACGGCCACACCCACACCCACGCCCACGCCCACGGCAACGCCCACGGCCACGCCCACGGCCACGCCCACGGCCACGCCCACGGCCACGCCCACGGCCACGCCCACGCCCACGGCCACGCCCACGGCCACGCCCACGGCCACGCCCACGGCCACGCCCACGGCCACGCCCACGGCCACGGCCACGGCCACGGCCACGCCCACGGCCACGCCCACGGCCACACCCACGTCAACGTCCAGAGCCACGCCCACGTCCACAGCCATGCCCACGTCCACGCCCACGCCCACGCCCACGCCCACGCCCACGCCCACGCCCACGCCCACGCCCACGCCCACGCCCACGGCCACGGCCACGGCCACGGCCACGCCCACGGCCACGCCCACGGCCACGGCCACGCCCACGGCCACGCCCACGCCCACGGCCACGGCCACGCCCACGCCCACGGCCACGCTCACGCCCACGCCCACGCCCACGGCCACGGCCACGCCCACGCCCACGCCCACGCCCACGCCCACGTCCACGCCCACGTCCACGTCTACGTCCACGGCCACGTCCAGGTCTACGTCCACGTCTACGTCCACGGCCACGGCCAGGCCCACGGCCAGGCCCACGGCCACGCCCACACCCACGCCCACGCCCACGGCCACGCCCACGGCCACACCCACGGCCACGCCAACGGCCACGCCCACGGCCACGCCCACGGCCAGGCCCACAGCCAAGCCCACGCCCACGCCCACGTCCACGCCCACGTCCACGTCTACGTCCACGGCCACGTCCAGGTCTACGTCCACGTCTACGTCCACGGCCACGCCCACGTCTACGGCCACGCCCACGGCCACGCCCAAGGCCACGCCCACGTCAACGTCCAGGGCCACGCCCACTCCCACGCCCAAGTAACCTAACCTTACCCTAACCTAACCTTACCCTAACCTTACCTAACCTAACCTAACCTAACCTAACCTAACCTAACCTAACCTAACCTAACCTAACCTAACCTAACCTAACCTAACCTAACCTAACCTAACCTAACCTAACCTAACCTAACCTAACCTAACCTAACCTAACCTAACCTAACCTCCAAACTTTTCTTTGTTAATAAATATGATTATCTTAGTTGTTTGCATATATATATACCTATGAATAGAAAATAGATACGTGAAATCCCATCACGTATAGAGAAACGAAGCCTTGATTTGCCCATGACACTGAAAAAATAACTAAATTTAAATAAAATGGAATAAAATAAAATAATAAACTTATATATATCAAAATTTAAAGAAATGTAAAATCAACAATAAAGAATGTCAAAATGGGAGTAGACTACCTAGAATTTTAAGTACTTGCATTGTATAGAATCGTTGAATACAGGGGTTTACAAGTTTGTGGCGATTAAATTTCACACCGGTTAGTCGAAAGATATAAATATTTCTTCTTTTGTTGAAATAAATCTATTGGTGAAAATGGTTTGTGAAGGCATTGAGGATTATAAGCAGGTACAATAGGTCCACGCCCACGTCCACGCCCACGGCCACACCCACACCCACGCCCACGCCCACGGCAACGCCCACGGCCACGCCCACGGCCACGCCCACGGCCACGCCCACGGCCACGCCCACGGCCACGCCCACGGCCACGCCCACGGCCACGCCCACGGCCACGCCCATGGCCACGCCCACGGCCACGCCCACGGCCACGCCCACGGCCACGCCCACGGCCACGCCCACGGCCACGCCCACGACCACGCCCACGGCCACACCCACACCCACGCCCGCGGCCACGGCCACGGCCATGCCCACGGCCACGCCCACGGCCACGCCCACGGCCACGCCCACGGCCACGCCCACGGCCACGCCCACGGCCATGCCCACGGCCACGCCCACGGCCACGGCCACGCCCACGGCCACACCCACGTCAACGTCCAGAGCCACGCCCACGTCCACAGCCACGCCCACGTCCACGCCCACGTCCACGCCCACGCCCACGCCCACGCCCACGGCCACACCCACGGCCACGCCAACGGCCACGCCCACGCCCACGGCCACGCCCACGGCCACACCCACGGCCACGCCAACGGCCACACCCACGGCCACGCCCACGGCCAGGCCCACAGCCAAGCCCACGTCAACGTCTACGTCCACGTCAACGGCCACGCCCACGGCCACACCCACGTCAACGTCCAGAGCCACGCCCACGTCCACAGCCACGCCCACGCCCACGCCCACGGCCACGCCCACGCCCACGGCCAAGGCCACGGCCACGCCCACGGCAACGCCCACGGCCACGGCCACGCCCACGCCCACGGCCACGCCCACGGCCACGCCCACGGTCACGGCCACGCCCACGGCCACGGTCACGGCCACGCCCACGGCCACGCCCACGGCCACGCCCACGGCCACGCCAACGGCCACGCCCACGGCCACGCCCACGGCCAGGCCCACAGCCAAGCCCACGTCAACGTCTACGTCCACGTCCACGGCCACGCCCACGGCCACACCCACGTCAACGTCCAGAGCCACGCCCACGTCCACAGCCACGCCCACGTCCACGCCCACGCCCACGCCCACGCCCACGCCCACGCCCACGGCCACGCCCACGGCCACACCCACGGCCACGCCAACGGCCACGCCCACGGCCACGCCCACGGCCAGGCCCACAGCCAAGCCCACGTCAACGTCTACGTCCACGTCAACGGCCACGCCCACGGCCACACCCACGTCAACGTCCAGAGCCACGCCCACGTCCACAGCCACGCCCACGCCCACGCCCACGCCCACGCCCACGGCCACGCCCACGCCCACGGCCAAGGCCACGGCCACGCCCACGGCAACGCCCACGGCCACGGCCACGCCCACGCCCACGGCCACGCCCACGGCCACGCCCACGGTCACGGCCACGCCCACGGCCACGCCCACGGCCACGCCCACGGCCACGCCAACGGCCACGCCCACGGCCACGCCCACGGCCAGGCCCACAGCCAAGCCCACGTCAACGTCTACGTCCACGTCCACGGCCACGCCCACGGCCACACCCACGTCAACGTCCAGAGCCACGCCCACGTCCACAGCCACGCCCACGTCCACGCCCACGCCCACGCCCACGCCCACGCCCACGGCCACGCCCACGGCCACGGCCACGGCCACGCCCACGGCAACGCCCACGGCCACGCCCACGCCCACGGCCACAGCCACGTCCACGCCCACGCCTACGTCCACGTCCACGTCCACCCCTAACCTAACCTAACCTAACCTAACCTAATCTAACCTAACCTAACCTAACCTAACCTAACCTAACCTAACCTAACCTCAAAACTTTTCTTTGTTAATAAATATGATTATCATAGTTGTTTGCATAAATATACCTATGAATAGAAAATAGATACGTGAAATCCCATCACGTATAGAGAAACAAAGCCTTGATTTGCCCATGACACTGAAAAAAAAACTAAATTTAAATAAAATGGAATAAAATAAAATAATAAACTTATATATATCAAAATTGAAAGAAATGTAATATCAACAATAAAGAATGTCAAAATGGAAGTAGACTACCTAGAATTTTAAGTACTTGCATTGTATAGAATCGTTGAATACAGGGGTTTACAAGTTTGGGGCGATTAAATTTCACACCGGTTAGTCGAAAGATATAAATATTTCTTCTTTTGTTGAAATAAATCTATTGGTGAAAAATGGTTTGTGAAGGCATTGAGGATTTTAAGCAGGTGCAATAGGTCCACGCCCACGTCCACGCCCACGTCCACGCCCACGGCCACACCCACACCCACGCCCACGCCCACGGCAACGCCCACGGCCACGCCCACGCCCACGCCCACGGCCACGGCCACGCCCACGGCCACGCCCACGCCCACGCCCACGCCCACGGCCACGCCCACGCCCACGCCCACGCCCACGCCCACGCCCACGCCCACGCCCACGCCCACGCCCACACCCACGGCCACGCCCACGGCCACGCCCACGGCCACACCCACGGCCACGCCCACTTTCACGCCCACGGCCACGTTCACGCCCACGGCCACGCCCACGGCCACGCCCACGACAACGTCCAGGGCCACGCCCACGTCCATAGCCACGCCCACGTCCACGACCACGCACACGCCCACGCCCACGCCCACGGCCACGTCCACGGCCATAGCCACGTCCACGCCCACGCCTACGTCCACGTCCACGGCCATAGCCACGTCCACGCCCACGCCTACGTCCACGCCCACGCCCACGGCCACGTCCACGCCAAAGGCAACGCCTAAGGCCACGCCCACTTCAACGTCCACGGCCACGCTCACGCCCACGTCCACGCCCACGTCCACGTCTACGTCCACGGCCACGTCCAGGTCTACGTCCACGTCTACGTACACGCCCACGGCCACGCCCACGGCCACACCCACGGCCACGCCAACGGCCACGCCCACGGCCACGCCCACGGCCAGGCCCACAGCCAAGCCCACGTCAACGTCTACGTCCACGTGCACGGCCACGCCCACGTCTACGGCCACGCCCACGGCCACGCCCAAGGCCACGCCCACGTCAACGTCCAGGGCCACGCCCACGTCCACAGCCAAGCCCACGCCCACGGCCAGGCCCACAGCCAAGCCCACGTCAACGTCTACGTCCACGTCCACGGCCACGCCCACGTCTACGGCCACGCCCACGGCCACGCCCAAGGCCACGCCCACGTCAACGTCCAGGGCCACGCCCACGTCCACAGCCAAGCCCACGTCCACGGCCACGCCCACGCCCACGCCCACGCCCACGGCCACGTCCACGCCAAAGGCAACGCCTAAGGCCACGCCCACTTCAACGTCCACGGCCACGCTCACGCCCACGTCCACGCCCACGTCCACGTCTACGTCCACGGCCACGTCCAGGTCTACGTCCACGTCTACGTCCACGGCCACGGCCAGGCCCACGGCCACGCCCACACCCACGCCCACGCCCACGGCCACGCCCACGGCCACACCCACGGCCACGCCAACGGCCACGCCAACGGCCACGCCCACGGCCACGCCCACGGCCAGGCCCACAGCCAAGCCCACGTCAACGTCTACGTCCACGTCCACGGCCACGCCCACGTCTACGGCCACGCCCAAGGCCACGCCCACGTCAACGTCCAGGGCCACGCCCACGTCCACAGCCAAGCCCACGTCCACGGCCACGCCCACGCCCACGCCCACGCCCACTTCAACGTCCTTGTCCACGGCCACGCTCCACGTCTACGTCCACGTCTACGCCCACGGCCACACCCACGTCAACGTCCAGAGCCACGCCCACGTCCACAGCCACGCCCACGTCCACAGCCACGCCCACGTCCATGCCCACGTCCACGGCCACGCCCACGCCCACGCCCACGCCCACGCCCACTTCAACGTCCATGTCCACGGCCACGCTCACGCCCACGTCCACGCCCACGTCCACGTCTACGTCCACGTCCACGGCCACGCTCACGCCCACGTCCACGCCCACGTCCACGTCTACGTCCACGTCTACGTCCACGGCCACGTCCACGTCTACGTCCACGTCCACGGCCACGCCCACGCCCACGCCCACTCCCACGCCCAAGTAACCTAACCTTACCCTAACCTAACCTTACCCTAACCTTACCTAACCTAACCTAACCTAACCTAACCTAACCTAACCTAACCTAACCTAACCTAACCTAACCTAACCTAACCTAACCTAACCTAACCTAACCTAACCTAACCTAACCTAACCTAACCTAACCTAACCTAACCTAACCTAACCTAACCTCCAAACTTTTCTGTGTTAATAAATATGATTATCTTAGTTGTTTGCATAAATATATACCTATGAATAGAAAATAGATACGTGAAATCCCATCACGTATAGAGAAACGAAGCCTTGATTTGCCCATGACACTGAAAAAATAACTAAATTTAAATAAAATGGAATAAAATAAAATAATAAACTTATATATATCAAAATTTAAAGAAATGTAATATCAACAATAAAGAATGTCAAAATGGGAGTAGACTACCTAGAATTTTAAGTACTTGCATTGTATAGAATCGTTGAATACAGGGGTTTACAAGTTTGGGGCGATTAAATTTCACACCGGTTAGTCGAAAGATATAAATATTTCTTCTTTTGTTGAAATAAATCTATTGGTGAAAATGGTTTGTGAAGGCATTGAGGATTATAAGCAGGTACAATAGGTCCACGCCCACGTCCACGCCCACGGCCACACCCACACCCACGCCCGCGGCCACGGCCACGGCCACGCCCACGGCCACGCCCACGGCCACGCCCACGGCCACGCCCACGGCCACGCCCACGGCCATGCCCACGGCCACGCCCACGGCCACGGCCACGCCCACGGCCACACCCACGTCAACGTCCAGAGCCACGCCCACGTCCACAGCCACGCCCACGTCCACGCCCACGTCCACGCCCACGCCCACGCCCACGCCCACGCCCACGCCCACGCCCACGCCCACGCCCACGCCCACGCCCACGCCCACGCCCACGGCAACGCCCACGGCCACGCCCACGGTCACGGCCACGCCCACGCCCACGGCCACGCCCACGGCCTTACCCACGGCCACGCCCACGGCCACAGCCACGTCCACGCCCACGCCTACGTCCACGTCCACGTCCACGGCCACGGCCACGGCCACGCCCACGCCCAAGTAACCTTACCTTACCCTAACCTTACCTAACCTAACCTAACCTAACCTAACCTAACCTAACCTAACCTAACCTAACCTAACCTAACCTAACCTAACCTAACCTAACCTAACCTAACCTAACCTAACCTAACCTAACCTAACCTAACCTAACCTAACCTAACCTAACCTAACCTAACCTAACCTAACCTAACCTCCAAACTTTTCTTTGTTAATAAATATGATTATCTTAGTTGTTTGCATAAATATACCTATGAATAGAAAATAGATACGTGAAATCCCATCACGTATAGAGAAACAAAGCCTTGATTTGCCCATGACACTGAAAAAAAAACTAAATTTAAATAAAATGGAATAAAATAAAATAATAAACTTATATATATCAAAATTGAAAGAAATGTAATATCAACAATAAAGAATGTCAAAATGGAAGTAGACTACCTAGAATTTTAAGTACTTGCATTGTATAGAATCGTTGAATACAGGGGTTTACAAGTTTGGGGCGATTAAATTTCACACCGGTTAGTCGAAAGATATAAATATTTCTTCTTTTGTTGAAATAAATCTATTGGTGAAAAATGGTTTGTGAAGGCATTGAGGATTTTAAGCAGGTACAATAGGTCCACGCCCACGTCCACGCCCACGTCCACGCCCACGGCCACACCCACACCCACGCCCACGCCCACGGCAACGCCCACGGCCACGCCCACGGCCACGCCCACGACACCGTCCAGGGCCACGCCCACGTCCATAGCCACGCCCACGGCCACGGCCACGCACACGCCCACGCCCATGCCCACGGCCACGTCCACGGCCATAGCCACGGCCACGCCCACGCCTACGTCCACGTCCACGGCCATAGCCACGTCCACGCCCACGCCTACGTCCACGCCCACGCCCACGGCCACGTCCACGCCAAAGGCAACGCCTAAGGCCACGCCCACTTCAACGTCCACGGCCACGCTCACGCCCACGTCCACGCCCACGTCCACGTCTACGTCCACGGCCACGTCCGGGTCTACATCCACGTCTACGTCCACGGCCACGGCCAGGCCCACGGCCAGGCCCACGGCCACGCCCACACCCACGCCCACGCCCACGGCCACGCCCACGGCCACACCCACGGCCACGCCAACGGCCACGCCCACGGCCACGCCCACGGCCAGGCCCACAGCCAAGCCCACGTCAACGTCTACGTCCACGTCCACGGCCACGCCCACGTCTACGGCCACGCCCACGGCCACGCCCAAGGCCACGCCCACGTCAACGTCCAGGGCCACGCCCACGTCAACAGCCAAGCCCACGTCCACGGCCACGCCCACGCCCACGCCCACGCCCACTTCAACGTCCTTGTCCACGGCCACGCTCACGCCCACGTCCACGCCCACGTCCACGTCTACGTCCACGTCAACGTCCACGGCCACGCTCACGCCCACGTCCACGCCCACGTCCACGTCTACGTCCACGTCTACGTCCACGGCCACGTCCACGTCCACGTCTACGTCCACGTCCACGTCTACGTCCACGGCCACGGCCAGGCCCACGGCCACGCCCACTGCCACACCTACGGCCACGCCCACGCGGCCACGCCCACGACAACGTCCAGGGCCACGCCCACGTCCACAGCCACGCCCACGTCCATGCCCACGTCCACGGCCACGCCCACGTCCACGTCCACGGCCACGCCCACGCCCACGCCCACTCCCACGCCCAAGTAACCTAACCTTACCCTAACCTAACCTTACCCTAACCTTACCTAACCTAACCTAACCTAACCTAACCTAACCTAACCTAACCTAACCTAACCTAACCTAACCTAACCTAACCTAACCTAACCTAACCTAACCTAACCTAACCTAACCTAACCTAACCTAACCTAACCTCCAAACTTTTCTTTGTTAATAAATATGATTATCTTAGTTGTTTGCATAAATATATACCTTTGAATAGAAAATAGATACGTGAAATCCCATCACGTATAGAGAAACGAAGCCTTGATTTGCCCATGACACTGAAAAAATAACTAAATTTAAATAAAATGGAATAAAATAAAATAATAAACTTATATATATCAAAATTTAAAGAAATGTAATATCAACAATAAAGAATGTCAAAATGGGAGTAGACTACCTAGAATTTTAAGTACTTGCATTGTATAGAATCGTTGAATACAGGGGTTTACAAGTTTGTGGCGATTAAATTTCACACCGGTTAGTCGAAAGATATAAATATTTCTTCTTTTGTTGAAATAAATCTATTGGTGAAAAATGGTTTGTGAAGGCATTGAGGATTTTAAGCAGGTACAATAGGTCCCCGCCCACGTCCACGCCCACGTCCACGCCCACGGCCACACCCACACCCACGCCCACGCCCACGGCAACGCCCACGGCCACGCCCACGGCCATGCCCACGCCCATGCCCACGGCCACGCCCACGGCCACACCCACGTCAACGTCCAGAGCCACGCCCACGTCCACAGCCACGCCCACGTCCACAGCCACGCCCACGTCCATGCCCACGTCCACGGCCACGCCCACGTCCACGTCCACGGCCACGCCCACGCCCACGCCCACTCCCACGCCCAAGTAACCTAACCTTACCCTAACCTAACCTTACCCTAACCTTACCTAACCTAACCTAACCTAACCTAACCTAACCTAACCTAACCTAACCTAACCTAACCTAACCTAACCTAACCTAACCTAACCTAACCTAACCTAACCTAACCTAACCTAACCTCCAAACTTTTCTTTGTTAATAAATATGATTATCTTAGTTGTTTGCATAAATATATACCTATGAATAGAAAATAGATACGTGAAATCCCATCACGTATAGAGAAACGAAGCCTTGATTTGCCCATGACACTGAAAAAATAACTAAATTTAAATAAAATGGAATAAAATAAAATAATAAACTTATATATATATCAAAATTTAAAGAAATGTAATATCAACAATAAAGAATGTCAAAATGGGAGTAGACTACCTA
Organism: Eupithecia subfuscata; assembly: GCA_963564075.1. Lineage (NCBI taxonomy): Eukaryota > Metazoa > Arthropoda > Insecta > Lepidoptera > Geometridae > Eupithecia > Eupithecia subfuscata. The sequence continues at coordinate 8,418,399 of OY751103.1, read as the reverse complement.
GAATTTTAAGTACTTGCATTGTATAGAATCGTTGAATACAGGGGTTTACAAGTTTGTGGCGATTAAATTTCACACCGGTTAGTCGCATTTCTTCTTTTGTTGAAATAAATCTATTGGTGAAAATGGTTTGTGAAGGCATTGAGGATTATAAGCAGGTACAATAGGTCCACGCCCACGTCCACGCCCACGGCCACACCCACACCCACGCCCACGCCCACGGCAACGCCCACGGCCACGCCCACGGCCACGCCCACGGCCACGCCCACGGCCACGCCCACGGCCACGCCCACGACCACGCCCACGGCCACGCCCACGGCCACGCCCACGGCCACGCCCACGGCCACGCCCACGCCCACGCCCACAGCCACGCCCACGGCCACGCCCACGGCCACGCCCACGGCCACGCCCACGGCCACACCCACGTCAACGTCCAGAGCCACGCCCACGTCCACAGCCACGCTCACGTCCACGCCCACGCCCACGCCCACGCCCACACCCACGGCCACGCCCACGCCCACGCCCACGGCCACGGCCACGGCCACGCCCACGGCCACGCCCACGGCAACGCCCACGGCCACGGCCACGCCCACGCCCACGGCCACGCCCACGGCCACGGCCACGCCCACGGCCACGCCCACGGCCACGCCCACGGCCACAGCCACGCCCACGTCCACGTCCACGCCCACGCCTACGTCCACGTCCACGTCCACGGCCACGGCCACGGCCACGGCCACGCCCACGCCCAAGTAACCTTACCTTACCCTAACCTTACCTAACCTAACCTAACTATATACCTATGAATAGAAAATAGATACGTGAAATCCCATCACGTATAGAGAAACGAAGCCTTGATTTGCCCATGACAATGAAAAAATAACTAAATTTAAATAAAATGGAATAAAATAAAATAATAAACTTATATATATCAAAATTTAAAGAAATGTAATATCAACAATAAAGAATGTCAAAATGGGAGTAGACTACCTAGAATTTTAAGTACTTGCATTGTATAGAATCGTTGAATACAGGGGTTTACAAGTTTGTGGCGATTAAATTTCACACCGGTTAGTCGAAAGATATAAATATTTCTTCTTTTGTTGAAATAAATCTATTGGTGAAAATGGTTTGTGAAGGCATTGAGGATTATAAGCAGATACAATAGGTCCACGCCCACGTCCACGGCCACGGCCACACCCACACCCACGCCCACGGCCACGGCCACGGCCACGCCCAAGGCCACGGCCACGGCCACGCCCACGGCCACGCCCACGGCCACGCCCACGGCCACGCCCACGGCCACGCCCACGGCCACGCCCACGGCCACGCCCACGGCCACGCCCACGGCCACGCCCACGGCCACGCCCACGGCCACGCCCACGGCCACACCCACAGCCACGTCCCCGCCCACGCCTACGTCCACGTCCACGTCCACGGCCACGGCCACGGCCACGCCCACGCCCAAGTAACCTTACCTTACCCTAACCTTACCTAACCTAACCTAACCTAACCTAACCTAACCTAACCTAACCTAACCTAACCTAACCTAACCTAACCTAACCTAACCTAACCTAACCTAACCTAACCTAACCTAAAGAGCTACGGCGGTACCAGATAAAACCATCATAAACTATAACCTCAAAATGGCCATTCGAAACAGGAACGCAGCTGTCGTTGAAAAACTGGCTAACTGGCCAGATCAGGGGGCAGCATCAGCTTCTTTCAAGTAAAACATTAAATCCTGTGTAAATTGCTCGTTGTTGTAAAATCAATGTAAATTATCCTTTTTGATATGTATAAAATTTAAAAGCATCATAGTTTATGTATAATTGTTAAGTAGTAAACAATCTTATTTATTTTAATCTCTTAGATATTAAGTCATTTAAACATTGTTTCCCCTGAGTAACTAGATTATAAAAATGTAAATAAATTAAGCTCAAAAAAAAGAAAAAAGATCAAACAAGAGCACGGACAAAAGTCTGTGGTGAACGCGAAAAAAAAAAAAAAAAAAAAAAAAAAAAAAAAAAAAACCTAACCTAACCTAACCTAACCTAACCTAACCTAACCTCCAAACTTTTCTTTGTTAATAAATATGATTATCTTAGTTGTTTGCATAAATATACCTATGAATAGAAAATAGATACGTGAAATCCCATCACGTATAGAGAAACAAAGCCTTGATTTGCCCATGACACTGAAAAAAAAAACTAAATTTAAATAAAATGGAATAAAATAAAATAATAAACTTATATATATCAAAATTGAAAGAAATGTAATATCAACAATAAAGAATGTCAAAATGGAAGTAGACTACCTAGAATTTTAAGTACTTGCATTGTATAGAATCGTTGAATACAGGGGTTTACAAGTTTGGGGCGATTAAATTTCACACCGGTTAGTCTAAAGATATAAATATTTCTTCTTTTGTTGAAATAAATCTATTGGTGAAAAATGGTTTGTGAAGGCATTGAGGATTTTAAGCAGGTACAATAGGTCCACGCCCACGTCCACGCCCACGTCCACGCCCACGGCCACACCCACACCCACGCCCACGCCCACGGCAACGCCCACGGCCACGCCCACGGCCACGCCCACGCCCACGCCCACGCCCACGCCCACGCCCACGGCCACGGCCACGGCCACGGCCACGCCCACGGCCACGGCCACGCCCACGGCCACGCCCACGCCCACGGCCACGGCCACTCCCACGCCCACGCCACGGCCACGCCCACGGCCACGCCCACGGCCACGCCCACGGCCACGCCCACGGCCACGCCCACGCCCACGGCCACGGCCACGCCCACGACCACGCCCACGGCCACGGCCACGCCCACGGCCACGCCTACGGCCACACCCACGTCAACGTCCAGAGCCACGCCCACGTCCACAGCCACGCCCACGCCCACGCCCACGCCCACGGCCACGCCCACGGCCACGCCCACGGCCACGCCCACGGCCACGCCCACGGCCACACCCACGGCCACGCCCACGGCCACGCCCACGGCCACAGCCACGTCCACGCCCACGCCTACGTCCACGTCCACGTCCACGGCCACGGCCACGGCCACGCCCACGCCCAAGTAACCTTACCTTACCCTAACCTTACCTAACCTAACCTAACCTAACCTAACCTAACCTAACCTAACCTAACCTAACCTAACCTAACCTAACCTAACCTAACCTAACCTAACCTAACCTAACCTAACCTAACCTAACCTAACCTAACCTAACCTAACCTAACCTAACCTAACCTAACCTAACCTAACCTCCAAACTTTTCTTTGTTAATAAATATGATTATCTTAGTTGTTTGCATAAATATACCTATGAATAGAAAATTTGTGGCGATTAAATTTCACACCGGTTAGTCGAAAGATATAAATATTTCTTCTTTTGTTGAAATAAATCTATTGGTGAAAATGGTTTGTGAAGGCATTGAGGATTATAAGCAGGTACAATAGGTCCACGCCCACGTCCACGCCCACGGCCACACCCACACCCACGCCCACGCCCACGGCAACGCCCACGGCCACGCCCACGGCCACGCCTACGGCCACGCCCACGGCCACGCTCACGGCCACGCTAACGGCCACGCCCACGACCACGCCCACGGCCACGCCCACGGCCACGCCCACGGCCACGCCCACGGCCACGCCCACGGCCACGCCCACGGCCTCGCCCACGGCCACGCCCACGGCCACACCCACGTCAACGTCCAGAGCCACGCCCACGTCCACAGCCACGCCCACGTCCACGCCCACGCCCACGCCCACGCCCACGCCCACGCCCACGGCCACGCCCACGGCCACGGCCACGGCCACGCCCACGGCCACGCCCACGGCAACGCCCACGCCCACGGCCACGGCCACGCCCACGGCCACGCCCACGGCCAAGCCCACGGCCACGCCCACGGCCACAGCCACGCCCACGTCCACAGCCACGCCCACGGCCATAGCCACGACCACGCCCACGCCTACGTCCACGTCCACGTCCACGGCCACGGCCACGGCCACGGCCACGCCCACGCCCAAGTAACCTTACCTTACCCTAACCTTACCTAACCTAACCTAACTATATACCTATGAATAGAAAATAGATACGTGAAATCCCATCACGTATAGAGAAACGAAGCCTTGATTTGCCCATGACAATGAAAAAATAACTAAATTTAAATAAAATGGAATAAAATAAAATAATAAACTTATATATATCAAAATTTAAAGAAATGTTATATCAACAATAAAGAATGTCAAAATGGGAGTAGACTACCTAGAATTTTAAGTACTTGCATTGTATAGAATCGTTGAATACAGGGGTTTACAAGTTTGTGGCGATTAAATTTCACACCGGTTAGTCGAAATAAATATTTCTTCTTTTGTTGAAATAAATCTATTGGTGAAAATGGTTTGTGAAGGCATTGAGGATTATAAGCAGGTACAATAGGTCCACGCCCACGTCCACGCCCACGGCCACACCCACACCCACGCCCACGGCCACGGCCACGGCCACGCCCACGGCCACGCCCACGGCCACGCCCACGGCCACGCCCACGGCCACGCCCACGGCCACGCCCACGGCCACGCCCACGGCCACACCCACACCCACAGCCACGTCCACGCCCACGCCTACGTCCACGTCCACGTCCACGGCCACGGCCACGGCCACGCCCACGCCCAAGTAACCTTACCTTACCCTAACCTTACCTAACCTAACCTAACCTAACCTTACCTAACCTAACCTAACCTAACCTAACCTAACCTAACCTAACCTAACCTAACCTAACCTAACCTAACCTAACCTAACCTAACCTAACCTAACCTAACCTAACCTAACCTAACCTAACCTAACCTAACCTAACCTAACCTAACCTAACCTAACCTAACCTAACCTCCAAACTTTTCTTTGTTAATAAATATGATTATCTTAGTTGTTTGCATAAATATACCTATGAATAGAAAATAGATACGTGAAATCCCATCACGTATAGAGAAACAAAGCCTTGATTTGCCCATGACACTGAAAAAAAAACTAAATTTAAATAAAATGGAATAAAATAAAATAATAAACTTATATATATATCAAAATTGAAAGAAATGTAATATCAACAATAAAGAATGTCAAAATGGAAGTAGACTACCTAGAATTTTAAGTACTTGCATTGTATAGAATCGTTGAATACAGGGGTTTACAAGTTTGGGGCGATTAAATTTCACACCGGTTAGTCGAAAGATATAAATACGTCACGGACGTTGATACGTTGATATACGCTAGAACATTTTATTGAAAAATTTATTCGAATTAGTGCGCGTTTGAGCTGAAAGTGGCAAAAAGTTGTGCGTTACCTCCGATACCACCCGGGTGAGTGTGCGCTAGGCACTGCGTGTCTGCATACGGCTATAAAACAACATTTTATAGAACACTATCACAGATTATTTTTTACATCTCGGGGGTAGTCGTCTTAAATTTCTCACCATAGACACGCAGACTATTGCCTTTCCCGGAAGCCAAGAAGACATAATCGATCTTAACAGCGCCATCTATTGTTAAGTGGCCGAACCTAGGTGCTGACATCTGTGTAAAGTTTGGTGTACTACATTATCAGCTGAATAACACGAGACATAGAACCCAAGATGGGTAAACCATCGTGTGTAGCTTGCGGAAAATTTTTAACTCCAACAGCGGGCGCCACTTGTAGTATCTGCGCGGCTATTTACCATAAAGCCTGCGTGTCGATTCAGGGCTCCGTCATTTCCGGGTGGGTTTGCCCTGGCTGCAAAGCGAAACAGAAGAGAGGCGATAATAGTGAAACCCCCGTTAAGAACGTATCTGAGAGTTCTTCCTCTACTTCGGCGCAGGTGACGCCTCATGCAGCCCAGGTCTTAGACACCGAGACGCAGGAAATGCGACGCGAACTCGCGGAATACATGGAGGAGTTACGTGCTTATCGTAGGGAGATGGCGGATTTCCGTAGCGCGGTTGCGGCTATAAATGAGAGGCTGGACGGTTTTGATCGGCGCCTTGAGACAATTGAGCAGAGGAAGCAGACGTCTGCAGCGACCGAGGTGGTCGAACTCGAAAAAACTGTGGCCCAGCTGAAGAACGAGTTGAATGACAGGGACCAGGAGGCGCTTTCTTCAGACCTCGACATCGGACATCTTCCTGAAATAAAGGGTGAAAATATTCTGCACACCGTGATCCATGTGGCAGCAAAACTGGGAGTCACTCTCGAGGAACGCGACATCGTCTTCGCCGAGCGAGTTGGCGGTGCTGATCGAGGCGAGGAGAAGCGCGCGCGCCGAGTCGTCGTGCGTCTGGCGCGCCGTCAGCTGCGGGACGACCTGCTGAGCGCGGCCCGAGTGCGCCGCACCCTCACCACCACGCAGCTCGACCTAGTGGCGCCCCCCCAGCGGATCTACCTCAACGAGCGCCTAACGCGTTGCAATCGGCTACTCTTTCACCAAGTCCGTGAAGAATGCCGCAAGCAGCAGTGGCGGTACTCCTGGACGAAGAGGGGCCGCATATATGTTCGAGAGGCGGACGGGAAACCGGCGTATCCTATTCGATCGGACGCAGATATAATTAGGGTTTTTAAGATCACCTCTGTTTGAATTGTATTTTTTTAGGTTTCTTGTGTACTGTTTTCCACGTGATTTTATGTTATTTTGTTTTATTTGGGTTCTATTATTATTATTATTTGTATTTTGTTTTGATCAGATGGGATCCTTGCAGATGAGGTGCGGTTACAAACATAAAGAAAGTAAAGTCGTATGCCGCTTATATTTTATTTGGAAAGATGAAAAATCTACGTATCTATTATATTTTAAAATACTTACAATCTTCAACCTATACATAATTTACTTGTACACTGTTGAAATAAATGTATTATACAGTTCAACTAATTCTACTTACAGTCTACTCTACATACTCTTACATTTTTTAGTTTCGGTTAAGGGAGTAAAGATACCTTACTTTTGTTTTTGTGTAATTATGTCCTTCGATGTCATTCAGGCTATTGCTTGTCTCGTTTTTAGGATTCTCAAAAAATAGTTTTTGGTCGACTAAAAATTGGTTTGTTCAATGCAGGTTCCCTCGGCACTAACCATGACAATCTTATAGCTTCACTTTTAAGGCACGACTTAGATGTTCTTGCTTTAAACGAGACCTGGCTTAGAGCTGGAGAGGAGAGTCGTGCCCCAGTGGTAGCGGGCTACCGACTGCGTCACATCCCGCGGCCGCGCGGCGTGCGCTCTCGTGGTGGTGGGGTGGGTTTCTACATAAAACAAGGTGTGTCGGTGCGCACTTGGCGACACCCGGTAGACCCGCTGCATGCGTCGGTGGAACAAATGTGGCTAACCATGACACTCAACGGCAAGAAACTTGCGATCGGCACGGCTTATAAGCCTCCTTGGTTAGACGTTGATCTGTTTTTTGATGCAGTGACAGACTCGGTAAATGCGCTTCCATGCTGTGATAACGTCATATTATTGGGTGATTTTAATATTAACATTCTGAATTTAAATGATATAAAAGCAGCAAAACTTGAAACTTTCCTTTCCTGTTTAAATCTATCACAGTTAGTGACATCGCCGACGCATTTCACGAAAACCTCTCAGTCTCTAATTGATATAGTCTGCACCGATTTAAGATCTAAAAGTATTAATGTCGAGCCAATAGGTTCTCTTTATGGACACTCCCTTGTTATTTGTGAGTTTAACCTAAGACGCTCTAAAGTCAAACCTTACACTGTTTTCTATAGACCTATTAAACATATTAATATTGATAACTTTAATGTTTGCCTTCGAACTATAAGATGGGACCTGATATCGGCGCTTGGTAACGTTAACGAAATGGTTAACGCTTTCACACAAAGTGTCGTGATTCTTTTCGATGTGCACTCACCAGTGACCCCTATCGTTGTTAAGCCCCGCTCTCACCCCTGGATCACTGACACCGTAAGGCTAATGATGAGGTTACGCGATGAGGCTCTGGCAGAGTATCACAAGACTAAGCTTGTTAAAAAAAAAGAATATTACAAAAGTCTAAAATCTACGGTAAATCAGGCCCTATACCATGAAAAAACTGCATACCTTGATAAAAACATAAATAGCAAAATCCATGACTCAAAACTGCTTTGGAAAAATATCAAAAACACAATTTTCCCTAAACATACCTCTGAACTTCCTCCACATTTAAATGACCCTAACGTAATTAATAAGCATTTTTTAGACATTCCCGGTACATCTGACATAAGTATCTCATACCTTACATACTTTGAGTACTTTTCTTTTGGGGAAGCTGTTTTTCAATTAGTACCTGTAAGTATGGACAGAATCGCCAAAATTATTAGTGGTTTGAAGTCAAATGCTGAAGGTTACGACCTTATTACACTGAAGATGATCATGTTAACACTACCTGAAACACTTGATACAATAGCATCTATCGTTAACACCTCACTAGAAACATCTACTTTTCCGGACATATGGAAGTTAGCAAGTATACAACCGCTGCCTAAAATATCGAATCCTACTGAACCAAAAGATTTGCGCCCGATCAGTATATTGCCCTGCTTGTCAAAAGTACTGGAGAAGGTTGTCTGTAGTCAAGTAACCGAATTCCTTGAGAGTCATTGTATTTTGCCTGTAGCACAATCCGGATTTAGAAGGGGACATAGCACAGTTACTGCACTTTTGGATGTAACTGACAATATTCTCTGCGCGCAAGATAAGGGTATGTGTACCTTGTTGGTGCTGTTAGATTTTTCCAGAGCATTTGACTCAATAAATATTAACCTGTTACTGTCAAAGTTACATTATTATGGGTTTGATAACAAATCGATACTTTGGTTTCACAGTTACCTCAGTAATCGTCATCAATACACAAAGCTAACTCGCAATGATGGTTCAATACTGTTATCAGATATAACACCCGTCACAACAGGCGTTCCTCAAGGATCCATATTGGGCCCGTTGTTATTTATATTGTATACAGCAGATGTTCAGAGGCATATTAAGCATTGTCAATTTCATATGTACGCAGACGATACGCAGATATATATATCCTGTAAGCCCTCAGATGTTGATGAGGCAATTGTAAAATTAAATAGTGATTTAAATAGCATAGCTCAATGGTCTAAAAAGAACAGTCTTTTACTTAACCCAACAAAAACCAAATACATGATCTTCGGTAGCAAGCACAAACTAGATAATCTGAGTCCAAGTGTTGATGTAAAGCTTATGGATAAGTCTGTTGAACGTGTGTACGAAGCGCGTAACTTAGGCCTAATTTTGGACTGCAATCTTCGGTACGAAAAACAAGTAGCTGCTACAGTTGCAAACTGTTTTTACAGATTGAAGGTCTTGTATAGAATGCGGTCTCATATTCGGGAGGATCTACGGATACGTCTGGTAGAGTCACTTATATTATCCAAGCTGAATTACTCCGATACAGTTATTAGTCCTAGGCTGCTTGCGAGAACGCAGAAACTAATTCAACGAGTCCAGAACGCTTGTGCTCGATTCTGTTTCGACATTCCGTTAAGAGGTCATGTTACCCCATTTTTAAATAAACATGGCATTATGAAAATGAAGCACCGCAGAAAGCTTCATTTAGCTTGCTTGCTATTTGGTGTAATTAAATATAACATGCCCTCATATCTATTTGAAAAACTATCATGGATTAGCAGTTCCAGATCGTGCGGATCCCGACAGAGTGCGAAGCAACTCTCGATGCAGCGTCATAGCTCGGCCTCTTTCCGAGGCAGTTTCCGCTACGCTGCATCGCGGTGTTGGAATAATATCCCCCCTCCAATACGGAACCTGCAAAGTTTTTATGGTTTTAAGCTAAAACTACGCAATTTCATTTTCGACGGTCAGAAAACGCAGGAGAATCTTAAAAATGATACTAGTATCATTTAATATAACGATCTTAATAACAAGCGTCGCTATCATTATGTTAATAAAATTGAATTATTTTGAATGTAGATATTTTTTTTTCTTTTTATTGTTTTTATCCACCTAAATGTAATTTTGTTGATTTTATTACATAGTTTTATAGTTTTTATTATATAGTTTTTTATTATTCATTATTACAAATTCGAATATTTGGCATAGTCGTTGTGATAGGTACTCGTACCTATCAGTTTTCTTTACGTGTGTGCAAGCTAGTAATACCCACTCTTTTAGTTTCTTTTTTTTATTTTATTGTTTTGCATGTTTATATAATATTTTCATTGTCATTGTATTTTTTCTCAACATGTTTGTCTTTGTTTGTACATTTGTTTATACTCCGTGATGTCACGAAACGGCTCTGTCGGAAGACCAGCGTTGGTTGTACGTAAATACAACCAACTCATGCTGAGACAGGGACCGTTTTGTAACTCTAACAAATTGTCTATGTTCTTTTGTTTTAAATTGTATGTCTGTGTTTGAGTTACAAATAAACGTTTCTATTTCTATTTCTATTTCTAAATATTTCTTCTTTTGTTGAAATAAATCTATTGGTGAAAAATGGTTTGTGAAGGCATTGAGGATTTTAAGCAGGTACAATAGGTCCACGCCCACGTCCACGCCCACGTCCACGCCCACGGCCACACCCACACCCACGCCCACGCCCACGGCAACGCCCACGGCCACGCCCACGGCCACGCCCACGGCCACGCCCACGCCCACGCCCACGCCCACGCCCACGGCCACGGCCACGGCCACGGCCACGCCCACGGCCACGGCCACGGCCACGCCCACGCCCACGGCCACGGCCACGCCCACGCCCACGACCACGCCCACGGCCACGGCCACGCCCACGGCCACGCCTACGGCCACACCCACGTCAACGTCCAGAGCCACGCCCACGTCCACAGCCACGCCCACGTCCACGCCCACGCCCACGCCCACGCCCACGGCCACGCCCACGGCCACGCCCACGGCCACGCCCACGGCCACGCCCACGGCCACGCCCACGGCCACACCCACGGCCACGCCCACGGCCACGCCCACGGCCACAGCCACGTCCACGCCCACGCCTACGTCCACGTCCACGTCCACGGCCACGGCCACGGCCACGCCCACGCCCAAGTAACCTGACCTTACCCTAACCTTACCTAACCTAACCTAACCTAACCTAACCTAACCTAACCTAACCTAACCTAACCTAACCTAACCTAACCTAACCTAACCTAACCTAACCTAACCTAACCTAACCTAACCTAACCTAACCTAACCTAACCTAACCTAACCTCCAAACTTTTCTTTGTTAATAAATATGATTATCTTAGTTGTTTGCATAAATATACCTATGAATAGAAAATTTGTGGCGATTAAATTTCACACCGGTTAGTCGAAAGATATAAATATTTCTTCTTTTGTTGAAATAAATCTATTGGTGAAAATGGTTTGTGAAGGCATTGAGGATTATAAGCAGGTACAATAGGTCCACGCCCACGTCCACGCCCACGGCCACACCCACACCCACGCCCACGCCCACGGCAACGCCCACGGCCACGCCCACGGCCACGCCCACGGCCACGCCCACGGCCACGCCCACGGCCACGCTAACGGCCACGCCCACGCCCACGCCCACGGCCACGCCCACGGCCACGCCCACGGCCACGCCCACGGCCTCGCCCACGGCCACGCCCACGGCCACGCCCACGGCCACACCCACGTCAACGTCCAGAGCCACGCCCACGTCCACAGCCACGCCCACGTCCACGCCCACGCCCACGCCCACGCCCACGCCCACGCCCACGCCCACGGCCACGCCCACGGCCACGGCCACGCCCACGGCCACGCCCACGGCAACGCCCACGCCCACGGCCACGGCCACGCCCAAGGCCACGCCCACGGCCACGCCCACGGCCACGCCCACGGCCACGCCCACGGCCACAGCCACGCCCACGTCCACAGCCACGCCCACGGCCATAGCCACGACCACGCCCACGCCTACGTCCACGTCCACGTCCACGGCCACGGCCACGGCCACGGCCACGGCCACGCCCACGCCCAAGTAACCTTACCTTACCCTAACCTTACCCAACCTAACCTAACTATATACCTATGAATAGAAAATAGATACGTGAAATCCCATCACGTATAGAGAAACGAAGCCTTGATTTGCCCATGACAATGAAAAAATAACTAAATTTAAATAAAATGGAATAAAATAAAATAATAAACTTATATATATCAAAATTTAAAGAAATGTAATATCAACAATAAAGAATGTCAAAATGGGAGTAGACTACCTAGAATTTTAAGTACTTGCATTGTATAGAATCGTTGAATACAGGGGTTTACAAGTTTGTGGCGATTAAATTTCACACCGGTTAGTCGAAAGATATAAATATTTCTTCTTTTGTTGAAATAAATCTATTGGTGAAAATGGTTTGTGAAGGCATTGAGGATTATAAGCAGGTACAATAGGTCCACGCCCACGTCCACGCCCACGGCCACACCCACACCCACGCCCACGGCCACGGCCACGGCCACGCCCACGGCCACGCCCACGGCCACGCCCACGGCCACGCCCACGGCCACGCCCACGGCCACGCCCACGGCCACACCCACACCCACAGCCACGTCCACGCCCACGCCTACGTCCACGTCCACGTCCACGGCCACGGCCACGGCCACGCCCACGCCCAAGTAACCTTACCTTACCCTAACCTTACCTAACCTAACCTAACCTAACCTTACCTAACCTAACCTAACCTAACCTAACCTAACCTAACCTAACCTAACCTAACCTAACCTAACCTAACCTAACCTAACTTAACCTAACCAAACCTAACCTAACCTAACCTAACCTAACCTAACCTAACCTAACCTAACCTAACCTAACCTAACCTCCAAACTTTTCTTTGTTAATAAATATGATTATCTTAGTTGTTTGCATAAATATACCTATGAATAGAAAATAGATACGTGAAATCCCATCACGTATAGAGAAACAAAGCCTTGATTTGCCCATGACACTGAAAAAAAAACTAAATTTAAATAAAATGGAATAAAATAAAATAATAAACTTATATATATCAAAATTGAAAGAAATGTAATATCAACAATAAAGAATGTCAAAATGGAAGTAGACTACCTAGAATTTTAAGTACTTGCATTGTATAGAATCGTTGAATACAGGGGTTTACAAGTTTGGGGCGATTAAATTTCACACCGGTTAGTCGAAAGATATAAATATTTCTTCTTTTGTTGAAATAAATCTATTGGTGAAAAATGGTTTGTGAAGGCATTGAGGATTTTAAGCAGGTACAATAGGTCCACGCCCACGTCCACGCCCACGTCCACGCCCAAGGCCACGCCCACGCCCACGCCCACGCCCACGCCCACGCCCACGGCCACGGCCACGGCCACGCCCACGCCCACGGCCACGGCCACGGCCACGCCCACGGCCACGCCCACGCCCACGGCCACGCCCACGGCCACGCCCACGGCCACGCCCACGGCCACGCCCACGGCCACGCCCACGGCCACGCCCACGGCCACGCCCACGGCCACGCCCACGGCCACGCCCACGGCCAGGCCCGAGCCCACGGCAACGCCCACGGCCACGCCCACGGCCACGCCCACGGCCACGCCCACGGCCACGCCCACGGCCACACCCACGTCAACGTCCAGAGCCACGCCAACGTCCACAGCCACGCCCACGTCCACGCCCACGCCCACGGCCACGCCCACGGCCACGCCCACGGCCACGCCCACGGCCAGGCCCACGCCCACGGCAACGCCCACGGCCACGCCCACGGCAACGCCCACGGCCACGCCCACGGCCACGCCCACGGCCACGCCCACGGCCACACACACGGCCACGCCCACGGCCACGCCCACGGCCACGCCCACGGCCACGCCCACGGCCACGCCCACGGCCACGCCCACGGCCACGCCCACGGCCACGCCCACGGCCACGCCCACGGCCACGCCCACGGCCACGCCCACGGCCACACCCACGTCAACGTCCAGAGCCACGCCCACGTCCACAGCCACGCCCACGTCCACGCCCACGCCCACGCCCACGGCCACGCCCACGCCCACGGCCACGCCCACGGCCACGCCCACGGCCACGCCCACGGCCACGCCCACGGCCACGGCCACGCCCACGGCCACGCCCACGGCCACGCCCACGGCCACGCCCACGGCCACACCCACGGCCACGCCCACGGCCACGCCCACGGCCACAGCCACGTCCACGCCCACGCCTACGTCCACGTCCACGTCCACGGCCACGGCCACGCCCACGTCCAAGTAACCTTACCTTACCCTAACCTTACCTAACCTAACCTAACCTAACCTAACCTAACCTAACCTAACCTCCAAACTTTTCTTTGTTAATAAATATGATTATCTTAGTTGTTTGCATAAATATACCTATGAATAGAAAATAACCTTACCTTACCCTAACCTTACCTAACCTAACCTAACCTAACCTAACCTAACCTAACCTAACCTAACCTAACCTAACCTAACCTAACCTAACCTAACCTAACCTAACCTAACCTAACCTAACCTAACCTAACCTAACCTAACCTAACCTAACCTAACCTAACCTAACCTAACCTAACCTAACCTAACCTAACCTAACCTAACCTCCAAACTTTTCTTTGTTAATAAATATGATTATCTTAGTTGTTTGCATAAATATACCTATGAATAGAAAATAGATACGTGAAATCCCATCACGTATAGAGAAACAAAGCCTTGATTTGCCCATGACACTGAAAAAAAAACTAAATTTAAATAAAATGGAATAAAATAAAATAATAAACTTATATATATCAAAATTGAAAGAAATGTAATATCAACAATAAAGAATGTCAAAATGGAAGTAGACTACCTAGAATTTTAAGTACTTGCATTGTATAGAATCGTTGAATACAGGGGTTTACAAGTTTGGGGCGATTAAATTTCACACCGGTTAGTCGAAAGATATAAATATTTCTTCTTTTGTTGAAATAAATCTATTGGTGAAAAATGGTTTGTGAAGGCATTGAGGATTTTAAGCAGGTACAATAGGTCCACGCCCACGTCCACGCCCACGTCCACGCCCACGGCCACACCCACACCCACGCCCACGCCCACGGCAACGCCCACGGCCACGCCCACGGCCACGCCCACGCCCACGCCCACGCCCACGCCCACGCCCACGCCCACGCCCACGGCCACGGCCACGGCCACGGCCACGCCCACGGCCACGGCCACGCCCACGCCCACGGCCACGGCCACGCCCACGCCCACGCCACGGCCACGCCCACGGCCACGCCCAAGGCCACGGCCACGCCCACGACCACGCCCACGGCCACGGCCACGCCCACGGCCACGCCTACGGCCACACCCACGTCAACGTCCAGAGCCACGCCCACGTCCACAGCCACGCCCACGTCCACGCCCACGGCCACGCCCACGGCCACGCCCACGGCCACGCCCACGGCCACGCCCACGGCCACGCCCACGGCCACGCCCACGGCCACGCCCACGGCCACGCCCACGGCCACGCCCACGGCCACACCCACGGCCACGCCCACGGCCACGCCCACGGCCACAGCCACGTCCACGCCCACGCCTACGTCCACGTCCACGTCCACGGCCACGGCCACGGCCACGCCCACGCCCAAGTAACCTTACCTTACCCTAACCTTACCTAACCTAACCTAACCTAACCTAACCTAACCTAACCTAACCTAACCTAACCTAACCTAACCTAACCTAACCTAACCTAACCTAACCTAACCTAACCTAACCTAACCTAACCTAACCTAACCTAACCTAACCTAACCTAACCTAACCTAACCTAACCTAACCTAACCTAACCTAACCTAACCTAACCTAACCTAACCTAACCTAACCTAACCTAACCTCCAAACTTTTCTTTGTTAATAAATATGATTATCTTAGTTGTTTGCATAAATATACCTATGAATAGAAAATTTGTGGCGATTAAATTTCACACCGGTTAGTCGAAAGATATAAATATTTCTTCTTTTGTTGAAATAAATCTATTGGTGAAAATGGTTTGTGAAGGCATTGAGGATTATAAGCAGGTACAATAGGTCCACGCCCACGTCCACGCCCACGGCCACACCCACACCCACGCCCACGCCCACGGCAACGCCCACGGCCACGCCCACGGCCACGCCCACGGCCACGCCCACGGCCACGCTCACGGCCACGCTAACGGCCACGCCCACGACCACGTCCACGCCCACGCCCACGCCCACGCCCACGCCCACGCCCACGGCCACGCCCACGGCCACGGCCACGGCCACGCCCACGGCCACGCCCACGGCCACGCCCACGGCCACGCCCACGGCCACGCCCACGGCCACAGCCACGCCCACGTCCACAGCCACGCCCACGGCCATAGCCACGACCACGCCCACGCCTACGTCCACGTCCACGTCCACGGCCACGGCCACGGCCACGGCCACGCCCACGCCCAAGTAACCTTACCCTAACCTTACCTAACCTAACCTAACTATATACCTATGAATAGAAAATAGATACGTGAAATCCCATCACGTATAGAGAAACGAAGCCTTGATTTGCCCATGACAATGAAAAAATAACTAAATTTAAATAAAATGGAATAAAATAAAATAATAAACTTATATATATCAAAATTTAAAGAAATGTAATATCAACAATAAAGAATGTCAAAATGGGAGTAGACTACCTAGAATTTTAAGTACTTGCATTGTATAGAATCGTTGAATACAGGGGTTTACAAGTTTGTGGCGATTAAATTTCACACCGGTTAGTCGAAAGATATAAATATTTCTTCTTTTGTTGAAATAAATCTATTGGTGAAAATGGTTTGTGAAGGCATTGAGGATTATAAGCAGGTACAATAGGTCCACGCCCACGTCCACGCCCACGGCCACACCCACACCCACGCCCACGGCCACGCCCACGGCCACGCCCACGGCCACGCCCACGGCCACGCCCACGGCCACACCCACACCCACAGCCACGTCCACGCCCACGCCTACGTCCACGTCCATGTCCACGGCCACGGCCACGGCCACGCCCACGCCCAAGTAACCTTACCTTACCCTAACCTTACCTAACCTAACCTAACCTAACCTTACCTAACCTAACCTAACCTAACCTAACCTAACCTAACCTAACCTAACCTAACCTAACCTAACCTAACCTAACCTAACCTAACCTAACCTAACCTAACCTAACCTAACCTAACCTCCAAACTTTTCTTTGTTAATAAATATGATTATCTTAGTTGTTTGCATAAATATACCTATGAATAGAAAATAGATACGTGAAATCCCATCACGTATAGAGAAACAAAGCCTTGATTTGCCCATGACACTGAAAAAAAAACTAAATTTAAATAAAATGGAATAAAATAAAATAATAAACTTATATATATCAAAATTGAAAGAAATGTAATATCAACAATAAAGAATGTCAAAATGGAAGTAGACTACCTAGAATTTTAAGTACTTGCATTGTATAGAATCGTTGAATACAGGGGTTTACAAGTTTGGGGCGATTAAATTTCACACCGGTTAGTCGAAAGATATAAATATTTCTTCTTTTGTTGAAATAAATCTATTGGTGAAAAATGGTTTGTGAAGGCATTGAGGATTTTAAGCAGGTACAATAGGTCCACGCCCACGTCCACGCCCACGTCCACGCCCAAGGCCACGCCCACGCCCACGCCCACGCCCACGCCCACGGCCACGGCCACGGCCACGGCCACGCCCACGCCCACGGCCACGGCCACGCCCACGGCCACGCCCACGGCCACGCCCACGGCCACGCCCACGGCCACGCCCACGGCCACGCCCACGGCCACGCCCACGGCCACGCCCACGGCCACGCCCACGGCCAGGCCCACGCCCACGGCAACGCCCACGGCCACGCCCACGGCCACGCCCACGGCCACGCCCACGGCCACACACACGGCCACGCCCACGGCCACGCCCACGGCCACGCCCACGGCCACGCCCACGGCCACGCCCACGGCCACACCCACGTCAACGTCCAGAGCCACGCCCACGTCCACAGCCACGCCCACGTCCACGCCCACGCCCACGCCCACGCCCACGGCCACGCCCACGGCCACGCCCACGGCCACGCCCACGGCCACGCCCACGCCCACGCCCCCGTCAACGTCCAGAGCCACGACCACGTCCACAGCCACGCCCACGTCCACGCCCACGCCCACGCCCACGCCCACGGCCACGCCCACGCCCACGGCCACGCCCACGGCCACGCCCACGGCCACGCCCACGGCCACGCCCACGCCCACGGCCACGCCCACGGCCACGCCCACGGCCACGCCCACGGCCACGCCCACGGCCACACCCACGGCCACGCCCACGGCCACGCCCACGGCCACAGCCACGTCCACGCCCACGCCTACGTCCACGTCCACGTCCACGGCCACGGCCACGCCCACGCCCAAGTAACCTTACCTTACCCTAACCTTACCTAACCTAACCTAACCTAACCTAACCTAACCTAACCTCCAAACTTTTCTTTGTTAATAAATATGATTATCTTAGTTGTTTGCATAAATATACCTATGAATAGAAAATAACCTTACCTTACCCTAACCTTACCTAACCTAACCTAACCTAACCTAACCTAACCTAACCTAACCTAACCTAACCTAACCTAACCTAACCTAACCTAACCTAACCTAACCTAACCTAACCTAACCTAACCTAACCTAACCTAACCTAACCTAACCTAACCTAACCTAACCTCCAAACTTTTCTTTGTTAATAAATATGATTATCTTAGTTGTTTGCATAAATATACCTATGAATAGAAAATAGATACGTGAAATCCCATCACGTATAGAGAAACAAAGCCTTGATTTGCCCATGACACTGAAAAAAAAACTAAATTTAAATAAAATGGAATAAAATAAAATAATAAACTTATATATATCAAAATTGAAAGAAATGTAATATCAACAATAAAGAATGTCAAAATGGAAGTAGACTACCTAGAATTTTAAGTACTTGCATTGTATAGAATCGTTGAATACAGGGGTTTACAAGTTTGGGGCGATTAAATTTCACACCGGTTAGTCGAAAGATATAAATATTTCTTCTTTTGTTGAAATAAATCTATTGGTGAAAAATGGTTTGTGAAGGCATTGAGGATTTTAAGCAGGTACAATAGGTCAACGCCCACGTCCACGCCCACGTCCACGCCCACGGCCACACCCACACCCACGCCCACGCCCACGGCAACGCCCACGGCCACGCCCACGGCCACGCCCACGCCCACGCCCACGCCCACGCCCACGGCCACGGCCACGCCCACGCCCACGCCCACGCCCACGCCCACGCCCACGCCCACGCCCACGCCCACGCCCACGGCCACGCCCACGGCCACGCCCACGGCCACGCCCACGGCCACGCCCACGGCCACGCCCACGGCCACACCCACAGCCACGTCCCCGCCCACGCCTACGTCCACGTCCACGTCCACGGCCACGGCCACGGCCACGCCCACGCCCAAGTAACCTTACCTTACCCTAACCTTACCTAACCTAACCTAACCTAACCTAACCTAACCTAACCTAACCTAACCTAACCTAACCTAACCTAACCTAACCTAACCTAACCTAACCTAACCTAACCTAAAGAGCTACGGCGGTACCAGATAAAACCATCATAAACTATAACCTCAAAATGGCCATTCGAAACAGGAACGCAGCTGTCGTTGAAAAACTGGCTAACTGGCCAGATCAGGGGGCAGCATCAGCTTCTTTCAAGTAAAACATTAAATCCTGTGTAAATTGCTCGTTGTTGTAAAATCAATGTAAATTATCCTTTTTGATATGTATAAAATTTAAAAGCATCATAGTTTATGTATAATTGTTAAGTAGTAAACAATCTTATTTATTTTAATCTCTTAGATATTAAGTCATTTAAACATTGTTTCCCCTGAGTAACTAGATTATAAAAATGTAAATAAATTAAGCTCAAAAAAAAGAAAAAAGATCAAACAAGAGCACGGACAAAAGTCTGTGGTGAACGCGAAAAAAAAAAAAAAAAAAAAAAAAAAAAAAAAAAAAACCTAACCTAACCTAACCTAACCTAACCTAACCTAACCTCCAAACTTTTCTTTGTTAATAAATATGATTATCTTAGTTGTTTGCATAAATATACCTATGAATAGAAAATAGATACGTGAAATCCCATCACGTATAGAGAAACAAAGCCTTGATTTGCCCATGACACTGAAAAAAAAAACTAAATTTAAATAAAATGGAATAAAATAAAATAATAAACTTATATATATCAAAATTGAAAGAAATGTAATATCAACAATAAAGAATGTCAAAATGGAAGTAGACTACCTAGAATTTTAAGTACTTGCATTGTATAGAATCGTTGAATACAGGGGTTTACAAGTTTGGGGCGATTAAATTTCACACCGGTTAGTCTAAAGATATAAATATTTCTTCTTTTGTTGAAATAAATCTATTGGTGAAAAATGGTTTGTGAAGGCATTGAGGATTTTAAGCAGGTACAATAGGTCCACGCCCACGTCCACGCCCACGTCCACGCCCACGGCCACACCCACACCCACGCCCACGCCCACGGCAACGCCCACGGCCACGCCCACGGCCACGCCCACGCCCACGCCCACGCCCACGCCCACGCCCACGGCCACGGCCACGGCCACGGCCACGGCCACGCCCACGGCCACGGCCACGCCCACGGCCACGCCCACGCCCACGGCCACGGCCACTCCCACGCCCACGCCACGGCCACGCCCACGGCCACGCCCACGGCCACGCCCACGGCCACGCCCACGGCCACGCCCACGCCCACGGCCACGCCCACGCCCACGACCACGCCCACGGCCACGGCCACGCCCACGGCCACGCCTACGGCCACACCCACGTCAACGTCCAGAGCCACGCCCACGTCCACAGCCACGCCCACGCCCACGCCCACGCCCACGGCCACGCCCACGGCCACGCCCACGGCCACGCCCACGGCCACGCCCACGGCCACACCCACGGCCACGCCCACGGCCACGCCCACGGCCACAGCCACGTCCACGCCCACGCCTACGTCCACGTCCACGTCCACGGCCACGGCCACGGCCACGCCCACGCCCAAGTAACCTTACCTTACCCTAACCTTACCTAACCTAACCTAACCTAACCTAACCTAACCTAACCTAACCTAACCTAACCTAACCTAACCTAACCTAACCTAACCTAACCTAACCTAACCTAACCTAACCTAACCTAACCTAACCTAACCTAACCTAACCTAACCTAACCTAACCTCCAAACTTTTCTTTGTTAATAAATATGATTATCTTAGTTGTTTGCATAAATATACCTATGAATAGAAAATTTGTGGCGATTAAATTTCACACCGGTTAGTCGAAAGATATAAATATTTCTTCTTTTGTTGAAATAAATCTATTGGTGAAAATGGTTTGTGAAGGCATTGAGGATTATAAGCAGGTACAATAGGTCCACGCCCACGTCCACGCCCACGGCCACACCCACACCCACGCCCACGCCCACGGCAACGCCCACGGCCACGCCCACGGCCACGCCTACGGCCACGCCCACGGCCACGCTCACGGCCACGCTAACGGCCACGCCCACGACCACGCCCACGGCCACGCCCACGGCCACGCCCACGGCCACGCCCACGGCCACGCCCACGGCCACGCCCACGGCCTCGCCCACGGCCACGCCCACGGCCACACCCACGTCAACGTCCAGAGCCACGCCCACGTCCACAGCCACGCCCACGTCCACGCCCACGCCCACGCCCACGCCCACGCCCACGCCCACGGCCACGCCCACGGCCACGGCCACGGCCACGCCCACGGCCACGCCCACGGCAACGCCCACGCCCACGGCCACGGCCACGCCCACGGCCACGCCCACGGCCACGCCCACGGCCACGCCCACGGCCACAGCCACGCCCACGTCCACAGCCACGCCCACGGCCATAGCCACGACCACGCCCACGCCTACGTCCACGTCCACGTCCACGGCCACGGCCACGGCCACGGCCACGCCCACGCCCAAGTAACCTTACCTTACCCTAACCTTACCTAACCTAACCTAACTATATACCTATGAATAGAAAATAGATACGTGAAATCCCATCACGTATAGAGAAACGAAGCCTTGATTTGCCCATGACAATGAAAAAATAACTAAATTTAAATAAAATGGAATAAAATAAAATAATAAACTTATATATATCAAAATTTAAAGAAATGTTATATCAACAATAAAGAATGTCAAAATGGGAGTAGACTACCTAGAATTTTAAGTACTTGCATTGTATAGAATCGTTGAATACAGGGGTTTACAAGTTTGTGGCGATTAAATTTCACACCGGTTAGTCGAAATAAATATTTCTTCTTTTGTTGAAATAAATCTATTGGTGAAAATGGTTTGTGAAGGCATTGAGGATTATAAGCAGGTACAATAGGTCCACGCCCACGTCCACGCCCACGGCCACACCCACACCCACGCCCACGGCCACGGCCACGGCCACGCCCACGGCCACGCCCACGGCCACGCCCACGGCCACGCCCACGGCCACGCCCACGGCCACGCCCACGGCCACGCCCACGGCCACACCCACACCCACAGCCACGTCCACGCCCACGCCTACGTCCACGTCCACGTCCACGGCCACGGCCACGGCCACGCCCACGCCCAAGTAACCTTACCTTACCCTAACCTTACCTAACCTAACCTAACCTAACCTTACCTAACCTAACCTAACCTAACCTAACCTAACCTAACCTAACCTAACCTAACCTAACCTAACCTAACCTAACCTAACCTAACCTAACCTAACCTAACCTAACCTAACCTAACCTAACCTAACCTAACCTAACCTAACCTAACCTAACCTAACCTAACCTAACCTAACCTAACCTCCAAACTTTTCTTTGTTAATAAATATGATTATCTTAGTTGTTTGCATAAATATACCTATGAATAGAAAATAGATACGTGAAATCCCATCACGTATAGAGAAACAAAGCCTTGATTTGCCCATGACACTGAAAAAAAAACTAAATTTAAATAAAATGGAATAAAATAAAATAATAAACTTATATATATATCAAAATTGAAAGAAATGTAATATCAACAATAAAGAATGTCAAAATGGAAGTAGACTACCTAGAATTTTAAGTACTTGCATTGTATAGAATCGTTGAATACAGGGGTTTACAAGTTTGGGGCGATTAAATTTCACACCGGTTAGTCGAAAGATATAAATACGTCACGGACGTTGATACGTTGATATACGCTAGAACATTTTATTGAAAAATTTATTCGAATTAGTGCGCGTTTGAGCTGAAAGTGGCAAAAAGTTGTGCGTTACCTCCGATACCACCCGGGTGAGTGTGCGCTAGGCACTGCGTGTCTGCATACGGCTATAAAACAACATTTTATAGAACACTATCACAGATTATTTTTTACATCTCGGGGGTAGTCGTCTTAAATTTCTCACCATAGACACGCAGACTATTGCCTTTCCCGGAAGCCAAGAAGACATAATCGATCTTAACAGCGCCATCTATTGTTAAGTGGCCGAACCTAGGTGCTGACATCTGTGTAAAGTTTGGTGTACTACATTATCAGCTGAATAACACGAGACATAGAACCCAAGATGGGTAAACCATCGTGTGTAGCTTGCGGAAAATTTTTAACTCCAACAGCGGGCGCCACTTGTAGTATCTGCGCGGCTATTTACCATAAAGCCTGCGTGTCGATTCAGGGCTCCGTCATTTCCGGGTGGGTTTGCCCTGGCTGCAAAGCGAAACAGAAGAGAGGCGATAATAGTGAAACCCCCGTTAAGAACGTATCTGAGAGTTCTTCCTCTACTTCGGCGCAGGTGACGCCTCATGCAGCCCAGGTCTTAGACACCGAGACGCAGGAAATGCGACGCGAACTCGCGGAATACATGGAGGAGTTACGTGCTTATCGTAGGGAGATGGCGGATTTCCGTAGCGCGGTTGCGGCTATAAATGAGAGGCTGGACGGTTTTGATCGGCGCCTTGAGACAATTGAGCAGAGGAAGCAGACGTCTGCAGCGACCGAGGTGGTCGAACTCGAAAAAACTGTGGCCCAGCTGAAGAACGAGTTGAATGACAGGGACCAGGAGGCGCTTTCTTCAGACCTCGACATCGGACATCTTCCTGAAATAAAGGGTGAAAATATTCTGCACACCGTGATCCATGTGGCAGCAAAACTGGGAGTCACTCTCGAGGAACGCGACATCGTCTTCGCCGAGCGAGTTGGCGGTGCTGATCGAGGCGAGGAGAAGCGCGCGCGCCGAGTCGTCGTGCGTCTGGCGCGCCGTCAGCTGCGGGACGACCTGCTGAGCGCGGCCCGAGTGCGCCGCACCCTCACCACCACGCAGCTCGACCTAGTGGCGCCCCCCCAGCGGATCTACCTCAACGAGCGCCTAACGCGTTGCAATCGGCTACTCTTTCACCAAGTCCGTGAAGAATGCCGCAAGCAGCAGTGGCGGTACTCCTGGACGAAGAGGGGCCGCATATATGTTCGAGAGGCGGACGGGAAACCGGCGTATCCTATTCGATCGGACGCAGATATAATTAGGGTTTTTAAGATCACCTCTGTTTGAATTGTATTTTTTTAGGTTTCTTGTGTACTGTTTTCCACGTGATTTTATGTTATTTTGTTTTATTTGGGTTCTATTATTATTATTATTTGTATTTTGTTTTGATCAGATGGGATCCTTGCAGATGAGGTGCGGTTACAAACATAAAGAAAGTAAAGTCGTATGCCGCTTATATTTTATTTGGAAAGATGAAAAATCTACGTATCTATTATATTTTAAAATACTTACAATCTTCAACCTATACATAATTTACTTGTACACTGTTGAAATAAATGTATTATACAGTTCAACTAATTCTACTTACAGTCTACTCTACATACTCTTACATTTTTTAGTTTCGGTTAAGGGAGTAAAGATACCTTACTTTTGTTTTTGTGTAATTATGTCCTTCGATGTCATTCAGGCTATTGCTTGTCTCGTTTTTAGGATTCTCAAAAAATAGTTTTTGGTCGACTAAAAATTGGTTTGTTCAATGCAGGTTCCCTCGGCACTAACCATGACAATCTTATAGCTTCACTTTTAAGGCACGACTTAGATGTTCTTGCTTTAAACGAGACCTGGCTTAGAGCTGGAGAGGAGAGTCGTGCCCCAGTGGTAGCGGGCTACCGACTGCGTCACATCCCGCGGCCGCGCGGCGTGCGCTCTCGTGGTGGTGGGGTGGGTTTCTACATAAAACAAGGTGTGTCGGTGCGCACTTGGCGACACCCGGTAGACCCGCTGCATGCGTCGGTGGAACAAATGTGGCTAACCATGACACTCAACGGCAAGAAACTTGCGATCGGCACGGCTTATAAGCCTCCTTGGTTAGACGTTGATCTGTTTTTTGATGCAGTGACAGACTCGGTAAATGCGCTTCCATGCTGTGATAACGTCATATTATTGGGTGATTTTAATATTAACATTCTGAATTTAAATGATATAAAAGCAGCAAAACTTGAAACTTTCCTTTCCTGTTTAAATCTATCACAGTTAGTGACATCGCCGACGCATTTCACGAAAACCTCTCAGTCTCTAATTGATATAGTCTGCACCGATTTAAGATCTAAAAGTATTAATGTCGAGCCAATAGGTTCTCTTTATGGACACTCCCTTGTTATTTGTGAGTTTAACCTAAGACGCTCTAAAGTCAAACCTTACACTGTTTTCTATAGACCTATTAAACATATTAATATTGATAACTTTAATGTTTGCCTTCGAACTATAAGATGGGACCTGATATCGGCGCTTGGTAACGTTAACGAAATGGTTAACGCTTTCACACAAAGTGTCGTGATTCTTTTCGATGTGCACTCACCAGTGACCCCTATCGTTGTTAAGCCCCGCTCTCACCCCTGGATCACTGACACCGTAAGGCTAATGATGAGGTTACGCGATGAGGCTCTGGCAGAGTATCACAAGACTAAGCTTGTTAAAAAAAAAGAATATTACAAAAGTCTAAAATCTACGGTAAATCAGGCCCTATACCATGAAAAAACTGCATACCTTGATAAAAACATAAATAGCAAAATCCATGACTCAAAACTGCTTTGGAAAAATATCAAAAACACAATTTTCCCTAAACATACCTCTGAACTTCCTCCACATTTAAATGACCCTAACGTAATTAATAAGCATTTTTTAGACATTCCCGGTACATCTGACATAAGTATCTCATACCTTACATACTTTGAGTACTTTTCTTTTGGGGAAGCTGTTTTTCAATTAGTACCTGTAAGTATGGACAGAATCGCCAAAATTATTAGTGGTTTGAAGTCAAATGCTGAAGGTTACGACCTTATTACACTGAAGATGATCATGTTAACACTACCTGAAACACTTGATACAATAGCATCTATCGTTAACACCTCACTAGAAACATCTACTTTTCCGGACATATGGAAGTTAGCAAGTATACAACCGCTGCCTAAAATATCGAATCCTACTGAACCAAAAGATTTGCGCCCGATCAGTATATTGCCCTGCTTGTCAAAAGTACTGGAGAAGGTTGTCTGTAGTCAAGTAACCGAATTCCTTGAGAGTCATTGTATTTTGCCTGTAGCACAATCCGGATTTAGAAGGGGACATAGCACAGTTACTGCACTTTTGGATGTAACTGACAATATTCTCTGCGCGCAAGATAAGGGTATGTGTACCTTGTTGGTGCTGTTAGATTTTTCCAGAGCATTTGACTCAATAAATATTAACCTGTTACTGTCAAAGTTACATTATTATGGGTTTGATAACAAATCGATACTTTGGTTTCACAGTTACCTCAGTAATCGTCATCAATACACAAAGCTAACTCGCAATGATGGTTCAATACTGTTATCAGATATAACACCCGTCACAACAGGCGTTCCTCAAGGATCCATATTGGGCCCGTTGTTATTTATATTGTATACAGCAGATGTTCAGAGGCATATTAAGCATTGTCAATTTCATATGTACGCAGACGATACGCAGATATATATATCCTGTAAGCCCTCAGATGTTGATGAGGCAATTGTAAAATTAAATAGTGATTTAAATAGCATAGCTCAATGGTCTAAAAAGAACAGTCTTTTACTTAACCCAACAAAAACCAAATACATGATCTTCGGTAGCAAGCACAAACTAGATAATCTGAGTCCAAGTGTTGATGTAAAGCTTATGGATAAGTCTGTTGAACGTGTGTACGAAGCGCGTAACTTAGGCCTAATTTTGGACTGCAATCTTCGGTACGAAAAACAAGTAGCTGCTACAGTTGCAAACTGTTTTTACAGATTGAAGGTCTTGTATAGAATGCGGTCTCATATTCGGGAGGATCTACGGATACGTCTGGTAGAGTCACTTATATTATCCAAGCTGAATTACTCCGATACAGTTATTAGTCCTAGGCTGCTTGCGAGAACGCAGAAACTAATTCAACGAGTCCAGAACGCTTGTGCTCGATTCTGTTTCGACATTCCGTTAAGAGGTCATGTTACCCCATTTTTAAATAAACATGGCATTATGAAAATGAAGCACCGCAGAAAGCTTCATTTAGCTTGCTTGCTATTTGGTGTAATTAAATATAACATGCCCTCATATCTATTTGAAAAACTATCATGGATTAGCAGTTCCAGATCGTGCGGATCCCGACAGAGTGCGAAGCAACTCTCGATGCAGCGTCATAGCTCGGCCTCTTTCCGAGGCAGTTTCCGCTACGCTGCATCGCGGTGTTGGAATAATATCCCCCCTCCAATACGGAACCTGCAAAGTTTTTATGGTTTTAAGCTAAAACTACGCAATTTCATTTTCGACGGTCAGAAAACGCAGGAGAATCTTAAAAATGATACTAGTATCATTTAATATAACGATCTTAATAACAAGCGTCGCTATCATTATGTTAATAAAATTGAATTATTTTGAATGTAGATATTTTTTTTTCTTTTTATTGTTTTTATCCACCTAAATGTAATTTTGTTGATTTTATTACATAGTTTTATAGTTTTTATTATATAGTTTTTTATTATTCATTATTACAAATTCGAATATTTGGCATAGTCGTTGTGATAGGTACTCGTACCTATCAGTTTTCTTTACGTGTGTGCAAGCTAGTAATACCCACTCTTTTAGTTTCTTTTTTTTATTTTATTGTTTTGCATGTTTATATAATATTTTCATTGTCATTGTATTTTTTCTCAACATGTTTGTCTTTGTTTGTACATTTGTTTATACTCCGTGATGTCACGAAACGGCTCTGTCGGAAGACCAGCGTTGGTTGTACGTAAATACAACCAACTCATGCTGAGACAGGGACCGTTTTGTAACTCTAACAAATTGTCTATGTTCTTTTGTTTTAAATTGTATGTCTGTGTTTGAGTTACAAATAAACGTTTCTATTTCTATTTCTATTTCTAAATATTTCTTCTTTTGTTGAAATAAATCTATTGGTGAAAAATGGTTTGTGAAGGCATTGAGGATTTTAAGCAGGTACAATAGGTCCACGCCCACGTCCACGCCCACGTCCACGCCCACGGCCACACCCACACCCACGCCCACGCCCACGGCAACGCCCACGGCCACGCCCACGGCCACGCCCACGGCCACGCCCACGCCCACGCCCACGCCCACGCCCACGGCCACGGCCACGGCCACGGCCACGCCCACGGCCACGGCCACGGCCACGCCCACGCCCACGGCCACGGCCACGCCCACGCCCACGACCACGCCCACGGCCACGGCCACGCCCACGGCCACGCCTACGGCCACACCCACGTCAACGTCCAGAGCCACGCCCACGTCCACAGCCACGCCCACGTCCACGCCCACGCCCACGCCCACGCCCACGGCCACGCCCACGGCCACGCCCACGGCCACGCCCACGGCCACGCCCACGGCCACGCCCACGGCCACACCCACGGCCACGCCCACGGCCACGCCCACGGCCACAGCCACGTCCACGCCCACGCCTACGTCCACGTCCACGTCCACGGCCACGGCCACGGCCACGCCCACGCCCAAGTAACCTGACCTTACCCTAACCTTACCTAACCTAACCTAACCTAACCTAACCTAACCTAACCTAACCTAACCTAACCTAACCTAACCTAACCTAACCTAACCTAACCTAACCTAACCTAACCTAACCTAACCTAACCTAACCTAACCTAACCTAACCTCCAAACTTTTCTTTGTTAATAAATATGATTATCTTAGTTGTTTGCATAAATATACCTATGAATAGAAAATTTGTGGCGATTAAATTTCACACCGGTTAGTCGAAAGATATAAATATTTCTTCTTTTGTTGAAATAAATCTATTGGTGAAAATGGTTTGTGAAGGCATTGAGGATTATAAGCAGGTACAATAGGTCCACGCCCACGTCCACGCCCACGGCCACACCCACACCCACGCCCACGCCCACGGCAACGCCCACGGCCACGCCCACGGCCACGCCCACGGCCACGCCCACGGCCACGCCCACGGCCACGCTAACGGCCACGCCCACGACCACGCCCACGGCCACGCCCACGGCCACGCCCACGGCCACGCCCACGGCCTCGCCCACGGCCACGCCCACGGCCACGCCCACGGCCACACCCACGTCAACGTCCAGAGCCACGCCCACGTCCACAGCCACGCCCACGTCCACGCCCACGCCCACGCCCACGCCCACGCCCACGCCCACGGCCACGGCCACGCCCACGGCCACGCCCACGGCAACGCCCACGCCCACGGCCACGGCCACGCCCAAGGCCACGCCCACGGCCACGCCCACGGCCACGCCCACGGCCACGCCCACGGCCACAGCCACGCCCACGTCCACAGCCACGCCCACGGCCATAGCCACGACCACGCCCACGCCTACGTCCACGTCCACGTCCACGGCCACGGCCACGGCCACGGCCACGGCCACGCCCACGCCCAAGTAACCTTACCTTACCCTAACCTTACCCAACCTAACCTAACTATATACCTATGAATAGAAAATAGATACGTGAAATCCCATCACGTATAGAGAAACGAAGCCTTGATTTGCCCATGACAATGAAAAAATAACTAAATTTAAATAAAATGGAATAAAATAAAATAATAAACTTATATATATCAAAATTTAAAGAAATGTAATATCAACAATAAAGAATGTCAAAATGGGAGTAGACTACCTAGAATTTTAAGTACTTGCATTGTATAGAATCGTTGAATACAGGGGTTTACAAGTTTGTGGCGATTAAATTTCACACCGGTTAGTCGAAAGATATAAATATTTCTTCTTTTGTTGAAATAAATCTATTGGTGAAAATGGTTTGTGAAGGCATTGAGGATTATAAGCAGGTACAATAGGTCCACGCCCACGTCCACGCCCACGGCCACACCCACACCCACGCCCACGGCCACGGCCACGGCCACGCCCACGGCCACGCCCACGGCCACGCCCACGGCCACGCCCACGGCCACGCCCACGGCCACGCCCACGGCCACACCCACACCCACAGCCACGTCCACGCCCACGCCTACGTCCACGTCCACGTCCACGGCCACGGCCACGGCCACGCCCACGCCCAAGTAACCTTACCTTACCCTAACCTTACCTAACCTAACCTAACCTAACCTTACCTAACCTAACCTAACCTAACCTAACCTAACCTAACCTAACCTAACCTAACCTAACCTAACCTAACCTAACCTAACTTAACCTAACCAAACCTAACCTAACCTAACCTAACCTAACCTAACCTAACCTAACCTAACCTAACCTAACCTAACCTCCAAACTTTTCTTTGTTAATAAATATGATTATCTTAGTTGTTTGCATAAATATACCTATGAATAGAAAATAGATACGTGAAATCCCATCACGTATAGAGAAACAAAGCCTTGATTTGCCCATGACACTGAAAAAAAAACTAAATTTAAATAAAATGGAATAAAATAAAATAATAAACTTATATATATCAAAATTGAAAGAAATGTAATATCAACAATAAAGAATGTCAAAATGGAAGTAGACTACCTAGAATTTTAAGTACTTGCATTGTATAGAATCGTTGAATACAGGGGTTTACAAGTTTGGGGCGATTAAATTTCACACCGGTTAGTCGAAAGATATAAATATTTCTTCTTTTGTTGAAATAAATCTATTGGTGAAAAATGGTTTGTGAAGGCATTGAGGATTTTAAGCAGGTACAATAGGTCCACGCCCACGTCCACGCCCACGTCCACGCCCAAGGCCACGCCCACGCCCACGCCCACGCCCACGCCCACGCCCACGGCCACGGCCACGGCCACGCCCACGCCCACGGCCACGGCCACGGCCACGCCCACGGCCACGCCCACGCCCACGGCCACGCCCACGGCCACGCCCACGGCCACGCCCACGGCCACGCCCACGGCCACGCCCACGGCCACGCCCACGGCCACGCCCACGGCCACGCCCACGGCCACGCCCACGGCCAGGCCCGAGCCCACGGCAACGCCCACGGCCACGCCCACGGCCACGCCCACGGCCACGCCCACGGCCACGCCCACGGCCACACCCACGTCAACGTCCAGAGCCACGCCAACGTCCACAGCCACGCCCACGTCCACGCCCACGCCCACGGCCACGCCCACGGCCACGCCCACGGCCACGCCCACGGCCAGGCCCACGCCCACGGCAACGCCCACGGCCACGCCCACGGCAACGCCCACGGCCACGCCCACGGCCACGCCCACGGCCACGCCCACGGCCACACACACGGCCACGCCCACGGCCACGCCCACGGCCACGCCCACGGCCACGCCCACGGCCACGCCCACGGCCACGCCCACGGCCACGCCCACGGCCACGCCCACGGCCACGCCCACGGCCACACCCACGTCAACGTCCAGAGCCACGCCCACGTCCACAGCCACGCCCACGTCCACGCCCACGCCCACGCCCACGGCCACGCCCACGCCCACGGCCACGCCCACGGCCACGCCCACGGCCACGCCCACGGCCACGCCCACGGCCACGGCCACGCCCACGGCCACGCCCACGGCCACGCCCACGGCCACGCCCACGGCCACACCCACGGCCACGCCCACGGCCACGCCCACGGCCACAGCCACGTCCACGCCCACGCCTACGTCCACGTCCACGTCCACGGCCACGGCCACGCCCACGTCCAAGTAACCTTACCTTACCCTAACCTTACCTAACCTAACCTAACCTAACCTAACCTAACCTAACCTAACCTCCAAACTTTTCTTTGTTAATAAATATGATTATCTTAGTTGTTTGCATAAATATACCTATGAATAGAAAATAACCTTACCTTACCCTAACCTTACCTAACCTAACCTAACCTAACCTAACCTAACCTAACCTAACCTAACCTAACCTAACCTAACCTAACCTAACCTAACCTAACCTAACCTAACCTAACCTAACCTAACCTAACCTAACCTAACCTAACCTAACCTAACCTAACCTAACCTAACCTAACCTAACCTAACCTAACCTAACCTCCAAACTTTTCTTTGTTAATAAATATGATTATCTTAGTTGTTTGCATAAATATACCTATGAATAGAAAATAGATACGTGAAATCCCATCACGTATAGAGAAACAAAGCCTTGATTTGCCCATGACACTGAAAAAAAAACTAAATTTAAATAAAATGGAATAAAATAAAATAATAAACTTATATATATCAAAATTGAAAGAAATGTAATATCAACAATAAAGAATGTCAAAATGGAAGTAGACTACCTAGAATTTTAAGTACTTGCATTGTATAGAATCGTTGAATACAGGGGTTTACAAGTTTGGGGCGATTAAATTTCACACCGGTTAGTCGAAAGATATAAATATTTCTTCTTTTGTTGAAATAAATCTATTGGTGAAAAATGGTTTGTGAAGGCATTGAGGATTTTAAGCAGGTACAATAGGTCCACGCCCACGTCCACGCCCACGTCCACGCCCACGGCCACACCCACACCCACGCCCACGCCCACGGCAACGCCCACGGCCACGCCCACGGCCACGCCCACGCCCACGCCCACGCCCACGCCCACGCCCACGCCCACGCCCACGGCCACGGCCACGGCCACGGCCACGCCCACGGCCACGGCCACGCCCACGCCCACGGCCACGGCCACGCCCACGCCCACGCCACGGCCACGCCCACGGCCACGCCCAAGGCCACGGCCACGCCCACGACCACGCCCACGGCCACGGCCACGCCCACGGCCACGCCTACGGCCACACCCACGTCAACGTCCAGAGCCACGCCCACGTCCACAGCCACGCCCACGTCCACGCCCACGGCCACGCCCACGGCCACGCCCACGGCCACGCCCACGGCCACGCCCACGGCCACGCCCACGGCCACGCCCACGGCCACGCCCACGGCCACGCCCACGGCCACGCCCACGGCCACACCCACGGCCACGCCCACGGCCACGCCCACGGCCACAGCCACGTCCACGCCCACGCCTACGTCCACGTCCACGTCCACGGCCACGGCCACGGCCACGCCCACGCCCAAGTAACCTTACCTTACCCTAACCTTACCTAACCTAACCTAACCTAACCTAACCTAACCTAACCTAACCTAACCTAACCTAACCTAACCTAACCTAACCTAACCTAACCTAACCTAACCTAACCTAACCTAACCTAACCTAACCTAACCTAACCTAACCTAACCTAACCTAACCTAACCTAACCTAACCTAACCTAACCTAACCTAACCTAACCTAACCTAACCTAACCTAACCTAACCTAACCTAACCTAACCTCCAAACTTTTCTTTGTTAATAAATATGATTATCTTAGTTGTTTGCATAAATATACCTATGAATAGAAAATTTGTGGCGATTAAATTTCACACCGGTTAGTCGAAAGATATAAATATTTCTTCTTTTGTTGAAATAAATCTATTGGTGAAAATGGTTTGTGAAGGCATTGAGGATTATAAGCAGGTACAATAGGTCCACGCCCACGTCCACGCCCACGGCCACACCCACACCCACGCCCACGCCCACGGCAACGCCCACGGCCACGCCCACGGCCACGCCCACGGCCACGCCCACGGCCACGCTCACGGCCACGCTAACGGCCACGCCCACGACCACGTCCACGCCCACGCCCACGCCCACGCCCACGCCCACGCCCACGGCCACGCCCACGGCCACGGCCACGGCCACGCCCACGGCCACGCCCACGGCCACGCCCACGGCCACGCCCACGGCCACGCCCACGGCCACAGCCACGCCCACGTCCACAGCCACGCCCACGGCCATAGCCACGACCACGCCCACGCCTACGTCCACGTCCACGTCCACGGCCACGGCCACGGCCACGGCCACGCCCACGCCCAAGTAACCTTACCCTAACCTTACCTAACCTAACCTAACTATATACCTATGAATAGAAAATAGATACGTGAAATCCCATCACGTATAGAGAAACGAAGCCTTGATTTGCCCATGACAATGAAAAAATAACTAAATTTAAATAAAATGGAATAAAATAAAATAATAAACTTATATATATCAAAATTTAAAGAAATGTAATATCAACAATAAAGAATGTCAAAATGGGAGTAGACTACCTAGAATTTTAAGTACTTGCATTGTATAGAATCGTTGAATACAGGGGTTTACAAGTTTGTGGCGATTAAATTTCACACCGGTTAGTCGAAAGATATAAATATTTCTTCTTTTGTTGAAATAAATCTATTGGTGAAAATGGTTTGTGAAGGCATTGAGGATTATAAGCAGGTACAATAGGTCCACGCCCACGTCCACGCCCACGGCCACACCCACACCCACGCCCACGGCCACGCCCACGGCCACGCCCACGGCCACGCCCACGGCCACGCCCACGGCCACACCCACACCCACAGCCACGTCCACGCCCACGCCTACGTCCACGTCCACGTCCACGGCCACGGCCACGGCCACGCCCACGCCCAAGTAACCTTACCTTACCCTAACCTTACCTAACCTAACCTAACCTAACCTTACCTAACCTAACCTAACCTAACCTAACCTAACCTAACCTAACCTAACCTAACCTAACCTAACCTAACCTAACCTAACCTAACCTAACCTAACCTAACCTAACCTAACCTAACCTCCAAACTTTTCTTTGTTAATAAATATGATTATCTTAGTTGTTTGCATAAATATACCTATGAATAGAAAATAGATACGTGAAATCCCATCACGTATAGAGAAACAAAGCCTTGATTTGCCCATGACACTGAAAAAAAAACTAAATTTAAATAAAATGGAATAAAATAAAATAATAAACTTATATATATCAAAATTGAAAGAAATGTAATATCAACAATAAAGAATGTCAAAATGGAAGTAGACTACCTAGAATTTTAAGTACTTGCATTGTATAGAATCGTTGAATACAGGGGTTTACAAGTTTGGGGCGATTAAATTTCACACCGGTTAGTCGAAAGATATAAATATTTCTTCTTTTGTTGAAATAAATCTATTGGTGAAAAATGGTTTGTGAAGGCATTGAGGATTTTAAGCAGGTACAATAGGTCCACGCCCACGTCCACGCCCACGTCCACGCCCAAGGCCACGCCCACGCCCACGCCCACGCCCACGCCCACGGCCACGGCCACGGCCACGGCCACGCCCACGCCCACGGCCACGGCCACGCCCACGGCCACGCCCACGGCCACGCCCACGGCCACGCCCACGGCCACGCCCACGGCCACGCCCACGGCCACGCCCACGGCCACGCCCACGGCCACGCCCACGGCCAGGCCCACGCCCACGGCAACGCCCACGGCCACGCCCACGGCCACGCCCACGGCCACGCCCACGGCCACACACACGGCCACGCCCACGGCCACGCCCACGGCCACGCCCACGGCCACGCCCACGGCCACGCCCACGGCCACACCCACGTCAACGTCCAGAGCCACGCCCACGTCCACAGCCACGCCCACGTCCACGCCCACGCCCACGCCCACGCCCACGGCCACGCCCACGGCCACGCCCACGGCCACGCCCACGGCCACGCCCCCGTCAACGTCCAGAGCCACGACCACGTCCACAGCCACGCCCACGTCCACGCCCACGCCCACGCCCACGCCCACGGCCACGCCCACGCCCACGGCCACGCCCACGGCCACGCCCACGGCCACGCCCACGGCCACGCCCACGCCCACGGCCACGCCCACGGCCACGCCCACGGCCACGCCCACGGCCACGCCCACGGCCACACCCACGGCCACGCCCACGGCCACGCCCACGGCCACAGCCACGTCCACGCCCACGCCTACGTCCACGTCCACGTCCACGGCCACGGCCACGCCCACGCCCAAGTAACCTTACCTTACCCTAACCTTACCTAACCTAACCTAACCTAACCTAACCTAACCTAACCTAACCTCCAAACTTTTCTTTGTTAATAAATATGATTATCTTAGTTGTTTGCATAAATATACCTATGAATAGAAAATAACCTTACCTTACCCTAACCTTACCTAACCTAACCTAACCTAACCTAACCTAACCTAACCTAACCTAACCTAACCTAACCTAACCTAACCTAACCTAACCTAACCTAACCTAACCTAACCTAACCTAACCTAACCTAACCTAACCTAACCTAACCTAACCTAACCTCCAAACTTTTCTTTGTTAATAAATATGATTATCTTAGTTGTTTGCATAAATATACCTATGAATAGAAAATAGATACGTGAAATCCCATCACGTATAGAGAAACAAAGCCTTGATTTGCCCATGACACTGAAAAAAAAACTAAATTTAAATAAAATGGAATAAAATAAAATAATAAACTTATATATATCAAAATTGAAAGAAATGTAATATCAACAATAAAGAATGTCAAAATGGAAGTAGACTACCTAGAATTTTAAGTACTTGCATTGTATAGAATCGTTGAATACAGGGGTTTACAAGTTTGGGGCGATTAAATTTCACACCGGTTAGTCGAAAGATATAAATATTTCTTCTTTTGTTGAAATAAATCTATTGGTGAAAAATGGTTTGTGAAGGCATTGAGGATTTTAAGCAGGTACAATAGGTCAACGCCCACGTCCACGCCCACGTCCACGCCCACGGCCACACCCACACCCACGCCCACGCCCACGGCAACGCCCACGGCCACGCCCACGGCCACGCCCACGCCCACGCCCACGCCCACGCCCACGGCCACGGCCACGGCAACGGCCACGCCCACGCCCACGCCCACGCCCACGCCCACGCCCACGCCCACGCCCACGCCCACGCCCACGGCCACGCCCACGGCCACGCCCACGGCCACGCCCACGGCCACGCCCACGGCCACGCCCACGGCCACGGCCACGCCCACGCCCACGGCCACGCCCACGGCCACGCCCACGGCCACGCCCACGGCCACACCCACGGCCACGCCCACGGCCACGCCCACGGCCACAGCCACGTCCACGCCCACGCCTACGTCCACGTCCACGTCCACGGCCACGGCCACGGCCACGCCCACGCCCAAGTAACCTTACCTTACCCTAACCTTACCTAACCTAACCTAACCTAACCTAACCTAACCTAACCTAACCTCCAAACTTTTCTTTGTTAATAAATATGATTATCTTAGTTGTTTGCATAAATATACCTATGAATAGAAAATAACCTTACCTTACCCTAACCTTACCTAACCTAACCTAACCTAACCTAACCTAACCTAACCTAACCTAACCTAACCTAACCTAACCTAACCTAACCTAACCTAACCTAACCTAACCTAACCTAACCTAACCTAACCTAACCTAACCTAACCTAACCTAACCTAACCTAACCTAACCTAACCTAACCTAACCTAACCTAACCTCCAAACTTTTCTTTGTTAATAAATATGATTATCTTAGTTGTTTGCATAAATATACCTATGAATAGAAAATAGATACGTGAAATCCCATCACGTATAGAGAAACAAAGCCTTGATTTGCCCATGACACTGAAAAAAAAACTAAATTTAAATAAAATGGAATAAAATAAAATAATAAACTTATATATATCAAAATTGAAAGAAATGTAATATCAACAATAAAGAATGTCAAAATGGAAGTAGACTACCTAGAATTTTAAGTACTTGCATTGTATAGAATCGTTGAATACAGGGGTTTACAAGTTTGGGGCGATTAAATTTCACACCGGTTAGTCGAAAGATATAAATATTTCTTCTTTTGTTGAAATAAATCTATTGGTGAAAAATGGTTTGTGAAGGCATTGAGGATTTTAAGCAGGTACAATAGGTCAACGCCCACGTCCACGCCCACGTCCACGCCCACGGCCACACCCACACCCACGCCCACGCCCACGGCAACGCCCACGGCCACGCCCACGGCCACGCCCACGCCCACGCCCACGCCCACGCCCACGGCCACGGCCACGGCCACGGCCACGCCCACGCCCACGCCCACGCCCACGCCCACGCCCACGCCCACGCCCACGGCCACGCCCACGGCCACGCCCACGGCCACGCCCACGGCCACGCCCACGGCCACGCCCACGGCCACGCCCACGGCCACGCCCACGGCCACGCCCACGGCCACGGCCACGCCCACGCCCACGGCCACGCCCACGGCCACGCCCACGGCCACGCCCACGGCCACACCCACGGCCACGCCCACGGCCACGCCCACGGCCACAGCCACGTCCACGCCCACGCCTACGTCCACGTCCACGTCCACGGCCACGGCCACGGCCACGCCCACGCCCAAGTAACCTTACCTTACCCTAACCTTACCTAACCTAACCTAACCTAACCTAACCTAACCTAACCTAACCTCCAAACTTTTCTTTGTTAATAAATATGATTATCTTAGTTGTTTGCATAAATATACCTATGAATAGAAAATAACCTTACCTTACCCTAACCTTACCTAACCTAACCTAACCTAACCTAACCTAACCTAACCTAACCTAACCTAACCTAACCTAACCTAACCTAACCTAACCTAACCTAACCTAACCTAACCTAACCTAACCTAACCTAACCTAACCTAACCTAACCTAACCTAACCTAACCTAACCTAATCTCCAAACTTTTCTTTGTTAATAAATATGATTATCTTAGTTGTTTGCATAAATATACCTATGAATAGAAAATAGATATGTGAAATCCCATCACGTATAGAGAAACAAAGCCTTGATTTGCCCATGACACTGAAAAAAAAACTAAATTTAAATAAAATGGAATAAAATAAAATAATAAACTTATATATATCAAAATTGAAAGAAATGTAATATCAACAATAAAGAATGTCAAAATGGAAGTAGACTACCTAGAATTTTAAGTACTTGCATTGTATAGAATCGTTGAATACAGGGGTTTACAAGTTTGGGGCGATTAAATTTCACACCGGTTAGTCGAAAGATATAAATATTTCTTCTTTTGCTGAAATAAATCTATTGGTGAAAAATGGTTTGTGAAGGCATTGAGGATTTTAAGCAGGTACAATAGGTCCACGCCCACGTCCACGCCCACGTCCACGCCCACGGCCACACCCACACCCACGCCCACGCCCACGGCAACGCCCACGGCCACGCCCACGGCCACGCCCACGCCCACGCCCACGCCCACGCCCACGGCCACGCCCACGCCCACGCCCACGCCCACGCCCACGCCCACGCCCACGCCCACGCCCACGGCCACGCCCACGCCCACGCCCACGGCCACGCCCACGACCACGCCCACGCCCACGCCCACGACCACGCCCACGGCCACGCCCACGGCCACGCCCACGGCCACACCCACGTCAACGTCCAGAGCCACGCCCACGTCCACAGCCACGCCCACGTCCACGCCCACGCCCACGCCCACGCCCACGGCCACGCCCACGGCCACGCCCACGGCCACGCCCACGGCCACGCCCACGGCCACACACACGGCCACGCCCACGGCCACGCCCACGGCCACGCCCACGGCCACGCCCACGGCCACGCCCACGGCCACGCCCACGGCCACGCCCACGGCCACGCCCACGGCCACACCCACGTCAACGTCCAGAGCCACGCCCACGTCCACAGCCACGCCCACGTCCACGCCCACGCCCACGCCCACGGCCACGCCCACGGCCACGCCCACGGCCACGCTCACGGCCACGCCCACGGCCACGCCCACGGCCACGCCCACGGCCACACCCACGTCAACGTCCAGAGCCACGACCACGTCCACAGCCACGCCCACGTCCACGCCCACGCCCACGCCCACGCCCACGGCAACGCCCACGCCCACGGCCACGCCCACGGCCACGCCCACGGCCACGCCCACGGCCACGCCCACGGCCACGCCCACGGCCACGCCCACGCCCACGGCCACGCCCACGGCCACGCCCACGGCCACGCCCACGGCCACGCCCACGGCCACACCCACGGCCACGCCCACGGCCACGCCCACGGCCACAGCCACGTCCACGCCCACGCCTACGTCCACGTCCACGTCCACGGCCACGGCCACGCCCACGCCCAAGTAACCTTACCTTACCCTAACCTTACCTAACCTAACCTAACCTAACCTAACCTAACCTAACCTAACCTCCAAACTTTTCTTTGTTAATAAATATGATTATCTTAGTTGTTTGCATAAATATACCTATGAATAGAAAATAACCTTACCTTACCCTAACCTTACCTAACCTAACCTAACCTAACCTAACCTAACCTAACCTAACCTAACCTAACCTAACCTAACCTAACCTAACCTAACCTAACCTAACCTAACCTAACCTAACCTAACCTAACCTAACCTAACCTAACCTCCAAACTTTTCTTTGTTAATAAATATGATTATCTTAGTTGTTTGCATAAATATACCTATGAATAGAAAATAGATACGTGAAATCCCATCACGTATAGAGAAACAAAGCCTTGATTTGCCCATGACACTGAAAAAAAAACTAAATTTAAATAAAATGGAATAAAATAAAATAATAAACTTATATATATCAAAATTGAAAGAAATGTAATATCAACAATAAAGAATGTCAAAATGGAAGTAGACTACCTAGAATTTTAAGTACTTGCATTGTATAGAATCGTTGAATACAGGGGTTTACAAGTTTGGGGCGATTAAATTTCACACCGGTTAGTCGAAAGATATAAATATTTCTTCTTTTGTTGAAATAAATCTATTGGTGAAAAATGGTTTGTGAAGGCATTGAGGATTTTAAGCAGGTACAATAGGTCCACGCCCACGTCCACGCCCACGTCCACGCCCACGGCCACACCCACACCCACGCCCACGCCCACGGCAACGCCCACGGCCACAGCCACGTCCACGCCCACGCCTACGTCCACGTCCACGTCCACGGCCACGGCCACGCCCACGCCCAAGTAACCTTACCTTACCCTAACCTTACCTAACCTAACCTAACCTAACCTAACCTAACCTAACCTAACCTCCAAACTTTTCTTTGTTAATAAATATGATTATCTTAGTTGTTTGCATAAATATACCTATGAATAGAAAATAACCTTACCTTACCCTAACCTTACCTAACCTAACCTAACCTAACCTAACCTAACCTAACCTAACCTAACCTAACCTAACCTAACCTAACCTAACCTAACCTAACCTAACCTAACCTAACCTAACCTAACCAGTCGCGCTCCAAACGCCATCGAAAACGCCACGAAATTCAGCCGCTCCGCACGGAAAAAATCACAAAAATAGTATTTTTTAACGCTATTGTGCAGTGCGATACATCACAAGTTGTGCAAAGTGACGGCGCACACAGCCCCGCAATTTGTTTTGTTCTAAGTGAATTTTCCAAAAAGTTTTGAGTGAAAAAGTGCAAATTTACAATATTTTCAAGTTTCAAAGGCGATTTTCTCGAAATTAGCAGCGACGACCCACACTTTTTATTTGACCCCTAGAAGGGCCTTCCAGAGCTCTACACATTTGGCGTTTTTGCCGATTTTTTCCGCGCAGGCGCGCGGAAATAAAGGCAAAAAAACAAAAACCACGTGGCCACGAGGTACCTGATCCAGACGACTTCACATCAATTTGTCCTTGGAACTACGCAGACGTCATCCCACCGAGCACGGAGGCATTTCAAGAAGAAAGATAAGTCAATTTTTGACGAAGATACTAATTTTCTAAAATTTTGCAAATTTGAAAATGTCTTAACTCCAAATCGAAATCTTTTAGGTATTGTTTTTAAAATATATTCTTTTAGCCCTTTAGGCATACTACCAGTATTGTAAATTTCAGATTTTTGCGACAAGTACTTTTGGAGTTACGACCTTTTAAAGTTTCGACAGTTCCACGTGGTACCCATTGGGATACAGATTTTGACAGTTTTTTGATAGCTTTTATTGAAGCTTAATATTTTTAAGATAATTCTAGAAAAATTTTAAAATTTCTCTGGAAAAAACCTTAGTTTTTAAGACTTTAAGTAATTTTTTATTGTTTTTTGCAAATATTGGCAATATTATTCTAATTAAAATTAAATTGACCCCAAAATTGTAATATGCAAATTAAGACCTTTAAAACAAGCCCAAACACCGGTCACTTATCTTGAAAACCAACGAAGTTAGACCTGAGTCGGCCATTTTGGCGGCCATCTTTAAAAACTTTAGACTGTGTTCTCTCCTAAACTAAGAGGCGTAGAAACTTGGGATTTTCTCTGTACGTGTCAGCAGTGCATTCGGAAGCCCTCTGTGAAGTCTTGACTCTAGGTAGAGCACTGACTCTACCGACTTAAACGGGGCTCACTAAAGCGTGACAAACATTATTTTAAGTGCTCCATACAAAACCTCAGCTCGATCGGACCACGGGTTCCTGAGATACAGCACTTCAGCACCCTGGCGGCCATTTTGTTTCGCCATCTTTGTATTATATAAGTTGCTGTTACTCCGAAACCAGAGGTCCATTCTCGACGGGGTTTTCTTTGTTGTGGTGCCCAGCACTTCCGCAAGCTCTCCGTCAAGGTTCTGACCTCAGATAGAGCATCGACTCTACCAACCTAAACCAGGGCTGCGAAAGTGTTGAGTACAGCCTTAAGAATTATCCGCAAGAAACTCCAGGTCGATCGGACGAAGGACAGCTGAGCTGTTGCACTTTGTGTTTTTGGCGGCCATTTTGTCCGCCATCTTGAAAATATTTAAATCGCCGTAGCTCTGCAGCCAGACGTCCGATCTGAATGCGGTTTTCTTTATTGCCAATAGCATCAAAAGGTGCCTCAAATAGTGGTTTAAACGAGGCTCTAGGTAGAGTTTATATAAAAATCAAAAAAAAAAAAAAAAATTTATTTAAAATATTGAATTCCTCGATAACTCCGTTCCTATTTGGACTACGAACCTGTGATTTTTTTTTCGAGGAGTACAAGTAAGGCGAGGCCCTTCAGGCGCACACATTAAATCGACTCTACATAGAGTTGATGTAGAGTTTGCATATGAAATCGTGTTTAAGACCTTTTAGTATAAACTGACATTGACAGACTCTACCTAGAGCATCTTTTTTCCGGCGGCCATATGGGCGGCTTTCTTAAACTCGTGCGGATACAACCCGTGCCATTACACCAGCAAGGCTCCATAATTTTCACAGGTAGAGAACACTCAAAGAAGACAGTACTTTTTTTGACGCATTTGTGACTTTTTACAAATCTTATATTGCCTTATACTTTTTAAAACTTATACAAACCTTTTAATTTCTCATTTTACAACTTTTACAAATTTACTTCTAACTTCAACTTACTCTGTACTCTACGCGACCCTCTGACTACCCCTAACACGATGTTCGGCATCCGTACTCCAGCAAAAGGGCAACAAGCATCTATAAAGGACGATCAACACCCAACAACATCTGGGTACATACCGGACGCGCCCCACCAAAAAAGATCAAGCCCCGTAAAGGCGCCAAACGTCCGAAGG
This sequence comes from Eupithecia subfuscata, assembly GCA_963564075.1. Classification (NCBI taxonomy): domain Eukaryota; kingdom Metazoa; phylum Arthropoda; class Insecta; order Lepidoptera; family Geometridae; genus Eupithecia; species Eupithecia subfuscata. The sequence goes on along the minus strand of OY751103.1, from coordinate 8,374,441 downwards.
AGTATCGGAGAGTGGGAGTCTGGGAAATCCGACTCGATCCCCAAGCCTCTGACCCCCCCTAAGAAAGCTGCAGTTGTGGAACCCCCGAAACCCAAGAAGGAATCCTCGCAAGCCAGCAAAACCGGAGCTAAGATGACGGTCGTGGAAGTAGCGGGGAGCCCACCAACGCAACCCAAAGTGAAGTACACAGATCGGTTGATGGAGGCAAGGGCTTGCGTAGCCAAGGTTAAGCTTAATCTGTCAAGTTCGCGAAACACGAAGACGGAGATTAAGAATGAGGTTACGCAAGCCGTCGACAGACTCTACCAACTGGTAAAAGAGTCTGAGAGTGTGAAGGGGCAAGTAAAGAGACAAACAGAAAAGGATGCGGAACCAAAAAGGGAGAAGGAACCAGAGATGGAGAAGGCAGAAACAGAGCTGATCAGAAAGATAGAAGAGCATACAAGACTTATAAAAGAAAACAGTGAAAAAATGGACAGATTGCAAGAGACGATAGAAAGGCAGACTTATGCGAGTGTAGCGGCGGCGCAATCGAGAAGACAGCTCCCGGAGCACACCGCGCTGCACTCGATAGTTGTCGCAGCCAAGGATGAAACGGAAACAGGAGAGGACGTCTTAAACAGGATAAGGAAGGTGGTCAACGCTAAGGACGGGGACGTGACGGTGGAAAGGGTGAGAAAAGCGAAGGACAGAAAGGTGATTGTCGGATGCAAGACGGAAGAGGAAAGGCAGAAAGTCAAGGAGAGGCTCAGGAACGCTGAGGACTACCTTAGTGTCCAGGAGGTACAAAACAAGGACCCTCTAGTCATCTTCAGAGATGTACTAGCATGTAACACCGACAAGGATATCCTCAGCGCTCTCTGGAAGCAAAACTCCAGAGTACTGAAAGAGCTTCGGGAAGAAGAAAATAAGACCGAAATCCTTTACAAGAAGCGCACTCGAAACCCCCAAACCAATCACATCATCATGAGGGTTTCCCCCAAAGTCTGGCAGCGTCTGGTCCATGCAGAGAACATCAAGATAGACCTCCAACGAGTGAGAGTGATGGACCAATCACCATTGGTCCAATGCTCACTCTGCCTCGGATACGGCCATGGGAGACGGTTCTGCAAGGAAACCATTGAGAAGTGCAGCCACTGCGGGGGACCCCACATGAGGTCTGAATGCGCTGACTGGCTTGCCGGTTCTCCACCAGCGTGCTGCAACTGTACGCACGCGAAATTCTGCAAAGTGGACCACAATGCGTTCAGCAACGAATGCCCCGTTCGCCGGAAATGGGATACGCTCGCCCGAGCCACAGTAGCCTACCAATGCTAAAGTGGTCCCAGGCGTACCAACTTCCTCCGCCAGCGCAAAGGCCTACCTCATAGCCCAAGCAAATCTGCAACGCAAACAACTCGCAACGCATGAAATTATGCTTGAGGCTAGCAAGAAAAAGATAGCCTTAGCGCTGCTCCAGGAGCCCTACGTCGGTGCAATAGGCAAAATGAGGGACTACGGGGGAGCCAGGATCTTCCAGAATACAATGCAAAACAGCGGCCCAGTCAAATCGGCTATCGCCGTGTTTGATAATGACATGGACGTGATCCAAATTCCTGATCTCACCACGGACAACATCGTCGTGGTGAAAGTCAAAACAAGTGCCTGGGAGATCGTGGTTGCTTCGTATTACTTCGAGCCTGAATGCACCGACATCGAGCCATACCTGGAGCACCTGAGGAAGATTCAAAGGCAAACCGGAATGAGAAACCTGATACTGGGTGGTGACGCGAACGCCAAGAGTACTTGGTGGGGAAGCAGGAAAGTAGACCAGAAAGGAGAGGACCTATCCGGCGCACTGGAGGAAATGAAACTGCAGGTACTCAACGAAGGTAACACGCCCACGTTTGACACTATCAGGGGTAACAAGACGTACACCAGCTTTGTGGACGTTACGGCCTGCACGCTGGAAATGCTAAACCTGGTGGAAGATTGGCGAGTAAACGAGGGAATGATAAGTTCGGACCACAACACCATCACATTTAAATTAAGGCTGGAAAAAGCAAAGGGTGTAGACATTAAGAGAACAACGAGACTGTACAATAGCAAAAAAGCAAATTGGAGCCAGTTTCATGAGAAACTGACCCAATTGTTTCAAGAAAATAAAATAAATACAGAACATATAAGTAAAATAAACAATAAACTAGAACTAGAGCAAACAATAGCAACGTACACAAATAAAATACTAGAAGCAACAAACGAATCCATACCAAAGAAGAAAGAAAATACCAGACTTACCTTACCGTGGTGGTCCGAAGAACTCGAGAAGCTGAAGAACGACGTCGTCACCAGGAAGCGTCGAATCCGCTGCGCAGCACCCGTCCGCAGACAGAAGGTCGTCGATGAGTACCTGCAAGCAAAAGAAAGGTATGAAAACACAGCCAAAGTAAAACAAGTTGAGAGCTGGAAGGAATTTTGTGGGAAACAAGACAAGGAAGGACTATGGGAGGGTATCTACAGGGTGATCGGACGGACAACAAAGCGACAAGAAGACGTTCCCTTGGCGAAGGATGGGAGAGCGATTAGTACGTACGAATCTGCAAAGCTCTTGGCAGAAACGTTCTACCCGGAGGACTCAGCAAGCCAGGACAATGAAGAACACCGACGAATACGTAGAGAAGCCAGCCAAGTAAACGACAGGGATCATGATGAAAAACATGACCCTCCATTTACAATGGACGAGCTAACATTCGCGATCAAGTCCTTCAATCCAAAGAAAGCCCCGGGAGGAGACGGCCTGACCTCTGACATCTGCAGCGAAGCAATCGCACACGACCCGGAAACATACCTCACGCTCGCAAACAAATGCCTGGAACTGCAGCACTTCCCAACCATCTGGAAGGAGGCTGTCGTAGTTGTTTTGAGGAAACCGGGAAAAGACGACTACACAAATCCCAAATCCTACAGGCCCATAGGCCTGCTGCCTGTCATGGGAAAGGTGTTGGAGAAGATGATCTTTGGACGTGTGAAATGGCACCTGATCCCCAAGATGAGTACTCGGCAGTATGGTTTCATGCCCCAAAGAAGCACCGAAGACTCCCTTTATGACTTAATAAACTACATACGCACTAAGCGAGACCAGAAAAAACTTATCACGATGGTATCTCTGGACATAGAGGGAGCCTTCGACAACACCTGGTGGCCCGCAATACGTGTCCGACTGGCTGAAGAGAATTGTCCCGTTAACCTAAGGAGGGTCGTGGACAGCTACTTTAAGGATAGGCAGGTAAAATTACGATATGCGGGTCAGGAATACATAAAAACCACCAACAAAGGCTGCGTTCAAGGATCAATAGGAGGCCCCATACTTTGGAACCTCCTGCTGGATTCTCTCTTGAAGGGGCTCGAAAGTAGGAACGACTACTGCCAAGCTTTTGCCGATGATGTGGTCCTAGTGTTCGCCGGAGACACGGCACTTGAAGTACAAAGACAGGCCAATGCTGCGCTCGCCTATGTTCAGGAGTGGGGTGTCAAAAACAAGTTAAGGTTTGCACCACACAAAACCAATGCGATGGTAATTACCAGAAAACTAAAATTTGACATGCCACTGCTGAGGATGGGCGGGGTCGACATAGGCATGTCCACAGACATTAAGATCCTGGGGCTCACAATAGACAGCAAGCTTACTTTTAATAATCACGTGGTTAATGTGTGCAGAAAAGCAGTCAACATCTATAAGAAGCTGTCTAGAGCCGCCAGGATCAGCTGGGGTCTTCATCCGGAAGTTATACGTACCATCTATATAGCTACGGTGGAGCCAGTTATAATGTATGCTGCCAGTGTCTGGGCGCAAGAAACGAAGAAACTGGGAGTACAAAAGCACCTTAATGCTGTACAAAGAGGCTTCGCCCAAAAATTGACCAGGGCTTACCGCACCGTCTCCCTGAACTCAGCACTAGTGCTGTCTGGCCTACTCCCGCTTGACCTAAGGATACAGGAGGCAGCTGCCCTGTACGAGGCCAGGCGGGGAAAGCCTTTGCCGGCACTAGGAGACAGAGAGGTAGAGAGGATGGTGCGATTCGCCAAGACTCCCCACCCGGCAGACCATATGAGCCTTGAGTTCATAAACTTGGTAGACCAAAACGATGTAAATCATCATAGCAACCAGGCAGTAAGAATATACACCGATGGCAGCAAAATTGAGGGCAAGGTCGGAGCAGCACTAACCCTATGGGAAGGTAACGCCGAGACTAAAACCCTCAAAATTAAGCTGGAATCATACTGCACGGTCTACCAAGCAGAACTCTTGGCCATATGCAAAGCCTCAGGGGAGATCCTTAAGCGCTCAGAGGCTAGCTTCGGAATATATAGCGATAGTCGCGCAGCCTTGGAAACAGTGACGAACCCAAGATCCACCCACCCTCTAGCCGTGGAGGTCCGTAAAACCCTTAAGAACATCAAAATCCAGAATAAGGAAGTTACTTTATTCTGGATTAAAGCCCACGCTGGACTGGAGGGGAATGAGAGAGCGGATCAGCTTGCTAAGGACGCAGCACTAAAAATTAAACGAAGGCCTGACTACGACTTCTGCCCCGCTTCATTCGTCAAGCGACAAATTCGCATTGACACGCTTGACAAATGGAACGAACGGTATATAAGAGGTGAAACCGCAGCCATCACAAAAATATTCTATCCCGACGCAATAAAAGCACATAAAATTGTAAGAAAAATAGAGCCGACTGGTGTAATGACGCAGGTTATGACGGGTCATGGAGGATTCTCTGATTATTTGACCCGTTTCAAATGTAAGGAGGACCCGTCGTGCATTTGTGAGCCGGGAGTCGCGGAAAGCGTAACGCATATTCTTTTTGAATGCCCAACGACAGGTCTCCGGAGATATGAAACGGAACAAGCCCTAAATTGTAAAATAGACGCTGATAATGTAAATATAATTATGTTAGATAAGGATATAAGATATAAGTTTATACAATATTGTAAGGATATAGTAAAACCAGTTTTGAAAAGAAATAGAGATAAATAAGTTATGCGGTATATATATTATGTTGATATATATAACTGCCATAAAATAAAACATAGTGTAAGCAAACTGTTAGTGTTAAGATACAATATAGATATGATAAGATCCTTGTAAGCCAATAAAGAATCTGCGTTACTGTTTCTTAATAAACCTGTAAGAAATAAAATAAAAACAAAAATATAGCTAGAGTAGAAAATGTGTGAAAGGAGAAGGATAATAGAACGATCAAACATGAAGAACGAAAGTGCGAGAGGCATTAAAGTGAGAACTGGAATGAATGGGTAGCGCAAACCAGGTCCCTGGTTAAGCTAGGGGTAAGAGTATATAAAAAAAAAAAAAAAAAAAAAAAAAAAAAAAAAAAAAAAAAAACCTAACCTAACCTAACCTAACCTAACCTAACCTCCAAACTTTTCTTTGTTAATAAATATGATTATCTTAGTTGTTTGCATAAATATACCTATGAATAGAAAATAGATACGTGAAATCCCATCACGTATAGAGAAACAAAGCCTTGATTTGCCCATGACACTGAAAAAAAAACTAAATTTAAATAAAATGGAATAAAATAAAATAATAAACTTATATATATCAAAATTGAAAGAAATGTAATATCAACAATAAAGAATGTCAAAATGGAAGTAGACTACCTAGAATTTTAAGTACTTGCATTGTATAGAATCGTTGAATACAGGGGTTTACAAGTTTGGGGCGATTAAATTTCACACCGGTTAGTTGAAAGATATAAATATTTCTTCTTTTGTTGAAATAAATCTATTGGTGAAAAATGGTTTGTGAAGGCATTGAGGATTTTAAGCAGGTACAATAGGTCCACGCCCACGTCCACGCCCACGTCCACGCCCACGGCCACACCCACACCCACGCCCACGCCCACGGCAACGCCCACGGCCACGCCCACGCCCACGCCCACGCCCACGCCCACGCCCACGGCCACGGCCACGGCCACGGCCACGCCCACGCCCACGCCCACGCCCACGCCCACGCCCACGGCCACGGCCACGGCCACGCCCACGGCCACGCCCACGGCCACGCCCACGGCCACGCCCACGGCCACGCCCACGGCCACGCCCACGGCCACGCCCACGGCCACGCCCACGCCCACGCCCACGGCCACGGCCACGGCCACGCCCACGGCCACGGCCACGGCCACGCCCACGGCCACGCCCACGGCCACGCCCACGGCCACGCCCACGGCCACGCCCACGGCCACGCCCACGGCCACGCCCACGGCCACGTCCACGGCCACGTCCACGGCCACGCCCACGGCCAGGCCCACGCCCACGGCAACGCCCACGGCCGCGCCCACGGCCACGCCCACGGCCACGCCCACGGCCACGCCCACGGCCACACACACGGCCACGCCCACGGCCACGCCCACGGCCACGCCCACGGCCACACACACGGCCACGCCCACGGCCACGCCCACGGCCAAGCCCACGGCCACGCCCACGGCCACGCCCACGGCCACGCCCACGGCCACGCTCACGGCCACGCCCACGGCCACGCCCACGGCCACACCCACGTCAACGTCCAGAGCCACGCCCACGTCCACAGCCACGCCCACGTCCACGCCCACGCCCACGCCCACGCCCACGCCCACGGCCACGCCCACGCCCACGCCCACGGCCACGCCCACGGCCACGCCCACGGCCACGCCCACGGCCACGGCCACGCCCACGGCCACGCCCACGGCCACGCCCACGGCCACGCCCACGGCCACACCCACACCCACGCCCACGGCAACGCCCACGGCCACGCCCACGGCCACGGCCACGGCCACGGCCACGCCCACGGCCACGCCCACGGCCACGCCCACGGCCACGCCCACGGCCACACCCACGTCAACGTCCAGAGCCACGCCCACGTCCACAGCCACGCCCACGTCCACGCCCACGCCCACGCCCACGCCCACGGCCACGCCCACGGCCACGCCCACGGCCACGCCCACGGCCACGCCCACGGCCACGCCCACGGCCACGCCCCCGTCAACGTCCAGAGCCACGACCACGTCCACAGCCACGCCCACGTCCACGCCCACGCCCACGCCCACGCCCACGGCCACGCCCACGCCCACGGCCACGCCCACGGCCACGCCCACGGCCACGCCCACGGCCACGCCCACGCCCACGGCCACGCCCACGGCCACGCCCACGGCCACGCCCACGGCCACGCCCACGGCCACACCCACGGCCACGCCCACGGCCACGCCCACGGCCACAGCCACGTCCACGCCCACGCCTACGTCCACGTCCACGTCCACGGCCACGGCCACGCCCACGCCCAAGTAACCTTACCTTACCCTAACCTTACCTAACCTAACCTAACCTAACCTAACCTAACCTAACCTCCAAACTTTTCTTTGTTAATAAATATGATTATCTTAGTTGTTTGCATAAATATACCTATGAATAGAAAATAACCTTACCTTACCCTAACCTTACCTAACCTAACCTAACCTAACCTAACCTAACCTAACCTAACCTAACCTAACCTAACCTAACCTAACCTAACCTAACCTAACCTAACCTAACCTAACCTAACCTAACCTAACCTAACCTAACCTAACCTAACCTAACCTAACCTAACCTAACCTCCAAACTTTTCTTTGTTAATAAATATGATTATCTTAGTTGTTTGCATAAATATACCTATGAATAGAAAATAGATACGTGAAATCCCATCACGTATAGAGAAACAAAGCCTTGATTTGCCCATGACACTGAAAAAAAAACTAAATTTAAATAAAATGGAATAAAATAAAATAATAAACTTATATATATCAAAATTGAAAGAAATGTTATATCAACAATAAAGAATGTCAAAATGGAAGTAGACTACCTAGAATTTTAAGTACTTGCATTGTATAGAATCGTTGAATACAGGGGTTTACAAGTTTGGGGCGATTAAATTTCACACCGGTTAGTCGAAAGATATAAATATTTCTTCTTTTGTTGAAATAAATCTATTGGTGAAAAATGGTTTGTGAAGGCATTGAGGATTTTAAGCAGGTACAATAGGTCAACGCCCACGTCCACGCCCACGTCCACGCCCACGGCCACACCCACACCCACGCCCACGCCCACGGCAACGCCCACGGCCACGCCCACGGCCACGCCCACGCCCACGCCCACGCCCACGCCCACGGCCACGGCCACGGCCACGCCCACGCCCACGCCCACGCCCACGCCCACGCCCACGCCCACGCCCACGCCCACGCCCACGGCCACGCCCACGGCCACGCCCACGGCCACGCCCACGGCCACGCCCACGGCCACGCCCACGGCCACGCCCACGGCCACGGCCACGGCCACGCCCACGCCCACGGCCACGCCCACGGCCACGCCCACGGCCACGCCCACGGCCACACCCACGGCCACGCCCACGGCCACGCCCACGGCCACAGCCACGTCCACGCCCACGCCTACGTCCACGTCCACGTCCACGGCCACGGCCACGGCCACGCCCACGCCCAAGTAACCTTACCTTACCCTAACCTTACCTAACCTAACCTAACCTAACCTAACCTAACCTAACCTAACCTAACCTCCAAACTTTTCTTTGTTAATAAATATGATTATCTTAGTTGTTTGCATAAATATACCTATGAATAGAAAATAACCTTACCTTACCCTAACCTTACCTAACCTAACCTAACCTAACCTAACCTAACCTAACCTAACCTAACCTAACCTAACCTACAACTTGGCCCCAAGGGAATTTCAAAGCACCATATCTTCGAAACCATTGGAGATAGACCCAGCTTGTGAGGTGTCTAAGTGACCAGGATAAGAAGATCTATCACCTGGCAAAATTCCCCCCCCCCTCCGAAAACCCCTCTCGTCATATCTCAGCAGCCTTTAGAGATAGACCTAAGGTGTGGGGTATCTACGTGATCAGGAGGAGCAGCCCTACAACTTGGCCCCAAGGGAATTTCAAAGCACCATATCTTCGAAACCATTGGAGATAGACCCAGCTTGTGAGGTGTCTAAGTGACCAGGATAAGAAGATCTATCACCTGGCAAAATTCCCCCCCCCCCTCCGAAAACCCCTCTCGTCATATCTCAGCAGCCTTTAGAGATAGACCTAAGGTGTGGGGTATCTACGTGATCAGGAGGAGCAGCCCTACAACTTGGCCCCAAGGGAATTTCAAATCACCAAATCTCCGGAACCTTTGAAGACAGACCCAGCTTGTGAGGTGTCTACGTGATCGGGAGGAGAAGATCTACCACCTGGCACCATCATTGAAATTTCCCCCCACCCCTCGGAAAACCCCTCGGGCGATACCTCAAAAACCAGAAAAGATAGACCACTGTTGTGCTATATCCAAGTCATCAGGAGAAGGAGCTCTACAACTTAGCTCCAAGGGAACTCTTATTATCACACCCCATTCCCCCTCGAGGTACCCAAAAGAAACGAATACTTCCATCCAAGATCCAGAGAACATCTCTCACTTCACTCTTCAACAAGCAACACACCACGCAGAACCTTACCACCCAAGGTTCTGGCGCGTTCACCACCATCAAGTTACTCAGGAATCGCAGAACATCCAGCGTGAAAGGAAACAACTAGATTTAAGTAAGTTTATAATATTGCATTTAGTAACAAGAGTATAAAATTCTGTAAACCCAACATAATTTAGATTAATTCGCTCTTCATTCTTCTTTTGTAACACTCATTTAGTTCTTGTTTATTCTTATATCTCTACCATGTCTAGCAAATCAGTTGAGTCTGCTTCTAATGCACAAGCTGCCCCCTCTGCAGCGCAAAAGCAACGATCGCTGCGGGAAAGAGTACTCAAAAAGGAAACTGCCTCCAAAACATCGATGAGATCAGAGAGGCTGGCACCACCACGGCCAGATGAAGTGCCCGCAGCTTCTGCAAAAAAGGCCTCATCAGAAGGAGGGAAGGCAACAAGTGATACCATCCCACTGGCTCCACCAAGGAGAAAGCACAAGACCCCATCTCCTCCAGAGCGCAGCGAGATATCTGCAACCTCCTCAGTGCAGTCAGCCACAGACTCAGTAACGGAGAAGGTTATTAACTGGCAACAATGTGGCATATCCCCTCCCAAACCGATCATGTCAGATGATGAATCCATTACATCATTCATCGAACTGGCCACCCCCTCAGTCGCTCCCAAAGTGCGACACAGCATGCTGGTCGAGCATACAAGAAAACGAACGGGGATCGAGATGGATAGGGCCACGAAGATTGCGAACGAGATGCTGCAGAAGGGAAAGGACGCACTAGAATCTGCAGGTAACATGAAAAGAGAGTGCAAAACCATCGCACTTGAAAGTCTGCAGGCCCTCTACGAAATCGTTCTTTCCCTACAGGACTCCCGGTCAAGGCACATCTCAAACCTGGAAAGGGAGAAAGCGAGAAATGCGAACGAGCTGGTTCGGGTTGAAAGAGCGCATAACAAGCAAATCGCCGAACTCACAAAGAACCTTACTTCGGAAGTTTCGAATGCCCGTGGCGACATCACCTCCTCTCTTAAAGAAGTCAAAGTAATTCGTGACTGGCTGAGCTATGAAACTCAGGAACCTCACAGGCTCATCAAAGAGACCGCGGCTGTAATTCAGGGTCTTGAAAAACGCCTCAAGTCTCTTGAAGAAAGCAAACCCAGCGAGGAAAGAGGCAGCGAGACCGAGCTTCTGCGCATGGACCACACCTGGTTAAAAACAGGGGTAGAGTCTATGCAAAACCAGCTGGATGAGCTCAGGAGAGACCTCAAAAAAGATCAAGGCAAAACGCAAGAGATCTTGGAATCCAACACGAAAACCCTGGCACACCTGGAATCAACTCCTCCAGTAAAAACACCCGAAGCAGGAGTAAGCCAGGAAATCACAGCGATTCGTGGAATCCTAGACGCAATGAAAGCGAATAAGGCTCCTGAACCGATCCCGCAACCGGTCCTCATAAACATCGAGGAACACATACAACCCATCACTGAAAGACTTGAGGCAGTATCATCTGAGCTTCGCACAATACGGCAAGAAAAGATGCAGATGCCACCACCTTGTCTCAGTCTTGAAGCGGAGATGGCGAGATCGGAGAAAGCCAGTGAAGCAAAAGTCACCACCACCTACGCTAAGATTGCCGCCAAAACTTCACCACCCAAAAAACCGAACCACACCCTGATTGTGACATCTACAAATCCCCAAAACACCGGGGATAACGTGATTGACAGAATCAGGGAAGCTCTGGATACTAGAACCAGTGGAGCCAGGATTGATAAGGTCCGAAAAGCAAGAAACAGCAAAGTGATTCTGAGCTGCAGCTCCAAAGAAGACCTGGAACTGGTAAAGAGCAGAGTTCGGCTAGATAAAGGTTTGAAAGCAGAGGTGGCTAAAGCAGAAAATCCACTAATTATAGTGAAGGATGTGCTCTCATACCACACAGATACTCTCATCGTTGAAAATCTATTGGCTCAGAACAAGCACCTTCTGAAGGATGTCAATCTAAAGGAATCTACCATCAAGGTAAGGTACAGGAAGAAAGCTCGCAATCCCCATGAGTGCCACCCAGTACTAGAGGTGTCCCCAATCATCCACAATAGCCTTGTAGAGGCGGGGAGAGTTCACATAGGCATCCAGTGGAGACCTGTGTTCGATCACTCTCCCCTTGTGCAGTGCACAAAGTGCCTCGGCTTTGGACACACAAAGGCAGTCTGCAAAGAGAAAGATCACCTTTGTAGCCACTGTGGAAGGTCTCACACTTGGGAAGAATGCAAGCAGAGGCTTGAGGGAAACCCCCCAAAATGCAAGAACTGCTCGATCGCGCATGGAACTGGCTCAGACCTGGCACACAATGCCTTCAGCAGTGTGTGCCCAGAGCGTCAGAAATGGGATGCTATAGCGCGGTCCCGCGTTTCTTACTGCTAAGGGCTCCCCACAACATCCAAGCTCGCTCCCTCAGAGGCTCGGCGGGACAGGTTTGCGGTTCATCCAAGCAAACCTGCAACGCTCTAAACTAGCCACAGCTGAACTAATCCAGGTTGCAACGGATAAGGGTATCACGATAGCCCTAGTTCAAGAGCCTTACGTAGGTAAAACTGGAGTCCTGAAACAACACCCAGGGACGAAAGTTATCCAATGCACTCTCAACAGGCAAAAACCAGTCAAAGCAGCCGTAATCGTTTTCGGGGACTTGCTGGAGGTCATTCACGACCCCCAGCTGGTGACCGAAACTGAGGCAGCTGTTTTGCTCAAAGGCGGAGACTTGAAACTTGGAGTTGTCTCCGTGTACTTTGAAGGGGACCAAGAAATGGCACCTAACCTTGAGAGAACCAAAAGATACTGCGAAAAACTCGGCACGCAAAACCTTATCGTTGCTGGAGATGTTAACGCTTGGAGTCACTGGTGGGGCAGTATCTCGGAGAACGAAAGAGGAGCGGAATATAACTCATTTCTCAATGAAATGAGTTTCCATATACTCAACGTTGGAGAAACACCCACCTTTGAAACCTTCAGAGATGGCAGAGCATGCACAAGCATAGTCGACGTCTCTGCTTGCAGTACACCTCTGCTTGGGAGGATAGAGAAGTGGAAAGTGGACCGAAGTCTCATAACATCAGATCACAACGCGATTACTTTCACACTGCGCCTCGTGAAATCCCTAGAACGCCTAAGGCCCATCACAACGCGCAGGTACAACACCAAGAAGGCCAAGTGGTCGGACTTCAAAGCAATCTTCATGTCCTCCCTTGCAGACAGAGCGATCTCAGTTCCATCAGTAAAAGACTCAGAAACTCCTGAGAGCCTTGAAAGCAAGATCACAGCTTATACAGAAGCTATCCACGAAGCTTGTGAGCAAACCATCCCTCCCACAAGCGCAAGAAAAGGGAATCCAAAACCCCCTTGGTGGACTCAAAAGCTAGATGATCTTAAAAGAGAGGTTCTCAGGAAAAAGAGGAGAATCAGAAACGCAGCTCCAAGACGCCTAGGTCTCGTTGTTGACGAGTACCTGAAGGCGAAGCTGGAATACAAGGAAGAAGCTGAACAGGCCCAAACCGAGAACTGGAAGGAATTTTGCACCACCCAGGAGAAGGAGAGCATGTGGGATAAGATCTATAGGGTAATCAAGAAAACCTCAGGAAGGCAAGAAGACATGCTCCTGAGAAGCCCAGCAGGCCATACCCTATCTCCACATGCGTCGGCAGAACTTCTGGGGAAAACCTTCTACCCCGATGACTCCGTAAGCACCGATCAAAATGGTCACTCGGAAATCCGGGCAATTACAAAGGTAATCCCCTACGGAGATCTCTCTGAGGATGATCCACCCTTTATGTCAGCGGAGTTAGAGCTAATCATCCAAGCTCTAAATCCAAAAAAAGCACCCGGTCCAGACGGGATCACCGCTGACATCTGCACAGTGGCCATTCGCTGCGAAATGGAGTTGTTCCTGGCGATAGCAAACAAATGCCTATCGCTTAGATACTTTCCGAAGCAGTGGAAAATGGCGCACGTGGTCATCATTCGGAAACCTGGTAAGACCGATTACACTAATCCAAAGTCCTACCGACCCATAGGTCTCCTCTCAGTTCTTGGTAAAATCATTGAAAAACTAATGATTGGCAGGCTTCAGTGGCACATCTTCCCATCACTCAACAATCGGCAATACGGCTTCATGCCACAACGAGGAACCGAGGACGCCCTCTATGATCTTGTAGAGCACTTGAAAAAAGGAGTTAACAACAAAAACAACGTACTCCTCATCTCTCTGGACATAGAAGGCGCCTTCGATAACGCATGGTGGCCCGCCCTTAAACACCAGCTAGCGAAGAAAAGGTGTCCCAAAAACCTTTACGAGATGGTATGCTCATACCTCAGTGACCGAAAGATCATGGTCAACTATGCCAGAGCAACTTACGAGAAGGAAACTACAAAAGGTTGCGTCCAAGGATCCATTGGAGGACCAACCTTTTGGAATATAATCCTAGACTCGTTGTTGCATGAACTGGAGGCAGAGGGAGTATACTGTCAAGCTTTCGCGGATGATGTTGTTCTCACTTTCACAAACCAGTCGATAAGAGCTCTGGAGCGGCAAGTAAACACCACACTGGAACAAGTTTCGATATGGGGAATTCAAAACAAACTTAACTTTGCACCGCACAAGACCAACGCGATGCTCCTGACCAAGAAGTTAAAGTATGAAATTCCCCAACTATACATGTCGGGTACGAAACTTAACCTTGTGGATGAAATAAAGCTGCTCGGGCTTATCATCGACCGCAAACTCACCTTCAAAGCACACGTGACTGCGCAATGCAAAAAAGTTGCAGATATATACAAACAGCTTGCATGTGCAGCGAAGGTGACATGGGGTTTGAATAGCGAGATAACAAGAACCATCTATATTGCTGTGGTGGAACCCATCATGACTTATGCCTCAAGCGCATGGTCAGAAGCTGCAGTGCTGCAGATGAACGTGAATCAGCTCAATGCAATTCAGAGAGGCTTTGCGCAAAAGATCTGCAAAGCGTACCGCACAGTTTCCCTCACGTCGGCACTTGTTTTGTCGGGTTTGCTGCCTCTGGACCTTCGGATCCAAGAGACAGCAAATCTCTACAAAATAAAAAAGAGCATCTCCCTGGATTACCTCCCTCCCGGAAAAGAACTCGAACTCAAGATAGGGTATCTGGATCAACCACATCCCTCTACATTAACACATATTGAGTACGAGCTCTTAGAAAGCACCGCCCATGTCACCGGGCCACAAATCTACACCGATGGGAGCAAGATCGAAGATAAAGTGGGAGCTGCTCTAACGTGGTGGGATGATGGCAGAGAGTTAAGGTTTGAAACGTTCAAACTCCACCCCTCTTGCACTGTCTTTCAATCAGAACTCTACGCACTATCCAGAGCGACTCACATGGCGAGCGAAAGCACAGAGCCAGTAATCAACATTCTTAGCGACTCGCGCTCTTCGCTCGATCTGCTTCGCAATCCTAAACTAAGTCATCCACTGGTACGCAGAGTGAGAGAAAGCATTGGTAAGATAGTGAACGAGGGGAGAGAGGTTCGTATGTTCTGGCTGAGAGCTCACGTGGGAACTGCGGGAAACGAGAGAGCGGATGAACTCGCAAAAACTGCAGCACTCAGTGATGCTGCACAGGACTACGCTGAGATTCCTCTGTCCTACGCTAGGAAGAAAATTCGGGAAGAATCGATCCAAAGATGGCAGGATCGCTACGAGACCTCCAACACAGGTGCTATCACTAAAAAGTTTCTACCAGATGTCGATAAAGCATATCGACTCATAAGATCGACGAAACTAACATTCACCCAAGTTCAGGCCCTAACAGGCCACGGAGGAATCGCAGAATATCTCCACAGATTCAAGCTCAGGGACAGTCCAGGATGCGAGTGCGACCCAGAGGTCATAGAATCCGTCTGGCACTTAATTCTGAGCTGTCCTCGCTTCCTAGTAGAAAGGCACGATCTTGAACACCTTATAGATCGGAATCTGGTGGAGACTGAGCTGAGCGAAATTCTCGAGAATTCAAAATCAAGGTCCCTTTTCCTATCCTACCTGGATAAAATCTTTCAAGTTGCAGCAAAGAGAAACTCCACTCTCTCTCCTACTGCACCACCCCAATCCCAACAAGCAAGAAAGGCTCAAATGGCAGCAACTCCACAGGAAGACCATCTACCAACGCCAGTCAATTGCTCAACGCTTACAAAACTACTCGCTCATGGAGAAAAAGGAATGGCAGGCATCCGAACTCGAGGCGTAGCCCTCTTCATGGATGGAACCAACGAGCGACTCGGCATAAGCTTCTGCTTCTGTCGACCAGGCAAGAGATTCCGAGTGGCTATATCTCCAGGGCTTGCATCACTCTTGAACGGAAGCACATCTAAAACAACAATGCGCTACAAGATCTACAGTGCGCTACCCGTGATAGAGGTGGCAGACCACTGCATTCGACTAGTCCGGTCCAAAAACAAAACGATCGCACTACTCGAGCTTGGTTTTGGTTTAACACCCTTCGCGCGTGCGAGATCAATGCTTAACATGCTTGGAGAAAGAGCAGAAGACGCGGACCCCATCTCCCGCGTAATAAGCGTGGACGCACTAGTTGTTGAACATGAGAAGGGAGAAGTCGCAGACCGGCTGGGTTGCATAAAAATCTCTGAACAACATGAGGTGATTGTGTATGAAGACAGAGGTGAAAACCTCAACTTCCTAAGAGCACACAATTCAAGCACTGCAACCGATTGCTGGGGACATCCTGTATCAGCAGCAATCAGTGGATCTGAACGCCTCCAGGAGAAAAGATCTGCGGAGAAAGAGGCTATTGTGCAATCCAACAAACAGCATGAAGAGAGAGCTACAAAGAGAGGCCAAATCAAAGCGTTAGTGGAAGCATTCAGCGCGGCAACAAAAACACTGCTCGGAAAGCCCTCGAAAACATCTGAGGGCTTCACAATGGAGGCAAGAATTTACCCCTCCCCAAAAGCACCCCAGGAAAAACCCCCCACAAGAGCGGACCTGGGTCAGGTAAATCGGCCACATCTCAGACCTGTCACGGGCCTACTGGACCACATGATAAATGCATTCCATGAGTTCCTTGCTCTCACAAAAGCGACGATAGACGTTAATTCGTTAACCTGCAAATCTATCCTGCAATCCTACGAGCAAGGAAACGCTAACCTACTAAAGGTGAAACTCGAGGAGGCAGAAGCTGCTATATATGACAATGATAAATCCCAGGTCATCATGGGTACAATGTCAGGAAGTTATATGGCAGCCTTCAGTGCATCAAGTGGTTTCGTGTCGCTAAAAGAGGATGAGATGGGGCTGAAAGGACCACCAAAGTTTCTTACTCCAGAGGGTGATCCAGTGGTTGTCACGGCCCGTTGCACCAAAATCATGCTCGATGAAAAAATCCTTGAAATGGCCCAGTCCATATCAGGGAACCAGGAAATCGAAGCGGGCTGGGTCAACTGGGTGGTACCTAAAATAACGTGGATCAATGGAGTTCCAGGGTGCGGGAAAACAACTTGGGTTGTTAAACACTTCGATGCGGACAAGGACGCCATCATAACAGCAACAACGGAGGCAGCAAATGACCTGAGGGAAAAGCTATCGCACCGCGTTGGAAATCTGGTGAAAACCAAGGTGCGAACAATGGCCTCGGTCTTAGTAAATGGCTTCAGAGAGCAAGACAGATGCAGTCGGCTCACGATTGACGAAGCTCTCATGAACCACTTCGGAGCTATCATCATGGCCTCGCGTTTGTCTGGTGCTGGTGAAATTGTTCTCATCGGAGATGTTAACCAGTTGCCCTACATCGATAGAGAAAACCTCTTCGAAATAAGGTACAACAGGCCCAATCTGGTAACAAACATCAGCCAGGAGCTACTGTGCACGCACAGGAACCCATTAGATGTTGCATATGCCCTAGGAGAGATATACTCCGGTATACACTCCTCCAAACTCGAAGTTCACTCCCTGTCGCTTCAGATGTACACGGGAGCGAATATACCCAGCTCCCTCACCAATACTCTCTTCCTAGTCCATACTCAGGATGAGAAGGAAACCCTTAAAAACCAAGGTTATGGTGATGGGGATGGGTCTCGCATACTAACCATTCATGAGGCCCAGGGGTTGACCTTCGAGACAGTGGCAATATTGAAAACAAAAAGTGGGATGAAACTGCACGAAAGTGTCCCTCACGCGGTGGTAGCGATATCACGACACACTCACAGCTGCACCTACTACGCTGATGACACCAACGATGCGATCGGTCACTTCATCAAAAGAGCTACGGCGGTACCAGCAAAAACCATCATAAACTATAACCTCAAAATGGCCATTCGAAACAGGAACGCAGCTGTCGTTGAAAAACTGGCTAACTGGCCAGATCAGGGGGCAGCATCAGCTTCTTTCAAGTAAAACATTAAATCCTGTGTAAATTGCTCCATGTTGTAAAATCAATGTAAATTATCCTTTTTGTTATGTATAAAATTTAAAAGCATCATAGTATAAGTATAACTGTTAAGCAGTTAACAATCTTATGTATTTTAATCTCCTAGATATTAAGTCATTTAAACATTGTTTCCCCTGAGTAACTAGATTATAAAAATGTAACTAAATTAAGCTCAAACAAAAAAGAAAAAAGATCAAACAAGAGCACGGACACAAGTCTGTGGTGAACGCGAAAAAAAAAAAAAAAAAAAAAAAAAAAAAAAAAAAAAAAAACCTAACCTAACCTAACCTAACCTAACCTAACCTAACCTAACCTAACCTAACCTAACCTAACCTAACCTAACCTAACCTAACCTAACCTAACCTAACCTAACCTAACCTAACCTAACCTAACCTCCAAACTTTTCTTTGTTAATAAATATGATTATCTTAGTTGTTTGCATAAATATACCTATGAATAGAAAATAGATACGTGAAATCCCATCACGTATAGAGAAACAAAGCCTTGATTTGCCCATGACACTGAAAAAAAAACTAAATTTAAATAAAATGGAATAAAATAAAATAATAAACTTATATATATCAAAATTGAAAGAAATGTAATATCAACAATAAAGAATGTCAAAATGGAAGTAGACTACCTAGAATTTTAAGTACTTGCATTGTATAGAATCGTTGAATACAGGGGTTTACAAGTTTGGGGCGATTAAATTTCACACCGGTTAGTCGAAAGATATAAATATTTCTTCTTTTGTTGAAATAAATCTATTGGTGAAAAATGGTTTGTGAAGGCATTGAGGATTTTAAGCAGGTACAATAGGTCAACGCCCACGTCCACGCCCACGTCCACGCCCACGGCCACACCCACACCCACGCCCACGCCCACGCCCACGCCCACGCCCACGCCCACGGCCACGCCCACGGCCACGCCCACGGCCACGCCCACGGCCACGCCCACGGCCACGCCCACGGCCACGCCCACGGCCACGCCCACGGCCACGCCCACGGCCACGGCCACGCCCACGCCCACGGCCACGCCCACGGCCACGCCCACGGCCACGCCCACGGCCACGCCCACGGCCACACCCACGGCCACGCCCACGGCCACGCCCACGGCCACAGCCACGTCCACGCCCACGCCTACGTCCACGTCCACGTCCACGGCCACGGCCACGGCCACGCCCACGCCCAAGTAACCTTACCTTACCCTAACCTTACCTAACCTAACCTAACCTAACCTAACCTAACCTAACCTCCAAACTTTTCTTTGTTAATAAATATGATTATCTTAGTTGTTTGCATAAATATACCTATGAATAGAAAATAACCTTACCTTACCCTAACCTTACCTAACCTAACCTAACCTAACCTAACCTAACCTAACCTAACCTAACCTAACCTAACCTAACCTAACCTAACCTAACCTAACCTAACCTAACCTAACCTAACCTAACCTAACCTAACCTAACCTAACCTAACCTAACCTAACCTAACCTAACCTCCAAACTTTTCTTTGTTAATAAATATGATTATCTTAGTTGTTTGCATAAATATACCTATGAATAGAAAATAGATACGTGAAATCCCATCACGTATAGAGAAACAAAGCCTTGATTTGCCCATGACACTGAAAAAAAAACTAAATTTAAATAAAATGGAATAAAATAAAATAATAAACTTATATATATCAAAATTGAAAGAAATGTAATATCAACAATAAAGAATGTCAAAATGGAAGTAGACTACCTAGAATTTTAAGTACTTGCATTGTATAGAATCGTTGAATACAGGGGTTTACAAGTTTGGGGCGATTAAATTTCACACCGGTTAGTCGAAAGATATAAATATTTCTTCTTTTGTTGAAATAAATCTATTGGTGAAAAATGGTTTGTGAAGGCATTGAGGATTTTAAGCAGGTACAATAGGTCAACGCCCACGTCCACGCCCACGTCCACGCCCACGGCCACACCCACACCCACGCCCACGCCCACGCCCACGCCCACGCCCACGCCCACGGCCACGCCCACGGCCACGCCCACGGCCACGCCCACGGCCACGCCCACGGCCACGCCCACGGCCACGCCCACGGCCACGCCCACGGCCACGGCCACGCCCACGCCCACGGCCACGCCCACGGCCACGCCCACGGCCACGCCCACGGCCACGCCCACGGCCACACCCACGGCCACGCCCACGGCCACGCCCACGGCCACAGCCACGTCCACGCCCACGCCTACGTCCACGTCCACGTCCACGGCCACGGCCACGGCCACGCCCACGCCCAAGTAACCTTACCTTACCCTAACCTTACCTAACCTAACCTAACCTAACCTAACCTAACCTAACCTCCAAACTTTTCTTTGTTAATAAATATGATTATCTTAGTTGTTTGCATAAATATACCTATGAATAGAAAATAACCTTACCTTACCCTAACCTTACCTAACCTAACCTAACCTAACCTAACCTAACCTAACCTAACCTAACCTAACCTAACCTAACCTAACCTAACCTAACCTAACCTAACCTAACCTAACCTAACCTAACCTAACCTAACCTAACCTAACCTAACCTAACCTAACCTAACCTAACCTAACCTAACCTAACCTCCAAACTTTTCTTTGTTAATAAATATGATTATCTTAGTTGTTTGCATAAAATATACCTATGAATAGAAAATAGATACGTGAAATCCCATCACGTATAGAGAAACAAAGCCTTGATTTGCCCATGACACTGAAAAAAAAACTAAATTTAAATAAAATGGAATAAAATAAAATAATAAACTTATATATATCAAAATTGAAAGAAATGTAATATCAACAATAAAGAATGTCAAAATGGAAGTAGACTACCTAGAATTTTAAGTACTTGCATTGTATAGAATCGTTGAATACAGGGGTTTACAAGTTTGGGGCGATTAAATTTCACACCGGTTAGTCGAAAGATATAAATATTTCTTCTTTTGCTGAAATAAATCTATTGGTGAAAAATGGTTTGTGAAGGCATTGAGGATTTTAAGCAGGTACAATAGGTCCACGCCCACGTCCACGCCCACGTCCACGCCCACGGCCACACCCACACCCACGCCCACGCCCACGGCAACGCCCACGGCCACGCCCACGGCCACGCCCACGCCCACGCCCACGCCCACGCCCACGGCCACGGCCACGCCCACGCCCACGCCCACGCCCACGCCCACGCCCACGCCCACGCCCACGGCCACGCCCACGCCCACGCCCACGGCCACGCCCACGACCACGCCCACGCCCACGCCCACGACCACGCCCACGGCCACGCCCACGGCCACGCCCACGGCCACACCCACGTCAACGTCCAGAGCCACGCCCACGTCCACAGCCACGGCCACGGCCACGGCCACGCCCACGCCCAAGTAACCTTACCTTACCCTAACCTTACCTAACCTAACCTAACCTAACCTAACCTAACCTAACCTCCAAACTTTTCTTTGTTAATAAATATGATTATCTTAGTTGTTTGCATAAATATACCTATGAATAGAAAATAACCTTACCTTACCCTAACCTTACCTAACCTAACCTAACCTAACCTAACCTAACCTAACCTAACCTAACCTAACCTAACCTAACCTAACCTAACCTAACCTAACCTAACCTAACCTAACCTAACCTAACCTAACCTAACCTAACCTAACCTAACCTAACCTAACCTAACCTAACCTAACCTAACCTAACCTCCAAACTTTTCTTTGTTAATAAATATGATTATCTTAGTTGTTTGCATAAATATACCTATGAATAGAAAATAGATACGTGAAATCCCATCACGTATAGAGAAACAAAGCCTTGATTTGCCCATGACACTGAAAAAAAAACTAAATTTAAATAAAATGGAATAAAATAAAATAATAAACTTATATATATCAAAATTGAAAGAAATGTAATATCAACAATAAAGAATGTCAAAATGGAAGTAGACTACCTAGAATTTTAAGTACTTGCATTGTATAGAATCGTTGAATACAGGGGTTTACAAGTTTGGGGCGATTAAATTTCACACCGGTTAGTCGAAAGATATAAATATTTCTTCTTTTGCTGAAATAAATCTATTGGTGAAAAATGGTTTGTGAAGGCATTGAGGATTTTAAGCAGGTACAATAGGTCCACGCCCACGTCCACGCCCACGTCCACGCCCACGGCCACACCCACACCCACGCCCACGCCCACGGCAACGCCCACGGCCACGCCCACGGCCACGCCCACGCCCACGCCCACGCCCACGCCCACGGCCACGGCCACGCCCACGCCCACGCCCACGCCCACGCCCACGCCCACGCCCACGCCCACGGCCACGCCCACGCCCACGCCCACGGCCACGCCCACGACCACGCCCACGCCCACGCCCACGACCACGCCCACGGCCACGCCCACGGCCACGCCCACGGCCACACCCACGTCAACGTCCAGAGCCACGCCCACGTCCACAGCCACGCCCACGTCCACGCCCACGCCCACGCCCACGCCCACGGCCACGCCCACGGCCACGCCCACGGCCACGCCCACGGCCACACACACGGCCACGCCCACGGCCACGCCCACGGCCACGCCCACGGCCACGCCCACGGCCACGCCCACGGCCACGCCCACGGCCACGCCCACGGCCACGCCCACGGCCACGCCCACGGCCACACCCACGTCAACGTCCAGAGCCACGACCACGTCCACAGCCACGCCCACGTCCACGCCCACGCCCACGCCCACGCCCACGGCAACGCCCACGCCCACGGCCACGCCCACGGCCACGCCCACGGCCACGCCCACGGCCACGCCCACGGCCACGCCCACGCCCACGGCCACGCCCACGGCCACGCCCACGGCCACGCCCACGGCCACGCCCACGGCCACACCCACGGCCACGCCCACGGCCACGCCCACGGCCACAGCCACGTCCACGCCCACGCCTACGTCCACGTCCACGTCCACGGCCACGGCCACGCCCACGCCCAAGTAACCTTACCTTACCCTAACCTTACCTAACCTAACCTAACCTAACCTAACCTAACCTAACCTAACCTCCAAACTTTTCTTTGTTAATAAATATGATTATCTTAGTTGTTTGCATAAATATACCTATGAATAGAAAATAAACTTACCTTACCCTAACCTTACCTAACCTAACCTAACCTAACCTAACCTAACCTAACCTAACCTAACCTAACCTAACCTAACCTAACCTAACCTAACCTAACCTAACCTAACCTAACCTAACCTAACCTAACCTAACCTAACCTCCAAACTTTTCTTTGTTAATAAATATGATTATCTTAGTTGTTTGCATAAATATACCTATGAATAGAAAATAGATACGTGAAATCCCATCACGTATAGAGAAACAAAGCCTTGATTTGCCCATGACACTGAAAAAAAAACTAAATTTAAATAAAATGGAATAAAATAAAATAATAAACTTATATATATCAAAATTGAAAGAAATGTAATATCAACAATAAAGAATGTCAAAATGGAAGTAGACTACCTAGAATTTTAAGTACTTGCATTGTATAGAATCGTTGAATACAGGGGTTTACAAGTTTGGGGCGATTAAATTTCACACCGGTTAGTCGAAAGATATAAATATTTCTTCTTTTGTTGAAATAAATCTATTGGTGAAAAATGGTTTGTGAAGGCATTGAGGATTTTAAGCAGGTACAATAGGTCCACGCCCACGTCCACGCCCACGTCCACGCCCACGGCCACACCCACACCCACGCCCACGCCCACGGCAACGCCCACGGCCACAGCCACGTCCACGCCCACGCCTACGTCCACGTCCACGTCCACGGCCACGGCCACGCCCACGCCCAAGTAACCTTACCTTACCCTAACCTTACCTAACCTAACCTAACCTAACCTAACCTAACCTAACCTAACCTCCAAACTTTTCTTTGTTAATAAATATGATTATCTTAGTTGTTTGCATAAATATACCTATGAATAGAAAATAACCTTACCTTACCCTAACCTTACCTAACCTAACCTAACCTAACCTAACCTAACCTAACCTAACCTAACCTAACCTAACCTAACCTAACCTAACCTAACCTAACCTAACCTAACCTAACCTAACCTAACCTAACCTAACCTAACCTAACCTCCAAACTTTTCTTTGTTAATAAATATGATTATCTTAGTTGTTTGCATAAATATACCTATGAATAGAAAATAGATACGTGAAATCCCATCACGTATAGAGAAACAAAGCCTTGATTTGCCCATGACACTGAAAAAAAAACTAAATTTAAATAAAATGGAATAAAATAAAATAATAAACTTATATATATCAAAATTGAAAGAAATGTAATATCAACAATAAAGAATGTCAAAATGGAAGTAGACTACCTAGAATTTTAAGTACTTGCATTGTATAGAATCGTTGAATACAGGGGTTTACAAGTTTGGGGCGATTAAATTTCACACCGGTTAGTTGAAAGATATAAATATTTCTTCTTTTGTTGAAATAAATCTATTGGTGAAAAATGGTTTGTGAAGGCATTGAGGATTTTAAGCAGGTACAATAGGTCCACGCCCACGTCCACGCCCACGTCCACGCCCACGGCCACACCCACACCCACGCCCACGCCCACGGCAACGCCCACGGCCACGCCCACGCCCACGCCCACGCCCACGCCCACGGCCACGGCCACGGCCACGGCCACGCCCACGCCCACGCCCACGCCCACGCCCACGCCCACGGCCACGGCCACGCCCACGGCCACGCCCACGGCCACGCCCACGGCCACGCCCACGGCCACGCCCACGGCCACGCCCACGGCCACGCCCACGGCCACGCCCACGGCCACGCCCACGGCCACGCCCACGGCCACGTCCACGGCCACGTCCACGGCCACGCCCACGGCCAGGCCCACGCCCACGGCAACGCCCACGGCCGCGCCCACGGCCACGCCCACGGCCACGCCCACGGCCACGCCCACGGCCACACACACGGCCACGCCCACGGCCACGCCCACGGCCACACACACGGCCACGCCCACGGCCACGCCCACGGCCAAGCCCACGGCCACGCCCACGGCCACGCCCACGGCCACGCCCACGGCCACGCCCACGGCCACGCTCACGGCCACGCTCACGGCCACGCCCACGGCCACGCCCACGGCCACGCCCACGACCACGCCCACGCCCACGCCCACGACCACGCCCACGGCCACGCCCACGGCCACGCCCACGGCCACACCCACGTCAACGTCCAGAGCCACGCCCACGTCCACAGCCACGCCCACGTTCACGCCCACGCCCACGCCCACGCCCACGGCCACGCCCACGGCCACGCCCACGGCCACGCCCACGGCCACGCCCACGGCCACGCCCACGGCCACGCCCACGCCTACGTCCACGCCCACGCCCACGGCCACGTCCACGCCAAAGGCAACGCCTAAGGCCACGCCCACTTCAACGTCCACGGCCACGCTCACGCCCACATCCACGCCCACGTCCACGTCTACGTCCACGGCCACGTCCAGGTCTACGTCCACGTCTACGTCCACGGCCACGGCCAGGCCCACGGCCAGGGCCACGGCCACGCCCACACCCACGCCCACGCCCACGGCCACGCCCACGGCCACACCCACGGCCACGCCAACGGCCACGCCCACGGCCACGCCCACGGCCAGGCCCACAGCCAAGCCCACGTCAACGTCTACGTCCACGTCCACGGCCACGCCCACGTCTACGGCCACGCCCACGGCCACGCCCAAGGCCACGCCCACGTCAACGTCCAGGGCCACGCCCACGTCCACAGCCAAGCCCACGTCCACGGCCACGCCCACGCCCACGCCCACGCCCACTTCAACGTCCTTGTCCACGGCCACGCTCACGCCCACGTCCACGCCCACGTCCACGTCTACGTCCACGTCCACGTCCACGGCCACGCTCACGCCCACGTCCACGCCCACGTCCACGTCTACGTCCACGTCTACGTCCACGGCCACGTCCACGTCTACGTCCACGTCCACGTCTACGTCCACGGCCACGGCCAGGCCCACGGCCACGCCCACTGCCACACCTACGGCCACGCCCACGCGGCCACGCCCACGACAACGTCCAGGGCCACGCCCACGTCCACAGCCACGCCCACGTCCATGCCCACGTCCACGGCCACGCCCACGTCCACGGCCACGCCCACGCCCACGCCCACTCCCACGCCCCAGTAACCTAACCTTACCCTAACCTTACCTTACCCTAACCTTACCTAACCTAACCTAACCTAACCTAACCTAACCTAACCTAACCTAACCTAACCTAACCTAACCTAACCTAACCTAACCTAACCTAACCTAACCTAACCTAACCTAACCTAACCTAACCTAACCTAACCTAACCTAACCTCCAAACTTTTCTTTGTTAATAAATATGATTATCTTAGTTGTTTGCATAAATATACCTATGAATAGAAAATAGATACGTGAAATCCCATCACGTATAGAGAAACAAAGCCTTGATTTGCCCATGACACTGAAAAAAAAACTAAATTTAAATAAAATGGAATAAAATAAAATAATAAACTTATATATATCAAAATTGAAAGAAATGTAATATCAACAATAAAGAATGTCAAAATGGAAGTAGACTACCTAGAATTTTAAGTACTTGCATTGTATAGAATCGTTGAATACAGGGGTTTACAAGTTTGGGGCGATTAAATTTCACACCGGTTAGTCGAAAGATATAAATATTTCTTCTTTTGCTGAAATAAATCTATTGGTGAAAAATGGTTTGTGAAGGCATTGAGGATTTTAAGCAGGTACAATAGGTCCACGCCCACGTCCACGCCCACGTCCACGCCCACGGCCACACTCACACCCACGCCCACGCCCACGGCAACGCCCACGGCCACGCCCACGGCCACGCCCACGCCCACGCCCACGCCCACGCCCACGGCCACGGCCACGGCCACGCCCACGGCCACGCCCACGGCCACGGCCACGCCCACGGCCACGCCCACGGCCACGCCCACGGCCACGCCCACGGCCACGCCCACGGCCACACCCACACCCACGCCCACGCCCACGGCAACGCCCACGGCCACGCCCACGGCCACGGCCACGCCCACGGCCACGCCCACGCCCACGCCCACACCCACGCCCACGCCCACGGCCACGCCCACGGCCACGCCCACGGCCACGCCCACGACCACGCCCACGCCCACGCCCACGACCACGCCCACGGCCACGCCCACGGCCACGCCCACGGCCACACCCACGTCAACGTCCAGAGCCACGCCCACGTCCACAGCCACGCCCACGCCCACGCCCACGCCCACGCCCACGCCCACGGCCACGCCCACGGCCACGGCCACGCCCACGGCCACGCCCACGCCCACGGCCACACCCACGTCAACGTCCAGAGCCACGCCCACGTCCACAGCCACGCCCACGTCCACGCCCACGCCCACGCCCACGCCCACGCCCACGGCCACGCCCACGCCCACGGCCACGCCCACGGCCACGCCCACAGCCACGCCCACGGCCACGCCCACGGCCACGCCCACGGCCACGGCCACGCCCACGGCCACGCCCACGGCCACGCCCACGGCCACGCCCACGGCAACGCCCACGGCCACGGCCACGCCCACGGCCACGCCCACGGCCACGCCCACGGCCACGCCCACGGCCACGCCCACGGCCACACCCACGGCCACGCCCACGGCCACGCCCACGGCCACAGCCACGGCCACGCCCACGGCCACGCCTACGTCCACGTCCACGGCCACGCCCACGGCCACGCCCACGGCCACGCCTACGTCCACGTCCACGTCCACGGCCACGGCCACGGCCACGCCCACGCCCAAGTAACCTTACCTTACCGTAACCTTACCTAACCTAACCTAACCTAACCTAACCTAACCTAACCTAACCTAACCTAACCTAACCTAACCTCCAAACTTTTCTTTGTTAATAAATATGATTATCGTAGTTGTTTGCATAAATATACCTATGAATAGAAAATAGATACGTGAAATCCCATCACGTATAGAGAAACAAAGCCTTGATTTGCCCATGACACTGAAAAAAAAACTAAATTTAAATAAAATGGAATAAAATAAAATAATAAACTTATATATATCAAAATTGAAAGAAATGTAATATCAACAATAAAGAATGTCAAAATGGAAGTAGACTACCTAGAATTTTAAGTACTTGCATTGTATAGAATCGTTGAATACAGGGGTTTACAAGTTTGGGGCGATTAAATTTCACACCGGTTAGTCGAAAGATATAAATATTTCTTCTTTTGTTGAAATAAATCTATTGGTGAAAAATGGTTTGTGAAGGCATTAAGGATTTTAAGCAGGTACAATAGGTCCACGCCCACGTCCACGCCCACGTCCACGCCCACGGCCACACCCACACCCACGCCCACGCCCACGGCAACGCCCACGGCCACGCCCACGGCCACGCCCACGCCCACGCCCACGCCCACGCCCACGGCCACGGCCACGGCCACGCCCACGCCCACGGCCACGCCCACGGCCACGCCCACGGCCACGCCCACGCCCACGCCCACGCCCACGCCCACGCCCACGGCCACGCCCACGGCCACGCCCACGGCCACGCCCACGGCCACGCCCACGACCACGCCCACGGCCACGCCCACGGCCACGCCCACGGCCACGCCCACGGCCAGGCCCACGCCCACGGCAACGCCCACGGCCACGCCCACGGCCACGGCCACGCCCACGGCCACGGCCACGCCCACGGCCACGCCCACGGCCACGCCCACGGCCACACCCACGTCAACGTCCAGAGCCACGCCCACGTCCACAGCCACGCCCACGTTCACGCCCACGCCCACGCCCACGGCCACGCCCACGGCCACGCCCACGGCCACGCCCACGGCCACGCCCACGGCCACGCCCACGGCCACGCCCACGGCCACGCCCACGGCCACGCCCACGGCCACGCCCACGGCCACGCCCACGGCCAGGCCCACGCCCACGGCAACGCCCACGGCCACGCCCACGGCCACGGCCACGCCCACGGCCACGGCCACGCCCACGGCCACGCCCACGGCCACGCCCACGGCCACGCCCACGGCCACGCCCACGGCCACACCCACGTCAACGTCCAGAGCCACGCCCACGTCCACAGCCACGCCCACGTCCACGCCCACGCCCACGCCCACGCCCACGCCCACGGCCACGCCCACGGCCACGCCCACGGCCACACCCACGGCCACGCCCACGGCCACGCCCACGGCCACAGCCACGTCCACGCCCACGCCTACGTCCACGTCCACGTCCACGGCCACGGCCACGGCCACGCCCACGCCCAAGTAACCTTACCTTACCCTAACCTTACCTAACCTAACCTAACCTAACCTAACCTAACCTAACCTAACCTAACCTCCAAACTTTTCTTTGTTAATAAATATGATTATCTTAGTTGTTTGCATAAATATACCTATGAATAGAAAATAGATACGTGAAATCCCATCACGTATAGAGAAACAAAGCCTTGATTTGCCCATGACACTGAAAAAAAAACTAAATTTAAATAAAATGGAATAAAATAAAATAATAAACTTATATATATCAAAATTGAAAGAAATGTAATATCAACAATAAAGAATGTCAAAATGGAAGTAGACTACCTAGAATTTTAAGTACTTGCATTGTATAGAATCGTTGAATACAGGGGTTTACAAGTTTGGGGCGATTAAATTTCACACCGGTTAGTCGAAAGATATAAATATTTCTTCTTTTGTTGAAATAAATCTATTGGTGAAAAATGGTTTGTGAAGGCATTGAGGATTTTAAGCAGGTACAATAGGTCCACGCCCACGTCCACGCCCACGCCCACGGCCACACCCACACCCACGCCCACGCCCACGGCAACGCCCACGGCCACGCCCACGGCCACGCCCACGCCCACGCCCACGCCCACGCCCACGGCCACGGCCACGGCCACGGCCACGGCCACGGCCACGCCCACGGCCACACCCACACCCACGCCCACGCCCACGGCAACGCCCACGGCCACACCCACGCCCACGCCCACGGCAACGCCCACGGCCACGCCCACGGCCACACCCACGGCCACGCCCACGGCCACACCCACACCCACGCCCACGCCCACGGCAACGCCCACGGCCACACCCACGCCCACGCCCACGGCAACGCCCACGGCCACGCCCACGGCCACGCCCACGCCCACGCCCACGGCCACGGCCACGCCCACGCCCACGCCCAAGTAACCTTACCTTACCCTAACCTTACCTAACCTAACCTAACCTAACCTAACCTAACCTAACCTAACCTAACCTAACCTAACCTCCAAACTTTTCTTTGTTAATAAATATGATTATCTTAGTTGTTTGCATAAATATACCTATGAATAGAAAATAGAAACGTGAAATCCCATCACGTATAGAGAAACAAAGCCTTGATTTGCCCATGACACTGAAAAAAAAACTAAATTTAAATAAAATGGAATAAAATAAAATAATAAACTTATATATATCAAAATTGAAAGAAATGTAATATCAACAATAAAGAATGTCAAAATGGAAGTAGAGTACCTAGAATTTTAAGTACTTGCATTGTATAGAATCGTTGAATACAGGGGTTTACAAGTTTGGGGCGATTAAATTTCACACCGGTTAGTTGAAAGATATAAATATTTCTTCTTTTGTTGAAATAAATCTATTGGTGAAAAATGGTTTGTGAAGGCATTAAGGATTTTAAGCAGGTACAATAGGTCCACGCCCACGTCCACGCCCACGTCCACGCCCACGGCCACACCCACACCCACGCCCACGCCCACGGCAACGCCCACGGCCACGCCCACGGCCACGCCCACGCCCACGCCCACGCCCACGCCCACGGCCACGGCCACGCCCACGGCCACGGCCACGCCCACGCCCACGCCCACGCCCACGCCCACGCCCACGGCCACGGCCACGCCCACAACCACGCCCACGCCCACGCCCACGGCGACGGCCACGGCCACGGCCACGGCCACGGCCACGGCCACGCCCACGCCCACGCCCACGCCCACGACCACGCCCACGGCCACGCCCACGGCCACGCCCACGGCCACACCCACGGCCACGCCCATGTTCACGCCCACGGCCACGCCCACGGCCACGCCCACGACAACGTCCAGGGCCACGCCCACGTCCATAGCCACGCCCACGTCCACGGCCACGCCCACGGCCACGCCCACGGCCACACCCACGGCCACGCCCACGTTCACGCCCACGGCCACGCCCACGGCCACGCCCACGACAACGTCCAGGGCCACGCCCACGTCCATAGCCACGCCCACGTCCACGGCCACGCACACGCCCACGCCCACGCCCACGGCCACGTCCACGGCCATAGCCACGTCCACGCCCACGCCTACGTCCACGTCCACGGCCATAGCCACGTCCACGCCCACGCCTACGTCCACGCCCACGCCCACGGCCACGTCCACGCCAAAGGCAACGCCTAAGGCCACGCCCACTTCAACGTCCACGGCCACGCTCACGCCCACATCCACGCCCACGCCCACGCCTACGTCCACGTCCACGTCCACGGCCACGGCCACGGCCACGCCCACGCCCAAGTAACCTTACCTTACCCTAACCTTACCTAACCTAACCTAACCTAACCTAACCTAACCTAACCTAACCTAACCTAACCTAACCTCCAAACTTTTCTTTGTTAATAAATATGATTATCTTAGTTGTTTGCATAAATATACCTATGAATAGAAAATAGATACGTGAAATCCCATCACGTATAGAGAAACAAAGCCTTGATTTGCCCATGACACTGAAAAAAAAACTAAATTTAAATAAAATGGAATAAAATAAAATAATAAACTTATATATATCAAAATTGAAAGAAATGTAATATCAACAATAAAGAATGTCAAAATGGAAGTAGACTACCTAGAATTTTAAGTACTTGCATTGTATAGAATCGTTGAATACAGGGGTTTACAAGTTTGGGGCGATTAAATTTCACACCGGTTAGTTGAAAGATATAAATATTTCTTCTTTTGTTGAAATAAATCTATTGGTGAAAAATGGTTTGTGAAGGCATTGAGGATTTTAAGCAGGTACAATAGGTCCACGCCCACGTCCACGCCCACGTCCACGCCCACGGCCACACCCACACCCACGCCCACGCCCACGGCAACGCCCACGGCCACGCCCACGGCCACGCCCACGCCCACGCCCACGCCCACGCCCACGCCCACGCCCACGCCCACGGCCACGCCCACGGCCACGCCCACGGCCACGCCCACGGCCACGCCCACGCCCACGGCCACGCCCACGGCCACGCCCACGGCCACGCCCACGGCCACGCCCACGGCCACGCCCACGGCCACGCCCACGGCCACACCCACGGCCACGCCCACG
The DNA here is from genome assembly GCA_963564075.1 of Eupithecia subfuscata. Classification (NCBI taxonomy): domain Eukaryota; kingdom Metazoa; phylum Arthropoda; class Insecta; order Lepidoptera; family Geometridae; genus Eupithecia; species Eupithecia subfuscata. The sequence goes on along the minus strand of OY751103.1, from coordinate 8,342,062 downwards.
GCCACGCCCACGGCCACAGCCACGTCCACGCCCACGCCTACGTCCACGTCCACGTCCACGGCCACGGCCACGGCCACGCCCACGCCCAAGTAACCTTACCTTACCCTAACCTTACCTAACCTAACCTAACCTAACCTAACCTAACCTAACCTAACCTCCAAACTTTTCTTTGTTAATAAATATGATTATCTTAGTTGTTTGCATAAATATACCTATGAATAGAAAATAACCTTACCTTACCCTAACCTTACCTAACCTAACCTAACCTAACCTAACCTAACCTAACCTAACCTAACCTAACCTAACCTAACCTAACCTAACCTAACCTAACCTAACCTAACCTAACCTAACCTAACCTAACCTAACCTAACCTAACCTAACCTAACCTAACCTCCAAACTTTTCTTTGTTAATAAATATGATTATCTTAGTTGTTTGCATAAATATACCTATGAATAGAAAATAGATACGTGAAATCCCATCACGTATAGAGAAACAAAGCCTTGATTTGCCCATGACACTGAAAAAAAAACTAAATTTAAATAAAATGGAATAAAATAAAATAATAAACTTATATATATCAAAATTGAAAGAAATGTAATATCAACAATAAAGAATGTCAAAATGGAAGTAGACTACCTAGAATTTTAAGTACTTGCATTGTATAGAATCGTTGAATACAGGGGTTTACAAGTTTGGGGCGATTAAATTTCACACCGGTTAGTCGAAAGATATAAATATTTCTTCTTTTGCTGAAATAAATCTATTGGTGAAAAATGGTTTGTGAAGGCATTGAGGATTTTAAGCAGGTACAATAGGTCCACGCCCACGTCCACGCCCACGTCCACGCCCACGGCCACACCCACACCCACGCCCACGCCCACGGCAACGCCCACGGCCACGCCCACGGCCACGCCCACGCCCACGCCCACGCCCACGCCCACGCCCACGCCCACGCCCACGCCCACGCCCACGCCCACGGCCACGGCCACGGCCACGCCCACGCCCACGCCCACGCCCACGCCCACGGCCACGGCCACGCCCACGGCCACGCCCACGGCCACGCCTACGTCCACGTCCACGGCCACGCCCACGGCCACGCCCACGGCCACGCCTACGTCCACGTCCACGTCCACGGCCACGGCCACGGCCACGCCCACGCCCAAGTAACCTTACCTTACCGTAACCTTACCTAACCTAACCTAACCTAACCTAACCTAACCTAACCTAACCTAACCTAACCTAACCTAACCTCCAAACTTTTCTTTGTTAATAAATATGATTATCGTAGTTGTTTGCATAAATATACCTATGAATAGAAAATAGATACGTGAAATCCCATCACGTATAGAGAAACAAAGCCTTGATTTGCCCATGACACTGAAAAAAAAACTAAATTTAAATAAAATGGAATAAAATAAAATAATAAACTTATATATATCAAAATTGAAAGAAATGTAATATCAACAATAAAGAATGTCAAAATGGAAGTAGACTACCTAGAATTTTAAGTACTTGCATTGTATAGAATCGTTGAATACAGGGGTTTACAAGTTTGGGGCGATTAAATTTCACACCGGTTAGTCGAAAGATATAAATATTTCTTCTTTTGTTGAAATAAATCTATTGGTGAAAAATGGTTTGTGAAGGCATTAAGGATTTTAAGCAGGTACAATAGGTCCACGCCCACGTCCACGCCCACGTCCACGCCCACGGCCACACCCACACCCACGCCCACGCCCACGGCAACGCCCACGGCCACGCCCACGGCCACGCCCACGCCCACGCCCACGCCCACGCCCACGGCCACGGCCACGGCCACGCCCACGCCCACGGCCACGCCCACGGCCACGCCCACGCCCACGCCCACGCCCACGCCCACGCCCACGCCCACGCCCACGCCCACGCCCACGGCCACGGCCACGGCCACGCCCACGGCCACGCCCACGGCCACGCCCACGACCACGCCCACGCCCACGCCCACGACCACGCCCACGGCCACGCCCACGGCCACGCCCACGGCCACACCCACGTCAACGTCCAGAGCCACGCCCACGTCCACAGCCACGCCCACGTTCACGCCCACGCCCACGCCCACGGCCACGCCCACGGCCACGCCCACGGCCACGCCCACGGCCACGCCCACGGCCACGCCCACGGCCACGCCCACGGCCACGCCCACGGCCACGCCCACGGCCACGCCCACGGCCACGCCCACGGCCAGGCCCACGCCCACGGCAACGCCCACGGCCACGCCCACGGCCACGGCCACGCCCACGGCCACGGCCACGCCCACGGCCACGCCCACGGCCACGCCCACGGCCACGCCCACGGCCACGCCCACGGCCACACCCACGTCAACGTCCAGAGCCACGCCCACGTCCACAGCCACGCCCACGTCCACGCCCACGCCCACGCCCACGCCCACGCCCACGGCCACGCCCACGGCCACGCCCACGGCCACACCCACGGCCACGCCCACGGCCACGCCCACGGCCACAGCCACGTCCACGCCCACGCCTACGTCCACGTCCACGTCCACGGCCACGGCCACGGCCACGCCCACGCCCAAGTAACCTTACCTTACCCTAACCTTACCTAACCTAACCTAACCTAACCTAACCTAACCTAACCTAACCTAACCTCCAAACTTTTCTTTGTTAATAAATATGATTATCTTAGTTGTTTGCATAAATATACCTATGAATAGAAAATAGATACGTGAAATCCCATCACGTATAGAGAAACAAAGCCTTGATTTGCCCATGACACTGAAAAAAAAACTAAATTTAAATAAAATGGAATAAAATAAAATAATAAACTTATATATATCAAAATTGAAAGAAATGTAATATCAACAATAAAGAATGTCAAAATGGAAGTAGACTACCTAGAATTTTAAGTACTTGCATTGTATAGAATCGTTGAATACAGGGGTTTACAAGTTTGGGGCGATTAAATTTCACACCGGTTAGTCGAAAGATATAAATATTTCTTCTTTTGTTGAAATAAATCTATTGGTGAAAAATGGTTTGTGAAGGCATTGAGGATTTTAAGCAGGTACAATAGGTCCACGCCCACGTCCACGCCCACGCCCACGGCCACACCCACACCCACGCCCACGCCCACGGCAACGCCCACGGCCACGCCCACGGCCACGCCCACGCCCACGCCCACGCCCACGCCCACGGCCACGGCCACGGCCACGGCCACGGCCACGGCCACGCCCACGGCCACACCCACACCCACGCCCACGCCCACGGCAACGCCCACGGCCACACCCACGCCCACGCCCACGGCAACGCCCACGGCCACGCCCACGGCCACACCCACGGCCACGCCCACGGCCACACCCACACCCACGCCCACGCCCACGGCAACGCCCACGGCCACACCCACGCCCACGCCCACGGCAACGCCCACGGCCACGCCCACGGCCACGCCCACGCCCACGCCCACGGCCACGGCCACGCCCACGCCCACGCCCAAGTAACCTTACCTTACCCTAACCTTACCTAACCTAACCTAACCTAACCTAACCTAACCTAACCTAACCTAACCTAACCTAACCTAACCTCCAAACTTTTCTTTGTTAATAAATATGATTATCTTAGTTGTTTGCATAAATATACCTATGAATAGAAAATAGAAACGTGAAATCCCATCACGTATAGAGAAACAAAGCCTTGATTTGCCCATGACACTGAAAAAAAAACTAAATTTAAATAAAATGGAATAAAATAAAATAATAAACTTATATATATCAAAATTGAAAGAAATGTAATATCAACAATAAAGAATGTCAAAATGGAAGTAGAGTACCTAGAATTTTAAGTACTTGCATTGTATAGAATCGTTGAATACAGGGGTTTACAAGTTTGGGGCGATTAAATTTCACACCGGTTAGTTGAAAGATATAAATATTTCTTCTTTTGTTGAAATAAATCTATTGGTGAAAAATGGTTTGTGAAGGCATTGAGGATTTTAAGCAGGTACAATAGGTCCACGCCCACGTCCACGCCCACGTCCACGCCCACGGCCACACCCACACCCACGCCCACGCCCACGGCAACGCCCACGGCCACGCCCACGGCCACGGCCACGCCCACGCCCACGCCCACGCCCACGGCCACGGCCACGCCCACGGCCACGGCCACGCCCACGCCCACGCCCACGCCCACGCCCACGCCCACGGCCACGGCCACGCCCACAACCACGCCCACGCCCACGCCCACGGCCACGGCCACGGCCACGGCCACGGCCACGGCCACGGCCACGCCCACGCCCACGCCCACGCCCACGACCACGCCCACGGCCACGCCCACGGCCACGCCCACGGCCACACCCACGGCCACGCCCATGTTCACGCCCACGGCCACGCCCACGGCCACGCCCACGACAACGTCCAGGGCCACGCCCACGTCCATAGCCACGCCCACGTCCACGGCCACGCCCACGGCCACGCCCACGGCCACACCCACGGCCACGCCCACGTTCACGCCCACGGCCACGCCCACGGCCACGCCCACGACAACGTCCAGGGCCACGCCCACGTCCATAGCCACGCCCACGTCCACGGCCACGCACACGCCCACGCCCACGCCCACGGCCACGTCCACGGCCATAGCCACGTCCACGCCCACGCCTACGTCCACGTCCACGGCCATAGCCACGTCCACGCCCACGCCTACGTCCACGCCCACGCCCACGGCCACGTCCACGCCAAAGGCAACGCCTAAGGCCACGCCCACTTCAACGTCCACGGCCACGCTCACGCCCACATCCACGCCCACGCCCACGCCTACGTCCACGTCCACGTCCACGGCCACGGCCACGGCCACGCCCACGCCCAAGTAACCTTACCTTACCCTAACCTTACCTAACCTAACCTAACCTAACCTAACCTAACCTAACCTAACCTAACCTAACCTCCAAACTTTTCTTTGTTAATAAATATGATTATCTTAGTTGTTTGCATAAATATACCTATGAATAGAAAATAGATACGTGAAATCCCATCACGTATAGAGAAACAAAGCCTTGATTTGCCCATGACACTGAAAAAAAAACTAAATTTAAATAAAATGGAATAAAATAAAATAATAAACTTATATATATCAAAATTGAAAGAAATGTAATATCAACAATAAAGAATGTCAAAATGGAAGTAGACTACCTAGAATTTTAAGTACTTGCATTGTATAGAATCGTTGAATACAGGGGTTTACAAGTTTGGGGCGATTAAATTTCACACCGGTTAGTTGAAAGATATAAATATTTCTTCTTTTGTTGAAATAAATCTATTGGTGAAAAATGGTTTGTGAAGGCATTGAGGATTTTAAGCAGGTACAATAGGTCCACGCCCACGTCCACGCCCACGTCCACGCCCACGGCCACACCCACACCCACGCCCACGCCCACGGCAACGCCCACGGCCACGCCCACGGCCACGCCCACGCCCACGCCCACGCCCACGCCCACGGCCACGCCCACGCCCACGGCCACGCCCACGGCCACGCCCACGGCCACGCCCACGGCCACGCCCACGCCCACGGCCACGCCCACGGCCACGCCCACGGCCACGCCCACGGCCACGCCCACGGCCACGCCCACGGCCACGCCCACGGCCACACCCACGGCCACGCCCACGGCCACGCCCACGGCCACAGCCACGTCCACGCCCACGCCTACGTCCACGTCCACGTCCACGGCCACGGCCACGGCCACGCCCACGCCCAAGTAACCTTACCTTACCCTAACCTTACCTAACCTAACCTAACCTAACCTAACCTAACCTAACCTAACCTTCAAACTTTTCTTTGTTAATAAATATGATTATCTTAGTTGTTTGCATAAATATACCTATGAATAGAAAATAACCTTACCTTACCCTAACCTTACCTAACCTAACCTAACCTAACCTAACCTAACCTAACCTAACCTAACCTAACCTAACCTAACCTAACCTAACCTAACCTAACCTAACCTAACCTAACCTAACCTAACCTAACCTAACCTAACCTAACCTAACCTAACCTAACCTCCAAACTTTTCTTTGTTAATAAATATGATTATCTTAGTTGTTTGCATAAATATACCTATGAATAGAAAATAGATACGTGAAATCCCATCACGTATAGAGAAACAAAGCCTTGATTTGCCCATGACACTGAAAAAAAAACTAAATTTAAATAAAATGGAATAAAATAAAATAATAAACTTATATATATCAAAATTGAAAGAAATGTAATATCAACAATAAAGAATGTCAAAATGGAAGTAGACTACCTAGAATTTTAAGTACTTGCATTGTATAGAATCGTTGAATACAGGGGTTTACAAGTTTGGGGCGATTAAATTTCACACCGGTTAGTCGAAAGATATAAATATTTCTTCTTTTGCTGAAATAAATCTATTGGTGAAAAATGGTTTGTGAAGGCATTGAGGATTTTAAGCAGGTACAATAGGTCCACGCCCACGTCCACGCCCACGTCCACGCCCACGGCCACACCCACACCCACGCCCACGCCCACGGCAACGCCCACGGCCACGCCCACGGCCACGCCCACGCCCACGCCCACGCCCACGCCCACGCCCACGGCCACGGCCACGGCCACGCCCACGCCCACGCCCACGCCCACGCCCACGGCCACGGCCACGCCCACGGCCACGCCCACGGCCACGCCCACGGCCACGCCCACGGCCACGCCCACGGCCACGCCCACGGCCACGCCCACGGCCACGCCCACGGCCACGCCCACGGCCACGCCCACGGCCACGCCCACGGCCACGTCCACGGCCACGTCCACGGCCACGCCCACGGCCAGGCCCACGCCCACGGCAACGCCCACGGCCGCGCCCACGGCCACGCCCACGGCCACGCCCACGGCCACGCCCACGGCCACACACACGGCCACGCCCACGGCCACGCCCACGGCCAAGCCCACGGCCACGCCCACGGCCACGCCCACGGCCACGCCCACGGCCACGCTCACGGCCACGCCCACGGCCACGCCCACGGCCACACCCACGTCAACGTCCAGAGCCACGCCCACGTCCACAGCCACGCCCACGTCCACGCCCACGCCCACGCCCACGCCCACGCCCACGCCCACGGCCACGCCCACGCCCACGGCCACGCCCACGGCCACGCCCACGGCCACGCCCACGGCCACGCCCACGGCCACGCCCACGGCCACGGCCACGCCCACGGCCACGCCCACGGCCACGCCCACGGCCACGCCCACGGCCACGCCCACGGCCACACCCACGGCCACGCCCACGGCCACGCCCACGGCCACAGCCACGGCCACGCCCACGGCCACGCCTACGTCCACGTCCACGGCCACGCCCACGGCCACGCCCACGGCCACACCCACGGCCACACCCACGGCCACGCCCACGGCCACGCCTACGTCTACGTCCACGTCCACGGCCACGGCCACGGCCACGCCCACGCCCAAGTAACCTTACCTTACCGTAACCTTACCTTACCTAACCTAACCTAACCTAACCTAACCTAACCTAACCTAACCTAACCTAACCTAACCTAACCTAACCTCCAAACTTTTCTTTGTTAATAAATATGATTATCGTAGTTGTTTGCATAAATATACCTATGAATAGAAAATAGATACGTGAAATCCCATCACGTATAGAGAAACAAAGCCTTGATTTGCCCATGACACTGAAAAAAAAACTAAATTTAAATAAAATGGAATAAAATAAAATAATAAACTTATATATATCAAAATTGAAAGAAATGTAATATCAACAATAAAGAATGTCAAAATGGAAGTAGACTACCTAGAATTTTAAGTACTTGCATTGTATAGAATCGTTGAATTCAGGGGTTTACAAGTTTGGGGCGATTAAATTTCACACCGGTTAGTCGAAAGATATAAATATTTCTTCTTTTGTTGAAATAAATCTATTGGTGAAAAATGGTTTGTGAAGGCATTGAGGATTTTAAGCAGGTACAATAGGTCCACGCCCACGTCCACGCCCACGTCCACTTCCACGGCCACACCCACACCCACGCCCACGCCCACGGCAACGCCCACGGCCACGCCCACGGCCACGCCCACGCCCACGCCCACGCCCACGCCCACGCCCACGCCCACGGCCACGCCCACGGCCACGCCCACGGCCACGCCCACGACCACGCCCACGCCCACGCCCACGACCACGCCCACGGCCACGCCCACGGCCACGCCCACGGCCACACCCACGTCAACGTCCAGAGCCACGCCCACGTCCACAGCCACGCCCACGTTCACGCCCACGCCCACGCCCACGCCCACGGCCACGCCCACGGCCACGCCCACGGCCACGCCCACGCCCACGCCCACGGCCACGCCCACGGCCACGCCCACGGCCACGCCCACGGCCACGCCCACGGCCACGCCCACGGCCACGCCCACGGCCAGGCCCACGCCCACGGCAACGCCCACGGCCACGCCCACGGCCACGGCCACGCCCACGGCCACGGCCACGCCCACGGCCACGCCCACGGCCAAGCCCACGGCCACGCCCACGCCACACACACGGCCACGCCCACGGCCACGCCCACGGCCAAGCCCACGGCCACGCCCACGGCCACGCCCACGGCCACGCCCACGGCCACGCTCACGGCCACGCCCACGGCCACGCCCACGGCCACACCCACGTCAACGTCCAGAGCCACGCCCACGTCCACAGCCACGCCCACGTCCACGCCCACGCCCACGCCCACGCCCACGCCCACGGCCACGCCCACGCCCACGGCCACGCCCACGGCCACGCCCACGGCCACGCCCACGGCCACGGCCACGCCCACGGCCACGCCCACGGCCACGCCCACGGCCACGCCCACGGCCACACCCACGGCCACGCCCACGGCCACGCCCACGGCCACAGCCACGGCCACGCCCACGGCCACGCCTACGTCCACGTCCACGGCCACGCCCACGGCCACGCCCACGGCCACACCCACGGCCACACCCACGGCCACGCCCACGGCCACGCCTACGTCTACGTCCACGTCCACGGCCACGGCCACGGCCACGCCCACGCCCAAGTAACCTTACCTTACCGTAACCTTACCTAACCTAACCTAACCTAACCTAACCTAACCTAACCTAACCTAACCTCCAAACTTTTCTTTGTTAATAAATATGATTATCGTAGTTGTTTGCATAAATATACCTATGAATAGAAAATAGATACGTGAAATCCCATCACGTATAGAGAAACAAAGCCTTGATTTGCCCATGACACTGAAAAAAAAACTAAATTTAAATAAAATGGAATAAAATAAAATAATAAACTTATATATATCAAAATTGAAAGAAATGTAATATCAACAATAAAGAATGTCAAAATGGAAGTAGACTACCTAGAATTTTAAGTACTTGCATTGTATAGAATCGTTGAATTCAGGGGTTTACAAGTTTGGGGCGATTAAATTTCACACCGGTTAGTCGAAAGATATAAATATTTCTTCTTTTGTTGAAATAAATCTATTGGTGAAAAATGGTTTGTGAAGGAATTATGTACGGCTGCTAGGGAGGGTACAGAAAGACCGAGTTCTCGTGCAAAATTTAATAAAAAAATAAATGAAATTACAAATTATCTTATGAACTATTTGACTCCATCGATGTTAGATTGAAAGTGAGTCGGTGAATCAGACAGAACAAAGGGAACAAAAGATACCGCGACACTCATTGTAACTAAAACTCGCATCAGCACACATTGTCTCTTTCGTGTTAGCGCGCCCGGGTGGTCAAATCGTTACGAAACTGCATGGATTCTTGGTAAACGGTAACGGCGGTAACCAAGTGCCCGTCTTGATGTCGCAATGGTTTAACATCTCCCTCCGCAAGATCTGCATCTATTTGCAGACTTTCGTCGAGAATAGTGCAGATAAAGGATGAGCCGGTTTCTCGGAAGTGGTTTCATCTTTAGATGGACTCGGATGTTCCTCTTCCTTCTTAGAAAAAGCTTCCAGTGGTATGTCAGCGTTGACTTCTCGTTGATTTCTATTGCGTCGAAGTATCACGATGATAATGAGTGCAGCTGCACCGAATAAAATGTAGATGGGTATCGTAGTGTGATAATTATATAACATCGATGTTCGATGATTTCAATGATACTGGTTCTTGGACAGCGATTTCGGAGTTACTTGAATGTAGCTGGCTCAAGTCAATGGTGTTCAGTTTTATGGTCTTCTTCACTGGTACTTTATAACTCTTCTCTTCATTGACTGCTGTATCCATGATCTTCAATATCTTCCCTTCAACTCGATCATGTTCGATCCTTGCCGTAAATGCTGGAGTTTGAAGTTCGCATCCTTTAGGTATAACAGCTAGGTAGCTTAACCTTTAACCGTTCTAGATTGGTCTTCAGAGCAGGTGAGGCGTATTTTCGTCAGATTCGGAATGCTGAGAACGTAGTGAAGATCATCTAACTGTTCCATGGCTTCAGAAGGTAGGATAACTGAAGTAAAATGGCAAGTTTCGTGGAAATGCTGCCGCAGCAAAAGTTCCCGGATACAGATCGACAGGTCCCCCTGATGATGGCTTGGGTTGTCTTCGCAAAGGTGACCGTGACTATACTTCGGACATTCTGTCTCCATATACAATAGGTCTTCCTGGTGAATTGCCACATAAGGATAGGTAGGGGACAATACTTTACTATCGTGGTTAGGTGCAAAGGATAGTTTGTGAAGGATAGGATAGTTATTAGGACGTAAAATATGTATTTTTATAACTAAGATTATATCGTTACCCTTAAACAGTACCCCAATTTAATTATTTCAAAACACTCTAAAACTAATTTCTAAAATTTCTTTCTTATCATATAAAATAGCTAACCTACTCATCATGCTCTTTTAATGTTTCATAATTGATTGCTGAATGATGGACACTCATAGCTTTAACGAAATCTAGTAGATTTTCTAGTAGTATCTCATCCGCTTGTACTAGCTTCGGGCTCAGGGCCAACGTCAGAACGACCAGCAGTTTCCTGCAACAAACGAGCACTATTAGGTACCCGTTTTAGACGTGACTTAGCTACACGTCCCTTATTTCTAGTGTATATGTGTATCGGCAAATTTTCCACAACCGTGTCTCGTGTATATCTAGGAGCTAGTTTTTGCCTATTAGCTAAAGGATTTCTAATGAATACATCCTGTTCAGGTGTGTAATTGCGTTCGGGTTCTCTATCCTTATTAACGTTCTCGGTTATTTTAGTGCGACGAGGTAGAGCATTTTCGTTTATAATTTCGTAAACCTTTAACATACGAGTTCTATGATCCTGAATATACTCCTGTAGTAAATGTTGAGTCACATTCATATCTAGGGGATCGCGAGGGTCTAAGTGACCGGTGATGATATCAATCGGTCTACATTTAGTAAAACTATGAATAGAGCTGTTATAGGCTAATACGGCGTATGTCATAAGGTTTGAAATTTGGTCGTCACGACGTTCCAGCTTTAATATACGTAAATGCTCGAGGAGAGTGGAATGTAGTCGTTCTACCATTCCGTTTTCGTTCGGGGTATAGGGACATGTTTTGTGGTGATTAATTTTGTGCAATCTGTTGAATTCTAAAAATAACTGATTGCTGAATTCGGGGCCGTTATCGGTGATAATAGAAAGAGGAATTCCGTGATGTGAGGAGAACTTTAATAAGGCCTGAACTACGCTTATCGCGGTAGCATCTCTCAGAAAATATGCTTGAGCATATTTTGAGAATGCATCAATTATGGTGAGAAACTTATGGGACTCTACACTAAGCAAGTCCAAGTGAAGGACTTCGAAAGGTTTTGTTGGTGGAGGTACAATTTGGAACCGAGGCCTCACAGGTTTACGGTCATACTTAGCTTGTCCACATATTTGACATTCATTTATGAATTTAGTGACGTGTTCCTTCATCTTAGGCCAGTAGTACCTTTGTGAAAGAGCGAGAAAGCATTCGTTAATCCCTCTGTGATTCGTTTTTCCCTCATGGTAGTTTTTAATTTTTTCTTGTTGACTCAAATAGTCAGTAACATTCTCCAATTCAGATTTAGTAAGAACAAGGCGCATTGCTGAATTTTTAAAACTTCTCTGAATAATTGGTATAATTGAATACATTTCTAATGTAGGTTTAATTAGAATTCCGGTTTTAACTTTGGGGTTAACGAATTCTTTGATTGAATCTATAACGTCTTGTTCTAGATTAGACTTAGAGACCTGTATAGAAACTCTACTATAGGTTTCAAATAGCTTAGTAGCATTGGGCTTACTTTTAATATCACTTACGACGTTGAATACGATCTGTTTGCAAAATCTATTCAGGGGATCATCTGAAATAGGTACTTCCAGGATAGGGTTTTCCGCATCACTATGTATACTGTCGGTTCTAGAATCTGACCTCTGCGAAACATTAACTACAACGGAACTAGATTCCTCGTTATGTAGTTCAATTCGAGAAAGGGCATCTGCGTTTGTGTTAACCTTACCTGGCTTATACTCACAGTCAAAGTCGTATTCACTTAGCCGTAGTCTCCAGCGGGTTAGGCGGGAATTGGGTTCTTTAATGTTCATTACCCATTGTAAAGGACGATGGTCAGTCAGTATTTTAAACTTCCTACCAAAGAGGTAGGGCCTAAAATATTTCGTAGCCCATACAATAGCTAGCATTTCTTTTTCTATTGTGCTATAATTTATTTCACTCGAATTTAAAGTCCTTGAAGCATATGCTATAGGCTTATCAGATCCAATAGGACCCTGTGAAAGGATAGCTCCAATGGCAAATTGTGAAGCATCAGTTGTTAGTAAAAAGGGTTTCGCAAAATCTGGATATTGTAGTATTGGGTCATTTATGAGCAACATTTTACATTTTTCAAAGCATTCAATGTAATTGCGATCATGGATGATTTTTGAACCTTTCTTTAAGCATTGCGTCATAGGCTTGGTTATTTTCGCGAAGTCTGGTATAAATTTTCTATAATATCCAATTAATCCTAAAAATCTTTTAATTTCTGTGTTGGTTTTTGGCATAGGATAACTTTGTATTGCCGATACTTTATCCGGATTGGGTTTGATTCCATTTTTAGTTATTACATGACCTAAGTATGACGTTTCTAATTTGAGAAATTCTGATTTGTCCATCTGAATTTTAAAATTTGATTCACGTAGCTTTTGAAAGACTTTTTGTAAGTTAACCATGTGTTCCTGAAGGGAGGTGCTGAATACTATTATATCGTCAAGATAAACTAGACATATGGTATTCTGAAGCTCTCTTAGCACATTGTCCATGACCCTTTGGAAGGTAGATGGGCTATTTTTTAGGCCCATTGGCATCCTAATAAACTCGTAGTGGCCATGCTCAACATTGAATGCAGTTTTAGAAATGTCCTTTGGATTCATTTCGACTTGGTAAAAGCCGCTTGCCAAGTCTAAGGTAGTGAAGTACTGGCAATTGCCCAATTTATCTAGGACGTCTGAGATGTTCGGAATCGGGTATTTGTCATCCACGGTTTTCTCATTCAGTTTTCTAAAGTCGACCACGATCCTCCACTTCACTTTACCTGAGGCGTCAGCTTTTTTAGCTACAACCCAGATCGGGGAGCTCCACGCGGAACTGGAATGCCTAATTATTCCTTGACCTAACATCTTACTAATTTGATCTTGTACTTCCTGTCTGTGAATATACGGATACCTATAACTTTTCGTGTAAACTGGAGCCTCATCTGTTGTTTTAATAGAGTGCTTAATTTTATTCGTAAAAGTCAAAGGTTCGCCTTCCAAGTAAAAAACATCCGCATATTCTGCACATAAAAGTTCTAAGTTCATACGTTCTTCGACGTTCAAATGCTTTGTACGAAGGCGCGAGAGTACTTCGTTCACGCGAGGCGAGCATTGCTCGGTGCATTCGATAGAATGTACTTCGGCAGTTAAGGCACGGTCCATTGAAAAGATTACGTCGTTACGGCTCGGGTTAACTATCTCAACTAATCCCCGGTTTTGACTAACCATAGTTAAGCATTCTCCTATGACACAGTTAGAAATTGTCTGTTCTTCTATATACGCGTCACAATCGTGAATATTGATGGGAATTTTCACTAATTTGGATGTACCTGCCGGTATAATTTCTTCGTATAGGTTAGAGTTACGAGAGTCATAAACTTGTATAGGATTCGAAGCAGTTTTAGTGGTAAGGATTTTATTCTTATAATCAATTACCGCTTCCCATTTGTCCAATAAATCAGTCCCAATAAGCCCATCGAAAAAATCGTGGAACTTGTAGACATACAATGTTACGTAGCTGGGGTCATTAAATTCAGAAAAGGTAGGCAGTGTGATAGAATAGTTACTCCTACTTTTAGCATGAACATTGCACACTTCAAACGGGTCATAATTTAACCGAACATCAGCAAAAAATTTTTGCACAACCGCAGGGCTTAAAAACGACTGATTTGCTCCCGTATCTATCAAAAGTTTCATAGGTGGAGATGAAATTTGGATATATGGAAGTTGTCGTTGGGATTGTAGATTTATTTCTATTTTAACTTGTCTGATTTTGATGTTTTCTGAAAATCCTGACCTTTTTCAGTGACGTCATCGACCTTTTCTTGAGGCATCGGTGGTGCTTGAATGGATTCAATGCAATCCTGAGCAGGTGACTCATACATTGCATAAGAGTAAGGATATTCTACATACTCACCGCAGTAATAAGGTTCATACTGTTCATACCCGCAATACTCGACGAAGTAGGGCTCGTTCATACAATCGTTGAAGTTCATCTCCCTTGTCCTAAAATAATTAGTAGGGGCTGGATTACCTGGTTTTCGCCAATCATTTCCTGGAACTGCGGGTGCTGTTGGAGGCAGCGTTTTCGTGACGTAGTGGCTCACACCACTCATTGGACGAGGTTGTTGAGGTCTAGGTGCTATATGGAACGAGTTATCTTGCGGATTATAATTTGCGGGAGGAGCCCGGAACATTTGCTGGGTGCGAGTGGGACCAAACTGGCGGGGTTGGTAAATCGGTCTAGGCTGTGGTGGTACTGGTACGGCAGCACTGCCCATCGCACCAATTGTATCTTGAATAGTGTTAACTCTATTCACTGGTATAGAATAAGGCATGCTAAAGTTGTTGGATACTGGCATGGAATTCATCATTCTAACGGGAAGACGCTGGTTTCGTTTTTGCAAATAGATCGTATTCATTTCGTCTTGCACAAGCTCTAGCGCCTTTTCGATAGTTTCGGGGCGCATACAACGGATGCGCGATCCCAAGGGATCATTTAAGCCACGTAGGTATGCCTGAAGGGTTAACTTTTTGTACAAATCACGCTTAGAATTAATCACGACTTGCTCGGTGTCATGTAAAGTAATGTACGTCATGATAGTACTGAACAGTGTCTGGCAGCGCTCATAGTACTCTTGTGGAGTACTAGGACCTTGAACTAGAATAGCCAGGTCGTTGTAGAGTGAGCTCTCATCTCGTTGGTCAGCAAAATTATTAATTAACGCACTACGTATGCCATGCCAATCATTGGGAACACCATTGGAATTAATTAAGCGAGCAGCAGGGCCTATCACTTTATTTAATATCCCATTGATAAAGGAATATTTCGCAAGACTACTACTCTCTGCTTTCATAAATTCCTTCGCTAATTCGTCACAAATCTGTATGAATCTAGTCAGTACGTTCGGATTTCCATCAAATTCAGGAACCAATCTAAGAGCTTTGTATATCGTGTCTACATCGGACACAGACATGATGCTAGGTTCTTCTTCTAAAATACTATCCAAGCTAATATTTCTCAAACTGTCTACAAAAATTTCTCTGCTACTACTACTTATCCTAGGATTCCTTGTTCTTCGTAAATGAAAAATTTTGTTTTTTTTTTTTAAATTGTCCGAAATAAATTCAATAAATTTATTTTAATTTACCCAATTAATTTTTTTTTATTAAGCTGTCTTCTATCTTAATATCTTTTTTATTTAATTTAATTTAAAAAAATGCAATTAAATTTTATTACCCTAGAGCACAACTCTATTTCTATTCATATATACAAAAATAATAACCTATGTAAAATAAATTCTAAGCCCAATCAGTAAGCTATCATAAAAATTCTAGGAATTAATAGGTAAGGATTTATGATCTAGGAAGTGAGCAATCACTAGAAAGAATCTAATGTACTCACGTGCACATAATGCGGTCACTCTGCGTTATCGATGTCTGGATACCTCGGGAGCAGCACGAACGTGTAGATTCTGGTACTCGGGATAGATCAATCCACACGGGCGGAGTTCTATGCGTTACGGAAATCTTCTACGCGAAACCGACCGCGAGTACCCCTTTTCGCCTGCGCCAATTATGTACGGCTGCTAGGGAGGGTACAGAAAGACCGAGTTCTCGTGCAAAATTTAATAAAAAAATAAATGAAATTACAAATTATCTTATGAACTATTTGACTCCATCGATGTTAGATTGAAAGTGAGTCGGTGAATCAGACAGAACAAAGGGAACAAAAGATACCGCGACACTCATTGTAACTAAAACTCGCATCAGCACACATTGTCTCTTTCGTGTTAGCGCGCCCGGGTGGTCAAATCGTTACGAAACTGCATGGATTCTTGGTAAACGGTAACGGCGGTAACCAAGTGCCCGTCTTGATGTCGCAATGGTTTAACAAAGGCATTGAGGATTTTAAGCAGGTACAATAGGTCCACGCCCACGTCCACGCCCACGTCCACGCCCACGGCCACACCCACACCCACGCCCACGCCCACGGCAACGCCCACGGCCACGCCCACGGCCACGCCCACGCCCACGCCCACGCCCACGCCCACGCCCACGCCCACGGCCACGCCCACGGCCACGCCCACGGCCACGCCCACGACCACGCCCACGCCCACGCCCACGACCACGCCCACGGCCACGCCCACGGCCACGCCCACGGCCACACCCACGTCAACGTCCAGAGCCACGCCCACGTCCACAGCCACGCCCACGTTCACGCCCACGCCCACGCCCACGCCCACGGCCACGCCCACGGCCACGCCCACGGCCACGCCCACGCCCACGCCCACGGCCACGCCCACGGCCACGCCCACGGCCACGCCCACGGCCACGCCCACGGCCACGCCCACGGCCAGGCCCACGCCCACGGCAACGCCCACGGCCACGCCCACGACCACGGCCACGCCCACGGCCACGGCCACGCCCACGGCCACGCCCACGGCCACGCCCACGGCCACGCCCACGGCCACGCCCACGGCCACGCCCACGGCCACACCCACGGCCACACCCACGTCAACGTCCAGAGCCACGCCCACGTCCACAGCCACGCCCACGTCCACGCCCACGCCCACGCCCACGCCCACGCCACGCCCACGGCCACGCCTACGTCCACGTCCACGGCCACGCCCACGGCCACGCCCACGGCCACGCCTACGTCCACGTCCACGTCCACGGCCACGGCCACGGCCACGCCCACGCCCAAGTAACCTTACCTTACCGTAACCTTACCTAACCTAACCTAACCTAACCTAACCTAACCTAACCTAACCTAACCTAACCTCCAAACTTTTCTTTGTTAATAAATATGATTATCGTAGTTGTTTGCATAAATATACCTATGAATAGAAAATAGATACGTGAAATCCCATCACGTATAGAGAAACAAAGCCTTGATTTGCCCATGACACTGAAAAAAAAACTAAATTTAAATAAAATGGAATAAAATAAAATAATAAACTTATATATATCAAAATTGAAAGAAATGTAATATCAACAATAAAGAATGTCAAAATGGAAGTAGACTACCTAGAATTTTAAGTACTTGCATTGTATAGAATCGTTGAATACAGGGGTTTACAAGTTTGGGGCGATTAAATTTCACACCGGTTAGTCGAAAGATATAAATATTTCTTCTTTTGTTGAAATAAATCTATTGGTGAAAAATGGTTTGTGAAGGCATTGAGGATTTTAAGCAGGTACAATAGGTCCACGCCCACGTCCACGCCCACGTCCACGCCCACGGCCACACCCACACCCACGCCCACGCCCACGGCAACGCCCACGGCCACGCCCACGGCCACGCCCACGCCCACGCCCACGCCCACGCCCACGGCCACGGCCACGGCCACGCCCACGCCCACGGCCACGCCCACGGCCACGCCCACGCCCACGCCCACGCCCACGCCCACGCCCACGCCCACGCCCACGGCCACGCCCACGGCCACGCCCACGGCCACGCCCACGACCACGCCCACGCCCACGCCCACGGCCACGCCCACGGCCACGCCCACGGCCACACCCACGTCAACGTCCAGAGCCACGCCCACGTCCACAGCCACGCCCACGTTCACGCCCACGCCCACGCCCACGCCCACGGCCACGCCCACGGCCACGCCCACGGCCACGCCCACGGCCACGCCCACGGCCACGCCCACGGCCAAGCCCACGGCCACGCCCACGGCCACGCCCACGGCCAGGCCCACGCCCACGGCAACGCCCACGGCCACGCCCACGGCCACGCCCACGGCCACGGCCACGCCCACGGCCACGCCCACGGCCACGCCCACGGCCACGCCCACGGCCACGACCACGGCCACGCCCACGGCCACACCCACGTCAACGTCCAGAGCCACGCCCACGTCCACAGCCACGCCCACGTCCACGCCCACGCCCACGCCCACGCCCACGCCCACGGCCACGCCCACGCCCACGGCCACGCCCACGGCCACGCCCACGGCCACGCTCACGGCCACGCCCACGGCCACGCCCACGGCCACGCCCACGGCCACGCCCACGACCACGCCCACGCCCACGGCCACGCCCACGGCCACGCCCACGGCCACGCCCACGGCCACGCCCACGGCCACGGCCACGCCCACGGCCACGCCCACGGCCACGCCCACGGCCACGCCCACGGCCACGCCCACGGCCACACCCACGGCCACGCCCACGGCCACGCCCACGGCCACAGCCACGGCCACGCCCACGGCCACGCCTACGTCCACGTCCACGGCCACGCCCACGGCCACGCCCACGGCCACACCCACGGCCACACCCACGGCCACGCCCACGGCCACGCCTACGTCCACGTCCACGTCCACGGCCACGGCCACGGCCACGCCCACGCCCAAGTAACCTTACCTTACCGTAACCTTACCTAACCTAACCTAACCTAACCTAACCTAACCTAACCTAACCTCCAAACTTTTCTTTGTTAATAAATATGATTATCGTAGTTGTTTGCATAAATATACTTATGAATAGAAAATAGATACGTGAAATCCCATCACGTATAGAGAAACAAAGCCTTGATTTGCCCATGACACTGAAAAAAAAACTAAATTTAAATAAAATGGAATAAAATAAAATAATAAACTTATATCTATCAAAATTGAAAGAAATGTAATATCAACAATAAAGAATGTCAAAATGGAAGTAGACTACCTAGAATTTTAAGTACTTGCATTGTATAGAATCGTTGAATACAGGGGTTTACAAGTTTGGGGCGATTAAATTTCACACCGGTTAGTCGAAAGATATAAATATTTCTTCTTTTGTTGAAATAAATCTATTGGTGAAAAATGGTTTGTGAAGGCATTGAGGATTTTAAGCAGGTACAATAGGTCCACGCCCACGTCCACGCCCACGTCCACGCCCACGGCCACACCCACACCCACGCCCGCGCCCACGGCAACGCCCACGGCCACGCCCACGGCCACGCCCACGCCCACGCCCACGCCCACGCCCACGCCCACGCCCACGCCCACGCCCACGCCCACGCCCACGCCCACGCCCACGCCCACGCCCACGGCCACGGCCACGCCCACGGCCACGCCCACGACCACGCCCACGCCCAACGTCCAGAGCCACGCCCACGTCCACAGCCACGCCCACGTCCACGCCCACGCCCACGCCCACGCCCACGCCCACGGCCACGCCCAAGCCCACGGCCACGCCCACGGCCACACCCACGGCCACGCCCACGGCCACGCCCACGGCCACAGCCACGTCCACGCCCACGCCTACGTCCACGTCCACGTCCACGGCCACGGCCACGGCCACGCCCACGCCCAAGTAACCTTACCTTACCCTAACCTTACCTAACCTAACCTAACCTAACCTAACCTAACCTAACCTAACCTAACCTCCAAACTTTTCTTTGTTAATAAATATGATTATCTTAGTTGTTTGCATAAATATACCTATGAATAGAAAATAGATACGTGAAATCCCATCACGTATAGAGAAACAAAGCCTTGATTTGCCCATGACACTGAAAAAAAAACTAAATTTAAATAAAATGGAATAAAATAAAATAATAAACTTATATATATCAAAATTGAAAGAAATGTAATATCAACAATAAAGAATGTCAAAATGGAAGTAAACTACCTAGAATTTTAAGTACTTGCATTGTATAGAATCGTTGAATACAGGGGTTTACAAGTTTGGGGCGATTAAATTTCACACCGGTTAGTCGAAAGATATAAATATTTCTTCTTTTGTTGAAATAAATCTATTGGTGAAAAATGGTTTGTGAAGGCATTGAGGATTTTAAGCAGGTACAATAGGTCCACGCCCACGTCCACGCCCACGCCCACGGCCACACCCACACCCACGCCCACGCCCACGGCAACGCCCACGGCCACGCCCACGGCCACGCCCACGCCCACGCCCACGCCCACGGCCACGGCTACGGCCACGGCCACGGCCACGGCCACGCCCACGGCCACACCCACACCCACGCCCACGCCCACGGCAACGCCCACGGCCACACCCACGCCCACGCCCACGGCAACGCCCACGGCCACGCCCACGGCCACGCCCACGCCCACGCCCACGCCCACGGCCACGGCCACGGCCACGGCCACGCCCACGCCCACGCCCAAGTAACCTTACCTTACCCTAACCTTACCTAACCTAACCTAACCTAACCTAACCTAACCTAACCTAACCTAACCTCCAAACTTTTCTTTGTTAATAAATATGATTATCTTAGTTGTTTGCATAAATATACCTATGAATAGAAAATAGAAACGTGAAATCCCATCACGTATAGAGAAACAAAGCCTTGATTTGCCCATGACACTGAAAAAAAAACTAAATTTAAATAAAATGGAATAAAATAAAATAATAAACTTATATATATCAAAATTGAAAGAAATGTAATATCAACAATAAAGAATGTCAAAATGGAAGTAGAGTACCTAGAATTTTAAGTACTTGCATTGTATAGAATCGTTGAATACAGGGGTTTACAAGTTTGGGGCGATTAAATTTCACACCGGTTAGTTGAAAGATATAAATATTTCTTCTTTTGTTGAAATAAATCTATTGGTGAAAAATGGTTTGTGAAGGCATTGAGGATTTTAAGCAGGTACAATAGGTCCACGCCCACGTCCACGCCCACGTCCACGCCCACGGCCACACCCACACCCACGCCCACGCCCACGGCAACGCCCACGGCCACGCCCACGGCCACGCCCACGCCCACGCCCACGCCCACGCCCACGGCCACGGCCACGCCCACGGCCACGGCCACGCCCACGCCCACGCCCACGCCCACGCCACGCCCACGCCCACGCCCACGCCCACGACCACGCCCACGGCCACGCCCACGTCCACGCCCACGGCCACACCCACACCCACGCCCACGCCCACGGCAACGCCCACGGCCACGCCCACGGCCACGCCCACGCCCACGCCCACGCCCACGCCCACGGCCACGGCCACGCCCACAACCACGCCCACGCCCACGCCCACGGCCACGGCCACGGCCACGGCCACGGCCACGGCCACGGCCACGCCCACGCCCACGCCCACGCCCACGACCACGCCCACGGCCACGCCCACGGCCACGCCCACGGCCACACCCACGGCCACGCCCATGTTCACGCCCACGGCCACGCCCACGGCCACGCCCACGACAACGTCCAGGGCCACGCCCACGTCCATAGCCACGCCCACGTCCACGGCCACGCCCACGGCCACGCCCACGGCCACGCCCACGGCCACACCCACGGCCACGCCCACGTTCACGCCCACGGCCACGCCCACGGCCACGCCCACGACAACGTCCAGGGCCACGCCCACGTCCATAGCCACGCCCACGTCCACGGCCACGCACACGCCCACGCCCACGCCCACGGCCACGTCCACGGCCATAGCCACGTCCACGCCCACGCCTACGTCCACGTCCACGGCCATAGCCACGTCCACGCCCACGCCTACGTCCACGCCCACGCCCACGGCCACGTCCACGCCAAAGGCAACGCCTAAGGCCACGCCCACTTCAACGTCCACGGCCACGCTCACGCCCACATCCACGCCCACGTCCACGTCTACGTCCACGGCCACGTCCAGGTCTACGTCCACGTCTACGTCCACGGCCACGGCCAGGCCCACGGCCAGGGCCACGGCCACGCCCACACCCACGCCCACGCCCACGGCCACGCCCACGGCCACACCCACGGCCACGCCATCGGCCACGCCCACGGCCACGCCCACGGCCAGGCCCACAGCCAAGCCCACGTCAACGTCTACGTCCACATCCACGGCCACGCCCACGTCTACGGCCACGCCCACGGCCACGCCCAAGGCCACGCCCACGTCAACGTCCAGGGCCACGCCCACGTCCACAGCCAAGCCCACGTCCACGGCCACGCCCACGCCCACGCCCACGCCCACTTCAACGTCCTTGTCCACGGCCACGCTCACGCCCACGTCCACGCCCACGTCCACGTCTACGTCCACGTCCACGTCCACGGCCACGCTCACGCCCACGTCCACGCCCACGTCCACGTCTACGTCCACGTCTACGTCCACGGCCACGTCCACGTCTACGTCCACGTCCACGTCTACGTCCACGGCCACGGCCAGGCCCACGGCCACGCCCACTGCCACACCTACGGCCACGCCCACGCGGCCACGCCCACGACAACGTCCAGGGCCACGCCCACGTCCACAGCCACGCCCACGTCCATGCCCACGTCCACGGCCACGCCCACGTCCACGGCCACGCCCACGCCCACGCCCACTCCCACGCCCCAGTAACCTAACCTTACCCTAACCTTACCTTACCCTAACCTTACCTAACCTAACCTAACCTAACCTAACCTAACCTAACCTAACCTAACCTAACCTAACCTAACCTAACCTAACCTAACCTAACCTAACCTAACCTAACCTAACCTAACCTAACCTTACCTAACCTAACCTAACCTAACCTAACCTCCAAACTTTTCTTTGTTAATAAATATGATTATCTTAGTTGTTTGCATAAATATATACCTATGAATAGAAAATAGATACGTGAAATCCCATCACGTATAGAGAAACGAAGCCTTGATTTGCCCATGACACTGAAAAAATAACTAAATTTAAATAAAATGGAATAAAATAAAATAATAAACTTATATATATCAAAATTTAAAGAAATGTAATATCAACAATAAAGAATGTCAAAATGGGAGTACACTACCTAGAATTTTAAGTACTTGCATTGTATAGAATCGTTGAAAACAGGGGTTTACAAGTTTGTGGCGATTAAATTTCACACAGGTTAGTCGAAAGATATAAATATTTCTTCTTTTGTTGAAATAAATCTATTGGTGAAAATGGTTTGTGAAGGCATTGAGGATTATAAGCAGGTACAATAGGTCCACGCCCACGTCCACGCCCACGGCCACACCCACACCCACGCCCACGCCCACGGCCACGCCCACGGCCACGCCCACGGCCACGCCCACGGCCACGCCCACGGCCACGCCCACGGCCACGCCCACGGCCACGCCCACGGCCACGCCCACGGCCACGCCCACGGCCACGCCCACGGCCACGCCCACGGCCACGCCCACGACCACGCCCACGGCCACGCCCACG